>CM053786.1:485186798-486459298 GCA_028749045.1 Cupressus sempervirens
GGCGTATCTTTAGCAGCACAGGGGAATGGAGAGACATTTTGGTAAAAAAGTACATAAAGAGGCCCTCTAAATAGTTTACCCTCTTCAGTGAAGATATCCCAAGAGGATCCACTGTTTGGAATGGTTTTTTAAAAGCCAGGGACCTGGCAAATTCTAAAGTCTCTTGGAAATTGGGAAATGGGGAGGATATCCAGTTCTGGTCTAATAGCTAGCTTATTCAGGGCCCTCTTATGAACAACTGCAGCTATGAGGTCTGGGTGAATGACTGCATCAACCATTTTGGGTAGAAAGTTAGTAACTATAGGAAAGAACAGGGATGGATAGACCTTTTCGTCATCTCTGAAGATCTTAATCCTATTATGATAATGCCAAACTCTATGGCCCTAAATAACAATAGGGATGAATTGGTCTAGGGAGATAATGCCAATGGGCTATATATTGTTGCATTTGGGTATTCAGCCCTTTAGAGTTTAAATGAGATTCCTGCTTGGTCGAGGGCTTGGCTCCCTGGCCTCATTCCAAAAATTAATATGTTCTATTGGCTGGCTCTACAGGACAAAATCCTCACCCAGGATAACCTCATTAAAAGAGGTCATATTATGCCCAATAGATGTGTGTTATGTAAAGATCAGACGAAGACTAGAAATCATTTGTTCATTCATTGCTCCTTCTCCAAGGAGGTTTGGGTTTTCCTCACCCAGGACTTGGGCTTTAGTTGGTGTGTGCCTTTTAACCTTCTAGATCTCTTCTGTCAATGGAAATGCATGTTCAATAGGTCTGATCTTTAGGAATTAAGTTCCTGGATCTTGCCTCATTTATGTTGGAGCATTTGGAAGGAGAGAAACAATAGAATCTTCAGAGATAAAGAGGAGCTGACTATAGTGATAGGGAAGAAAATATTTGCTAACATTAAGGAAAACTATTCAGTGAGGAAAGGGGGAGATATAGAATTAGGTGGTAGAAAAAAGAAGGCAAAAGACAGAAATATGAAAAGACAGGAAGCCAAATGACTTCTCCCCCCCAGAAGGATTGCATAAAGCCAACTTCGACGGAGCTTCCAAGGGAAATCTGGCTCCTCAAGAAGTGAAGGCATAATAAGGAATGAAAATGGAGATGGTATTGCAGCTTTTTCCCTCTCGCTAGGATTTCAAACCAACCACTTTGTGGAAGCGAATGCTACGTGTAATTCTGTCAAACTGGCTTTTGAAATTAGAGTTACTAACCTTTGGCTTGAAGGGGATTCAAACAACATTATAAAATGTATTAAAGGCAACTCTCAGCCATCATGGCCGATTGCAAATCTTATTGATGAGACACGTGAGACTCTTGCCAAATTTAGTAGAGTCCACGTCACTCATATATTCCAGGAAGCTAACTCGGTAGCCAGCAGGTTTGCTAATATAGGGGTCGGCGCAAACCAAGTAATGACATGGCATCCCGAAAATAGTTTGCCGAGGGATGTCAAAAGCATGATCAAACTGGACAAGATCCAAGGAAGTACGAAGAAGATCAATGTGTAATTATGAGTATGAATGGATTAAGGGGAAAGGCTACTTCCCAAAAAGGTAGCATGGGAAATTGTAATTGTTGTGATTTATTATAGACTATTCAACACACTTTGTGGGTCATTTTTTGCATTTGCAATAAGAGCAATAGAAAGGTTAATTCTTTCTGCATTCTACTCATACATAGAGGTTCCTATCAGTTACAATGCAAGGTGCATATGGGAATTGAGGGTGTGCAGAGTGCAGATGTGGTAGGTGAAAGGTGTAGAAAGGAGCTGGTGGGTGAAATAAAGAACTGGAGGAGCAGGGAAAAAGTTTGGGAGCAGCTAGATCAGGGTGAGATTACTAGATACATTACGAAACTACATGGATTTGATCAGGAGGTGACCAACAGTATGGTTGGATCATGGAAGGATGGCAGAGTTAAGGTGAACAAGGTTTCTTTCATGATCACTAAGGAGGTGATATTGATCGTTTCTAAAATCTCGATTGAGGGTTTTAATTTCTTCAGGGACAAGAAGCTCTCGACTAACGCGGTGTGGGATTTTGTGAAGGATGCAGAGGAATTGAAAGCCCTGAAGAAGATTGACACGTACTATGTTCCTAATACCATGAATAAACTATGGAGGTATGTTTTGAGAGCTGTAATCGAGTACATTACTCTGGACCCTAGGTTTGATTGGGCTCATACCCACCACTTTGTTCTTTTGAATCATTTTTGGCACAACTGTAAATTTTATTTTCCTTTTTATTTGTTAACTTCCATGAGCAAGGCGATGGATAGTTTCAAAAAGAAGCCCACTGATAACCCCGCTCTGCATGAGGGGCTCTTGCTGCTTATTTATGAGCATTTTAAGGCTCAGACAATAAGCAATGCCCCCCCCAGACTAAGAATGTGACATCTGAAAGTTCCAGCTTCTCTTCAGACTCAGATGATATTCAAAGCTTAAGCTCTAAGGATGGAAGGATTTCTTCCGCTGGTTAAAAAGTCACCCATCAGGTCAAGAATTCACCTTCTTCCATAACCCCTAGTAGAAAAAGCCGTATGGTTCATGGGTAGAAGCAACCTATGAAGGATAAGAAGGTTGATAGTGATGATGAGGAGGATGTGGAGATGAAAGAGGAGGAAAAGGAGATGCAGGAGAAAAATAAGGAAGACAGGGGAGGGAAGAAATGCAAGAGGGAGGGTCTGGAGGATGAGAGAATGCAGCAAGAACTAGATATGTCTTCGCTACCTCTTTCTCCTATCCATATTCAATCCCAACTTGAGGAGCAAAAAATGGATTCTGAGACCAAGGGAGGGGAGGTGCAGGTTAAAGATAGGAGGAAAGCTTGGAAAAAATTTAATGTTAGGACCTCAAAAATGGGCATTTTTAGAGAGGCCATGAACCCACATGTCCTCGTGGAAAACCAAGAGGGTCATGGCTTGAAGAACTCATAGACTTGGCGATTGTGGCTATTTCGAATAAAGCAAGGGAAACTGGGATGAACCTCTTGAACAATGCCTGCAACAGTATGATTGATAACTTCAGATCAATCAAGTGGCTTTTCCATGAGCTGGAGGAGGTCAAAGAGCAGGTGGGTCATATGGAGGAATACATGAATGGAGAGGATTTTGATAATAGAGACGACCACGGTGAGAGGCTTAGTCTGGTAGAGAGAGGGATTAATAACCTCGAGATCTAAAATCACAATCTCTCAAACCAGATGATTTTGCTGCTAAGCTCCATTAACAACAACATCATATCTTTAATTGGTTGGATCAAAGACATAGTTATGAAGGAAGATGAGGAAGGAAAAGATAGGGAAAAAGCCAGACTAGTGGTCAACCCTACAAAGGACAACATCAACAATGGTCAAGACTAGGAGGATCAAAAGGCACACCAACAGGAGGCTAAGGAGAACTAGATGGCCTATGAGGCTGCTCAGGTCATGCAAGAGCTAGAGAGAAAGAATGAGGACTAATCCACTGCCTGTTCTTTTGTTTCTATTTGTGCCTTTTTTTGGCTTTTTGTTAGGGCTTTTGCCTTTGTCAATTCTTGTTGTTTCTCTTCCTGGTCTTTTCTATGATCTTTGTTTTTCAGCTAGCCCTTGTGCTTATTATCAACCTTTGAACTTGAACTCTTTTGGCTAGGCTTTTCACTCTTATTTTTAGCCTTGTTAATCTTTTAACTCTTGGGTTTTAGGGTCCTTGTAAAACTTGTTTATCTAATCAAAAACAAGTTTTGTAGAGACGTTATATCATTCATACTATCACAATAGTTACTCAATGCAGAAGGCTGCTTGGACAAAGCTATAGACATTAAGAAGGAATCTACTATTATTGTTGTTTTTAGTCATGATGGATATAGGATAGCTTCCACACATGGAAATCATATAGTATCATTGTTTGGGAGAACAATACCATCTGTGAGGAGTGGATTATGCAATGGAATGAAGTCTTTCGAGAGTTTTGAGATGACTAATATTGTATTCAAACCTGTTCATGTTATTTAGTAAGATTTGAGCTCATTTGAAAGTCCATGTCTTCTCTAAGAAAGATCAAGAATTCATTTCTAGATGGGCGTGCATGATTTTTTATCCCTATGATTGGATTTTAGATGGGAAAAGTCTTTTGATAGCATGAAGGGACATTGTTCAGTATGTTGGTGGTATTCATGTGCACAGGTCGTAGACTTGGATAATTTGAGGTGTACAAGTCTTGTTTAGTGTATTGATTTTAACTTCCAAAGTTGATGCGATCACTAAGTATGTAGTGGAATTATCATGATTTTTTGGAAAGTGTGTTCAATAGCTAATACTGGATGAATTAGTGTTATATTGATAGTATGATGTGATTTTTATATGATCGATATCCTTATTCTATAAGTCTAATTTTTATAAGGCTTATCGATCGACTTTTTGAAGTCATCAATCATAAACAAGAAAATAGATAAGAAGTGTTGATAAGATAATCTGGAACTATATGATGTATGTGTTCAACATGGCAATGGTCTTGTGATTTGAAATGGGCATATTTCTTTTAGTCCTTGATACAGGTGGGGAAACACATCAAAGGAATGCTATTGAAATATTACCTACTTCAAGAAGCATGTTAAATCATCAACATAATGAAGGTGCAGATGGAACACTTGAGAAGCATGATTCTATTGTAGTAGGAACCTCTTCTATTATCTCTACACAACCTAAAACAAGAGCAGCCAATAGAAATCCAACTACCTAGGGAACCACATTTGGAAGGTAGTCTAAAGGTATGATGAGTTCAAAACTAAGTCCATTATAGAGCAGCTTGGAATTGAGAACCCAAGTATTTATTGATTCTTCTGACACTGAGACACTTATTGGAAATACAATTTGGGAAAGTACCTCTAATGTTAATGGGAGAACAAAGGCCTTGCAACAACAGGAGTTGGCATCCACCAAAATTAAGCTTGGTTTTATAAACAATGGATTCCACTCTTTTGTCTCAATGAGTAATTAGAAAAGAGATGAAAGGCAAGTCAATAGGCAACCCTTCATGAATTATAGCAATCATGGAGAAAGAGTTGAATATTATGGACTGTGGGTGCCCCAATCAGCAGATATAAGAATAGAAATACCCAACATTTACAAAGAGTATCAAAATCTTCCTACTCGAGTTTAGAATAACTTACTATTATGTGATTATATGGGTTTTCACCTAAAGTAGCAAAATAAGACCAATATGGCAAAAATAAAGTATTTCGAATTGGTTTAGGATCTCCTTGCAAAGGAATAGTGCCAAAATGTGTATGAAATTTTTTTGGCAAACCAAAATCATCAAATAGAGGATCTTGAAAAGGAAGAATAGTTAACTACCATTGATTTGCAGCCTTCTCATGATCATGTAGAAGATGTTACATAGGGTGCAAGTTTCTTTGTTGGTGATTTGGAGGTTAGCTTTGACAAGCAGGTTGATGAGGTTGGTTGTACACGAGGTAATAGCAGATTGGAATCTTTGTATGATGAACCATATATTTCTAATACCCATGACATGAAATTAGAGGAACATATTGAGATGACACTGCAAAATGATGAGTTGTTTCAAAATGATAATCATGAAATGCATACCTTAAAGAACTAGTTGAAGGTTAATGAAGATAGAGTTGTGGCATCTCTGGTACATTGTGATAGCACCCACAAGATGGTTGAGGATCTCTATAGGAAGGCATAAAGGGAAGAGAAAGGACATTCTCCTATTACTGATCTGCAGGTGGACAAAATAACCCTTGAATCTATGAAATCATATTACTTATGTTTGCTTTCTAATAGGGGTTATACTCTTAAGGTTGTTGGATCCTATATCGACCAATTGAATAAAGAAAGGAATGAGATTAAGGAGATCAATAAGGAGCTTAAGTATGTTCGTGAGGCATTGGTTGATACTCACTTTTCTCTTTAGGAAGTAGAAAATCAGATTCAGAGCAAAAATCATTTTAGGAAACATGAGGATAAAGAGAAGAATAAATTTTTTCCATAGGTAATTGATGAGCTTGATACCATTCACCAGCGTATGATTTGGATAGTTGCCCCAAGCAACAATGTTCCAAAACTTCATATCACATTCAACTTATAGACAACCCTTTGTTTGAGGTAGATGTTGTTTGGATTTTCGATAACCCACTTTTTGAGGTTGAGGAGACAATTCCTCTTGATTTCCAGGAAGAGGATGACCTTGACTTTAGAGATTTGGATCAAGCTACAATTCTTAACAATGAACCTTGGTCACAGGATCGGCGTGGTGAAGTGACTACTACTTGTAATCACCTAAAAATGGTCATCTAGACTATTAGCCCCCTTTTCAACATTTTGGCTAAATTAATTTAATCATTTACCTAGACCAAATTGCTAATAATCAATTTATTTGATTATAACCTATAGTTTGACTATGCTATCCTAAGTTCATTATTTGATTAAAAGAACATGTCCCCTTTTAATTAAATAAAGCACCCCATTCTTCTAACCCACTTAAAGTGCACACATAAAGTCCTTTTTCTATTTTACAATTAAAAGAAAAGGCTTGTGAGACTTTTGTCTTATATGACAAGTCAACTTATATTCTATTGGTTGACTTGTGTGTGCACATGGATCACACCTATTTTTGAATTCCACCGTTGATCATCCACCATCTCCATCTTGATCTCTACCATCCATACGACTTTAAAAGGGAGAGAGCTTTCCCCCTCAAAGATCCATCCTCAATTTGAATATTGTAATGCTGCAAGTTTTCTAACAGGTTTCTTTGGAGCTTTGTGGAGAACTTCTCTTTCTTATCTACATTCTCTCATCCATGGCATTCTAGCTTAGCTTAGCTTTCATTTTTACATGTAGCTTAAATCATATAGTCTAATAGTTGGATTGGAACACTCTCATACATGGTTTAGCATAGCTGCATTTTGTATTATCATGTTAGCTTAGTTTCCATACTTGCATCGCATTCTTGAGGAACTCCTTGAGACATTTTCATTCTTGCATCTTGTCTTTGGAACCTCCCATTGCATGGTTTACTAGCAAGAAGAGTATTCCTAAGGCTCAGCTGAGAGCCCTTAAACTTGAAATACACTCTCTTGCACTCCGTGGATTGGGAGCTCTAAGCTGGAATCCAAGAATTCCAAACTCATGGAATCATTTGGATAGAATGGTTTAGAGTGTGACACAAATCAATTGTACACTACTTCCCCTCTCTCGTACAACCTTTATGTGGTTCCAGATTCTAACTTATATGTAGCTTGGATGGATTTCTTATTTTAGAAGTTAAATAGGTCTTGGTGGAGGTTTGAGGAGAGTTATGTGTTGATCATAGGGAATTCTTTTTCAGCTTCATTCTTTCTCATGACCCCTATGTATGTAGGGATTATTCTAAGTAATGATGGTAGTATTATCTTTTATGCGACCTTAGTGTTAATTTCAATTTTTGGGTAGCTTGTTTCCTACATCATCTATTTAGGATGGGTTGTCACCACCTACTAGGGTATACATAGCTTTCAGATACATTTTTATCTTATCATATTAGGTAGTTGTGACAATAAGGTTTTGGATTTGGGTGTTGATAGTATGCATCTATGGCTTATTGAGGAGTTGGTTATAGTTTTGCTTACTTTGCGACTAGATGCAAGGATAGTTAGAGTTGTCCAGTCTACAAGTACAGTGATATTTCATAGATTTATATGGGATCTATGGATCTGGTCAATGGATGGGTTGTACAGTGACACCTTGCTTTGTAGTGTGGTCAAAATTATTTTCAGATTGGGCTATAGGGCTACCTATAGATTCGTATGGGATCTTAGTATTGATTGCTCGAGGACAAGCAATTTTAAGGAGGGGAGATTTTTGATGTCCCCTTTTTGGGACATTAGAAATATTAAAGGACACAATTATATGATATTATAATTGATAATGAAAGTGTGAATTTTTATTATAACAAGGTCAATTTAATTTTCAATGTGGGCTAAAGATGACAAGGATAAATAAGACAAAAAGATAGGAGGGAAGTCGAAGAGTCATAATTGTGAGAATAAAAGGAGAAGAGACTCCTTCATTTGGTATGCTTGATTTATGATTTAGATTTTAGTTTCTATCTTGTGAGAGTATTTGGAAAGCTTTAGCTTTTAGCTAGTGTGAGGACATAGCCCATTGTGCTAGTAGATAGTGAACACAAACCTATTGTCTGGAGAGACATCACTTCAGGTGTTTTGTATGCGCTTACATATTCTTGTCTTAGTGTTCCAATTTGACTGTTAAAATATGTTTAAGATTAGATTTTTTTTAATGCTGGTTATTATATTCCTTTTGTACAATGCAATAATGTGTTTTAAGGAGTTGTATTAGAGTTTACTAGTTTTTATATTACTGGTTTGTAACATATTTTTATATGCTCAAATCCTAAATATTATCTTAGAAAGAATGAGTTATTATCCTGTGGAGAATCTTTTGGTTTTATTTGTATCATATTACATCTGCCTATATTTGAGTTTTGAAAATTATATTCAAGAATAAGCTAGATAAATATATCTGTTGCAGTTTCTATTAGTTTCGATTGTGTTTTGTAATACATATGCCTCTATTTTAAGTCCTAAATATACTGTTGAAAAGGAAATTCATTAAATATCTAGTTTGGGATATTTCACCACCTTAAAGTGAAATCATAACAAATATGTCTAAAATCCAATCTCAAGGCTAATTCAATTTTTTCCTTTTTTCTATATTTCAAATATTCAAGTTTGAAGTTTTCAAGTGTTCAAGTTGCAATCGATACATAACATTGTTTAAGTTTCATTTTAGTTCAACTAGTTTGAGTGTTCAAGATTGTAATAGATACATATAATAGTTCAAGCTTTTTTTTAAGTTAATTTGTTGACAACTAGTGGTGTTCCAATATACCTAGAGCTCCCAATGTAGAAACTCGAGCTCTCATACCAGATGTAATACCCCACCAAGGAACCCAAAAGAAATTAACCTAAAGTTTCACTAAGTTTATCAAACATTTTTTTTAAGATAACAATGTAAACAATAACATATATAATAGCGAAAGCAATAACTCATATACATATAACCATCATAAATAGATTACATCCATGATAAAATAAGAGATCTAATATACTAGGCAATGAAAATCAAAAATAAACACTGAACTAAGAACATAGTTTATTCATAAAACTGATTGCAACAAATGTATGCAATGGCCTCTATTTATAGAGAGCCTTATGATATGAGGGCATTAATAAAATATCTTTCTAGAAGATAAGGAGATAAATGTATATGTGAAAATGCGGCCTATGCTAACACACACACTTCAACATGGTCATTGCATGCGGATTCATCTCAGAATGAACATTGGATTGTTCATCCAAAATTTGCCCTGCAAAGCAACCTGTTGCCTTCTATCTAAAGAGATTTTGCCTGTTAATATCCTCAGAATCAAGGTGCAGGCAACTAGACCCTCTAAGAATGAAGGATTTGACAATGGAATTAAGCTAAGAATGAGTATGTAGATTAATCTAAAATGAAAGATGCAATGTGATCTAAGAACAAATAAAGCAAACTAGATTAAGCATATGCATGATTAAACTAAAATGAGATTAAACTAAGAATAAGACTGTATGCAAGAAATGTAAGTAAATATGAATAATATCATGCGGATCCACATCTGTTATAACCGCTGTAGATTTTCTTGCTAAATGGATATGGATGTTATCCTCTAGAATAGATCATACAACATTATCTCCTTATCCTTTAGAAACATATTTTATCAATTCCCTCCTATCATAGGCTCTCTATAAATAGAGGCCATTGCATACATTTTTTGCAATTAGTTTTATGAATAAAATATGCTCTTAGTTCAGTGCCTGTGAAGTGTAACTTGATGAATTTACTCTCCATGAGGTCTCGAACAAAGTGATGATGAACTTCAATATGTTTGGATCTCGCATGGTAGACAAGATTCTTTGCAAGTTTGATACCTAATAATCCTGGTGCATGACCTTTTCATTGTCATTTGGAAGCGCATTTCTTCATGGGTTTCAAAAATGCAAATCAGATCCAAATCTTTATGTGAAGAGTGCAAAATGAAATTATTCTTATTGTAGTTTATGTGGATGATTTACTCATAGCTGGACCAAATATTGGGTTAATTAGTGATTTCAAATCAGATCTTAAAGGGGCATTTCATATGAGTGATTTGGGTGAACTGAATTATTTTCTTGGCTTGCAAATTAGTTTTATGAATAAAATATGTTCTTAGTTCAGTGTTGATCTATTCTAGAGGACAACATCCATATCCATTTAGCAAGAAAATCTGCAGCAGTTATAACAGATGTGGATCCACATGATATTATTTTTTTGACTATTTCTAACACCCTCCCTTAATTTCTACCACAAAAAATATTGTGTGGGATAAATTAGTACGAGAATAAAGTTAAACATTAACTTCTTTGAGACATAACAAGGTTCAAAATTTGAGAAATTTGACTGTAGACAATGATTTGGTAAAAATATCTGCAACTTGATCTTCAGTGCCTGTGAAGTGTAACTTGATGACTTTATCTCCATGAGGTCTCGAACAAAGTGATGATGAACTTCAATATGTTTGGATCTCACATGGTAGACAGGATTCTTTGCAAGTTTGATAGTGCTTTGGTTGTCACAAAATATGGTAGTTGGATGAGCTTGTAGATGACAGGTCTCTTCAAGTAATCTTCAGATCCATAGAGCTTCTTGAGATGCCTTTGATGCTGCAATATATTCAGCTTCTGTTGATGATAGATTTCCTATTTCTCAATATGGTATCAGAGCTTTCACTATCCAGTTAATAAGGGTCCCATGGCGTTGAATCACATTTAAGTTTAATTAATACTAAAACCAATATATAACAAATCCACTTTAAATAATAACTACAAGTACAAATCTATTAATAATATAAAATTATATCGAATGCCACTTGGCAATAATCAAAATGCATAATCATCCACTGTACAAGTCGTAGGGTATGAAAATTTCAAAGAATAGACATCATAAAATATATTATATCATCTCATAAGATCTCTGATAATCAAATACATAATAACAAGGTATAACCATCCAACATAAACACAAGATGAGATAGAAAGGAACATCTGCACAAACACATCCAGCAATGACATCTAGTTGTCAAATCTCAATGGTATAAGAAAATGCACTACCACCTAACCTTGTGGAACCTAAATGGCCTACTCCCACCACATTGAGGATATAAACTCATGTCCCATATGAATATCAAAACACAAGTCATAACCAACATCTAGGTCAAGGAAACACTTGAAATAAAACTATCTCAAAGGGTACCAAGACAAAAATATCATCTAATACCAGAGGCAACAAAGACACATAGGAAATCTACTATATAAGTGGGTAAGAGTCATCACATGAGCCAACTCTAAGGTCACCCTAGCATCCTCTCTAGACTTTAACCATCTAGTATCTCTATGTGGCACTAGTATCCTTTCACTACAACATTTGGGGTCAAATTATGATGACAATTTGCAATAACAATGTAGTTTGTGGTCATTTTCTTATTATTTTTTTGCAATTGTCCTCGAAATTGTCGCAATACTAACATCTACATCATAATTGTGACACCCTCGCAAGCATAAAACACAAAAAAAAAAAAAACATTACAATCATTTTCCATTTTTTTTGATTTTGGAGAGTTGCATGTGAAAAGGTTGGAGAGTTGTGAATGTTGTTGTGGCCCTTCTGATCAGTGTATTTGGTTTTTGTGCCCTTGTGATCTCTACATTTCATTTTTGTACCCTTGCTCTGTGATTTCATTGTCGTGTCATGCCCTTGTGATCTGTGTGCCCTTGCTTTGTGATTTTCTTCAAGGGAAAGAAGAGGTACATATGTAAATTTTATTTTATTTTCCTTGTAAACATGTATGTCTTTATATTTCCTTCTAAACATGTATCTCTTTATATATTCAAAGAGATATTTTTCAAGGTGCTTATTACATATATGATCTAGCTGCATACATATTCTAGAATCCAAATAATAAAATAATAAAACTAACTGAACTTGTGCTAAGTGACTTACCTCAAGATCCTGTATAAAAATAATGCAGACCACAAAAAATTGGCCGAGTTCACAAGTTTTACAAAAACATATCATAGAAGATATTTGTAGAAAGAAACAATCCATAACCAGTTAAATGGGTCTAGTTGCTGATTAGTTGGGTTGATATATGTGTATATTTAACTGTGTTATGGCTTCTGCAAGGGAATGAGCCTTGTGATTAAGCATGTGTACTTGGTGCATTTCATTACTATGATATATCTCTACATTTCATTGGCGTGTCCTTGCTCTATGATTTGGTTTCCATGCCCTTGTGATCTCTATGTTTCATTATTGTGCCCTTGCTCTATGATTTTGTTGACACATCGTGCTCTTTCTCTATGATTTTATCGTCGTGTTGTGTCCTTTCTTTGCGATTTTTTTGCCATGACCTAGCTCTATGATTTTCTTCAAGGGTATGTAAATGTTGGTTTCTTTTCCTTCTAAATAGGTTCCTTTTTCTATCTCCTTTTGAACATGTATATTTAGAGATCTTTTTAAGGTTCTTATTACATCTTAACTAAATAACATAAAAATTGATCCAACTGCATACATATTCTAGAACCCAAATAATAAAAAGATAAAACTCACTCAACTCGTGCTAAGTGACTTACCTCAAGATCCCCCACAAAAATAATGTAGACTAGGAAAAATGGGAAAAGATTGCAAGAAATTTTAGAAAAAGATATCATAGTAGATATTTTTAGAAAGAAACTAGCCATAAGTAGTTAAATGGATCCAATTGCTTATTAGTTGGGTTGATTGCAAATTCCTTTAGAACTGTCATTAGACTAGGTACAATAAAATGAACAATCAGTTGTTCCCAACTAGTAGGATCAAATACGGTTTTCCAAGGTGATAAAATTGTCTATGCAAGGAATTGAATAATAACTTCACTGAAGAGTTGAGTGTAAGGAGTTGAAGAAGCAAGTTCTAATTCTATGTAAATACCATAATCACGAGGCTCATTCCCTTGTAGAAACCTCTGCTACAATGACATTACCTCTAAACCATGCAAAAGAATTTTAAAAAGGTTCCCAACCTTGAAACACTCTTATAAGCATTTGATACTTGGGATCATCATAGGGATACTGTGCCAATACTTAAAACACTCTTATAAGCATTTGATATTTGGACTATAAATTCTCAAAGACACTTGCAAGTGATTCCAATGTCATAGTACCTACAACAATACTTTCCTAGATTCTATCCGATGGCTCCCATAACATCCTCTATGTTGTCTAATTGTTGTTTCTGTCATGTAGTCTCTTTCTAAAGTCATTCCTTCTTGTTCTCTTTCTAAAGCCACTCCTTCTCTTTCACTCTTATACCTTAAATTTTGATTATCAAATTTTTGAATATATGACTCTACATTATCTAAAATCCTCTTCACGGTGTGTTGTAACTCTGGCATAGGTTTTTTATCATCAATATCTTTCATTTCAGCATTCAAGTTTTCAATATTGGTCAATAGCCTCACTTGCAGACCTCTCATGTCAAACAACTTTTGTATTGTTTCAACACCATGTTCTTGCTTCCGAGCTAATAGTTCTTTATATGCATTTTCTTGTAAAACATTACAATTGTAAACTCTTATAAAGTGCATTGTTGTTTTCATGTATGTATGTATGTATATGTACGTATGTATCTATATATACAAAGAGATCTTGTGGATTGTGGATTATGGATTATAAACAAAAAAAAAAAAAAAACACAACATTAATCATTCCCCTTTTTTTGATTGATTGTGGAGTGTTGCACATGAAGGAGGGTAGAAAGCTCTGAATGAGGGTGGAGAGCTCTAAACATTGGTGGAGATCAGTAGAGATCTAGGATGTTTTTTTTGTTCCCTTGTGATCTTTGTGCCCTTGCTCTACAATTTTCTTCAAGGGGAGAAGAGGTACTCATGTAAATTTTCTTTTCTTTTCCTTCTAAACATGTATCTCTTGTTCATATATAATAGTTTTGGTTAGATTCAAGGATAACTGATTATGATGATTGTATGCATATGTGCATGTATGTATGTAAATCAGTTCAATATGTGAACTGCTTTACATGCATACATATACACTTCCAAAGTACTTGTGCTAGATTAAATTAATCATTCATGTCTATCAATTATCCTTGCATTCAATCAAATTTATTCATACCAAACTAAGTATACAAAAATATGTACTTACAAATTATATTATCTCTTCGTGATTGAGTAAAGATCTCATACATAATATCATCAAGGTAATGATCAGATGCATTCACATTAAGTCATAATAGGATCAAGTAGATGATCCATTTATGTTACTTCATACTTGTTTTATTGAAAATTTTGTTAACATAATCAATAATACTAGAATTATACAGCTACAACTAGTACTATTGTTTATTTTATTTAATCATATACATTTAAGATTATCATTTTTCTTAAATTAGACTCTATATTTGTTATCACTAAAACACAAATATAGATCTCTAATAGTTATCTTTTTTTAATTTGAAGATTTTCATATTTAACGTAAAGAGTTTCCACTATTGGATAGTGGAATAGCCACAATGTCGAGCCACATAGCTCATGGCTTTTTCCACTAGATTATATTTTTATTATATTTTTGTCCTGAAAAAATATTATAGGTGAATATTCCATTAATTTTCCATATATTTAATAGTTTATTACTTGTTATTTGAGGTAATTTTCTATTATAAGATAGAGACATCTATCATAAGGATGGACATGCCAATTTTGATCATCCTGCTTTCAAAGTTGATTCACTTATCAAATTAATGAAACTACTTGCAACTAACACCCTAATTTTTTGCAACTTGCCTGATCAACCATTTACACAAATGAATCATCTCATATCCATAAACAACATCTAATCTTCTAAAAGTATGTCTCCTCTAAAGACCCAATACATAGAGCTATTATCATCATGAGTAGACTCACTCTTCTCAAATGAATTCAATCGAAACTATTCATACCAAACTAAATATGTAGAAATCTATTTTTACAAATTATATTATCTCTTGATGATTGAGTAAAGATCAACTACACTTTTCCAAGGTCATAAAATTGCATATGCAGATGTATGTATGTATGTATCTCTACATCTAATTGTCGTGCCCTTGTGATCTCTGTATATGTATGTATGTAATACATACATACATACATATGTGTGTGTGTGTGTGTGTGTGTGTGTGTGTGTGTGCGTGCGTGTGTGTGTGTGTGTGTGTGTGTGTGTGTACATACATACATACACACACATATACACATGTATATATACACATATGTATGTATATATAAACATACATATACATAAAGAGAAGCTTCTCTAATCACCTACTAGGGGAAATATAAAGAGATACATGTTTAGAAGGAAAAGAAAAGAACATTTACATAGGTACCTCTTCTCCCCTTGAAGAAAATCATAGAGCAAACACTACTACATTTGGGCCCGAACACCATAAATTACACCATCATTGCAAATTGCCATTACAATTTGACCCCAAATGTTGTAGTGTTGCAAATGGTATAGAGATCATATTGGCATGACACAATAATGAAATTACAGAGCAAGGGCATGTATATCACAAGGGTACGATAATGAATTGTAGAGTCACAAGGGTACGACAATAGAATCCTAGATTTGCATTGATCTCCACCAAGGGCATGACAATGAAATTTAGAGATCATGAGGGATTAACAATGAAATGCAGTGATCACAAGGGCACAAAAATGAAATCTCCACCAATGTTCAGAGCTCTCCACTCTCTTTCACATGTAGCTCTCCACAATCAAAATAAATGGGGAATACTTTATGTCATATATATATATATATATATATATATATATATATATATATATATATATATATATATATATATATATAGGTTTATATATATATATATATATATATATATTGGTTTATATCTAAAATAAACTTCACATTGTGTTGTAACTCTATCATAGGTGTTTGATCCTTGATAACTTTCATTTCAACATTCAAGTTTCCTCTTCGTTACCTTTTCCACTCTAAAAACTACTTTGTTACTTCATTAAAATAAGAACTTGAACAAAGCTAATGATAAAACAAAGCCCATATTCCAGAATCCAAATAATAAAACAATAAAACTCACTCAAGCCATGCTAACTAACTTAGCTCAAGATCTTACAAAAAAATAATGTAGACTAGGAAAAATGGGCAAGAAATTTTAGAAAAACATATCATAGCAGATATTTTTAGAAAGAAATAAGCCATAACCTAGTGAAATTGGTCTAGTTGCTTAATAGTTGGGTTGATTACAAATTCTTGTAGAACTATCATTAGATTAGGTATAATAAAATGAACAATCAACTCTTCCCAGCTAGCAGGATCAAATACAGTTTTCCAAGGTGATAAAATTGCATATGCATATGCAAATGTATGTATTTATTTATGTATGTGCATCGTATGTATGTATGTATATATGTATGTGTGTATATATGTATGTATGTATGTATGTATATATATGTATGCATATATATAGAGAGATCTTGTGGATTGTGGAGATCAATGGAGACCTAGGATTTCATTCACATGCCCTTGTGATCTTTGTATATGTGTGTGTGTGTGTGTGTGTGTGTGTGTGTGTGTGTGTGTACATATATATATACATATGTATATGTATATATATGTGTATATGTATGTATGCATGCATGTATGTATATAAATAGAGATATCTTTGCACAACAAAAAAACAATAAAACTCACTCAATAGGTAGCATGGCCATGGGTATTCTCAAAAGCTTTTAAAAATAACTATATAAGGAGTGAGTTAGAACTGTATAAGTTAACCTTACATTAACAATAAAATACAACACAAAGGTTGCACCAGGGTCTTATAGTATTATAATTATAAAAAATTGTCCAATTCACCTGAGTGGGTGTATGATGGCAAAGAGATGTATTAGATGAGTAAAGTTCACCAATGGTTATAAGAATACAACTACATCAAAACAATTAGAAACTAGAACTACATATTTGTTAGAGTGAGTAATTCAAGGGTCCTGATCCCATGGATATAGGTATATAGGTAGAGTATGCCTCCAATGTGTAGACACCTTGGACATAGTTAGGTAGCACTTAACTATTTTAAGACATTATATGTTAACTCACGAGGGTTATATTTTAAGATATTATATGTACCTATGTACCTAGCTTTTAATAATAGAAGGTTAAACTCTGCATTTCAACATTAACTTGACTAGTCCATTTAGACCCATTGATTATTGTCACAAGAATTTAAACATAACTATATAAGGAGTGAGTAAGGATGTATATAGGTTAACCTTACATTAACTATAAACTAAAACACAAAGGTTGCACTAGGGTATTATAGTATTGTAATTATAGAAAACTGCCTGATTCGCCTGATTGGGTGTATGATGGTGAAGAGTTGTATTAGGTGAGTAAAGCTCACTGGTAGTTATAGGAATACAACTACATCAAAACAATTAGAAATCAGAACTACAAATTCATTAGAGTGAGTAGTTCAAGGGTCTTGATCTCGTGGATACGAGTATGTAGGCAGCCTGGTAAGCAGAGTATGTGTCCAGTGTGTAGACACCTTGGACATAGTTAGGTAGCCTTGAACATAGTTAGGTAGCACTTAACCATGTATCTATGTATGTATGTATATATGTATGCACAAATGCAACTATTCTCTACTTAACAGTGCCATCCACTTGGGGGTGGGGGGGGGGGGGGCAGTTGAGCTTGCACCTTCTGCAATGCTTCATTTCCATTATTTGCACTCTCTAAATCAAATGTATATAAATTTATCACTTGTAATTATAATTTTCAAATAGTACAAACTACAATAGTTTTTTATAATTCTATGGCTCTCTTTGTAATTTTATAAAATTGAAGTTTAAAAATTAATTGTATTTATGTACATCTTTTTCAAGTTTGATATTTCTCTTTTTCTTGACTCACAGTCCAACAATAATTTTTCAAAACACATATTGATCCATTGGAGATTGAGCCAAAAAATTGTAACAATTGTGACAAAAGAGCTAAAAAACATGATTGGTGAACAATAATCATCTTTTTATGCTCTTTTTGGTATAGTTATTCTTATATTATATGATTTTTGGTGAGAACAAAATTCCAAACTAATCAGGTAGGTGATCCAAAATTAAATCATAATTGGTTAAGACATTTTTGAATACTTTGTTTCACATGTTTTTTAATGTTATGTGTTTATGTGCTACTATTAATGAATGTTAAACGATGAACTAATGTTAGATGTTAGCTTTGGACATTATGAGATTATTTTATGGATGCTCAAAATTGTTTTTAACTTCATGTGATAATGAATGAATTCTATATTTTATTAATAAATAAATGTGAGATCCATCTTTTCTTAGATACTCTTTCTAGGTTGTTGTACCAATTCTTAAGCTCAAAATAGATAAATCATGATTTGCAATGCAAACTTGGGTGTTAACTTAATGAATGAGCACACCAAGCAAAAGACCTTGTGTGATGAAGGATTATATAATTTTCTACATATTTCACCACATAGCAGTGCATTATAGGTTTACATACATTCTTAAGCAAACATTTGTGAGCACTAGGTGTGTGAAGGCTCCATGCAAAAACATGTAGAAGAAAAAAAGGTCATGATGAAAATTTTCAATGACATGTTTTCCAAGAGCATACACAAGTTCCTCAAGGTGACTTTGCAATATTAAATTTTAATGTTTGCCAACACCATTGCTCTTCTTCCATATCCTGCACAAATAAAAAAAATTTCCTCCAACATTATAACTATATGATAAATGGGAATAGCACATGCCTGAGCCATAACCTAGTTAACTTGGTCTATTGCTAATTAGCTGGCTTGATTACAAATTCCTATAGAATTGTCATCAGATTAGGTATAATAAAACAAACAATCTATTGTTCCCAGCTAGTAGGATCAAATATAGTTTTCCAAGGTGATAAAATTGCATATGCAAATGCATCACTTGAATTCCAGGCATGAAGTGCATTCCCCAATTTATAACAAATGGTTCAATATAAAGGCTCCATATGCTGGCCCAACAATTGAAGCCGAGGATGCAACCATGCATGTATTGGCACACTCTCCTTGTGAGGATCCCAAGTATCTACTATTGCTATTAATTTGGTCTAGTTGCTAATTAGCTAGGTTGATTACAAATTCTTGTAGAACTGTCATCAGATTAGGTACAATAAAATGAACAATCAGTTGTTCATAGCTAGCAGGATCAAATGCAATTTTCCAAGGTGATAAAATTGCATATGTAGATGCATCACTTGAATGCCAATCATGAAGCACATTCCCCAATTTATAATGAATGGTTGGATATAAAGGCTACATATGTTAGCCCAACAAAATAGAAGCCAAGGATGTAACCATGCATTTATTGGCATGTTCTCTACAAGGATCCCAAGTATCTACTGTCACTGTTAATTTGGGCATCACTGTATGATCTAGAATGGAATGAGGTACTAAAGTCAATAGTAACTTATCCCATATCTCCATAAAACGTAGCATAGGTTTAGGGTCCCTTAGTTCCTAGGAATTTGTAGCAGTTATTCTCACTGTTATAAGAATACTTTAAGTTAAGAGTTGAGTGTAAGGAGTTGAAGAAGAAAGTTATGTTTCTGTGTACGTAAATACCATAATCATGAGGCTCATTCTGTTGTAGAAGCCATAATCTACATGAATATACATATATATACAAGTCATAACCTAGTTAAATGGGTCTAGTTGCTGATTACTTGGATTGATTACAAATTCCTGTAGAATTGTGATCAAATTAGGTACAATAAAAGGATAAATCAAAATTATTTTTGTGCAAGATCTTAAGCTAAGTCAATTAGCATAGGTTGAGTGAGTTTTATTGTTTAATTATTTGGATTCTAGAATATGTATGCAATTGGATCAATTTTCTGTTGTGCTAAAATGTAATAAGCACCTTAAAAAAGATCTCTCTATATACATACATACATACATGTATATGTATGTATGTATGTATATTTATGTATATATGTATGTATGTATGTATATATGTCATCTAGAGATCTAGGATTTCATTGTTGTGCCCTTGGGATCACTAAATTTCATTTTTGTGCCCTTGTGATCTCTGCATCTCATTATTGTGCCCTTCTGATCTCTGCATCTCGTTCATATTATTGTACCTATTATGATGATAGTTCTACAGGAACTTTTTGTCATGCCCTTGTGATATTTGTATCACAAATATCTACTGATGTTGCTAATTTAGGTATCACTATATGATCTAGAATGTTATGAAGTACTGAAGCCAGCAGTAGCTTCTTCCATGTCTCTAAAAAATGTAGCATAGGTTCAAGGTCCCTTGGCTCCCAAGAATTTGTAGCAGCTCTTCTCACTATTGGAAGAATAACTTTAGTGAAGAGTTGAGTGTAAAGAGTTGAAGAAGCAAGTTCAACTTCTATGTAAATGCCATAATCATGAGGCTCATTCCCTTGCAGAAGCCATAACCCAATTTATATATATATATATATATATATATATATATATATATATATATATATATATATATATATATATATATATATATATATATATATATATATATATATATATCAACCCAGTTAATCAACAACTAAACCCATTTAACTGGGTTATGGCTTGTTTCTTTTTAAAAATATCTTCTATAATATGTGTTTGTAAAATTTCTTGCACACTTTTCATGGTCTACATTATTTTTTTGGAGGATCTTGAGGTAAGTCACTTAGCACCTTAAAAAAGATCTCTCTCTCTCTCTCTCTCTCTCTCTCTCTCTCTCTATATATATATATATATATATATATATATATATATATATATATATATATATATATACACACATACATGTATGTATGTATGTGCCCTTGTGATCGTTGCATTTCGTTGTCATGCCCTTGTGATCTCTACATCTCGTTGTCATGCCCTTGTGATCTATGTATATGTATGCATTTATGTATATAAATTGAGAGATCTTGGCATAATAGAAAAACAATAAAACTCATTCAATGGGTAACATGGCCACAGATGCGATGACAATGCCTATAGGTAAGTAGGTTCCTCTTTTTCTCTCTCATTTTTCATATGTTTACTTTACTTGAACTATTATTTCTTCGAGGGAACTTTCTAAGATTGGATTCATTTTATGTAGGAGGTGATGGGGAAATTCCTAGATGTACTTATGTGATGAATTACTCGCAAGCAATGAAGATGGACTTCACCTAAGAGTAGTAGGAGGTGATGAGGACATTGCAAGTACTTTAAAGATTGATTCTTTCTTAACAAGGAATTTAGATGTTAGGAAGGCAGGGGGGGGGGGGGGGGAACAAGCTTCCACCTTCACGTTGTTGGCCCTGATTAGTAGAGAATATTAAACTATTCTTGAAACCAAGTGAAGCTCCATAATAAATTTTGATTGTATGAAAACTAATTGTGTGAATCTATTAGTTTCAGTCAATGCAAAAAGATGCCATAGTTCAATATGCAATGTCAATTCATATTTATATGACATCAGGTAGAGCTGAAAAATACAACAGGTTTGCATTTTTATTAGAGGTCTTTGATTAGGTACTTTAAGTTGTAGACCATCACGAATAATGTTCATGATGATGGTCTATAATTTTGAAAACTTAATAGACTTATTAAATAAATGTAACTGTGTTGTGTTTTATTAGCTCCACCTAATGTCCATGCATTTGAAGGTAGATGCACGTGTGTTCTCAATTCAAAGTGGTAGAATCTTATTTTGGATGTGATGGAAAAATGACATGCACCAGAAGATAGGAAAATAATGTCACTTTTGTAGGTCTAGAACCTTTTTTTGTACTTTAAAGATTGATCCTTACTTAAATATTATAGATGTTAATAGGGAATTTAGATGTTAGGTTGGGGGGGGGCGGGACCAATTGAGTTTCCACCTTCATGTGGTTGGCCTTGCTTGGTAGATAATATTAAACTATTCTCGAAATCAAGTGAAGTTCAACATTAACCTATGATTGTATGATAACTAACTGTGTGAATCTATTAGTTTCAGGCAATGCAGAAGGATGCCATAGTTCAATATGCAATCTCAATTCATATGCATATGACATTAGGTAGAGCTAAGAAAACCCAAAAAAAATTTATTGTTAGAGGTTTGCATAGAATTATGAAATAAATGTAAACATGTTGGGTTTTTTTAGCTCCTTTATTGTCCATGCATATAGAACATAGTTGTACGTGCATTCTTGATTCAAAGTGGAAGAATCTTATTTTGGTTGCGACGAAAAAATGGCATGCAATAGAAGATGGGAAAATAATATCACTTTTGTAGGTCTGGAACCTTTTTTTGTACTTTAAACATTGATCATTTCTTAAAGATTCTAGATATTAACGAGAAATTTAGATGTTTGGGGGCGGGGGTGGGGCCAAATGAGCTTCCACCTTCATGTGGTTGGCCCTAATTAGTAGAGAATATTAAACTATTCTAAAAACCAAGTGAAGCTCAATATTAACCAATGATTTCATGACAATATTAACCTATGACTACATCATAGCTAATCAACATTTACTGCCAATTTTAAAAATTAATATAGCACATTATTGCAATTGCAACATCTAGCCATCGATTTTGCAATATTCCTACCACATGGTCATCCCAAATGTGACAAATGGTTCTAATGGCTTGCCATGGGGCCCATAGCATTTTTGTCAAACACATGTCGTAATTGTGACAGTGTCTTCAACATATTTCCATCACAATTTTTATTGTGAAAATGAATGGTTTGTGAGAATGGTAACCCAATTTATGACACATGTGGCTATCACAATTGTGATAGTAACCATTTCTGACACAAATTGCAATAAAAAAAGTTCGACGTTCATCCAATAGGAGCCAATTCTGATTGATCTTGGTTGGACGATGAGTTACCATTGTAATTGTGATGGCCTGCCATCACAAGTCGATTCCAAATGTAGTAGTGTTTCATATGGACAAGGCATACTAACAAAACAAGGTCACAACCAAGCATCCTCTCTACTCCCATCCTAGCTTGTACAAGCAATCAAGAAATGGGCAAGGAAAAACACTAACTCTTATTAATTCATTTAAAAACTCATTTAATGAAATGTTATCACTTATTAAAACAAATTACAACGGGTTACCCAGGACACCACTCTGGGCTTCAACCTCCATTGCAAGCCACTTCCTAATGTACACATAGATTACCTACCCTAGGCTCATAAAAAGTAAAACTCATAGAATCACAATTTTCATCTCATCCCTTTACAAGCAATTGGAAAGCACCTATAGATAAAACATAGAAATTACCTCAGTCCTTTACAAGCAAGCCAAAAACACCTAAAGACAAATCTCAATATCACCTCAGTCCTATGCAAGCAACTGGAAAGCACCAAAGGATAAAACACAATAATCACCTCAATCCTATACAAGCAACTAGAAATCATCAAATGTAATTGATTGAAGACTCAAAGGTTACATTAGAAAA
This sequence comes from Cupressus sempervirens, assembly GCA_028749045.1. Classification (NCBI taxonomy): domain Eukaryota; kingdom Viridiplantae; phylum Streptophyta; class Pinopsida; order Cupressales; family Cupressaceae; genus Cupressus; species Cupressus sempervirens. The sequence goes on from CM053786.1 coordinate 485,210,443, forward strand.
GTCACAACACCTCAATTCTACACAAGAAAATTAGAAAGAAATAACAACCAATAGATAAAACTCATATAGTAGACATGTGACTACATCATCATGGTTGAGTATAAATAATTGTATACAAAACATCATCATAGAACAAACCCCCAAGCCTCTAGTAAACATCCTGAATGGTTAGGCACTAAGTCAAAACTTGAAACCCAACACAAAAAAAACCACACATCATATAAAGCACATAACTATGTCACTTTCATAGCTCATCAAGTTTTGAAAACACAAAAGTTTAATCTTCACTATTAGTTTTTGAGTTTTCATTTTTGTTTACAAGTATTATAGTTGATAGGGTTTCAATTTTCATTACCAAAGCATCAAAAATCATGAGGGTTTTTGAATTGTCAAAAGATGTAATAAAATTTTCCCCAAAAATAGAAATCATTTCCATATAAAATTTAACTGTCAAGTAAAACACAAGTTTACTTAAAATAATCAATCTTTTCAAATTTACAATTATCCATTCACTGTACATATATATATATATATATAAATTAATAACCTCAATTAAATATTATTAAAATTGATTAATCATCATTAAATTATTAAAGATAATAATTACTTGTTTATTAATAACATAACATAATAGATTGAATAATATGGGAGGAAGGAGAAAGAGGCTCAAACTAGCTAGCTATAAGGATTGGAAAAAGAAGATAGAGATTTGGGAAATTTTGGAATAGGGGAAGTTTACAGGTTTTATGGAGAAACTTAAGGATAGAAACCCTTCTATTACCTGCCAATTCATTAAAACTTGGAAGGAAGGGAGCATTCAAGTGGGTAATTAGAGAATGGAGGTTACTAAGGACATCATTACAGAAGCTACGGGCCTTGACATAGAGGGGATCAACTTTCACAGAGATAAGAATCTTTTGAATCAAGGTGTGGAGGAATTTGCAAAAATGACAAAGGAGCAGAATAGATTGGTCAAAATTGGTAATTCTTATTTTAGCCATGGTTCTATATCTCACCCTTGGAGGTTTTTGATATTTTTGGTTATTGATTACTTAAGTTTGGATGGCCACTTTACTAAGCTATTTGGGTATCATTTTTTGTTGGTAAACCATTTTAGGTATAGGGTTAGGCTTAATCTTCCCTTATACCTTAGGTAATCATTGGGTAATATAATATTAACTATTTAGAATGACCTTGAGGGTGACCATGTTTGTCATGAGGGTTTAATGGTACTGGTTTTGAACCTCCTTAAATCAAAAAAAGTGGATAGATCATGTTACAATATGAAAACTATGGAATGTGAGATGGAGAGGAGTGAACAGGATGAGGGTTTTGATGAGGACATGGAGGATGAGGTTAAGAAGATTGAGGTTAAGAAGAGGAAAAAACTTAAGCCTTGAAGCTCGTCTGAGAAGAAAAGGAAGCTTAAGGAGATTGATTTTGAAATGGATATGGATTCTGAAGAGGAGCTAAAAGAGGGGAATGAAAAAAATGCTATTGCTAGTAAGGTCTCTAAAAAAAAGGGGAAGAATATGGATAGGAATTCAAGCATACCTTCTGACGATGAACCTTTGATTAAGAAGATGGGGTGAAAAGGGAAAAATTCACTTTGTCAAAGGAAGGTGGATGCAAAAGGGCTTGAGGAGTTTGATTATGAAAGAGACAATGTAGGTGGTGATGAGGATGACCTTACTCATAACAAGGTCAATGATGATCAAGGGTTTTTGAAAGGGATCTTTGGAAATCTAGAGCTTATGAAGAAGGACATTAGTAGTTTGCAGGACATTATAAGAGAATTTGACTAGCTCAGCAAAACTAGTAGAGGTGAGAGAACTCTGGGACAACATATTGATAAACTTTTTGAGGTGATTGGTAACGTTGAAGAGGTTAAGAATCTTATGAAATGTGTTCCACCCTTGGAAGCCAAGAACAAAGCTTTGGATTAGATGATTAAAGATTTTCAGACAAAGTTGGATGGTTTGGATAACATAGTGGTTAATATAGACAAGACGGTTAAGAAACTGGCTAATCAGAATTGTTCTATTATGAAGACTGTGGCAAACAACATTAACACTTTCTTGAATAAATTTGAACAAGGGAAAGGTCAAGGTTCCAAGGAAGTGAAAGATGACCAAGGACCTAGTAAGCACACGAGGGTCAACTCAAAAAATATAGAGGGTGTCGAAGCCAAAGAAATGGATGATCTAGAGGCCTCTGCAAAAAACATGAATATCCTTGTAGACCAGGTAATAGATTGATTGAAGACCTTGTAGCTAGTTTTGTGTTTTCTTTTTGCTATCTTTTATAGCTCGTCATTTTTAGCTACTTGTTTTAGCTTGTTCTGCTCTTTGGTGCTGATGCATAGTTCTTCTGGGTTTCTAAGCTTTTATTTTTTTGCTCCTATGTAAAAGGTTTTGGGTCCTTTAAAACCTATCTTTACTTAATTAAAACTTATATTAAATTATTAGAAAAATCATTATTAAACTAATAATAAAATAATAATTAATAATAATATTAATAATATTTAATAATAAATTTTTATTTTTATTTTTTAAATTACAAACAAAAACTTACAATTTAAATCACACATCCCTTTAATAGCAAAGTCACTTGCAGCTTGGCTACCAAAGGTAACCACTGCCTTAGTAGTGTCTATTGCCTTGGCAGTGTGCATTGCTATGGTAGTTGTTGCTACAACAGCTAGGGGGAGGGGAAGGAAAGAATAAAGGGGGGTGGGAGGTGGTGACCCACCCCCCTATACAATTTAATATTATTAAAAAAACCAATACATGCACAACCCCTCTTAAAAATATAATTTAACCATTTTATATTATATTTTATAGTTATCAATGTAATTATAAATTACTGTGGTAACTATATTATATATATTTTAAAGTTCCTCCCAATTAAGATTTGATATAGAAACCTAAGATAGATGTTCGAAATAAATTAGCAATTTTGAGTTTTCGTTTGTAATCCCATAACCTAATTTTTAACAATCCATATACGAATGCTCAAATTAACAAACAAGGGCTTCAATTTTTTCATTCATTACAGATGCTTTTGAAAATGAAGAACAATAAAGACACAAACAAGGGTTTCAACCCAAATAGAATCTTAAACTATTTCAATCAAACATGAAGAAGACAAATAATTTTAGAGATGAACTACTATACAAAACTCATGAGATCCTACCTAGATTTGATGCTAAACAACGAACACACAAAACATGAAAACAATTTCCCTTTCTTTCAAAAATCTTCTTCTTGAAAAATTTGCTCCTCCAAATGTCGGTATCAAGAAATTGTAGAATTTGATGATGAACAAAGCCACAAACCTTGGATATCCTACATGCAAATAACCTATTACAAAGAAGAAAGAAAAGTAGAGAGAAAAGGGTTTTCTCAATAAACAAGAATATTATATTTGTTTGTGCAAAACAGAATGAATGAATTTACAATCGATCAATCCTTATGAAGGATATTGAAACCTTGAAAGGGAAATCCTAAAAGCTAAATGATATTTAATAATTACTAATTAATTATTAAATAGAAATGCAAGGTTCATTAAGTGAAATCTTAAGAAAGGAGTAAAAGTAATTTAATAAATGAAATAAAATTAACCTTTTACTCTAATACCCCCCTCAAGATGAGCAACAATACAACTACAAACAATGCAAGGAAACTACAATGCTGAAAGTAAACTTGGGTCCCAGCAACAAGGCCTAATGAGATACCCAATCACAATCAAATCTCTATGAAATAGAGACAGAGAAAACCTGGAGGAAAAACCCCTACTCCAAAAAGAGATAAAAATGGATGCACAAATGAAACATCTCAAGAGACTCTCTCAAGACCATAAGTACATTGAAAGCTCCCATGATAGAAGCTTGAGACTCCATAGCCCCCCCCAAAATGGCAGAACTCCTACGTCAATGAATAATTTGGCTCCAATATGAAGGAAACAAAGGCGGTGGACAAGGATGACAAAACCTATGTATGTAAGGTGCAGCTAGAATTACTAGTTGATACTCAAAGGAGAAAGCATGATAATCCTGAAATGGAATCTCCAATGGAGGGTGGATAATAGGTGTGTTGAATCTATCATCTAAGAGGAGATGTGTGTCCTCTGATATATCCTCAACAACTGTAGTAGTTGGCTCGATGACTAGAGCTAAAATAGTAGGTAATGCTAAGAGTAAACCCATGTGAGAGATGAAATTTGAACAAGAGGCAGAGGTGTAGAAGTCACAACACTAGTCTTAGGAACAATACATAAGTTCAATCGACCTGACTTCACCTTAGTAGTCTCTTGTAAAGAAGGAGAGTGAGTCTTTGATAGTGGAGATGGTGGACCAAAATATGAGAAGGAATATAGGTAGGAATCATGATCAATAGTCCTTGTAGCAACAATATTGCTTGTCTCACTATCTCTGATGTGTACTAAATCTTGTTCAAACTCAACTATCTTCCCTATCCCACTATGTGTAATTTGATAGATGGAGAGAAGGTTAGATGAATAAGATGGAACACAAAGTGCATAATGAATTGTATCATCATCAATGCTAATAGAATCTTTCCCACATATAGTCATAACAATGTTGTTCACATCAAAATGTGTGGAGTAGGAGAAGCCTCAAAAGAAGAGAACAAATCCTAAGAAGATGCCATATGGTGTGAAGTACTTGAATCCAGTAACCATCTAGAAGAGCGTAGAGTAGAAGTTTCGTATAGTCCATGACCCTTTCCTATATCTTTACCATCATACTAAAATGATGATGATGAAGAAGATCTATGAGAAGAAGAAGGAATACAAATGTTTCACTTTTGAAGGAGCACTGTTAAATTTGAAACTTGTTTGGCATAGCCATCTAACTTCTTCTCATAGCAATGTGACTCATCATGATTAGAATTATTATAATAAGCACACTTTAGTATTTCTAGCTTTGGTTTACCCTATTTAGGAGGAGGTGCCCCTAATGAACTGAGTGCTAGAATCAATCTGAGACTCTATAGAATGAGATTTATGTGTCTTGTCCTTCATCCCTGAAGATGGCTAAGCTACCAATGCATAAGTTTATGAGCCTGTGAGAAAATTCAACTAAGAGAGCTTAGATTACTCTCAAGTCAAATGATCACAAAAAATCTCAAAGGATGGCATATTAAATCTGTTGAAGTTGATGAAAGATCAACCCCATAGCTCCCAAGAATTACCTATATGCTAACACCTATCACAAAGAAAGAGAGAAGCAAAAAGCTATGGAAGCTGGAATTACTAGATCCATAGATGAGACATTCTTGATGAGAAAAAAGAGAAATTTCTATTATCAAAAGTGAATTAATAAATTACAAAAAGATCAATCCTTATAAAAGGAGATCAAAACCCTAACAGGGTAAAACCTAGGTTGCATGATAATAATTAATAAAAGAATTAATATTATATGCCTAAAGTTTAGCTTAAGTAAAATAGAGATAATAAGTGACTTAATAATTAAATCACAATAATTTAATTAATAAGGCAATATCTTATTAATCTAACATCCCCCCTTAAGATAAACTTAGGGAGTAGCTAAAAACCTAGAAACTATTGCTAAAAGCAAAATGGGTCCCGACAACAAGGCCTAATGAGGTACTCAATCACAACCAAATATCTATAAAGATGAGAAATAGAGAAAATCACATGGGAAAACTCTACTCCAAAAAGAGATGGAAAGAATATTTCAAAAGATAAGAACAAAAGATGATCATGAAGAACACCATTGAAGCATGAAGTTGCAAACACTGCCAAACTACTGATCTAAAGAACCTCCATTGTATAGAACATGACCAAGTAGAAAAGACTAATTTTGAAGAGCTGATCGATCAAAGGTGGAAGGTATCTTCATGGCATCCAAAAATATGAATAAAGAATGTCTGTATGGTAAATGATCCATCTCATCAAAATGCATAGGTATCTAGCCACTGGAATTGCCTAGTACATGGAATCAAATACTGAATACATAGCTTACTCCATCGAACCAAGAAAGAAATAGAACCAACATAACCTTCCATAACGATGAGAGGTAAGACATGAACACTAAAACTAAATGCAATATCTCCTACAAAAAGAAGAACTAGGAACATCGAGAGTGCAAAAGAAGTACAAACACCTATAATGGCACATGTCATTAACACATCATGGGGATAATGTCATGGAAGGACCACTCACTTGACAATGGAAGATTATGAATATGACCAACATGAAACCCCCCAAGGCACTTTATAATGTAATGTGAGTACAACAAAACACAAAGATGTGCAACATCCTAAAATGCAATAAAGTAACACTTTATCTCAATGCATTTGCAAAAATAGTACAAAAGGATGTTAACAAAGATCAAAAGAGACATAAGGCTAATAAAATAGGTAGTACAACCCATAAAAAAATCTAAAATAATAAAATTAATAATCAAACCTAAAATAACTACGATATCTATTAGAATGCATAAGAGCAAAAAACTGAATGGGATGTGCTTGGAGCAGAATTTGGAAAATAGAATGTCTCAAGATATGTCTCCCAAAGTGAAAAATAGAACTTATGACTTTGAAATCTAAAACAGGCCACCAAACAACATAAAAAATGTTAATAAACTACACCATCATGATGGGCTCAAAATCAACTTTTTGATGCTTCTTTTGGATCAAAAAATGGAGTCGAGATGAGCAAGTTATGACCAAAAAACCACATGTAGGTCAAAAAAGCACTATAAGGGAATTTTTTTTTTATCGCATTAGGATCCATGCAAAAATGTGTCAAAAATCATGTCCACTAGTACTAGAAATTACCTCAGAAAGCATACCAATTTTGCACCAAAATTATTTTGATTTGTGTGACCAAAAATCTTGATTTGTATGCCCAAAAATACTGATTTGCATAACAAAAGTATCAATATGTGTGCCAAAAAATCTCAATTTTCATGCTAGAAATACAAAATCATCACTTCATAAAATGTGTAAAAATTTTGATTTTAGAAAAATCTGGATTTGCATACCAAATTCAGAAAATCACCGCCTTAGGAAATGTGCCAAAAATCTTGATTTGCATTCCAAAAATTTGAAAATACCATCTCAAGAAACATGCAAAAAATAAAATAAAAAATCAATACCTCAAGAAATGTGCATAATCTGGGAGCAATGTTTTTTGCCTCAGATTATAATTGTGTCCAAATTTGATAAAGTTTATATAAAAATAGGGATTTTTGGTGTTCTGAGATCAACTGTGATGTCTGTTTGGGCTTAAAGTGAACCAAAAATTAATGACCTCATAGATTTAATACAAAATAACTTTGAAAAATGAAATCCTCTGAAATAAAAAAACTCATATATGAAAACCAAGCTAGACCTCTCATAAACAAAATATGAGCATGAAGATTCAGTGCTCTGATACTATGTTGAAGTTGATGAAAGATCAACCCCACAACTCCCAAGAATAACTTACATGCAAAAACCTGTCACAAAAAGAGAGAAGCAAAAAGCTATGGAGGCTGAAATTGTCAGATCCATATATGAGACATTCTTGATGAGAAGAAAGAGAGATTGCTATAATCAAAAGTGAATGAATAAATTCCAAAGAGATCAATCCTTATAAAAGGAGATCAAAATCCTAATAGGAATCTAACCTAGGTTATATGATAATAATTAATAAAAGAATTAATTATTATATGCTTAAAGTTTAGCTTAAGTATACTAGAGATACTAAGTGACTTAATAATTAAATCAATGTGATTTAATTAATAAGAAAATACTTTATTACTCTAACACCCCCCCTTAAAATAAACTTAGGGAGTAGCTAAAAACCTAAAAACTACTGCTGGAAGTAAATTGGGTCTCAACAACAAGGTTTGATGAGGTGCCCAAGCACAACCAAATCTCTGTAAAGATGAGAAATAAAGAAAATCACATGGGAAAAGCCTACTCCAAAAAGAGATGGAAAGAATGTTTTAGAAGATAGGAACAAAAGATGATCAAAAAGGTAATTCTTGGGAGCTATGGGGTTGATCTTTCATCAACTTCAACATAGTATCAGAGTAAGAGAGAAGCAAAAAGCTACGGAGGCTGGAATTGCCAGATCCATAGATGAGAAATTCTTGATAAGAAAAAAGAGAAATTGCTATTATCAAAAGTGATTGAATAAATTACAAAGAGATCAATCCTTATAAAATGAGATGAAAAGCCTAACAAGGTAAAACCTAGGTTACATGATAATAATTAATAAAAAAATTAAATATTATATGCCTCAAGTTTAGCTTAAGTAAACTAGAGATAATAAGTGACTTAATAATTAAATCAAAATGATTTAATTAATAAGGAAATATTATATTACTCTAAAAAAATCTATTACCTAAAGCATCTTTGGTGGAATAGAAGGTAGAAGCAAAAATCTAAAAGTTTTCATGAAGCTTAGAAAGAATCAGGTAGATACACTCAATATTAGTCTTGGTCTTCCCACAACCCTACAATAAAGATCTCTATTGATTGGATTTCATCAAGAAGTCCTCAATGGAAGGAAAAAAATTTGGTACAAAAGAGTTAAGCTCTGCCTCAATCTGAAGTGCCCTAAACTCATTCACTATACCAAACAAGCCTTCAAGCTTGGTCCACATAGCTAGAGGGGTATTGCACCTGTCAAGATGAAACTATAGACTATTAGATACCTATAAAGAAATCAACCCCATTGCTTCATCCATCTTGTTCCTGTGCTACATGACCTCAAAATACCTTTGTAAAAATGGCTACATGAAATCTAAACAAGACCACAACACTTGTGACTAGAGAAGTCGTGTCATCAAAGTCTTCCATGTGTTATAGTTATGAGGGATCAAAAGTTCTAGACAAAAAAAGGTCTCGGTCATTATTTTAGAAGGTGTTGGATTATTTTATGTAGGCAAACAAATGACCAAATGCTTAAAGTACTATGTCCACTCAATATTACTCGAAGTTAATACCAGATCTGGAAAGTAGACAAAAAAATATGCACTTAAAAAAAATAGCACTTGAAAATGTGTCTTTGTGAGTCCAAATGAAGCCTCTAGCATTGTAAAAAATTGGGATTTGTGGTTTAAAAATACTCAGAAATAAAGATCCAAAATCACCTACACCACTATGTAGATCGTGAAATTCTATCCCAAAACAAAAAAAATTGCTCGGAAAAAGGAGTCTATATGAGTGAGATATCGTTGTTTGAAAATCACCTCTGTAATTATTTTTTTCTAAATCACCATCGTTGCACCTTCAAAAATAAAAAATGCCCTATTTTCATAGAAAATGCTAAAAAAATACCAGATCTATTCTACCAAACCCTCAATTTTGTTTTTCTCCAAACAAGAACATGCAACCCCAGGAAAGCCTCTGATACCATGTAGGATTTGATGATGAAAAAAATCCACAAACCCTAGATATCCTACACGGAAATAACCTATTACATGGAAGAAAGAAAAGCAGAGAGAGAAGGGTTTTCTCAGTAAACAAGAAAATTGTATTTGCTTGTGCAAAACAAAATGAATGAATTTACAACAGATCAATCCTTATGAAGGAGATTGAAAAATGGGAAACTCTAAAAGGTAAATGACATTTAATAATTACTAAGTAATTATTAAATGGAAATGCAAGGTGCATAAAGTGAAATCTTAATAAAGCAGTAAAGGTAATTTAATAAATGGAATTAAATTAACCTTTTACTCTAATAGAATTGAAATCTAAATTCCTAATAAAGAGTTTTTTTCCAAATTAGGGCTTCAATTGTGCAATCATGTGAAACCCCTTTTCCTTTATTATTTTATTATTTTAATATCATGCACAAACTTTATTCAATTTAATTAAAATAAACTTAATTATTTTAATATTTTTTCTCTCTTATTAATTCATGAGACATCTTTAATAATACATTTATTAATTTAACCAATAATATTATTTAAAGTTTATTATTAAAAATAAAACTCCTAAATAATAATTATTAAATAAAATAAATATAAATATGTCAAAATTAGAACTTTAATTAAATCTTTTAAATTTAATTCTTTTATTTGAATTATTTCTCAATTAATTAAATATAATTAAATAATGAATTTCCTTTATAAAATTTTCATTAAATTAAATCATTAAGTTATGTTTTAATATGATTTAATTATAACTACAAACTACACTAGACCTAGAAATCCAAATACAAAAACTCAACTGAAGGACAAAGCACAGATTCAAACTCTAAGGTCAAAATCATGAATTCATATCAATTCAAAAATTTAGATGAGTAAACAACTTAGATACTTGTCTCACATTATCTCCCCACTTATGCCATTGAGATACTATGATAGGGCATGCTCATCCTGGCAATTCAGGGAAGTCGATGCTTGATACCTACAATTTGCATAAAATTCTTCAATGTACATACACATATCACCTAAATTAAATAAACAATGGTGGGAAGTGGTGCATCATGTATATCCTGACTAGTAGGTGACTATGACTCCCTTCTTCAACCACATCAAAAATGTCAATCATAAATTAAAACATATAAGTACACCATACACATGCAACTATGGAGTAAGTATCCATAGTACTTCATATGAATCAATCATCTAACTAATCATCATGAGATAACTAAAATCATTGTACTAACATGCATGTATCATCATCAAAATAATCATGAACACATGAAATAACTAAGTAACTCATCACATAAAAATCAATTGTGTATGAAATAAAATCTAATCAAATTCGACAACCAAGTACCACTAATCATAAGACATAATAATAAAACTGGCCTAAAAGAATTTGGCAATACAATTTGAAAAGTCAACTAGGGGTAGTCATTACAATTTGTTCTCAGGATACCAAGAGCTCAAGAGAGACATGATTCAATATTTGTGATAGTTCATTGATTTTCTTAAAGGTCCATTTTATTCTATGCACAAAACAAGTGATGCTACCAATATTTCTAATTTTTTCTTCAAGGAGAATATAGTTAGACTACATGGGATTCCTAGGAATTTTATTTACAATCAAGACACTAAATTTGTAGGAAACTTTTGGAAGATAGTAAGGAAGAGATTAGGCACTACTTTTTATTTTATCTAATCTTACCATACTCAAACTTATGATCAAACATAAGTGGTCAAGAAAAGCCTTAGAAATATACTACAAAGCTTAATGAGAATGCATCCAAAATATTGGGGCTTGGTGCTTGCACACATTGAGTTTTCATATAATGATTCTCCTAACTTAAGTACATGTATGAACACCTTTTTAGATCATATATGGTATTCATTCTAGAGGAGCATATGAGATAATAAATCTGGGTCAAAATGGAGGCAAGGAGGACTGATAGTGAATACTTTTGAGTCTAATATTAAATTTGCATGACTAGGTGAAAATGAAACTTAAGGAAAACATTATCAAGTACAAGAAACTATCTAATAAAAAGAGGAAATAAATCAACTTTAATTTTGGTGATATAGTTCTATCCTATCTTATAAAAGAAAGGTTTCCAAGAGATGAATACCACAAGTTGAAAGAAAAGAAAATTGGTCATTTTTGGGTTCTAAAGGTTCTCTAGCAATGCATAAAACTATCATAGACATCATAAACTTGCTATAAAGAGATGCAAGAAAGAGAATGTTCAAAAAGATAACCATACAAAAAAAGATCTTCATGGTGTAAGATGTATACAAACCAAAAGAAGAATTAATAGAATGCACCAACAATGAGCAAGATGACCAAACAAAAAAATGAAGGATCTAACTCTAAGAAAAGAAGACACAAGTTGGGTTCAATAATTTATGTAGGGCAAGAAAATGAAAGCAAACAAACCCTACCTAAATGAAAGGGGGAATACTAAGATCCACCCCTTTTGGATAAGGTTTGATTGACACAAGGAGTAGTATCAATGTGAAACCTAATGGAGAAAAGAGTGAATGACTTATATTGATTTCCCTCTCACCCCCACCTTATAAGGATTTAGGTAAAATATGTAAATAAAGAAATGTAGAAATGGAAGGCACAAAAATAGAAAGGAGAAGAGAATACCTTATAGAACACAAACCTAAAAATTTGTTGTCGAATAATGTAAAAAGATGTTGTAACCCAAGATCTAGGCTAAAATTTGCAAGGTAGACAAAACCAAGAAATCTTTCAATGATCCGTCATGGGTAAATTGAACCATCAAGGATGAGCTGAAGCACTAGGGGTGCATTGTGACTCTGATTGAATGTGTGCAACACTTATTTTGATTTTTGTAGTTCTGTAAAAAGACAAAAAGGGCATCTAGATCCATAACCTATTCTTCAATCCAAGATCTAAAACCTACAAAACAAAGGGTTTGTCTTTTTTTGTTGTTGTGGTGGGTGGGGTGGGGGGGGGGGGGGGGGGGGTTTACCTTAATCAAACCCTAGTTTAGGAATTAAACTTGATTTAAAATAATTGAAATAGAATGATAGCAAATATTAGTAATATATCTAACATGAATCAATTTGTAAATCTATGAATATGCTCTTGAATTTTGAATGTAATCAAGTATGTAGATACAATAGATTTGACTCAACTTCAAAACCTTGAAAAGAAAATAAAAGTGAAACCAAAACCTTTTTGAATCAATGTGCTTGAAATCTGTCTTTGTAGATCATATAGAAGATGAAAAAAATTATCTTAAATGTATGAAAGGAGATCTTGAATGTTGAAAATGCAATAGAATATCTAGCATAAACTCCTTCAATGACTTGAATGCATAAATCTTTGATCTTCAATAGAGGAAAGCTTGAATCCCTTGAATGTTTGAAGAAAAAATTGAGAACTTGGATGCATGAACACTTGATCTTGTTGATGGAATTTCTTGTTATGATTGTGGATGAGAAATGGATAAAATAGAAGGTTTTATATAGAGCTCAAAGTTAACTAACTCTTGTAGGCGAGAAGACCTAGAAGTTAACACCCGAACATCCTAGAGCACAAGACTTAAAGAGATGATAAAAAATAGGGCTCCATTAGGGGTACACTATATCCCTAATTCTCCCATCAAGAGTGAATTGTGCCTATAATTGGTTAGGGGCATACTATGCCCCTAATGATCAACTGCGCAAACCCCCAAGGTTGTCTCGAGACTCCAAGACAAGCTACAATTCCTCATTTTTCTTTTCCTTCCCACTCTTCCCAAAACTAACTCTTCTTTATTTTCCATACACACAAATTTCACAAAAATCCATATTGGCACATTTCAAACCTGATAAAACTTGCTTTGAATGAAGTAATTTCATAACTTTCTCACTCATGTGCCCAAGTCTATTGTGTCATAGTGTTGTAGGGTGAATGCACCAAGTTGTGCCAAAAAGATAACACAAAACTTTTATTTAAAATTTTTTTAAAATGCACGCGCGCTTTTAAAAAAAACTTATAAATGGACTGAAAACCCATGACCCATTCCATATTTTCTTATTTCTTTTGACATTGTCTTATTTGCCCTCAACAATGCACACACATTTTGTAGAAGTTGAATCTCTCTCTCTCTCTCTCTCTCTCTCTCTCTCCTCAAAATGCTTCCTCATTGTCAGAGATAAAGATCAAGATCATCAAGTAATGTTTTCTACTCCTGTTTTTGCATTGTGTTGTATATTTTAACATTGTTTTGTATATTTTTTTAGTTTTTATTTAAATTTGTTTATTTATTTAAAATGTAATTGGTTTCTTATCATGAAATGTGAATAATCAACCACCAAATCCCTAGCCTAGTCAAAAAAATCAAAATGAAAACCCTCGTGAGGAAGAGCAAGAACTTCTTCAACCTTCACAAATTGAAAGACCTCCTCCTGACACCCAAGACAATATAATGAATGAAATAGAAAGAGGAGGAAATGAATTAGAATCAATCATTTGTAGGTTGAAATCTTGTGGGAAAACTAATCCTATGAGAGTACAATTGGCATCCTCTCTTGGGTCCATTATGAGCCATGTAGCTTCTGTTAGTGGTCAGTTGGATATTTGGCATGTTAAGAGAGAAGAACAAATAAGATATTATGCAAAAAAATTATCCTATAAAGATGTAAGAAAAAATGACATAATGAAAGGTAACATATGTGCATTGTTTAAAAAGTTAGGAGAACAAGATACTATTAAACATATAACTAAAAGGTTCCCTGTCCATTGGTGCATACATGATGATATTAGAAATAAATTTTGGAATAGATGGTGGATGGTCTCCGATGCTGTTCTCTACAATAATCGCAAGGTTCCAATGTATTTCTTAAAGCAATTGTATTGTGAATTTTTCCTTGGGGAGATCCCCAATTATTCTAACATGTTAGATACTCAAGGCAGAGGTAGGTGTTCATCATTTGAGAGGTCGGAGGCATGTCATAACCCTAATGTAGTTAGGGAACCTACTATCAAGCCACAAGGTGAGCATGTCATTATTCCTTCAATTGTGAAGGAATATGTAGAGACTAGTACTCTAGAGACTGTCAATGCTTTGACATAGACTCTCATTCATTGCACTAGTCCATTAGTTGAGGAGGAGCCCTATTTGCATTGTGGTCACATGTGCACATCATGTGGATTCTTATGCATGTTAGGTAGTCATGTTGGAGACACTATGGATGATGGGATAGTCATTGATTACATCTTGACTGACACATAGGTAAATTGCAATTATAATAAACTAATGTGATCACATTTCATATGTATAATGAATGACTAACTAATTAGCATGTCTTGACATTGTTCAAACTTTAGGGTAAGAGTGTTGATGGCCCTAGTACATATTTCCCAACCCCATTTTACATCCCATCGACGAGTCGATAGATATGTATTGATTTAATTATTTAAATTAATACATATATTTATTAAGTAACTATATGAAGGATTGGAATTTTTTTTTTATCCATGTACATTAGTTCTCTGCTGGGCCATCGACATTCATAAGGGACTTTAAGCCTAGGCATGATACAAGCTTTGTAGAAGTATAGGAGGTACAACATTTTGTTGATCTCAAATTGGTTTTAACAAGTGAGTGTCAACACACTTAAGTCATTTACTTAGTTCATGTTGAATGAGTAATACATGTTGAGCGCAATATGTAAATAATAGACCATACTAAGTTGTAATGAGTGTGAAGTCACTCATGTGTTGAGTCACTCAAATGTCGAGCAAATAGACCATACCGAGTGATTTAGGAGTCGAGTAAATAGAGGATACCAAGTAATGCAAGTGTTGAGTTAGAAGCAAAAATATAGTGCATGCTGAGCATTAGTGACTGCATATGCCTAGTGAAACAATTTTGACATATTTGTTTGTAATGACACAAATAACTATGTAAACCATTTTAAAGCTGACTTAAGGATAGATTACAATCTTTTTGAAGATAAGGACAAATTTATGTAGCTAATCAAAAAATGGGAAGGTTTAAGCAACAAGATAAATGAATCTCAGTTGTAGATTCATACCTAACCCTAAGCCACCTAAGTCTTCTTAAGGAGGACAAAGCCCTAAACTCTTTATAGTGTATATGGGTGAATGATCGAATTGGAAGAGCAAACATAGCAAAGCATTCAAGGTGACTTAGAAGTAAGAGTGAATTGCAAAATTAGTTGGAGAAGAATAAAGGATAGAGAAGGATATAATATTGTTACATCAGATCGTGAAGGATAAAAAAGGACATTGTGTAGAGGTGATCTGTTATTAGGCAAGCAAGTGCCAATTGCAAGATCTATGCTGAGACATTTTAACAAGTGATCTCAGTTAAATCTTTTAACAGAGTAGTCCTAATAGGCTATATGAAATCCTTTAATAGGGTGCTTACTTAATTATAATTTGAAGTCCTCTAATCAGGTACACTTCTAATAGGGTGTTGAAATCTTCTAACAAAGTGAGACCTAATAGTCTTTGTAAGCCTTTAATAGGGCAGGTCTTTCATAGGGTAGACCATTATTCATGGTCAAATCATTATAACTTTCATTGGATAAAGTTTATTGCTACAATAGTAAAAATTTGTGGGTGTCATTCCCAACCCAATTTTACCATCTCACTTGGAGGGTTACTGGGTGATCATATCTAGTGTTATGTGTGTGATTGATTACACATTTACATTATTTAGATGCATATGCTTTACATGTTATTTCAATTTACATATTGAATGCATATGATGAATGAATGGTGAAAGTTTTATGGTTCTAAATTTAAACTTCTAATTCACCCCCCTCTCAGAAGTTTACTCTCTTCCCACTTGTAATTTCAACAATTGGTATTAGAGCCTAGTTCTTTGAAAGAGAAGCTTTGAAACTTAGAGGAAAGATCTTGAAATGGAAGTCTATAAGCTAGGAAAGACTATTGAGAACTGGGAGATTAAAATACATCTCATACTTCATCAAATGAATGAGGCAAGAGAGGAACTAAAGAAATCATTGAAGAGAAGGAATGGGATTTTTGTTGTAGAGAATGACACACTATACAAAGAGATAGACACTACCATGCTATTTGTAGATGGAAACACTAATGAATTTGATACAAAAATTACATATCTAATGGAAAAGAATAGAATTCAAGTTGAGGAAATAAAAAATCTCAAGTTAGAGAAATAATCACAAGCTATACTACTATGTGAGGTGACTGAACAAAAGAAGAAAGCTTCTGAAGACAAAGCCATGACTGAAGAAGACAAAAGAATTCTAGCAAACAGATTGGAAGAGAAGTCAAAATAGCTAACCAAGATCTCCAACATGTAATTGGATACTCTAAGTAAAATGATGAATTCCAACTAAGAACTAAATGTTAAGGACATTGAGATAACTACATTGAAGTTATAGAATGAACAATTATTGAGTGACCAGGAAAAGAGAAAAGGAATTTACTGAAAGTCTCAACAAGATACTTTGAGAAATTATTGAGACCTCCAAGATCCAACAAAGATACATTAGGACTGGGCTACACAAGCACTGAAGAAGGAGAATCATTCGAAGTTGTTGAAGAACTCCAAACCTACTTGTCATAATTGTGGTAAGAAAGGACATACTGCTAATGTGTTTAGGAGCAAGAATACAAACCATAATGTCAAGCCTAAGAGTATGAATCAATTTCATAAGTGTAACAAACAAGGTCATCAGGCACATGAATGCAGAACTAGGACCATGCATAAACAAAGATTAAAATGATATTGCTACAACTGTCAAAAGTATGGAAATAGAGCCTTTGAATGTAGATCCAAATCCATGTGGTCATCAAGCAAGCCAACAAAGGTAAGAAGTTATGAGAACTTTTATATTTGGGATTATAATACAAGATATAGCTATCACTATTGTCAAGAATATGAACATGTCCTGAGAATTGTATTAGGACACACTTCAGGGGAAACTAAAAAAGGTGGTTGAATCAAACTACATATTTTAGTTGTTTGAAGACTGGTCATATCAGTAAGCATTGTCCAACTAATTTAAAATCACTAAGTTGTGAATTTGATAAAGGCAAAGGCAAGGCAAATGCTGAACACATTAGAGATGATATGAACAAGACATGGAAAAAGAAAAATGATTGCAACACATTAAATGGAGAAGGGATCACTTCACCCAATGGGTCAAGTGATCACACCTCATCAAAATAGTCAATCAAGAGGTATGTGGGACTGATATTCAAGTGTTATCTCATACATCAATTCTAAAGGAGATAGTACTAAATAGACTACATTAGCATGAATAAAGATGCAAGATGTTTTTGAAAATTCAAGTTAAATCTTTGAAATTTTCATGTTGTTGTCGATCATGAAATATATCATATGTATGTTAAGTGGAATGCTAGTTGATGTTGAGCTGCTAGACTATCTAGTTGATGTCAAACTCATAGTAGCTCCCATGTGATTTTGAAAATGTTTGATGTTGAGCTTATAGTTATGTAAGCACTAAGAATTAAATACAAGGTTTTCAAAGGGTATATGATCAATTTCTACTCATTATTCATCATTTTAAATTCAAGCAAGAGCAAGTAGAGTAGAAGGCGATTCAAAAACTTGTTCAAGGAATTTGTAAAGATTTTAGCGAAGATCTCACTCCAGCATACATGTTTCACAAGGTATTTATCACAAGCCGAGCTACACAGTTTACTTTTGCATAAACCCTAGATTGATAGAATGACATCTAGTTCAAAGAATGTAGAAGCGAAGGAAGTTTTGAATGTTCAACTTTTCAGTAATGAAGTCAAACAACCCATATTTAAAGCCATCCCTAACATAGTCTATAAACAAGATCCTTCTAGTGCACTATCAATGATTCTGCCAAACGTTATGATGGTGCAAGATGGTAGGAAGTGTTGAAATTGTAAAATAGGAGGTATAGGAGATATGGAAATTAGAGATGTAGATAAAAAATAGTGTGAGAATGGTGTTCTAAAGGAGGACTACAAAATCTTTGAGAAAAAGGGTTTGACACGAGCCCTAGATCTTCTGAATGTGTTGAAAATAAAGTGGATAAGAATTGTTCTAAGTAGAATTCATGACGGTTCTTTATAGCTAGAAGGAGGACATATTAAGATCACCAAGAGAATAATTCATAGGGTAACTAGCTATCCAACCCTAGATTGGCCAAAGACACTCAGAAGTGACTCCAAGCAAGTGTTAAAGAAGAAAATTGAAGCAATTTGGAATAAAAGAGGTATGGCTATAGATACCATCATTGATCAACTGCTAAACTTTTTTGCAAGGGCAATATCTCATAAATTCTATCAGTCTAGTAGATTAAATAGTGTACCTTGCATAGTTGTGGATTTTGGCTACAAGATTGTAAAGAAAGATCATACTTATGATCTAGCTAAGCTTTAATTACAACAACTGATTCAAAATCTTGGAGCTATTAGAAAGACCAAGAGTGCTCAATGCAAATTTTGTTCAATATTTGTTTGTATATTCTTTTATGTGCATAATACATTTCCCTCTTTTGGTACTATAGGGTGGAAGACCAATAGGTTAATTGTGGTGCAGATCAATGAGTTTATTGAGTAGATGGGAGAACACTTTGAAACATTGATGACAAGTTATTTTGAAGATTTTAACAAATCAATGAAAGAAAGAATGAGGATACCAGTTTCTTTGGTTGAACAACACCACAATGACATATGTTTTCTTTTTGATGTTGATTACACCTTTGTGCAAGCTACCACACCAAGGGTTAGATGGTTAAGACCTTTTGGGTATGAAATTAATGTCAATGAAGCATCAGCAGGCATCAATGTACTCCTAGCAAAGGACGTAGATAAAAGTGCAAAGATATTTGGCAACTATGAAATGGTAAAGTCAAAAATTACCATGGAGTTGAAAACTACCTCCGCACTCAAGAAGAAACATAAGTTAGTGAAGAAACTAAAGGCCAAATTTGGAGAAGGTGTAGAGGAGGAAGAAGACGAAGAAGAGGATAAAGAGGAAGAACAAGTTCAAATACAAGAACCTCTTGGATTAACTCAAGGCATGGGAGAAGATAAGGAAGAGGAGGAAACTAAAGGTGCCAAGGGAGAAGAAGCTGAGGAAGCACCTAGTCCTACCAAGTCAAAGAAGAGAAAGGATAAGGCACAACCAATGGCAAAGGTAAAGGAAATTGTCAAACCAAGTCTAGCCAAGCCTACAACTCCTACCACTAGAGCAAGCACACATGCCACAACATGAAAGGCCAAGGAAAAGTCTAAGCAAATAGAGAAAGATGACCAAGAGAAGAAAAATAAAAGAAAAAAATATATTGCATAGCCATATTTAGATGAAGAAAGGACATAATTAGATGAAAATAACCAATTTAAAGTGGTAAGTCATAATCCTTTATCTAATTTTGAATTTTTTTGTGAAAATATCAAAAGCAATGCAGATTTATCTAGTTTAAAACACATTGATTTTGATAAACTTGGGAACATAGAGAAAAGTGAAGTGGAAGAGGCATTATATTCCATGATGTCTATGTTTAAGAACACTTAACTAGAATTTTCCAACACAATACCAGAAGGCTTATATGAATATTGTTGAGCAAAAGTGGCATTACTATTTAAATTTGGAGAAAAAAATTAGGGAAACAATATTATCTGAAGTGATGCTAGAGCTAACAAAGGGACATATTGTTAAGGCTATCAAGAGATATGTTGTTTGGTTTAGACCTAAGTATACAACCTTCAACATTGTTCAAAATAATATTGAAGATGTGGTTAAGAAATCAACCCAAATATGGAAACTAATCTATGAGTTGACCACTGTGAAACAAGGAGAAGCTAACTCTTTAGAGGGTAAACAAGATGCTAAGGATGAGGACAATGATGATGAAAAAGAGAAAAAGATGATACAGTTGGGGAGGAAACAAAAAAGAAAACTAATGACAAGGCAATAGGTAAACAACAACAAAATGAATAGAGTGTGTAGGACACATAAGTGTTGAGTGTCAATCCCCCTCATGACACAAGCGCAACTACTAAGACCATAACTGTAAAGGATATTTCTAATGCATCATCTCAGAACATTAATTCACTTATTGTAGAAGACCTAAAGAATATTTTAGACCAATCTACACTCCAAGAAAAACTCTATGAAAATCTAGTTTTGGTTAATGTAGAAGAGTTGAAAAAGGCAGTAACTGAGGTCACAAGGGAAAATATGAATACACAAGAACCACCTTCTATCATCCCTTCAGTTACAAGTATACAACCTTCGACTCAAATAATAGTAGATACATCTACTAAGGTTGATACAAGTGATAAAGTTGTTATTATTGAGAAAAAGAAAGCAAAAGAGAAAGATACAACTACAGGTCAACAATAGAAAATAGGACAAATAGATTCATCTGTAACTAAAACACAAGAGCAAGGTGCTATTCAAGTCATAGTGTTAGATCAGGGAAAGCTTGAAGAGCATGAGAAAACACCTAAAGTGAAGGAACATGAAGCCATCCAAGCATTGTTAGCTCTACCAACATCTGACACTCCACCTACACAAGCTCTTCAGAAGCTGAGCATGGAAGCCATTCCATTACAAATCTCAGTGCCAAGCCCTAGCTCATCAAAGGTTGATGAGGTAACTCACTATGGAGAGATAAGCATTGATGAAGAAATAGTAATTCCAAAATTTGACTATGGCACCATGACATTGGAATAAATAGGCATATTGCAATAGGCCTTAGAAAATAAAAAAACACCAAGAAATGCTTAGGAGAGAACATAGGTAGAAACAAGCACTTCAAGACATTAAAGACATCTTTTTAGATGCATTCAGCCTTCCAACTCTTGAAGAGACCAAGCCACTGATAGAATAGCTGATAGACATAGTGGAAAAGGTCAGTAATGAAGATCTTGATACTCTGCAAAACTTTTAGAATGGTCTAAGAAGAAGTTTCAAGGAAAAGTGAATGAAAAGATATCTGGTGAGATAACACTAACTTAAGTTGCATTGGAAACCAAGGTTGAAGATGTAAAGAAGGTACTTTAGAATATATTCTCACTATACACCAAGCTATGTGATCCTACACTCTTCACTCAAGAGACCAAGAGTCATATTTTGAGTCTGAAGAGAAACATAAACATATCAGGTACTAAGCTACCTCAAAACCTAGCTCAAAGTGAGAAGCATTTAGAACATTGCTTCAAACACAAAGTTAATTAGTTGTACTAACAATGGATGAGGCTAGCATAAGAGCCAAATTGACATGTATACAAGAATCCCTTACCCCACACATAGAAATACTACAAAAGGAACTAGGTTATGCTGAGACTCTACTAAAGAAAGACCCCAATCTTTCTACCTTAGATGGCCTAGTGCACCTTGCTCCTAAGCTTGCAAGCCAAATCAAGTCATTGGATATTGCATGTGACAACTAGGATGCAACTCTCAAAATTATAATGGAAGTCCATAAATCCTTTCTGGACAAACACATTATACATGTCTAGCCCATTTGACATAAGTGTGAAAAGGGGGAGATAAAGCAAGGGGGAATAATATAAAATGGGGAAGATATTACATAGGGGGAGAATAAAAGAAAGGGGGATCCTAGTAGTAAAGTTATATCATTAGGGTGATATACATTTTTGGAGAGTAAAGTAGTAAATAGATATAGATATCATCCAAGACAAAGCATCTTAGATGTCAGAATATCAGATACAGTGCATTGAAGTCAGAGAAAAGCAAAATTTTGGATATAATTGGACATATTAACTTAGGGAGAGTTATCGATTTTGAGGTATATAGCTTATTGCAGAATTTTAAAATTTTGAAGTTTTGTACATAATCCTAGTCATGGATATGTTAACACTCAAGAAGATTGAGATTGATTATGTATATTCAAGTGTTTTTGACACTCATGTCAAAGGGGGAGATTGTTGATCTCAGATTGGTTTTGACAAGTGAGTGTCAACACACTGTAGTGCACCAATATTACAGTCAAAGGAACCAGCAAATATAAATATATTTTTCTTTTTCAATGAAAGCATTTTTATTTTACTTTATTTATTTTTATTTATTTTCCTTTATCTACAATATTGATGTACATTACTACAATACATTTAACTAACTTCACTAACCACTTTAGTTCCTTCCAACCAGAACATTATTTGAAATTCTAACAAAATGTCTTTATAACCAAATGTATCAATTTCAAATGGAGACACACATTTTCTCTTAGAATCATTTTAGAAACAAAAACATAACAACTTTACTCATTTCTATATACTATAGAATAGTGCATGATATATAAATTTCTTTAATCACTGAATGTAGCAACATATCAACAAGTACAGTCCACTTATGCAGTCCACTTATACAATTTTCTAGCTTACAAGCTGTCATAAAACACAAGATTGGGAGTTACCCAAGGGTGACTCTCCCTAATACAATAAGAATTCACTTGGAAGTATGTTTTTGCTGCACATGAAAATAAGACAACATCCTTCTTCTCTTCAAGTCTTCAATCCATAGATCACAACCCGCAGTACAACACACACCAACAAGCCCATGGTACTCTCCTCCCAACCTTAGGCCTTTTAAAGGCCAGGCCCGAGCAGGGAGAACCTTGACTAGGTGGACATACATTACTAACAACCATTTACAACACAATGCTCACATTACAAAATTGTTCACACATTTTACAGTTGACAAATAAAACCACAAAAATTCCCAACCAAGGTAGACCACTTAGGATCACATGTAGATCCATCTCAAGGGGTAAGGGTGGAAAATGACTGTTGAGGAGACTCCACCTGCAACTATGCCTTCATTAGGCTATACATTTTATACACATGCCTTCACAAGGCAACCCAACACCACATACATGCCCTCACATGGTATCTTTACAATACTTATAACTCCAGCAAGGTGGAATATGGGGCCCATAACACCCATATGGCATCCCTCTCCTACTCTAGGAGAGACTCTCACCCAACACATTCCCTATGCACCCCTTACCCTCACAAGGCTCTCTTTCCCTCCCAAGAGATGAGACTCACCTTGTCACACCCAAAACAGAAAATTGCAACAAGAACACATGAATTCACAACACAAAGTAAATCACAATACACACATACACTAAAACTGAAACATGATCCCTCAACCTTACACAACACACCATATTACAACTACATTACAGAAAACTCACATGCATAACACAATAAAAATAATCTACTTAATAACAAGCTTTCATAGCAAGGGTACATAAGGTTACCAACCTGGTTTCCAAGCAAATTTGAGCTCCTTCTCTTTTTACCAGCAATCCTCCTAAGCTATCTTCTTCTGCTTGTTTTTTTTCCCTTTTCCAAAATTTACCCCACTTAGATTCTTTTTCCAGATCTATCCAAAAATTCTCCCCCCCAAGAACTCTCCAACCAACTCTCTCTAAAGAATGTTTTCTTTTGATGCTTAAGTTTCCAAATTCGGCGAACTTGGGAATCCACAATTTTTGGGTGCTCTTTTCAATGCCTAGGGAAGCTTATAATACTTAAAAATGCCCCTACCCCCTAGGTATATCATATGGGCTTTAAAATAAGACCTCAAACTACCCCTAGGGATGGTGTAAACCTCCTAGAAATTCACAAAAGGTGTGCATTCGACCTAGCATGGAAAGAATCCCTCTTGGACCCATAAATACACCTAGGGAAAAGAAATCCTACCAAACCACTCCTTGGTTCACTCAACCACCTACCATCCCACTAAGCATGCTAAAAAGGAGAACATGTGTCAAGTGACACCACAATACACACAACACACTTGGCAAGCCATCAAGAAAAACAAATTTACTTTTATAGAATCACAATAATACACACAAATTGGTTTTACAAATAAAATACAAGGGTAAAAAGGTTATACCCTCCTTAGGGTTAACCTTGGTTTTTTCCAAACACCTAGCAAGGTTCTCCATAAATCCATGGGCTTCTTTCCTGCACACTTATTGCAAATATCAGTAGTCCAAGAATAAGGTGATAAAATGATAACGTAAATATAAATCACATAGATTCTATCATCAATGAATAACATAACTAATATGAAATATGTATTTTCATTCATATCACATTACACACTTCACATTTGTAGCAATTCTCTAGTCTAGATAGTAAAACATTATGATCATTTATTCTTACAGAAAATTATGGAATTAATCTACCTTAAGCAATGCTTCAAATATAATATAAGTATACAATTCTAGTTTATTCAAATGATACATGAATTCTTAATGTTACTCTAAATATGCTAAGACATGATAATCTCGCACCATATGGAGACCACAATTCAAAAATCAAACATTCACTTGAGTATAACATAAGCTTTAATCATGACATATGGATCATCAAGAAGGTAAGTAAGCATATCTGAATAACATCATAAAAAATACTTAGAATATTAGTGTCCTAGTAACATCATAAGGAATCATCATATAGCCTAATGATATAGGTATCAATGTCCCAATAACATAACATGAAATCAAATAGTCTAAGGATCAAAATATCAATGTCCATAGGGGGTAATAATGTGTCATCTAGAGTCTAACTATCAAAGTCCAAAAGAAACAAAATGTCAATAGTGCTATGATGGTCGGGGTGGGACATGACATCCTCCCCCTCTAGGCATGAACTTCATCCTGGAGTTCATCAAATAGATAGGGGTAGTCACGTCTCATCTGCATCGTGTCCTCCCATGTGGTTGTGACCTCATCATAGCAATCCCATTGGACCTTAACCTGGTCCACTTCTCTGCCTCAAAGTTGAAGGGTCCTGTGGGCCAATATGCGAATGGGCTCTAGGGACAACTGGCCATCTGGTGCTACCTACATAGAACCCCAATCTATAACATGAGATGCATCATTAATATACTTCCTCAAGGAAGAGACATGAAAAACATCGTGGATGTGTGATAGGCTAGGTGGCAAGGCTAAGCGATAAGCAACTGGTCCTATCCTCTCCAAAATCTCAAATGGCCCAACAAATCGAGGAGCAAGCTTAGAGCCCTTTGCAAAATGGATTGGACTCTTGTGCAGACGCACTCTCAGAAATACTCTATCTCCCACCATAAAGGCTCAATCTGTCCTATGGGCATTAGCATACTTCTTCTGTCGGTCTTGAGCTTCCTTGAGATGTTGCCTAATCAAAAAGACTTGCTGCTCCATCTCCTTGATAATCTGTGGTCCAACTGTTACCCTGTCCTCAATCCTATCCCAACTTAATGGTGTCCTGCAAGGTCTGCCATATAGGGCCTAATAAGGTGGCATGCCCAAAGAATAATGGTGCCCATTATTATAGGCAAACTCTACTAGATGAAAATAATCCTCCCATTTAACTTGATTATCCATCACATACATGCGCAACATGTCCTCTAATACCTGGTTAACCCTCTCAATCTGCCCATCTGTATGAGGGTGGTATGCTGTGCTCAAGTTAAGCTTAGTCCTTACGGCTCCTTGTAACTCTCTCCAAAAGGAGGAGGTAAATATAGAGTCTCTATTAGAAATAATCTTGTGAGGAATGCCATGGAGTCTCACAATGTCTCGCATGAATACTTGTGCTATTGTAGGAGTAGTGAAAGTGGTACGTATAGGTGAGAAGTGGGCCACTTTGGTCAATGTGTCAACTGTCACCATGATGGCATCGTGATGATGAGAAGACATAGGAAGACCCACAACAAAATCTATAGAAATAACATCCCACTTCCACTCTGGAATCTCATGAGGATAAAGTAACCCACCAGGATGTCCATGTTCTGCCTTAACTCTCTGGCACTCTAGGCATCTAGCAACTATCCCTGCAATATGCATCCTCATGCCGGGCCAATGAAAGAGTCGTCTCAAGTCTGCATGCAACTTCCTAACCCCTGGATATCCTGCATAAGGTGCCCTATGAGCCTCAAGAACAATAAAATCACGCAATCCTCTAGTAGAAGGTACATAAATGCACCCTCGGTGACGTAGAAGTCCATCAGACTCTAACACATAGTTGGAGAACCTCCCCTAAAGAGGCCTCTGAGATCTAATCATCTGACACACATCCCTATAAAAATCATCCTCTGGTAAGTGCTGCATTATTCTCCCCCTCAAAT
The DNA here is from genome assembly GCA_028749045.1 of Cupressus sempervirens. NCBI lineage: Eukaryota > Viridiplantae > Streptophyta > Pinopsida > Cupressales > Cupressaceae > Cupressus > Cupressus sempervirens. The sequence goes on from CM053786.1 coordinate 485,236,981, forward strand.
CTGTGCTGGTGACCATGGATGACAACTCATGGCATCTCTGACTTAAGGCATCTGCAACCACATTCTCCTTCCCCTTGATGTAGTGTACATCAAAGTCATACTCACATAAAAACTCCATCCATCTCCTTTGCCGAGCATTAAGGTTCGGTTGAGAGAAAATATACTGAAGGCTTTGATGATCTGAGTGGAGTTCAAAATGGTGTCCCAAAAGGAAGTGGCACCATCTAACCAAGGCATGTACTACTGCTGCGAGCTCAAGATCATGGGTAGGATAATTGAGTTCATGAGTCTTAAGTTTCCTAGACTCATAGGCTATAACTTGCCCATTCTACATGAATACTACCCCTAACCCATCCAATGACGCATCAGTACACACTACAAAGTCTGCAGAGGGATTAGGTACTACAAGAATAGGAGCACTAGTGAGGGCCTTCTTCAGCTCTTGAAAAGCTCTCTCACATTTTTCTGTCCACTCAAATTTCTTCCCTTTTCTCTAGAGAGAAGTAATAGGATGTGCTATCCTTAAGAAACCCTCCACAAAACACCTGTAGTAACCAACCAACCCCATAAAGCTCCTGACTTCTGTAACTGTCGTCGGTGCTGGCCAGTCTATAATGGCTCTAATCTTTGATGGGTCAACTGAGATCCCATCACCTGATATCACATGACCTAGGTAGCTGATCTCTGTGCATAAGAAAGAACACTTCGGCAAATTGGCATATAATTGATTATCTCTCAAGCACTGAAGGACTTGTCTCAAATGTTCTTCATGCTCCTATTCATTTCGTGAATAGACCAATATATCATCTAGGAATATCACCACAAATCTATTCAAGAATGTACGAAATACTCCATTTATAAGGCTCATGAATACAGATGGGGCATTAGTGAGACCGAAAGGAACCACTGTAAACTCATAATGCCCATATCTTGTGTGGAAAGCAGTCTTATGGATGTCACTCTCCACAATCCTCAATTGGTGATATCCTAACTTTAGATCATCTTTGAAAACAGTCGAGCACCTTGAAGCTGGTCAAATAAGTCATCAATTCTAGGAAGTGGATAACAGTTCTTAATGGTTAGCTTATTAAGCTGGCGGTAGTCTATGCACAACCTCAAGGATCCATCCTTCTTCTTGACAAAGACAACTAGTGCTCCCCATGGTGAGACACTAGGATGAATGTGCCCCTTCTCCAAGAGTTCTTCTAGTTGAATCTTGAGCTCATTAGTAGTCATCCTATATGGAGCTCTAGATACTGGTTGGGCCCCTGGAACCAAATCAATATGGAAATCCACTATCCTGAGTGGAGGCATACCCGATAATTTAGAAGGAAATACATCTCTAAACTCTTGTAACATTGGGTAATCCTCAAGACATGGCCCATTCTCCTCTCCCTCAAGATCATTAATGGTAATAGCATACAACTGACACCCTTTTCTCATACATCGCTTAAGCTGCATAGCGGAGATCATGCGAAGGGACACAAGTCTCTGAATGCTTGAAATCACTATAGGTGTACCATGATCATCATTACACTCCACCTCCTTCTTCCTACAAGCCACCTTGGCATGGTGAGCACATAGCCAATCCATACCAAGGACTACATCATATGATCCTAACGGGGTGATACTTAGATCTGCACAAGTAGTGATATCCCCAATCTGAATAGGACAATTCCTGACCATGGATCTAACCAATACCTTAGCACCTTAGGCTAACTCTACATCCCAGCTAACATCCTGCTTAATTGCCACCAGCCTACAATTCTCCACAACTAAGGGTGATACAAAAGAATCAGTAGCTCCTGGATCAAATAATATAGATATACTACCACCACCAATAATGCATTTAGCCTCTATCACAGTAGCCTGATGCTCAACCTGTCTGTCATCTATTGCTGCAAATACCCTATGAGAACATCCCATGTCACCCATTGTTGGTTCAGATGCAACTACCCTCTGTCTATGTGGACAATCCCTAGCAATTGTGTTGTTGTTTCTTTGAGGCTTGTTGTGACTTTGGCCAAGTGAGGGTGGTATGTTGGTGTGTTTAGATCAAGTTAGTTTGACTAAGCTTTGTTTAGGTATGTGCAAGCTAATCAATACTAGGGGAAACTAAGTGGTCAAAGTGGGTCAAAGTTCATACAAGTCATTGGTAAGTGGGATATGACCCAACTAGGTCCTAAATAGTGATTTTGCATCTTGTTCAGCTATTGGGAACTCATAAAATATAAAGTTGGTTGATTAGGATATGAAATGCCAACAGTTGCTAAGTTGTTAAGATGTTGCTCAAATGGGTCTAAGGGATAAAAAGATTCATATTGGTTATTAGGGGGCCACATTATGTCTAACCACCTTTATTGAACCTATTTGGTTCCATTAAAAAAGGTTTCAAGGGTCTAGAAGTCAAGAATGCAAAAATTGCAATGTTGTCAACAACTTTTAAAAGTAGTTCCACAACATTTTGTGCAACTTTTTAGTTACTGCATGGAAGGAAGGCAAGATGATTGGTTTAATTGAATACACACCTTGGGAGGTCCTATAAGACTTGGACGAAGACAAATCTACTAGTTGGATGTTGGAAGAGTTCATTAATGAATTTGAATACAAATAATTTCTTACATTTCCTTTAACAATTTTTTTATTTTGCAAAGGAAGTTTGAGATAATGGATTGAACATTGAAGTTGACCTTGAATTAAGTTAGATCATGTTTGTATAGTACTTTTTGCTTCATTAAACTTTCCTTTAAGTGTTCAAATTATTGTATCATTTTTATTCTTCCAAGTATTGACACACAATATTTAGTGACTCTTTGGGTAAATTTTGTTCAGTATGCATGAGAATGTTTGAGTGGTCAATGGGATGTGATGAGATTAAGACTAAGGTTTACTTAGCCATTTAGGCTATGGAGCACATAGTTTAGTACCACAATGAATGGTTAGAGAGATTCACTAGTTGGCAACTTTGTACTAGCCAACACTACAAGTTTCAGCATCACCGAGATGGGGCCACAAAATCAAAATAGAGTCTAATATCCAAAAATCAAGAGATTTTATTGTAGGTGTCAAAAATATGGTCCTATAACACCTAGAATTGCATCCATACCTTGCACGAGCTTTGAGATATGCCCCATCAAAGATTGCTGCCCTATGACATTTAGTAACTATTAGGGTCAAATTCCATTTGGCATGCCCAAAAATGTTCAAGTAGTCAACAAGATGGGATGAGCTTAGGACTAGGGTTTAACTGGCCACTTTAAACTAATAGAGTAGATAGTTCGATCCCACGATGAACGATTAGAGAGATTTACTAGTTCGCGACTTTGTACTAGCTCACACTACAAGTTTTATCATCACCCGAGATGGGGCTGCAAAATAAAAATGGAATCCAATCTCTAAAAAGTGAGAGAGGTTATTGTAGGTGTTAACAACATGATCTTGTAGCACTTATAATTGCATCTATATCTCGCATGAGCTTTGAGACATGTGCCATCAAAGATTACTGCCCTATGGCATTTAGTGCCTCTTAGGGTCAATTCTGTTTGGCATGACTAAGAACATTCAAGTAGTCAATAGGATAGGAAAAACTTAGGACTAGGGTTTACCTAGCTACTTAGAGCTAACAGAGCAGACTGTTCAGTCCCATGATGAACGGTTAGAGAGATTCACCACTTAGCAAATTTGTGTTGGCCAATACTACAAGTTTCAATATCATTTGAGATGGGGCCATAAAATCAAAATGAACTTCAATATCCAAAAAGAGAGAGAGAGGTAATTATAGGTGTCAATAACATGATCCTATAACATTTAGAATTGCATCCATACCTCATATGAGCTTTGAGATATGTTCCATCAAAGATCACTGCCCTATGGCATTTAGTGACTCTCATGGTCAATTCTATTCAACATACCTAAGAATGTTTGAGTAGTCAATGGGATGAGACAATATTAGGAATTTGGTTTACCCAACCACTTGGAGATGATAGAGCAGATAGTTCAATCCCATGACAAACAGTTAGAGAGATTCACCAGTTGATGACTTTGTACTAGCCAACACTGCAAGTTTCAACACCACTCGAGATGGGGCCGCAAAATCAAAATAGAATACAATCTCTAGAAAGAGAGAGAGATGTTATTGTAGGTGTCAAAACATGATCCTGTAGCACCCAAAATTGCATGCATACCTCATATGAGCTCAGAGATATGCCCCATTAGAAATTGTTGCCCTGTGCCATATAGTGACTCTTAGGGTCAATCCCATTCAATGCACCCATGAATGTTCAAGTGGTCAATAGGATTGGATGATCTTGGGACTAGGGTTCATCTAGACACTTTGAGATAATAGAGATGATAGTTAGATCCCACAAGAAATGGTGAGAGAGATATGAGCAAAATGTATGTATAGGACACTTTGTGCAAGATATGAGCAAAAGTTGCTAATTAGGCAAAATTGCATCTTTTTGAGTTTTTGGTCAAGATAGCCTAGGATTAGGTGTTTTTAGTATTTTTTGAATAATTTTGAATGTTTTCCAAGCCCTAGAAGTGAAATCTAGTGAACTTTGCAAAAGTTGCACATTTTGTGCAAAATTGTAAAATTGAAAAGTTGTAAAAGTTACTAAAAAATGCAACTTGGTTGGAAAGGAGTTATAACTATTCAAATAATAGTTGCAGCCATTTGAATAGGAATAGGATGGATAACTACCTCATTTATGAGGTTTGAAGGGGAATACTGTATGGATTGGGAGAAATTGCAATAAAGGATTTTGAGTTTTGAAGTAATTTTTAGTGTTTTTTGTATGTTGGTCATACTGTATGGATTGGCAAGTCTGATCTAATGATTTTTTGAGAAGGAAATTTGACTTACCTTTACTTTTATTTTGGTTTCATCCTTCTAAGTGTTATTTTTCTCAAGTTATTCAAGTTATATAGCCTGGTAAAGGCATAGGATCAACAAGTAGGGCATTGTATGGATTCCATCAACAATTGTACAACCTATTAGTAAAGAATGCAATAAAACTACATTTTTGATCAATTTTGTGTGTATTCTCTTGATTGAATTAGTTTCTTAGTGTTGTAATGATGTTTTGAATATGTTGTCATAATATATAAGAGGAATACATTTTGCCAAATGTGTTGATTTCAAACAACTTTTCATTAAATTTTGCCAAGTTTTGGGCACTTAGGGAGAAATTGGTCATTACATGTTGGAAATATTCAAGATATGATAGGTTACTAAGAGGGGAGGGGTGAATTAGTAACCTCAAAACTTTAAACAATTCAACACTTTAACTATTCATCATTCATTCATCTAATCTACAGCATATACGAGATATCAAACATCCATAACACATGTACACAATAATTTGGTGACCCAGAAATGTTCCAAATAGAAAGTAAAATTGGGGTGGGGATGATACCCACAAAACTTCATTACTAAAATATGAAGTTGGCCTGTTAAGGCTTACATTGACCACTTCTGGTGATCTACCCTATTAGGAGCATTAAGGATTTCTAGGTCCACCTTCTTAGACGATTTACAAACATACACTGAAGTATGCACTCTATTAGGAGATTTATACAAAGACTGTTAAGTCTACCCTATTAAAGGATTTACAAAATTGATTCACCTGTTAGGATGAAATGGTGGATCTACTTACAAACTTGATTTACTGATTAGATCCTTGATGTATAGATCACCTCTTGTAACTGATAAATCTTTACTGCTCCTTGTAGACCTTGCTGAATATTCTGCTCTTCTGTTGATTCACATTTACACTTCTCAAAACATTACATGTCTCTCTTGATAATATGATCCACATCACATACATCTTTCAAATGATATAATACATTACATATATACCATTCCAATAATTACAATTGTAAGGTTGGCTAAAACACAAGTGAACAAAATATTACCGAGTTGGCCAAATAGTAAATAACTTAGGTTCGCTAAACTGATTCGATGACCTTCTGATACTTGACGTCCATTGCATTACTCAACATCTTCATGCACTCAGTAGAAGTGAAAGCTTGGTCCATATTAATCACCTGACGTAGTTCTAAACTTGGTAACCATTGGAGACTCGATGGATATAGTATCACTCGGTAAAAACTGAACCCTTCATTCACCTTGCTTTCACTTGGTAAACATTATACTTTCATTACTTGGTAGACACTGTGCTTCCATCACTTGGTAGGCACTGTGCTTCCATCACTCGGTAAACACCACGAAGCTAGGTGAACACTGTAAACTCGGTAGACACTGCTGGATTGCACATTCACTCGGTGGCTATACTCAACTCGGTTAACACTAGGATGCTCGGTGTGAACTGTCAAGCTCAGTGTAAACTGCTTAAGTGATGAATGTACAAGGTAACCACTGAATGCTCGATATATATTGTAGATTGAGTGATGAGCTCGGTAGTTATATTGATATAGATAAGTATTGTCACTAATGGAAATAATAACTTAATGCCAACAATCTCCCCCTTTGGCATTAGTGACAAAACACTTATAAGTCAAAACATATGTACACAGCTTGACTGAATGAATTTAGGTTTTTCAAAATTGATCTTTGTAGAATTGCTGCATATACAAATATACTTATGTACACATGCAAACTTTATTGTGTGCTAACTCCCCCTATCACTTATAGTGATACCTCTCCTTATTTATTATGCTGAATCTTTGGATTTCTGAATCTCTCCCCCTTTTTGACAATAATGCCAAAGGAATGCATATATACAATTTATATGGCTACACCAAAGTGAGATAGAAATTCTTGATGTACCTTAAGAATGGTTGCAAAAGTACTATCCCAAGTCTGCTGCAAAATTTGATAGGTGTAGAGGGCAATTTGAACTTCTGCTAATAATTGGATCAAGTGATCAGCCATTGAGAAGTTCTGATCTTGGACCAATGTTTTGCAATGAATAATATGTTTCTGCATTGTGTCCCTGATAGGCAAGATCATGTTCTAGATGTCTATGAGTGTAGACTAGATCCTTGCTTCCTCACTTAATAGTTCTACTTGTATATCTACCAAATATCTGATCTTGGTGTGATGGGAGGTTGTGGAGGAGGAGTCCATCTTTAGCTTGGAGGCACTTGATTTCATATCAATGTCAATCTTATTTAACTTATCTTTTATCTCTTTGGTAAAATCACAAACATCACAAAGTTTAGCAAAAAGTGATGCTACATTAGTAAAAGAATTTTCAAAATTTTCCAAAAATGTTGACAATTCAACTTGCTTTATTGCTATTTGTTGAGCAATATGCTCTAGCACCTTATTATTAAATTTCTTTTCAACTTTCTTAATAAGTTTCTCTTGTTCAAAAGAATCTTTATTAAATTTTTGTACAACCTCTTCTAACTGAATCAAAATTTGTTGAGTAGAATCTACTTCAACACCTATAGCATCTGTAATTATATTCTTGGCATTCTCAATTATTCTATATTCCTTATCCTTTTCAGACCTTAACTGCTTCTGTGTAGCTTTCATCTCTATGAGTTGACTGGCTAACCTCATCTCTTCAATGGTAGCATTGTCATAGTCAATCTTAGGAATCACTATCTTGGTGTCTAGGTCAAAGTCTTCATCAGTTTCTTTTCTAGTGATTAGAAGTTTTAATGGATGCTTTTGTTTTACTTCTATGATGACTAGTTTGACCTTAGGAATAGACACAATAGTGGAGATGGAAGGGCTAGCAGTAAAAAATGGGATAGGACTTGAGGATTGAATGCCAATAGGAGTATTAACTAGATCAAAAGTTTAAACACTTCCCAAAAATGGTATCATACTTGGTAAAGTACCCATAGTAGAACTGATTGGAGATGATGCTAATGGAAACAAAATCGTAGAACTTTTTGGAATTGGTGAACACAAAATTGTGGAACTTACTGGTACACTTATTGTTGATGAAGGAGCTAAGGAGGTGGAAGGTGAAGATTGAGTAATTGATGTGGCAATTGTGCTCACAATCTCAATTGCAGAAGCTGTCTCCAAAGTGGATGTAACAGTTTTCAGTGGAGAGTGAGGAAGGGATACAATCACTTTTGCTGCAATTTTTACTGGATCTACTTCTTCCTCATGTGCTTCTTGCTCCTTGTCTTCTTCCACTTTTTCTTCCATAAGTGCATGTAGCTCTTTTGTAGTAATTGTGATGAATGGAGTGCTATCAAAATCATCACTGTCACTGCTATCATCATCCTCAACTGGATCTTTACTGGGCTTTTGCAGATGATAGATGTTCTTCCACATGTTTGTTGCATCATTTACAACATGCTCAATGTGTTTAATTAAGATCAAACATGTGTGAAATCTAATCATCATTTTACCTTCATGGTTCTTCATTGCTACCTTTATTTTTTCTCCAGTGAGACTCGGTAGAAGATTCTTCAAAGATTGCTCATATATGTCTTTGACTATTTGGGTGGCCGACTCCCATCTCGGTTGCAATCTCTCCAACAGTTCTTTGGAGATTTGAGAGGCAAGTTGGTCCGAGGAGTATTTCTATTTACCCATCTTATTGAGTACCAGTTCCTCAATCTGCATTTTCTCATCATTAGTTCTTGTTTCAAATTTCAATGCCTTGAAATTTGTGATGCCAACTCCTTCTTCCAATTGTTTAAGCCTTTCCTCAAATGTGGGTGGAGGCTTGACCAGTATAGGTTCCTACTTGTCTTTTCTGGTTCTTCTGGAGAATACTGCAGTGGGCTTTTTCTTAGGTTTGGTAATAGTTACCTTACCTTTCTTCTTTGGTTGTTCCTCTTCAGATTCATGTTCTTCTTTTTCTTCTTCTCCTTATTCTTCTTCATCATCTTCTTCATCCTCACCTTTTCCCTCGATAAGTATAAGAGGATCGGTAGTAGTTTTTAATTTTGCTATCTTCCTCTTGCCTTTGCTTATGGCCTGGGGTAGCTTGATTTCAAGCTCAATTATGACCTTGGGTCTACTAGCTCATTCACCAGTGCTTCAATAATACCCCTGGCCTCATCAATATTTACTTCATAAGGAAAAGGTTTTACCCATGCAAATCGGGGTCTGACTGCTTGAATGTATACCTTATCATAGTCAACCATAAAGCATACATCATCTATGTAGTCTTCAACTAATTTTGGTGGAATCTAGAACCTATTATTCATTCTCTCCTTGAAATCTTCAAAATAATTGTCCATGATGCTATCAAAATTTTTACCCATTTTTGCTACAAACTCATTAATCAGATAAAGAATGGGAATGTCTTTTCTCCATACAACTGTTCCTTTTGATGGAAAGAATTTTTGAACATAGAAAAATAAACAGATCAATAGAGAGCCAAATTTATAAGGATTATTCTTTGAAGCCCTTATACTATCCATATTTTTATTCAATTGTTCTAACAATAATTTTGACAGATCAAATTCAAGGTTTTTCTTTACAATCTTAGAGGCCAAATCCACAGCTTCACAAGGTACACTATTCAGTTGACTAGAGCTATAGATTTCGTGGGCAATGACATGAATGCCAAATCTTAGTTCGACATCTGATATAGTGCTGACCTTTAAACCTCTACTATCCCACTTGGTTAGGGTTTTCTTCTATAACTCCTCCTGACCTAAGGTTTTGGTGGATTTTGCTTTGCTGAGCATAGGGAGACCTATGATTTTATAAATCATCTTCTTTGTAATTAACACTAGCTGCTCTAACCATAGTTGCTCATTGTGCACCCTACTCAAAATATACCTAATCCATTTGGTTTGGAAGCTTCTAGGAATATGCAAGATATGAGTCAAGCCTTTGGTTTCAAGATGCTTGTATTCGGGTTTCAGAGAGCCATCTACACTCATTTCTCCTAGGGCATTATCTATCTCTAGGTTTTTAATTTCTTGAATAGAACATTTGAAATGAGTACGAATATCATTGATAAGAAGTACCTTAGGTGAAATTTGCGATTGAGTTCCATTCGGGTTGAGCGATTCTGCAATAGCCAAAACAATTTTGAAGTTGGGCACTTCCATTCTGTACCCTTTACCAGCATTTCTAAACCTCTTTTTTCCTTGGTGCTACTGCTACTCCTAGACACCATTGCTGCTCAGTAAGTGTTATAAAATTTTGAATAGATTGTCTTCTTTAAAATCACTTAAAATTGCTTGGATTTGCTTGGAATTCACTTGAAATTTCTTAGCTCTGAAATCGCAATGAAGAATGAAATCAAATTCTGCCCTTTTGACCAAAATTTTGCCATAAATGCTTGGTACGAAGGTAGCTAAGATGACATAGTGTTTGATAGATTGTCATTCATTTTCTTGGTAGAAGCTTGCAACTCAGCGATTGAACAAAACTTTTAGTTAGTCCCGACATAGCTTGGTAAGGTCTTCAACTGACCTTCCTCGATAGATGCACCTTGGTGAAAGATACACTTTTTTTTTTTTTTTGATCTTTGTGTATCTGGGATATTGATTTGATCATTTTTCTTTCTTGCATTCGAAACTACTCTGGATATAGCTTGATGATACAGTTCTAGATCCTTTATGAATCTAATTAGAAATGATGGAGTCACCCACTTCTTGAGTGACATTGCCATCACTTGAACTATCTTGCTTGGTAGATTTTGGAATCCACTGTTGCCTCATTTGCTTTTGAATATTTTCAGCTTTAGCTTTCTTTTCATCTTCAACTCTTCCTATATTCATGCACTTTTTAGCTATATGATTGAGTTTAGTGCATGTATAACATCTTACTGTTGTGTCTCTTTTCCTCAAGTGATGCCTTGAGCAGTCTTTGCCAATGTGTCCATATTCTCCATAATAATGACATCTGCACCAGGTATTGTAATCCCATCCAAAGATTGCTTTAACAAGTTGTTCAGCTGGATTGAATGATTTGGATCTGCATTGGAATGCCTTGTGACCATGCTTCTTGCACTTGTGACAATTGCCTTCAAATTTTGGTTTTTCCTTGCATTCATTAGCTTTATGACCATGCTAACTGCAATTGTAGCATTTACCATTGAATTTACCTTTTCCATTGCTCCAACACTTGTTTGATGTGTGAACTAGCTTACCACAGTGATTGTAGGTAGGTCTTTGATTCCTTTAGTCACCTTGTTTGGAGGTTTCACCTTCTTCCTTGTAACCAAGTCTAGCTTTTCCTTTTTGTCTATGAAGATTCTGCTCACTTTGTTGATTTAATTGAGTCATGTCTACTTGAGATTTCATCATTCTCTCATTGATTTTATTTTCAGTGATCAAGTCATTTTCCAAACTTTCATTGATTTTTCTTTCAAATCTCAAGTCACTTTTTAAGCTTTCATTGATTTGTCTTTCAGTGATCAGATCATTCCTCAGGCTTTCATTTTCAGATCTCAAATTCATAATTTCTTCATTTGCATTAGATAGTTGATCTACAAGATCTTCATGCTGAAGGGATTGATTATTTCTTGCCTCTAAGTCTTCATTTGCCTTGTCCCTCTGTTCCAAAACTTCTCATAGCCTGATTGATTGGATTTCTTGTTCTCTTTTAAGCTTTCTTACTTCTTCCTACAGAGAACCATTCTTTGCTAGGAGTTCCTTGATAGCCTCATTAGCTTCATCTGAACTACTTGATGGTAAAAGGTCTTCAATCTTTTCTTCAACATACTGATGATCATTCACTTGTCTTGCAAGTTCCTTCCTTCTCTTTAGGGGTTGAGAAAGATGCTCCTTAGCTTCTTTGAGTTGAGTCATGGCCATTTCTAGATCTAGCTTTTCATTTTTAATAGCTTTGTCAAGTCTAAATATCTCCATTGTCCTTGATCTTTTCTCAAGTTGTCAAGCTTTGTCCTAAGAACCAAAATGCTCTGATACCAATTTTTGGAAATGTTCAAGATATGATAGGTTACTGAGAGGGGAGGGGTGAATTAGTAACCTCAAAACATTAAAAAATTCAACACTTTAACTATTCATCATTCATTCATCTAATCTACTGCATATATGAGAAATCAAACATCCATAACACATGTACACAGTGATTTGATGACCCAAAAACCTTCCAAATAGAAAGTAAAACTAGGGTGGGGATGACACCCACAAAACTTCATTACTGCAGTATGAAGTTGGCTTGTTAAGGCTTACATTGACCACTTCTAGTGATCTACCCTATTAGGAGCATGAAGGACTGCTAAGTCCACCTTGTTAGAGAATTGACAAACATACACTAAAGTATGCACTCTATTAGGAGATTTATATAAAGACTATTAAGTCTACCCTATTAAAGGATTTACAAAACTGATTCACCTATTAGGATGAAATGGTGGATCTACTTACAAACTTGATTCACTGATTAGATCCTTGATGTATAGATCACCTCTTGTGACTGATAAATTTTTACTACTCCTTGTAGAACTTGCTGAATATTCTGCTCTTCTGCTAATTCACATTTACACTTCTCAAAACATTACATGTCTGTCTTGGTACTCTGATCCACATCACATACATCTTGAAAATGATATAATACATTACATATATACCATTCCAATAATTACAATTGCAAGGTCGGCTAAAACACAAGTGAACAAAATATTACTGAGTTGGCCAAACAGTAAATAACTTGGGTTTGCTGAACTGACTCTGTGACCTTCTGATACTCGGCGTCCACTGCATTAATAGGCATCATCATGCACTCAGTAGAAGTGAAGGCTCGGTCCATACTAATCACTTGATGTAGTTTGGGAGAAAACTTAACATCTTTCTTGCTGGAGACCTAGTTGGGGGCAATTAGGCCTAATAGGCAATTTTGAGGAATTTGAGTTATAGTATTGGGTTGAGGGTATAAAACCACTTGAAATATCTTGAATCCATCTTAGATAGGTGAAATACATCGATCATAGAATTTGGGAGGTTGTTGGAGTTGTAGAAAGGATAGTTGTTGTTTTGTCAGTTTGGGGAATATTGCCTTTCCCTTGCTCATTTTTACATGTGAACTTGGTTGGGCCCCATCACACTTGTCCACTAATTCAGAAACCTTGTGAGAAGGTTGGAGATTTTGTAATTTGTTGGCTGTGTTAAAGAGTGATATAGAGGGACTAGGGTTCTATCAATTAATCACTTCTAATTAAGATTCCTAACCTCAAATCATCCAATGGTTCTCATTTTGTTGATCTTCTCACCAATATTAGCCTCAAGGAATCTTCCCTAGCTTTCCTCCTAGGTATAGTTGGATTGGTGTAGACTTGATCTCTCTTATTAAGGCATTAGTCCTACTAGCCCTTCCTTCCTCTAGAACCCTAATCCTTGCTTAGAATCTTTTACTCAACCTTATTTGGCTTTTACTAATGTTTTAGATACCCTCCATATCCTTCTTGACCTTTCCTAACACCTCTGGTCACATCAACAACCATTAAAAACTCATGATCTTCAAATAGGGCTAATTAGACCTATTTGTTTTAGGCCTAGTAACAATGTTTTATTCTATTTCTTCAAATTCTTCCAAAAAACCTCATGGAAGACCTTAGAAATCTAAAAGATATCTCTTAGCACTTCAAGATTCCAAATTTACAGAGCTTCAAAACACCCACAACCTTATTCACCCTCAAGCCCTAGTTTCTATCCTATCTTTTAGGCCTCTAGAACATTTTTCACTAAAAACTTCTAGTTCCTTTCAAACTCCAAATCAATCCCCCAAACCACTTTCTCATTCAAGGTAACATTCTAGGGATTCTATGAATTCCATTACTTTGACCCAAACTGATCATGGGCATGCTCTACAACAACATCTTCAAACTATCTTGGCTCACCTACTCCCAACAGTCAGCCTAGGGCATCATTTCGTAGCTTGAAAACCAATCAAACAAATGCCAAAGAAAGCAAAAACACTATTTATAGTGTCTAACCTACCATACCAAAAGGTTTCACACATTTTCCACCGTAGATGATTGGGTTAGAGCCATTTTGTGGTAGCAGCATTGTGAATGAGAATCACAAACTAGTCACCAAGAAAATTCCATAACTTGCTAACCTAAAAACTTTAGTCCTAGTTTGAATATCCAAAAGAACAAGGAAAAATTACTCTACAAAAACCATAAGTTAGATCTTTTGTCCCAATCTGTACATAGCCATACTAGGTCATTAAAGCACTACAAAAATAATATAGAATGTTTCAATAGTGCGTACAATAGGCACACACATGTGGAATCTAATTAAAAACCTTATAACCTTCCAAAATATGCTTCCCAATGCTCAAATACTCAGTAATGGGTAGTTACAACTTTCCAAACTATCATTTACAACTTTTTGCAAAAATAGCAAAAGTTGCCCAAGCAACTTTACAACTTTTGAGCAATTTTTGCTCTTTACATCTTTTGATCAAATGGGTCCATCTAGGCCCATTCTAGGACCGTAGTTAGGATTCCTAAGACCTATTTGGTAACCAAATACCTTAGTTTCCCAACCCTAACAACATTTTACCTATTGAGCAACTTTTGGCTCATTGAGCAACTTTTGACCAACTTAGGACCTACTGACTAATTTTGGCTCTTTTACAAACACATTAGGACTAGTTGCATTCCAAGGACTCTTGGAACTTATTAGACATACACAAAATCTTAACTAACCTTAAAAATCTTCAAAAACCAAAAAGAAGGGAGGTGTCCTGCATCAAAGAGTGGGAAAGTCCATTCAAAGCTACCTAGTTGTGCACTCTGCATGACAAAAAGCAAGAGAGGTCCATGTTTTTGTAATTATATTCAATCTAATGAACCTATTGGATCTTCTCTACATTTCAATGTCTTAAGTATTGCTTTGTGGTTTGACTTGCGAAACTTCCAAAGAGTCTTATAATGTGGTTTTCCACCATATTTTATCAAGTTGACATTTGATATGATAACAAGGTTCAAATAGTAAAGAATCTTCCTCTCTGTTTGCCAATCCTTGAATAACCACAAGTTAGAGTTCTTCATAGAATATCATCTAGGCCATGTATCAGTTACAATCACACCTATATGGTACTCTAAACCTTTAGCATTTGTAACCAAGTGATCCAATTTTTTTTGGCTTGGACACAATGATACAAATAATAATATGTCCCTTATTCATTGTCTTCAAGTGCAATAACAAAAAAAACATGGCCTACAATGATAAATGTACAAAATGCGATCATTAATTCAACAAATACTTAGGTAAAAGTTATAAAGTTACATATTGAACTTACAGAGATATATATATTACTAGGTTTTACTAGATGAAACAAGTGGTCAAAGTAAATGGATTAATCTATCTCTACCATTTCTAGGGCTTGTGGTGGATGATATGTGTCAATTGGGTCCAAAACCTGTATATCCCATTTGTCCACCTATTTAGTCAATTCACACTCATCCCAATTTTGTTTTGCACATGATAGACAAAAGATTTCCATTTTTCATGTGTGAATACTCCATGAACCCACATCATAGCTTCTAAAAGAGTGCAACTCACTTGATCCTATTAGTGTACAATTATCTTCAGATGGTGCAATGTTAGTATTATCTATCAACCAAAATAATCTACAAACTATAGACTCACCTTCCTTAGCTCAACCCATTGTAGCATTACACTATTGGACAATGGATTTTGCATCTATCAATGTTGCCCCATCTTTGTACTTTAATTTTATATGAGATAAGGCTCTTTTGATGTGTGTGCCTATACTATCATGCTCTTCCTTTCCATGATCAACCTCTATGAAATTCCACATATATTAAATTCTAGACAACTTGTGCATCTTGCTCAACCAATAGAACATCCATGTATTCTTGAATTGAGATGCACAATTGTTTGACCAAATAATGTGCTGGCAATATGGTATGCCCTTGTTAGCCAAACCTCCATAAAATAGTTGAAAATAACTATGTACAAACTCCATAGAATATGATTGATCATTGCTGATGTAAAAATGGTACTCCCTCAATATCTTTCTATCATCCTCTTTACTTGTAGGTGAATGTATGAATGTTATGTGAACAAATATGGAAACCTATTTAGAACTATAATACTTTAGTTGCACCTCATTTTGTGGTTGTAGTGTGTATTTTTTTGTGAAGTCTACAACTAAAATAATGGTATCCAGTGAAAATGTATCCTTGCACAACTTGAATTGCAAATCTAGCCATTGAGCTCTATGTGTATACCTTACATACTCATAAATAATATTTTCATGAAAAATCTTCATAAACTCATACACCAAAATATTTTCAATCACTAAATCACATATTTTACCTTGTTTCCCATTTTTTAGAGCATATGGCACTATATTATACTTTCTATAATCTAATATTTCATTTCCAATTGCATGTGTACTATCCATATCTTCACAAGTTGATAAAAGTTGCAAACAATCACAAAATAAGCACGTACCATCCAAGCATGATGTCTTGTAAAATTTTTGACCATCCCCTATTTCACATAAAATGTTGGATATGAATTCCCTTGAAGATCTAGGTGGCTCATTCATGTCACAATCTTGCAAAACAAAGTTAGAATGAAAAAGCACACATGTGTGCCTAAAAACATCAAAATGGTTAGAAAATTCAATATGTATCCTATAACAACAAGTTGTGCATGTGAGATTTATCTTCACATAAAAAGGTTGACCCATCTCAAAAAAATATTTGACTTATTCGAATTTAATGATACATACCAATAAATTTTGCAAAAAATTGTGTCTGAGTTGAGTCTAAAAAATGTTTCCCATCTAGATTGTGATTTTGGCTACCAATTCTCCTTTTTACAAAATCTCTTTAATTAGTGGAAATACACGTGTCATTTTTCCAAAAATATTCAATCAATCATTTTAAAGCTTCACTAATTTCATTATCCTTTCATGGTAGTCTACTGCTAAATTTCCATAGCTCATTTTTTCTTTGATCTTCCACTCTCTCGTGCCTTATCATGGATCTCCTTAGAGTACCTCTACTGATTTTCAATGTTTTTCTTGTCTTTCTCATGCATCAAGATTTATTCATTTGGGTACTTACCATTGTCGATGTAAGTATGCATCTTGTGATATTACTATCTTTTCTGCATGATTTAGAACCCACTTTGCCATATGCAATCATTAGATTCTTTACAATTCTTTTTTCATTTGAATCATCCATTGTTCTTAGCCCAAGAATCTCCATGATGGGCCTACATATAAAATTACTCATCATTTCAACAAATAATTGGCATTGACTTGTAATATTTTTTTCTTCAAAGAATAATCTCCACATATGATTAACTTTTCTTTGACAAGTACATTTGCTAATCTTGTTAGGCATTGATTTAAGAATGTTAGTACCAATATCAATCAAATATTTTGATCTTCTAAAAAAAAGTCTAGAAGGTGTTATAATCTCTTCCATTCTCTCAAAATTTTGAACAACAATATAAGGTTGAGTGTTTTGCATGCCTTGAACCGAAGATGATGTGCCTTGGCAATTAGATACAAAAGATGGAATATCACTTACTTGATACTTTGATGTTGTGCCTTCAACATGACATGATGAAGTGTGTACATCGTCAAATGCATAAATTATCGTCTCTTCAACATGAGATGATGATATGACTCTAATATTGGAAGATGGTGTAGCTTCACAAGATGGTGTAGATTCTCATTTGTTCTCTTTGTTTTTCCAATTCTTCCTCTTTATTTCTTTGTATTGGTGGTCATTTTCCTCTTCAAAAGATAATTCTTCATTATTGCATTGCAATTTTCTTTGTTCACTTAGTAGTTTTATTTTATCTCTTTTAATTGCCAAATCTCTCCCCCTCTCTTTTGTTGTTTTAGTTTTTGGCTTCTTCCTAGGCATGATGATGATTTCTATATGTCAAATTATTCAAACATTTGAACTACTTACAATTTGGAAATAATAAATCATTCAAAAACATATACAAGTTACAATTATTTTAATGAATACACAATATATATTAAACAACTTGTCAAATTTCTAACCATTTCCAAATAACAATTCAATCAAACATACAAATTCCAAGGAATTCACAATATATTAAACAACTTATCAAATTATAATGAAATTTGTCTCTATAGTAACAAAGAATATTTAAAAAGGACCACATTAATTTTTTCTATATAAAGAATGTTAAAAAACCCTTCAAATAGTGTATCCAAGGATTGAATTTGGTGTTTGCTAGCTTCCAATAGCATCAGTAGGGACCCAAACTTTCCTTATGACAATTTCTTGGTGTTTTTGTATAGTGCATATACATTATAGCATGTATGCACTATAAAGCACACATGCACTATAGTGCATACACACTATGTAAAATCTCTCTCTCTCTCTCTCTCTCTCTCTCTCTCTCTCTCTCTCTCTCTCCATGTATCTATCTTGATCTTGATCTCCATATTTCTCTAGCTAAATCTCTCTCCCACTCCTCTCTTTTACTATATATTTCTCTCTCACACACACATCTCTCTCCCACCCTCTCTCATCCCCTACTCTCTCTCTCTCTCTCTCTCCCACCCTCTCCAATCCCCTACTCTCTCTCTCTCTCTCTCTCTCCCTCTCCCAACCCCTACTCTCTCATCCCCTACTCTCTCTCTCTCTCTCTCTCTCTCTCTCTCTCTCTCTCCCCTATCCCACCCTCTCACATCCCCTACTCTCTCTCTCTCTCTCTCTCTCCATTTCTCCCTCTATCTCTTGCTATCCCATCCTCTCACATCTCTCTATCCTTATCCCACCCTCTCCCATACCCTACTCTCTCTCTCTCTCTCTCTCTCTGTATATATATATATATATAGAGATATCTCTCTATCCCTATCCCACCCTCTCCCATCCCCTACTCTCTCTCTCTCTCTCTCTCTATATATATATATATATCTCCCACCCTCTCACACCTCTCTCTCTCTCTCTCTCTCTCTCTCTCTCTCTCTCTCTCTCTCCATTTTGCCCTCAGTCCCTCTATCCCTATTAAAAATTTAGCCTACCACCTAAATGGTTAAGTCTTGAACTTGCTTATATATTGAGCTATGTGTTTTGAGTTATTGTTCATACATATTACAGAATGATTTGAATGCAAAATGTAAAGTACAAAATGCATAAAACAAGGATACGTTTGAGCAATTTCCATTCAAATTTACGCATAAGTATAAAAGAGTTTACTTTTATTGAGATATGTTTTAGAATTTTTTTATATGGGATAAGATGTTCAAATTTTAAAAAATATTTGATACAATGCATTCAGATACCACACAAGCCATGACAACTCCTAATACACTATTTGAACAAACACATTATAAACAAGAAAAGTATTGAAGAGATAATGGGAAAAGCCTCCATTGCCTAAATGGAAGGCCATAAATATGAATTTTGAAGAAGACTCAAGCCCACATCTTCATCTTTGAATAGACCAGCAAAAATATAAAGAAGAGGGGGGTCAGTTCATAAGAACCGAGAAATAGAAACCATTCCACAAATCTGTGCAATACTAATTGTTTCTACAATATGCTTATTTAGATAAATGCAATAAAAGATGCAAAGGAGAAGGAAGAAAACATAAAGAAAATCAATTCTATGCTAATGTTGTTTGCTTCATGTGCAAATTCAGGTATGAATACTAACTAGGTTGTTAAAGGGACACTCATACATACAAGTGTGGAACTTTCCAATTGAAGTCATGTAGAGGAAAATATTGATTAAGGAGGTTGTAGAGGGAGCATATGTACACTATAGGTATGAGAGCTTCCAATTGAATTAATGGAGCTATAGAAGACTAGCTATTGAAGGGACATGACAATTTTTTATGAAACCTTTAAGCTCAATTTATATTGCTACAGGAATAATTCTACAGAAGCCTATTGTATTTATATATGCATTACAAGTTGCTATACAAAGAGATTATCTTAGCATAATGCTACAAGAGGAGCCATAATTGAAGGTTTAATAACATGAAGAGGTACTACAATATTATAGTCATAAGTATTGCAAGAAAACATAAATACATATAAAACTACAAATACCATTGAAAGCTATAGTGAATATTTTAAATAGAACAAGGAAAGGTTATAGCTGAGATATACTAAAGTAGGTGAAAATAGTAGCAAAGAGAAACTGAGATATGCAATCGATATACATTGATCAATTACATTAGCATTTAATAGTGGGCATCTATAGGATTATGTCCATGGAAACAAAAAGGTATATAATAGATTCATTCCAAATATTAAAATCAATGACATTTACAACAAGAATGGTGTGTTCATAAGAAACCAATTAGAATAATGAAGAAATGAAAACATAGTGATCAACACTTGCATATTATAATAAAAGGAAGGAAAATGTGATAAATGAATATCACTTTGAGCGGTAATATTTTCATTTAAAGAGGTATGTGTTCACATCTCATGGTAGCCAAATGATATCACAGTGGTAAAACTAACAAAATATGTAGTAATCATTTTGTAATAGTAGGTTGAATGTCCTTTAATAAAGCTACATTGGTATAAAGATGCAGACAACAATCTTAATCAACATATTATCTAAGAAACATAAAATATAGCTGAGATAATAAATGAACTCACAATTACAATAGAGAAATCAAAGATGTTATTTTCAAATTTCAAAATAGTGATCTTGTGTTTGAACTTTTAGGAAAATGAGGATAGATTTAAACAAACGTTTTCTAGGATATGTTTAGAACAAGGTGATTTAGGTTTGTGAATGGGCCAAATTCTCATAATGACAATGGAAAAAGAGATATCAATGATTTTCTGAGAGCATCATTTTTCTAATTTTTACATCTATTTGTAATAGTTAACATTAAAGATTCTTATACTTTCAAATAAGCCCCATTCTCAGTATGAATAGATGTACATACAAAAGAAAGCTTCACAAATAATGGTTACTAATAAACTTCAATTTCATATGCATTAAGATAGCTACAATCATGCTCACAATCATTGGCAAAGTCAATATACTTTAGCATTAAGCAAAGATATTGAGAATGTATGATAATTTTAGTGGGGATCTAGAAATAAGAACAAAAACTTGAAACTCTCATTTCATTTGATATTTAGGATTATGGGAAAATTATCATAACAAAGTTTCACAAATTGGTGAATTAATGCAATAAAATACATAACATAATGATGTCTACAATGATTAATTGAGTAAATAGCTTCCAATAGTTTATGTAAAGAACATTCAAAGAGAAAAGATCTTCATGGGGGTTAGCCTCAACATGTAGTTAAGTACAACAAGTTCCTATAGAGAAAGCCACAGTAAATAAAGAACTAATTTTTCTTAATAATCCTCCGACATGATTCAACAAAGAAAAAATTGTTTCTATAAGAATGCTTCAACAAAAGACACCAGGATGAGCAAAATGGAACCCTTAGCACTGTGAATGGGAGAACAACCCCAAAATTCAAATTCAAAATTTCAATGAAAGAACAATTGAAATCTCCATCATGAATCACGACTTTAGAAAAATATAAATTTAAAGAAGGCATCTAGGTTTGTAGTTACACTATCAAAACAAGTTATAATCAACTATAAATTTATAGAATAGAGTACAAGGAAGTAAAAGCTACATGAAATACAAAGAGAAGAAAATTTTCTAGGTTATTCTTCAACTTATAATTACAAGATTAAAACCTCCAAAATGGTATTAAGAAGAAAATATCTTCTCAAATGATAGGAACAAAGACCCTAGTTGGTGTTAAAAATGTTAGGAATTCACACCATATTTTCCAAGGATTATAATCTGGTGTCAAAACAAGTTATAATCTGGGCAGGATTACCAGATACATAATGAAATTGCATGGCATTGATCAGGAGGTGACCAATAGTATGATAGGTTCATGGAAGGATGGCAGAGTGAAGGTGAATGGGGTTTCCTTCATGATCACTGAGGAGGTGATTTCGACCGTTGCTGAAATCCCAATTGAGGGTTTTAAGTTTTTCAAGGAGAAGAAGATCTCGACTAATGTTGTGCGAGATTTTGTTAAGGACAAGAAGGAACTGAAAGCCCTGAAGAAGATTGACACATACTATGTTCCTGACATCATGAAGAAGCTATGGAGGTATGTTCTAAGAGCTGTTATAGAATATATTAATTTGGACCCTAGGTTTGATAGGGTTCGTACTCACCACTTTGTTCTTTTGAATCATTTTTGATGCAGCTGTAAAATTTCTTTTCCTTTTTACTTGTTAACTTCTTTGAGCAAGGCGGTGGTTAGCTTCAAAAAGAAGCCCTTTGATAACCCCGCATTGCATGAGGGGCTCATGTTGCTTATTTATGAGCATTTTAAGGCTCAGACTATAAGCAAGGATCCCCCTCAGACTAAGAATGTGACCTTTGGTACCTCCAGCTACTCTTTAAACTTGGATGAAATTTAGAGCTTTAGCTCTGAGGATGACATGATTTCATTCACTGATAAAAAAGCCACCCATTAGGTCAAGAACTCGCCTTCCTCCATCACTACTAGCAGAAAAAGTCCTAGGGATCATGGGCAGAAGCATCTTATGAAAGATGTGAAGGATGATATTGATGAGGAGGAGGACGTGGAGATGAAAGAGGAGGAATTGGAGATGTAGGAGGAAATTAAGGAGGATCAAGGAGGGAAGAAATGCAAGAGGGAGGGTCTGGAGGATGAGATTATGCAGCAAGATTGAGACATGTCTTTGCTGCCTCTTTCACCTATCCATACTCATGCACAACCTGAGGAACAAAATTTGGATTCTGAGACCGAGGGTGGGGAGGTGTAGGTAAATAACAAGAGGAAAGCTTGGAAAAACTTTAAAGTCAAGACCTCGAAAATGGGCATTTTTAGAGAGGCCATGATCCTGCAGGTCCTTATGGATAACCAAAGAAGAGACGAGGCTTGAAGAACTCATTGACCCGACAATTGTGGCTATTTCAAACAAAGCAAGGTAAACCGAGTTGAATCTCTTGAACAATGCCCACAATAGCATGATTGACAACTTCAGATCAATCAAGTGGCTTTTCCATGAGCTGTAGGAGTTTAAAGAGCAGGTGGGTCATATGGAGAATAACAAGAATGGAGCAGACTTTGATAAAAGAGATGACAACAATAAGATGCTTAGTCTGGTAGAGAGAAGGATCAACACCCTTGAAATCTACAATCATAATCTCTCAAATCAGATGATTTCGATGATAAGCTCCATTAACAGCGACATCATATCCTTAACAGGCTAGATCAAAGACAGAGTTATGAAGGATGATGAGGATGGAAAAGACAAGGAAGAAGCCAGAATGGGGGTCAACACCACAAAGGAAAACATCAACAATGGTCAGGACCAGGAGGATCAAAAGGCGCTCCAGCAAGAGGCAGAGGAGAACAAGATGGCCTATGAGGTAGCTCAGGTCATGCAAGACCTGGAGAGAAAGAATGAGGACTAATCCTCTACCTATTCT
The DNA here is from genome assembly GCA_028749045.1 of Cupressus sempervirens. NCBI lineage: Eukaryota > Viridiplantae > Streptophyta > Pinopsida > Cupressales > Cupressaceae > Cupressus > Cupressus sempervirens. The sequence continues at coordinate 485,260,351 of CM053786.1, forward strand.
TTTGTTTCTTTTTGTGCCTTTTTTGGGCTTTTTGTAATGGCTTTTTCCCTAGTTGTAACCTATTGTTTCTGTTCTTGGCCTTTTCTTTGGTTTTTGTTTGTCGGCTGGACCTTGTGCTTATTTTCAGCCTTTGAACTAGAACTTTTTTGGCTAGGCTTTTCACGCTTATTATCAGCCTTGTTAATGTTTTAACTCTTGGGTTTCAGGGCCCCTATAAAACTTGTTTATCTAATAAAAAACTATAAATTTATAGAATAGAGTAAAAGGAAGTAAAAGCTACAAGAAATACAAAGAGAAGAAAAGTTTCTAGGTTATTCTTCAAGTTACAATTCTTAGATTAAAACCTCCAAAATGGTAGTAAGAAGAAAATATCTGCTCAAATGGCAAGAAAAAAGACCCTAGTTGGTGTTAAAAATGTTGGGAATTCACACCACATTTTCCAAGGAAACAAACTCCACTCATGTTGTCAAAACCTTTAGGTAGCCATGTACACCTAACCACAACCTTCCCAATTTCAGCATCAAACAACAAATGCTATTTCCTCATAAATAAACTCACTCATCATAGGAAAAGGGTTAAGAAAAATAGCAAATAAAGTGAAAAATTTTCCATGATAGCGGTTAGGGTTTTAGAACACTTGTTCTTGATCTTTATTTCTCATAAACTCTAGATTGTTGAATGAGTGAATGACCTTGTTGTTACTTTTTATTTGATTCCTCAATCATGCTTAATATAACTTCAGGTTAGGATATAAAGGAATTGTATTTTTTATTAAATAAATCTTTTATTGTTAGTTTTATATGTTAAATTGATTTAATTTATTAATTCATTTAATCACATAAATACATTGTTTAAATATTTGTTAAATAATACTATTATTATTTAATAGATATCGTTGTGATTAATGAATTAAATTCTACTTTGCATTCACTATTGTAAATTAAAATTCTAAAAAGATAAGATTATAAAAACACTAAGAATTATTAATTATTTTGTAATGAAAAAGAACTTAGTTAAGGAGTGGTTTGAGTTAAACTCAAAGTGACTTTAAGTTGAGCATAAAGTTCTATTTTCAATAGAGGAAGACTGTTTCAATTGACTGAATGTCACATCAAGTTATTTTCAATCAAGAGGCAATTTAATTTGTTCATGCATTTATGGAGCACTTTGGTGCTATTTTTAGCCATTTGTGGGGTAGTTGAGGCTAGTTTTAGTTGCAAATCACTTGGGGAATCTCTTTTATGCACATTTTACATGGAGATGAGCAGATTGACGTGCTATATTTTTGGGTTAGGTTTTTTTTGCATGCTTTTGAGGAGGTAGAAACATTTTTTCAATTGGATATCAATTGGACATGTTCTTGAGGGAAGATTTGATGGGATTCTTGACAAATTGGAGCAGTTTTGAGGTATTTTTTCCATGCATATTTTTGATATCCAAGTTAGGGCTTTGAGCTCTATTTGTTGTATTCTCACCTCATTATGAGGTCTCTTCCTTCTTGCTCAAATTTTTTGCACATTCCAAATTTTTGAGTTGATTATAGGAGCACTTTGTAGCAAATATTTTTTCAGCATTGATTATACAAATTCAACGCTTCCTTCTCATTGATTCTTGTGCAATATTGTGGGTTCTTTTTTTTTTGTTTTGTTTGTGTTCATCCTTCATTCAAGATATATTCCTTATTTAATGTTAGAAGCTTGATACTTGTAATTGCAAAGCTTTGTTTGTGTCCTTATTCTTTTGCAAAAAAATTGTAAAGCTTAGGTTTCCTTTCAAAGAAAAAGAGTATGGGTCCTTGTATAGAATCACTTTTGTAGTTGCATGCTTGTCTGAGTATTGTGAATCATTAATATCTCAAGTAGTTGGTGTTAATTAAATTAAAATTACATACAAATCATTGGTGTATCACCTCAATTAGGTTTAGTATTCCTTGTTTTCATTCACTTCGCATCCCTTTTCCTACATACAATTAAGTTTTTAGGTGATCACTATTTAGGAACCATCTAGATCTAAAGGTTCATCTCTCATTTTAGGACAACCCACCACCTGACAGAGTTTCCATGTTTCAACAAGATAGATAGATATTTCATCTTGCTAAAGGTACAATCTTGATTGACAATAACTTTTGGCACACTCGGTGGGACACAAACTAATTCTCAGTTCATTTGAGTCATACAATTTTATTGGTTTTTGGTGTGAATATCAGTATTACAGCCTTTGGAGGCATAATTTACACACACACACACACCTGACAACTCAACAAAAGAAGAATTCACTAGTTTCATAGTATCAATTGCTGGTATGTTCATGACAATTTTGTATTTAGATTTCTAGCTCACTATATGAGCAGATATGCCAAATTATTATGGTAAGTCAGTGTACCCATATCCATATTATCACCAAAATGTATATTAAGATCCTTATTAGTCATATACACATAGTTAGAATGTTGGTTTTACTCCAACAATAGTTTATCAAAATATTGAAAATTGTTATTAGACTCAAGATTTTAAGATTCAATGTGAAATCCAAGAATTTAAAGAGACTAGAAAACAAAATGAAAAATTAAGAGATATATTGCAGGATTTTAACAGCTAGATAAATGAGCTTAAGAGGTAGCAAGACTTTCAAGTACAACTAGATGAGTGTTCTTAACAAGCATATCTTCATGAGCAAGATGAGTTAGCTCATCAAATACATATCCATAAACAAGAAATGAAAGAAACTTGTGATAAAATGAATAAAATTTTTGGTAATCAAATGGCTCAAGAAAGGAGACAATATGAAGAGATTCTTGTTGAAAAAGAATATCAATATAAGGCAAAAAATTGGAAGTATGAAGAAAGTGTTCAAAGAAAGTTGAGAGCACATGAGGAATTCCATGAGAAGGAGCTACAAGATCAAAAGATCGTAAACATAAGATTGGTTGCCTTGTATTAAAAAAAGAAGCTCACACAAGTAATGGTGTTTCAAATCAATGCAAAGAAAGACAAAGTAGATCCCCAAATGATCAACCAATCCAAAAGAATACATCTAATCAAGAGGAGGCTCAATCACCTTTAATGTCAATTCAGATTTTTGATCAACAATACGAAGTACAAAAAATAGAGTTTGAAAAGAATCTTGATGATTAGATTGTAGAACATAATGCAAAAATACTAGTAAAATGTGTTGAGCAGCAATCTTCTAAGATTATAATTCCAAATTTTGTGCAAGAGCCCATAAAGCAAGAGACTTAGACTCGGGATTCAATTTACCCATGCTTCATCAAACCTAATTAGGAAGAAGAACCAATACTTTAGCAAATACTACTATATGAAAGACTCATTCTAGAAGTTGAATTAGTTATGTATGTTTGAAATCAACATATAAAGGAGGTTCATAATTTTGAATTTCCAAGTTTTAATGTTTTCCTTCCTAAACAACAGGTTGAAATTGAAAATTTTGATCCACCACAAGAAGTTTCTCATACAGAAAAAGTTGATAGTTTTCAAGGTCCACTTGATTTGTTTGATGAGCTTCCTAGTTTTGTTGAAGAAGATGAGGTTCATGCTGAACAAGAGGAAAATTAGAAAATGCTCACATTGACTTCAGGATAACAAGAAGAGGATGATGATTTAACTGTTTTGGTCATTCAACATAATTTTCATAAGGTATGTAAAAGCCTATTTTTTCTTAGATTGAAAATGACGATGATGAGGTTTCTTTTTGGGATGACTTAGAAGTTTTTATATTAGAATTGGATGGGACAAGCCAAGAGCAAAAAGTTGTTAAAAATTTGAACATGGAGTTAAAGAGCAAGTTGTTTTGTCTTTTGAAACCTCTCCATCTATTAGCACTAGTAAGAAAAACATGCATGAGATAATGAATTCTCTTAGTTGTGATCAACATGTTAAGAAAACTAAGATTAATAAGTTGAATGCATCTTATCAAATTAGTGTGTCAATAGAAAAGATAGTCAAAGAGGATAAAATTAGCCATCATATTCCAAAGTTTTTCATTTCAAGGGTCTACCCAATCAGACATTTTTCTAGAATGGATCTCAAACATGAAATTCTAGACATTAAAGAGAAGATCCCACCTGCATATGCATCTTAGACGTGTGTTGATTTTGATCAAATTCAAGAAGTAGGTGAATTAGCCTATTACTTTCAGAATATACTTCAATTACAACTAATAGTTTCAATCACATGCTATATCATTTCAGTTGTATCGATGCATGAAACCTACCCTTTGTTGATCAGAAAAGGAAGCTATTTCAATCAGTCAATAATTGGATGTATTTGAGGATCTTGTTGATTGATTAGCTTAGGGTAGGTTAGGGGTGTGAATTAGTTATAGATTTCAATAAGTGCAGATTTTCACATTTTGTTTCAATTATTAGTGTTGTTGGTTAGTAGTTATTACTAGAAGTGATATTACATTGCTAATAGACTGCAATAAAATCAAAATTACATACAATAGAGAGCATGGAACACATTCCAATGTTTAGGACTATACATAACTATGTAATTTTATGATAATTTAGCAATGACATAACATAACTTTTAGTTTTTAGCTATTAGAGAACAATTTTTTTAGAATAACATTGTTGTTACGAGACACCATTGGGTGAAATTAGTCCATCAACATAAGGCATCAAATCTATTCTACTACCTTACATCAATAAATTGGTTCTATTCAATCATAATATCATAAATAGAAAGATTGATTTAATTTTTGTTTCCACAGTAGTTATTTTTTTATAAGTTTTCAATAACTTTTTACAAACACAATATCTATAAGAAGTGATAGGAAACAACACATGGCAATAACTACCATCATAAGGTGGCTGATGTAAACCCATAAAATAGAAAATGGTGACAAGGAGGTAACACCTACTTCATCATATCAAGGTACACCACCTATATCATACTAATAATGACAAACAAATGCAGTTTCCTACCACATATTGCAAGTTTTAGTTTGTTCCAGTTTTAGGTTTTAGTTTTAGTTCAATTTGGTGTAGTGTGTTTATTTCAGAAAAAGTATTTTAGTTTTCAAAGGATTGATAATTATTTAAAAAATTGAGAAGGTTTAGTTTTCTAATGTTGAAGATAACTCTGTGCCCAATGGACATGCATAAGGCAACTAGTCTAATTCTGTTTAGCAGGCAAACACCTCTGAGACGTCACCAAAAATGTTAACAAACTAGCCTACCACCTAAATGGTTAAGTCTTGAACTTGCTTATATATTGAGCTATGTGTTTTGAATTGTTGTTCATACATATTAAAAAATGATTTGAATGCAAAATCTAAAGTATAAAATACATAAAAGAAGGATAAGTTTGAGCAATTTCTATTCAAATTTATGCATAAGTACAAAACAATTTACTTTTATTGAAATATGTTTATAATTGTTTTATATGGGATAAGATGTTCAAATTTTAAATAGTATTAGATACAATGCATTCAGTAACCACACAAGCTATGGAAATTCCTAATACACTCTTTGAATAAACACATTGCATAAACAAGAAAGTGCTGGAGAGATAAAGGGAAAAGCCTCCATTGCCTGAATGGAAGGCCATTGATATGAATTTGAAGAAGACTCGGGCTCACATATTCATCTTTGAATAGACATGCAAAAATGTAAAGAAGAGGGGGGTCAGTTCATAAGAACTAAGCAATGGAAGCTATTCAACAAATCTATGTAATACTAATTGTTCCTATAATATGCTCTTATAGATAAATGCATTTAAAGATGCAAAGGAGAAGGAAGAAAACATAAAGAAAATCAATTTTATGCTAATGTTGTTTATTTCATGGACAAATTCACATATGCAGACCAAGTAGGTTGTTAAAGGGACACATATACATATAGGTGTGAAACTTTCCCACTGAATTCATGCGGAGGCAAAGATTGATTAAGGAGGCTGCAGAGGGGGCATATGTACACTATAGGTATGGGACCTTCTAGCTGAATTAAAGGAGTTGTAAAAGACTAGTTGTTGAAGGGACATGATAATTTTTATGAAACCTTTCAGCTCAATTTATATTGCTACAAGAATAATTCTACAGGAACTTATCATATTCATATATGCATTACAAGTTACTACACGAAGAGATTTTCTTAGCATAATGCTACATGAGGAGCCATAATTGAAGATCTAATAATAGGAAGAGGTACTACAATATTACACTCATAAGTATTACAAGAATGTATAAATACATATAAAACTATAAATGCCATTGAAAGCTATTGTGAATATTTAAAACAAAACAAGGAAAGGTTATAGCTAAGATATACCAAAGTAGGTGAAAATAGTAGCAAAGAGAAACTGAGATATACAATCAATAGACATTGATCAGTTACATCAACATTTAACAATGCGAATCTAAAGGACTATGTCTGTGGAAATAAAAAGGTATATAACAAAATTATTCCAAGTATTGCAATCAGTGACATTTATAGCAAAAATGGTGCTTTCGTAAGAAATTGATTAGAATAACAAAGAAATGAAAACATAGTGGTCAAAGCTTACATATTGTAATAAAAGGAAGGAAAATGTGATAAATGAATATTACTTTGAGTGGTAATATTTTCATTTAAAGAGGTATGTTTCATAGCTCATGGTAGCCAAATGATTTCATAGTGATACAACTAACAAAATATGTAGGAATCATTTTGTAACAACATGTCGAATGTCATTTAATAAAGCTATATTGGTATAAAGATACATGAAACAATCTTAATCAACACATTATCCAAGCAACATAAAATGGAGCTGAGATAATAAATGAACTCACAATTATAATCGAGAAATCAAAGATGTTATTTTCAAATTTCAAAACAGTGATCTTGTGTTTGAATTTTCAAGAAAACAAGGAAATATCTAAACAAACATTTCTAGGTTATGTTCAGAATAGGGTGCTATAGGCTTTAAAACAAGTCAAATTCTTATAATGACAATGGAAAAAGAGATATCAGCGATTTTTCTAAGAGCATCATTTTCTAATTTTTACATCTATTTGTAATATTTAACATTAAAGATTCTTACAATTTCAAATAAGCTCCATTCTCAGTATGAATAGATGCTTCTATAGAAGAAAGCTTCACAGATAATGGTAACTAATAAAAGTTAATTTCATATGCATCAAGGCAGCTACAATCATGCTCAAAATCACTGGCAAAGTCAATATGCTTCAAAATTAAGCAAAGATATTGAGAATTTATGATAATTTCAGTGGGGATCCAAAAATAAGAACGGAAACTTGAAAGTCTCATTTCATTTGATATTCAAGATTGTGGAAAACATATCATAATAGAGTTTCACAAATTGGGGAATTAATGCAAGAAAAATACATAACATAATGATGTCTACAATGATTAATTGAGTTAATAGCTTCCAATATTCTATACAAAGAATATTCAAAGAGAATAGATCTTCATAGGGGTTAGTGACAACATGAAGTTAAGTACAAAAAGTTCCTATAGAGAATGCCATAGTAAATAAAGAATTAATTTTGCTTAATAGTCCTCAGACATGATTCAACAAAGAAAATATCGTTTGTACAAGAATGCTTCAGCAAAAGACACTAGGATTAGCAAAATGAAACCCTCAACAATGTGAATGTGAGAGCAGCCCCAAAATTCAAATTCAAAATTTCAATGAAAGAACAATTGAAATCTCCAGCATGAATCATGACTTTAGCAAAATATAAATCTAAAGAAGGCATCTAGGTTTGTAGTTACACTATCAAAACAAGTTGTAATCAACTATGAATTTATAGAATAGAGTAGAAGGAAGTAAAAGCTACTTACAATTACAATTTCTAGGTTATTCTTAAACTTAAAATTATGAGATTAAAGCCTCTAAAATGGTAGTAAGAACAAAGGAACAAAGACCCCAGTTGCTGCTAAAAATGCAGGAATTCACACCACATTTGCCAAGGAAGCAAACTCCACTCATGGCATTAAGACCTCTAGGAAGCCATGCACACCTAGCCATGACCTTCCTAATTTCAGCATCAAACAAAAAATGGTATTTCCCAATAAATAAAACCAGTCACGACATGAAAATGGTCAATAAAAATAGTAGAAAAAATGAAATATTTTCCATGATAGCCGCTAGGGTTTCAGAACCCTTATTCTTGATCTTTTATTTCTCATAAATTATAGATTGTCAAATGAGTGAATTGCCTTATTGTTACTTTTTATTTTCTTCCTCAATCAAGTTGAATATAACTTTAGGTCTAGATATTAAGGAGTTGTACTTTTTGTTAAACAAATCTTTTATTATTTTTGAAGTATATAGATAGCAGCCAAGAGAGATGGTGGTTGATCTTGGAGTACAAAAAGGTTGAAAGATTAGCCAGAGGTTACCTCCCTATCATATGATCAATACTAGTTTTATACTTCAAAAAACTAACATAATCCATAAAAAACCTAACAACGTTAGTATTGTTGTGCTCAAGAAGATAAATTGGAAAAGTATTCTAGTAGTAAAACACCATACTACCACTATCAGTCCAACAATTAAACTTATACAAATAACAAAAATCCTCATAGGGCATTAAGATTAGATTACACAATATCAATAAAACAAAAAGGAAAATAGCCAACTGGGCTAATTCCCCTCCTTCTTATCTGGTTCCTCAACATCCTTCACCTCAGTTCCATCCCTGTCCTTAGTCACCCCCTCCTTCTTGATAGGTTTGTCTAGGAGGGTCTTCATCCAGTCCTCCACCAGGAAGCTATATATGGAGTAGGAAGTCTTTCTTTCCTTTTCCATTTCCTTAACATCCATGTTCACCTATATAAAGTAAAGGGTGGTAGCCGCAGAATGCATCACTTTAGTGGAGAACTCAGCAAGGTTTTAAATCTTTGGCGGATGCTAGTAAGATTATCTGCCACATCCTTCATTAATTGTTCAAGCTTGTAAACCTTTTATTCTTATTTTTTGTATGTTAAATGATTTAATTTCTTATCATTCAATATGTAAACCAAATAATGGTACAATATTTATTCATTCATTTAATCATAGAAAGGCATTGTTTACATACTTATTAAATAATACTACTATTATTTAATAGATATCATTGTGATTAATGAATTAAATTCTTCTTTGCATTCACTATTGTAAATTAAAATTATGAAGTGTTAAAATTTTTTAAAAATAAGAATTATTAAGTGTAAAAGCACAAACCTATGTCACCCTTTTGTAAAGGAAAAGGCTAACAAAAGTATAACTATTCACCTTCAAATCCATAAAATACATATTATTATTTTGAATTTGGAAATGAAGTAAACTAATGAAATATGTAGAAATAGATGAATATTATGATTATAATTTTTAATAATTATTTGGAATAAGAATTGATATATTTTCCTATTTTTTATAGATAATTTTTTAGGTGCTAAAAAATGCTGAAAATCAGGGGTCTAGTTCCCACCACAAAACTATATGCAAATAAAATTATTTCCCTCTGATCTCAGACTATGTTATATGTAACATATATATCTAGAACAATCAAAAATAAAAATCTACTTTAGAACTATATTTTCTCTTTTATATGGATTGAAATTCAACTAACCTAAAATCAATAGTTTTCATCTCCTACCACAATTTTCAAAACAAATCTTTTCTAACCAGGAAAAAAATAATACATTCTAGAAGAGGACTCTCTCCTCTAGAATGTCATATAATTTTTAGATTTTTTTGATATGATTTAATATTTTTTCTTTCTCAAGAATGATATCTTTTCGAGTGTTAAAATACATGGTTGTGGAATTTTTTAATTTCAATATACTATATCTAATTAAAACACTATAAACTCTACATGAGAATATTCTTTATTGTGAGCTCTATAAAATGGTGTTTATATATTATTAAAAAAAATCATAAAAATAGTAAGAGTTAGTGAAATGCCACTTTTCTGAAAAAAATTATTTTTTCAGTAATTGGATACAAACTAGTACAAAATATGCATTTAATAGACATTACCAATTGGGAAAGTGTGAGACCATATATAACTCAGCTAGAATGAATTTGTCTAGATCATATATTTTAAAAATATTGAATTTTAGATCGAAATACTCAAATTCAATCATTCTGATAAGTCAGCCTAAAAAGTGACACAACTTTATACTTTCACCCTTAACTATTTTGAATTTAACTCAAGATCACTTTGAGTTTAACTCAAATCACTCCTTAACTAAGTTCTTTTGCATTTCAAAATAATTAATAATTCTTAGTAATTTTAATTTATAGTAGTGAATGCAAAAAAGAATTTAATTCATTAATCACAATAATATCTATTAAATAATAGTAGTATTAATTAATATATATTTAAACAATGTCTTTATGTGATTAAATGAATTATTAAATCATCTATCATTATTTGGTTTACATATTAAATGATAAGAAATTAAATCATCTAAACAATACCAATTTTATACTTCAAAAAACTAACATAATCCATAACAGCCCTAACAACATCAGTCTTGTTATGCTCAAGTAGATAAATAGGAAAAGTATTCTAGTAGTAAAACACCATACTAATACTATTAATCCAACAATATAACTTATACAAATAACAAAAAGCCACATAGGGCATCAAGTTTAGATTACACGATATCATTAAAGAAAAAAGAAAAATAGCCAACTAGGCTAATTTCCCTCCTTATTTGGTTCCTCAACATCCTTCACCTTAGTTCCATCCTTGTACCTAGTCACCCCCTTCTCCTTGACAAGTTTGTCTAGGAGGGTCTTTGTCCAGTCCTCCGCTAGGAAGCCATATATGGAGCAAAAAGTCTCGCTTTCCTTTTCCAAGTCCTTCACATCCTTGTTCACCTATATAAAGTAAAGGGTGGTAGTTGTGAAATGCATCACTTTAGTGGAGAATTCAACCAAGGTTTTAAATCTTGGCAGATGCTAGTATGATTATTTGCCAAATCCTTCATTGACTGTTCAAGCTTGTAAACCTTTTATTGTTATTTTTATATGTTAAATGATTTAATTTCTTATCATTTAATATGTAAACCAAATATTGATAGAAGATTTATATATTCATTTAATCACATAAAGACATTGTTTAAATATTTATTAAATAATGCTACTATTATTTAATAGATATCATTGTGATTAATGAATTGAATTCTTCTTTGCATTCACTATTGTAAATTAAAATTCTTAAGTGTTAAAATTAAAAACACTAAGAATTATTAATTATTTTGAAATGCAAAAGAACTTAGTTAAGGAGTGGTTTGAGTTAAACTCAAAGTGAGTTAAACCACTCCTTAACTAAGTTTTGTGGGGTAGTTAAGGCTAGTTTCAATTGCAGATCACTTGGGAAACCTCCTTTATCCACATTTTACATGGAGATGAGTAGTTTGACATGCTATATTTTTTGGGTTGTTTTTGAGATCTAACCTAGGGTTTTGTGCATTTTTTTGAGGAGATAGAGACAATTTTTCAATTGACTATCAATTGGACATGTTCTTCAAGGAAAAATTGATGGGTTTCTTAACGTATTGGAGCAATTTTGAGGCATTTTTTACATACATATTTCTGATATCCAAGTTAGGGCTTTGATCTCTATTTATTATATTTTCACCTCATTAGGAGGTCTTGATTTTTTTCACATTGCAAATTTTTGAGTTGATTGCAGAACACTTTGTAGCATAGATTTTTTTAGCATTGGTTATATAGATTCAACAATTCCTTCTCATTGATTCTTGTGCAATATTGTGAGTTCTTTGCTTTTATGTTGTGTTCATCCTTCATTCAAGCTATATTCCTTATTGCATGTTAGAATCTCGATACTTGTAATTGAGGGTCTTTGTTTGTGTCCTTATTCTTTTTTAGAAAATTGGTAAAGCTTAGGTTTTCCTTTCAAAGAAAAATATTATGGGTCCTTGCATAGAATCACGTTTGTAGTTGCATGCTTGTCTAGGTATTGTGAATCACTAGTATCTTAGGTAATTGGTGTTGATTAAACTGAAGTTACATACAAATCATTGTTGTATCACTTGATTTAGGTTTAGTATTCATTGTTTTTATTCACTTCTTATCTCTTTTCCCACATACAATTAAGTTTTTAGGTGGTCACTATTTAGGAATTGGCCAGATCCAAAGATTCATCTCTCATTTTAGGACAACCCACCACCTGAGAGAATTTTTATATTTCAATAGGATAGCTAGATATTTCATCTTGCTATTCTCACACACATCTCTCCCATCTCCTACTATCTCTCTGTATCCCTCCTCTCATCCCATACTCTCTCTCTCTCTCTCTCTCTCTCCATTTCTCCCTCCCTCTCCCCCTATCCCACCCTCTCCCATCTCCTACACTCTTCCCATCCTCTACTCTCTCTCACTCTCTACCCTCTCTTCCTCTCTCCTTTTCTCTCTCCTTCCCTCTCTATTAAAATTCATACTTACAAAGTGTGTGCCCACTATAGTGCATACACACTATAGTGTATGTGTGCTATTTAAGCTTGAATTTAAAAGTGCTTTAAATAGCATGCATGTGCTATGGCGTATACAGGCTTTTTGAAGCTTTGGACTATACCAAGTCTAAGGCTTGGATTTTCCATGGGGATCCAACCCAAAGTTTTGGAGTCTCTAAACTAGTCTGAAATATGTTTTACATCAAGCATACAAAAAATTATTGATTTTTCTTGTGTGCTTTCTTTCAAGTTTCCTCATGATTGAGCATCGATAAAATTAGGTGACATGATATTGTAGATCTTTGTGTTAGCTATATAACCTTATAATTTATTTAAAATTTGAACTATTTCAAGTCTTTCAACTATAATTGATTTTAAATGTATGTCCATTTTTTCTCAAAAACCAACATGTACTAATCGGGGTGTAGATTTTAGCAAGTTCATCAAATTTCACAACTACTTAGTTTTTTAGAAACTAGACTTCATTCTACACACTTTGAAAAAAATAAGTTTTTTTATTTTAGATTAGTTTTCAATCATTTCTAGGGGAAGCACACAAATATTTCACATTTTTAGGATGTGCCCAATTACAAAAGTCATTAAAAAAATACACATTATAAAATTACCCAAAAAATCTAGGATAACCTACATAGTGTTAGGTAGCTTTTGACTAGAGCGATTAAAGAATTTCAAAAAAAGTTAAAATTTTAAGGGGGGGCACACTTTGCACTATGTTATTTTTTTGAAAAAAATAGTACCACATTTTGTGGCCCCCTTTTTTTAGGACCTAAAACTAAATCATTTTGAGAAAAAATAGTAGTTTAGAAACTAGATTTCAAGCACTACTACATTTGTTTTTGTCATATCTTAAAATTTTGAGCACAACTATCTTCTAATTCTTGTCAAAGTTCAGTAATTGTTGATTTTAGAAAAAAAAAAAAAAAGTGGCCACTTATACCCTTTTTGGCACCACAACTTGGTGTATTTACCTTGTATCAAAATCTACATCTGTTTGTTCTTTTAGTTCAAGTGCAACAACTATTCCTGAACATTCATTTTTCTTTGGAATAATTAAAGAAGAAGGAATAGTATGACTTGTATAAAGTTATAAGGTTCATACTTTCACACCTTTTTCTAATACAAGGGAACCTTTTCAAACCTTTCAATTTGTATCATTAAAAGTAACCATGCAATCCTTATCACCTAGTTGCCCTGCTGAAATTAAATTCATTCTTAGCCTTGGAACATATCTTACCTCTTGTAGTAGCCAATGATTCCCATTCAACAACTTAATCTTAATTTTTTTATTTCAATAAACAAGCCTAAAATCCCCTTGGACGTAATAAAGAAAATAACCTCTATGGGGAGTAGCATGAAATGAAGCCCCTGAATCTAAAACCCATGAAGCATAACACTTTAAAAAAAGAAGCAAAGCATCCTCTTTAGATTTATTACTTACCATATTTTCCTCCTTGTTCCCTTCTTGTTGTCTCCTTCATTGTTCTTTTGAATTAAACAATCTTTCTTTTTATGCCTTGGTTCCCATAGTACAACCAATCTCTTGGTCCTCTTGATTGAGACTTCTTCCCCTTTGATTTTCCTCTTGATTTTCCACAATTTTAAAACTTGTTTCCTCTCTCATTCGTGCTGCCTCTACTTTGTACATTTAAAACAGTTCCTGATGTATATCCACTTGAACTTTTCTTATGATTTTCCTCACTTAGAATAACACCAATCAAATCATCAAATTTCAAGGTATTAGATCCGAAAACAAAATTACTCATAGTCATTACCAAGTCATCCCGTCTTTTAGGAAAAGAGCACAAAATAAAGAGATCATGAAGTTCATTAAAATTAACATTTACAAAAGCTAATTGATTGACAATTGTATTAAACTCATTTAAAATGATCTACAAAAGATCCACCTTCTGCCATATTCATATTAAATAAATGCTTCATGAGAAATACCTTGTTTGAAGCGGAGGGCTTTTCATACAACCTTGCTAGGGTTTGCATCAACTGTTTCATTATCTTCACTTTTTTAATATTAAATGCCACTAATAATGCTATGCATAATTGAATACTTCCAAGTGTCATTCTATCAAAAATGTCCCAGTCCTTATATGTCATAGTGTTTGGTTTCTTGGATTTTCCTTCTAATGGCTGCCATAAATCCTTTTGATAAAGATACTCTTCCATTTGAATTTTCTATAATTGAAATTTTTTCCCATTAAACTTCTCAACTATTAGCTTACCCTTGTCTTCCATCACTCTCACTCAATTGTGAGACTCCTACTCAACTGTGAGACTTTCCTATAGAGGGTAACTAAAACAACTAGGCTCTTATACCAATTGTTAGGATTAATGAGATAGAAATAACAATTATATGAAAATATATCTAATATTAGAAAATAATAATGCATATAGAAGAGAACACAAGGCAAAAATATTTAATGTGGTTCACCCAATCCCTGGGTTACGTCCACCAAACAATGATTCCAATATTCTTATTATCTAGTAATTACAATCTTAATATAATTGATAATCCCTTACAATGCAATACCACTATAACAAGTTGCTATCTCATCACACACTATGAAATCCTTGACCCTAAGCTATTTTGTCACTTACAAAATTAGGGCTAGAATAATTGCCACATGTCAACCTATAGAAAAATAGCCAATAAAATAGGCTAAAAAAAATCATTAACATATCACTACAAGAATAAGGGGGGAGGTGGAAGCAAGTTTAATACCAATAAAATTCATCTATTTCTTCCTAAGACTTCAACCACCATGATGATAGGTATGGGGATCTCCTTGTCTTAGGCATTTTCCAAGGAACCTTTTAATCCTAGATTTCCCATTAACCAAAATTGAAAACCTCACCATTTTTACACATCAATATAATCTCTATTAATATGAGAACCTTCATTAAAAATTATGGAGTCTACCACCAAAGATGGAATTTGTAAGTTCTTAGAAGTTTTGATTCCTCATGCAAAACTTTGATAGTGGTAAGTTCTCACAACCGACTTGTCTTTTGTCAATACATAGTAAAAAGAAGATTCCTTCAATTTTTTATTTCCGCTATTAGTCTAGACATGAGAAGATTTTTTCTGAATCTGTTTGTGCCATTATAATTCTTTGGAGCCTTGTATTTATATGATGAATAAGAGAAATTATTATTTTCTTCATTTATGATATGCTTTGTTGCAATTTTTCAAAAACACATTAACATACACCTGCTCAATTTGAAAAGGCACTACCCTTTTTTCTACCATTAATAACATTCCTTTATGGATATCACTACTAAGTTTCACCTTTTGACTACTGATGGATATTCTCTTTTTCATAGCATCAATCTTTAATTTGAATTTTCATGTATGAGTTACTAGATCCAGCATAACTTCTCTACAGACCCCAACATAACATTTTTAGATCACTCATGCAAGCCAATGCATTTTCTTAATGTATGTAATTATTACAAATCCCTTGGAAATCAAATGAGGACAACAATTATTCCCTATCAATGTAAACTTTTCTTGCATGTTATTTATTTTTATGTCAATTAGTATAGCTTGATTTTCTCCTCTTCTAAAATATTTATGTCATCTCCAAATCAACATAGGTGGTACCGATGAGTCTATTAGGGGTCATCCAACCTACTAGAACAACATATCGATAATAATAGCTATACTAATGATAATTTATCAGCATAATTTTTTTGAATAACACTGGTTTCATCACCATATGTTTCTACGGTATTAATATTATGACTCCACTTTTTTCCATTTATCGAGATTATAGCATCAACTAGTTACCCCTTTTTATCTATTTAATGAGGTAAGTTATCTTACTAACCTCATCAAGTGTTTAGGAAGCACAAATTGTGCTTTGGCTATGGGAATGGCTTCATCGATGGGTCTATCAATGTGACTTCTCTTGATGCCTTCATCATGTTCAATTGACATGAGTTTTTCGAGCGCTTTCTCATAATGGCCTTAATCACGTCTTATCACCGATAAGTTAATTGAGTATCAAGGAAGTTCACAATAACATATCCCAATTATCGATGTTGTGTTGATGAACTCCATCATTGTGACCTTTTTCCAAAGAGACTCTTCTCAATTTGTGTTTATCAGAGTCCATCTTCCTAACATTATCATTGGTTATCACCAAGATGAAATTTCATTTTTCAGCTAGTGTATGTTTTTCCAATGAGATTCCTTGGTGTAAGTTACACTAGTTTATTGTGTTTCTTCTTCCCTTATAATGTTATTGGTTTGAATTTCACTAATAGGTTTCATTCTTCTAGTCTCTTAATTCTCCATTGATATATGTTATCTCGATAGGATGTTACAATTTTTCTCAAGATCCTCCATACAATAATAAGCCAAAAACACATTTTTGGGACATTTTTGGTGTTGATCATGGAGGGTCGATATCCAGAAAAGCCTAATTAGGTACCCGTTCCCAAATCGTATACTCAATTTTCCCAAAAAAATAATTAACAAAAAAAAAACTTTTTTTTTTTCAATTTTTTTGATAATAGTATGCCCCCTTTTTAGGATCCTTACTTTTTTTTAAAAAGGCTTTATGACCCTTAAACATACATATAATGGTTCTAAATGATCAAAAGGGGTTATGGTGTACCCTTTGACACTCTTTGACCCATTCAAGCACAATGTGTGTGCTTATGGGGGTCCTAGGACCCCTAACCATATAATTAATGTGATCGAATCATTCAAAAAGGGTCCTAGTTTACCTTATGACCCCTTTTGACCCATTTGATTATATTAAGTGTGCTTAGGGGTCCTAGGGTTACTCTATTACTCCTTTTGACTCATTTGAACACATGATATATTTTCTTAGGACCCCTAGTAATGCATTTTCTTATTTAATGAGTCAAAGGGGTCATAGGGAACTTTGTGACCCCATTCAACCCATTTAAACACATAATATATGTCCTTATGGGTCTTAGGACCCCTAGGAATATAAATTTTTATGTAATGTATCGAAAAGGGTCAGAGGGTACTCTATGACCCCTTTCCACTCATTCGAACACATGATATATGTTCCTAGGGGCCCTAGGGGCCCTAGGGGCCCTAGGGGCCCTAGGGCCCCTAGGAACATATATTATCATTTAATGGGTTAAAAGGGGTCATAAGGCATCCTATGACCCCATTTGACCAATGCAAACACATGATATATGTCACTATCACTCTAGTACCCCTAGAAATATATATTGACACATACTGCATCGAAAGGGGTCATAGGCTATTCTATGACCACTATCAACTCATTTGAACACATGATATATGTTCCTAGGCCTAGGAACATATGATATAATTCAATGGGTCATAGGGCACCTTATGACTACATTTAACCCATTAAAAAATATGATGTATCTCTCTATGGGTCCTAGGATCCCTAGGAACATACATTATCATATAATGGGTCGAGAGGGGTCACAATGTACCCTATGATCCATTTGGATCCATTCAAACACAAGATGCATGTCCTTAGGGGTCCTAGTACCCATAGGAACATACATTATCATGTAATGGGTCAAAATGGATCATAGGGTACCTTATGACCCCTTTGAATCCATTCAAACAGATGATGTATGTCCCTAGGGGTCCTAGTACACCTATGAACATATTTTTTTATCTAATGGGTTGAAAGGAGTCATAGGGTACTCTCTGACCCTTTTGACTCATTCGAACACATGATATATGTTCCTCGATATTTGAGGACCTCTAGGAACATATGTTATCATTTAATGGGTCAAAAGGGGTCATAGGGTACCATATGACCCCTTTTGACCCATTCAAACACATAATGTATGCCCTAGGAGCATATGTTATCATATAATGGGTTAAAATGGGTTATAGAGTACTCTATGACCCCTTTCATAGGACCCCTAAGAACATATGTTCTCATTTAATTGGTCAAAAGGGATCATAGGGCACTCTATGACCCCATTTGACCCATTCAAACACATGATCTATATCCCTAGGGGTCTTAGGAACATATGTTGTCATATAATGGGTCAAGAGAGGTCAAAGCATACCATATGACCCCTTTAAATCCATTAAAATACAAGATTTATGTCCCTAGGGGTCCTAGTACCCCTAAGAACATGTGTTTTCATATAAAGGGTCGAAAGGGGTCCTAGAGTACTCTAACATTTTCGACTCATTTAAACATATGATATATGTTCCTAGGGAACCTAAGACCCTTAGGAACAAATATATGTTCTTATTTAATGGGTCAAAAGGGATCATAGGGCACCCTATAACCCAATTGAACCCATTCAAACACATGATGTATGACCTGGGGGTCCTAGGAGCCATATGAACATATGTTGTTATATAATTAGTTGAAACATGTTATAGGGTACTCTTTGACCCCTTTTGACTCACTTGAACATATGATATCTATTCCAAGAGGTCCTAGGACACTTAGGAACATATGTTCTCATTTAATGGGCCAAAAGAGGCCATACGACAACTTATGACCCCATTCAACCCATTCAAACACATGATGTATGTCCTTAGGGTTCATAAGACCCCTAAGAACATACGTTGTCATATAATGGATCAAGAGGGTTCATAGTGTACCCTATGACCCCTTTCAATCCATTCAAACACATCATGTATGTCCTTAGGGGTCCTATACCCCTAGGAACATATGTTGTTATATAATGGGTCGAAAGGGGTCCTAGAGTACTCTATGGCCCCTTTCAACTAATTTTAAAACTGATATATGTTCCTAGGGGTAGGAATATATGTTCTCATTTAATGGGTCAAAAGGGGTCATTGGACACCCTATCACCCCATTCAACCCATTCAGACACATGATGTGTGTTCCTAGGGGTACTAGCACCCCTAAGAACATATGTTGTCATATAATGGGTTCATAGGAGTTATAACATACCCTATGACCCCTTTTGATCCATTCAAAAAAATGATGTATATGCTTAGGGGTACCCCTAGGAACATATGTTGTTAGATAATGGGTTGAAAGGGGTCATAGGGTACCCTATGACTCCTTTCAACCTGTTCAGACACTTGATAAATATTCCTATGGGTCCTAGTACCCCTAAGAACATATGTTGTCATGTAATGGGTCATAGGGTTCTCTATGACCCTTTAAACTCATTTGAACTCATGATAAATGTCCTAGGACCCCTAGGGACATATGTTGTCATAAAATGCATTGAAAGGGGTCATAGGTTATCTTATGACCCCTTTTGACACATATGAACAATTATAATATGTAATGTGTTGAAAGAGGTCATAGCTTATCCTATGACCCCGTTTAACCCATTGAAACAAATAAAATAGGTTATTAGGTGTCTTAGAACCCTTAGTAAAACATGATGTCATGAAATATGTCAAAATGGGTCATAGGTTATCCTATCACCCCTTTGAACCCATTTGAACAAATGAATTAGGTCCTAAGGGGTCCTAGGACCCCTAAGGACATACATTGTCATGAAATGTGTCAAAAGTGATCATAAGTTTTCCTATGACCCCTTTTGACCCATTTGAACAAATTAAATAGGTCCCTAAGGGACCTAGGACCCCTAGGGACGTATGTTGTAATGAAATGCATCAAAATGAGTCATAAGATAACCTATGACCCCTACCAACCCATTCAAACAAATGAAAAAGGTCCTTAAGGATATATGTTGTCATGAAATATGTTGAAAGGGGTCATAGGTTATCCTATGACCCCTTTTGACCCATTCAAACAAATGAAATAGGTCCCTAAGGGTCCTAGGACACCCCTAAAGACATATGGTATCAAGAAATGTGTCGAAAGGGATCATAGAGTTCTCTATGACCCCTTAAGACTCATTCAAATACATTATATATGTTCCTAGGGGTCCTAGGACCCTTAGGAACATATATTATCATTTAACGGGTCAAAAATGGTCATATGTTACCCTATGACCCATTTTGACTCATTCAAACACATGATTTATGTTCTTAGGGGTCCTATATATTGTCATATAATGTGTTGAAAGGGGTCATGGGGTACCCTATGACCCCTTTTGACTCATTTGAATAAATGATATATTTTCTTAAGGGTCTTAAGATGCCTATGAACATATGCTATCATTTAATGGGTCAATAGGGGTCATAGGGAACTCTATGACCCCTTTTAACTCATTCAAACACATGATGTATGTCCCTAGGGATCCTAGAACCCATTAGGTCATACACAATATGTTGTAATGGGTCAAAAGAGTTCATATGATACTCTATGACCTATTTCAACCCATTACATGACAAAATATGTTCATGTAGTGTTTGAATTGGTAGAAGGGGGTCATAGGGCATGCCATGACACATTTCAACCCATTACATGACAAAATATGTTCTTAGGGTTCCTAGGACCCCTGGGGGCATACATGTATTCAAATGGGGTTAAAGGATATCCTATGACCCCTTTCGATCCTTTACATGACAAAATATGTTCTTGTAGGTCCTAGGACCCCTATGGACAAACATGTTGTGTTCAAATGGGTTGAAAGGGGTCATAGGATAGCCTATGACCTATTTTATTCAAATTCATGACAACATATGTTCCTAGGGGTCCTAGGGCCCCTAGAGAAATACATGTTGTGTTCCAAAGGGTAGAAAGAGGTCATAGGGTATCATATAACCCCTTTTGACCCATCACACGAGAACATATGTTCCTAGGGGTCTTAGGACCCTTATCATTATGTGTGTTGTGTTCCAATGGGTCAAAATCCTATGACCCCTTTTAACCCATTACATTATAACAAATGTTCCTAAGGGTCTTAGGATCCCTAGGGCCATACATGTTGTGTTTCAATGGGTCAAATGAGGTCATTAGATGCCATACTTCATGTAATGGGTCAAAAGAGTCATAGGTATTCTATTACCCCTTTTGACCCATTGAAACACAACATGTGTGTCTATAGGGGTTTTAGGACCCCTAGGAACATGTGTTATCATGTAATAGGTCAAAATGGGTCATGTGATACTCTATAACCCCTTTCTACCCACTGAAACACAAAATGTATATCCCTATGCATCCTATGACCCCTAGGAACAAATGTTATTGTATAATGGGTCAAAAGGGGTCTAGGGTATCCCATGACCCCTTTGGATACATTAGAACAAAACATTTATGTACCTAGGGGTCATCATCATATAGTTTATTAACTTAGGTTACTAATATATAAAATATGAAATTATAATATATATAATAAGTACTAACTATATATAAAATAATTATATAATAAAAAATAATAATAATTAAATACTATATAATAAATTTTATTAACTATAGATAATAATTGCCCAACCGTCCAAATTATGCTATAACTATATTATACTAGGACAGTATAACTTAAAAATTGGTCCCCCCCTTGAGTTTGGCAAATAAAAATCAATATTTAACTTAAAAATTGGTCTCCACTCCCTTTACATTTGAATTTGGCATCATGATCTGGGTGCATAGATCAAGTATCCATTATGAAATCAGGTACCCATTTTCAAATTGGGTACCCAATAAGGCAAGGTATTACATTTTTGGTTTGGTATCAGGATAGGTGGGAAAATAGTCAAAGCAAATTTTGAAATGCTTTTAGATGTTTCAAAACTACATAGTTTTCATATTGCCACTTTTTTGGCACACCATGATCCGACACAAACCCATAACACATCTCTATTCCAAAGAGTTTCCTTGGAACTTTATATCCTTTCTCACTTTGTCCCAAAATATTTATTATTGTAGAAATGTGCCTTTATTTTGGGAACTTTCTCTAAAACTTGGCATCCTTCAAAATAATTTCCCGAAATGGGATTTGGGCCATTGATTAAGGATCATCCAACGGTTATAAAAAATAGGGTTTTATATGTTATATGATATAATATTAACTTAGGCTCATTTAACCTTCAAGTTTGATAATTAGTTACGCTACATATAATAATAATAGAATAATAGTTTCTAGGTATGTGTGCTTATGCACCTATGGCTTATTAGCTTTGAGCTTCTTCAATAATGAAAAATTTGCCAACATTTTATAAAATTCAATAGGATTAGAAAAAAAAATCGTCAATAGAAAATAAAATTTTCCCTCTAAAATAATGTTGGATTCGCCAAATTTTTATAAATTTTTACAAAGTGGGGTTTCTTAAAGTTGTCCCTCGCTACAACAAAAAATGTGGCATTCAATGGTTCCACTATTTGGATAGAGCTTGGCAAAAATAGTCAAAGAATCATTGGACAAACAAAGAGAACACATAAATAAGTGAGATGAGAAATAATGGATGAGGAGAGAAATCATAGATTATCCACTATAATAAATAGAGTGACAAAAATAGTGGGAGAAATGACTTGGTAAATGATAGGCCAACACTGGGACAAATAATAACAAAACAATCAACAATTTTATGATGAAGTTTAGCTGGTCTATATGTGTCAATTTGAGAGTGTAAGCTTGCAAAAGGTGTCCAAGCAATATGCTATCAAGGGGTGATAGTTGTGAGATGAGGGATTATGAATGCAACTACAACACATGAAGCAAAGCTTTGAAAGACTAAATAAATCCTAGTGATAGGAACTATCACTTCCTGGTGACAAGAACACTAGAAAAAAAAAAAAAACAATAATCTATAAAATATTAAAAATAATAATTTATAAATAATAATGGCTTTAGAAAAGTTTCATCCAACTCTAAATTAATTAAAATAGATAAAAACATAAATATCTAATTTAATAAATAGACTAAGTCTAAAATAAAACTCCTCAATAATATATTAAATAGCATACCAAATGAAAATATCATCGTGCTTTGCTAGTTGAGCGGGCCCTTACTCCCTAGCTTGCACGATGAGTAGAGAATGATAAGATTCTACACCGTTGTAATCATGCAAAATATTACTTTATTCAAAAATGACACATGTTGATACAATATGTCTTTCTAAAAGCCTCCTTATGACAATCTATATAAATATGTATATATATGACTATACCTCCCCAACACTATATCTCAATGCAACCTTAACAACTTATTAATTGCTCTGATATACATGTCATCTAAAGAATGACTATTACATAGAAAATCTATAATAGAAATCCATGGCTTTGCAAAGAATAGACAATTTTGTCGTATCACTTTAGAAAACAATATTGTCTTCATCCACCATTTTTGAGCCATGGTTTTGAAGAAGGTTCAGCTGTAACAAACTAAAAATATAGAGAAAATGGCATGTATTCCATCCACGTGATTCATGCAAGTACGGGTAGAAATATGGAATAGAACAAAAATATATCCCATGCCAGGAATAGGAATAGAACATAAAATAATTAAATGGGATGGAATATAATGGAAATGGAATAAGGAAGTGAATAGGTAAGTGCATAAAATGGATTAAAATAGGGCATTAAATAGGTTATAATTGGCTCTCATCAATAAACTGAAGATAAATTTCTACAGAAGGTGCAACATGCCAAGCTCACTAGCTTGGAAAAGTAAAGGAAGAAGAGAAAATACAATTTCAAAATATGAGGAACAACAAACATACCCTAGCTTAGTTTCTAGTAATCGCATGAATTATTTTTCAAGGGGGCTAAAATACCTAAAATAGAGCATGATTCTGCAGTAGAAGAAAATCATCAAATGAGAGTAGTAGAAACCTCCAAAGAGACCATGACAAATGAATTCACTACAGAGAAAAAAAAAAAAAACCAAGGTATTGAAGAAGATGAATTGATTCAATATTTTTCAACAGAGGAACACGATGGAACTGTAGAATATCAACTCCTTGATGATGTTGTTGAATACCATGTTAGAGCTATTATTTTGGTTTTCTGAGAGCAGTATCAACAGAACTAAAGTTTTATAAATAGACAAAAATGAATTGAGAAAATAGGGTCTCATAAATTGAAACAATAAGAGGGTAAGAGAAAAATATGGAAAGCAACATAGGCTACCAAAAGAGAGCCACTGTTACAATATTACATTAAGTCTAGATTGAAAATATTATAGAAAGCATAATACTATTCAGAAACTTGAAGCATAACAACTGATAAATTATAAATGAAAGGGTTCAATAAGAGCTTAAGATTCTTGATCATAATCTGAATTAATATTTGTTGAAACTATTTTGAACATAAAGTATCATAACTATGAAGTTGAAGAAGTTAACACTTGATTCTATCCAAGTGTTCACTAGTTTTTAATTTATCTTTGACATCTTTCTACAAATGAGAATGTAAAAAAATCATTTGAAATAATTTTAGAGTAAAAACATATTTTATATTTGGGTCACAAGGAATTTAATTTTATGATGTGCTAACTTTGACCCAAAAATAGAACAACAAAGGTTAAAAACTTCCAATGCATTTAAAATCTCTTCCTTAGAGTTTTGCATAAACACAACATGCTATCATCCATACAATGGAAGGAGTTACAAATTTGGATAATGGTCTTGCATCATGATGAGACCATAAATTTGATGATACATTGGCATTTTGCTTATTATCCTAAATACAACTAGAGAGATTGAAGATGGGATCGTTAGGTTTGATGTTTGATGAGTCTACTTCTCCACTTAATTATTTTAAAATTATGAAAATAAATGATGTATATCTAGAGATTATTTGTCTTTCCCATATCACATCAAATGATGAAATTATACATGAAAAAAGAAACAAATAATACGACATTGATAAGTTCACTACAACATTTGGGGTCAAATTGCAATGACAATTTTTTATGGCAAGGTAATTTGTATGTGATTTTTTTCTTTTTTTTGCAACTATCCTCGACGTTGTCGCAACACTGACATTTGCATCACAATTATGATGCTTGTGTGACTATAAAAAAACAAGAAGAAAGTCTAACATACATCATTCCCAATTTGTTTTGATCAATTGTGAAGAGCTGCTTGTGAAAGAGGGTGGAGAGCTCTGAATGTTGGTGAAGATTTCATTGTCATGCCCTTGTGATCACTGCATTTCATTATCATGCCCTTATGATCTCTTCATTTGATAATCATGCCCTTGGTGGAGATCAATGAACATCTAGGATTTCATTGGCATGCCCTTGTGATCATTGCATTTCATTGTTATGCTCTTGTGATCTCTACATTTCATTGCCATGCCCTTGTGATCTCCATGCCCTTGCTATGCGATTTTCTTCAAAGGGAGAAGAGGTACCTATGTAAATGTTATTTTATTTTCCTTCTAAACATGTATCTCTCTATATTTCTCCCACCAAGTGATTAGAGAAGCTTCTCTTTATGTATATGTATGTTTATATATGCATACATACACACACATATGTGTGTGTCTATGTATGTATGTATGTATGTATACAGAGAGATCTTTTTAAGGTGCTTATTACATCTTAGCACAACAAAAAAATTGATCCAACTACATACATATTACATAATCTAAATAATAAAATAATAAAATTCACTCAACTCGTGCTAAGTGACTTACCTAAAAATCCTGCACACAAATAATGCAAACCAAGAAAAATGGGCAGAGTTCACACAAAATTTTACAAAAACATATCATAGCAAATATTTTTAGAAAGAAACAAGGCATAACCAAGTTAAATGGGTCTAGTTTCTGATTAAATGGGTTGATTAAGAATTCCTGTAGAACTCTCATCGATTAGGTACGATAAAATGAACAATCACATGTTCCCAACTAGCTGGATCAAATACAGTTTTCTAAGGTGATAAAATTGCATATGTAGATGCATCACTTGCATGCTATGCATGAAGTGCATTCCCCAACTTTAAAAAAATGGTTGGATATAAAGGCTCCACAGTGATGCAAAGATAAGGGTGGTGGGAGTCCAAACCAAGTTAATCCCACTTAAACCTATAAGGGAAGTACAAGGTTCCCCAAACCCTCTACGAAGCAAAAAGTACACAAACAACTCCAACACCTCCCCAATGATTAGGATGGGTGTGTTAGGCCAAATAAAGGTGGATTCAAAAGGTTTCAACCAATTTGTGGTCCTCAAGTAACATCCAACACCCAAATCCCTCAAACTATCCTAGAGGCCTAATTGATTTCCCAATAGCCCTGCAACGACACAAAAGTGAATTTTCCTCTTAAACTTTCTAAAAAACTCCCCAAAAAAATGGTGGATTTAGATACCTATTAAGCCATACTACAACATATCAGAAGGATTTAATGTGTTCCTTTGGACCATATCCTATTGTTACCATACTATGGCTAAAAAATGCATGAAAAGAGGGTAATGCAACAAATCAACTAAAAGTTTCTTGTATTCCAAGGACCCCAAACTTTGGATAGTCTCTCCTTATGTTGTAAATGTTCTAAATCCAAAAGGAATCAGTCCCAAAACTTCTATAACCCCAGAAGCCCCAAATCAATCTCGTACAAAGCCTCAAAGGTAGGGTTTTCTAAATCGCTACCTTCCAAGAACCTTTAGACTCAATTGAAGGTTCTTTTACCTTTTATCCAACATACCAAAAAAATTCAATCATTAAACACTAACCTCTAATGGCTAGAACTTCTATTGATGCTCCATAGCCATGAATTTAGTGCTCTTTACTTCACAAACTCCAATGGTGATCACAAATCCTTAGAACTTCCTATCAAAAATTGTTAGATATGATTTTTCCATAATTTTATAAGATCATTCCATGAGAAATAGACTCCTATATTCATGGAATGATCAACATTTCAAGTAGAAACTCAAACTTGTTAATGAAAACAATGAAACCCTTAAAGCAACGACAAAAAACTTGAAAGGAATGAACTTCACAAATATCAGTGCATTAGGAATTTATCAAACAATATTAAAAAAGTCTTATGAGATCATAAGAATACAAGAAATCAATGATAGCCAAGCCACCATGCACCAAATGCTTAAAAAATGAAGTTTTTATTGGCTCTCTTTACATAGTCTCTACAATTGATCAATCCCAATACTGCTCTCTTCATAGAATGCTACAGACTTGAGTTTATAGCATCCCTTATAACTATCCCAACCAATTTGGATAAGTTTCAATGCCTAGTTATGCCTAAAACTCATTAAATCTAATTTCCCCCCAAAATGGAACTAACCTTTGAGATTCAAATATTTGAATTTCCCAACTTACAATTTATTGAATAAAATAACTAATTAACCCACTAAACTTTCTTATTAGGTACTCAAGACATATTTAACCAACCCTAAACATTTCTAAGACTCCTAAGGACCCAATTAACTCCAATATTCCATTATTGCTATATATTACTATCAAAGATCCTAAGGTCCTTAACATGCCCTTTAGGATTCATTACATTTTTATAATCTTTAAACCCTTCTAAGGCCATGATTGGCTTCAACACATGCCAATTGATTGGTTTAAACTCATCCTTGCCTCTAATCCATATTTCTTCTTCTTTAGGGATCCTTCCATGTCCTGATGCTCATGCATCAAATATGCTAGCCCAACAATGGAAGTTAAGGATGTAACCATGCATGTATTGACACAATCTCTGTGCGAGGATCCCAAGTATCTACTATTTCTATTAATTTGGGCATCACTATATGATCTAGAATATTATGAAATACTAGAGCCGATAGCAACTTCTCCCATGTCTCCAAAAAATGTAGCACAAGTTCAAGGTCCCTTGGTTCCTAGGAATTTGTAGTAGTTATTCTCACTACTAGAAGAATACCTTCAGTGAAGAGTTGAGAGTAAAGAGTTGAAGAAGCAAATTCTTCTTCTATGTAAATGCCATCATCATGAGGCTCATTCAGTTGTAGAAGCCTTTGCCACAATACCATTTCCTCTAAACCATGCAAAGGATGTGGAAGTGGTTCCCATCCTTGAAACACTCTTATAAACAATGACAATGCAAATGCAGATGCAATACATGACAAATTGCACAACTTGTAGTCCTCCTGATATTTGGACTGTAAATTCTCAAAGACACTTGCAAGTAATTCCAATTTCATGATACCTACAACAACACTTTCCTCAGTGCTCCCATAATATCCTCTATGTTGTCTAGCTATTGTTTCTACAGTGCAGTCTCTTTCTAAAGGCACCCCTTATCCTTTTGGTATATTTCCATAGACTCTCTCTCATGCCTTAAATTTTGATCAAACTTTTGAATATCTGCCTCTACCATATTTAAAATAAGCTTCACATTGTGTTGTAACTCTGGCATAATTGTTTGATCCTCAATAGCTTTCATTTCAGCATTCAAGTTTTCAAGATTGGTCAACACCCTCACTCACGGACCTCTCATGTCAAGCACTTACTATACTATTTCAACATGTTCTTTCTTCTATGTGAATACCATAATCATGAGACTCTTTACCTTTTAGAAACCTCTATGACAATGACATTACCTCTAAACCATGCAAAGGATGTTGAAGTGGTTCCCATCCTTTGAACACTCTTATAAGCAATGAAAAAGAAAATACAAATGCAATACATATATTACTATTATTTATGTATAGTTATGTATGTATGCATGTATATATATGTATATGTATATATATACACACATACACACATATGTATGTGTCTATGTATGTATGTATGTATACAAAGAGATCTTGGCACAATAGAAAAATTGATCCAACTACATACATATTCTAGAATCTAAATAATAAAACAATAAAACTCACTCAACCCATGCTAAGTGACTTACCTCAAGATCCTACTGAAAAATAATGTAGACCAGGAAAAATGGGCAAAGTTCGCAAGAAATTTTACAATTACATATCATAGTAGATATTTTTAGAAAGAAACAAGAAATAACTTAGTTAAATGAGTCTAGTTTCTGATTAGATGGGTTGATTACAAATTCTTGTAGAACTTTCATTAGATTAGGTACAATAAAATGAACAATTAGTTGTTCCTAGCTAGCAGGATGAAATTTTTTCCAAGGTGATAAAATTACATATGTAGATGCATCACTTGCATGCCAAGCATGAAGCACATTCCCAAACTTATAAAAAATGGTTGGATATAAAGGCTCCATACACTGTCCCAACAATGGAAGCCAAGGATGTAACTATGCATGTATTGGCATAGTCTCGCTATGAGGATCCAAAAGTATCTACTGATGTTGATAATTTAGGCATCACTATATGATCTAGAATGTTATGAAGTACTAAAGCTAGTAGTAATCTCTCCCATGTCTCCAAAAAATGTAGCATAGGTTTAGGGTCCCTTGGCTCCCAGGAATTTGTAGAAGTTATTTTGACTATTAGAAGAATAACTTTAGTGAAGAGTTGAGTGTAAGGAGTTGAAGAAGTAAGTTTTTCTTCTGTTTAAATGCCATAATCATGAGGTTCATTCCCTTGTAGAAGCCTCTACTAGAATGACATTACCTCTAAACCATGCAAAGGATGTTGAAGTGGTTCCCAACCTTGAAACACTCTTATAAGCAATGGCAAAGAAAATGCAGATGCAATACATATATTACTATTATTTATGTATATGTATGTATGCATGTATGTATATATGTATATGTATGTGTGTGTGTGTGTGTGTGTGTGTATAAATATAGACACACATATGTGTGCATGTATGTATGTATACATACAGAGAGATCGTGGCACAATAGAAAATTTGATCTAGCTACATACATATTCCATAATCCAAATAATAAAATAATATAAATCACTCAACCCATGCTAAGTGACTTAACTCAAGATCTTGCACAAAAATAATGCAGACTAGGAAAAATGGGTAGAGTTTGCAAGAAATTTTACAAAAATATATCATAACAGATATTTTTAGAAAGAAACAACCCATAACCCAGTTAAATTAGTCTAATTGCTGATTAGCAGGGTTGATTAAAATTCCCATAGAACTATCATCAAATTTGGATTTGGTAGAATAAAATGAACAATCAGTTGTTCCCAGCTAGCAGGATAAAATATAGTTTTCCAAAGTGATAAAATTGCATATGCAAATTTATGTAGGTATGTTTGTATATATGCATGCATGCATGTGTGTGTATATATATGTTTGTATATATATATATATGTATGTATGTATGTATGTATGTATGTATGTATGTATGTATGTATGTATGTGTGTATGTATACATATATACATACATATATGTATATATTTTTACATACATACATACACACACATATGCATGTGTCTATGTATGTATGCATGTATATAAACAGAGGGATCTTGGCACAATAGAAAAACAATAAAATCCACTCAACATGTAGCATGGCCATAGATGCACTGGCAACACCTATTGGTCGTAAGTAGATTCCTCTTTTTCTCTCTCATTTTTCATGTGTTTATTTCACTTGAACTTTTATTTCTTAGGGAGAATTTTGTAATATTGGATTCATTTTATGCAGGAGGTGATGTAGACATTCCTAGATGTACCTGTGTTAGATGTACGAGACCACTAAAGAATTGTGATGAATTGCTTGTGAGAAATGAAGTTGGACTTCCCTGAGAGTAGCCCAACTTCTAGGTACTTTAAAGATTGATCATTTCTTAAAGATTTTAGATGTTGTGGGGCCAAATGAGCTTCCACCTTCATGTGGTTGGCCTTTATTAGTGGAGAACATTAAAATATTATCGAAACCAAGTGAAGCTCAATATTAACCTATGATTACATGACAACTAATTGTGTGAATCTTCATGTTCTAGGAAATGCTGAAGGAGGTCATAGTTCAATGGACAATCTCAATTCATATGCATATGACATCAAGTGGAGCTGAAAAACACAACAGGTTTGCATTTTTGTTAGAGGTCTTTAATTAAGTATTGTAAGTTATAGACCATAATGAACATTATAATTTTGACTCTTACAGGCAAGGGTAATGTCCTCATCATGCAATCAAATCAAGACTTTCTATGTGTTGGCTTGCTAAGGACATTCTCTTGGCCATAGGAACTAGAGTTCTAATGTTCATGATGGTCTATATTTTTAAAAACTTAATAGACCTATTAAATAAATGTAATTGTGGTATATTTCTTCAGCTATGCCTATTTTCCATGCATATAGAACACATCTACACATGCATTCTTGATTTAGAGTGGCATACTCTTATTTTAGATGTGACAAAAAATGACATGCACCAAAAGATGAGAAAATGATGTCACTTTTGTAGGTTTGGAACCTTTTTTTGTTATATTTTGTTACACGTATCACACATGAATATGAATATATTTTGTCACAAGTATCACACATGAATATGAATATTTTGTCACACATATCAATTAAGAACATTATTTTCTTCATATTCCAACTTGAAATAGGTGATCATATCCTCAAGTCATATATCCCGAAATAGGTGAACATTATTTTCTTTTTTATTTTAATAAGAATTAAATAAATTTAATCATACAAGCAATGAAGATGGACTTCCACTAAGAGTAGTGCAACTTCCAAGTACTTTAAAGATTGATCCTTTCTTAAAGATTTTAGATGTTGGGGGGGGGGGGGGGGGGGGGGGGGGGGGGGTGGGGGGCAGAGGGGGGTGTGGTCAAATGAGTTTCCACTTTGACGTGGTTGGCTCTAATTAGTAGAGAATATTAAACTATTCTCAAAACCAAGTGAAGCTCAACATTAACCTATGATTGCATGATAACTAACTATCTGAATCTCTTGGTTTCAATCAATGCAGAAGGAGGCCATAGTTCAATATGCAATCTCAATTCATATGCCATAGTTTTTTGGTCAATATGACATTTATACAATTTTAAATACTGCAAACATAATAGTTAAAAATGAGCTTTGGACATTGAAAGGAAATTATTGTATGTTTGATACACTTTACTAGGAGGATAAGTTTGTCTATACTTGGACAAAGCAAACTAAGTAACTTTTCAACAATTTTATCATCCCAAGATCACTAGTTAGACTCCTGCATGAGTATCTTTATTTGTATTTAAAGATTTGATAGTGTTATGGGTTCCTATTTTGACATGGATACATGTGATCAAGCATTTCTTTAACTCATTGTTGGTTAATGTTGCACTTATAGTAGAACTTAACAGGTGGAGAGGAAGTTGAAATAGAATATGAAGTATATGGTTGGTTCTATGTGAGTAAACATATTTAATAGGCTAGTCTAGAGATGCATTGCATCTCTAGACTAGCCTATTTTATTGGCTAACCTTTTATATATCTAAATTATTGCAAGTTAAAAATGACTTGGAAGAGATGGTAAAATGGTTGGATTGGTCCTTGTACTTTATGTGATCCCTTCCTAAAGAAATTTTTATGTAGCAAAGAGATAGATATGTAGCCCTTTTGTCCCAATCTTATCTAAATTTAGTCATGATCTAGCCTTGTCCTATGTGCATTATCGCCTGAGTTTTCGTAGTTTTGTTTGAAAGTAGATGTGCATTTAAAATATATTGGCTTTATGTAGATGTGCATTTAGAAAATCCATGCCTACTGAGCATCCCATCTTTTTAGCTATGCTTTTAGGTCGATTTTGCAAACTAGATCTCCATCTGCTACATCCCAAAATATTGCTCAAAAGATGCACACATTTGTCTATCATCTCCTACACAGAACCTCGTACATGCTGAAATACAATACTTAGCTACTCTTTTGGACATTTTCCACAAAATAGGGGTTCTCTTATGAGCATCTCTGCAAATATACATCCAAGTGCACAAAATCAATTGCAAAGCAATTGTATGTCTTTTGTTTCATTAATAACTTAGGAGCTCTGTACCACAAGGATGCATATTCTTTCCCATTTCTTTCCATCACATAATTCTTTTTATCCTTCACCATATTTTCCAATCCAAAGTCTGCAAGCTTAATTTTGATGCCTCTGACCTTGTTAATAGAGAGAAGACAATTATTGGGGTTAAGATCTCTATGTGCAACACCCATGTCATGGTAGTAGGCCACAACACAACAAAGCTCCCACATTAGCCCTTTCACCAAGCCAACCCTATCAATGTTCCTGTCACACCCAAATCATCACAATTATTTTGGGTGGTGGTTAAAAGAAATATTTTGTTTTAATAATTTAACTAGTTGTCGCAATTGCGATAGACATTCCAATGGCTAGCTGTCACTTGCACAACACAACTGTCACAATTACGATGACCCATCCTGATGGATGACCATCACTTCTACAACACAACTATCTTATTCATGTCACAATTGCGATGACTAATTGCAAGCTTAAACTATAGTGTCAGTTGTCACTATTGTGATAGATCACCTCCCTATCACAATTTGTGACAAAAAAAGTCTGACACTCATCCAACAGCAGCCAATTCATAGTCTTGTTGCTAGGATGATAATTAGACATTGCAATTCGAGTCCAAATATAGTAGTGGTTGGTTCTTCTAGAGCATATATCTCTAAGAATTCTTGCATCATCCATGAAAAAAGATACTCTAGAACATGTACCTTGTAACATATGTCCTTTGGTGAAGTGGGTTATCTTAGCTATCTAGCTAGGGACCACAAGATTATCAATGGGAAAAATACAACTATTTCAACCTAAAATATGAAGAAAACAATGTTCTTAGATGATGTGTGACAAAATATTCATATTCATGTGGATATGTGTGACAAAATATAATAAAAAAAAGGTTCCAAACTTGCAAAAGTGACACCATTTTTCCATCTTCTGGTGCATGTCATTTTTCCCTAGCATCCAAAATAAGATTCTGCCACTTTGAATAGAGAATGCACATGTAGTTGTGTTCTATATGCATGGAAAATATGTGGAGCTAGAAAAATACACCACATTTACATCTATTTAAAAGGTCTATTAAGTTCTTCAATTTATAGATCATCATGAATGTTAGAACTCTAGTTGTTATGGCTGAGAGAATGTCCTCAACAAGCTAGCACATAGAAAGTCTTGATTTGTTTACATGCCGAGGACATTACCCTTGTCTATAAGAGTCAAAGTTACAATGTTCATGATGGTCTATAACTTAAAATACCTAATTAAAGACCTTTAACAAAAATGAAAACATGTTGCATTTTTTAGCTCCCTCTAATGTCCTATGCATTTGAATTGAGATTGCATATTGAACTATGGTCTCCTTTTGCATTGCCTAAAACCACGAGATTCACACAGTTAGTTGTCATGCAATCGTAGGTTAATATTGAGCTTCACTTGGTTTTGAGAAAAGTTTAATATTCTCTACTAATCAAGGCCAACCATGTGAACGTGGAAGCTCATTTCTCACACAACCACCCCCCCCACCCCCCGGCAACATCTAAATTCACCATTAGCATCTACAATTCATTCATTCTATTAATAAAATGTAACATTCATTAACACATAAGATTTATTAGAACATTCACATGAACATTCAATAGAACATAATTAAAACATCGAGACATAAACATCAGTCATTATCAAATAAGTTACATAAATGATAATCATTTCTTTTTTGTCTTTTTCTTTTTTCGTCCTTCCCTATATTGTTGTAGGGGAAAATCCATGTCATCATTGCTATTTCTTCTCACTCGTGGACATGATCTCGCTATCCTTTGTAAAGGTGGGTCATCTGCAATAATAAATAAAAGGGTTAAATTTTAAAAAAATTGAAACTTTAAAGAACATAAGCATAGTTCTCTTTACCTTGTCTGACCACATCATCTTGCCCTATGGCTTGAACCTCAACCTGCTCATTAGGAACAACCTCTCCATCCCCTGCAACTAAAATACAAGATGTTTTCTTAATCCTAAAACATATTATAGTTAAATTTGTATTGCTACACCAAATTCAATTTAAAATTTTTACTTGTATTAGTAATTCAAAAATCAAAATTCAAATAGAAAATATATACCTTGAGTACTTCAAAGCACATTTGAATCGACGCTTCCATGGTACTCAGATGGTGTATCGTGATTGGCAGGCTGCAATCTAATGTAAATAATTAGTGCATTTATCAACAATATATACATATAAATACAAGACAAATACTAAGAAATGTTAATCATTCATTTTAATACATATAAATATATTCACTTTAAAGTTTTAAACAAATATATAATCATTGTTTCCTTACTTAAAACAAATATAGCGACTTATATTTTTGGAACTTAATATCAAATACAGCAATTGCTAAAGTATTCAATTTGAAATAAAAATCAATTGATTTATTTACCTCATTGATAGATCCAATAGAAGAACTTTGCGCACTCATTTTTTTGGATTCATTCAACCATGGCTATATAACCTTGTTTGTAGGCTATTTTCTTGTCCTCTTCAAAAGTTGTTTATTTAAAACTCCAAGGCCTGCATTTTTGCTTGGTATCATGACTTTTTTTTGTAATCAATTTCATCAAAGACCAAATTGTTTACAATTTATAAATATTTTCATATAATTTTTCATTTACTTATACTTACAATTCATGTAGAAAGTTTTTAATATCCACTCGAGTCAAGCTTGTGTTGTTCGTGCTTCTATTTTCTTGCTTTGGTTGCCTTTGATGTGTCAAACAACCTATGTGAAGTTTGAAATATGTTAGATCACATAAGTATTAAGAGTAATTAGTACATAATTTCATTCTTAATATTATGACATACATTCTTTCCTCAGGTGGTACTATTTCTCCACCATGTCTTGCACTTTTTGTAGTGGCACCACTTAATAATAGAAATATAGGGGGGTGCTCATAATAAGGGTTGTGTTCCATTTGGGTCATGTAGTTGTACCTAATATACTTCAAAGCTTGACCCACTTTCTCAAGAAGCCTAATTTTTTAAAAGATGTTGGGTCCAGAAAGTGTTGTCATGGCATTAATGAGTTTATCCTTTAACTCTTTAGTTTGTAAATTCCACCTTTTAAGAAAAGGAAAAAATTGTTAGATTCATAAATGAATTGAAGCTATATTTTAATTTATTTGAAGAAATTGATCAAATGAAATTTGATCTAGCAATGTAATCAAAATATGATACCTTGTGAATATGGTCAGCCCAAATATGCACAAACATTCATCATTGTGTTTTTCATAAAATAGATTATTCCCTGCAAAATAATAATGAGATTAGTATTTATTGCA
Organism: Cupressus sempervirens; assembly: GCA_028749045.1. NCBI lineage: Eukaryota > Viridiplantae > Streptophyta > Pinopsida > Cupressales > Cupressaceae > Cupressus > Cupressus sempervirens. The sequence goes on from CM053786.1 coordinate 485,296,805, forward strand.
AGGGACTGCATGGGAGGTTAGTGCATTTAATTATGAGTATAAGCTTGTATAGTAAAAGAAAGGATCAATCTTTAAAGTTCCTGGAAGTTATGCTACTCTCAGAGGAAGTCCATCTTCATTTCTCATGAGCAATTGGTCACAATTCTTTAGTGTTCTCGTACATCTAGGAATGTCCTCATCACCTCTTGCATAAAATGAATACAATATTACAAAATGCCCCCCTAAGAAATAATAGTTCAAGTGAAATAAACACATGAAAAATGAGAGAGAAAAAAAGGAATCTACTTACCAATAGGCATTGCCATCGCATCTGAGGCCATGCTACATGTTGTTGACATTACAGCCGACATTATCTCTATGGTTATGTTCCTTGTAGCAGGAGATGTACTGAACATAGGATCAATTCTAGGTGCTGAAAAATAAGATTGTTAGAGCATAAAAAAAAGAGAGATTGTTAGAGCTATTTAAAAAAACATTGTCGAGAAAAACACGTGTAGGATAGAACATGCGATGTACTTGAACCACCTGAAGTATCCACATCTGGGGCATGACCCTTTAACCTATTATGCATCCTCTACAAAAATAACACATGCATTTTATTTAATGACATAAATAAAAGAGTATACTATAAAAACCATTATTAAACTTTTGATATGATTAAAAACTGCATTAATACTTATTGTATAAGTCTGAACTAGCTGCATCAACTCATCCTCTCTCATCTATATTTGAGGAGTTTGAGGTCAAACTATTCCCAATCAATTTAACTCTCTTGATAGTGCACAAAGGACCTTTTGTAGTGCAAGAAAAGGATCAACGGATGACACAAAATTAACAATGAATGAATCCTACTCATCCTATGGCTCCTCATGGACTACTTGTTCCTTTCCCTTTTCTTGATCAACACTCATTTGTGAGAACAATATTATTAGTGCTTTAACTAAAATATATCCAAAATAATAGTGAAGAATAAAGAATTTTATATATATATATATATATATATATATATATATATATATAATGGTGTGTTGGATTCATTGTTTAGAGTTGATTTTAAATGTGCATAGTACGTACCACCTCACCCATGATAGTAGCTTTGTATGTAACTATGTGATTCAAATTGTAATCAATAAGAAGTTCTTCACCTCCACATATTGTTTTTATCGCACATACAAATACATGGTATCCCTCGCGCACCTCAAATATGCAATCGGCTCGCTTCTTAGTTGACACAAGTGGTGTACTATTTATAAAACCTACAATATTTCGTGATGCTTTTGGCCTTCGGTCAATGTATAGAGCTACTATTTTAATTTGTTCACTAACTTTTTGTTGTGTATAATTTTTTGCGAGTGCATACCTACACATACTTTTTTTTATATCTAACAATCTACATCCAACTATTGTACTCATAGCAAGGTTTTACATACTCCATCAATTCAACAACCTTTTTGTAAGAGACCTTTATGTCAACCATGGAAATTAGGCCCAAACCATGTAATGAGGATGGTGCTATGTGATATATCCCCTATCCAACACAAAAATCTGTGTTTATTGGAGGAAGTTCATCGAGGACCCATTGATTCTATAGATGTTTTTACCTAAAGGGCACATTGGATTCACCTTCACTTTCATCATCATAAGAACATGGCCCCCCTTGAGAAACAAATTTTTATATGTGCTTATTGAATTTCTTTCTAATATTTTGACCTTGAGTCGATCTTCTTGATTTAGACATACTAAATGTCTGACTTTCTTCTTCCAATCTTACATTTTTCTTGCTCAAGGAAGACAAATCTAATAAATACCTATTCGTTGGTACTTGCACTCCATGAATAGAAATTTACTTAATGTTTATATCTGCACATATGGGTTTGAAGATGGTAGAATTGTTGAACAAGTTAGACTTTTGGAACCTACTTTGCATTTAGTAATTACATTAGAACTATCTGGATTTTGTGATCAATCATCTACGATTGAAATCCATAAACCCATATGAAACTAATATATATTGTGGGTTTAGAAAGACTTAAAAATGGTGTTTGATTAAACTCATAAGTGGTTGGAAAACTGAAAACAATTTTGGGAAAATGCATTTCACCTCACCTCACTCAAGTTCACCATTATTCCTTTTCAACATTCCACCTTTGCATTTAATCCCTATTTTGGTTAACTAAAATTTAGGTTAACTAAAATTTTGCATGCTAATAGAACACATACTTTACAAAAGTTGTATGAAAAAATCAAGCCCTTTAGATTTTTTCCAAACTAGGAATCCTGTCAAAGATTTAACAATGAAAGGAGGAGATTCCTAAAGAACAAAGAATATATTTGTATCAAAAAAATGTTTGATTTAACAAAAGATAGATTTATAATGAATTATTTCCCAATGCCAAATCTCATTAAATAGATTTAACATTAAAAAAGTGGAGAATCAAGCAGTCAGGTCCATTAAGAGAAACATTAATGGACGATGCATCATGAAAACTAAACAATCAAGGTTAAGAAATGTACTCAAAATTTCTCCTATTTTAAAAAGGATCCTTGTATATGAGAGCACAAGAAGAAAATTGGAAGATGAAACCGTAGAAGTTGATGAAAGCCAACTTCACAGTACACCAAGATCACCTGCATGCAAATAACCCACTGAAGAGAAACCAAAAAAAGAAGGAACAAAGAGAAATTATATTGCAACAATGAGAAAAATGAAATTGTTGTACAAAAATGAAAATGGAGAGCTTGTTTATAAAGGCCTCTAGGAATCTTGTAGAACAAGCTTAGAAAGTGCTAGAAAGTGTTAGGAGATAATAATGACAACTAAGCATACATCCACAAAAGGTGGGATATCCTCAATCAAGGTGAGAGGATAAGTATGACTTAGATAGGAACAATCTCCTTTGTTTTCCACAACTCCTAGACTACAACTAATAAATAAATGCATTTAACTAAGTAAACTTAAGTAAAAGAGTAAATAATAATTATTTACTATAACATACCCCCTTAAGTGCAACTTAGGGGAATGCACTTAAGCTTGCAATAGCTAAGATGAAATGCAGAATGGGTCCCAACAACAAGGCCATGTTAGGTACCCATGTACAATGCAAAGAAATGCAACCTCTAAAAATAGGGAAAGGGGGAAAATCTCATGGGAAAAACTCTCCCCCAAAAAGAGGTAAGAACAAACATGCTAAAAAAAAAGGAAGGCCTCAACAAAACCCCCCAAGGACAACATCCATTGGAAATGGCTCAAGAGAGTCTCTCAAAACCATAAGTACAACCAGCCCCCCCATGAGGGATAGAAAAGACACCAAAGCCCCCCCAGAATAATGGAGCCCCTGGAGAAAGAATCGAACCAATGAAACTCCAATTCAGAGTAAACAATGGAACAAAACAAGGGAACCCTTGAATGAGAGGGAAAACTAGAAAGTCTAGCTGGTGCTCAAAGGAGAAAATATGAGGATCTTGAAAGGGAATCCCCAAGGCAAGTGTGATGACACTGTCATGAATGTCCACTATAGAATCTGCAATAGGTGCACCTGGAGGCTCGATGAATGGAGCTGGAGGATCGGGTAGAGTAGAAGAAGAATCCTACTGAAGAGAAAAGATCTCAACTAGATGTGTTGTTGTAGTCAAAACAGGGATCTCAAGAATAATACGAAGGTTCAAGCATCCTGACTGAACGACATGATACTCTTGTGAAAGAGAAGTAGTGTGCTCCAACAATGAAAATGGTGGACTAAAGTGCGAGAAGGTGTTGAGACAAGTGGAAGGATCAATTGCCCCTATAGCAATAAGACCTCCTATTACATAATCCCAAATGAAGACTAAATTAGAAATGAACTCAAATATCTTCCCTAATCTACTATGTGTAATCTGAGAAATCGAGAGAAGGTTTGTAGACAGAGATGAAACATACAATACATCATTGAATATACCATCTGGGATGTGAACTGAACCTTTCCTACAGAATGGTAGGGTAGTGTTATTCCCCATGAGGATATGAGGAATGGGAGAAGCCTCAATAGTGGAGAAGACACCTTGAGAAGATGTCATATGGTGAGAAGCACCTGAATCTAGTATCCAAGGAACCTGTGAAGGAGATGCAGTGGAAGCTTGTAATGCATGACCCTTTCCAAGATCTAGTGTAGATTTTGAAGAGGTGAAAGAAGCCTGAAAAGAAAACCCTTGTGAGGCAGAAGAGGATGGAGAGGAAATAGTACTCTTCTAAAGGAGAGCTTGTAAATTGGCAATCTGTTTCTCATAGCCATCAAATCTCTTCTAAAAACAACGTGACTCATCATGAGATCCCTTCTGACAATAGGAATAGGTAGGATTCTTAGTCTTCTTTTTATCCTTCTTGTTAGAAGATGATGAATCAATAGAGTGTTAAGAAGAGGAATCAGATATCTGCTTCGGCTTCTGTTCCTTTGTATCCTTGGCAAACAATCCTTGTGAGTGTGAACCTATAAGTGAATCCATCTAAGTGATCTTGGACTATTCTCTTGTCAACCAATCACAAAATGTCTCAAAAGAAGGCATTCGATGTCTATTACCCAAGGCAACCATAGTGGATTAGAAAGTGGAAGAGAAGATCTAATACTGTCCTAACAACTTTTGTGAGTATAAAAAAGATACACTCATCATCTATTTTGTTTTTCTCACATCCCTGCAAAACTAAATGCAGAGATTTGTACTTTAGAAAGAAGTCTTCAATGGTGGGAAAGCTATTTGTTGACAATGAAGTCAACTTTGCATCAAGTTAAAGTGCTCGAAACTCATTCACTGTACCAAAGTCTAAAATTTGAGCCAATAAGCCCATGGAGTGGTCAAACCATCCAAGTGAGACAAAAGACTATTTGAGATGTTCAATGCAATCAATCCCATGGCCTCATCCATTTTATTCCTATGCTGAAGAACCTCAAAAGGGCGCATTAGAATAGGTTGGTTCTCATCAAGACATGACCATAAGCCTCTTGACATGAGATGCCTAGTCATTTGTGTCTTTCAAGTGTAACATCTGGTTTTCCTAGGTCTAAATTAACATATGGTTTTCCTAGGTCTAAATTAACATCTATCATACTCAAAGAATATAGTTATTACTTCATTTCATAGGAAGACAATTATATCATTTCATGTTCATGTGAATAAGATTTATTGTTAAAAATCAGTTAGACAAAACTTCTTAACTTAAAAACTTGAAGTAACATCAAATGAAATTATTATAGAAATTGAAAACTACATACCTTGAAAAAATGACATTGAAATCAACTAGGGATGCTTCTGCAAACACCCAGGTTAGTCCATAAATATACTATACTAGTTTCACATGATGACTATTATACAAAAAATGCTATCTTAAAAATCAAATGATAATTTCAATTAGATACCTCTATAGTTTTAAACTAGGGCATCACATACCACTGTATCAATTAGGGCATCATTTACCATCGATTCATTTAGGGCTTCTAATACCACTAGTCTAATTAGGGCTTTTGAAACCATGGATTGTATTGGGGCTTTTGATACCACTATATCATTTAGGGTTCCAACTATCACACAATCAATTAAGGCTTCAGATTCATTTCCTTTCAATTTCTTAACTATGATAGAATCTCAAGATTAGAAATATACTTATATTCGATATTCATTTAAATGAAAAGCAATCCATGAATCTATCTCTTATATCTAGATGTAAAATAATAGTATAAATCAAATAACTCAATTTAATCTTACCTCATCACTAAAAGTGATAATACATGTTTCCGACAAGAATTGAATGCATAGCTTATCTTTGTCTCATGCATGTCTGACATCTTGGAAAGAGATGAAACATTGTTAGGGGCTTTACCACCCAACCTTGGACCAAAACTTATCCCCACACAATCTCTTACGAGAAAGGCCCTCCCTACCCAGAATAGATAGGGATCATCTTGCCATCCACTGGGCATCCTAGTAATTAACTCACCATACAACTTGGCAGTAGGAGATTACAGTAATAGAATTATGCATGAGAAATTAATTAATTCATATTAAAATGGTAACAATGAAATTTTATAACTGATTACTATTTCATGTTGTTATAGATTTCCTTTCTCTCACCTCGTCACACATTTTCTTGGCTACACAATCGGGTAAGTCCCACGTGTTTGGAATCCTCAAAACAACTAGTTCTATCAATTATACAAGAAGATTACATGCATCCAACATTTTCTCCCTCTATGGTTACATGATTATGTTCTTAAAAGATTTTAGGATTGATTGTTAAATTCTATATCCAGTGGTTTATTTTATTTTGATCCATATTTTGGTTTCTAGGTTATCACCTGCCATGAACAAGGCTAGTTTTAAAAAATTTAATTAGCAAAATCAAACAAGATATCAATTTATGGTAAATGATTGCTTCTAACATTTCATATGTTTTAATCTAAAACTTACATAAACCCTCTGAATTTAGAGCATCAATTTTGATAATTCATCTACAAAATAGTTTCAATCTTGATAAAGTATGACTCCATTAATAGAATTCAAACTAACATATTAAGAAGACTATTTGCAAATTGAATTCAATCTGATAATCTCAATTCTTCTATCATCTATAAGAAATCTAAATGTATAATTGATATCAATCTGAAGGATAACCAAATTGGTATTTAATCATTAATTTGAATACTACAATCTTGAATAGGACTTGCAATTGATGATCAAAGTTCTGAAACAAATATACTAGATTCAATTTTTGAGACATCACAAAAATATTTACAAAATTGACTTCCAGACGTAACCATTGTGAGATATAAAAGGATATATTTGGATCTAAGCTGAGATGAAGAGATTTTTATTTATTTGAGAACTTCCATGGCAAGATTACATCAATTTAATATATTGCAAAATGCTTATATTTATTATCTTTTGAATTCATAATAATCAGCAAACATCATGCTATGGACTTGGTATCTCTAATACCATACTATTGATGTTATACCTAAGAAATATAAAAGTAGAGAATCTAGTGGTGAAAGCATATACATGCATCCCTTTTTATATGCATCAAACTTAACAAGAAATAAGGAATACTAGATACCCAATGCCTTATGTGGAAGACCTGCACTTAGAAGGTTGCCTTCGATTTCTATTTTGTGACTGGTAATAATGAGCTTGAAGGTAGAATGGAAGGTGGGGGTGTATGATACAATTATGAGGGCTCTCTCTCTCTCTCTCTCTCTCTCTCTCTCTCTCTCTCTCTCTCTCTCTCTCTCTCTCTCTCTCTCCCCAATAATATATACCAAAGTCAGATACCATTCAGAGGCATTATAAATACTGAAAAAGAAAACATAAATCATGAAAAAGTATGGGTGAATGAAAATACACATATATCTTTTTTCATGGATAGGCAGGCGAGAATATGAAAAAAAAAGTGTCAAACTACAATCACGGTTATAATTTCAAAGAAGATCCATGTCTTCTTGGCACCCAGTACTTGCATAACAAATTCCAATTTGAAATACCAAGCATAAAATCGATTTAATAAGCCAAGTGTAAATTGGTTAAAAGAAAAGAATATTAAAAAAAAGGTTAGAGTTGAATGATTATAGTTTGAATATTATAATTCAAACATTATTATAATCTTATATATATAGGAAAACATCACTTTATTAAATTATTAAATGATAATGGTGCCACATCGATTTTATATTAAAATAATATGATGAAAGATATATTAAAGTTCTTTGAGATATGTTTTATATTTTAAATCAATTATTTTAAATTAATTAATTATTAATAACTCATGCAGTTCCAAAGATGTATCCTATTTCAAATCGCTAGATCTTCTACCCATCTGCCCAATAATGATGACGTCCCTACCTAATTCTTTTCTGACAATGCTTCCACCCCACTAACATGCTTCCTACAAGGAAATTCTCCACCATTAAATTATATTATCATAATAAATTATTTAAATAATCACAATGGTTAGTCCATCTTCTTAATTCAATGAATTTGTGATTAATGATCAACTAACATGTCATCTTCACTTGAAATCATAACGACTAACTATCTTACCATTTTGCCAGAGTATAACAAATTAAACTACCAACTGACTTCATGCAAACCTCAATGACTATATTTTAAGCTAGGTCAAAAATTGGGATGTAACATACCAATCCCCTTGTGGTTCATTGTCCTTGATGGACTTGAAATTGCAATGAACATGATAAAGGAGTATTTTAAAATTGGAATGTAATGTACCATTCCCCTTGTGGTTCATCGTCCTCGATGACCTCTACAATTTAGACACTAAAAGAATATTCCACATACAAGATATATATATATATATATATATATATATATATATATATTTTATATATATATATATATATAACAATATGATATCATTTCTTTTCTCAATTGGGTCAGAATGAAAATCATAATCAAAACTCAAGATCCATTTTTACTTTAAAGTTTCTAAAAAGACACTTGCATGGTAACATAAAATTAAACACGTACTCACCTGAGTTCTCTTTACCGTACTTGTGGTTTTCTTATCATCTTTTGAGTTGATTCTATTTCATGTTCCTGTCATACTCATATAGGCACTCACCATATCATTAGTTCAATTCCATATTGATATCTTCATTTAAGAGACTTTCTAGGGTTCAATGACTGAAAGTAAGATAAATATTCCAAATTGAAATTTAACAAGTTCTCGGTCTTAATTTAAATCACTTATACATACCATTTGGCATAAGGCACTTATTAATGGGTAGATCATCCTGGTAAACTTACAAATCACCTGAAAAGGATTATTAGATCCATTTTTTTTCATTTACGTAATCTCAGCCTCTTTGCCCATCTTATCACAATAGCATTTCTTTGTAACAATCATTTCATGATAGAATATACACTTTATCTCAAAGCAATATACAACAACTCATCATGTAGAGTCAACATTACATGTGTACTATCCATGTATAGTAGTGTGTCAAGGGCAAAAACATGATATATTGTGCAAGATATACATCAAATCAAGATCATAAACATCTGAAACAATTCATAAAATTCTTATTGAGTGGCTCTTCATTCATTTGTAAATGTTTGGAAATTCATCTTTTCTATTTGTATAAATTAGGCTTCCATGCCCATCTCGTCAAAGTTTACAAGTGTAAACAAGCATTGATAGTTCCAATTATGCAACTGTGTTTACACCTTACTAGAGCACATAATGATCTTGTCATTTAACCAACATCAGAAAGGATCATGGTTCATAGTTTTGTTTTCATTCAGTTCAAGTTCAAATAGGTAACAATTTATTTTTTTCATTAATTTGGGTATAAAAACTCGATCATGATGGATTTAGATAACATTTTATCAAAATTATATAAACTGTGTTTGGATTGCGCAAGCCTTGGCATCTAGACCCATTTTAACCTTTTTCATTCTCGACAAAGAATGGCCCTCCCTCCAGGGATAAGTCATATGTATCATTCTGGTCCTACCATCTGAGTATTTAGGTGGGTGGAAGTCCCAATAGTTATTCGACAAAATAACTGAAGTGTTTGGACAATCAAAAAAAATCAATTATTCTGGGAAATTTGTCTAATTCCACCCTGGCCAAGGATTTTAAAATGTGGGTTGACAAACCTGATCTCAACCACTCAACTTGCCAATCCTTTTTATCTTTTTAATAGTTTATACATTTGTCCAATTTGTCCACTTTATATCATTTCAGCCTTCCTACCTGTTCTGAATGATTTTCTAGTGTGTTTTTCTAGTTTTGATTGCAATATCTGTTATGCAAAATAAATCTTTTTCAACATCTATATTTTTGCTTCTCAAAAATAGTGTTGGACCCAAGGTTTCAACGTTGAACCCAAAACTCTGATACCATATGTAACATCTGATTTTCCTAGGTCTAAATTAACATCTATCATACTCAAAGAATATAGTTATTACTTCATTTCATAGGAAGACAGTTATATCATTTCATGTTCATGTGAATAAGATTTATTGTTAAAAATCAGTTAGACAAAATTTCTTAACTTAAAAACTTGAAGTACCATCAAATGAAATTATTACAAAAATTGAAAACTACATACCTCAAAAAACTGAGATTGAAATCAACTAGAGATGCTTCTGCAACCACCCAAGTTAGTCCACAAATATTCTATAACAGTTTCACATGACGACTATTATCTAAAAACTACTATCTTAAAAATCAAATGATAATTTCAATTAAATACCTCTATAGTTTTAAACTAGGGCATCACATACCACTATATCAATTAGGGCATCATTTACCTTCAGTTCATTTAGGGCTTCTAACACCACTATTCCAATTAGGGCTTCTAAAACCACGACTTCAATTAGGGCTTCTGCTACCATAGATTCTATTGGGGCTTCTGATATTGCTATATGATTTAGGGTTCCATCTATCACACAATCAGTTAGGGCTTCAGATTCCTTTCCTTTCAATTTCTTAACTGTGATAGAATCTCAAGATTAGAAATATACTTATATTTGATATTCATTTAAATGAAAATAAATCCATGAATCTATCTCTTATATCTAGATGTAAAATAACAATATCAATCAAATAACTCAATTTAATCTTACCTCATCACTAAAAGTGATAATACCTATTTCTGACAACAATTGAATGTATAGCTTATCTTTTTCTGACACATGTCTGACATCTTGGAAAGAGATGAAATATTGTTAGGGGCTTTACCACCCAACTTCAAACCAAAACTTATCCCCATGCATCCACAAGAAGATTACATGCATCCAACATTTTCTCCCTCTGTGGTTACATGATTATGTTCTTAAAAGATTTCAAAATAGATTGTTAAATTCTATAACTAGTGGTTTATTTTATTTTGATCCATACTTTGGTTTCTAGGTTATCACCTTCCATGAACAAGGCTAGTTTTAAGAAATTTAATCAGCAAATTCAAACAAGATATCAATTTATGGTAAATGATTGCTTCTAGCATTTCATATGTTGTAATCTAAAACTTACAGAAACCCTCTAAATTTTGAGCATCAATTTTGATAATTCATCTACAAAATAGTTTCAATCTTGATAAAGTATGACTCCATTAATAGAATTCAAACTAACATATTAAGAAGACTATTGCAAATTGAATTCAATCTGATAATCTCAATTCTTTTGTCATCTATAAGAAATCTGAATGTATAACTGATATCAATATGAAGGATAACCAAATTGATATTTAGTCATTAATCTGAATACTACAATCTTGAATAGGACTTGCAATTGACGATCAAAGTTCTAAAACAAACATACCAAATTCAATTTCTGAGATATCACAAAAATATTTACAACATCGACTTCCAAACATAGCCATTGTGAGATATAAAAGGATATATTTGGATCTAAGTTGAGATGAAGAGATTTTTATTTATTTGAGAACTTCCACGACAAGATTACATTAGTATACTATATTGTAGAATGATTATATTTATTATCTTTTGAATTCATAATAATCAACAAACATCATGCTATGGACTTGGTATCTCTAATACCATATTATGGATGTTATACTTAAGAAATATAAAAATAGAGAATCTGGCGGTGAAAGCATATACATGCATTCCTTTTTATATGTATCAAACATAACAAGAAAAGAGAATACTAGATACCCAATGCCTTATGTGACTCCTCTATTAAAATCTGGAAAGACCCACGCTTGGAAGGTTGCCTTCAATTTGTGTTTTGTGACCAATAATAATGAGCTCGAAGGCAAAATGGAAGGTGAGGGTGCGTGATATGATTATGAGAGTTCTCTCTCTCTCTCTCTCTCTCTCTCTCTCTCTCTCTCTCTCTCTCTCTCTCTCTCTCTCTCTCTCTCTCTCTCTCTCTCTCTCTCTCTCTCTCTCTCCAACTCCAATAATATATACCAAAGTTGGATACCATTCGAAGGCGTTATAAATACTGAAAAACAAAATATAAATAATGAAAAAGCAAGGGTGAATAAAATATATATATATGTCTCCTTTCACGACAAGGTAGGTGAGAATATTAAAAAAAGGTATCGAACTACAATCACAGTTATAGTTTCAAAGAAGATCCATGTCTTCTTGGCTCCTAGCAGTTGCATAACAAATGCCAATTTGAAATACCAAGCATAAAATCAATTTAATAAGCCAAGTGTAATTGTAATGTCCCCAATTCCTCCTGTTTAGATAATAGGGACATTATTCTAAAAGCCTTAATAGTATTGATTATTTTTCCAAAGTTTCCATATGTTTTCTTTCATATTTTCTCATATCCTCTTTTTCAACATTATTCTCCCTTATATACCCGATCCATATTATTCTCAAAAGACATGACCAATTAGGAGCAATGATTAATATTTGTTTAATAATTGTTCAACTATAATTGTATTTATAATTTTGATTGCATTGTATTTAACCTTTGATTAATAAGGTATTATGTTTATTTAACATTATCTTATTTCACCTTTTAAATAGTATTATGTTTTATTATAATCATCTTTATTATGATATTCCTTCTTGTTATTATTATAATATTATTATCATATTATGTTTTCTTGTTAATTATTCCTTCTTGGCTACTATCATATTATAATATTATTATCAACATAATTATTAAGATATATTAGATTTCCACAATCCATGAGAATGAGATATGCTTTCTGGATTTGATTGTGTAGAGTTTTTTATCATCAACGTTTCAGATCATACTACATGATCCATCACCAGGATGCAAGAGAAGAACATAAAATGATAGATTGCAGAACTAGCACACCATAAAAAATAACAAAGGGGAAGGGGGGTTGAGGAGAGAGAGAGAAGAAGGTACAAGGGTGACAAGACCAGACACCAACCTGAACAAGAAACAAATAAATACCAGCTTATAAACAAATTTAATTAAATAAAATAATAATATTGATAGCAAATAATAAATAATTAAACAACAAAAATAATAGGACAATAAAACAATAAAAAGAAGAAGACCAAAAAGAATTGAATGTCTACAAAAAAAAAAAAAAACACGAGTCTATTAATGAAATCTAAAAATAGGAACTTATGTAGATAAGAGTTATACACACACACACACACACACACACACACACACACACACACACACACACACACACACACACACACACACACACACACACACACACACACACACACACAAAATACAAAATAAATAAACTTAATTAATTAATTAATTAAATAAAAAATGTGTATCTATATAAATAGAAAGACTCACACGCAAGAAAATAAAAATAAAAATAAAAAACATAAATAAGGAAACTAACAAAAAGAAAGAAAAAGAAAAAGAGAGAAATAAATAAACTAAACTAAACGAATATATATATATATATATATATATATATATATATATATATCACTTAATGTAACCTATGAAAACAATAGTTATAAAAATAAACATACAAAATACAAAATAAACACACTAAATTAATTAATTAATACATTAATTAATAAATTAAATAAAAATAAAAATGCGAATCTATATAAATAGAAAGACTCACAAAGAAAATAGAGAAAGATAAATAAATAAACTAAAATAAATGATTATATATATATATATATATATTACATTCAAATAAATAAAAATAATAATAATAATAAAATAATGATAATAGTAATAATAATTAAAAACAAAAGAGAGGAACAGTAATAATATAGAAATAGAGACAAGCACAAAGAAATGAAAACCTATCATAAAAAATAAACAAATAGATAAAAAAGACGAGAGTGAAACTACACACAAGAAGAGCCTAAAAAAGCAAAATGGGTGTTTCTGCTTTTTTAGGCTCTTCTTTTGTGTAGTTTCACTCTCGTCTTTTTTATCTATTTGTTTATTTATTTATTTTTATGTTGGATTTTCATTTCTTTGTGCTTGTCTCTATTTCTATATTATTACTATTCCTCTCTTTTATTTTTAATTATTATTACTATTATCATTATTTTATTATTATTATTTTTATTTATTTGATTGTAATATATATATGTATATATATATTTAATCGTTTATTTTAGTTTATTTATTTATCTTTCTCTCTTTTCTTTGTGAGTCTTTCTATTTATATAGATTCACATTTTTATTTTTATTTTATTAATTAATTAATTAATTTAGTGTGTTTATTTTGTATTTTGTATGTTTATTTTTATAACTCTTGTTTTCATAGGTGTATATATATATATATATATATATATATATATATATATATATATATATATATATATATATATATATATATATATATATATATATATATATATATATATATATATATATATATATATATATATTTTAGTTTATTTATTTATCTTTCTCTCTTTTTCTTTTTCTTTCTTTTTGTTAGTTTCTTTATTTATGTTTTTATTTATTTTTATTTTTTCTTGCGTGTGAATCTTTCTATTTATATAGATACACATTTTTATTTAATTAATTAATTAATCAATTTATTTATTTATTTTGTTTATTTATTTTGTATTTTGTATATATATATATATATATATATATATATATATATATAACTCTTATCTACATAAGTTCCTATTTTTAGATTTCATTAATAGATTCGTGTTTTTTTTTTTTTTTGTAGACATTCAATTCTTTTTGGTCTTCTTCTTTTTATTGTTTTATTGTCCTATTATTTTTATTGTTTAATTATTTATTGTTTGCTATTAATATTATTATTTTATTTTATTAAATTTGTTTATAAGCTGGTATTTATTTGTTTCTTGTTCAGGTTGGTGTCTGGTCTTGTCACCCTTGTACCTTCTTCTCTCGCTCTCCTCAGCCCCCCGTCCCCTTTGTTATTTTTTGTGGTGTGCTAGTTCTACAATCTATCATTTTATGTTCTTCTCTTGCATCCTAATGATGGATCATGTAGTATGATCCAAAATGTTGATGATAAAAAACTCTACACAATCAAATCCAGAAAGAACATAATTATTATAATATTATGTTCTCTTTAAGATTATAAAATTTATTAGTTCTTTGACTCATTATATTATTGAATTTATTGGAAAAATAGGGGATATGACAGTCCACCCTTCCTCAAATTGCTTGTCCTCAAGCAATGAACGTTTACACTAAACCTTTCTTGTGAAGTCAATGTACAAGTTATACGCTAGCATGAAGGAATACATAAGGTATGCATGTAGTTAATGTCATAATGCATGAAGTAAATATATGAGTACTTAGAGGTAGGAAGTAGACATGAAGAAAACACATTAATGCATGAAGAAACGAAGCATACACGATGAAGACACACAATACACATGTTATGCATTTCCTTAATTGTGAACCTGCAACCACGAAGTAATTAATACACATTCATATGCTTGTATCAAGGAATACAAGTTAGTACATAGAAGTATACTTTCAAAGAAGCTACTAATCAATCATTGCATTTATTTAATCAAAATAATTCTTCATATATGTCCATATTTATGTCATGTTGATAATAATGTGTGTATAGGTTAGGTCTTATGGAGATTGGACTAGGACACCACATTAAAGGCTTGACAAGATCTTGGTCTCTGCCCTTCAAATGTGAGCCTTCCTCCTCTCACTGTGCTTGATTCATTATGTATGTATATTTTCCCTTCCCAAACTATTACATTGTATGTATAGGCTAAATCATCCGGAGACTGGACAAGGAACAATACATTAAAGGCTTGACAAGACCCTAGGTCCCCACCTTTCAAATGTGAGCCTCCCATCTCTTGCCATGCCTAGATGTTATACCATACCTCAGATACCACTATAATGTCCCTCCTTGTATGAAATGGGCACCCCTGGATGTCCCAAAAAACTAAACCAAATTGCTGAAAGGAATTATGTCAAATAGTTTGCATTCAACTTCTTATTTCTCCGTTTAATGTTTTAAACCCCTTATAACTCTGGAAATCAAATGTTTATTGTTTGTTGTGTTTCGTGCATAGAATTGGTATCATACAACATAAACAAGAAAGAAACTACAATGATATGCAAAGTGGAAATGAACTGCTGCTAATAAAATGTTATTTTCAGAATTCATAAAACCAAATATATAGCAGATATATCAACTCACTAATTACTTCAGCAGTATTGACATAATACTCCAGCCCATGCTTACGAACTTGCTGCTACAATACTTTGTCCTTCAATCAGTCCACTACCTTCATAATAACATTCCCTCCAAGCTCTCACCGAGGAGTATCGAATCCAATCACCAAAATTGACCTGCACTGTGTCCTGCCGACTTACTAAAAATAGTAAGTATGCCTGAAACTGAGTAAATCAACTTCATTTTGGCCCTAATTTTTTCTTATCCTCCACTTAGACTTTGGAGAACGTGGAGACCAAAAGATGGGATCATTACATTGTAAGGACTTATAAATATTATCTTGTAGATTTAAATTAATCAGTCCAAGGTTTATTATTGTATTAAAAAGATAAATAAATAATTTTTTGCATATATTTTCTTATTCCAAATTGCATTTTTACATATAGCTAGGTCATCCAGAATTTGGACTTGGATCTCTATACCATACTTCAGTCCTTGCACACTGTGGTGGGGTCCCAAAGCTCGATAAACCTAAACTCCAAGAGAGGGCTTTTGCCCTCCTCTTTCTTGCCTTAGGGTTTGTCTCGACCCTCTTACCCACTTGGTACTTACTGAATGCAGTTCTTGGGAATCATCATTTCTTAATCAACTATGTCGATTATATGTTTATTTCTTTAAAAGGAAAATATTCATCTTTGTTTCTTTATATAATTATGTGGCATCTTTAATTATCATCTAAGCAATCATATTTTTAAACATTGATAAGATCAACACATAAATATGTTTTGTAAAATTCTATTTATAAATATTTTCATATATAAATGTATATAATAATCTAAAAGAAAAATCCTATAATAAACTATAAATGTATATAAATCCTATAATAAAGAAAACATTTTTAATTGATAAAATTACTTACCTTAGCATGAGATACCTTCCAAGTCATACTCCCTATAATTTTGAGTTTCAAGGCTATATATTTGATGATATTTCCTCTTCATAATGAATGGTCCTCTTAATCATATTTCACATTTCTTAAAGTTTTCTCCTTAATCTATGTAAATAGGTTATTGCTGAAACTTGTTTTTCTCTCCTTGGAATGTTTTGATGCCTCTTTCTTTAATATGACTTTTTTTAAAATAATGCCTTATCTCATTTATGTAGACCTTTCCAATGTAGTTGAACATGCTTTATAATACAACTAGATATGCAATGTGCCACGTTAGATATTTTTCCCTAATATATTTTAGGTTTCTTTCCAAGCAATGACAATGAATTTTCTTGCTATGGCAGATAATATACTCAAGGAAATAGAATATCCCATATACAGAACTTCAAGTTGATCTGGGTGAAATTCTTTAATTAGTTATAGTATCTATATTGTAGTTTAAGATAGTCATCATAAAGCCAATGCTCAATCCTTAAACTAGAATGAGTCACTCAATGTATCCCTCCCTTAATATGATCACTCATTCTCATATGTTTCTGCTATGAAATTCATTTAGTTTTTTTTCGGTCAATGATGATGTGGTGCCATTTCTCCCTCAGCATTTGAGTTCTTATATCTCCCACTATTGCACTCTACACTATTGTTGTTCTTTCCCTTATTTCTACATATTAAATTCTTTCCATTCTTTTCTTTTTTTTTCTCCTAATATAGTCTCCACACTGATAGATCATTTCTTTGTATCTTGGCAATTGCTGCCTTTAAATCTGGAGTGGAGGCGTGATAGAAACTTGCATTGCAACCATTTTCTTCCAATCTATAGTTTTAAGATAGATTGAAATCACAATCTTTCTGTCATGGGATTGTTTCCCTCACGATGGCAAGATCGTAGCTCTGATACCACTATAATGTCCCCAATTCCTCCCATTTAGATAATAGGATAATGTCCCCAATTCCCCTTGTTTAGATAATAGGGACATTATTCTAAAAGCCTTAATAGTATTGATTATTTTTCCAGAGTTTCCATACGTTTTCTTTCATATTTTCTCATATCCTCTTTTTCAACATTATTCTCCCTTATATAGCCAATCCATATTATTCTCAAAAGACATGACTGATCAGGAGCAATGATTAATATTAGTTTAATAATTGTTCAACTATAATTATATTTATAATTTTGATTGCATTGTATTTAACCTTTGATTAATAAGGTATTATGTTTATTTAACATTATCTTATATCACCTTTTAAATAGTATTATATTTTATTATAATCATCTTTATTATGATATTCCTTCTTGTTTTTATTATAATATTATTATCATATTATGTTTTCTTGTTAATTATTCCTTCTTGGCTATTATCATATTATAATATTATTATTAACATAATTATTATAATATTATGTTCTCTTTAAGATTATAAAATTTATTATTTCTTTGACTCATTATATTATTGAATTTATTGGAAAAATAGGAGATATGACAATGGTATCAAAGCTTTGATAGCTCTATAATGTCCCCAGTTCCTCTCATTTAGATAACAAGGACATTATTCTAAAAGCCTTAATAGTATTGATTATTTTTCCAGAGTTTCCAAATGTTTTCTTTCATATTTTCTCATATCCTCTTTTTCAACATTATTCTCCCTTGTATACCCGATTCATATTATTCTCAAAAGACATGACTGATCAGGAGCAATGATTAATATTAGTTTAATAATTGTTCAACTATAATTATATTTATAAATTTGATTGCATTGTATTTAACCTTTGATTAATAAGGTGTTATGTTTATTTAACATTATCTTATATCACCTTTTAAATAGTATTATATTTTATTATAATAATCTTTATTATGATATTCCTTCTTGGCTACTATCATATTATAATATTATTATCAACATAATTATTATAATATCATGTTCTCTTTAAGATTATAAGAATTAATTATTTCTTTGACTCATTATATTATTGAATTTATTGGAAAAATAGGGGATATGACAGTAATTTGGTTAAAAGAAAGGAATATTAAAATGAAAAGGTTAGAGCTGAATGATTATCGAATATTATAATTCAAATTTTATTATATTATGAACATTATTATAATCTTATATGTATAGGAAAACATCACTTTATTAAATTATTAAATGATAATGGTGCCAAATCAATTTTATATTAAAATAATATGATGAAAGATATAGTAAAGTTCTTTGAGATATGTTTTATATATTAACTCAATTACTTTAATTAAATTAATTATTAATAACTCATGCAGTTTCAGAGATGTATAATGTTTCAAATCGCTAGATCTGCCCAATGATGGTGACGTCCCTACCTAATTATTTTCTGACAATGCTTCCACCCCACTGACATGCTTCCTACAAGGAAATTCTCCACCATTAAATTATATTATCATAATAAATTATTTAAATAATCATAATGGTTAATCCATCTTCTTAATTCCATGAATTCATGTTTAATGATCAACTAACATGTCATCTTCACTTGAAACCATAACAACTAACTATCTTACCATTTCGCCAATTTTTAACAAATTAAACTACCAACTGACTTCATGTGAACCTCAACGGCTATATTTTAAGCTAGGTCAAAAATTGGGATGTAACATACCATTCGCCTTGTGGTTCATCGTCCTCGATGAACTTGAAATTGCAACGAACATTATAAAGGAGTATTTTAAAATTGGAATGTAATGTACGATTCCCCTTTTGGTTCATCGTCCTCGATGGACCTCTGCAATTTAGACACTAAAAGAATATTCCACATACAAGATATATATATATATATATATATATATATATATATATATATATATATATATATATATATATATATATATATATATATATATATATATAAAACAATGTGATATCATTTCTTTTCTCAATTGGGTCAGAATGAAAATCATAATCAAAACTCAAGATCCATTTTTACTTTAAAGTTTCTAGAAAGATACTTGCATGGTAACATAAAATTAAACTCGTGGTAGAACAACATGGTGAACTCATGGAACAATGGAAAGGTCAAGGTGAACGGGGTTTCTTTCTAAATCATAGAGGAGGTGGTTGCGGAGCTCACTAGTATCCCTATGGAGGGTTTCAAATTCTACAGGGACAAGAAACTTTCATCCAATGTAGTCAAGGAGTTCGTGAAAAATTCTACAGAGATGAACAAGCTGAAAAAGAAAGAGTCTTTCTATGTGACAGAGACTATAAAGAAGTTTTGGAGGTATGTTTTATATGCCCTCATTGATTATGTAACCCTGGACCCTAGGTTTGATTGGGTCAGAACTCACCATTTTGTGATTTTAAATCATTTTCGTCATAAGAGTAGAATTTCCATTCCCTTTTACCTTCTCACTTCTATGAACAAGGCAATCTCTAGTTTCAAGAAGAAAGCCACTGTTAACCTTGCTTTGCATGAGGGTTTATTGCTCCTCATCCATGAGCATTTCAAAGCTCAGTCTATATGCAATAACCCTCCCCAAGTTGAGGATGTTGACAAAGGCAGCTCTAGCTTTTCTTCAGACTCTAATGACATTGAGAGCATTAGCTCAGAGGAGGAGAATGTTTCCTCAGGAAAGAAGAAAAAAGGTCAAGACAGGAGACAGGCCACAACTACAACTCCCAGCAGGAAAAGCCTTAGGGATCACGGCCAAGCTCAAGCAAAAGAGGGTTATGCTGAGGAGGAGGAGGAAATGGATACGGAAGATTCTGACAAAGTGTCAAAGGAGGAGTTGGAAGAGGAGAAACCTAGGAAAAAATGGAAGAGGGAGGTAGTGAGAGTTGAGGAGACTAGAAATCAGAGGACGGATGCTATTCCTCTTCCCCTCTCCCCTGTCCAGTCTCAACCTCCTTTGGAGGAAAAAGTGGATATCATCACTAGTGAGAACGAGGGGGAAGTGCAAGTCAAAAATAGGAGAAAGGCCTGGAAAAATTTCAATGTGAGGACTGCTACTATGGGGATTTTTAGGGAAGTTATGAACCCTCAGATCCTGGTGGACAACCTGGAGCAGCCTAGGCTCAATGAGCTCATAGACCCAGCTATCCTGGCCATTTCAGACAACGCAAGGGAGACTGGAATGAACCTTCTGAATAATGCCCGCAATAGTATGATTGATAAGTTCAGATCAATCAAATGGCTCTCCCATGAGCTGGAGGAAGTTAGAGAAAGGGTATCCCAGATGGAAAGTACTAAGAATAAGATAGGTAATGACAGCCAGGAGGACCAGGATAACAAAGAAAGCTTAAATGAAAGGAGACTTAGAAATCTTGAAAACTACAACCATAACCTGGCAAGTCAAATGATTTCTGTCCTGAGTTCGATGAATGACAACATCCAAACCCTTGCTGGTAAACTTAAGGACAAAGGCCTGCTGGTGGAGGAGGGAGGACAGAATAGGGATAAGGCCAGGCTAGATGATGACAAGGCCATAATCAGTACATTCACCTGTATGGATTAGGGCATGGAGAAGGTCCAGGATCAAATGGCAAAGGAGCAACAAAAGATAGTCGAGGCAGCTCAGACTATGCAGGAAATGGAGAAGATAACTGAAGACTAGTTTTCTTGTCTTTTGTCTTTTCATCTTCCTGGCTTTTGGCTTTTGGACAGGCTTTCTGTAGTATGTTTTAGTTTGTTTATTTTCTGGCCTTTCTGTGGGCCTTTGTTTTGGGCTGGGGCTTCAGGCTTTTTTTCAGTTGCTGGACCTCTGTTTTGGCTGGGCTTCTTTTGCTTATTATCAGCCTTGTTTTTGTAAAACTTATGGGTTTTAGGATCCCTTAAAACCTGTTTATCTTATCAAAAACATAAAATTAAACACGTACTCACCTGAGTTCTCTTTACCGTACTTGTGGTTTTCTTAGCATCTTTTGAGTTGATTCTATTTCATGTTCCTATCATACTCATGTAGGCACTCAACATATCATTAGTTTGATTCCATATTGATATCTTCATTTAAGAGAATTTTTAGGGTTCAATGACTAAAAGTAAGATAAACATTCTAAATTGAAATTTAACAAGTTCTCGGTCTTAATTTAAATCACTTATACATATCAGTTGGCATAAGGCACTTATTAATGAGTAGATCATCATGGTAAACTTACAGATCACATGAAAAAGATTATTAGATCCATGTTTTTCCATTTACATAATCTTGGCCTCTTTTCCCATCTTATCACAATAGTATTTCTTTGTAACAACCATTTCATGATAGAATATACACTTCATCTCCAAAGCAATATACAACAACTCGTTATGTAGAGTCAACATTGCATGTGTATTATACATGTATAGCAATGTGTCAAGGGTAAAAACATGATATATTGTACAAGATATACATCAAATCAAGATCATAAACATCTGAAATAATTCATAATATTCTTATCGAGTGGCTCATAATTCATCTGTAAATGTTTGGAAATTCATCTTTTCCCTTCGTATAACTTAGGCTTCCATGGCCATCTCGTCAAAGTTTACAAGTGTAAACAAGCATTGATAATTCCAATTATGCAAGTTTGTTTACTCCTTATTGGAGCACATAATGATCTTGTCATTTAACCAACATCAGAAAGGATCATGGTTCACAGTTTTGTTTTCATTCAGTTCAAATTCAAATAGGTAACAATTTATTTCTATCATTAATTTGGATCAACAAACCCAATCATGATAGATTTAGATAACATTTTATCAAAATTATATAAACTGTGTTTGGATTGCGCAAGCCTCGACATCTGGACCCATTTAAACCTTTTCATTCTCAACAAAGAATGGCCCTCCCTCCAAGGATAAGGCATATGTATCTTTCTGGTCCTGCCATCTGAGTATTCAGGTGGGTTGAGGTCCCAACAGTTATTTGACAAAATAACTGAAGCGTCTGGACAATCAACAAAGATCGATTGTTTCAAAAAATCTACCTAATTCCACCGTGGCCAAGGATTTCAAAATGTGGGTTGACAAACGCGATCTCCACCATTCAACTTGCCAATCCTTTTTATCTTTTTAATAGTTTATACATTTGTCCACTTTATATCATTTCAGCCTTCTTGGCTATTCTAAATGATTTTCTAGTGTGTTTTTCCAGTTTTGATTGCAATATCCATTATGCAAACTAAATCTTTTTCAACATCTATATTTTCAATTTCTCAGAAACAGTGTTGGACCCAAGGTTTCAGCGTTGAACCCAGTGCTCTGATACCATATGTAACATCTAGTTTCTTCGAGTCTAAATTAATATCTATCATACTCAAAGAATACAATTATTACTTCATTTCATAGGAAGACAGTTATATCATTTCATGTTCATGTGAATAAGATTTACTATTAAAAATCAGGTAGACAAAATTTCTTAACTAAAAAACTTGAAGTACCATCTGTACACTCGAATTGTGTCCCACTCTAAACCCTTCTATCCAAACGATTCCATGAGTTCGGAATGATGGGATGCCGGCTTAGAGCTACCTATCCACGGAGTGCAAGAGAGTGTATTTCAAGTTCAAGGGCTCTCAGATGAGCCTTAGAGATACTCTTCTTGCTAG
The DNA here is from genome assembly GCA_028749045.1 of Cupressus sempervirens. NCBI lineage: Eukaryota > Viridiplantae > Streptophyta > Pinopsida > Cupressales > Cupressaceae > Cupressus > Cupressus sempervirens. Next base: position 485,320,381 of record CM053786.1, read on the forward strand.
TAAACCATGCAATGGGAGGTTCCAAAGACAAGATGCAAGAATGCAAATGTCCCAAAGAGTTCCTCAAGAATGCAATGCAACTAAAGATTAAACTAGAATGAATATGAAAAGTGCAACTATTCTAAGCATGGATGAGAGTGTTACAATACCATTATTAAGCTATGTGAGATTAAGCTACATGTAAAAATGAAAGCTAAGCTAAGCTGGAATGCCATGATGCCTTGGATGAGAGAATGTAGACAAGAAATAGAAGTTCTCCACAAAGCTCCAAAGAAACCTGTTAGAAAACCTGCAGCATAACAATATTCAAAAAATGGATTGAGGGGGAAAGCTCTCTCCCTTTTAAAGTTGTACGGACGGTAGAGATCAAGATGAAGATGGTGGATGATCAATGGTGGAATTTGAAAAGAGGAGTGATCCATGTGCGCACACAAGTCAACCAATAGAATATAAGTTGACTTGTCATATAAGACAAAAGTCACAAAGCCTTTTGTTTTAATTGCAAAATAGAAAAAGGACTTTATGTGTGCACTTTAAGTGAGTTAGAAGAATGGGGTCTTTTATTTAATTAAAAGGGGACATGTTCTTTTAATCAAATAATGAACTTAGGATAGCATAGTCAAACTATAGGTTATAATCAAATAAATTGATTATTAGCAATTTGGTCTAGGTAAATGATTGAATTAATTTAGCCAAAATGTTAAAAAGAGGGCTAATAGTCTAGATGACCATTTTTAGGTGATTACACCATCAAATGAAATTATTACAGAAATTGAAAACTACATACCTCGGAAAACTGAGATTGAAATCAACTAGGGATGCTTCTGCGACCACCCAGGTTACTCCACAAATATACTATAACGGTTTCACATGATGACTATTATTTAAAAATTGCTATCTTAAAAATTAAATGATAATTTTAATTAAATACCTCTATAGTTTTAAACTAGGGCATCACATACCACTGCATCAATTAGGGCATCATTTATCATCGGTTCATTTAGGGCTTTTGATACCACTGGTCCAATTAAGGCTTCTAAAACCACAACTTCAATTAGGGCTTCCGCTACCATGGATTCTATTGGGGCTTCCTATACTGTTGTATCATTTGGGGTTCCAACTATCACACAATCAATTAGGGCTTTAGATTCCTTTCCTTTCGACTTCTTAACTATGATAGAATCTCAAGATTAGAAATGTACTTATATTCAATATTCATTTAAATGAAAAGAAATTCATGAATCTATCTCCTATATCTAGATGTAAAATAATAGTATAAATCAAATAACTCAATTTAATCTTACCTCATCACTAAAAGTGATAATACCTGTTTTCGACAAGAATTGAATGCATAGCTTATCTTTGTCTCACGCATGTCTGACATCTTGGAAAGAGATGAAACATTGTTAGGGGCTTTACCACCCAACCTCGGACCAAAACTTATCCCCACACAATCTCTTACGAGAAAGGCCCTCCCTACCCAAAATAGATAGGGATCATCTTGCCATCCATTGGGCATCCTGGTAATTAACTCACCATACAACTTGGTAGTAGGAGATTACAGTAATAGGATTATGCATGAGCAATTAATTAAGTCATATTAAAATGATAACAATGAAATGTCATAACTGATTATTGTTTCATGTTGTTACAGATTTCCTTTCTCTCACTTCATCACCCATTTTCTTGGCTACATAGTCCGGTGAGTCCTAGGTGTTTGGAATCCTCAGAACAATTGGTTCTGTCAATTAAACAAGAAGATTACATGCATCTAGCATTTTGTCCCTTTGTGGTTACATGATTATGTTCTTAAAAGATTTCAGGATTGATTGTTAAATTCTATATCCAGTGGTTTATTTTATTTTGATCCATACTTTGGTTTCTAGGTTATCACCTTCCATGAACAAGGCTAGTTTCAAGAAATTTAATTAGCAAATTCAAACAAGATATCAATTTATGGTAAATGATTGCTTCTAGCATTTCATATGTTGTAATCTAAAACTTACAGAAATGCTCTAAATTTAGAGCATCAAAACTTGATAAAGTATGACTCCTTCATTAATAGAATTCAAAGTGACATATTAAGAAGACTACTTTCAAATTGAATTCAATCTGATAATCTCAATTCTTCTGTCATCTATAAGAAATCTGAATGTATAATTGATATCAATATGAAGGATAACCAAATTGATATTTAATCATTAATATGAATAATACAATCTTGAATAGGACTTGCAATTGATGATCAAAGTTCTGAAACAAATATACCAGATTCAATTTTTGAGATATCACCAAAATATTTACAACATCGACTTCTAGACATAACCATTGTGAGATATAAAAGGATATATTTGGATCGAAGCTGAGATGAAGAGATTTTTATTTATTTGAGAACTTCCATGACAAGATTACATCAATATAATATAATGTAGAATGATTATATTTATTATCTTTTGAATTCATAATAATCAACAGACATCATGCTATGGACTTGGTATCTCTAATACCATACTAATGATGTTATGCTTAAGAAATATAGAAACAGAGAATCTGGTGGTGAAAGCATATACATGCATTCCTTTTTATATGTATCGAACTTAACAAGAAAAGAGAATACTAGATACCCAATGCCTTACGTGACTCCTCTATTAAAATCTAGAAAGACCTGTGCTTGGAAGGTTACCTTTGATTTCTATTCTGTGATCGGCAGTAATGAGCCCTAAGGCAGAATGGAAGGTGAGGTTGCATGATACGATTATGAGAGTTCTCTCTCTCTCTCTCTCTCTCTCTCTTTTACTCCAACTCCAATAATATATACCAAAGTCGGATACCATTTGGAGGCATTATAAATACTGAAAAAGAAAACGTAAATCATGAAAAAGTAGGGGTGAATGAAAATATACATATATCTCCTTTCACGACAAGTTAGGCAAGAATATAAAAAGAGGTGTTGAACTACAATCATGATTATAGTTTCAAAGAAGATCCATGTCTTCTTGGTTCCCAGTGGTTGCATAACAAATGCCAATTCGAAATACCAAGCATAAAATTGATTTAATAAGCCAAGTGTAAATTGATTAAAAGAAAAGAATATTAAAAAGAAAAGGTTAGAGTTGAATGATTATAGTTTGAATATTATAATTCAAATGTTATTATATTATGAACATTATTATAATCTTATATGTATAGGCAAAAATCACTTTATTCAATTATAAAATGATAATGGTGCCAAATCAATTTTATATTAAAATAATATGATGAAAGATATATTAAAGTTCTTTGAGATATGTTTTATATTTTAACTCAATTATTTTAATTAAATTAACTATTAATAACTCATGCAGTTCTAGAGATGTATCCTGTTTCAAATCGCTAGATCTTCTACCCATCTGTCCAATGATGGTGACATCCCTACCTAATTCTTTTTTGACAATGCTTCCACCCCACTGACATGCTTCCTACAAGGAAATTCTCCACTGTTAAATTATATTATCATAATAAATTATTTATATAATCACAATGGTTAATCCATCTTCTTAATTCCATGAATTCATGATTAATGATCAACTAACATATCATCTTCACTTAAAATCATAATGACTAACTATCTTACCATTTTGCCAAACTATAACAAATTAAATTGCCAACTGACTTCATGTGAACCTCAACGGCTATATTTTAAGCTAGGTCAAAAATTGGAATGTAAAGCTAGGTGTGATAGTTGTACGGCATGAGCTAGGTCATAGATGGATCCGACATTGAGAGAAGAATACAGAAGCAGAAAGGTTTTCTTCTGAAGTAAATTATAGAAAAGAAAATGCCCTTCACAATGTATAAAGATATCCCTCAAGTACCAAAAAAAACTATCGAAAGCACAAAAACTAAAAAAGAACCTGGATTCCAGATGTAGAGGAGGAAATAGAAGCCTCTACTTTGAAAAAAAAATGGGAGTTCAAACGAACTCAGAATGTGATGAAACTAGCACCATTGTCTCCATCTCTGAGTCAACTTTTTGGCGCTTCTTTCGGATCAAAAAAAGAACAAAAACCCAACTACAACTCCAAAAGGCTAGCTCACTAAAAAAATATAGTCACAGCAAAAAATTTGACGGGCATACAGCCTTCAAGAGGATGTCACTGAAAAAAATTTGGCCACCAGTTTGTTAATGTCAGCAACCGAAAAATGATGTCATTGGGACAGAAAATGACTCCAGTAGGTGAGGTAGGTGTAATGACGCCAGCCTGACATGTTGCTAGAAAAAGATGATGTAAGCGTTGAAGAATGACGTCATTGTTGCCAGGGAGTGACGTCATGCCAGAGTGGTGATAGGCAGCGACACCATTGCCCGAGAAAACTCAACAACACTGCTGGTTGTTTGTTGGCGGGGATGGTGGGTTGGTGGCCCGTAGGCAGTGGCCGAGCAGTGGTGTCACCACGGTGACACCTGTGCTACACGCGGGTGGCGTGGCGATGGCCCTACGGTGGCGCGGTGCCAGTGCAGCCGCACTACTGTCGAATTAATTTTTTATTTTTTTTTGGCACGAAAATTCCATACAGTCCAAACTGTCGGCATTCCATACAGTCCAAACTGTCGGCCTATGGGGGGCTTAAAAAAATTGCCAGATGCTCTGGAGGCCAAAAACAATTTTTTTTATATGAATCTTGACTATAATGAGCCTTCTGAACTCAATGGCAACATCCGTTTAGGCCCAAAGTGCTTTAAAAAAATGCTCTTCCCCCAGATTGAAGAAAACAATCATAAGCAAACTAGGATTTGTGTCTCCAAATCGCCACTTCAAAAATCCTTCAACTAGGAAGTAGCAGGGAGGCTCTGATACCATGTAGAAGTTGATGAAAAACATCTTCATAGTGTGCCAAGATCACCTGCATGTAAATAACCTGCTGAAGAGAAAACTGAAGAAGGAAGGAACAAAGAGAAATTATATTGCAACAATGAGAAAAATGAAATTGTTGTACAAAAATGCAAAAGGAGAGCCTGTTTATAAATGCCTCTAGGAAGCTTGTACAACAAGCTTAGAAAGTGCTAGGAGATAAGAATGACAACTAAACATACGTCCACAAAAGGTGGGATATCCTCAATCAAGGTGAGAGGATAAGTATGACTTAGACAGGAACAAACTCATGTGTTGTCAACAACTCCTAGACTACAACTAATAAATAAATGCATTTAACTAAGTAAACTTAAGTAAAAGAGTAAATAATTATTATTTACTGTAACAAAAACTACTTATTAGAACCCAAGGGGATAAAATGTGAATTTAGAGATATAATATGCTTACGAGTTGGGTTATAATTCCTTCTGTAATAGCCATAGATGCAAGAAGGTCCAATCACCTATCTAACCCTAGATGTCCTGCCTAAACTATTTGATCACATAGGTTTGTGAGATTCTTATTATGTCGCTTCAAAATTGGAATTAATAAGATAAAAGTTAAAAGAGAAAAAAAGTTAAGACAACAATAATGCATTTTCATCTGACACAACTATCTTTAAACACCTTACTTTGTAGCAACCCCATATCTACCATATCAAATGCCTCTGAAACATGTATATTACACCATTTTTGGTTAGGTTGAACATCTTCATTACTTATTTGGCAAATATGAATTGTTCCTTGATCCTGTAATTTGTGAGCATTTGTGTTTGGGGCCATATTTAGATGTTAATCCTTTTATTGTGATTCTTTTCATAAGAAAGTTTTGTCAATTCTAATAAATATCTAATTTTAAAGGCTTCTTTTTTGTATGAGTATAATGTATCACAAGCTTAGGTCCAAAAGAAGAGTAACTATTAGATCATGGCTTACAAATAATTGTAGGGATGATCAAGAACTAAATGTTCATCATTGAGGCTATGAAGACATTAGATCTCTTCATACCAATGTTTTATAAATCATCAAAATTCTATATACAACTAAGAATTCTTGTTACTACAACTCATCAAATTTCCATATCAAACTTAGGATTCTTGTTATTACAACTCATCAAATTTCTATATAGAACTAAAAATTCTTGTTGTTACAACTCATCAAATTTTCTATAGGAAAAAGCTTGACAAACAAACATTCTTTGCTCACAACACAAAATGTTACAATGGCTCTTATTTCTTCTACATTTTCTTCTACTTTGAGCTTGCCCCTCAAATCCAAGCCTTCCATGTCCATTAATAGCGCTTGCCTATCTAGGAAAGCATTGCCATTGACATAGAGAAAAAGCCTGAATCCATCTGTAAATTAGGCCTTGACTGCTAAAGCTGAAATCTCATTTCTGGAGACTCATAATTATTACCTAAACTTGTGGAAGGATGAATTTTTGCAACCCATTCCAAAGCATCTTCACAAGGCAAGCTAGTTTCTCACATTTTTGTCTTTGTGATTAGTTTATTTTCAATAAATTTGGGTTGGGATGTTTAGAAAATGGTGCTATTTTTTATGTTAATATGGCAATGTTTTAAGAGAATAATTATGGTTGAGTTGGTGGTGACTATAAGGCCTAAATTTGATAGTGGTATAGTTTTATTTAAGTTTTCTTGGTGTTGTGATATTGGTATTAGAATTCAATTCTATAGTTTTTAAATTGAATTCATTGATCTATATTTCATAAATAGTTTCATCTATCAAAATATTCATCTCTTATTACGATTAATTCTATTATATTCAAATCAAATGTTTCTACAGTATTTTAGTACTAAACTAAATTGTTCTTGAAATTAAAACAATGTCCTTCCAATGTTAAGCATTGTGGGAGACTTATCAACCAGATAAAAAAACATGTTTATTGTTGCTAAAAACAATGTTTGTCCACTTCTTTCCCTAGTTGATAATATCAAATGCGCTGGAACAGATCGACATTTTCAAAAGGAAATAAAACAAGCCCTTGATTTGGTTAACAAGTTTGTTTCCATTTCTTCTTATAATAGCATGCCATCCATAAGATTATTATTATTACAAGTCAATAACATTTTATAACACAATACAATAGGAATTGGGGTGAATAAAAAACATATCTCAACACCACGGCCTTGGGCTTTCGGATTCTTAGGCTCCATAGATACTTTGTTTCTTCATGTATTTACTAAAAACAAATACCTATCTCTTTATGTTTATGTTTGATCTAAATAAATGTCAAATGTTTGCTAGTAAAATGTGTTTTGAAATTCTTCATTTTGCAGTTTGTTTGGAGCATAATTAGCATAGCATAGGTAGAGATGCCAAGCTCAGACTAGGAAAAGTAGGGAAATTGTTCTTCTGGTTTCCTATCATTATTACATCCGATGAACAACATTAAACTTAGAATTTAGAAGAAAATTCATATTTCTAACTATCTTATAGACATCCCTTTAAATAGTATTAAGAAATCAACATAATGCAAATAAAATGTAATTGACAGTGGCTTTATTTTCATCCTCCGAATATCACTTACAAAAAAGAATAATTTTTGTTGTTGCTTGTATAAAAATATTGAAACATATGCACTCATGTCAGCATCCACTCTTTAGAGTTTTGTTTACATGGTATGCCAAAGAAATCGTTTAACTATCATGCCATGATTTGCAATGAGGCTCAAGAATCTCAAATCTAATTATGATTAGGATGAACAAGAATACCACTAATATTAAGAAACAATTATTTTCAATACCCAAATTCCTTGCACATCACATGCTTAACCTAGGTCCCTACTATCATAAGGGCTTCAAGCTGCAGATTATAAAGCTTAGTTATAGGGAAAAAAATCAAAGTTTACTTTATAAACTTCGTTATACCATTTATCTTCATTACCAATATGCACTATGGAAATGGTATAGTCTGATGACTATGAGCAAATAGTATGTTAAATAGGAACCTTTTTGGTGAGTTATCAGAAAATATCTTTCGAATTTAATAGCATTAGTTGCTACATAGAGAGTTCAATATACACAAAGAGTTTAGTAGCAGTGATATAGCAATTTAAAAGTAAAGTGTGCTCTATCTACGAGAAACAAATAATTCACAAGATTACATCATTACTCACGATATGTCAGGCCACAAGTATTTGTGAAAAGAAGAGGATTGTATGTGCCTTTGTAAGGAGTGTCTGCGAATTGAATTTGTGGAGGTTAAATGGCATCGACAATAGTAGAAACTAGGAATTTCCCTCAGATTGAAATGATGAATTCTTAGTTCTTACCCGATATCCTATCGATCATCTTAATATGCATTTGGTTGAAGATTCATTCTTGTCTAAATAGGATCAATATCGATATTGTATTCTAAGAACACCCAACCCACGATAATACTAGTTTGGAGATAATACAATAAGATGATAATGAGGATTCGAAATGACATAGTTAGAGAGGGAGAGAGTGCATCAAAAAATGCAAAAAATTGGTGCAAGAATAGTATGCGTATCATTTGTAACCAAAATTATGAAAAACATCGTCAATGATGCCCTAAAGAAATTGTAACACACTTCTTTGAGCAGCACAATTTCTTGTATCACATATGCATCCTCACAACACTTAGTTGTAGCACAAATGCATCCTCATGGCTTGAGTTTGCCCAAGCTCCTCTTCACGTGCAACCACATTTGGGGATCGAAAGATGACAAATATAGAGCAAGGGCACAACGTAATGGCACGAGCATGGAAAACTTGGCATATCTGACCAGTACTAGTGTCTTTCAACTCCCTCCAGCTCTCACTCCACTCTTTCAACTCTTTCGCAGCTCTCCATGCGGGAATTATCAATGTCGACCAAATGGGGAATGTGTTTACTTTGTTATTTGTTTATAATGATGTGAGCATCGCAAGTGCAACACCAAGGTCAATATTACAACAACATCAGGGGCATTTGCACAAAAACAACATAAAAATCAAACACAAATAACATTGTCATCACAATTCGACCCCAAATGTTGTAGTGTTTAGATCAAACTAGAGTATATAGAACATAATGCTTTGCGAACTTCATAAAAAAAAAATCTATATGTGGTGATGATACATTTGTCTGTGCAACATTAATGATTTGGACTAGCTCAAATAGGCTCTCTATTATGCTTTAAATAAATTGTATATGGTTTTTTCCAAAAGCTTCATTATCAACTTTTTATTTACATGGGAGTTTCATAACTGTTATTTTCTGATATTTGTATTCTATAAGATTCATGATTAGACTTTCACTACATAAGAGGTAAACAACATAATTCTTATGGAGCTATTTAGGCATCCATCGTTTATGTATGAAATGTGATATATCATGAGTGTTGCATACACCATCTATTTACAAACAAGTTGTGTATTATGAACATACTTTATCATGTACAGGTTAGCATCATATGCATGTGGGATTGTGGAGCTTAAAATGACATTTTCCTTTCCTTTTTAAGAACTATCATATCCAAAGGGATGCAAGAAAACTTCCATTCTATTTTATGCAAGCACAATTTCCTCAAGCATGAAAAAATGAAAATTATCCTAACTATTTAATCTAGTTCTATTTCTTTGTGAATGTGTTAAATGTGTTTTCAAATGCTATCATGTCTATGAATAAGTGGCATAAATAAAACCATCCTAGGTATGCCACATCAACTAGCTCCTATTTTCTATGTTTAGAATTATGGTAACAAGGATTTTAGAATGGGTAAAGGTAACTATAAATTAAATGAGACATAGAAATGATTAAACATAGAAAATGAAAAAAACAAGTGACACAATTTGTAGTGGTTCATCAATTGCCCACATCCACTCTCAAGAAGGGAATCATTTTATTACTTATCCAATCTACAATACAATGCAATACATGACTATACACATCCATTTATACACTCGCATACAACCTTCAAGTGAAGAGTCATGAGAAGCTGAATAGTGGTGTGACCATTGAACTTCACATTTCCAACAATCTCCCACTTGAAGCCCAACCAACACAACCATGTTGTGCAACATTCCCCATATTTCCAATTCTTTACATCACAATTAGACCTCATTGAAGATTTCAACATCACCAAACTTTGTTCTCAAAAATTGTGAATTAACCTTCTCCAATTTTTGTCAAACTAAATATTGTCGAACAACATAATATCTTCTAGTAGAACATTTATAAGGGTAAATGTTGTAGACTTCGGACTAAGAGGATTTCAACGATGAAAGAGACGACACTAAAGGTATCCTTCACACTACTAAAGCCAGGTATACCTACTCTTTATAGATGGATAAATGGATAGTTGATGAAATTAAGGATCTCCACCTCAAACATCGAGATCTTACTTCTCATTTTGGAAGCTTTCTAAATAGAATGGATGAAAAAAAAGAGGATATGGAGGAGGCTAATAGTGTTGGTAAAGAGGGGACTAGGATTTTAGGGTTGGATAATGTTGAGATGGCGCAAACAATTAGGGCAATTGTGGATAATGAGATGTAGAGCTTGAAAGTCAAGCTTGATAGGAATGAAACAATGCTCAAAAGACTCCTCCTTCATAGTCACGAAGGTTTGAAGGCTTCCATTGTCAACCTCAAAGTTCTACATACTATGCTTGAGAGATTTCAATAAGACAAGACTATTATAATTGTGGAACAAGAGATTGACTTTGTTGTAGGTCAAGTTGTTGGTCTGAGAAAATGCACTAGAGCAAGCCTAAAGAGAAAAGATAACATGGAGCCCAAGGAGATGACTAATCTCAAGGAGTCCCTCTAGAAACTTTTTGATTTGGAAAAGGATATTGTTGACTTTCTCAAGAAGTTGGTCTATTCGACCCTACTATTTGTCTTCCTTAACATTCTTGTGTGCTGATTGAGTTTTGTCTACGGTTGGTATTGTTGGTTGTTCAATAATTTTTGCTCTTTTTGCTTAAAAGGTTTTTTAGTCTTGGGGTTATGTTGCTCTATCTTAGCAATCTTTTAGTTTGTTGGTGCTTAATGCTTATCTCCTCTCTTTTGATGTAAAGGGTTTTGAGGTACCCTTAAAACCTATTTTTGCATCAATTGAAAATATTTTTAATGGTAAGCTCACCTATAAATTCACAATCATACAATTTGGTTAGAGGTTTCCACTGCCTCATACAGAACCTCAATTCATTACCTTGTTGTAAATCATTTTTATCACTATTACCTTCACTTCCTCCTGAGCCACTTATGTATGTGGATACCAATTCTCGATTACCATGATTTGTCGTTATTGGGAATTGCATAGTAGGCAGTTCTTTTGCTTCTTCAAGAAGTTGTGATTGACAAAGGCACACGCAAGAGCTAGTCATGGGTTTCAAAGACACCTCATTTGCACTATCACAGTTGTTACCTCCCTTAGTTGGCAACAACAAATACATTCCCAACCTTATTGTTGCTATTACCCTTGGAGCCACTATGCTCCTTCACAACCAGTTTTGACCATTCATTTTCCAGCGACACATTGATGGAAAAATCCACCTCTCTGTTTTCCTCACTGCCACACCATTGTCATTCCTATTGCTAGAAAATAGTTTTTCACCACTGCAATTATGTTTGGCAACCTCAAAACAACATAGGTGAGCTTATCCCTTGGCAACCTTCAATTTTAGCTTCTCCATCTTGTATGGACTCTTTGGTTTCACATTTCTTGTCATCAGTTCCTAACGCAATAGGAATTATACAAAGCTTAACTAATTCCATCTTTAGCTCTTCATTTCTTTTCTTATCACAAAACTCCCACTCTTATATAACTTTCTCCTTTTCCTTCTCTATACGTGAAATCTGCTCTTTCAGCATCAAAACATGCTCTTTTAGGGTAACAATTTTTTTAAGGAAACCCTCTTGATTCTTGGTCTCTTTGTTCTCTTCCATCTCTTTGCCAATTGTAAGGATTGTTGGCATAACTGTCTCAATGCTCGAAGGCTGGCCGGTAGAATGAATGATGCATTCAGTTATGACTATGCTATTATTGATGTCAAGGCATAGAAGGAACCAAGACCGGTATTAAAATCATGACTGGCAAGGCACATCAATCTTGTGTGTGAGATCCTAGTTCACAAGGGTGATTAGAGAAAGGTGAAGGTCAAGCCCAACAAAGGAAATGACAAAGGTTATCCACTTGGATAAAAGTTATGCTAAGTGAAGTAAGATCATGCTTAAGGATGTCAAGCATGAAAAGAAGTTAGAGAGACCAGTAATCACACAAGATGGATTGGTAGAGTCAGCAAGGAAAGCATGATATACTTGATTTCCACGTCGCGAAGTAGGTAGAAGTGCACTCATCATTGCACTTAGTGGCGATGGAGTTCTCACATCAAGGAACAGTCGAAAGAATTCAAATTGGAATTCTTTTCACCAATGTAAGGCATTAAGAACACAAGACATCTGTGACTCTTGTATGAACATACTATATCTAACAAAAGTGGTGCATGAAAACAAGGGAAAGTCAAGCTAGGAGTAGGCTTGCTAATTCAAATTTTGAATTCGCAAATTAGGGTTCAAAATTGGTTTAAAGTAGAAAAGTTGAAACTGCTAGGGTATACTAATTCACCCTCCTACCTGCCCCCCTCTTAGTATACCAACTTGTGATTGAACCAACAATTGGTATTAGAGCTTAGGTCCTTTAAAGTAAGAGTTCACCAACTCGAGGAAAAGATCAAGATGTTTCTAGAGAAGCATCGAGGTTTTACAAGGAAAACTATAGCTCATGGTGTAGATAGATGTGGTTGCATATGAGAATTCTTGGTGATGCTTACATGACCCATGTGGAGGTTAAATATGTAGAGCTTGCTATTCAACTCAGTCTAAACCAAATAAAGGAGAAGGAAGCTCACACAACCACAATGGATGCTCTAGCTAGCACCCTATCTTACTATGAGTACAAAGATGTAGAAGAACTGGAAACAACATATGAGATGTGGGAGAAGCTCAAAATCGTCTATGGCAGCAATAAGCATGTCCAAAAGGCTATAGCTAAAAGCTCGAGAGGAAAGTTTGATGACATGAGGATGCAGGAAGGAGAGGACACTGTGACCTTTGGAAAAAAAGTGAAAGATGTGATGTTATCCATCAAAGTAGCTGGAGGCACACTACAAGAAAATAAGCATGATACTGAGAACCTTGTTACCCAAATATGCTATAAGGGTGTCAGCCATTCAAGAGTTGAGAACAATCAATGAAATGGATGTATCTCTTGATGCCTTAGTAGGAAAGCTCACTATATTTGAGAAAAGCAACTTCGACAACTATTAACCTAAGGTTGAGATGACATTCAAGGCCTAAGTTGCACCGGCTGTAACTAAAAAAGGAAAAGAGGAGACGAGCACATCCAAATACATAAAAGAATTGGAGAGTCTCTACGCTAAAGAAGCCAAACAAGAAGATTTGGAGGTTGTTCGCAAAGAGAATGGTCAAATGGAAAGGGAAGTACAAAGGTAAGCTTCCTTTCACATGCTTTAATTGCAAAAAGGTTGGACACTACACTACTAGATGTCCAAAGAATGTAAATAAGGAGACTGACAAAAGATGGTAGAACTCCAAAGGGAAGGAGAAGAAGCAACGCTACATCATTGAAGAAGGTTTGACTAATGAAGAGTCAACCAATGATGATGATGGGGACGAGGATGAAATAAAATGTGTTGCTACCATAGAAGAAAAGGTGGAAAGAGCTTTGATAACTAGTACCAGTATCCACAAGAACTAGATAATTGAAAATGGTTGCTCGCACCACATGTTTGGTGACAGGAGAAAGTTTCATGAGGTGGAAGCCTATGATGGAGGAATGGTGAAGTTTGACAACAACTCACCATGTACAGTAAAAGGTAAAGGTATTGAAGCTCTGAATGAATATAGTAATTGTGAAGATGTATACTTAGTAGAAGGTCTAAAATATAACCTATTTAGTGTAGCCCAAATAATGGACAAAGGTTATAGATTTGAGTTTAATGAAGGGTCTTGCATAATATTTGACAAGATAGGAAAACTTTAGTTGTGAGAGAACAAAGAAGAGTTAACCTTTCCTATCTCAATATCTTTGAAAAATAAGTGCTTGGTAGCTAAGAATGACAATAGTTGGTTGTGGCATAGAAGATTATGTCATGTAAATTTTGAAAGCATTGGTATGCTAAGAAGGAAAAACTATGTAAGGGGTCTACCTTGTAGTACTAAACCAATGTTATGTATAAAGACTGCCAACTAGGGAAGTTGGCAAGCTCTAGTTTCTCTAGAAGTCATTTACTTTTGAACAAGTTCTAGATCTAGTTTATACTGACTTGTGTGGTCCCATAAGGACGAAGAGCATATCTGGTGACATATACTTTGTGTTATTGATTGATGCTTTTTGTAGAATGATGTGGATTGTCTATTTGAAGGAAATGTCAGAAGCCTTCCACATGTTCAAGGCTTCCGAGGTAAAGGTGGAAAGGGAGACCTGCAAAGAATTGAAATGCTTGAGATCAGACTGGGGAGGTGAGTTCACCTCACAAGAATTTGATAGTTACAATTAGGAGCACAGAATTAGAAGGCAAATGTCAGCTTCCAAGACACCAAGGTAGAATGGTGTTGCTGAAAGAGGGAACTAGACAACCATAGATTGTGCTAGAACACCGATGATTTGGAACAATGTTTCAAAAATCTATTGGAGAGAAGCTATAAGCACAACTACATACATCTTGAATAGGATACAAGTAAAGATGAGAATGAAGAAGACTCCTTATGAACCGTGGTTTGGCCAAAACCATCTGTGAGTTGCTTCAAGGTATTTAGAAGCAAATGTTACATCAAAAGAGATGGATACCAAGGAATGTTTGAACCTAAAAATGATGAGGATATTTTTCTAGGATACTCTACCAAAAGCTAAGCTTACTATGTCTAAAACTCTAGATAAATAAAATTGTGGAATATACCAATGTAAAGATAAATGAGTTCTCTTTGAAGCACAAAGAATAAAGCAAGAAAGCACTGGAAGATTATAGGCTATTTGAATATATTCCTTTAAATGGTGTTGTGGAGAGACTACTAGTGGAAGCAAAAGTTGTATTGGCTTAGGTAGAAGTTGTTAAGTCTGAGGAACATAGAAAGAGGCACATGAAGGGGAACCAATGCTAGCAAAGTATGTTAAAAGACACCACTCAGTTAATACGATCATTGGAGATAAAGATGTTGGATTGATGACTAGGAGAAAGATGAGAGAGACAATATGTCTGCTCTCAGACATGGAGTCCAAAGTTACTAGGGAAGCTCTTAAGGATTAAGGCTAGAGGAAGGACATGGAGGAAGAGATTAATCAAATAAAAAATAATGATACATGGACCTTGGTAACATGACAAGACAATGTCGTTGGAACAAAGTGGGTGTACTAAAATAAAATGAACAAGAATGGAGAAGTACTCATAAATAAGGCCAAACTTGTTTGCAAAGGATATGCACAAGAAGGCATAGACTATGGAGAAACCTTTGCACTGGTGGCCAGACTGGAAGGAGTCGGGATACTATAGACTTCAAAGTGTACTAGATGGATGTAAAATTTGCATTTCTGAATGAAATTCTAGAGGAGGAAGTATACATTGAATATAAGGGTTTGAGAATGAAGAAGGTAAAAAACAAGTTTGTGGAGACAAAAAAGCCTTGTATGGATTGATACAGGAACCCAGAGTGTGGTATGAGAGACTGCACTCATAGAAAAAAATTGAGTTTGTAAGTATGTCTAAAGCAAGAAACAAAAGCAAGTTTTCTCATTGCAAAGATATTTGTTGATGACATCATCTTTGGACGAGATGATAAGATGAGCACTAAATTTGTGAAAGTCGTGAAAAGAGAACTCAAAATGTCAATGATTGGTGATATCAATTCTTCATTGGACTTCCAAGTGTCCCAACTGAAAGGAGGAATATTCATAGGACAAAGAAAGTATTTGAGGCAGATTCTGAAGACGTTCAGTATGGAGGAAACAAAACTGGTGGGCACACCAATGGTGATCGATTGAAAGTTATCAAAGGAAGATGAAATCTCTAAAGTAAATGAGACACTTTACCAATCAATGATTGGTAAACTGTAGTATGTTTTTCACAACAAACTGAACATAGCACAAGCGGTTGGAATTGTAACCAGATTTTTTGCCAACTCACGGAGTCACACATGTTAGCTATGAAAAGAATCTTTAGATATCTAAAGGGTACTGAAGAGTATGGCCTCTGGTATCCTTGCGAGGAAAACTTTGAACTCAGTTTCTTTACCAATGTTGATTGGTCGGGGAACATAGATGATAGAAAGAGCACGACCAGTGGTGCATTCTTTCTTAGAGGAAGACAAGTTACATGGGCCAGGAAGAAGTAGGAATGCTTATCATAGTCAACAACAAGAGCAGAGTATGTTGTTGCGGCAATGAATTGTAGTCAAGTTGTTTGGATCAAACAACTCTTTGAAGGAATTCAAGAGATGATGAAGGAACCAAAGGTTATCAACTGTGATAACACTAGTGCAATCAACATATCCAAAAACCCAGTAATGCACTCGAAGACAAAGCACATATCAATCATTTTCTAAGAGAACAAGTGGAGGCAAAGTAGGTAAGGTTGGAATATGTACAAACCAAGGAACAAATGGCTAATATATTCACAAAGTCTCTTCAAAAGGATACCTTTGAGTATTCGAGAGAGAAGTTAGGGGTATTACCCCTATCAAGCATGCATTAAGATAGCTAGGTAGGCAAGCAATGAAATCAAATGGTGGATTGATGAGAACAAGGGACTACTCCACATAGGGACCAGTCACAGAGCTAAGGATGCACACCTTTGGCATTGTTGTCAAAGGGGAGAAGTTGGTTAAAGGGAAGCTAGAAAAGGGGAGCAAGAGGACAAAGAAGTTGAGGAAGATCATTAAAAAGAGTGAAGTCAAAGTGAACCCACAAAGGAGGACTAAGAGCAGTCATAGAATGAGGATGCATCATCTTAGGGAGAGATGTTGGGGAAAAAGAAAAAGGGCAAAGGACAGAGGCAAAGGCAACAATGTGCTGAAGTTGAAAAATTGATAATGTTGAAGTGTCATCATCAATATCAAAGGGGGAGATTGTTGCTAGAATGACTTGTGCATTCAATTATGACTATGTTATCATTGATGTCAAGGTATAGAAAGAATCAAGACTAGTATAAAATTTATGACCAGCAAGGCACATCAATCTTGTGTGTGTGACCCTAGTTCACAAAGGTGATTAGAGAAAGGTGAAGGTCAAGCCTAGCAGAGGCGATGCCAAAGGTTATCCACTTGGATAGAAGTTATGCTTAGAAGTTAAGTAAGATTGTATTGAAGGATGTCAACCATGAAAGGAAGTTAGAACAACTGGTAATCACATAGGATGGATTGGCCGAGTCAGCAAGGAAAGCATGGAGCAAGATACTCATGACTGTCATGTCACAAAGTAGGTAGAAGTGCACTCATTGTTGCAATTCGTAGTGATAGAGTTGTCACATCAAGGAATGATTGAAAGAATCCAAATTTGAATTCTTTCCAACAATGCAAGGCATTGAAAACACAAGACATCTATGACTCTTGTACGAACATGCTACATCTAACAAGAGTGGTGCACAACAACAATAAGAAGCCTAGCTAGCAGTAGGCTTGAGAGTTCAAATTTTGAATTCATAAATTAGGGCTTCTAAGCTGAACGAGAAGAGACTATAAAAGAAAACAAAGTCTAAAGAGAAAAGATTATTTTGCCAATTGATTAGCCATAGAGCCAAACACTCTAGCTAAGTGTAATCTCAAAGTTTGAAAGAGTGACAAATAAAGGTCACAATTAAGGCGATAGTTTATTGAGGAGAAGCTAGTGAGCCCAAGCAACACAAGAGTGAAGGCGTGCAAGAGCAAGCAGTGTCAAGCACATAAGTGATTGTGTCTGAAGATTGTAAAGCCAAGAGAAGGCATAACACAATTGTTGACAATTCAAAGAGCAATAAAGGGATCCATTCAAGAGAAGTGTAGTAGCTATTTCATTAGATCATTTCCATGTTATTTACTAATCTTTACAATAGTAAATCCCATTGAGGGTGGTCCCTAACAGGTTCTTTGTACTAAATCCCCTAATAGGATGACACATTAACTTGTGTTTCAAAGTCCTTTAACCAGGTTGGTCCTAATAGAGCAAGATTTTCATAGGTTTTATCTAAATCCCTTGATCAAGTGGCACCTAACAGTTACATAGTAATCTTTTAACGAAGATAAGCTCTTGACCGGGCGCATTTCAAAAGAGAGCAAGCTTCGTGAGGATCGACCCACACACTGCAGTTTTTACCTTAGCTGGGTTTTGACAAGATAAATATTGTGTTATGTGTTGTTATGTTTATGTTCATTGTTTCCACTTAATCTTGACCAGTTATGTTGCAGCTAACACAAACTTGTAGACTAGTATAAGTGAGATAAAAGTAGAAAAATTAAAACTGCTATGGTATATTGCTTCACCTCCCCCCTCCCCATCTCAGTATACCAACCTATGATTGGATCAAAAGGGACAATTGCATCAAGAGTCGAGAAGAAAACCTAGCTTCCTCCTTTGAACCATTCTCTTGTGTCCATCCATCCCAACAATGGACATGATGGCTTGGTACAATCACCACTAAATACTTCACCATGGCTCTGATACCAATTGTAAATTAAACAGAGCAGACAAATGGAATAGAAGTAGAAAATGAATAAAACAGGAGACGAATTTGCAGTGATCGACAATTGCCTACATCCACTCTCAAGTAGGGAATCACTTTAATATTAATCCAAACTGCAATACATGATCACACACATCCATTTAGACACTTGCATATAACCTTCAAGCAGAGAGCCACGAGAAGCCGAACAATCATTTGTGTAATAACCTTTCTAATAATATTATTAAATAGATATTTCCATTTGTAATAAAAATTTAATAAATAGTAATTAATAAATCAATATATAAATATATATTGATTAAATATAACTAATTATATAATGAATAAACAATATATAGTAACATAGTACAAATTAGTAACTAAATGATTATCAAGCACCAACCTATGTGATTAATATTGTTAGGAGCTAATATAAATAATAATAATTAATTCCTAAAATAAATGAGCCATACATGTTGGTCAAAGGAAGTTAGTAAAAGGGTGGCACTATTACACAATTCATATGGGGCCATATATATGCCAATCAAATCCGGTGAGAAGGCATAGGTTGGGAACGACGGAAAAAAATATAAAAAAAGGATGGCCATTCTCCACTTTGGCTGCTAAAACCAAGGATCAATAAAATATAAGTGGAATTACAAAACCATGTTTTCAGCAAGAAAAGGGAAATATTAGTAGTATGGAGTAAAGGGGAGGAAATTAATGAGGAATTCAGAATAGTATAATAAGTCAAAGGTAATATATAAGGTATTCTTAACTTTTAGTTTTATTTATTTATTTATTTATTTTTAGTTTCTCTATAGGTATATAATGAAACATATATGTGTAAATTCATATATAGATAGAATATTGTAAAATTCTCAAGATAAATAATAATATTGATAAATTCATTAATATGTGATATTTTATCATGATAAATAATAGTAAGGTATTTATTATTATAAACATAATTATTTGAAAGGAAATTCATTGAAGTGATATTACTATAGAATTTGGTTACATAAATAGAATATGTTTTATTTATTTCTTTGAATAATATCAATATATTTTATTTATGATAATCAATATAGTTCTTTTTGTAAGGAATATAGGATCGTAGATAATGTTGTGTCAGTTCTTGGGGCTGACACCATGGAGATTAAGGGAGGCATTAACTATCTCCATCTGACCACCGTGACTAGGATCAATAGACAATCTCCTTGTGCCAGAATCTTCTGATGATGTCAACACATGCATATGTGATTGGCCTTGGATAGAGGATGTCCCATCCAAGAACTTTAATGGAAGCACTCCATGAGAAGACGACAGAATAGCTAAGGGTTATGAATCCCAACCTAGAGATGTCATTAAGGTTGGGATTAAATTAGAGGATAGGCTAGTATAGTTATATTTTAAAAAAATTTATTTTGCAAGTATTACTAGTCCCGAAATAACCCTAATAGTGGAGACATTACAATGTGACAGTTGGACTTCAAATTTCCAACAGTAATTTCATATATTACTGCAAAGTGAGACACCAAACAGGTTATAAGATACCCCTAACGTAAGCATTAAACAAGGGAATTTCTTTTCCATCTATATAAGATATTGTTCAACAAGGCATAAAACACACACTTTAATTTTGATCATGTGACCTCTAACATAGAGTACACATCCCTTTACCATCAGACCAACTCAGGCTGTTTCCATTAGATCATATACCTTCTTTTGTGGTGGTGTGCTCTCTCCAAAGATTGTCATTTCAAATTAAAGAAAAAAGACTTGAATAATTTTTCAAAAACTTTCACAGGAAGAAGTAGCAGTGCTATTTATTCATCATTCTTTGGATAAACACATACTGATAAAATGGCAGAAGAGCCATTTATTTATCATTCTTTGGGAAGCATGAAAATGGTAATAGTGCCATTTATTCATCATTCTTTGGATAAACACGTACTGATAAAATGGTAGAAATGCCATTTATTTGTCATCCTTTGGAAAAACATATTGATAGTTGATGTCCAGGCCAAACTAGCCAAAAGAATTCCCTAGAAATGTAAAATTGTGTGTACACACACCAACTACTATACATAAACAAATGATCATAATATAATTTTTGATATACAAATAAATTACTAAGATTACAATATGTTGTCAACGTTGTTATCAAGACCAAGCCAATTGTCAAGATGAAAACAAGAATGCCCCTGCAAGATGTACTTAAAAAGAGAATCTAGCTTTAAGTAAATGGTGCCTACACATGCATGCTAAGTCAAGCCAGACACCTGAGCTATGATATAACAAGGAAAATACCTTGGTATAGTTATCCCTTGTGCATCCCTTCAAATTATACAACCAAATCTAATCTAGTATCATATTTCATTTTTTTGTCAAGAACAAATAACATTGGAAGCATTTGTATATCACCTTGTACTTCAAGATTGAGAGAGCTTGAATGCGAATTTGTCCCATTACATTAAGCTCCATGAAAATTTATTCACAATTTACCACTTAGACCCCCAATTTTACCTCATTACACCTTTTACCCTCCTGGTTACCTTTCCTCATCATTGCTGCAAATTCATCATAGTTAATTCGTCCATCCTGCAGATGCAGTCTAGGAATAAGTGTTGGCTTAAAATGAACAATGTATGGTATTAATTGCTTTTCAGCTCCGACTGGAGAAACTATACTTACATTGTTTGTGTCCACTTCAGCTATAATATTCTTTATGGTCTCATCATCACCCATTCCATATTTTATTAGAGCTTGCTGTAGTTCTTCTCTTGTAATGTACCTGAAGAAAAAATGGAGAATGAACCTGGGAAATATCTAATGTGTACAGGATTCAGTCTTAAGTTCATAAAGCTAAACAAAACGTTAAACAGATCCAAGTGACCAATGTCAAGCATGCTCATTGCAACCATATCATCAAAATTTATGTTGATTGAGCAAAGGTATACATCAATTATACCAAAGACACCTGAAATATAATCTATCAATTACAGATGGTGCTCTCAAACATTTTCTACCTCGTAAGTTCTTACTGATCTACATCCTTGCATGATTAAGATGGTATTATTTGTTTTACCTCCAGCCAAACAAATTTAGCATTAGAGATTCAATGAGACTCAATTCAGACATGTCTTTCTTGAAAATCTAGAAAACATACCCACTGTTGTCTTTGTCAAAGTACCGAAAGGCTGTATACAAATGATCTTCTTTTTCAATTTTATTCATGTTAAGCGTGGCCGTGATAAACTCAAGATAATCAATAGATCCATTCCCATCTACATCTGCCTAACAGAAGAAAAACAGAAATTTCAGGACCAAAGATAAAATAAGGGATGTCTTAAAAAATTTAAGTCACTCATTTAATCAGGCATCCAAATATGCCTAAGCTTACAGATTCCATCAATTGTTCAACTTCAGAGTCAGAGATTCTCGAGCCTTGTTTTGCAAGACCAATCTTCAATTCTTCAAGTGTTATTGTGCCACTGTTATCAGTATCCATACTTCTGAACATTTCCTTCAAACCCACAATTTCTTCTTCTGATAGACTTTCTGCTATCACCTGATCAATGGTACCAAAACAGTCAGATAAAATACGAACTATTGGATGTCCTGCACTTTTCATCAAAGTCCATAAAAACAATGAAATAAGCATACCTTCAAAGCAACCCTCTTGAGCTTGTTCATTGCCCTAAATTGCTTCAACCTAGTCAATACTGCATCGTCAATGGGTCTATCAGGTGCTTCACCATCTTCTCTAACCCATTGGTGATCTGCATCACAGATTTTTAGCAAACTAAAAAATTTATAACAATATCACAAATTCTACACCTAAAGAAATGAACTTATAAAACTCATTTTACAAGCACTTGGGTACAATTATTTATGCAACTCAATTAACACCTACTGCTCTTGCAGAGAAAATGATATCAGGTAATAAATAATCATCAAATGAAAAGCCCTGCTAGGTGACATAAAAATTGCTTCCTAATCTTTAACATTGTACATCTCAGCCTTAGGATAATTTTAAATAAATAGCACAATACCTACTTAAAACTTGCTGAGCTGTAAGACGTTCTTCTGTGTCCTGATTCAGCATCTTCTTGACCACATCTATTGCACCGGCTGATATTGATGGCCATGGTCCACTTTCAAAGTCAACATGTCCATGTAAGATAGCATCAAAAATGCCTTGCTCTGTTTCTGTTTGTAGTCAATCATTTTAATCAACTTATAAACATGATGAACAAGCAAATAAAAAACTATAGCAAATTTACACGGTACTAACCAGCCCAAAAAGGGGGCACACCGCTTAAAAGAATATAAAGTATAACTCCAGCACTCCAGACATCAGCTTCCAGTCCGTAGTTTCGCTGTAAAACTTCAGGGGCAACATAAAATGCACTGCCCACAATATCTCTATACTTTTTTCCTGCACCAATATACACACGGAAAAAAAGATGATACATGCATTAAACCTCCAAATGGGCAGGGAACAATTTTCAACTATGGAAGCAAACAGAATTTGTGAAAGGAAATACTTTTTCTAGTAGCAAATACTTCAGTAAAAGCGTGTCATCATAACATGTAAATATGTGTAAATGAACCATTTCAAAAAGGCAATGAAACAAAAAGACCTCAAGTGTAGTTTTGTATATATATTAGCATTCCCAGTTGATGTTTGGCTTCAATGTTGTCATATCTAAATATTCAGTCAGTTCAGCTTGAGGGAAAATCTGGTGGAAGAAAAGATTGATTTGGTTCAGAAAATTAAGAAATATAAAATTACTTTAAAACATCATCTTAAATCCACTACATAAAAATATCAAATCTATTAAAACTAGGGACTACAAACATTTCTCAAGGGACAATCAAATACACATGAAGATAGATAATGGCCCATCCAAAAGGGGAAGAAACCAGAAGTTATGATTTTAAGAAAAGTTCATTTGGTTCTGAAATCGACAATTGTTAAAAAATCATAAATTTAAATTAATATAAAAATGTCGATCAGGGTATAAGGATTAAATATTTCAATAACTATACCAATAAAGGAGGGATTAGCCCAATTCCATGAATTACAATTACCATTCTTCTCCACGACAAAAAGTATTTGAAGGCACATGTGTGCTAAGTGGATCTCGTTGCATCGAAATAAGCGACATACATAAAAAGTGTCATTAGTTTAGGGACTACGCAGGTAATTTTGAGATAAACAATACAAATCAAATCCTACAAAATATTAAAAACCAACCAAACATGCAAATGGATGTCTTCAATTGCTTAACATAGATATACAAGAATGTTATCATTGGTTTAATTCTAAGTTGCCCTGGATTTCCGGAATGAGGGGACAAAGAGATGGGGAAACATGTTTCAAAATGGATTTATTTTTCCCAAAGCAAGGGACGGCCATGGGGACAGCTATAAAAGACATAGCGAAAATTTTAGATATATAGGGAATTTTAAATATTCATATGTAAACATGGATAAAGAATGCATATATACATTATAGAACCTTAACATATAACATTTGTGTTAAATAGTTTAAATT
The DNA here is from genome assembly GCA_028749045.1 of Cupressus sempervirens. NCBI lineage: Eukaryota > Viridiplantae > Streptophyta > Pinopsida > Cupressales > Cupressaceae > Cupressus > Cupressus sempervirens. Next base: position 485,344,519 of record CM053786.1, read on the forward strand.
AAAAGTTCACATGAGAGTGGAAGTAAACAAATTAACAAAACTCAAACATTATTTAAATTAATTTTATGGTTCAGCCAAGGGACGGGTTTCCAAAAGTTTCACCATTTTTGGGACATTCATGTTTTTGGGACAAATCAAATTGTACCAAAAATGCATATCCCCGGGTAACACTGGTTTAATCCCACATTGCTAAGAATTATGAAACAAGGGTCACTTTAAGGCATTTCGTGCTCCAAAAACTATCAATGAGAAAAGAGACTAGAGGGTGAAAAGACCAAACAGGTGGGTTACATTCATTGTTCATTTTCCCTACTAATAAATGCTTAAAGGTGCTTGTGTGTTAACTGGGTCCCCCTATTTTCTTACAATTATCTACATAAGAAGAATATCATAGGTGTAATGACTATGTATGGAGGTTATGTTATGATGACTTAAAAGTTGAAACAAATGTCATATCCCACAAAAGTTTAAATCGATATTAAATGCTATGTGTTAGAATCTGAAAAGATTAATAACCCAGAAAACTAGTGCAAAGAGTAAATATCTAAACTATGAATGCAAATGATACAAAATCAAAATAGCATCATAGAGTTAGTCTCCAAGAGAGTAATGCAAATGCTGGAAGCAAAATAGCATTAAGAGGATGCAAAAACAAGAGATACAAATACAAGCCAGGTAGCATGCTTATATAGGCTAGGAAGAGGGAGAAGGTGGCAACACCAACCAATGAGAAGCAACCATCTATCGGACTAAAGATAGCAAAGTATCTTCCCAAGATAGCTAATGGATGCTCACATGTAAGAAGGTGACACCTCACAACCATTCACCTAATAAGACATGCTTTATTAACCTAAGCGAGATTATTAAAAGTGTAGAAAAAACCTAGCAAAATAGGAAAAATAAAAAACTACACTAACACTATGATACTCAATATTATGATTATTTATTAACAGTAAATCTAGCCAAGAAAAAGATAAATGACATTAAGATCATATATCCTTTAATTTTTGTATTTCATATATACAAACATCTCAAAAGACCAAGTTAATTCATTGATGTAAAACAATTGTTGAAATCTATAATATGAGTGAATTTCAATTTGTCCCTTTCAATGATATTGCATTTTCATACTTCTGCTAGATCCTCAAACCCAACATTCTTGCATCCCTCCCTTTCAAAATTCTAAGGCATGATCTCATTGAACTAATCATGGTTTCCATGTACATCCACAAGGTCCACTATATTTCGACACACCCACAAATCAAAGCAAAATATTAAGAAAAATTAAGTTCCGGAACTCTCAAACCTTGATGGCTTCTTTGAACAATTGTGTGTTGTCCATCCCTACATCTCCCTTCAACTATAGCAGTTAATGCTCCATTCACCATCTTAGATATTGTAATTTCATAGATTATTATTTATTTTTCATTGCATTCTTTCCATTTCTACCCCTATTTTGGCCTCTACAAGTCCATCAAGTACCTTAGACACCACCAAAATCAAACTGTTTGTAAAACCTACTTTACTTACAAAATTTCCCACATCATTGTTAACTTCCCACATTAAGAAAATATAGCAAGGATTAGAAGGCTTTTGAAGATTGAAAATGGAACACCAACACAATCATAAAGCATTCTTGGAAAAACTCTCTATACTATTTTTTTTAAAAAAGAAAAAGGTAATCATGCGTAATTTGACAGAATTCACCTTTCCAAGATGCCACTTTACACTATTTAATTCAATCTTGAGCTAATGCCTATTGCCATGAAACGTTAGAATCCCATCACACATAAAGTCATAGCATATAATGTTGGAAAATTTCCTCCCTTTGTTTACCAACTCCCTTGCAATGTGAGTCAAGATAGCTCCCAATGAAGTTTTATAGCTGAGAATTAAATATGTATAAAAGTTGTGGCCAAAAACCTAAAACCATCTAACCCATGCCAACAAAAATATCTCTATATCCCTAAGGGAAAACGAATGTCAAATAAAGGAAATTACTTGCAATTCAGTTTACCAACAGCTCTAAAAGCTACAAGAAACAAGAACATTTCACACTACCTTCTGCCTTATCCATGCTCTACTGATAAACAAATATTTCTAGGTTTCATAGAGAAAATTTTGAACACAAAAACTTCCATGAATTCTATAACAAATTCTAGAACCAAGAAATGCAAAAACACTTTAAGAATGTGAGTGATGACTTATATTCCAAAATTGTCAAAGAGCTTGTTAAGAACCCCTATTCTAATAAAGGTATTATTATTAGTTTGCAATAGTTTGTGTGCATCTACTTTTTAAATCAACCTATATGGTAGATTAGAGTAAAATAATTATCCCAAATTCATGGGATGGTAGTAGGTTGCCTTTAGCTAGACTTTGCTAGCCTGATGACTTAGCAAGTTGTCACATCCCCTAGGTACTACTTTATTTTCTTCCAATGCTCCTAGACCCAATGTAATTTGGACTAGGGGTGAAAGTGAAATTCGCAAAATGATGGAGTGTGTGTTCTTCGGTGGGTGTGGGGGGAATGGTTATGAATGTAGTGCCTCCCGTGTTTGCATTTGGTCATTGTAATTGTTTATCCAAGCTAGAACCTACGTATGGTTTATCATATGACTCTTCATATATTATTCCTTTGCAGTGACAAACATGTGATGCATTTGATTACTGTTACATTATTTTGTTCATATGATATCATTGGTGATGTATATTTTATTTTATTCTTGTGATTTCAATGATGATAATATATGCATGATGACTCTATGATGATGTCTAGATACATTTATATTTATATAGATGATATTTCAGCCTTATTGAGTTGGTGGCGATTTTATGATGCGTACTGATTTTGTGTCAGTGTTTTGACGAGATGTTGTGCTACTATACATGAGTTGTTCAGGTTCAAGTAATCTGTTTTATGATTATTATTGTTGTTAAGGATAAGTAATGATATTTGATGGAATTAGTTAAATGATGAATATATGTGAAAAGAGGTGGTGTTGTAACATTTGAATACATAAGAATGATTATGCCATCAGTGATTTATGTTATTTGATTATTTTATATGTGCTTCATCTATTTTATATACATGAGCGAGTACACTTGACATGTGAATGTTTTAGTGATATATTGGGCATCGAGTCCACCTGGCTTCAAAGGTTTGAACATGCCTATATTTTCTGATGATTATTACAAAGTTAGTCATGTGGCAATTCATACTACCCAGCCTAATTATCTTTCCTAATCTAGGTGATAATCACCATATTGCACATACTTGCCCATTTGGTTACCGCATGGTAATGTATGGTTATCCCTTGCATATTATGAAAGACCAATAACATCTATTTGTGTGCATTGTCAATCTCCACATTTGTCATTGCTAATATTTTGAATTAAAATAATATATGTAATAAAGTATTTTGTGTGGCAGTTTATGTCAAATAAGTATTTGATTTGATTGGAATTAAATGATTTATTTGGTTTTGGGATTTTGAAAGTTTATTTTATTAATCTTAAGTAGTTTACAATATTTTATTGATTTTCAAAAGAGCTATTTTTATTGTGAGAAAAGATCATTTTAAATTATCTGTCATTTTTTATTTGTTGGAGCTCTCAAACCCTCTTCTGGTGGATTCGGACTTTTGCTTGGATTGGATGATTCGAGCAGAGAAATTTGTGGGTATTGGCTCTTTAACTGAATTCTTCTAGCTTCCTAGTTTTCATTTCATCTTGTTGAGTCTCTAGCAACTTCAAATTTGGATATTTGCTTGATTTGAAGTACAGATTTCTTCATTAGTCTCTTGTACTTCAATTTAATGGATGTTTGTGAGTTGCAAATGATTTATGGGATGGAATTAGTCATGTTTTCATGTTGAAGTGATTTTGGTTGTAATTTGAGTCTTGATGGAACCTTAAAATTTGCAGAACTTTGAAGTTCTAGAAACAATAATGAAAGGAGAAACTTATGTGTGTGCAAATGCAAAATCATCACAAGTTGTGTAAATATCAAAGAGTTAGATGTTCATGTTCGTGTGGTTCATAGTTATGACCTACAGGGGGGCATGTTAGAAGAATGGTTTTCATGTTGCTGTGGGATAAATCAAAATCATCTAAATACTCATATAGAACTGTGAAAGATTGCACATTCAGCAGGAACTAAATCCTCACTAGTTATCTCTCCAGGAATCTGAAGCCTTCCATTCACAAAGGAAAACTTTCCCTGAGGTAATGGAGAAACGGTATCTGACCATGATAATGCTCTAGGCCCGACTCCACTGCCATCATGTAGAAATGTTGGCTAGTTTGGAAGATAAATCAGAGAACATCAATATATATATATATATGAAGCAAAAACAATAGGCCTAGAGTAAATGAGGCAGAAACAAAGTATAAAGAGAAGAGATTGGAGATGTTTTGTGTACCTGAGGAATCTATACAACTGTACCCAGTAGACAGGTCTCAATGTTCTCTTTTAGTACATACTGCCATGCCAGACAATTTCTGGACAATTACCTCCAGCAGCTTCGATGTGACTGGAGAAAGTTATGATTGATTGAAGTATGACAGAGCAACCAGGTTAATCAATTTGTGACAGACAGTGAATGATTTGATTGGTTTATCAAATCTGTGATGATCGAAATGTTGGGATTCAAGATTTATGATCTATACTCAGTTATGTGATCATGGTTACAGTTGTGCGTGATTTGACTTACAGGAAGCTATGTTTAGGATTAGTTAAAGTATGTTAAGGACAAAATGCAAGAACACTTAGAACGGTTTAAGTTTGATCCTAAACCAGTATGAAATAGGTTGACTATGATAGATCTTTCGAGATGGAAAGTTAAGTGATGATGTGACAATGATGTGGCACTTGTGGGCTGTCGAGAATTGGTCATACATTGGTCGTTGTGATCAAATTTCTCAAAGTCAAGCATGCCCATTGGAAAAAGTACATAAGACCATATGTTTTTTGTTGAATCGATGTGCAATTCATATTGTTGATCGTGTGGAATTGGTAAAGGACAGATTAGGGTTTGTTAACATGTTTTGGCAGGCCTAAGATGAAATTCAAGTGTAACACGTTTAGGTTAAGGAGGTTCTACTTCTACTTCTAACCACGAATGCAATGAATCATCGATGACTTGAACTCTACTAGATGTAATCTCACCAGTGGCTCCACCCACCTCGTGCAAGCTTGTAAGGACCACTCAAATGGTTTTCAAATCAATATCTCCTCTCCAATCCCATCAAATGGATGTAAACAAAAGATTCAACATCGATTGAAGTTAAGTGCATTCAATCATTGACTTACCACACAAGACACCCTTACCATTGACAAGAGGCTAGTGGCCCGGATCTGTTCAAGTCAAACAAGTAAACATCCACAACAACTTCCATTCAACTAAACTAATTCAACATGAAAATAAATTTACTCCAATTGAAAGACTAAGGAAACCATGCAACACTATGAAGCAATAACAAATAATTCACCATGAAGAACCAATAGTGAACAATCCATTACTTTGAAAGCATCATAGCAACAATTTGATCAAGTCTCTCCCTTAGCTATTGTATTCTACTCTAGCTTTCTAATCTCACTTCCTAAAACTAATCTCCTAAGCTCCTCTATTTCATTACAAATGAGGAGACCTTGACCTTTTATAGTAGTTTCATTATAACGAAGGGCCAAGATTGATTGAAGATCAACGGTCAAGATTTCTTCCCACAAACCCTGATTAGGGTTGTCAAATTTACAACCAATTACATGAAGGAACCAATTCATGGGCCAATATGAAAATTACAATTATTTTTTTTCCAACCAATGAGAAAATAGGACACTTGGTTTGTTGTGATTAATTGTGCTTGAAATTGAAATTTTTCAATAGGAGATAAACAATTACCACGTCATCATCCTTATCATGTGCTTGAAGTCTTGGCTTGAGAAGATGTTTGTTAAAACTGCAAATATTTCTTGCTCGAATGTTAACAAGTATCTCCAACATTTGAAATTTTCACCATCCTTTGAAATTTCTTCATGGAATCAACTTGAACCACTTGCATCTTTGTGAACCTGTGAACTTGGTCTTTCTCAATTCTCCTTGAATATGTCCTCATGTAGCTAGATCTTGTGTGCTTTCCTGAATTTCCCTTGATTTCAATCTGAATTTGTGGGTTGATAGCTTGAACATGAATCTTTCCTTCTCACTTGAGTCCTCAGGCTTGAGTCATTTTCCTGTAGTACCCACTTGAAGTTTTAAGGCCTTGATCATCACCTTTCCCTCTAGTTCCTCCTAAAGCAAATTTCTGTTGGTATAATGATGGAGGGTATGTGCACCAACAACACTATAATTTTCTAAGATATTCTAAGAATGAATTTCATTTCAGCCCTCTTTGAATGCACCTTGCAAAACAAAGGAGAAAAACATTAAGTTTGTGAGAAATATCTGAAAATAAAATCACATCAATAATAAACAAACTTCATCCCAACTCTAGCATCAAAATTCATCTCTCTCACAACTCACGAATCTGCCCATTAAATTTGTCTTCAAGTAATTTGGATTTCCCTTTTTAAATCATCGTAAGCTAGGCATTTCAGTGGTGATAACTCCTAGGTTTTTTTTAATTTAATTGCAAAATCAAAAGTGCTAGCATAAAAAAAATTTAATTTCCATCCATGGGCTGCAAGAATAATTCATGATGGGTAGTGCTAGTGATTATAAAGGATGAGAGTTGGCTGGTGGAAAATCCTTAACTTTAGGAGTTTCCACTAGGGAAAATCCTCAAGAATTTTCATCGAACATGGTGTAGCCTTTTTTTGTCTTAAAACTTTCCAAATTTCATCATTGTCACTCAATTTCATCCTAACTCAACCTCCTCTACCCCGACATTTTCTTAAAATGCATTTGGCGAAAAAAATGAAAAAGGGAAAAATTGGTGGAAAATCCTTAGCATCAAGAATTTCCACCGGATAGGATTTTCTCAAAATTTACCTCTATTCAAATATTCCTTGGTGAGTCCTTGTTGTATTCTTGCTCATGATGTTTCCCTCGTATTATAAATTGATCTTTAAATGCGTTAGAGGATAGTGAAATTTGGGAGAATTAATGTGGTGAAAATTCTTGAGCATCAGGAATTTCCCCCTAGTGGAAAATCCTTAGCATTGGGAATTTCCCCCAGATGCACTTTTGCCACTTACCCTGCTTCCCCTACAATTCTATGTATGGATGCTTCTGCTTCATATACACCTGAAACTAGTTAATCTAGATAACGACTGTGCTAGGCTATGTATCTACTGTAACTACCACATGGCAGATATGCTTACATATGTGATTGTGTTGCTGGTGCAGACTAGTGAATATGCTGCTTAGACTCACCAAAATTTGTCATTTTGACCGTTATGCCCATTCTTTCATTAATTTTTTGATTTTCCATGGCTTAGTGTGATCTTGCACCTCCTTTTGGGTTGATAAGAAGAAATGGGGAAAATCCCAAGTGTCAGGAATTTCCCCTCAGTGAAAATCCTGAGTATCAAGAATTTCCCCCCTTATCCGCTAGAATTTTATGGTAGATTACCATTTTTTCCTCTCTTCATTGTTTTAGTAGTGGAATAATTAGCTTGCTATCATAATAAGGATCTCTCAAAGCGCTTGCACCTCATTTTGTTCAAAGGGGGGAATCTTAAGATTTTGGGGAGAAATGAGGGGGAGGGGAAAATCCTGAGCATCGAGAATTTCCCCCTAGTGGAAAATCTTAAGCATAAGGAATTTCCCCCAGAGGAAAATCCTTTGCGTCAGGAATTTCCCCCCGGTAGAGAATCCTTTGCATTGGGAATTTCCACCGAGCATAAACGGTCACAATCCTTCTCCTATTTCTCAAACATGCAAACCCTTCTCACCAAGAATAAGATTATATCCTCCAATTTGGACTTAGGCTAACAAAACACCCCAGAGGACACCAGAACTCTTACGCAAACCCTAGATAGCGGGCTAAAAATTGCTCAAACTTACCTTCGAGCTTGGAGACTTAAAAATTTTGCCAACCAAAACTACCTAAGACGAAGACTCCTACTTGCTAAAACAAAAAGAGGGGGTCCCCATTTGCAATGGAGTAATAGTGTGAAAACCACACAACAGTCATGAAGATTGAGATGTCTATTGATATGATAATATTTATAGATGCAAGTGTCGTGATTGTGAATGGTGTGCACGATCAAGCCAATAGATGAATTCATGCAATCACAAGATGTTGAGCTAAATAGGATTTGTACAAGCAATAGAAAAGTGTTATTCCTAGATTACTTACCTTGTTGTATCCTAAAAGGTTCTCAAGTTTAAAATCCCTTTATCGGGTCAGTCTTAACAAGGTGAGCAAGATCTTGACAAATTTGAAGTGTAATTCCTTTAACTAGGTGGCTCCTTAATTTGGGTTAGAACTCCTCCAAGGAGGTTACTCCTAATAGGGCTAGAGGAAAATCCCTTATGACTCCTTATAGGGTCTTCTCGTAAGAAGGCATTATTATAAGCTCTTAACAAGGCTAAGCTCTTAACTAGACGCATTTGAAAAGAGTGCAAAATACTTGGCCATATTTATTCCCAATGTATATTTTCCCTTTGACCAAGGATTTCCACGTTAAAAATCTTAGTGTCTTTATGTTACTTTTGTGGATGCTTTATTAGTTGTCTTATTGATAGTTTCACAAGTTTACATTGCATGCATGTGGTGAATGGTTTAATGGTTAAGATCTGATTTGGTTGATCATTGTTCAAAAAGTGGTTAAAGTTTATGAATTTGACAGATTATTGATTCACCCCTTCCCCCCAAGTAATCTTGGACCTTAAGTATATTAACAATTGGTATATGAGCTGCAAGAGCCCTATTGGCTCACACTATAGAAATACTAAAGAAGTGTTTTTTGTTTTTCAAATGTTTTGCAATCTTTTTGGTTATTTGCAATATATAGTTGTTTTTGTATTTCCAAATATATAAGAATGCTGAAATGACTTACAAGTAACAACTACTAACAATGCCAATATACTAACGACTTGCAATTTATTACAAATGATTCTCATGGACAAACCAAATTAAACAAGGAACCTAATAGTATATGGCATCCAATGAATGTAACAACAAATTGAGTGTAATTTGCAATTAGCAGGCAAGTTTGTGTTGGAAGAATTGAAGCAGATTACCCTTAGAACTTCACGCCCCAAACAATAGTTTCCTAGCATGTTGCTAGTAGATGCAACACTGGGAATTTCAAACCGAAACACAGCTTGTTGATATGTAGACACTACCCCTTAATACACATGACCACTACTAGGAAGTTGGCCACCCAGATGAATATGTAATTGCACACTTTACGCAACCACAGATAACAATGGCCTACAAAGAAACAACAAACTCACACATAAATGAAGGCAATCCTTGGCATCCAAAACTCTGATCGAATAGAAGAAAAATAATGGACAATTCGGTATATAACAACACCAAATTTCCAATCCAATAAGCAAGGATAATTTCCAGAATTTCACACACAAATCACCACATATCTCAATCACTTAAAGTGTGAATTGGAGAGAGAAATCAGTCCTCACAAACTCATGATGGAACCCTCAGAAAAATTCTCCAAAATGAAATTTGATACAATGTCAGAATGGGTCGATTTTCTCCAAGAGGCCTCTTTATAATTACAAAATGCAACTTGGCTCCTTCCTCACACCTTTCATTGAAGATGCTTCTCTTACACACTTTCAAATTATAACATTATAATGATAAAATTATTTATTAAGATAGTCTTAATAAATAACTCATAATATGAAGCTCTATTAATTGACCCATACAAACACTGAAGATGCCAAACACTGGGTACCTCAACTGCACTACTAAAAATAGTAATCGTCCAAAATTGACTTACTATAAATAGAAAGGCACTCAATAGAGATCCTCAAATCTAATTGTCAACTCACGAGGGTCACTATAATGAACTGACCTCGCCATGCTATAGGAACTTGCTAAATTGGGGACATTACAGTCCTCCCTCCCCAAGATTGCTTGTCACCAAGCAATCACAGTCTAGGGTGATGAAGTATATCCTCAAGCTCTTAGGTGGCATTCTCATCTAGAAGACCCTACCATTTCACTAAAAACTCCCTGATGGTCCACCGATGCAAATGCCTCTCTTTGGTATCCAAAATAGCCTCAGGGATCAACTCAAGCCTCCCCTCATCATCCAGTGGGGGTAAGGTGGAGGTTGGAATAACAAGTCTACTTAACGCCTTCTTGAGGTGCAATGCATGGAACACATTTATGTACTCTTTTGTCCGCTAGCAGATCCAACTCATAAGCTACCTCACCCACACATCACACTACGCAGAAGGGAACATAATAAAGGGGCTTGAGCTTCTCAAACCCACTCTTCTTGATGTAAGACTGCCTGCCACTCTTCACCCAAGCCCGCAACTAAGATTATACATAATTCCGCAAATAGCCTTCCACTCACTCATTAACAATCTCTGTCTAACAATCAATCTAAGGGTAGTAAATGGTACTCTGTAATGTCCCCAATTTTTAATATTTTTTTAATTAGGTTAATTAATTAAATGGTCCTAAAAAATAAATAATATTAGGACTTATTTAATTAATAAAGGAGCCCAATATTTATTAATTATCCATAGGTGTTTGTCGTGTTGGCAACTCTCGGGAGTTTTCTCTGAAGGGATATTTATGTGTGGCATGTAGGAAGTTGTTAGTATGTGATTTTAGATTATTTTATTGTACTGTGAATTCCTATTAGAGTTTAGTATTGTTCACCAATTTGGAAGTGAAAAATCTTCCCTTCTTGACTATTATGGTTTCGGTGGGATTTAAGCCTCACCCTATTGTAATTCTCTATATTACTTTGCTTCGGCTCTAGCACATCTGAGGCACCATCTTTATCTGATAAAAAAAATTCCATGATCAGTGACAATTTGCATACATTCCTTTTCCTCGGTGAATATCTCAGTTAATGAATATCTTGTTTATATTGGGCATCCAATTAATAGTGTGCATATGTTTTGGGCATCTCAATCTTCATTTCCTAGAGCTAAACCTATGGTCATTTCCAGATTGCCTTCAGACAAAGATCCCCTTTGGACCGAGATACCCTTCAGCCAAGATTGCCTTCGGATGAAGATCCCCTTCAGATTGAGGTTGCCTTCAACCAAGATCCCCTTCAGACAAAGATTTCCTTCGGAAAAAGATCCCCTTTGGACCAAGATATCCTTCAACCAATTTGCTTTCGTATGAAGATTGCCTTCAACAAAGATCCCCTTCTAATTGAAGTTGCCTTCAGCCGAGAAAGCCTTCGACTTTGGACTGAGATCCCCTTCAAATCGAGTTTGCCTTTGGATTGAGATCCCCTTTGCACCGAGATACCCTTCAGCCAAGATTTCCTTTGGACGAAGATTCCCTTCAGATCGAGATTGCCTTTAGACTAAAACAATCTTTGCCTTTGAATCGAGATCTCTTTCAGACTAAGATTTCCTTCAGACTGAGATTTCCTTCAAACTGAGATAGCCTTCGGCCAAGGTTGCCTTCGGGCCAAGAATGCCTTCACGCAGAGATTTCCTTTAGGCCAAGATTGCCTTCGAGCATTATAGTGCTTCGAACAAAGACCGCCCTCGAGCCAAAATTGTCTTCAAAACATTACCTACTTGAGAGTCACCTTTGTCCCGCACAATATGAATAGCTCTTGCCAAAAATGACTCATGAAACAACTATCATGGTTGCTCACAATACTTCGAGGTAAACCATGCAATCTAAACACTTCACGAAAAAACAATTCCACAATAGGTGCAATTGAAAAAGTGGTGGTGATGGGAAATAAGTGAGCATATTTGGTGAGGCGATCCACAACCACATAAATGCAGTCCCTGTCGTGGGCTTTCAACAACCCCACAATGAAGTCCATAGACAAATATTCCCACTTCTACTCAAGAATGGGAAGTGGTTAAAACAACCGTATTGGATAGGTATGTTCCTATTTGTTTTGTTGACAAACAGAGCACTCTCTAACATATTATTGCAAGTCAAACTTAAGGCCCTTCCATGTGAACCTCTCCTAGATCTATCTATAGGTCTTAAAGAACCCAGAATGTCCAGCCAATGGAGAATCATGAAAAGCCCATAGTATAATATGTCTAACACTTTATCCTAGGACCAAATAGATCCTCCCCTTGTAAATGATGAACTCATTTGCAAGGGTATAGTTTTTCATGCTTGCTACCATCAACAATGCCAACTACCCACTAATCTCTAGCACATTCTATGATGATCATGTGTCTCCAACCCTCAGCAATCTCAATAACCATGCATAAGTGGGGTATCTATGACAACTACTATATTCAGAGTACCCTTTATGTAGGAGATATCAAATTATAAGGCTGTAGCTTACTGACCTAGTTTTGTTGCCTCTCATTTAGATACCGTTGACCAAGGAAATGTTACAGGCTATTGTGATCTGTTTTGGTACAAGATTTGTTGCCAACTAAGTACTACCTAAATTTGGCCAAGGCATGCATAATGGCCAATATCTCCTTGTCATGAACAATAAATTATCTCCAAGGTCTCTTGAGATTCCTTCTCTCAAATGCAATGGGATGGCAATCCTAGGTCAAAACTGCTCCAATGCCCTCACTTGAGGCGTCACAATGTAACTCAAATGGCCTCGTGAAATATGGCAATGTTAGGACTAGGCATGCTGTCATAATCTCCTTGAACTTCTCAAAACACTCTTGTGCCTAAGCAATCCACTCAAAAGCACCTTTACGGGTCAAATCAGTAAGGGGACTTGCATGTTGAGAGAACATTGCCACAAATCGGTGATAAAATGCACACAACCCAATAAAACCTCTAAGTCGTATCAAGTTCTCCAATGTAGTCCAATCCAGAACAGCATGAACCTTATTAGAGTCCATGCATTGTACTGATGATATGCCAAAGATATAACAACTCAATCATGCTTACTGCACATTTGAGCTCCTTGGCATACAAGTAAGCCCTATCACAATAGTCCAACATTGTATCCAGGTGTGCTACGTGTCATCCCAAGTCTTACTATAAACAAGTATGTCATCAGAAAACACTAGAATAAATCTCTACAACTAGCTATGAAAGACTCTGTTCATAGTACACTAGAATGTAGCTGGTGCATTAGTCAAGCCAAAAGGCATGACTAGAAACTCAAAATGGCCACAGTGACACCTAAATGTTGTCTTCTCCACATCCTACTCTCTGACTCTAATTTGATGGTACCTTGATCTCAAGTCAATCTTGGAGAAGTAATATGCCCCAGGCAACTCATCAATAAGCTCATCAATATGAGGGATAGGATATTGGTTCTTTATAGTCTTCCTATTTAGCATTCATAATTTATGCACATCCTCAATGTCCCATACTTTTTCTTCACCAAAACAATTGATGAAGCAAAAGGAGACTTACTCGGCCTAATATGTCCCATAGAGAGCAGCTCTTGTATAGCCTTCTCTATCTCATCCTTAAGCCGCTTAGGTTGTCGGTAAGGAGTAATCATAACGGGCTTTGTGGCCTCCTCTAACTCAATAATATGCTCAATCCCTCTATCAGGTGGCCTGCAAGGAGAAATGTCACTAAACTCTTTAGAGTGTTCAGTTCTTAGCTGAATATCACAGTGGTAGACTGGCTTATTTGTCCCATCCAATGTAGGCAACATCTAGTACTCTTCTGCCCAATCAACTACATCATCATAATGTACTAAATGTTGCATATGCCTGAAAGAAATCAACTTCAAATACTATGCCTAATTGTAATAACCCTCAGCCAGTTATAGCTTAAACAAACATCAATTTCCTTCACTAATCAACAATTTAGCATTTTGTCAAACACTTAACTAGTATACTTCGATACCTGTTTGTGCAGCGGGCTATATAAATAAGTTGCTAGTCTGAACTAACAACAAATTGAGGATTACAAAATATTGATAAATAATAAACTAAGTTGGCACTGTTGGAAAACCGTGAACATTTACTCATTAAATTTCAGTCTTTGTACTTATTGAATTATGATACCAGCATAGTGATGAAACAAACAGCAATTTCCTTAATCATTTGCAGATTACAATTTATTTATTTATAAAATAGAACCTTGAACCTGGAGGTATTCGAACACCAATAGTGGTCAATGGAACAACAAAAGAATTAAATTTCTCAGTGAATGTCCTCAAGATGAAGTTACTTACCGTTCATTGTGCAGAGAATGTAACACCACAATTGGGTGTTGTAGCTATCAAACAGATTGCCAATAATGGTGTTTATATATGCAAAATATAACTCCCAGCCAATATATAACAGTCCCAAGACAAGAATGGAAAAATGTTCAGAAATTCTAGAATGCAATTAAATCCACATCCCACAACAAGAGTAAAAGGCATTCAATATTCAGATAATTGCAGCGATCTATGCCAAACTGCATTAATAACAAATACTTCAGCATGAAAATGCTCACCAGGTTTACTAAAAGGCTTGAGTGCAGGAAGATAGACGCCCTAGTACACATGTTTATGGGTGGTTTGTAGTAGAACCTGCATCACAATATAATCCTGAGCCAACACAATCTCCCACAATGAAACTTGGACAGCAATATCACTAAATCGCAAAGAAGATCCACGCCCATTAATAGTAGTATCTGGGCTTATTAAAAACCAATAAATCATAACCAAAATTACGAAACCCCAACGCCAATTTGCTCAGAAATACCTGACTCCAATGCAGTAGTGAATTGGGTGCCCTAGATTGCTCAATAATAGAGATGTTAATTCGACACAAATAACAAGATGGACGCCAGCCAACAACTGATATAAGTGCTACCCAAACAGAGGTAATGTCCACTAATTCTTCAACTATCAACCAACTTCTCAGTCACAGTGAGAAATAGTAGGAGAAGCCACAAGAAAATTCTCGAACTCCTCAAACTCCAATCTCCGCTATACTTCAACAACGGAGAAATACCCCAAATCAAACCCTTATACCTTAGCAAAGGATTTGAATACATAAATCAAAAAACTAATAACCCTCACACAAAAGCAACAAAAGCAAATTAGACAATTGGATGTTTTTCTCCCCAAAATGGGCTCATATTTATAACCCCCAAATGGCACTTAGTTTCCCAAACACAACTTCCACTTAGGAAGCTTCATCAACACAACATCATTTTATAGCATTAAATATAATAAAGTGCCATTATAATAATGTAACCTTAATAATTTATTAATAAATATGAACCTGTGCAATAAATAGCCCCATCCAACACAATTGATGACCAACTGCCAGCGCCAACAACTGCACCGCCAAATGTGGCAACTGCCCAAAATAGACTTACTAAAAATAGCAAGTCCACAACTAAGACCCTCAAGTCTCACTATCATCTCACAAGGGTCGATATGATGAACTGACTAAGCCAACTACAGAGACTCGCCAGAAATGGGGACATTTTGGTCCTCCCTCCCCAAGATTGTCAATCCTCAAGCAATCTGGAAACACACTCAAAGCTCCACCTAGATCTCACAAGAAGAAGCATGTGACATCCCTATCATTACTAAACCAATTGTAACCCAACAACATCATCAGAGCCAACAACATAACTTGCAACATAGCACTCAGAACCTGTGTTGATGTAGAAGTCAAGGTATCACCAGAAAACACCTCCATAGGAGAAATCAACACACTCTCCTTCACTAGATCCACCCAACTAACCTGCCAACAATCCAACTTAGGCATAGACAAACTCTGAGGATCAAATATGAAGTTGTATGAACTCCCCACAATATATACTGCATTGGAATCCTAATCATCACCAACTGCTGCTATAGAAAACTTAATTGTGTTTGCAGATGATGTAAATTGTGCCCAGCTCCACTCAGGTGAGTGATTAACATCAAGCTCAAAAAGTGGATTGTCATAAGTCAATGTTGCATCCATGTCAAACATGGGATTGTTCACAAAATGAACCTCAACATTGTGTTGGTCTACTATATGACATGATGCTATCTCTACACCACTCTTCTCATAATCAACAACATGTGAGCTATCATCAATACACACATCAACTGCATGAAAACTGCTAAACACCCCATAAATGGATCAACTAACATTGCATCACCATCGAATGCACAATCCTTGGAACTCATGCCAACAACTGCATCATCCTACTCAACCTGATATGAATCCCAATCAAACTCCACATCCAATGTGTCCAACACTTGAGCACTGTCATGTAATGACTAAAAAGGAATGTTGTGCACATTTGTAGCTACCAAGGTATCAAAACGTGCCATCTTATTGGGGCCTATGTCTACCCGATGCAGGCCTACTTCTAGTATCTTCCCACTTATGAGTCAAAGATCTATCGAAATTAAGGTTCTATTTGATTACCTGCTGCAAAGTATCCCACTCCGCAAAGTGTGCCACCACGTTATCTGCAAAAGGTGCGATCTCAGACTCAATACTAACTACATCTGCCTCAGGTCTCATAAACGTGGGCTTCTATGACCTATCATATGTGCCAGCCTATCTGAACCTTCCAACTCTATCAGCTAACTTGACCTGATCCTCAACTCTAGCCTTGTTGCCATCTCTAGATCTATCATCTACTTGAGATTGGTGTGAACTAATGAAAGCATCACGAGCACCTCACTCCCTACTTTGATCTCTAGGGAGTGCAATATGCTGCAGTGTTAGGATAAACCACGGACAGAAATAAAAACTACATGCAAATATAACCAATAACAAAAAATAATAATAGAACACATAAAAATGAACACAAGGCACCAAGATTTAACGTGGTTCACCCAATCCCTGATTCTTGGCTTTTCCTTCCAACGGCTTCCATAAATCCTTCTGATATAAATAGTCTTCCATTTGCATCTTCCATAACTGGAAGTTCTGCCCATTAAACCTATCAACCCTCAGCTTACCATCATCTGCCATTGCTCCCACTCAACCGTGAGACTCCCACTTAACCGTGAGACTTTCCTGCAGAGGATAACTGAGAAACAACTAGGCTCTGATACCACTTGTTAGGATAAACCACGGACAGAAATAAAAACTACATGCAAATATAACCAATAACAAAAAATAATAATAGAACACATAAAAATGAACACAAGGCACCAAGATTTAACGTGGTTCACCCAATCCCTGGGCTACGTCCACCAAACAGCAAGTCCGATCTTATTACAATCCAGTGATTACAACCTGATTACAATCCGTAATCCCTTACAGCTCAATACCGCCGCAAGAACCAATTTCGCATCACCACACCTCTGAAAAATACCCAACCCTAAGCCCTTTTTATACAAGTATTAAACCGCTTTAGGGTTATAACATGTCGGCCATAATATGTCGGCTACTTCCAAAAAAAAAATTTATGAAGTATGTACAGTACTTTCCTGATCAGTCACCACAATCTAACAATCTCCCACTTGGGGACTGATCAGGCTCCACACTAAACAACAATCTCCCACTTGGAGACTGATCTTGTAGCAATACAACTACCGCATGGGGCTCCCACTGGATCAAACCACCCTGGACTCTGCTGTTCTTTTATTCACATTTAGTCTAAAAGACCAACTGAAGCTGAAGAGGAGTTCAGCTTCTCCCTTGTGACAACCTTTGTCAACATATCTGCTGGATTTTCATTGGTATGTATCTTCTCCAGCTTTAACTGTCCATCCTCCAAAACTGACCGAATGAAATGGTACCGCAACTGTATGTGTTTGGTCTTAGAATGCAGAGCTGAATTCTTAGCAAGATGAATGGCACTCTGACTATCGGTGAACAAATAATTATCCTTCTGAGGATGTCCCAATTCTTCCAAGAAGAACTGAAGCCATATCATCTCTTTGGCTGCCTCTGTAGCAGCAACATACTCTGCCTCTCAGACTCAATACTGACTACATCTGCCTCAGGTCTCATAAACGTGGGCTTCTATGACCTATCATATGTGCCAGCCTATCTGAACCTTCCAACTCTATCAGCTAACTTGACCTGATCCTCAACTCTAGCCTTGTTGCCATCTCTAGATCTATCATCTACTTGAGATTGGTGTGAACTAATGAAAGCATCACGAGCACCTCACTCCCTACTTTGATCTCTAGGGAGTGCAATATGCTGCAGTGTCAAAAAGCTACTACAACACCTTGACAACATGGTGTTGACCATGTGCAAGACCCCTGAATGTGTCCCGAACCTCTCTATCAACCTCAGGCCCTGTGTCGGTAACCCTATAACCTGTATTGGATGAACCCCTAGGACAACCTGCACCCCTATTTCCTATAAAACCAAACTGAATATCAAGTTCTCCATCCCTAGATGGAGAGGTGCAACCTACAAGTATAATGCATACCCGAAATAGACCTTTGAGCCATAGAACTGAATTATCAATCATTGAATCAAATAGTGACAGTCTCTGTACAATGCACTGATCACAATAACTTTGAGCCTAATTCCTGCAGGCTGGCTGGAAATTGCTCTAATACCACTGTAAAAACCCTCAGCTGGTTATAGCTTAAACAAACATCAATTTCCTTCACTAATCAACAATTTAGCATTTTGTCAAACACTTGGCGTAGTATACTCTGATACCTATTTGTGCTACTAGATATATAAATAAGTTTCTCTTGTCTAAACTAACTACAAATTGAGGATTACCAGACAGTAATAAATAATAAACTAAGTTGGCATTCTCAGAAAACCATGAACATTTACTCATTACATTTCAATCTTTGTACTGATTGAATAATGACCAGAATAGTGATAAAGCAAAGAGCATTTTCCTCTATGATTCACTGCTTTGCACAATAATCATTTGCAGATTACAATTTATTTATTTATAATATAGAACATTGAACCTCAAGGTCATCGAACAGAAACAGTGGTCAATGGACCAACAAATAAATTTTTTCCTTAGTCAATGTCTCCAAGATGAAGTTACTTAGCGTTCATTGTGCAGAGAATGTAACACCACAATCGGGTGTTGTGGCTACCAAACAGATCGCCAATAATGGTGTTTACAGATGCAAAATATAACTCCCAGCCAATATCTAACAGTCCCACGATGGGAAAGGAAATAACATTCAGAAATTCCATAATGCAATAAAATCCACGTCCCACAACAAGTGTAAAAGACATTCAATATTCAGAAAATTGAAGCGATCTATGCCAGTCTACACACAACAAATACTTCAGCATGAAAATGCTCACCAGAATTACTAGAAGGCTTGAGTGCAGGAAGATAGATAGATGTTTATGGGCAATTTGTAGGAGGGTCTGCATCACAATATAATCCTAAACCAGCACAATCACCCATGCTAAAACTTGGACAGCAATAACACTAAATTGAAAAGAAGATCCACACCCAACAATGGTAGTATCTAGGCTTATAAAAAATCAATAAATCAGAACTAAAATTAGCAAACCCGAACGCCGATTTACTCAGAAATACTTGACGCCAATGCAGTAGTGAATTGGGCGCCCTGGATGGCCTAATAACAGAGATGTAAGTTCGCCACAAATAACAAGATGGACACCAACCAACAACATAAATAAGCGCTACCCAGAAAAAAGTAAAGTTCACCAATTCTTCAACTATCAACCAACTTCTTAGTAACATTGAGAAACAGTAAGAGAAACCACAAGCAAATTCTCAGAATCCTCAAACTCCAATCACCAACATACTTCAGCAATGGAGAAATACCCCAGATCAAACCCTTATACCTCAGCAAGGGATTTGAATACACAAATCAAAGAACTCAGAAATCCTCACACAAAAGAAACAAAAGCAAATTAGACAATTGAATGCTTTTCTCCGCAAAATGGACTCATATTTATAATCCCCAAATGACACTTAGTTTCCCAAACACAACTTCCACTTAAGAAGCTTCATCAACACAACATCATTTTATAACATTAAATATAATAAAGTGCTACTATAATTGTGTAACATTAATAATTAATTAATAGATAAGAACCCATGCAATAAATAGCCCCATCCAATGCAGGTGGTGACCAACTGCTAGTGCCACCAACTGCATTGCCAAATATGACAACTGCCCAAAATAGACTTAGTAAAAATAACAAGTGCATGGCTGAGACCCTCAAATCTCAGTGTTAGCTCATGAGGGTCGCTATGATGAACTGACTCAGCCAACTGTAGAGACTCACCGATAAATGGGACATTACACTATTGGTCTTAAGGATGTGTGTTTTTCCATTCTTAATAAATCTCATCTCCATATTCTCAGTGCTGATATAAATGTCCTTGATGGTATGCAACCAGCTCATGCCAAGTACTACATTAGTGATGCGCATGTCTAAAATATAAAAATCAACTTTGAAAGAATTATTATTTAGCTTCATGGGAAGCTCAGAAGTCATCTTGTTACACCTAAGCGTGTAACTATCAGCCACATGTACTCTAAGTCCCTCAAAGTCTTCTATCGTAATC
Source organism: Cupressus sempervirens (assembly GCA_028749045.1). Taxonomy (NCBI): domain Eukaryota; kingdom Viridiplantae; phylum Streptophyta; class Pinopsida; order Cupressales; family Cupressaceae; genus Cupressus; species Cupressus sempervirens. The sequence goes on from CM053786.1 coordinate 485,365,039, forward strand.
CCTCTCTTGGAAACTAAACGTGAATCAATAAAGTTATGTGTAGCACATGTATCAAAGAGAGCAATAACACGCTGCCCTGCCAAGAGTCCATGCATCTTGAAAGCACCTTTCTTTCTCATGCTAGAAAGGTAAACAAGCTTGCGGTTAGAATCATCTATCACCTCATCACCATCACCTGAAGCCACATGTGTCACTTTCTCATAATCAGCTGGCTGTCCGAAAAAATCAGAACTGCCCTCATCACCATAGAACCACTCCATCTTATTTTTACCCTTAGGCTTCATAGGGCAATCATGTTTATCATCATAAGGTCCTTTGCTATTAAAGCATAGTCTCCTTTGTTGATGTTTGGTAGCTTTAGTCGGATAAACCTATGACTATATATGATTATATATGAGATATAATTACATATAAGATATAAGTTTATTATATGAGAGAAATTAATATAATATATATATATATTAATTGTTAAAATAACAAATCAAGGGACATGTCTCTTCTTAGCCTTTTCTCATTAAAAATAAGAGGTTGCTGCTATTTGGAAAACACAAACCAAAATACATGGCAGTGCTTAGCACATTTGCAACAATCCTCATAAAAACATCCTCCTCTCCTTTAGATCTTTCAAAGACTCCTGATCTAAAGGGGCTTCCATAGGATACTTAGAATAAGCTCTTATCATCTTTTTTAGGGGCTGCCCTATCATAGGATGAAGTAGTAGCCTTCGAAGCAAACTTGCCTTGTGGTGTAGATGACTCTAGATTCCTTGTTTATTACATTACCTCTTGTAAAGTAGGTGGATCCAAGCAATTAACCCACCCTCTAAGTGGCTCAACCAAACCCTCAATGAAAAGCCTATCTTGTCTCCTCTTAGAAATATCATAGACCATCACAAATAGTTGTTAAAACTCAATGATAATGGCCTCAACACCACCTGTGTGTCTCAATTGTGCCAACTCTTTGATGCAAATCTTAGGGTTTTTCCTATGTATGAATCTTTATGCCATGTTGAGCTCCAATTCCCTGCAAGTTGGTAGGAAACTACTCTGACACCACTGTAGGAGCCCTAGTGGCTCACACTATAGCAATGTTGAAGAAGTGTTTTTTAGTTTTTGGAATGTTTTTCATTTTTTTTTGCAATATATAATTTTTATTTTTTGTATTTCCAAATATATAAGAATGTTGAAATGAATAACAAGTAACAACTACTAACAATGCTAGTATAGAACTAATGACTTGCAATCATAACACTTGAAATTTATCACAAATAAGTTAATAACTTTCGTGGAAAAACCAAATCAAACAAGGAATCTAATAAGATATGGCATCCAATGAATGTAACAGCAAATTGAGTGTAATTTGCAGCTAGCAGACAAGTTGGTGTTAGAAGAATTGCAGCAGATTACCCTTACAACTCCATGCCCCAAACAGTAGTTCCCTAGCACGTTGCTAGCAGATGCAACGCTGGGAATTTCAAATGGACTTAGTTTTCTTTACAGGAAGGTTATCTGGAGGTATAACCACTTTCCTTCTCTTCATTGTGATTCTGCTTAACCATGCAGGCAAGCTGAAACTTTCATCTGTGGAAACAAGTACAGTGGAGACCATTGGCATTGATCCTAATTGTATCTCCATCGTAACTGAGCAAGATTAAGTCTGCACAGCTGAATTCATAGGTATAGAGGATTTTGTCATCAATAATTCAAAACCTGTTAAGGATGTATCAAGTTGAGAAACTTGACCCTTTGTAAGAGTTAGAAAATCCTCAAACACACTTCCCAAATGTTCATATTGGTCATTTGTTAAAATGGGAGGAGTCACTGAAAATATAGAAAGACCCAATGTCTTGATTTTTGAAACCGGGATAGAAGGTGTGAAAATAGTGGAAAATGAATCCACATCATCATTTATCTCATCCAGAAAAGGTGCTACCTGCATGGATGGTTCATGAGTTTGTGCAGGTCTTGGGGGAGATATGATCATAGTTTCCCCTTATTCCTCATCTTCTTTGTCTAATTCTTCCTCTCACTCCTTTACTGGTTCAGAGATCTAAGATGATTTACGTTCTTTTCCATCCTTCAACTTGAATTTAAGAGATTTCTTCACATTAGATGAAGAAGCTCCATCTTTACCTGTAATTTCCAGCTGCAACTTCCTTCCAGGAGGATTAGAACTTCCATAATCCAAACCCAATTTCGGATTAACCCTTTTTAGGCCTTTAATTTTCAACCACTTGTTAGTGTTTGCTAAAATGGATTGAAATCTATCAAGGATAGAGGTACCTTCCTTATGTTGTCATTGAATGGGAAAAGGGTTTCTTTTATCAAAACCAACTTGATGATATTTTGGATCAAGAATATTGCCATCATCTTCAATTTGAAAATCTAACGGGATCTCAAGCATGTTAAGATTATTGATTTGTTGCAAAGTTAATCTGTAGTAATCCATCTTCATTATATCCAAATATGTCTGCATGTCAATCCAAACATCTTTGATATGATGAACATGTGTAAAAGCTCTCTTGATTTGAGAATTCATTTATTTGTAATCAAAGTCAAATCTAGCTTTGAATCTCTTCAAAGTGATCAGCTACAGTTGTACTTCCATATTTTTTGCTTTATGTACAAAATTGATCATATAATTAACAATTACCAGGGGTTTGGTAGAAGAACTATCAAAACTTAGCCTATGCAAAGCATGTTGATCAAATTGAACTTCCATGAGTTGTCTAGCTACTTCCATCAAAATGATCCTGTCAGTAGCATACCTAGGTAATGTATATGTCTCGCCTTTAAAGTACCCAACCCTCAAGTAAGTAAAGGTTGGAAACTGGATATAGATACAACCATGCTGATTTACCTTCTCCCAAGCTTCATCAGATACCCTTTTGAGGGATAACTGTCTATCAAATAAACACCGAAAATGCCTAAAGAATGCATCTTGAACTCTTTTGTAATGGTACTTACTATTAGTCATAGTAATCCCAAACTGGAATTTCAAGACGATCTCCTTTGGTTGAGAGTCCAGAAAAAGGTCACATGGCAGTAGCAATATAAACAAGGTAGGAATTCATGTAGAAAGGTACTGAAGTCCTTACATTGAGCAATTGTTGACAAAATGCAGTGTTGATTAGTTCTCCCCAAAAGATATGTTCCTTGTTCTCCATAATCTAGAAGATGAACTTATACATCCATAGTTCAAAATTGGTGGAATCTTTAAGACCACAAATTCTACTGAAAAGAATAATAAGATCTTTGTACTCCTGCTTGAAATTAGATCTGTGAATGGTCTTTGCCATCTTGGGAAGTTGTTTCTCTTGGTATCCAACCAATATAGATTCACATACTTCTGATAATCTCTTTTATTCTCATTCCATATCTCCAAAGATGACTCTTTGGTTAGATCTACGCATTCTACATTATGCGGGTACCTTAAAAATCTGCTCAATAACTTCTAGATCAAGGCTAATAATAACGTTGTCATTAGCATCCTTGATCATCTTTGACTTTGGGCTGAAAAGCTTCGCACATCCAAGAACAAACTCTAGTTCCATGGCAGCCATGAGAAACGTAGACACCAAGTGATTATGACTCCTCTTGATATGTTTCATTTCATGACCAACAGGAGCTTCTACTCTTCGCAGGAAATCAGTCATGTCCACATGTCCAATCTTTGTATCTAATACATTGTCAAGAATGGACGTGACATGAGATTGCCCTTAGATTTTGATGGTGAAGGCATCTCTTGTGCTTGTGCTACAACACAAAAATTCCAAAATGTGAACACATCATCAAAGGATATTGCCATAAAAAGTTGATTCTCGATAAGCAACAAAGGTTCGAGTATGGATTAGATACTTAGAGGACCCGATGAAATGATCTCAAAAAGAGACATCATACATATGCAGAGGATGAAAATGGTAGGTGGAAAGAGAAACCATGAAGTGAGAATGGAAAGAGATGGATATGCTTTAAGACATGAAAGTGGAAAGTATGGGAATGCATGTGAATAAAGACTCTTGACCTTTAAAAAGTGACTCGGTCTTTCAAGATGTCATTACACGGAAAATTGATTGCATGTAAATGCAACATGTAATGAGGAATGGAAAGTGAGATAACATGCGAATGCGGATGGAGAATGAGCTTACATGTAAGTGTGTATGAAAAATGAGATGAAAAGCGTAACAACAAGGGAAGTGGAATGACATGTATTTTGCTCATGGAGGTGTAAGTGCATATGGAAGGAACAAATGCAATTTGCCTTGAAGCGAAGTGAGCTTTATAGACATCTTTGAGGAAAGGTAAAGTCAAAGTACATGCAAATGACATTTTTTGACCTTTAAAAAGTGACTTTTAGCCAAAAATAAATTCTAGAGATGCAATTACATGTAAAAGACTTTGCATGTAATCATGACATGCGATTGAATGCAGAAAATGAAGAGTAAAAATAGTAATAGAATGAAATGAGATTACATGTACATGTGGATGATAGATGGAAACACATGTAACTGCATGTGAAGCATGGGATGTGAAGTGTTGTGACATGGAAGGATAGAAATGGAATGAAATGATGTTCTTGCATGAAATGGAAGGTGGAGTGAAATGAAACATGATCAAGTTCTTGGGAAAGAACTTGCAACTTCTTGGGATAAAACTTGCAACTTCAAAATGAAGAAAAACCGAAAAGCAAACAAGCAAAACACAAACACAAAAGAGAAACGTACCTTTGGCAAAAGACATATCAACAAGCAAGCCACTTCAACATGCAAATTCGAATTTGGAGTTTAAGAAAATACCAAAAACATGAAAATGAACCATTTCATCAGTTTTAAGGAAAAATGCATTTTCCATGGCATCAAAATCAACAAGTGTAAAGCCTCAAGCTAAAAAAAATGCATAAAATCAGCAAGATAAGCACAAATTAATTAGCACGAAGGAAAATGTCCACTTACATGATGATTGTGTGCCAAAAATGAAGAACAAAGAAACTCCAATGTTGAAAAATTCTCAAACAAACTTGTATTTCTTCAACCTTGCAAAGAGCAATTTGAATGAGCACCTAATGAGGCATTTTCTATGCACAATGCCAAAAACGTGCCCTAAAATGCCTCCCAACTCCAACATTTCTAGCAAATGCAAGCACATGAACGTTTTTGAAGAAAAACATGATTCACATCTGCACTTTTACAAATCGTTTTTGTCATCGAGGAGCAAAAACGTGCATTCCAATGACCAAGACATGCATTCAAACCACCAAACACTTCTTCTTTGCCCCAAAATGTGATAAAAAATACTCCAAAAATGGACGTTTTCTCAAAAAGGTGGGTCCAAAAGGGCATGAAAAATAACGTTTTTTGCAAGGAGATTCAACATTTTTAGCATGAAAATACATGGATTTGCAAAAACACCCCTAGAGGAGAAGATTTGAAGACATTTCATAAAAGAATCCAAGCAAAATCATCAGAAACGTGTTCTTGGAGGCCAAAAGCATGAAGTTTTGTCTTCAATCTCCAAAAACGAGTTTTAGATGGTCAAATGCATAGGTTTGAAAAGCAAAATGCACCTTTTAGAGGTGATTGCATATATTAAAACATGCAATGGCCTTTCTTTAGTCAAAACATACCTTTTGGGTGCAAACGCATGTTTTAAAAATATGCTTTGTGCCCAAAAACGGGTTTAAGAGATGCATATACATGTCACATTGGCCAAAACACACCTTTTAGATGCAAAGACATGTTTTAGTAACTTGCAATTGCAACCCAAAGGCAAAAATGCACCTTTTGGATGCACATGCATATGACATTTACATCTCAACTTTTTGATGTCTTGGCATGTTTTTGTTGCAATTACATGCATTCTTCATCATAATCGCACCTTTTGGAGATGATTGCATATTTTGCATGTAAACATGCTGCACACAACTTAAGTGGTAAATTAAGCACGTGTCAATTTAATTTTGATGAAATATCACTTAAATGGGACATAAATAATATTTGTATTATCATATTAGAAATACAATATGCAAATATCATTTAATAAGTAATATTTGCTAGAACATTTGATTTAAAAACCAAAAATTAAATTGAACTATATAGTTAATATAGTCCTTAAGTGAAAAATCAAAAAACAAACTCAACTTAAAAATATAACATAAAGTGCACTATAGTTACTTTAAGTGAAAATTTAAACCATAAAGTAACTTAAAAACACAACATAAAGTGAACTGAGTTATATTTTTCAAAAAGTGAATGTCAAATTAAAAATATAACATGATATTTTTAATTCATGCAATTGTATCAAAGAGGTCCACTTTTTGGGCACTAAGTTGGTCATATCTTTTGATTGTTAACTCTAATTAAGCCCTAAAATAGATCAATCGAAGGAAAAACTGAAAGCGATGACTTGAGCAAAACCAAAAGACTAAAAACCAACAAACACACTAAAAAACAAAGAAAAGGATGATGAAGGCCTCAAAAATAGGCATAGGCTCGACAAACAGAAAAATAGAAAAGACTTGACAAAAGCCTTCAATAAAAGAATTTTCTACTTGAATTGGAGTTGATTGATTGATCAACATTAACCAATTGAATAACAAATTCAACTTAGTGAAATGCGAAACAAGTTTGAAAAAGTTGTGTACTGTTACCTACATTTTGTATTGACAAAATGCAGGACAACAAATTGCAAAATGGGATTTCAAAACATAAACTAGTTCATTAGATTGACAGACAATAAAGTTTGAAACATAATGATAAATAACAAATGTTTAATAATTTATCAATGATCATAGGCACATAGTATCAATGATGCAAATGCCCTTCAAGGGTCAAATGGGTCATCAAAAAATGAGGGACCAATGACTTCATCCCCAACTATATCAACATCCTCATCATTGGAACCCAAACCAATTCCACTAGCCCCAGATGTTGTCACACCCTCCTCCTTGTCCTCCTCAACATCTAGCAAGGCAATTCTAGCTAGATCCTGGACTATCATATCCAAATCAACAGTCTCGGGTAATACATCCCACAACTTCTCTGGCCCCTTCTTATATCTTGGATCCTTGCATGACGGGAAGCGCCTGTTGTTAACATTATATACCAAGTCCTCTGCTTTCTTGGAACCCAACCAGTTACACTTTACTAAGTGGATAAAGGAGTATGTACACCAATTCCACTCAGTAGCAGAAGAGCTCACAACCTAGAGAGACAACCAACAAATTTTTTAAAAATTAGAAATTGTAAATAATAATACAACATGAATTTAAGAGTGTTAATTTTGCAAGCTAAATGGCATAAAAAAAGGAGAAAGAAAAAGAAACTTAAAAACTTACTTGCGATGGGATCTTAATGGCAAGAGGTTGGAGGTACATGTAACCTTACTTATGTAAGTACCATCATCCAATGGCATCAATTCTACTTTGATCATTGATTGCATTAGGGTCTGCATTTTTTCCCAAGACAACGTCAACAAACTCTCTTCTAACATTTGATGCCACCTCAAGATCGCTAACGAGCCTACTAAATGCCTTCTTATACCCACTAGCAACCTCAGGATCTCTTTATGGTGCCACTCTACTAGGAATAGAAAGGATCTCACCGCTATTAATACTTGGGAGAAAGTGCATATGCCAGGAGGTGTAAAGGTGTAGTCATCTTGTTCCAACAATGTCAAACATTTTTCTCCACCTTTTTGTACAAGGTTTCCTCAGGATCCTAATCTCTCCTCTAAATGACCTGGGATGTCAAATGATGTTCATGTAAGTTATCTTGATGTAGTTTTAATTAAAATTAAAAATCAAAATGTAATAAACCGACCCCAAAAATGCAACAAATATAGCAAGGAAGTCCAATATAATGCGAAAACTAGAAAAGAAATCAATACTGAAATTTAACCAAACTCCAAAAATGCATTACACTAGGGGCTCATTTCATCCACCAATGGGCATTGTGATGACAAGTATTCAACAAAGATTGAGCACTTATGTTCCGAGATCTGAGAATTAGGGATATTGGCAAAGCTAACAAGTTATAAAATTTAATGAAAATGAACCTAGAGCAATCATGGTGAGTTGGTTGTCAAGGATTGTCCAGTTGGGCTCGTATGAGTGGCCAAGAATGCTACCCAACCTGATTCCAAACCCCTACTATCCACGTGACTACTGTTGACTATTACCCTTGTTGGCTGAGCTGAAACTGCGACCTCCTTACTCTCCTACGGTCGTTCAAGAGTTCACACCCAAATGGTGCCGAACCTTGACTCACAACTATGTTGTCAAAGATACCATTCATCGCCTCCTATCTGTCGTGGAAGTAACTAATGCTCCACTCCTTTATTCTACTCTCCCACAAGTGACTACTGTAGTGCTACATTTGCCTTCTTACTGATGATGGTGATGCCAACTATCACTGTTTGCTCCTATAATCTTCCCAAGTATTAACATTTGCAACTGTTGCTACTAACCCGCCTCACATCATCACCAAATGTCGTGGATATTAACTTCGTTTTTTATCAGCTAAATCAAATGCCAAATGCCTTCTCTGATTTACTCCTGAATGTTTTGTGAGGAAGAATTGTGCATCATGTTGTAAATTTCATACCTGACTCTAGGTATAATCCTCCAAGAGATACTAGGGCTATGTCCAGTCTCCCAACTTCCTAAGGGGTTTCGTCCTTAAGAATGCCAATCACATCTAAGCAACCACTTTCAAATTCAATGTACTAATATATTTTCATGGTGTGAATCCCCATTTAACTCCTTGCCTTTATAACCTCGATGTGAGGGGAAATACAAACAAGGCAATGTGGGATAAAAGCCCATTTTGTCTTATAGTCACTTAAGTTACTTTTGTCCTAAAGTGATTTTAAATCATAAAGTAACTTTATAAATCAACTTTATAAAATAAAGTGACTTAACTATAGGAAGTTCCACACTTAAATATCTTCCCAACAAAACCAAATAGAATCATGTGACTAGGTGGCATCCTCAAAATAAATGTCATTAGCCTATCTGGATGGAAAGATAGACCAACAAGGCGCCATAAGGCCTAGCACGAAAAAAGGGACATTACAGTCCCCCCTTCTCGAGATTGCTTGCCCTCAAGCAATCTCAGTGTCAGATGCTGCAGGATTGATTTGCCCTCCCAAGTGGCATCTTCACATGGAAAATACTTCCAGCAAACTAGATACTCCCTAATGGACCTGATACGCAGCTTCTTTTCTTTGATCTCAATCACCTCTAGTGGAACCAGAACTAGCTTCCCTTCTACATCAAATGGGGGCAATCCAATGGAGGGCACTACATGCAGACTAATCACCTTCTTGAGGCAAGAAACGTGGAAACCGTTATGAATTATGCGATCGTCTGGCAAGTCTAGCTCATAAGCAACCTCTCCAACCCTCAAAGTAATGCGATAGAGACCATAAAATCTAGGCTGAAGCTTTTTAGACCAACTCTTCTTCAAGGAGCTTTGCCTATAAGGTTGGAGATGAAGGTAAACCATACCACCTAACTCAAAACTTTGTTGTCCTACGGTGATCAGCGTACATCTTTTGTTTATTCTAAGCCTTAGAATGTTCTCCTGAAGAGATATGAGAATGTCCTCCTAATCCTGTATCCAATCTCCAACTAGCAGTGCTCTATTGTCTTGCAAAGTCAGATCTACGAACAATAGAGGTTTGCTGCCATAGAGAACTCAAAATGGTGTCATCCGAATTGGTGGTAGGAGTTGTAGTAGTACTCCCCTAGATATAACCATTTAACCCAAGCTCTCTGTTGCTCTCCTACATAGTTTTGGAGATAACCCTCCACCCATTTGTTTACTAACTCAGTCTGCCCATCCGTCTGTGGGTTCTCGTGTTGGGTGTTGATTCCGTACCTGTCAATCTAAATAGTTCCTACAAAAAAGTGTTGAGAAACTTGCTATCTCTGTCACTCACAATGGTTAGAGGGAAACCATCTAGACGAAAAACCTCTCAAAAAGATAACTCATCTATTTGAAAGGCCAACCAATCTGCCACTATAGCAAACCAGTGAGTGAACTTAGTAAATCTGTCCACGACCAGAAAAATGGAATCTCTGCCCTGCACTCTCGGTAATCCTGTAGTGAAGTCCATGGAGATACTCTCCCATTTCTGCACTAGAATAGGAAGAGGCAGTAATAATCCAACAAGAAACCTATGCTCCGACTTGTTCTGCTGACAGGTCCGGCATTCTCTGACATGTTGAAGGACATCATCCTTGAGGCCCTTCCATAAAAACCTTTCCCTAACCTATTTATAGATTTTGAAGAAACCTGGGTATCCAGCTGATGGTGCATCATGAAGAGTCTCAATAATTTTTCCCTTGAGCTTAGACTCTGGTACAAGATAGATCCTATCCTTATAAAAAATCACATCATCCATTACCTTGTACCTATTGTCCTGGAGCTGCCCATCAATGATCTGACAAGCTTGAGTATTCTTAGAATACTCAACCAGTAACTGGAACTTCTAATCTACTGATATCTCAGAAACAGCACAACACTTTGCTATTGAACGTCTCCTGGAAGGCGCATCAGCAACTATATAGTTCTTACCCTTGACATACTCAATATCAAAATCATAGGCTTGAATCTTGCTGACCCACTTTTGTTATCCTTCATTAAGATCCTTCTGTTCTAAGAAGTATTGCAAATTGTTGTGATCTGTCTTAACCGTGAATTTCTACCCACCAAGTACTGTCTAAACTTGGCTAAAGCGTGCATAATGGCTAACATTTCCTTGTCATAGGTAGAGTACAATCTCTCACTGTCCTTGAGCTTCCGACTCTTATAAGCTATTTGATGCCTATCTTGCATCAGAACTGCACCAATTCTACTCCCTGAAGCATCACACTCTAGGACAAAAGGGCGAGAGAAATCGGGAAGTGTCAAAATCAAACATGTGCTCATCACCTTTTTGAGCTTATGAAAGTTCACCTCTGCATCATCTGTCCACCTAAATGCCCCTTTCTGTGTGAGATTGGTGAGGAGAGTTGATGTCTAAGAGAAGCCTCTAGCGAACCTCCTATAATAAGAGCAAAGACCAAGGAAGCGCCTCAAATTTGATATGTTCCTTGGAGGTGGCCAATCTAGGATTGCTTGTATCTTTCCCTCGTGTACCTTCACCCCATCTGCACCAATCACATGTCCAAGGTAAAGAATCTCAATCAATTCAAACTCACACTTTGACTCCTTCGCAAACAATGAGTGCTCCTCCATAATGCTAAGTACCTAATCTAGGTGTTGCAAATGCTCCTCCCAAGTTCTGTTGAAAACCAGGATATCATCAAAAAATAACATGCTCTTGCGCAACTATTTTCTGTATATATGGTTCATACATGACTGAAATGTAGCTAGCGCATTGGTGAGCCCAAATGGCATAACCAAGAACTCGTAGTGTCCATAGCGACATCGGAAACTTATGCAAATCCTCACGAATCTATATCTGATGGTATCCAGATCTAAGATTTATCTTCGAGAAATAAATTGCCCCATGTAATTCGTCTAGTAACTCACCAATGCAAGGAATAGGTACCTGTTCTTAATGGTCCTCTTGTTGAGAGCACAGTAATCTATACACATCTGAAGAGTGTCATCCTTCTTCTTCACCAAAACGACTGAAAAAGAAAAGGGACTGGAACTAGGTCTGATGTGTCCCATGTCCAAGAGTTCCTTAATTGTCCTTTCTATTTTCTCTTTATAGTGCTTGGGATGACGATAAGGGGTGATGATGATGGGTTTGGCACCCTCCTCTAACTCAATGATATGTTCAAACCCTCTATCTAGGGCAATACCTGGGGGTATGTCATCAAAAACCCTCTTGTACTTATCAAGCACCAGTTGAATGTCAACATGAATCTGCTATCCTAAATCTAAAGTAGTCTTAGAGGAAATGAAACAGTGTGCTGCCCAATCCATGTCATCATGCCTCATAATAGCCTCCATCCTGTGAGCTGAAATCAATCTGGGTTCACTCTCTAGCATGGCCTTGAGAATCACTTGTCAACCATCCTGTAAGAATTCTAGTTGCATCTTATCATGATCAACTGTGTACCTACTAATAGTTTGCAACCACTGTCTTCCCAACGTGGCATCTAATCCATCCAAATCAACAAAATAAAAATCTGCCTCCAGAAGAAAGTCATCAAAGTGAATCAAAAGCCCTGTACTTTCCCTATGCGCCTTAATCTATCGCCTCTTGCCACTTTAACTTTGAACTCAAGTATGTCATCAATCTGTAACTTCCTCTTTGAAACCCAGTACATGCTTATGAAGTTATGTGATGCACCTATATCTAAAAGACACACAATACGCAACCCTTTAACTACACCTTTCAAGCGAAAGGGGTGACCCATGGGATCATTAGAAAGGGAAGCTATGATAGGAGATTGTTCCGAAGTGGATTTCTTCTTCCTCTCTTTAGGAGGCTACTCCTCACTTTCTTCCTCATCGTAGCCATCAACATCATTGCCCCCCTGCTGCTCATCCTCCTCTTCTGAAAGAACCTCGACATAATGTAATTTACCTTTGCCAAGGCATATGTGACCTAGCATCCATGGCTCCCTACAAGTGAAGCATAGCTTCTTCCTCCTAAGTTCATTCCATGTCTCAAAATCCAATTTGGGGGGGGTAACCTTATGCTAATTCTTGTTCTTCTGGAATGAGGTAGACTACTTATAAGGTTTCTTAGGAGGTTGTAGTATCGAAGCGGGTGAATCTAGATCATGAGTGATCTTAAGAGCATCATCCAAAGTGTTTATTTTAAGGACCTTGACCAAACCTCTAAATCTGTCTTATAAGCCCTTAGTGAACAGCATTACCTTACGTTGTTCTATCATATCTGGAACCATCACCGAGATCCATTGAATCTCATCAATGAAGTCATCTAGAGATCCACCCTTTTGCAACTGCGCCAAATCCCTGCAGTAGACCTCAATATTCTTCCTGTCAAAACGAGCAATCAACTAACAGCTAAAAAGCTCGTAAAATGTAATGAGACCATGATCCTGGGTGACCAAACCATGATGCCACCAATCATATGTTGCTCCCTCTAAATGCATTGTGGCGAATATAATGGCTTTTTTCTCCGACATGGGCTTAAGTGTCCGGTAGGTGTCTAACTTGTGAATCCAAGCTCTAGCGGATGTCTTATTGCTGCCATCAAAAGTGGGAAGAGATAACTTGTTCATGGCATGTTGCAAGTCCCTATTCTAGGCCCTAGGATTTTTGTCCTACTATGGTCTCTTTGTCTCTGTTTTTTTATTCATGTATTGAATAAAAGTCAGATTCTATGTAATCTAATCAAGGAACAGATCCCATTCATCGTACATAGCCATAACATCATCTAGAAGTAAACCAGGTGTCACAGGTAATGCTACTTCCTCCTCAGGATTATTCTCAGCAAAAATGGGCATCAATGGCCTGTCAGTGTTCTGTGTGGGGGCCCTAGCAGCTCGAGGTGATCTTGCCACACTACCACCTCTACTGTGACAACTCAGTGTTCTCCTATGAGTCGGAGCTAGCTGTTGCATAGCACCTGTAAGCTGTTGAAGTGCAATAGCAATGTTATTCTGTCCATCTCTAATTGCCCGCAAGGTTTCTCTCACTTCTTGTTCCTATTCATTCCCCTCATGTGTCATTCGAAAGACGTGTACCTGTTCAACCTATTCAACCTGTAAGTTTTGTCCCAAAGGTTAGCTCCTCATCAACTATATAACTGTCCTCAATGTCAATTTGATCTGAAGATTCTGCCTATTTAGATCGAACATGACTAAATTTATAAGATTTCCTATTCATTCCTATCTAAAATTGTTCCTTTTCAAATCAGCCTGCAACTTAATAACTTACCCACAAGTCGGCAGGTCTTGTGGCTTTGATACCACCATAATAAACCAACCCCAGAAATGCAGCAAATATAACAAGGAAGTCCAATATAACGTGAAAACTTGAACAGAATCAATACTGAAATTTAACCAAACTCCAAAAATGCATTACACTAGGGGCTCATTTCACCCACCAATGGGCATTGCAATAACAAGTATTCAGTAAAGGTCAAGCACTTATATTCCAAGGTCTAAGAATTAGGGATATTGGCAAAGCAAACAAGTTACGAAATTAAATGAAAATGAACTTGGAGCAATCGTGGTGAGTTGGATGTCAAGGATTGTCCAGCTGGGCTCGTATGAGTTGCCAAGAATGCTACCCGACTTGATTCCAAACTCCTTCTATCCATGTAACTGCTGCTGACTGTTACCATGGTTGGCTAAGCTGAAACTGTGACCTCCTTACTCCCCTGCAGCTATTGAAGAGTTCACACCTAGATGGTGCCGAACCTTGACTCGCAACTATGTCGTCAAAGATACCATTCACCGCCTCCTGTCTTTCATAGAAGTAACTAACACTCCACTCCTTTATTCTGCTCTCCCACAAGTGGCTACTGCAGTGCTACATCTGCCTTCTTACTGCTAATGGTGACGCCGACTATCACTATCTGCTCCTATAATTTTCCTAGGTATTAACGTCTGCAATTGTTGCTAACCCACCTCACAACATCACCAAATGCCGAGGATATTAACTTTGTTTTTTATCAGCTAAATCAAACTCCGGATGCCTTCTTTGATTTACTCCTGAATGTCTTGTGAGGAAGAATCGTGTATCATGTTGTTTATTTCATACCTAATTCTAGGTGTAATCCTCCAAGAGATACTGGGGCTACGTCTAGTCTCCCAACTTCTTAAGGGGTTTTGTCCTTAAGAATGTCAGTCACATCTAAGCAACAGATTTCAAATTCAATATACTGATATATTTTCATGGTGTGAATCCCCATGTAGTTCCTTGCCTTTATAACCTCTATGTGAGGGGAAATACAAACAACTAGGCAATGTGGGATAAAAGCTCGTTTCATCTTTTAGTCACTTAAGTTACTTTTGTCCTAAAGTGACTTTAAATCATAAAGTAACTTTATAAATCAACTTTATAAAATAAGGTGACTTAACTATAGGAAGTTCCACACTTAAATATCTCCCCAATGAAACCAAATAGAATCCTGTGACTAGTTGGCATCCTCAGAATAAATGTCATTAGCCTATCTAGATGGAAAGATAGACCAACAAGACCTCATAAGGCCTAGAGCGGAGAAGTAGACATTACACAAAATCTCTCAATAAACAAGGATAAAGTATTGTATAAAAATTTACACTTACAATTTTCACTTTCTCTTGCCTGGAGTCCATGGCATCATATATGTCCCCCAAACAAGGCTCATCAATGTCGGCAAACCGAAGCATAGACATGGACTCGATGAATTCTAATACATATTCCACCCTATTCAAAAAATCATCACTCAAGATCAAACCCTTTATATTTTTAGCACTTGTTGTATCGGCTTGCTTCTATCCACCCCATTGGTTGCTAAGAGTAATAACCATTTGGGACAATGCTTGTTTCACCCTCACAAGTCGTTTAAGGGTGATTGTGTGTGAAGAAAACCTTGTTTCAGCTACATATTACCATGTTAATTCAAATTGTAAATTAATAACAGATTTCAAATATGTAAACAACACAAAAACCATTTTATTCAATTATGTAAAGTATGACAAAAAATGATAAATGAAACTAAATAAAGTTTAAAATTTACCTTCAATAATTCCAAGCAAGAGAAAATTCTGAAAATTGCTTGTGACATATGGTGGTTTGTCACAAACATTTGGATCTCCTCACCCTCATACACTTTTTTCACCCATTCAATTTGGATGCCAATTGCTTTCATCACCAAGTTCAAGGAGTGGACAATGCACAGTGTCCAGAAGATATGATCATATTGTGCTTCTACCAAAGCACTTGCAGCCCTACAAACTTTAGCATTGTCCATTATTACTTGGACAACATTGTCAACTCCCACGGACTTTATGGATTCAATGAGAAGCCCGGCAAGAAAATTTGCATCCTTTACCTGCCCTTCACAATCAACTGCCCCAAAAAATATTGTCCCCTTGCGAGAGATAGCAATCACATTTATTAATGGACCGTTTTTGCAATCTTTCCATCCATCAAAGACAATACTCATCCTCCGTTGGATGCAAGAATGTCTTATTGGTTTGAGGAGTTTCTACATTCTTTCTGTCATTATACAATATGATGGTTTCCCATTTTTCATATCCAAGGTCTTGGTAACCACGAGGTGCTTCATATATTGCTTGCACCATCTCTCTCTAATAAGGTGATCTCACTAGATTGAATAGAACACCATTTGTAAAAACCTTTATGTCAGCAATTTCTCTCAATTCATTTTGAAATGCCTTATCTAATGGGCCTCTCTTGCAGGATGGGGGTGTTTCTATTCATTCTTCATCTATAAAAAGGGTAGGTGGGAAGGGATGTTGTCTAGTGGTTGTTTGAGAGGGTGGTGTTTGTGGTTTTTCTTTTGTTCTATCTTTTTCCCCTTTGACACTAACCTATCAGCCTCTTGTTCTTTTAACATGCCTGCTATTTGAGAAGCCGACAACCCCTTCCGATCTAAACCTAGGGGCCCCTCATACATGCTAATCCCTTAACCTAAGAGGCCTATGAAATGATGTTTAACTCAGTAATATGAGCTTCTATATTGGGTTTGGCAAAAATTGCATTTCCATTTATACCCTCCCCCTCCAACACATTGTTCAATTCTTGTTGTATACTTCCACAAAGGAGAACTTTATCAATTTTAAATCTTTGGGATCCCTCCCCACCCACTGAACTCTGACTACTCATTCTTGCAATCTATAAAAAATAGAATAAAATAAAATTCAAACTTATACAAAATAAAATTTTAGAACAATAAAAAAACTAAAAACAAACTATTAAAGAAGCATAGGGAAGAATCAACTGCATACGTGGAACACTCAACATTGATTATTGGAAGGATTTGAGACTCCACAAACAGTCTCTATAACCTTCTCTTCAAACTTGCAAAATGGCAACACCAAAATGAGAAAGCAAATGAAAGATTAGATGAATGAAATGTTTCTTATTAGGCTTCTTTTAGGGTTACAAACAAAAATATATTAAAACTTTGGTTGTCTTATGTTTTAAAAATAATTTTTTTTAGCCCCATGGGGTGTGGGTCCGCATGGGTCTGCCCAGATTCACCCGGGTCCGCAATGGGTCCGGGTAGGGTCCTTGTTGGGAACTGTGGATCCATTCGGGTCCGCGCTTCACCCACAGTCCCCAACAGGGACCCTGCCTGGACCTATAGTGGACCTAGGCTCAAATTCAAACCCGAACCCGAGCTCCAGGTTCCCAACCCAACTTCATTAAAATTTTCCAATGACGATAATGTTTTGTATTAAAGTCTTCAGCATATATCATATCCCACTACAGCCTTCAACAAATGGCAATATTATTCAAAATACTTGCTGGAAATTGTAATGTCCCCTTTTTAGGACATTAGGAAATTGTAAGCTAATGAATAAAAATATTAAAAGTGACTTGATTACGAGCCGAATGCAAACTACTAAAAAGTCGTTTTAATATTAAAAGGGGAAAAGGTGATAAAAGGGAAGAAGACAAAAGACGAAAAGATGGAAAATCTAAAGTCATTGATTGGGCATTAAAAGAAGACTTGATTCATTTTCAGCATGCTTGGATCTTGGATTTGGTCTGAGTTTTCTCTTGGAGAAACTTGGAAAGTTTTCAGCTTTCAAGTTTAGGACTTGAGGATGGAAACCTTCAGGCTCTTGGTGAATTAGACACAAGCCTGATTCATCATATGTTGTTAATTCATGACAGAGTTCATATCTCCAGTTATGGATTCATTTTCTAGTTGTGCCAATCTGGCAGTTGATATTGTATTTAAAATTGGAATTTATTATGTTATTGTATTGTTGGTTATTATAATGCAATAAAAATTCTAAAGATCTTTATTTGAGTATTTGTTGGTTAGTTTACAATTAATATAAAATCTGTTTTAAGTTTACAGTTAATATAAAATCTGTTGCAAATTTCATCTATTTATATTTCTAAAATATATTTGAGAAAATTTGGAGGAGAATATCCAAGCGGGATATTACACTGGTATGAAAGCTAGTTTTCCTGCCAGCCTATGAGAGTTATCTTGAGATACTAGAGCTTTGAAGTGTCGAAAAGATAATATTTTTCCTAGATACTAAAGCCTGATACTAGAGCTTTGAAGTGTCGAAAAGATAATATTTTTCCTAGATACTAAAGCCTTTAAAGACAGATTTGTGTAAAGTTTGAGACTGAAATTGGCAATGCTTGCATAGTAAAGTCGCTCCAGTGAAAATTTTTCTGGGGAATGGTATAGCATGAGTCTTAGCGGAAGGAAATACTAGGATGAAGTGTGGCTTGGAGCATATGATTTGTTTACCGCATAGATTAATTAAGAAATGCACACTGATAATGAACACGAACAGCAACAACAATACTCCTTTATTCGCATATGCCAACAAATTACATACAGAGCATAAGATTAGATAGGATCATTTACAATGACCCAAGAGGGTGTATAAATACTTTTCGTTGAACCTTCCAAAGGGGTCTGTCGGCTACAAACAATCCTAATCTACCCGTCGGCTACCAAATACAAAATTTCTGACGGCATAACCCAATCGGCTACAGAATACAAAATCTACCGACAACATCATCCCCCCCAAAAAGAAAAATCGTACCCTGACGACTAACAAAATAGGAGACAACCCACATACAACAAAAAAAAAATACTAGAGAGAAGGTGGTGCCCCCAAAGAATGCTGCTACCAACGCAACTCATAGACCTACTCTGTCCGGATGCTCAAATCCTTCTGTATCCATGAATTAACCTCGACAGCCTCCTTCAGGAGAAGCGTCGCATCCATAGCCTGCGTCTTGGCTAACTACAACTCCTGTTCTACTGCATCCTTATCCCGCACAACCGCTTCCTTATCCCTCAACAAAGCTGCCCTCTTAGCTGCCCATGCTGCTTGCTGACTGGCCAAATCTGCTGCGAACTTCTCTCTAGCCTCCCTCTCAACTGCCAGAGATCTGTCGGTTGTAATCCTATCCGCCTCTGCGCGTCTGTGAGCATAATAAACCTCCTTATACAGTCCCACAAACTCATGCGCTAGCTTCTCCAACAGAGTGTTGCACAGCCCCAACTCTAGCTCACTGGCCCAATCTGCCAACATCTCCAGTGTCTCAACTGCTGGCCAACCTCTCTCCTCAAATCATGAACAGAACCGTTGCGGATAGATCCCCCTAATGTAGGCTCAAACCAAATGCCAATCCCTCCACCGAGTCATAGCCTACAATGCCACATCGTGTCCCTTCTTTAGCACAACCTTCATACCCCTGAGGTAGTCCCTGCACCTGTCCTCATCCGACCCATTATCCTCCTTTGCAAAACCCTCCATTGTCCACTCGGCATCACTATTCTCTTTCTCATCTATGGGGACCATGCCCACATCCGGTGCGGCCTCCTCTGCTCTCGACGCAACCTCGGCTTGTGGCACCCCCACCTCCTGAGGCTCTGGTACAACAGTTGATACTCCTAGGTGCCCGGGGGACTGGATGGACGGACCAACCTCGGCAGGGATGAGTCGGAACTATTGTCTCAAGAAAGCACTGCATCTATCCATCACCTCCGGCTGCTCTGACTATGCGGGCTCCATACTCTCCTCCTGCTATGCTGGCTGGGTTGACTGGACTGTTTGTACTGGCTCGGCGGCTACTAATAGGGAGGACGAAATGGTGACGACTGCATCACAATCAATCACATCCAAGTGAACCTGGGGCTCAGACTCCGGCGCTGGCAACTCTACCCTTTGCGATACTAGCTCCACTAGTGCAACTGGAACATCTGCTACGACCGTGGAGAAAGTAACACTAGGAGTGGTCATCGATGCAACATCTGTTGTCGGTGGGACACCCTCTGCCACTACCCGTGGGACATCTGCTACCGCCAGCAGGGTTATCACAACCGGTGCATGACGCTAACCAAAAGGAGGAATGTGTGACGTGGGAGCGGACAAGTGCAACGAAGTTGACAACTGCAGCAGGGTGAAAAATGTGGGCTCACTATCTGCTAGTTCACTGCCAACCTCCGCAGAAGTACTCTCTTCCTCATACTACGCCTCACTGCTCTCCGAAGTCTCCTCCCATCCGCTGTCAGTGTCCCCATGAGCCACCTGCAATCCCCGAAATACCTTCTTTTGTCCCGCTGTTGTCCCACCCGTGTCCAGATGTCTCCAATAAAATATCGGAGGCTCTCCTTGTGCCAACTTTCCCCGAGGTGGTGCCTCAAAATCATCCATGGGTATCTGATCAACCGCTGCCTCCAGAAACAAGTCAATTGCATGATGCGGCATAAAGAATGTGTAGTGCTGGAGTGTCATGAACTCCTCCATCCTGTCAGCAAGAAGTGTAGCCCAATCATACACCGTGCTGTTCATGATGCCATTCATGAATACTATCTGAGGCAGTGTTATATTTGAAGCCCGAGTCGCACCTATCAACTTGCTCTTGATCATGTCCATAATACACCTCCAATGGCCTTCCCGAATGAGATCCCGCCGAAGTCCTCTGCATCTTGACCCCTTGATAACTAACTCCATCTCGTCAGGTGTAAGATTGTGGCCCACCAATCAAATCCAGTGCTCCTTTCGTTCTTGAGAGAGCTTGTGATTCTTAATTTCCACCTTCTTACCTCCAGGACTAGGAATGCCAAAAACCCTCGTGAAATCCCTAGGCTTAAAAGAAACTGTCATCCAATGTTTTTTGTAAAAAAATGTGCTCGTTCTATTGTGCTGATTATATGCTTCTATCATGGTACGCAAAATTGATTCAAATAATCGGATAGAAAAAACTAGAAGCTGGATGGCCCAATGCACCTGTGCTCGTATCAAAATTTGCTTAACTAGGTCGGGTCCGGAGTTTCCTGCCACCACTTCCGGCATTTGCTGCCATTAAGTCCCTCAAACTGGACAGTGAGATGAGTGAGTTCTTCCCTAACTTTCTGCTTCTTACTGCTAGAAGCGGATGGCCCTGCAACTCGGATTCTCGACACTAGAACCCTTGCGTTCTTCTCCATACTTGTCTTCAACTAGTTCTTCCACTTCCGTTTCCCTACCGATTCCATGCAATAACGGCTCTTCCTTTGCTTTATAAGATATGGATTGTCCTTCCGTTACAAGGTTCTATCCGGAATCCTAAAAATATCTTTGCTTTATTCTTCCTTTTTCTTTCACAAATAATTTGTGAATAATCAACCATCCACAAAAAAAAGATCTTTGCTACCAAATGCAAGGCGCTAAATCTAGGACACCGAGTTCTTGGAATTATAGGCGCCGAAGGTGGTTCCGCTCTGCCGATAAAACACTGTCTCTTGCCAAGCAATAAGGAAATGATGAAAATATTAAGACCACAGACACTTCAGATCCCAATGTGTTCAAATCCGCTAGTGAAGATGGTGTATCTAAGCATTCAGATGCAAATAGAATTCAAACTGTATGAGAATGGAAATGGTGATGCAAAATGCTCTTTACAGCAACCTCCAAACAAGCTTCACGCTACAGGGAACAAAGACATCCTTGGAAAATCATGTCTCAAGGCAACTGCAACCATAATGCAATCCGCGAGAGCCAAGAAGTCGCTGAGGACAGGAAAGAAGGAAACCCGTGGGAGGAGGAAATTACCACTACGGGAGGATAAAGTACGATCGAGGGAAAATGAAGCACTGCCGCAAAAGAGCAAGGTCAATACACGGAAGAAGTTAGCCGCGGAAGAGCAAATGAGAGCAGTCCGCAAGAAGACAATCCAAGGAGTTCAAGTTAAAGCCGTGCGGAGACATCACCCGTGGGGGCTTATCCTTTCCTGCTGAGACACAAGGCCATTTAGGCCGTGGGGATAAAGATGTGCGCCCACAGAAGGGGAAAAGAGCTGCGGCAGCTAGACCATCCACGAAAAAATAGAAGCGGAACCAGAAGTATGCACCTGCCCGCAGAAAACAAAATAAACATCTGCTGGAAAAGCAAGGCTAAGGTAGCCCGCGAAACAGCAGGTGCCCGCTGGAAGAAGATACCCGCGGAGGAGAGCAAGGTCCGTGGAACATGACCAAGGCAAACCGCAAGGAATTAAGACAGTCCGCAGAGGAACTGGAAGCTGCAGAAGGAAATGCTAAAATCCCGGGGGAAACATAAAGGTCCGCAAGAAAAAACACCACGGGAGGTGGATGAAGGAAAGGTCCGCAGAAAAAGAAGCCGCAGCTTCAGACCATCCACAAGGGCAATCCGTGAGGCTTCCCGCAGAACAAGCATTTGCGGGGGGACTCTATCCGTGGGCCTCACACACTTTTTTTTTTGGTTTTTTTAAATTTTTTTTTTTTTTTTATATAGCACCTCAATTTTGCCTCTAGACGTCGCCATTCTACAATGATGACAAAGTCATCTAGCCATTCTGCAACGAGCTCTTCCTAGCGTGGTATATTCTCAATTTTGATCCGTTCACTACTTGAGGTACTTCTTGCCTGTCCAAGGTCCACAATTTTATTGCTCCATTGTCACCGACCTCCCGGATCTAGTATGGTCCAACCCATCGAACCTTAAACTTTCTGGGTTTGATTTCATTCCGCCCATCGTACTTCAGTACCAACTGGCCTGGTTGAAACTTGTTGAGTTTGAAATGCTTATCCTGCCACGCCTTACATCTATTATGTGTCACCTCTATGGCCCACTGCGCCAACAATTGCTTCTCCTCAAGCTTATTCAAATTATGCAGCCACTCCCTTAAGCTTTCCATGTCACCTAGCTTATTTTCCAGTGCTATTCTCAACCTTGGTACCATGAACTCCGCCGGTACCACTGCCTCCTATCCGAACATTAATTGGAAAGGTGTGTTATGTCGTCACTTTGTATGTTGTACGATATGCCCACAGAGCAGAAGGTAGCTTTTCCTCCCAATCCTCCCCTTCAACTACACAAGACTTGTAGATAATGGATACCAGAATCTTGTTTGTAGCTTCGGCCTATCAGTTTGCTCTTCGATAGTACAGGCTTGATAATGAATGGCAGATCTTGAATTCGGTTGTGCGCAGTCTGATGACATGATTAACAAAATGTCCACCCCTATCACTTGTTAACTGTAATGGAATTCCATACCTGGTAATGATCTGTTCATAAATAAACCTTGCTGTGCTGACGGCCGAGTTGTCTAGTAGTGCGCATGCCTCCACCTTGTCAGGTATTTCGTTGCAACAATAATGTACCAGCATCGTCTAGTCTTGCTCGCCTTCAAGGGTCCAATGAAATCCAATCCCCACCGCTCAAAGATTTCCTGCGCGTGCGAGGGATTGAGCGGCATAAAGTCTCACTTCAGCGGCTTCCCGGCCCGTTGGCAAGTGTCAAACCCAATGACCCATTCCCGCACATCATTGTACACTGTCGGCCACCACAATCCTGCCAGTAGTATCTTCCTCACCGTGGTCTCAGGTCCCATATGTCCACCTGCTGGTCCCTCATGTGCTTCCTTCAGTACTTTCGGTATTTCTTCCTCCAACACACACCGTCTAAGAATATGATCCGGCCCCATCTTGTAGAGCGATCCGTTGATCAACTGGAAGGTATGGCTCCTGATTATCAACTTGCACCTTTCGTTTGCTGGCATTTCACTGGGAAACTTTTCTATCGATAGGTATTCTCCAATGCTCCTATACCATTCCGGCAGTACTGCAATCTTAAACAACTATGCGTCAAGAAAGTTATCGTGCACCCTGTCCGCAAGTTCCCCTGTTTTGATTCTCAACAGGTGGTTGGCACTTACATGCTTCTTCCCCAGCCGTACAATGATTTTGAAGGTAAACTCTTGCAACAGAAGCAGCAATCTGTTGATTCTTCCTTGAATGAAAGGTTTATTGACAAGGTACAACAAAGCTTGATGGTCCACATAGAACACAAATGGTGTCGCCAACAAGTAGTGTCAGAATTTCTGTACTGCGTACACCATACCCAATGCTTCCCGTTTCGTGGTGCTGTAGTTCTGTTCTGCTTTAGATAACAGTTGGCTGGCAAAACATATTGGGTGATCCAAGCCGTGGTTACCTGTCTGCGCCAAGGTTGCTCCGATCACATAGTTGGATGCATTGACATGAACATGGAATTCCTTATCCCAATCCGGATATGCCAAGATGGGTGTCGTAGCCAATCGTATCTTCAGCACTTCAAATGCCTCATCATGCTCCTCCCATCTAAATGATTCTCCCTTGCAGGTTAACCTATCCAGCAGATATGACACTTTGGCAAAAATTTTGATAAACCTTCTGTAATAGCCTATATGTCCAAGGAAAGACTTTACCTCTGTCCCATTAGTGGATGGCTGCATTTCCAGGATGACCCTGACTTTGTTTGGGTCGGTCTTCAATCCTTCTTTACAGACGATGTGTCCGAGCAGTCTTCCCTGCGGAACCATGAAACTGCACTTCTTGGGGTTCAAAGCTAGCCGCGCCCTTTGACATCTCTCCATACATTCGCCAAGTGCTGCCAGTTGCCTGTCCTCTGCACTGAATACAGACCAATCATTGAGGAACGCTTTGAAGTTGTCGACAAACATCTTGTCAAAGATGTGCAGTATGATCCTTTGGAAGGTGGAGGGCAAATTGCACAAGCCGAATGGCATCCGATTGTATGCATACACCCCATCTTCGACGACAAATGTTGTCTTCAACTTGTCCTTCTCCGCTATAGAGATCTGATTGTATTCGGAGAACCCATCCATAAAGGAGTAAATTTCATGTCCGACGACCTCAGGATGTTGTTTGTAAATGGAATTGGAAAGGGATCCTCGATTGTAACTGCATTAAGACATCTGAAATCGACACAAATCTAGATCTGGGTGGTGTCCTTCAGTGAGATAACTATAGGGGACACCCATTCACTTGTCTGCACTTTGAAAATAATTTCGGCTTCCAGCATCCGGTTGATTTCTTCTGTAACTCGTGCTGCATAGTTCTTATTCATTCAGTAGGGTCGCTTCCATACCGGCATTGCTCCTTCCACCAGTGGGATGCGGTGCAAACACAATTCCAGAGGTATTCGCTTCAGATCCTTGTATGTCCATGCAAACACATCCTTATATTCCACGAATATCTTGAATGCTGCTGCTTTCAATACTAGATCCCAATTATATCCCACCAATATGTTTCTTGGTTCAACTTCGTCTCCCAAATTCATAGTTTGCAATGTGGCTTCATTATACTTGATTGTTTCCCCCTCACTAAATGTATGGGCAGGTGTGACATCCAACGGGGCATCCCCCTCCTTTATCTCGGTGAATTCTCTTGGAAATTCATCTTCCCTCAGACCTTCCTCAATTGTTAGTACATTGCAGCTCTGGAACAGTTCGTAGTGCCAGTGGTAGAGACCGTTGACCAAATCCAAACAGTCATCTGTTGATCCACCTTCCAACCACAGGACTCCCTCCTAATCCGGTTCCATATGCTACCTCCCTTCATCTTCCTCTTCGGAATCTAATGACAAAGCTTCTTCTCCCACCATCTGAGTGTGCAAATCAATGACGAAATTTCTCCCTTTGCTTTCCAGTGATAAAGTGTTTCTCTTCCAATCGTGTTTAACTCTTGCCTAAATAAGCCATCCGTGGCCTAAATAAGCCATCCGCGGGCCAGAATGGCGTCGTATCCTTTTCTCTTCAACGGGATGATGACAAAGTCAAGTAGGAAAGGCTGTGTACCAATTAGCAGTTGTGCCATCAAAACGCCGAGAGGTTTTATGCCATGTTGGTCTGCTATCAACAACTGAAATGTAGGTGGCCACAGTGTCGGTTGTCCCAACTTCCTCCAAGTATCCTCGGGTAAGACGTTCACGCCGGACCCGCTGTCAACAATTGTGTCCGTCAGCACACTTTCGAGAATCCCCATCTCGACGACCATTGGATGTCATCCAGATGCAAGCGCTAGCAACATTGGGTCCTCACTATCGGCAGCAATTTCTTTCCCTCTACCTTGTTCTCCTGGTATCCTTGGAACTGGTGCGATATTCGTGAGAGCGGATCGGAGCTGAGGCATCATAAGAAGCAAATCATTTATCTTGACCGGTACCTTTGTTTGCAAAAAATTTCGTACGATGTTTTGTTCCGCAAAGTTCCTTGCCGAAGTATCAGTGGTGTTTTTCAACTGAGATGTTTCCGCCTGCGATGCCTTTTCAATCTCTACCCGTGCTTCCCCAAATTTCCTCTTTTCTTCCGCCAGGTCCGGGTACTCTTTTGCTTGCCTCCGCGTAATTGCCAGAACCTCCTCTTCATCCATCTCGACAGTGATCAAGCTTACTCCGGATTTCGGGCACTTGGCATCTTCATGATCGCCTGGTCCACACCATCTGCATAACAATTTTGGTGTGGTAGCTATTGTGCACTCTCGGGCAAAGTGACCCCACAAATTACAGGCTCGGCATTGAACAATCGACTGTCCATTCGCATCATACTGAATTCGACTCCCCCTGCCATTATTATTGTTATTGTTTGCATTGTTGTTGTTTTGCCCATGTTTATTATTCCTATATCCTCCGGACGTGGCACCCTCCGTGTTTGTATTTCCACTCCCTCCAAATGCGGAAGCCTCCTATGCCAGGAACACCTATTGAGGGCCTCTAGTTTTCATGTTGAAGGGGCATTCTTTTGTGGAATGTCCCATGATCTGACAAATGTCGCAGAACTGGTTTTTTGGACAGGAGCCCTTTGTATGACCTTCTGCCTTACATTTCGTGCACCATAATTTGCTTCCCTTTGTTTCTTTCTGCATGTTCTTAAATTCCTTCATCATCCGAATCATGTCCTTCTGGAGGGCTCGGACCTTTTTGCTGCTATTTTCTTCATCGCTACTTTCTTCTTCCGAGGATGCATCATCGTCTAACTCAAAGGAGCTACTCTTCTTCTTTTTCGTCTTTTGCTCACTTTCCAGGTTTAGTGCTCAGTTGTATGCTTCAATGTATGATGACGGCAGCACAATCTTCATTTTCTTTCACATTTTCGGGTGTAGACCTTCAATGAACCACCTTTTCTGTAATCCATCAGCTAGCTTATGCTCCATTTTGTTGATCAAGTCCTTCAACTTCCTGGCATAGACTCGGACTGTTTCATTTTTCCCTTGTCATGTATTGTATATCTCTGCTACAATTTCGTTGTCGTCGCGGAGTAGTTGAAATTTCGCCGTAAACTCCTTCAGGTTATCCCAAGTGGTTAAGTTCTAGGGATCTGCATCGGCGAACCAATCAATTGCAACACCTTGTAGGGTTGCCGGAAACTACCAAACCCATTCGTTTGTATCTGTTATGCCATTTGCCCTCCAAATCATCTCGCATGTCTTGCAATGTCGGATGGGGTCGGCCGTACCATCGGCATCAAACTTTGGCAGCTTTTCTTTTGGTCCTGCCATCACTACTAGGTTTTGTGAATGGTTGTTGCTTGGTCCTGCCACACTAGCATTGTTCACTCCCACACCGTGGCTTTGCACTCCCACACCGGCGATCTGCAATCCCACACCGGCAGACTGTACTCCCACACCGGCGGACTGTTCTCCCACACCGGCGGACTGTACTCCCACACTTGCAGTCTCAACAGCTGCGAACGGTGGTGAAGAAGGATCCTCTGAAGTTGTCCCTTTCCAAAGTGTATCCTGGACGAAGAGTTCACTCCACGCTCTTGCTCCCTCGACACTTCGAGCCGTGCGAGTCAATTCTCTTCTGTCTGGACACTCTTCCCTCAATGAATACAAATTCAAAAACTCCTCCCTTGCTTCCTCCACCAATTCCACCCACTGTCTAGTCTCCTACAACAATTCTTCCGCACTTCTATGTCCGTTGGTAATCTTCTAAAACCTCCTTCTGCGTTCGGCTTGCTGTGCCAGAATTAAATTTTCTTGCGCAATACGGATTCCATCTTTTCCCTTGACCTTATTTCGATCCTTGTTAAGCTAATTTGGGATTAATCTTCATTCCTCCCACCTTCTAGATTCATGGGGCAACGGCGCCAAATGTTTACTGCATATATTAATTAAGAAATGCACACTGATAATGAACACGAACAGCAACAACAGTACTCCTTTATTTGCATATGCCAACAGATTACATACAAAGCATAAGATTAGATAGGATCATTTACAATGACCCAAGAGGGTGTATAAATACTTTCCGTCGAACCTTTCAAAAGGGGTCCGTCAGCTACAGACAATCCTAATCTACCCATCGGCTACCAAATACAAAATTTTCGACGGCATAACCCAATCGGCTACAAAATACAAAATCTACCGACGACATGATTATTCAGCAGCAATGGTTTGAAGTTGGTGTAAATTATCAGTTTACTAATCATCAAAGCCTTCAATAGTGTCAACTCCCTGTTAAACAGTTGTTATGCTAGTTAGAACATAGCTAGAGTTTAACGTCGAGCTCTCTTTCTCAAGCAACTTTAATGTCGATTGAATATCTCAAAGACTGGCCATTGGAAGTCTATGTGAAGATTAGTGTATTAGTTCACATCAAACTTTCCTATATCAAGCCAGTAATTTTAAGACTAAGTCAATCATACCTGTCATGAAGGAACGAATTGGAGAATTTGGAAGAGAAGAAACAGTGGAAACATAAAACTAAATGGTTCTCAGTTATTAATTAATATAAAGAGGATGTTATTTAACCATTATGGCTTGTTTGTCCTAAGATTAACCGTTGGGTGAATATCTCCATCATCGTGGGAAACAAAATAACATTAAGCTTTTGATAAGATAAACAGGTTTTATAGGGACCTTGAAACCCAAAAGTAGCTACATAAACAAGGCTGATAATAAGAAAAAGAAGCCCAGCCAGAATAAAACAAGTCTAACGGTTGATAATAAGCACGAGGCCCAGCCAACAACAGAGGCCAACAAAAAGGCCAGAACAAACTATCTTTTACAGAACAAAGCAAAAGCCAAAGAGAAACAGCATAAAGCACAAAAAGACAGAACAAGAGGGCTACTCTTCATTCTTCTTCTCTAGATCCTGCATGGTCTGGGCAGCCTCATAAATCTTCTGGTGCTCCTCGGCCTTCTGCTCCTGGACTTTCTCCATATCCTAGTCCAAACTAGTAATGGTGATATCAGTGGCCATATCATCCTCAGACCTAGCTTTTCCTCTGTCCTTTCCATCCTCACCTACTAGCAAGCCTCTGTCTTTGAACACACCAGTTAAAGAGAGAATATTGGCATTGATCGAATTGAGGAGAGAGATCATCTGACTAGCCAAATTATGATTGTAGTTTTCAAGATTCTTAATTCTCCTCTCAACCAGACTGGCTCTATCATTCTGACCCTCCTGGTTCTCCATTTCAGTCTTCTTGTTGTTGCCCTCCAACTGACAAACCTTCTCTCTGACCTCTTCCAGCTCATGGTAAAGCCACTTGATTGATCTAAAATTATCAATCATGTTGTTACAAGCGTTGTTCAGAAGATTCATACCCGTTGTAACATCCGGATTTTCCAAGGTCTAAATTAACATCAATCATACTCAAAGATTACAATTTTAACTTCAACTTCATAAGAAGGCAGTTACATCATTCATGTTCATGTGAAGAAGATTACCGTTAAAGTCAGTTAAAATAAATAAAAATAATAAAAAATCTTAATTAAATACTTGAAATACTTTTTAATGAAATTACTTCAGAAATTGAAATCATATACCTCGGAAAAACTAAGACTAAAATTCATCTAAGCATGCTTCTGCATCCACCCGGGTTAGTCCACAAATATACTATAACAATTTCTCAAATCGATTGCTATCTCAAATATCATATGATGAATATCACTAAATACCATTATAACTTAAATTAGGGCATCATATATCATCTTACAAATTAAGGCATCAATTACCATCGGGTTATTTAGGGCTTTTGGTACTGCTTTACCACTTAGGGCTTCCGCAACCACGGATTCAATTTAGGGCTTCTGCGACAATGGATTTATCTAGGGTTTCCACGACGACAGATTCAATTTAGGGCTTCCGCAACCACGGATTCAACTAGGGTTTTCGATACCACGGATTCAGTTAGGGCTTCCAATACCACCATATCAATTAAGGTTCCAACTGTCGCACAATCAATTAGGGCTTCGAATTTCTTTTCCTTCCGCTTGCTTATTTGTGACAATTTCTCAAAATTAGATAATTACTTATATTCAATATTCATTTATATAAAGTAAAATGATGATAACAATGAAATACTTCAATTAAATCTTACCTTCTCATAAAAAAAAATGATAATGCCTGATTCCTGATAAACAATTGAATGCATGGCTTATCTCTCTCTGACACATATCCGACGTCTTGAGAGAGGTGAAACATTGTCAGGGGCTTTAACCACCCAACCTCGGACCACAACAAATCCCCACACGATCTCTAACGAGAAAGGCCCTACCTACCCAAAATAGACAAGAGTCATCTTACCATTCTCTGAGCATCAAGATATATATATATATCACGCCATACGACTTGGCAGCAGGAGATCACCATAATAGGAAAACGCATGAGTTTCATATTAAATGTTAATATTTTTAAGTGTCATAACTAGTAATGGATTATATTAATGATGATTTCCCTTTTCACACCTTGTCACCTATCTTCTCGGCTACACATCTGGATGAGTCCCCAAGTATCCAGAATTCTCAAAACAAATGGTTCTATTTATTCAAGAAGATTACATTCAATCATTATTTCACATTCTGAGATTATATTCTTGACAACATTCTTCCTGAGTGAAACTTGCATAAGCTATAGAAATGTTTTATGTGGCATTATATGAATACTAATGTAAAGTTCTTCACCTCCTCAACCTATTCAGTCCTCCAAACCGGTGATTTCCAGGTGTAAACAAATTAAAGATCACAAAGATACTTACAACTTCTTCGCCACATACATTCCTTGGTGTGGATTCATTTATAATCTCATTAAGAGAGAAAAGAATGAATTAGGTTCTGATCAAGATTGTTATTCAAGTTTATTGTAGCTTATTCAAGGTTATTACTCTAAGTTAAAAACAAGGATTATCAAGTGATGTTAAATAAGAATCTTCTCTAATCGTTTCAAATTGAATGGAAGAAGGTGGGTTCAGAATTTGTCTTTGACTTAGTACTTTTACAACTTGGGATTTAGTTATAATTTGACTCCAACATATATTTTCCAAATTGTACAGCATGGTTTTCATTACTAGGATCAGAATACAAACGTATAAATATCTAACTTCATCTCACATTCCCTTGCATCTCAATGAAACTATATAATAATAACAATATCCTTATCTTCTACTACTGTTGTTATAGAAAAGAAAAGCAAAACTAATCCTTTTTGAAAACAAGAGAATCAATATAAAGCTTCACAAGATTATCCAGAAGAACAACTTCAACAAAAAAAATGGTTATCACATAACAAATGCTGATAGTGCGTCTTTAAAGGATTAGACATCTACAGCACATACACATCACCTTTTGCAATCAAATCATATTTATAAAACAATTCACATGATAAAAACACACCAAATGTTATAACACTAAACAATTTTACAAAAACCGTCTCTGACCTGCTACTTGAATGATCTCACAATGAACCTAAAGAAAAAAATGCATCGAACTCTTCTCACTGTAATCTTCAGAAGTATGTACTGATCATACAAGACAAGCAACACGCTTAGCAACAACAATATAATTATCACATAGATTAGAGATTACACGCACACAAAATGATCAGAAACTGATCATACACAGGATGCCTGAAGCGGATAAAACAAAAACAATAGATATTGTGATGCATGAAGCAGACACGATAATCTCCCCCCCTCTGCCATGATAATGGCACACACACTTTGAATAATCAATGCACACTTCAATCTCTCCTCTCTATGCAATACTGATTGGAAGGACGTTTAAATTCATAAGAGAAAGAACCCCCCCTGCCGGCAGTCGAAAAGGAACTATTAAATAATAATAAAAAGACTGACTTCACGTCTTCCTACAGTTACAAGAAGAACCGAGTTCCTTTGGTTTCTGCCGGTTACTCAAAAGATTAATAAACTATTTGAATCCAAGATGACCAAAGAAATTAAATCGACTATGAAGAGAGAAGGAAATAAAAAAGAAATGTTTTTAATGTCTGGAACTAATATGGAAGTCTAGAAATAAGCCAAAAGTTTGACCCTATGGCTTCCAAAACATAAAAGATGTAACACCATTCGAATTCCTAAGTCTAAATGAATTAAAAACATAAATTCTATTAATCATGCCAACAATAATCGGTTAAAAACAAGAATAACGAAAGGAAGAGAATAGAATTATAAAATTTAAAATTCGAAGATTATAATAATATAATTGTTAAAATCCGAACATTATTATAAAATACAACTTTCAAATTTATTAAACAAATTATATTATGACAAAAGATAATTCTAAAAAGAAAATTTAGGATATGTTTTATAAATAATTTAATTATTTTAATTAAATTATTTATTAAATAACACAATTATTATAATTAAATTATTTATTAAAATAACTCATGCAATTCCACAGATGTCTTCTGTTGCAAGTCTGCCTGCCCAGTGATGGTGACACCCTGTCTAATTCTTTTCTGACAATGCTTCACCCCTTCGACATGCTCCTTGCAAGAAATTTCTCTGTAATTAAATTATAAATTATATGATCATAAATAATCATAACAGTTTACCTTTCATCCTAATTTCATGAATTTGCGATTAACGATCAACTAATATGTCATCTGCACTTGAAATCATAACGACCAACTAACTTACCATTTCGCCAGATAATATCAAATTAAACTCCCAACTGACTTCATGTGACCTAAATGTCTATATTTCAAGCTAAGTCAAAAATTGGGATGTAACAACCGTCTCCCTAGCATTATCAGAGATGGCCACAATAGCAGGGTCTATGAGCTCTTCAAGCCGGGGCTCTTCCTGATATTCCACAAGAATCTGAGGATTCATGGCTTCTCTATAAATTCCCAACGTCGCAATCCTTACATTGAAATTCCTCCAAGCTTTTCTCCTATTTTTGACAAGCACTTCCCCCTCTCATCATCCACATCATCCCTCTTCCGTTTCTTCCCCGCATTATCCTCTTTAATCTCCTCTTTCATCTCCTTGTCTTCATCATCAGAAGCCATGTCCTCCTCATCCTCATTATAATCCATATCATCTTTACCAAAGGTTTGACCATGGTCCCTTGGGCTCTTTCTTCTAGGGGTTAAATCAGAGGACTGCTTCTTAACATGGCCCTTAATTTTCTTTCCAAAAGAAACGTTCCCCTCCTCCTCCGAACTTATGCTCTGAATATCATCAGAGTCAGAGGAGTAGCTAGAGCTACCATTGTCCTCTTCCGCATCTAGCGAGGGATTGTTGCTAACCGTGTAAGCTTTGAAGTACTCGTGGATAAGCAGCAACAATGCCTCATGCAAAGCAGGGTTGACAATGGGTTTCTTCTTAAAGCTAGTGATAGCCTTACTCATGGAGTTAAGTAAATAGTAAGGGAAAGAAATTTTCTTATCATGGCCGAAATGATTAAGCAGAACAAAATGGTGTGTTCTAACTCGATCAAACCTAGGGTCCAGAGTAATATATTTAATGATAGCACGCAACACATACCTCCAGAGCTTTTTGATGGACTCCGTCACATGAAAAGTCTTGCTTTTAATCAGTTCATTCATTTCTTCGGTGCTCTTCACAAAATCCTTCACTGCATTGGTAGAGAGTTTTTTATCCCTATAAAACTTGAAACCCTCCATAGAATCTCGGTGACCGTAGCAACAACCTCCTCAGTGATAAAAAAAGAGACACCATTCACTTTCACCTTGCCGTCTTTCCACGAATTGACCATACTATTGGTGACCTCAGGATCGAAACCATGAAGTTTGGCAATGTAATTTACAACCCCTCCCTTTTTCAACTTCTTCCAAACTTTTCCCCTGTTTCTCCATTTCTCCAAATCCCCCACCAGCTCCTTTCTGCAGCATTCTCCCACCATCTCTTCAGTATTAGCTCCTACAATTCTCATAAACTCCAGGCCCTGCAACTCCTTCACATACAAAATTTTGGCTCTGTTTGTCTGGTACGTGCCAAGATAATTCACCTTACTAAAACACTAGTAGTAAATGACGATTTCGACCCACAATACGTGTCAAAAAGACAAAGATAACCTCAACTGCTTGCGTAAACCAAGAAGGCCTTTATGACTCGTACACATATCCCATATTCCTTTAATATTCATTATTACCATTAGATCTCCACCGTACACCCCTGGATTTTTTCCAGGTCGATAAGGGTCTTGGCTTCCACCGGAATATCTTTTCCCGATTGCCATGTAATCAACTTGTCAGTTCCCACACCTTTATTGGCAAACCAATCCGCAACTAGATTTGCTTTTATGAACGCATGTGTGATGTGGACAGTCTCAAATTTTGCAAGGGTGTCATGTGTCTATTCAATTAGATTGGCAATTGACCAAGAAGGATGAGAATTGCCATTTATGCACTTAATTATGTTATTGGAATCCCCTTCTAACCAAAGTTTAGTTATTCTGACTTCAAAAGCCAGTTTAACCACCTGGCACACTGCTCTAGCTTCTGCAAAATGATTGGTTCAGGTTCCCAACGGAAGAGAAAAAGCTGCAACTCCCTCACCAAAATTATTTCTTATTATTCCACCACTTCTCAAGGGACTTGGATTTCCTTTTGAGGCTCCGTTGAAGTTGGCTTTATGCCATCCCTCCGGGGGAAGAAGCCATCTGGCTTCCTGTCTTTTTCCTTATCCATCTTTTTGCCATCAACTTCAAAATCTCCCCCCTTCTTGACTTGAAAATTTTCCTTAATGTTTTTATTAATCTTCCTCCCAAGAACAAGAGTCGGCTCCTCTCTATCCCTAAAAATTCTGTTGTTCCTTTCCTTCCAGATACTCCAGCAGAAGTGGGGCAGGATCCAGGTGCTAAATTCCTGCAAAACAGAAGATTTAAACAGACTTTTCCATTGACTGATAAAATCCAGAAGATTGTCTGGCATGCACCAGCAAATCTCAAAATCCTGGGTTAGGAACTCCCAAACCTCCCTAGAATAAACACAATGAATGAAAAGATGGTTTCCTGACTCCCGCTGGTTTTTACACAAAGGACATCTATTAGGCATAACATGTCCTCTCTTTATAAGATTATCTTGAGTGAGGATTTTATTCTGAAGGGCCAGCCAATAAAAGATGTTGATCTTGGGAATGAGACCACGAAGCCAAGCATTCGCCCAAGGGGGTTTCTCTCTCAAACACCAGAGAGAATTATAGCCAGAAGCAACAGAGTAACTACCGTTGGGATTATCCCCCCAAATCATTTCATCTCTCTTATTACTAAGGATCATAGAGTTACAAGTAATGAGGGCCACTTAATTTATAGTATATGTGAACTATTTGAAGTTTATTAAAAGAAGATGATATTGTGGTGTTACAAAGAAAGAACCATTGGGTCTGAGTGTTTTAAAATTTTGGGTATGCTTCCTACATGTTAGAACAGTCGTCTGTAGATTCACAGATGGAAGGTATTTCACGTTACCCATCGACATCAATTGGACTGCCAAAAGACAGTGTTCTCAGAGAAATGTCTTGCAGTGTTTTGTTTTTAGATCTGCAAAGTCTGGGATGTCGACATTGTTGAGTTATTTAATTGGAAAGCAGTTGTTGTAAGATACACATCAAGTGATGGTGACCATTATGCAACAAACGCTGTTGATACATTGGGGGAAATGAAGGAAACATGAGTAATGCATGAAATTTTAGAGGATGGAGTGCAAAAGCTTTTAGCAAATAGAGACAAAACAAAACAGTATTCTCCGACAAATTTTGTAATGACATTCTGGGGTTTAGAAGATACAGTGATCACTGATTGGAGAGTAGAGGTAGAATCTTCTCTTGTTACACAGGTACACTATGCTTAAGCAGTTGTATCAAGTAAAGCCACATCGACTTCAAGGGATAAAGAACATAGCTTGACAGGAAAGGGAATATGCATTGAGTTACCAAAAATATTTGGAGCTACCTTTCAAACCAATGGAGATAGGAGTCAGAGTGATATGGAAACGATTATTGGTAGTAACATATCAGTCTGATTGCAATCTCTTTGATTTGAAGGAAAACAACCTAATTCACTTATGGATATTCGAAAACACCAACTATACCTTGTTGTTAGTGTCGTCTCTAGAGTGGCAGGTTATATCCATATTTGAGTACAAATTACAATAGTTTTCTAGAGTCCAAGGAGAGAGGATTTGCAAGGAGTTAGTAGTTCAAAAGTTCTGTGTGATGAGGAGCTTTGTCAGAACATGATCAGTTAATTTCCTCTAATTTACCACCAGATTTGACAATCTAAAAAGCTAGCACATTTAAGTCACAGGATCAACTCAAGAAATCAGACATAACTCCTTCCATGCCCAAAAATTGGAAACATTTAATTCAGACCAGCCGGAGGATCTGATATCATTATCGTCTTCTGAAAATAACTGCTGGTTGGGCACGTTAGCACTAAATATTCAATTCATCCAGTTCAAACTGAAATTAGAGAGTAGCATTCTCCTCCCATTTGATTCGATTTGAAAGTATTGTCAAAATTGTTCCTGTTAAAATATTGAGACGTTAGTGCCATTTATGTCTGTCTTTTATGTATTTGCATAAAGTTGTAATCACATTATGCAATCATTTCAATACAAACTGAAAACCAAACCATTACCACAAGCAAGCAGCCTAATGTCTCTTAGTGGAACGGGTGGAAAGATTTGCTAGATTTGAAATAGATTTGGGGTGGCACCCTATAGTGGCATCAGATTTGTCAAAATATCACAAGGGTAATATACTATATGCAATCTGTTTAACAAGAAAGGAGCAAGATTTTGAGGAAAATTAAGGCAGAAGTTTTTCCAGGAGCACCTTACCATTTGTTTTGAGAAAATTCAGATTAGAGAAAAAACAAAATGAAGTCACTAGCAGATCTGAAAAGTATTCTCTTCTCAAAAGAATTTATTAATGCCTTCAATCATGAGCAGTAAAGAGACTTGCAGAAAGAAACTGAAATAGAGAATGGGTTGTATATCTTTGGATTGCAACTAGAGTCCATGAAATCTCCAAATGGTCTTCTTTCCAAATTAGAAGAATTTGATTCATGTTTATCCAAAATGAACCAGTCTGATAGGAGTCTTTTGAATTGGGCTTTGCAATCCTTAATGGTTGTCTTAGTCCAGCACAGATTGATAGAGCATCCGTGTGAAGGAGTGAGACTAATAGTTGCTTCTTGTCTCTATTACGATAATAGATAAGCTTCTATTACTAGTTAATGGTTATCTGTTTGTAATCTATTGTAAATATTAGAATGTTTCTAATATTTAGTTAGTTGTAGTTATTTGTTAGCTTTCTTTAGCTTTCTTTTAGCTAGAATAGAATATTTCTATTTTTTACGATTGTTTCCTAAGGAAACATCGCTTTGTTCTTTTGTATGTATAGACCTCTTGGTCTCTATTAATAACAAGCAAGTATTTTACCAATTACATCGTAATAGTCTCAATGAAATCATCAAAATAATAGATCTTGTTGCACTGTATAATGATAGCATCTTGAAGAACATTCTACAACTTTTTGTGGATAGCTTATATGGAATTCATGATGTCAAAAGCCCTACCTTTGGTAAGCAGGCTAAGACCTTGTAACTTATAACAAATGCCATGATTTTTATCATTATGTTGGATCTTG
Organism: Cupressus sempervirens; assembly: GCA_028749045.1. NCBI lineage: Eukaryota > Viridiplantae > Streptophyta > Pinopsida > Cupressales > Cupressaceae > Cupressus > Cupressus sempervirens. The sequence goes on from CM053786.1 coordinate 485,402,834, forward strand.
ATTGTGAAAGAATGACCCTTCAATTGTTTCTATGTTTCTTAAGCGAGTTCAAGAAACATCATCCAAACATTTGGAGATCATGCATTAAAACTATCATGTCCCTAATCTTAGATGAAGATGATGATGTATGCAGAGTTAGATTTGTTGGCATTTTGCAGAGGGGAATACGAAATATCACTTAGGGCTTATGAGCTCAAAGAGGAATTGATTGAGCATAAGATTAATAGGTTCAAGATCACAGGGTGGTAAGTGAGCTAGTAGCAATGGGCATACAGATTTCAAGATCTTCCCAAAGGAGTAGGAAACAAAAGACGCAAGAAAAAATTTGTTTTACATGCCAAGAGGTTTGGCCACTTGAACATGTTTGCAGTATTATTCAAAAGGAAGATTTAATGCAGCCAAGTAATGATGCAAATGCAGCCTTGGATCCATCTCTTACATGGCATAATGAAGACACAAAGGAAAAGTGTTTTCAATCAGTCAAGGTGGTTAGTGTGAAGGATGGTCAATCATCATAGGTAAGGGGTATTCAGAAATATTTGTTGGTGACTTGCAGAATCGTACTGATAAAACATATGAAGAAGAAAGGTATGTTCAGAAAACCACATGAGAAGATTGTAACTCGCCGGTTATAGAAGGGTGATGGAAATGTTGCTCCCTTAATCGATGATGAATCCAAAAATTTGACGAGTGGCAGCCCATATGCCATAGATAATTTTACGCCAAAACCTTTATCTCTTCTTGGTCTCCTCAGCCACAATCAATAAAAACTTTCCACGTTTGCCCAATCTTGACAAAAATTGGAGACTCAAATCAAGGCTCCATCAGTGGCTCTTGCTGAGGACATATGTCCCTTGTGGACATAATGAGATTCCAACTATCTCTAGAGGAGCAGACCGAATATCCATGGTTCACATGATGCACAGTAAAATTTTGCGTAGCCCCAGGCCCCCCAAAAAATGAACATCAATCCTTTCCTCTATTGAACACTCGATTCTGATCATGTAACACTGTGAAGTTGCTGATCATGATGTCATACTGTTCCTTAGTAGAATCTGATCCATTAGCAAATGTTAGAAAACAATCATCACGTGACATATGCCTTTCTTTCATTTCATTGGTCTGCTGTTCATCTTTCAAATCTGCATTAGGTGAATCATCTCTATAGACAATACATGCTGGCTTCGTTTCATCAACGTGGTCTTTGCTGAATGGAAGCTTTTTTAACACCTTTGAGCAGTTGTACAAGCATCTTCTTGGACATCCTTCTCCACACAATCTACCCCATCACCACAAAAAGAGTTCGAAGTGCATTCAAGAAATGTTACCTCTCTCTCATCAAGAACTCCATCAGATATAATACTTGGAAAATTTTCAGAATTACTCAACACATTCTCCTTATTATGCATATCTGATTTTGTATCTCCTTCAAAGCTTCGCTGCAACTCCTGCTCATGGGATGAATTCAAAGATGTTTCACCTTCTAAATACACTTCATGAGTTTTATCAATTTCAAAACCAGACCTGCTATCCTCATCATGATGTTGATGAACTTGATTGCAAAGAAAATCCTCCTCAACCAATGGATTTGAGAATATAGTGAATTCACATCTGTCTTCTATTACTTCTTCAAACAATGGGTTTAGGTACATGGACAATTCGGGCATACTGTCATTAGAGACTTCATCTGGATCATCAAATGTTTCATTCAGAAGACTAATGTCTTCATCAACATTATCTTCTGAACTTTCCTCTTGTTCATATATCATTTGATGTTCTACTTCATCCTCACTATATGATTCCTCAAAATGATCATCTCTTTCTTCCAATACCTCTTGAGAATGCATTGATCCATCACCTTGCTCACCATGGTGAAACGAGAAAAAATTTGGACCATTTCTTTCAACATGTTTTTGATATTCCAAATCTAACAAGGCTGAAATCTCTTCCACACTAAGAGAATCCTCTTCCTCATTATCAAATTCACTATCATCTGCAGGCATATAAGTATTAAAATGTTCAAAATTTTCATCTCCATTTGAATCTGAAACATCATTTGACTCATATTTTATTTTAGTCCTACATTCATTTTCCTTTGCAACCAGTTCATTATCCATTAGTTTGAGAAAGTTAAGAAACTGTAATGTCCCCATTTTAGCAGTTGACCAAGTGTGTGTGCGTTAGCCTTGTTCTACATGGTCCCGAGGGCTAACGAAGAGTTTAATGGGATCCTAAAGTGTTTTGGCCTAGTCATTTCCAGTTTGGGCCAAAATGAAGTTGATTTACTCAATTTCAGGCATACTTACTATTTTTAGTAAGTCGGCAGGACACAGTGCAGGTCAATTTTGGTGATTGGATTTGATACTCCTCGGTGAGAACTTTCCGATGAGCTATCACTCGCATTATTCGGAGTCCGATTGCTAATACATTTTAATGCCTGAAGTTTTATTAAAGTAACGTCTAATTTAATTGTAAAATATTAAAGTGTTACTTTAATATTTATTTTATGGGAATGTGTACCCAAGGGAGACATAAGGGGTATTTTAATATATGTTTTATATACTACACATCTTTTATCCCACATTGCCCATATGAGTTGAGCGGACCCTTGGAAATAGAATAAAAGGAAGCATTTGTGGCTTCATTAGCCAGGTTGAATATGAGAAGAAATTGGTGTGTGAGTTGCAGCTCCGTTCTTGGCATTTGAGGACGTCTATCCTCTCTTGTAACATTCTAGACGTCATTCCCTTGGGGTTTGGCCTTTGGAATTCTTTGTTATTGGCTTCATTATCAGGCAATTTAGTTGCATTTCTAGCTATAGGCAGATTTGGTATTTTGCTCATATCTTCTTCACTACTTTTCCGACGCTTATGCCGCTTTGAAGGAATGATATTACGAAGGTAGTGGACTGATTGAAGGAAAAAGCACTGTAGCAGCAAGTTCGAAAGCATGGGCTGGAGTATTATGTTAATACTGCTGAAGTAATTAGTGAGTTGATAAATCTGCCATGTATTTGGTTTTATGAATTCTGAAAATAACATTTTATTAGCAGCAGTTCATTTCCACTTTGCATATTATTGTAGTTTCTTTCTTGTTTATGTTGTATGATGCCAATTCCATGCACAAAACACAACAAACAAATAAACGTTTGATTTCCGGAGTTATAAGGGGTTTAAAACATTAAACGGAGAAATAAGAGGTTGAATGCAAACTGTTTGACAAAATTCCTTTCAGCAAATTGGTTTAGTTTTTTGGGACATCCAGGGGTGCCCATTACAGAAACCGATGATCATATAAGAGGCCTAATTCCGGCATTCTGTAGAGAAGATCAGATGATGGAGGTCTGTATTCTAAAGGTATTTCTTGATAAGCATTAAACATTCTTATGAAGAATTGTGTTGTAGACTCATCTTCTTGCTTTTCTAAATTCAAATATGCATCCAAGAGAGATATATAACTCGAACTTTCATCCAATATTTGGAAGAGAAGCATCAAATTAGGATCTTTTGGCAAGATTCCCAACTCATGAAACTTTCTTATCAATTCCTTGTGTGAAGGCATGATGTTTGAAGGTGCTTCCCGAAAAATATCCACCATCCTTATAAATAAGTGTGCCAATGTCTCGCCTTCATATCTTTCTAAATTGAAAAATTCATCTAAAGGGTGTATGTATTCTTCCTCGATGGTGTAACATAGGTCCACCTCCTGATCGTAGTATACCTTCTCCATGTTAGGTAATCAAATCATCTCCTTCTAAGTCCTCTCCCTCAATAGAGTTACCAACTGAAACTTTATTAAATAGAGTCGCCACCTCTTTCAAGGAATGTATTGATCTTCTAGGTTCTCGCTTCTAGCAGAGTACACTTCCAAACAAACTAATACAACTTCTTTTTGATACTGATCTACGAACTTAAAAATTCTGGGTAACTTCGCAATATGTATTGCAAGCAACTCTCCCCAGCTGAGTCGCCAATCTATTGGTTCCCAAAACCACAGATTGGAAATCCAAGAGCCTGCCACTTCTCTAATAGGACTTCTCAATCAGTTCTGGCCAACGAACAGGAATACTTCTCAATTCCCCTGCACTTCAGGCTCCGCTACACCCAGGCGGGTAGACCTTCTCCTTGAACCTGATTACTTGGTTTGGAGCTTTTCTAAAGCAAATTTAAACTTCTAGAGTTCTCCGGCTAGCAAGGTCCTCGAACTCAATTAAAATGAAAATTGGATGTTGGGTAATGGTTGGATGTTTTGTATAATATTTTTATATAATGGATTTGATGCTTGTAGGATGGAATATATAGGTTTTCTGACTTCAATAATAGAAAGACCAGTGCCTCTGCTCATCCAGGCAATAGAGTCAACTTCAGTGAATTTTTACATACAACTTCATAAAGTTCTTAAGCACTTATATTGCCACCAATTAAATAATCAAGATGCAACAGATCAAATATTTATGCAATCTTAAATTAGTCCAGATTGAATTTTAACTCCTCTAGTAGGGAGACAAACTGGATACAGATACGGAAATGATTTAATATTTTACAATATCTGTGATGATCAAATTTAAAATGCTAAATGACCATGCCCACTTATCTGACATTTAAATTGTATACAGAATTCCAAAAAATAATTACAAAGGACGATTCGCCTGTAGTTTAAATCTCCACACCTTTAATAATAAACAAAGAACATTTTATTTTATTATTAAAATAAAATAAAAGAATTTATATTACAAAGTCATAATGAGCTCCTTATTCCTCCATACAATAAATAAATATAAAATACTTCTTCAAAGTGTATGAATGTTCGGATGTGTGAATATTGTCTTTTCGTTTTCAATATACCCCTATTTATATCTTTTTTCCAATCTAAAATTGTGACTATTCAAATGAATGGTCATATCTCTTTTGAAATATATTTTGCTCTCTGCTTAGTTAATCGCACCACTTCAAATATTAAACAAGTAGGTAATGACACCTTTACAATAATTTCTTTTAGATAAATCGCACTTTTAGTTTGTCTTTGATTGCGATAACTATACGTTGTAATAGTATATGAGTTGCTTTGGATAATATATGATTGCACGTTGCATAAACCTTTCTCTCTATTTATCGCTGGCCTTGATTTGATATGTATAATTATTTCCTGAACCTCAATACCTCCGATTATCGCTAGGCATAAATTCAATCTTTTATAGACATTATATAATATTGCTTGCTTCGACAAATTTGAAACCCACAATGACTCTCTTATTGACGGCTCACAATATTCAGTAGGTTCTCACTTGTCTCCGTTTTGTCGATACATAGGTGCCTTTCTGTGTCTTTGTCCGTGCGAAGAAGCCCCTCCATGGTTGAGGACAAACCATATGAATTGGCGCATATTTGAAACTGTACATAGAGTCAATTTTGATGGTTGTTACTTTCTGAGTATTATTAGAAACATCATCTGCTCGTCCACCATATATTATCGCAAGGATTTGGAATGGTCAATAATACTTTTCTTGGACCCTATCGGTATCGTCATAGCTCACTGTTGGAGGCTCCCATCTTCCTTTGGCTCTGTAACATTTACCTTTGAGTATCTCATCCTTTGCTCCGTGTATGTTGTCATCCATTGCGTGTAAACATTCCATCATTTTTGTTATATGCTTTACTTCCAAATGAGACGATACATTAAATGGAATTGAGATAGTATTTGCAGAAGTCATTGTTTCTTTCTATACACTGACGTGCTCAATTTTACACACACACACATATCCATATCCCATAGGAGATAACAGCAGTCCCAGAATCATTGTTAAAGCCAAAACTGATGCCTCATATTGTAGCCACAGTAATAGACACACAGGTCAAGGATACTCTTTAACGCAGATCTTTTCCTTCCCAAACTTTCAATATCAGTTGTCTCAGCAATCTTACACTGGTATAGATATTTGCAATTTCTACACAAGAATCAACTAATGGTTTGATTACATCGGTGCTCATATCCTTGAGTGGACTCTGCAATTTCTGGGTTTGCAGAGCATTAACCAGCAATGAGAGGAGAGGATCATATACTACTGAAATAAGTTTGAAAATTCTCTGACTTTGTGCCCATCTGAAGTATTTCAGTGTTGTTTCTGCATTCTACTACTCCAAGCAAGTGAACAAGTGAAAATAGAATGCAGGAAATCAATCCACCAAAATGTTATTAATTGAAATAACTAAGCAGCAAATCCTTGATAGCCAGAGAAATGCAATGTCAATAGTGCTGAAAACTTTGTCTTGCTCTTGATACTTTTATGGTTCTGCTATATTAGGATCTGATATAATATTTTGATCCTCTCTTCCTAGTCTCCTCAGCCACAATCAATAAAAACTTTCCACGTTTTCCCAATCTTGACAAAAATTGGAGACTCAAATCAAGGCTCCATCACGGTGATCTTTCACTACACCATGAGGCTAAAAAGGAATCAAGTGAAATTAGTTCAGAAATTCCTCTTAAGGGTGAACTTTTTATTGATGGACAGGAAGATTTGATTGATAACATTTATGGTGAATCAGAAATTCCGGAGTTGCCATTAGTGCATAATGAAAACTTCCACAATTCATTTAGAGATTGGTCACTGAGTCCTTATGATATGGCAGTTGTTAATATATTGGTTGGTGATTTTTTCTTCATCCATGCTACAGTTATTAGTGGCTTCCCTACTTGGCCCATTAGTACATTTTCGGATTAGGCTTGGCCTACAAGGGTTAGTGAGTTGCAGATATACAGGGACACAGTGACAACAGTGTGATCATTCGTATAGCTGACGCAGATCATGACAGCAACATTGGGGGGTCTTTTGAGTTGTTTTTAGTGCATATTAGAGTTCTCTTTGGCAACTTTATGGTGATCTACTTCTTCAGTTGGTTGATACAGGAAGACAAGTGATTGATGGACACTTTTTCCTACTCCTAGGATCGCGTCGACAGGCTAATTTGGGATTTAGGAGTTGACAGGATGAGTGCTTTACATTTTGTGGATTGTGCAAGGTTGCTTACCTGTTTGAGGCATGGAGGAGTTATGTTCAGAGTAAAGCAGCAGGCAGATGCAGCAGTGTTTCTCAGGTTGACTTGGGATCCAGGGATCTTACTGATGGATGAGTGGCATCCTTAGTTTTGGTTTCACAACATGGCATGTTATGATTGTAAAGACACCATTATAAGCTCTAAAGTGTCTTGCAAATTGATAGGGATCCTTGTATTGATTTACAGATTCATGATTGCTTGAGGGCAAGTGATCTCATGGAGGGAGAGTTGTAATGTCCCCTTTTTGGGACATTTTGAGATTGTAAGCTAATGTATAAAAATATAAAAAGTGACTTAATTAGGAGCTTAATCCAAACCATAGGTGACAAAAGGGAAGAAGATGAAAGACAGCAAGAAGGAAGTTGAAGAGTCATTGCTTGGGCATTAAAAGAAGAAGACTTGATTCATTCAGCATCCTTGGACATTGGATTTGGTTTGAGTTTTCTCTTGGAGAAACCTGAGAAGCTTTCAGCTTTCAAGTTCAGAACCCGGGGACATAAACCTTTCAGCTCTTGGTGGGTTGGACGCAAACCAAGTTCATTATATGTGGTGAATTAATGGTGGAGTTTACTTATGCAGTTACAAGTTCATTTTCTAGTTGTGCCAATCTAAGTGTTGATATTGTATTTAAGATTTTATTATCCTATTGTATTGCTGGTTATTATAATGCAACAACAATTCTGAGGATCTTTATTTGAGTATCTGTTGGTTATTTTACTGGTTAACGTGAAATGTGTTGCGAATTTTATCTGTTTATATTTCTGAAATATGCTTGAGAAAATTTGGGGAGAATATCCAGGCGAGATATTACAGAAATATAAAGCGCCTAATTATGAGATATCTACATTAATTAATATAATCATCCAATGGTGAATAAGGATCGTTCTTGTAACAACTAAATGTTTGAACTCTTGTCCACCAAAGATGTCAATTTAAAAGAAATTGTTAAACAGGTGCAATGCCTAAATGTCACAAGGTCGCCCCTTTGTTTCCACAAAATAGACTTATCTGCAGATACAAGCGCGAATTTTGTTCTATATTGTTTTCCTGCAAATACTCTTATATTGCAGATTTACACTCTTATTTCCAGGTAATCAAACTGTACTTTTTTGTTACTCAAAAAACCCTCACAGTTATATTTTAGAATAAAATAAACCACTGCGTTGCATTTCTAGAATTGATAAAACCTCACAAGCTGGTAGGAAAACCAGCTCTGATACCATTATAATATCCTGCCCAGATGTTTAACCCCAAACTTCTCACAACTAATTTCAGAAATATAAGAGATAATCTTTGCAACATATTTCATATTAACTAGTAAATAGAGCAGCAAATACTCAGATAAAGATCCTAAGAATTGTTATTGCATTTTAATAACCAGCCATACAGTAACATAATATAATTGAATCTTAAAAACAGCAGCACAATCACATTGGAATACTAGAAAGGAACCTAAAATGCAACTGTAAACTCTATCACAAATCCACCACTGAAGACTAACTGGGTTTCCATCCAATCCACCGCGAAGCCTGAAGGTTTTTGTCCTCGGATTTTGAAAATGAAAGTTGAAAGCTTCCCAAGTTCCTCCAAGAGAAAAATTGAATTCCAAATTCTATACAAGCATATTGCAAATGAGCTCACTCCCTTTTTTGTCTTTCCTCTTCTTCCCCTTTTGTCACCTTTTCCCCTCTGTAATATTAAAATGGCCTTTTAATAATTTGCATTCATCTTCCAAACCAGTCACCTTTTGTATTTTATGAAGTTAGCCTGTAATTTCTTGTAGTGTCCCAAAAAAGGGGACATTACATTCCTCCCGCCTTGAGATTGCTTGTCCTCAAGCAATCATGAAAAGGGGTCTAGAATATAGGGGTTGGCCATCTTCTGTGCTCATTCCCACAATTAGCATAACATCACTTTCAGACTTCACTTGTTGCAACGTTACCAGGGATTGTGACCAGTGCACATTTTTACTCTATCTGATGCATTACTCTGTTTGGGTGATGGTTTTCATGTGTCATGAAGGCTTTAAGATTTGTGGACACAACTGTATAGGCTCATATACATAATTTTGTCAAGTTTGCAGCATATGGTACTTGTGAATAAAAAAAGTGGTACATGGTTCCAAAGCAACAATGGCTTTCACCAGTAATAATAAATGGGTCTGACTTATGTGAGATTCCTCTTCTAGAATATAGGGGTTCGGCATCTTCTTTGCACATTCCCAGAATCAGCACAACATCACTTTCAGACTTCACTTGTTCCATCATTACCAAGGATTGTGATAAACTACAGAGTACATTTTTACTCCGTCTAATGCATTACTTTGTTCAGGTGATGGTTTTCATGTGTCATGAACGTTTAAGATTTGTGGATGCAACTGTATAGGCTCATATAAATAAATTTGTCGGGTTTGCAGCATATGGTACTTAAGAGAAAAAAAAGTGGTACATGGTTCCAAAAAAAGAATGGCTTGCACCAATATTCAAAAATGGGTCTAAATTGGGTGAGATTCCTTGAAAGTGGCATCTAATTGTTGTCGAAGTTTTTGGGAAGTTGATTTCTTATATTCTATGAAATCTCAAGCTCAATTTGAAGGCATCTGGATTAAACAAGCAGGTTCTTGACTCCTCTTTCTATTCTTAAGATGACTATGTAATTACTTGAATAAGAATTAATGCATGTTGAACACTTTCATCTTAAAACTCATGCATCATTAAGCAGTTCAAGTGTGTGTGCAAATCAAAGTATCTGATTTTACTGTATTCAACCATCTCAGTATAATTCTAGCATTACTCAGTCTGAAGACTATACTGACATACCTGAGATACAACACTTGTTTTTTTTGAAATTAAATATCTGGTAAAAGGAAGGAATAAAAATAGAGAAATAATTTTGATGAATAGTCACTTCTAATAAGGAAGTGCAACAAATTAATAGTGGTTGTTCACAGAGAGCCTCAAGTTAAGCAGCAATTTGGGGTTAAAAGTGTGGACAGTTCTGGAAATCATGGGCCAAGTTCTCAGGCATCGAGCAGATAATTCATATACAACCTTGTTACCAACTCATATTTTTGGGAATTACTAAAGGTGGTTGTTCAATATGTTTTAATAAGTGAATGACGCAAGTAGAAAACATTTCTTAGAAAACATATGCAAATTGTTTGGCAAATTTTCTGTGAGGAAAAGGACAGAATAAAGCAGTGTTAGTGCAGAAATTTCCAGTAGAAACAGGGGTATTCTTACAATGCATCAGTTTCAAAATAGAGGCAATGGAAGATTTGAAAAGCAAGATGTTCTCAACGGAATTCAATAACACCTTTAATTGTGAACAGCTAAGAAACTTACAGAATGAAACAAAAACAAGGAATGGGTTGTTTATCGCTGGATTGCAATTGGAGTCAATGGAAAGTATGGATGGTGTCCTGTCTAAGCTAGAAGAATTGGATTCATTCTTATCCAAAATGGATCACTCTGATTGAAGGCTTTTGAATAGGGCTTTGCAGCCCTCCATGGTTGCCTTAGTGCAACATATGTTAATGGAACATCTGGATGAAGGAATAAGACTAACGATTGCCTCTTACCTAAGTGAAATTATCAGAATAACAGCTCCTACTACACCTTACAATGATAGCATATTGAAGAAGGTATTATAGCTGGTTGTAGACAGTTTACGTGGACTACATGACGTCAAGGACCCTACTCTTGGTAAGATGGTGAAGATCTTGGAGCTTGTGGAAAAAACCAGATTTTTTATCATTGTGTTCAATATGGGTAGTGAAGAAATGATTCCTCAGTAGTTTCAATATTTCTTAAGTGAGTTTAGAAAACATCATCCAGACATTCTAAGTTTTTTGTGGATGGCTGTTAAAGAGCACCAATTTCAAACTTAATGTTGGTCAATTTGGGAGCCTATCACCACTTTCGGAAGGTCGGGTAGAGTTGGAAAATATTCTAACCCAAATCTGGAATATTTTGATATGTTATCTACATAATGTTTGATGGAAAAGTCTAATTCGCTAAGTTGTCAATTCAGGTCCAGGGACGGATTCGGATTCGTGGGTTCAGGCAAAAAAAAAAAATCCCCATTTGGGTTCGTGGGTGGGTTCATGAGTATATGTGTGTCTGTGTGTGCGCATTATATATATATATATATATATATGCATTATATATACAAAAAAATCAAAGAAACCCGCAGGTCCTCCTGGGTACGCTGTGGATCCTCCTGGATTCGCCATGGGTGCTCCCGAATTGGCCATGGGTCCTCCCAGGTTTGCCGTGGATCCCTCTGGATTCGCTGTGGGTCCAGGCAGGGTCCTTCATTTGGACTCCGAGCAGATCCACAGTCCAAATGAAGGACCCTGCCAGGACCCGCAGCGAACCCAGGCGCGAACCCGGACCTGGATCCAAGCAGCAGGGTCCGAACCTGGTAACTTAGCTAATTCATGGTTCTAAAAATTCTGGGCAGAAGTAAGGATTTTGGTTGAATTTTTCCTAAGTTCAATGATAATTTGAAATCCATATTTTAGTTAGCTGCAAAAATCAGATTTGACCAGAAACATAGGTTTGCCATGAAGATATTTATATGCAAATGAATTTCCAGAATTATGCTGCAGTTCGTAAAAGTCTGTTATCAGATTTTCCCTGGTTTGCATAAATTTGTGTCTATGTTACCTGAGGATGTGTTTCCACCCCTAAACCCATGGTTCTGGAAATCGTCCTGGTTTCGGGGATGGGGGGACGGCAAGGGACGTTTCCAAGCCATCCCTGCCCAGGCAAGAGAACCAGGAACGCCTACCCGAAACACATGAAATGGTCAATGCATTTCTAGTAGGCACTGACCATCTCAGAGACAGTTGGGGACAGCTAAGTCGTTCCCCGACCATCCCAGGGACTGATTAAAGTTTTCGGGGGCAAAATTATATTAAATTAAAAAAAGTTATTAAATGTCAATTTTTTGCCCACTTGCAGACCTCACAAACAATGGAAGGATATTAAAATGAAAAATAGGTTTATAACATATGATATGTTATTTCTAACATATCATATGTTTTTTCCTTTAATTTCTTCCTACTTCTGTGAAGCACACACAAACAGATGAAGGGCGTACGATGCGGCACAAACAGACGTTTTGCCTTTTGAGTCCGGATGCATGTAGGGGTTAAAACACACACACAGGGTGTTGGAAATATACACAGGGGCATTTGTAGAGCTATTTTGAAAGCATTTGCAGAAGCATTTTAGTGTTTCACTATTTCAAAGATATATATATCGTTGTCCCCTGTCGTCCCCTACACCGGCCCAAAAAAATTGTCCTAAAGACCCATTTCCCCATCCCCCGTCCCAGAAACTCAGGGTAACATAGATTATTGTTGTGTTTTTGGTATCCTATTTGGGGATGTTATGGATGTGCACCCCAATGCATCCATAGACTGTGGATGCGCATCTATAGACTACAGATGCGTATCCACAACCTGTCCATACACATACTCTGCCACATCCAGACTCAAACGCATTTGCACTACGATGCAAGAGCAAGGGGTGTGCATCCAGTAAGTTAGGTTAAAATATTTGGCCTTTATTACAAAAATATTCAATCTACATCATTTATTGACCTAAACTATGGAAATTAGAAGTAAAACATATTTTTGGTTGGTGATGATAGCATGTACACAATGGGTACTCCTACATCAAAAGGGTGAATATAATATGTGTTCAAGCCAAGCTTCTGCACAGTTTCTTCTGAAATCAGATTACATTGAGAGCCAAAATCTCCTTTGTTTCATGGCTTGGGTTTTCAGTTGGAACAACTTGCCCATTTCCTCTTCTCATTCAATGCACCTCAGTTCCTTATTTACTTCCAAATTTTCATCAATCTCTATCTCTTATTTGTTCTTCAACTATGCCTGAGATATTCTTTGCAGTGACTCTTAGGATGTAATTTATTGTGCAAAGCCAATACTTAGTATTGGTGTGCCCATCAATAACACAAAGGCTGCAGTTAAACTTGTTATCTTTTCAATTAATCAAAGTGGTGCAATTTTTCTTATATTCTATTTACCCCTTTAATAGGACTCATCTAGCTGATTTTGCCCTTCCTTGGACTGATTTCTAGACTAATTTTTTCTTTGAGGATTTTCCTTCTCCATTCTCCTACTCATCCTCAATGTATACGTTGGCACATACTTCATTGAATTCTTTAGATTGTTTAAGATGAGTCTCCAACCTATGCAGGAACAGAGCTCTTTGATGTATTTGATCATGCTGTCTTTGTTTTCCAATTCCAATCCCATCTACATACCTTGGCTACAGAATTCTGTAGTATCGTCCAACACACTTTGACCATTTCCTTGCTTGGAATGCTGTTACTTAATTTTTAAATCATTTTATACCCAGTAGGATAAAAATCCTTACAACATAAATATTCAAATTCAACCAGCAGATTTACAACTTTCTTCTCTAAAGATGCTAAATAACTTTCCCACCACATTAGAGCATGTCTTATTTTGAGACATGCAAAAAATAAATTAGTGTCGCAAACATTTTGTACACTAAAATATAGCCCTATATTTTTTGTCGATTTGTCTAACAATTCAGTATTAACTTTTCCTTTGAAGTTCTCAATTTTCAATTTAGTTTCCACCTTGAAATGAGTGTATTCAGATTTTACCTCAGGTTTTAGAGGTTTCACTTTACTCGTGAATTCATCTTTCTCTTCTTCTACTAAGGATATTATTCTGCAATACTTGATTCCTTGTCTAGAGCATGAATAACCATATCCATGAATAATTGGTTTCTAGTCATTAGCTCCCGCTGTTACACAATATTTTCTTCAAATTGTACAGGTATCCGTGTTGTGCTAAAGGGCAGCTACTCTCTTAGCCAGATCGTCTCCATTGTCTTCACCGTCTATCCCACCAACTGATCCCACTTCCTTGTAGATATTATTGGATTGCAAGGTAGCAACTCTTTGTCCTTGGCGGTAGACCCTTTTCAATATCACACAAGTCACAACTCTACAATACGCAAAAGGTTATTTGAAACAAGTTCTGATACTTGTACTTCAATGATAGTTTAGCATGTTTGTTGAATGATCTGAAAATTAAATAAGTGTTGTCTTGCAAAGGAAGAAATAGATAATATCACTGAAAACAAACACAAAAAATTGACACAATCAACTTTAACCCTAGAAACCTCAGTAGAGGTTTTTAAAACCAGCTAAAGGAGGCAAATACTCAGGTTTCTTGGTTTCGTTATGGCTAAAGATTAATTGAAAGCACCTTAATAAAGCAATTCCAAAACCACCTAATGCTTTTTGCTATTACAGTCACTCAAGCAGTTCATTCCTTCTCCAATCAATTCAATGGTTCAGTCATATAATACTCGCTCTACATACCCCTGCTAACTTTGGACAACTTGTTCCCCCATCATGCTCAAGTAGTCTTTCTTTCATGACCTGAAAAAACTCTTAAATATCTTGAAAAATGAGACAGTTGTCTTGCTATTACTCAACCTTGTCGAATTCTAAAGACAACTATTATTTTGTGCTAAACATAATTTACGTTTAAGCCTCTTGTGGTTTCCTAAGAGCTGTCTATTCATACAAAAGTTTAATTACCAAAACCTTGCCAACTGTTGGAACAGGCAGTTTCGAAACCGTCACCTACTGTACCAAGAAATTTTGTGATAGTTGCATAATTGATAGCTGATGTACCTTGCAGTTTTGTCATTATTCCAAATATACTCTGTTTTGAACCCTATTGCCAACAAACTCTTGTCTTGCTATTACTCAACCTTGTCAAATTCTAAAGACAACTATTATTTTGTGCAAAATGTCATATACGTTTAAGCCTCTTGTGGTTTCCTAAGAGCTGTCTATTCATACAAAAGTTTAATTACCAAAACCTTGCCAACTGTTGGAACAGGCAGTTTCAAAACCGTCACCTACTGTACCAAGAAATTTTGTAATAGTTGCATAATTGATAGCTGATGTACCTGGCAGTTTTGCCATTATTCCAAATATACTCTGTTTCGAACCCTATTGCCAACAAACTCTTGGCTAACTGATGAGAGGATTTTGTTTTCCTGATCCTCTCATGAATCATATGACCACCAAAACAGCTCATATCTACTGGTTGTACATTAAATCGACAGAGAACATAGATATTTTAACAAAGACACATTTATATTTACTCCCACTGTTAGTATAATTAGGTTTTCCTAGGATGAATATCAGGGGTATCTTGTAGAACAAATAAAATTATGTTATTTTTGGGTCCCGACAAATTTACTCAAACATTCAACAAGCAACATCCGTTACTCTGGATGACCATTTCCTACCCAACTGTATGCACGTGGGTGTAAGGTAGATGTGTAGAATAGCAAAGTATGAAAAGGGAATATGCATGTCTCGCAAGCATGAAACAAGGTGTCAAAAAGGTGCAAGATTAACATTTTATAGCAATACAAAAGCGTTATGAATGCTTCATTCAAATAGCATTGTTGTTAAGTTTTCATATTTGACTTTGCAAACACACAAATTGCACTTCATGTTAAAAAAGTGCCAAAAACTATAACAAGCGAACATTGTATTCTCATTTGAGATTGTATTTATCGGCTTTAATATAGGAGCTCATCCATTTCAAGCCCGAGGAGGCTTAAATATGTGTAATTTGAGTGTCGTCTTATGTTAGACTTCATCTTCCTCTTCCACTGCCCTTATATTGCTGTCTTGAATGGTTAAATACATAATACTAAATCTAAGTCTATAGCCGTAGGGCTTTGTAAATGTAAGTGCAGAGGAGGATTATGCTTCTACGATAGCTAGTGTTAATTAGCGAGAGAATTCGTGTGGCTATGAACCCCAAAATGTTTGCAGTTAATGTGCAAAAAGCAAAAGGTTTGAGTTTTACGTTCGGTTAATGGAGTCTGAAGATGCATCTCCTGTGTCATAAAGATGGTGAGCAGAAAACAAACTTCCGGATAATTGCCTGTTTTACGTCTTGCATTGGGCATAAATAAGAAACAGAAAACGGCAAGGCAATAGACTTACCTGGCTGTATGAAAACTGAAAGGCCGAAATCAATAGCTTTCAAGGGTGAATTCTCATCCTTGTTCAGCAGTAAAAAATTCTCAGGCTTAAGATCTCGATGCATAACTCCCATTGTATGACATGTATGCACAACTTGGACAATATTCCTAATCACCGCGGCCGCAGCTCTTTCGGTATAGTGTCCCTTGGCAATTATCCTATCAAAGAGATCTCCACCAGCACAAAATTCCATGACTAAATGGACAGCCTGTTTGTCCTCAAAAGCCTCCTTCATTTCCACAATATTAGGCTGTCCCTTGAGAAGGGCCATGATCTGGATCTCTCTTC
Organism: Cupressus sempervirens; assembly: GCA_028749045.1. NCBI lineage: Eukaryota > Viridiplantae > Streptophyta > Pinopsida > Cupressales > Cupressaceae > Cupressus > Cupressus sempervirens. The sequence goes on from CM053786.1 coordinate 485,419,264, forward strand.
TCACATCTTCAATATCCTGCTTGTTCTTCAGTTTCCACTTGGCAATGGATTTGCAAGCGAAGAGCTCCCCGGTGACCTTGTTGGTGCACAAATATGTCACTCCAAACTGCCCCCGTCCCAACTCCCGGCCTATTGTGTACTTTATCCTTACATCTTCCTGGGGTCGACCAAGCACGTTCCCCATGCTCTCTTCCTTCAACACAACTGGCTTCGCGGGGCCCATGTTACCAGTTGGGGAAAGTTTCACTACAGGTATCTCTGGAGCAGGAGAAGCCTGTCTGGGCTTTGCGGGTGAAGGCGATTTTCGCTTACTATATTTTGCTGGCTCACTCCCGTCCAAAGTTTGATTCTTTCCCAAGCAGTTACCCATTGTTTTTCTTCCTCCAACTAGTCAATACAAAATTCTATACAATTCTGGCGAATTTCTATTCAATTCTGGGGAATTTCTATACAATTCAGGCAAATCTCTATACAAGTCCGGTATGTGAATCAGTCATGCCCTGACTGCATCTTATCTATATAACTAACAATTGTTGCTTTAATGTTTAATTCAGTTTTCTGTGAGCTGAAAAAAATGCAATCCGCGCGAGTTTTATTTTCTCAGATAAGATGAAATCACTTGTTTTCTAGTCCAATAATGATGTTTGCGGGTCGAATGGAATTCAGTGTTAAAGCACGAGTATAAAGCTTGAAATGTAAAGAAGCAGGACAACCGGTGAAGGCGTCAATTGAACTTGGCTTATAAGCCACGACCGCCAATTCCATTTTCAGCGCAGTTTCTGAAGAGATGCCATGTATTTGCAAAACCAGTTATCCTCAACTTTATTTTTAAAATAATAAACATAAATAAATAATAATAACTAATATACGATTAAAAAATAGTATATGCCAGATAAAAATTAGTTAAAAGGTGTCGGATAGTGACACAAGGATCACATGTTGCTTCTCTCTCTACTTTAAAATTAAAAATAATATACTTCTCTCGAAAAAATAGATAACTAATTTGTATTCTGCAAAAGTTTCGTTCGAAAGTGTTGTATGGTGACACAAAGAATATATATTTAACACTTTTCACATGAAAAATATAATAACAAATTATGATTAGAGTGGTATGTCTTGTGTAAGTGTGCTAAGAAGGGCTTAAATATTTTTCTATTTTTTTGGGAAGAGTAAAGTTTTTACAAATCGTTTATCCACTAAAAAAATATTGACTGGTAATTTTTTTTTTTAAATAGAATTAAAATGTATATATATAAATTATTAAATAATTTCTATGGAATTCAAGTTTAAAAAGTGAGTTTGTTTTCAAATAGATTTATATCAAATAATAAAATCATAGATTCATTTAATTTATTCCCTTCGAAATGTCTAGAGTTTTATAATGGTAGAAGCTTAGTAAATCAGTGGTGGTAAAGACAATATTAATCTTCAATTTGTTGATCCAAATCTATCCATACCATTATTTATCTAAGTTATTGATGGAAGCTACCATAGACTCCTCTAGGACAAATTTTAATTCCAAAATATACAAGTGATGAGAATTTGGATCAACCCCTCTTCCCTATGTCTCATTACATTGATCTACGTTGTATGAACTTTAATGGTTTGAACTTGGGACCAAGATCTATTTCCACTTCAATGAGATTTTAGGATAAAAGCACAAAAGATGTCTTTGATATTTTTGATAGTGGAGGGGATGCAATGTTGGGACATCAAATTAACATGTCAAATTTGATGAAAGGGTCATTGATCTCAATAATATATTGTAGATCGTGTACTAATTGTGAGTTTCAATGACAAGGTGGCCTAAGATGTGACTACCACAAGTTGATTTGGTATGCAAAATTTATAACTTCTAGTCTAACCCAGTCAAATTATATGAGTGTCTTTGTACTAGAAATTCCTACTAAAAGGTGACTTTTCTATTTTCTCTTGTGGTAGGGGTTGATTTTTGGTAGGATGCAATCCCCATACAAATAGAAATATTTTACTTAAGGTATCTCCCTAGTTTTAGGAAAAACTTTTAGAGGCTTGATACCTTGGTTTTTTAGACTCCAAACCTTTCTCTTCTCCTCTTCCTAGTTCTTTCACTTGTACAACCCTTCCTAACTTTGAATTACAAATTTGGTAAGGAATGTTTTTCTTTCATTTGAGATTCTCTAGATAATCTTATACTTGTCTTGAAAATATTGAGTAGATGATTACATATTTTCCTTTTTTGAATTTTAGTTGGGATTAGTTTTACAAAAAATAATTCTACAATACATACAACTTAAAGTGGATAATAGAATTTGAAATAAATATAATTAATTATGAAGTTGTTTTCTTTGGGTGCAAATCTTCTTTTTCTTATTTTTTTCTTCATTTGACCCTACAACATAAGAAACAAAGTTTTTTTTAGCGGTGAATCTTCGCTAATTGGTGATTTCATCTCCTCGATCAATCATCATTTGGAAAATAGAACATATATAGTTGGTCAATTGCATTGCCAAAACTTTACAAAATTTGGGTCTAAAGCCTAGGCTAGTCACCCATTAGTTTACACATAATTGGCTGAAAATCCTAGTCCAATGCTAATGTAATATACCTTTAGGATACAATTATTTTAAAACTTCCATCATCCTTTACCTGTTGTTTTCTAATTGGACAACATTATTTTGCCCTTAGTATAACAAAATATTCTCCCTTGGATTGGGCATCACCTACCATTTTACAAATGTGTGTCACCAACTAGCCTCATTTAGCCAACTATTTTATATTTTGAGCTTACATGGGAAGTGGCGTTTCACCTACTTTTGACATTCCCGCTTATTAATCCCATGTAATTCACCAACATAGTTTGGTATATATACATTCATAAGATATTTTTATTTTACATAGTTTGATCTTTTGTAATCTAGCATTTCTTATTGTTGCTGAAGTTTCAGAGTGTCGAGAACATTACCCACTAAGAAGTTGTGACTCATGGTTTTCCTAAAAGGTAAGTGATTCTTAATATATTTTTTATATGGTTATCTTTTATTTCCCATTGGAAGTGGGTAGTAGATACCCTTTGGACATCTCACATCCTTAGATAGGATTGTGAATTCTATTGGGTAGTACTATAGTAGGTATATCCTTTTTATGTGAACAAATCATATTATTATTATTATATGTAGTCTAAGTAGTCTATTATCACAATTTTTTGTTCAATGAGTTGAGATTTGTTTTGTAGCCTTTATTAGTTTGAAATGTCAAACAAGAGGGGTTTAGGTAGGATCCCTGAAAGCCAAGAGAGGCCACCAAAATGTAGAACCTTATCAACATACTTTGGTGATGGATATAATGGCAACCTATAGGATTCACAACCTACATCTCGAGTGCATATTGAAAAAGGAGAATCCTCACAAGTTACAGACTATTTTGAAGAAGTTCAAGTTGGTGAACCTGATATCTCAATTGAGGATGAACTTGAAGATGATTTTGAGGTAGTTCCTTTGAGTAGGGTGTCACAAAATGATACTATAGACTTGGGTGAGAAAAGAAAAAGTAATGTCAAAAATGATATTATAGACTTGGGTGAGAAAACCAAAAGTGATGTCATAAATGATGTTTGTGCATAGAAGGGAAAAGGAAAATTGAAATAAAAAAAAGATCGATCTCACTGTGATCTGTCCAAAAGGTTTTTAGTTAGAATGGGTGGAGAAGTTTGGGTTCATTGAACCAGTGCCAAATCCAATTGATGGTGAGCCTCCTATAAAATGCAAATGTAAGATTTGTACATTGATATCAAAGAAGGAAAATAGGTTACAAATTAAGCTTGATACCATAGAAAAGCATGTCAATAAAGTTTACAAAAAGAAAAGTATAGATGGAGTTGAAAAATCTGTGCTAACTTGGAAAATAAAGGACAATTGTCTACATATTAGGAATGCCGAATTATACAAGTTACACGAGAAATTATGGGAGAAGTGTTCTGCAGCAAAAGGTTTTCTTAAAGCTTTCCTTAGGAAAGCAATGGAAGTGGAAAATATGGAAAAAGTTGTTCAATTAAGTGTCACCTTTTATATTTTGAGTAGAGGGCATCCTATGAAAGACTATCCTTCAATTATTAGTTTAGTGCACTTTTTGAAAGTTTGAAACTATTTGAACAATTATAGGTTAGAAAACAACAGATGGGAATTGGCTAGTTGTGTTACACGAGTTGAAAAAGAAGATATGAAGGCAAAAATAAAATAGTCACATTTCATTACATTGTCTCTAGATGAATTTACAATAATTTATTATACTTCCTAGGTGTGCATGCATGTTTATACTATAAATGATCTTTGTTGTCAACCCTTTCTACTATTTGTTGCTGAATTGAATTGTAGTGCGATAGCGAAGAATTTATATGATTTATTAAATAGTACTCTAATTGACTGTGGAGGTATGGATAACATGCAGATTGCCAAAAATTTGGTGTGTGTTGGAGTTGATGGAGCTTCAGTTATGTAAGGTCATAAAGACGATCTTTGCAAAAAGATCGAGAATGATTTGGCACCCTACATTATTCCCATTCATTGTATGACCTATTGAATGAATCTAGCTTTTGGAATTGTCAGCAATTTCGGTTGTGTTCGTAAAGTAGAATCTTTAATCAAAGAGATTTACCAATACTTTTGTCAAAGTTCAAAATGAGTCTAGGGATTTCAACACTTTGACGGGAAGAAGATTCTTAAAGGTAATTATACCAGGTGGATCTCTTTGGACGGACCAGTGCATCGAGTATTCTCTAAATATTTGTAATTGCTTAGAATAATCCACTCTATGCAAGACAAATTTCCTTGGCTTTGTTTGACTTAACTAATGTTAAGGTACTCTTAACTTTAGCAGCTATTCTCCCCATGCTATAGGACATGAGAAATATTATGAAAAATGTTCAACAAAGAGCTATGTACATTACCAAATATAATAAGCTATGTATAATGACATGTAATAGCCTAGATACTATGTATTAATTACAACCATTAGATGAATCAAAGTTTGTAAAGTGGATAGAAATCACAGATTTGAACAGTCCTTGAAAAAAATTACATATTGGTGCAAATAATGAGGTATGTGCTAGGGTATGTGAAGTTGGCATACCAATACAGTACTATGTCTGTGTCAACCCAAGTCTGGCCCCAATGAATCAAGAAGTGAAGTTGAACCAAAGAAGGTACTTTCATGTGTTAAAATTGAAGGCTTCAAGAAGATCGTTGACTCTGTGCTTGAGTCTCTCAAGAAAATTTGATATAATATTTCATCACAAATTAGATATAGATTCCCTCTAGAGGAAATACTTGCGGCAATTTCTATTGTTTTTCTTCAATTGGCCTCTAAACACTCCAAATGATTTTCAAAGAAGGATGATGACTTTGATTAAGCATTTTTGCAAAATTAAAGTAATCAATGGAGTAACTATAAATGGAATTTTAGATGAATCCCAATTTAGAGATCAATCATATTGTTTTGCAAACATAATGAGGGAACAATATGATCTTATGAAGAATCCAAATGAAGAGGGAGTGGTAACACAGCTTTGGAAAAACCTTGGTCTAAGCAATCTATTGAGAGAGTCAATACCATCATATTTCAAGGTTATTAATTTATGTTTGAAAATGATTTTGGGTTTAGTGGGGAATGAGAAATTTTTCAATAGTTTGGGCTTTTGAAGTCAAAGTTAGAAACAAATTAGATAGAAATTTAAATAATTGTGTGAGGCTCTATAATTCTAGGTATGAGGTAGATAAATCCCCTTATGATAGGTATCTAAGCCTTTGGAGAAACAAATGTCAAAGAAGAGGGATGACCAACATTTCAAATCCAAGTGGTAGTGGTAGTGACAATATCATAAATAATAGCACTAGTAGTGGTTCATACCCTAATATTGGAAGCAATGACGATGAAGTTGACTTTGGCATGCATACTAACAATGAATCTGAAAAAAATACAATGAACAATTCATGAGGATTTTGATGATAGTGATGTTGAGTTAGTCTAGCCAGAGTGAAAACTATAGCAGCTTCTATGTGAGTCAAGTAGTAGGCTAGTAGTTCTGGTCTTACTAATTTCAATTCAAATTAATTTATGTGTTCTGGAGTCTAGTCTTACCAATGTATAAGACTATCTACTAATTAATTCCTTTTGTAGAAGTGAATTTATACCCTTAACTATGCTATTGACGATTGTAGATGTTTTAGTTTTTTTTTAACATGTTAAATGTTGAGATTTTCATTGAAACTATTTTTTAGAGTCTAGACATGCTGAGATTTTCATTGGTTCTAGTTTTTATACATGTTAAGATTTACATTATTTTATTTTTTAGACATGTTGAGATTTTCATTTATTCTAGTTTCTTATAGAAATTGTAACATAATGCATTTCACATAATAAACTTTCTTTCAAAAATTATATTATAAATCATCGTGTAACATAATACATAATGAATTTAATGGTTCTCAAGAAGAAAATGGAGATTATGCAGAGAGAATTGGATGTTGAATGTGGTAAGAGAACCCAGATGGAAGTGCAAATTGGTAACATACCTAATAAGCTTAAAGAGTATGAACAAGAGCTTCGTCACCTGTATAAAGGAAAGTGGTCAAAAAATGGAATGGGTCACTTCCAGTCTTTGTGTTGTGGCAGTCAGTCTGGGTAAGAAGAGTAACGAAGATATAATGTCTCTTGGTAATGCTAGGATGGGGAGTCTAGGTGGGCCTAGTAAGAGAACTAGGCAGGGAACAAGGAAAAAGGTTGTTGAGGCTCTTGAGGTTCTTGTTCTTTCTCTAGTTGACATCATCCAAAGTACTATAGAAGTAGGTAAAGAGGTGGTGAACATTATCAAAGAGTTGTTGTAGGTGCTAGCTATGGAGCGGGTGTACTGATTGCTAGTCTAGGCAGGTTTTCTAGTTTTTTCATTTTGCTTTCTAGTATGTTTAAAACTCTAGGTTCTAGGTTCTAGGTTCTTGTAAAACCTGGTCATTTTTTATGGTTTAAACTTTTGGTTTTAGGTCCTTGTAAAACCTGGTTTTGTTATTTTTTAACTTTAAGTTTTAGGTCCTTGTAAAACCTAGTGGTGCTTTAGTGTCTATCTTTAGTTTTTTTGTAAAGGGTTTCGGGTCCCTTCAAAACTTGCTTTTACCATAATCTAAAACATAATGCATAATACATTTAACAATTACAAACATAAAATAATGCACATTTAACATTACTATCTATATGTAGAAATCTTAGACAATAGAATTATACAAATTTAGAGCCTAGAGAAGTAGAATATTAAAACCCTTTGCAAATGACCCTGAATTCAAAGGTAAGCTCCCTAAATTTAGGTAGTAACAATAGCTATAGGTCAGTTTGTAATTGTATATATAATATGATTACTACTACATTATGTGTGCACAACCAAATTTCCAATTGTACAATTTTTTCAAGTATGACCAGGGGAAAAAATTCCATCTACTCTAGGTGGTATGTTGTCTAGCTATCCTAATAGGCTAGTACCTAATTCCTGTAACAATTAACATAAAACAAAGTTGAAATTAAATTCAAAATATTAAATTAAAGATCAATAGATAGTAAAATTTTTATATTACTATCACTTACTAAGTTGTTAATTGTTAGTAATATGACTGACACTAACGGATTAAGTAGATGACCCAAGGATGTTATTTAGGGTGCTCCAGTCTGCATCATTTGGAAGCTCTATTTTATTTAGGTTGTACATAAATAGTTGTAACCTCGTCAATAGTGAATACTTCAAAGAGATATTTTAATATGAATCGAGGAATTTATCTATAACTCCATTCAATGTTGACAATGGTTTGATGCAACTTGTAATACTTTCTAGAGTGGTTTCCTCATACAATTGCCTAAATCAGAGTTCATGATGTTGTGCAATTATTTCTTGTAATCATCTTTTCCAAGGAATTTTCCTTTTGAGTCAAATGGATTTGGTAATCCAACATTTAGCTAGTGGAGTATGTTGTGATTCATCTTCATCGAGTCTTTGGAAGCATATTTCATATCTTCGTCTATTTCCATTATTTTTTCACAATTTTGACAGATGGCTAAGGCCATTACAGAGGCATCACAGTGGTTGTTTATTCCCTAACTTACCAATTTCCTTTCATTGGATCTCTGTACTATATGCAAAAAAATTTGTAATTTTTTCTAAGGAACTGAGGAAGATACTGTTGGAAATCTGATTGAAAAAATCTTTCTAAGAAGAAGATTGATTGAAAAAGGGAGATTGTTGGAAAATTGATTGTAAAAGAATACTATCAAAGAGGGAGATTGTTGCAAAGAATGAAGATGGTTGATAAAGAATATTTCAATCATTGTTTTGTCATTTATGTCAAACCTGCTATTTGGTGGAATGACAATTTCTTATAAGATCCAAGTACTATCACTTAGTTGATTGATGAAGAGGATTTAATCAACAAGATGTAACAAAAGTACCTAAGGGAAAGGTTGAGTTATGATTTTGCAATGAAGTGCAAGGATCAATTAAGAAAATGATTAAATGATATATTGATAACATACTTGAAGATATAGAGGTTGGTCACACTTAAAAACATTGGAAGAATAAGTTGCAACAAGGTTAACTACAAAGCTTAACTAAGTTCATTAGTGAGTGCTGAGCAAGCTAGGTCAAGTTGAGTAAATTTTCAGTTAGTGCCAAGCAAACGAAAAATCTAGTATGTTCTGAGTGATATAGAAGGAGCCGAGTGTGTTTAGGTGCCGAGAAAAGTAATAGGTGTTGAGCATCAAAAAAACTTAGTAGATGTCAAGTGAATCCACAATAGGTGCAGAGCATCAGTAAAATGTAGTTGATGTCGAGTAACACAGTATATGCCAAGCACCAGATTTTCAATAGTGTCAAGTTGCTGTATTATTGGAAAAGTCACAGATTCACCAAATTTGAGCTAACAAGTTTGTTACCTTGAATTTTGTGAACTAGTTGGAGGATAAGGATGATGAGCTGGTGGCATAGAATTCTTTGTAAACCATTTTTGAGCGAATTCAAGAGGATTTTTCATGATGTTTCTAGAAGAAACAAGATGTGGGTTAGATTCAATGAATCCTACCTAATCCATTCAAACTGAAATTAAAGGAAGGAAGAATTGAGTAGGAAAAGCAATTCCAGACTTCTATTTAAGGAGTCACAGACCAAGAAGCAAGAGCTACTAGACTATCAAATCTGTGAAGTGGTTGAAGGGTGTCAAGAAGAAGACATCAAGAGGAGAAGAAAGAATAGAGCATAGAGACTCTGCTTCGATAAGTGGTCAAAAGGAAGATTGCACTAGTATATTGAGCATGAAGACTCAAGGAGACAAAGTTTGAAAGGAGGGCAAGCTGTCAGAGCTGCAGAGACTTAAAGTTAGGCAATGTGTAGAGCTGAATTGTGATCTAAAATTTGCAAGATAAGTTGTGAATTGTAATTAGGTCAAAACCCCTTATTGTTACTCTCTAGCAATTGTATCAGTTAGGGTAAAGTCTTGTGGACTTAGGTTGGTTTAACAACCATTTGTAAATCCTTTAATAGGGTGGCATTCCAAGTGAATGTTCTAAAGTCCTCTAACTAGGCCCACTTCTAATAAGGTGGTTAAATCCTTTAACTAGGTCACATTTAATAGTGTGTTATAGCCTTTAACAGGGTAGGCCTTTCACATGGCATCACTTCGGAAGAGTAAGAATTGAGTAGCATGTTACTGGTTGTTTTTCCCAAATTGAGTTTTCACATAAATCATTGTGTTATGTGTTTTGATATTTTCATGTGTTATGCTTGCATGATGATTTATAGTAACTTGCTAAGTAGGAAAGTTTAAGCTTGGATGAATGAATAGTTTTGAAGGCTCACTTTACTTGATGAAAAAGTTTTAATTGGACATTTAGACCTTGAATAACTAATTCACCCCCCCTCAATTATTTTAAAGCATTTCTAACAATTGATATCAGAGAAATTTGCTGATTTAGATTCAAGTTACTAGAAGCAGAAGATCAAGATGTCCAACAGAGAAGTTCCCAAGCTCAACAAAGATAACTTTGTTGCATGGCAAAGTCTGATGAAACTACACCTTGGATCAATAGGTGATTATGCAAAAACCTCAATTGGAGTGGAACATGTAGATCTAGTTGGACCCCTTTTTGTAGATGATTTGAACAAAAGGAAGGAGCATAATCAGGCAATGCTAGAGATTGCCTCTACACTTAGTTATGCTAAATTTGATGACATCAAAGGATGTGATACTGCATTCAAGATGTGGAAAGCCCTATCAGATATCTATGGAGGAGATCAGAATATTCAAAGAGCAAAGAGAGAAAGCCTTAGAGGAAAGTTTGATCACATGAAAATGGAGGAAGGTGAGAATGTTGCACAATATGCATCTAGAATGAAAGAAGTGGTAAGTGCAATAAGAAGTCTAGGTAGTCATTTGGAAGATGACACTGTCAATAGCAAATACTTAAGAACTTTGCTCCCCATCTATGCTATTAGAGTTTTAGCCATCCAAGAGCTAAGGTGTGTACTAGGAAACACACTAACCTTTGAAGGAATAGTAGGAAGACTTACTACTTTTGAGTTGTCCAATTATGATAACTATAGACTTGAGAATCTGGAATCTACTTTCAAGGCTAAGTTATCATTGAAAGATGCTAAGGAGGTGAAATCAAACAAGAAGAGTAGAAAAAGGAAACATGCATCCAGTGGCAGTAGTACAAATGGGGAAGATGTGGAACAATTAGAAGCACTATTGGCTAGAAGATTCCACCCAGGCAAAGGTAAATTCAAAGGTAAGCTCCCTGTCATTTGTTTCAATTGCAATGAAGTAGGACATATTGCTGCAAGGTGTACACAGAAGAAGAACTACAAAGAAGGAAACAAGTACAAGAACAAAAAAGAGGATGATAGCAGAGATTACAAGGACAAAGGCAAAAGATGCTACATTCTTGAAGAAGATTCTGATGAGAATGGTGATGTAATCTATGTAGCCATGAAGGATGAATCAGATAAAGATGAGGCAACAACATTGGTAACCTATGTGAATAAGAATGACAAGTGGATCATAAATAGTGGATGTTCACATCACATGATAGGAGACAAAAGTAAGTTTATTGCTTTTACTCAGTATGATGGAAATAGTGTTAGATATGGTAATGATGCTCCATGTCAAATCAAAGGAAAAGGTTCTATTAAACTTATAGAGAAAATTTCATGTGATAATGCTTACTATGTTGAAGGACTAATCTACAATTTGCTGAGTGTGTCATAGTTAGGCAATGTAGGTTGCAAAGTAGAATTTGGAAACAAAACTACCAAATCTATGATACTAATGGAAATTTGATAGGAAAAGGTGAACACACTAGGAGTAATCTGTTTTACCTAGATATGGAAGATGCAACCTGTCTCACTGTTAGACTTGATGATGTTTGGTTATGGCATAAAAGGATGTTTCATGTTAACTTTAACAATCTAATTAGCATTAGCAAAAGGAAGAAAGTTAGAGGTTTTCCTAAGCTAAAGAAGCCTGAAAATACAATGTGCAAACAATGTCAACTAGGAAAGATGACCAAGTCAAGCTTCAAAAGAAAAACCTATACTTCCAAAGAAGTATTAGAATTGGTCCATATAGACTTATGTGGCCTAATAGAAGTGCAAAGCTATCAAGGAGACATATACATAATGCTATTTGTAGATGACTACTCTAGGATGATGACTGCCATGTTCTTAAAGAAAAAATTTGATGCATTTCAAATGTTTAAGTGGTATTTGGCCAAGGTTGAGAAAGAAATAGGAAAGAGTCTGAAGTGCTTAAGATCAGATAGAGGAGGAGAGTTTACATCAAAAGAATTTGAGATGAAGTGCCCGAGATTAGACAGAGGAGGAGAGTTTATGTTGAAAGAATTTGAGATGTTTTGCAATGATAAAGGTATCAAAAGACAAACATCAGCACCAAGAACTCCCCCACATAATGGAATTGCAAAAAAAAGGAATAGATTGGTGATTGACTATGCTAGAACATTGATGATGGAGAAAAATTTTGCTCTGAAGTACTGGAGATAATTTGTAAGTACTGTTGTTTACAACCTGAATCAAGTACAAGTCAAGAAAGGTACAAATGCAACACCTTTTGGACTATGGTATGGTCACTCACCTAATGCAAAACATTTCAATGTATTTGGTTGTAAGTGCTATATTCTTAAAGATGCTAGAAATGGTAAGTTTGATGAAAAGAGTGATGAAGGGATATTCCTTGGATACTCCACTAGAAGCAAAGCATATAATTGTTTGAATACTAACACTAACAAGATTGTGGAGAGTGCAAATGTAAATTTCGATGAGCATGCAGAAGTCTAGGCTGATTAATCCAAGAAACCAAAAGATTATAGATCTTTTGTATACTTCTGTGAAGGAATACCAACTGAAGATTAACCTATCAATCAAGTTGGGAATCAACAACAAATTTCAGTATTAGTCAAGTCACAGCCAGTGAATGCTGAGTTGCATTCAAAAGCCACATTATAGAATGAAGAAAATGCACATTCTGATTCTAAAAATAGTACATATGAAAGAGATGATGAAATACCAGAAGGAGAAGTACAAAGTGACTTTGAAGCTGAAGGATCAAATATGGAAAGAAGGACAGAACCAAGACTAGCCAAGTATGTGAGAAGACATCACCCTGCAGAAAAAATCATTAGTGATAAGGATGCAAGACCAATGACAAAGAATAGATTAAGGAATGAATCATGTTTGCTAAGCAAGATTGAGCCCAAAATAGTTAAAGATGCACTGCAAGATGATAATTGGTATAAAGCTATGGAAGAGGAGATAGATTAGATTGAGAAGAACAAAACTTGGACCCTAGTTCCTAGACTAGCTAATAAAAATGTAATTGGTACCAAATGGGTCTTTAGGAACAAACTTGATGAGAATGGTAAGATAACAAGAAACAAGGCCAAGGACTAGACTATGGGAAAACATTTGCCCCTATTGCAAGAAGGGAAGGAGTAAGAACACTACTTGCATATGCTGCTTACAAAGGTTTCAAAGTCTACCAAATGGATGTGAAGTCTGCTTTTCTGAATGGTATACTGGAAGAGGAAGTCTATGTAGAACAACCAGAGAGATTTGTTGATGAAAACAACAAGGATATGGTTTGCAAACTACATAAAGCACTCTATGGTTTGAAGCAAGCACCTAGAACATGGTATGAGAGACTGCATAAATACCTTGTGAAGATAGGATTTGAGAGAATAGATGACAACAACAACTTGTATATCAAGGCAGAAAAAGGTAAAGACATTTTGATATCTGAAATCTTTGTTGATGATATAATATTTGGAGGAAAAGATACCCTATGCAAAGATTTTGCTGGTCAAATGAAACATGAGTTTGAGATGTCAATGCTTGAAGAAATCAAATTCTTTGTTGGATTGCAAGTACATCAACTAAAGCATGGCATATTTGTAACCCAATCAAAACACATCAAGGAGATAGTCAAGACATTTGAATTAGAAGACTCAAAACCAGTTAGTACACTAATGGTAATAGGACATAAGTTATCAAAGAATGATGAGTCAATTGAAGTAAATTAGACAATATATAGATCAATGATTGGAGAGTTGCAGTATGTTGTACATAGTAGACTAGACATTGCATTAGTTGTTGGAATAGTGGCAAGATTTTTAGTCAATCCAAGAGAAAATCATTTGATGACACTAAAGAGAATACTGAGGTACCTAAAAGGAACTGATGACTTTAGTTTGTACTACAAAAAGAGTGAAAATTTTGAGTTGAGAGCCTACACTAATGTAGATTGGGGAGACAATATTGATGACAGAAAAAGCACCAATGGAGGAGCACTTTTCTTAGGGAAAAGATTGATTACTTGGACAAGAAAAAAGAAAAGTTGTACCTCACAGTCCATAGTAGAAGTTAAATATGTTGCAGCTGCTATCAACTGCACCAATATTTGTATCCATCAAACATCTATTGCAAGGTATGAAGGAAGAGGTAAATGAACCTGTGATACTCTATTGTGATAATACAAGTGCCATCAATATATCAAAGAATCTTGTGATACATGCCAAAACAAAGCATATTGCAATCAAGTATCACTATGTAAGAGAATTAGTGGAAGACAAGCAAGTAAGGATGGAATATGTCAACTCAAAGGAACAAATTGCTGACATATTTACAAAGGCACTACCTAAAGATGCTTTTGAGTATCTTAGAGGTAAGTTAGGGGTGATACCCCTAGCCAAGTCTATTTGAGTTAAAGCAAGACTGCCCTGTATCAAATGAGTTGATTGTTGGCATATTACAAATTGATGCAGAGGATATTTACTTTAAGATCATGTCTAAAGTAATCAAAGTGCTGAAGTTCCAAATCAGTCACAAGCAAGGTAACAGAGGGAGAAATTGGAGTAGTTGCAAATGTTATATTTGCATGTTAAGATGTTGAAACAATATGTCTTTGGCATTGTTGTCAAAGAGGGAGAAGAATGAAGAAACTAATCAACAACATTTGATCAATAGCATTAAATTGGACAGAGGGAGAAGTAGCTGAAGTAGCTGATACCAGAACATGATCAATGCATATAGAGGAAGAAATAATGTAAGAATGAATCATGAGTAGCAGAAAGAAGAAGAATGTATAGATATGAAAAAGGAAATAGTAGCTTAGAGGGAGAAAACAGTGCAAACAAGAATCAATTAGAGGAATTGTAGAACAAAGAGGGAGAAGATAGTTTACCAACAAAAAAATTCAAAGGGAGTCATAAGTTAACTTATGTTGCTGATAGAATGAATAGTTTTGAATATAGTTTTCTTTTTGGCATTTGATTTATTTTTTTAACCTAGTTAGCATTTTGTTAACTTGGTTGATTAGTTTGGTTTGCTATCAATGCCAAAGAGGGAGATTGTTGGAAAACTAATTGTAAAAGAATACTATCAAAGAGGGAGATTGTTGCAAAGAAGGAAGATGGTTGATAAAGAATGTTTTCAATCATTGTTTTGTCATTGATGTCAAACCTACAATTTTTTGGAATGACAATTGCTTATAAGATCCAAATACTATCACTTAGTTGATTGATGAAGAGGATTTATTCAACAAGGTGTAACAAAAGTACCTAAGGGAAAGGTTGAGTTATGATTTTGTAATGAAATGCAAGGATTAGTTAATACAATGGTTAAATGATGTATTGATAACATACTTGAAGATACAGAGGTTGGTCACACCTAAAAACATTGGAAGAATAATTTGCAACAAGGTTGACTACAAAGCTTAACTAAGTTTATTAGTGAGTGCTAAGCAAGCTAGTTCAAGCCAAGCAAATTTTCAGTTAGTGTCGAGCAAATGAAAAATCTAGTATGTGCCAAGTGATATAGGAGCCGAGCATGTTCAGGTGCTGAGAAAAGTAACAGGTGCCAAGCATCAGAAAAACTTAGTAGATGCCGAGTGAATCCACAGTAGGTGCCGAGCATCAGTAAAACATAGTTGATGCTGAGTAACACAATATGTGCCGAGCACCAGAATTTCAACAGTGTCGAGCTACTGCATTATTGGAAAAGTCAAAGATTTTCCAAATCTAAGCCGACAAGTTTATTACCTTGAATTTTTTTAACTAGTTGGAGGATAAGGATGATGAGCTGGTGGCACAAAATTCTATGTAAACTATTTTTGAGCGAATTTAAGAGGATTCTTCATGATGTTTCTAGAAGAAACAAGATGTGGGTTAGATTCAATGAATCCTATCTAATCCATTTGAACTAAAATTAAAGGAGGGAAGAATTGAGCAGGAAAAGCAATTCCAGACGTCTATTTAAGGAGTCACAAACCAAGAAGCAAGAGTTTTTGGAGTGTCAAATTTGCAAAGTGGTTGAAGGGTGTCAAGAAGAAGACATCAAGAGGAGAAGAAAGAATAGAGCATAGAGACTCTACTTCGATAAGTGGTTAGAAGGAAGATTGCATTGGTATATCAAGCATGAAGACTCAAGGAGACAAAGCTTGAAAGGATGACAAGCTATTAGAGCTATAGAGACTAAAAGCCAGAGAATGTGTAGCGCTGAATTGTGATCTAAAATCTGCAAGATAAGTTATGAATTGTAATAAGGTCAAAACCCCTTATTGTTACTCTCTAGCAATTGTATCAGTTAGGGTAAAATCCTATGGACTTAGGTTGGTTTAATAGCCATTTGTAAATCCTTTAACAGGGTGGCATTCCAAGTGAATGTTCTAAAGTCCTCTAACCAAGCCCACTTCTAACAGGGTGGTTAAATCCTTTAACTAGGTCACATTTAACAATGTGTTGTAGCTTTTAACAGGGCAAGCCTTTCATAGGGCATCACTTCAGAAGAGTGAGAATTGAGTAGCATGTTACTGGTGGTTTTTCTCAAATTGGGTTTCCACGTAAATCATTGCATTATGTGTTGACCTTTTTATGTGTTATGCTTGCATGATGATTTATAGTAACTTGCTAAGTAGGAAAGTTTAAGCTTAGATGAATGAATAGTTTTGAAGACTCACTTTACACTGATGAAAAAGTTTTAATTGGACATTTGGACCTTGAATAATTGATTCACCCCCCCACCCCCCCTCAATTATTCTAAAGCATTTCTAATAGATACTTTTTAAATCCTCAACAATTTTGTTTAGATTCTCAAAGACACCTATGATATTGCTATTTAAATCAAGTCATTTAAACAAGCTATTAGTGTTGTGCATTAATTTCTCCCAATTTTCTTATTTGATAAGCTTAATCGTGTTATACTATCCTTGACATGATGGTCTTCGAAAGATGTAGTTATATTTTGTGTACTTGCATTCTCCATATTGTTTTTCATTTTAGACATCTCCATTTCACTCTTTTTTTGTATATCCTTTTTTTTTCCTTGCTAATTAGTTGTTCTTTTCCTCTCATCCTCCAATTCCTTCTTCAAATCTTGGATCGTCTTTGCAATAGTTACCTCTTTTTTCTTCTCGTCCTCCAATTCCCTTTTCAAATCTTGGATTATCTTCGCAATAGACTCCTCCTTTTTCTTTGCATTGTCCAATTCCTTCTTCAAATCATGGAGTGTGTTTGCAATATGAGTAGACTCCTCTTTCTTTGCATTCTCCAATTCCTTATTCAAATCAAAGATTTTCTTTGTAGTTGACTCCTCTTTTTTCTTCACATTCTCCAAGTCCTTCTTCAAATCATGGATTATGTTTGCAGTAGACTTTGATGTCTTTGCATTCTCCAATTGATTCTTCAAATTATGGATTGTGTTTGCATTAGACTCCTCTTTTTTCTTCTCATTCTCCAATTCCTTCTACAAATTATGATTTGTCCTTGCATTAGACTCATTATTTCTATTTTCATTCTCCAATGCCTTCTTCAAATTACTGATTTTATTCTTAGTATAGGAGTTCTTTTTCCTTTCATTTTCTAATTCAATCTTCAAATTTTTATTTTCCTGGATAGTAGAGTCCATGTCATTTTTCAATTTATTCTTTACATGTGCACTATTCTCATGAATAGACTTGAACAACTATGTAGTAGAGACTTTTCCATTCTCAATTTTTTTTTTTGCTCTCATCCAATTCTTTGGTCAGATTTTTTTGTTTTTCATTCATCTTTTCTTGCTATATAATTGCCTACGTAGAAGAAGAATTATTTATCCTATTTTGCAATTCTTTGAACTTATTGTCTGTTGCTTTCTCCTTGGCCTTCACATTATGAAGGTCTACCTGTAAATTTTTTATTTTCTTTCCAAGCCTTATGTTTTCCCTCTCCACTTTCATAAATGTAGAGTAGAATATTTTATTGGTCTCTTTTGATATATTGATTTTGTCAATATTTTTCACTTTCGAGAAATCCATTTGAAGAATCGTAACTTGCACATCATTACAATTTATTAGACGTTCTGATGGATTATTATTTTTAACTAGAGGCATAACAGCCATGAAGTTCATCATTTTGATATTTGGGTTATCTATTGGAAATATACTATTAGTATTAGATGCCTGATGTTCAACAACTACATCACTTTTCAATGTCTTCATAATCTGCCCATTTCTTCTGTTTGTTTGATCAAATTTTGTTGCCAATTCATTTAAACTAAAATTTGGGTTTGTTGACATAGGTAAGTGTTTTGAAGGTGAATTATCACTTGTATTGTTGTATGCTGATGTAACACCCCAACCTTGCTTCCAAACCCCAAGCTCTCACAGGGCTACCTTAGGTCAACCACTAGACCCACTAGGGCTTCTTCACACCCTACACTTACTAGGACCTTGCTCAAGAGATCCTAATCCTTTAGTTGGGGGCACACCAACAAAGTAACATCAAATTTCTTGCTAGCTGGCTCCAGTCCACTACTAACCCTCAAGTCCATCTATAGCCCCAAGGGTGCTAGTTATTCATCCAAGGTTTGTTTAGATTCCTTCTAACATCCATGACCCTAAACAATTTTGATTTCCTAGGTGCATTCAATCTACTAGGGAAAATACACCAAATTGCTCCAAAAAGGCTACTAGGAATTAGCCCTCCTAAATAGCTGGAAACAAGATTTCTTGAAAAACTTCTTAAAAACCTTGCAAAAAATTTACATTTATGGATACCCTTTTTAGAGTACTTCAAGATTCTATAATTTTTCAACCCCCAAACTATTCGTACAATCAAAGTACAATTTTAGGCCAAAAATGAGGATTTCAAGTGCTTTATCGCTATAGTGATGGAAAACCACCTTGGGAAATGTTCTAAGACCTCTCCTTTGGACTAAAACAAGGTTAAACCTTATCCTTACTCACTGTGTATCTGGATTGAGGTGTTTGCACGTTCAATCCCCTCCATAGCTCATTTTTCCAACTATGATTCCTAGCCAAGTTGCATTTGGCTTGCCTAGGGCATCACTTTAAAAATGCTTTCCGTGCTTCCCATGTGCTCTCCTTTGCTGTAAATAATGTAAAAGGAGTCTAGTTCCAAATCCCAAGAGGCCGTACATTTATACGATGGGAAAAGGCCCTAAGACTCCATTTTTTATTAGCTGCCCAGTTCAGAACAACAACTTGCTAACTTACAAAATAATTTATTCGAACACACAAAACTCTCTGTAACAACACAAAAACTAAATATAGAAAGGAATAAAAATTACCACTAACACTTCCAACTTAGAAAAACCTAAGTTTGAATTGTACAAAGCATGAAAAACACTCAAAACAAGAAACTGCTGTAATAAGTAAAAATGTTGATTACAATTCGTAAACTCTCATTTCTCCTTCCTCCAACCTCTTGAAAAGGTTGAGTTCGACCTAATATAGGCTTTTCATGGATGTTTATAACTAATTTAAGTGGTTGAAGGTCTCCCACAAAGAAGTTTCTCTTTTTGCATAAAAGTTACAAAAGTTGTCAATGACAACTTTGCAAAAAATGAGCAATTTTTGCAATTTTGCAAATTATCCATTCAAACTTTCTCTACTTGCTACCAAACTTTCCAAAAGGATTAAGATGGATCCAAAACACCTAATAAGGACCCTAAAACACTTAATTTCCCTATTTGGCCCTCAAAAACCAAAAATTCTCTATTGAGCCAAATGAGCAATTTTGAGCAATTAGGAGCAATATTGCATTGTGGGGCTCTTCTAACCTATCTAACCTCACCTTAGGACCAAGTTGATACTATTATTAGACTAGTGATGTGGCTAGCATCACTACAAGACAAAAATAAGGAAATACCTAGGTTTCACGCTTAGCCTACCTAGGTGCTCCTGCACCATATGCTCCTTTAACTCCAGTTACACTTACTCCACCTATAATTATATTTTGAGGATTTCCAACAACTTGAAGATTGCATGTTCCAAATCTTGGTGTCTTAGGACTATTTTAAGGGTTTTTTCCAGAAGGTACTAGTACATACATTGGCAAAGTAACCGCTGACATTGCTTTTGTTGTAATTTTCATAACATTTTACTTTTTTTGTGCTAGTTTCAGCTGTACCAGTGGGATCAACTTCAACTATTAGTGCCAAATTGATATAATACATATGGATTCTCTTTATTCCAATAATCGCTAAAATGTTTGTCCTCCTCAATTTCCCCAAAAGGTGCTAAGGTCTTTGGCTCACCCATATTTTTCCTCATTTTCCCAAAATCATTCATTTTGGTTTGAGACCATAATTTAGATTTTCATGCCTCTTTAATTTCTTTCAACATAGATCTCTTAGAAGGTTCAATTTCTTTCTTGTAGAAAATGAAGTATGTCATAGGCTTTGATTTGTGTGACTTTGATATGTGTAATGTTGTAATTTGGGATAAAAATTCTTGTATCTAAATATTATTCTCTATTGCATGTTTCTCCATCTATTTCTTAACCTCATCCCACAAATCCATGTTTTTAAAATTTTCTATCAATGACATCTCCTGATGTTGATATTTTCCTGCAAAGTTCCCATTGGCAATAAGTCTTTCTTTTATTATGTTTGGTGGATCATAATTCTAGTGACTATCAAGATCAAAACTAAAAAAAGTCACCAATTCATTTTCCACTTTGAAGGCCTTTCTCTCAAATTTGAGGCCTTCAATTGTGAAAATCAAGGAAGGAAATATAATTGTATTGTGCTATCCACTAAAAAGTTCATTTGCACTCTCCATCTGGCATACTTATTCTAGTGCAAAAACCCTTTCTATCACATGCATTAGAAGCTTGCATGGTTCAACCATTGAATTATAAAACTTTAACATAGTATAGTCTTCCATGAAGAATCAGTCAACCAATTGAATTGACTTCTAAGTTGAATGCAATCTTTATAAGACACATGCAATCTAGGCATTGGAGTTTCCATAATTTTTTGGTAAATAGGTGCAAAAAAGAAGTCTACAAAATGGTTGTAGTTATTATTGTTACCAATCATCCTCATCTTATGTGTCCACTCATATACTGGACTTGGAGTCTCTAATTTCTTCTGGGTTTTCTCATCAAACTTATAAACCTCAATATTAAGCTTGTTGTTCTCAGTCTCAAATATTGGGTGATCATTTGCTAAAATAAGGTAGCACAAGTAACTTGTGAACCTAAATGTCTTCATCTTGCTTCTAGTTGTACTTAGTTTAATCATTAGTAATTATTCTTGCATAAATTCAACAATGTGTTGAACATAATTATATATTACTTCTGCCTTGTCAACTGAGTGACCTCAACAATGGATATTATAAATTATTTCAAGAACATTGGACCCAACTGCCTTATTACTATCCAATCCTAGAAAAAATAATGACAAAGAAATAGTATTCTAAATCTATAGAACAAAAATATCATATTGATAAGGAGGCTTATGATCTTTGTCTAGTGTAATAGTAACACTAGTATTCTTTATAGATGACTTTGAGTTTATTAAATCGTTAATACATGAATCTTGAAAAATTCTTTCCAATTTGTCATAAGCATGTGCTAATTTATCCAATTCAATGTGTTCATTAAAGCTTTCTACTTTAAACCCTAGCCCTAGGTCTAACGGAGTGAAAAATTCACTTTCAGTTATGGATAAAATTTCCTCTTGAGTATTTTGGTTTACAATTGCCTTTCTATTTTCATCAAAAATTTGAGTGAATAGTATTACAATTTCTGGGCAAGGAAATGCTTCAGGTACAACCAAGTTTGTTAATCCACTAACCAAAGCAACTAGTTTATTTGTATGTGTGCCAATACTTTTATTAAATTTGAAATATTTGATCCCCTTATGTGGATCTTTCCACTTATTAAACAATGAATGTATAATTCCCATGATTTCCAAATCTCTATGGATAACAGGATAAAAAAATCATGATATTCATTGGTGAAACATGGGGTTTTTAGAACTTACCTGATTTCTATAATGTCTTTCTTTTAGCTTACACTTGTATTGGCGATTTTTTACTTTGTTTTGCCCATGCATGCTACTGGTGTTTCACATATTTCAATTTCAAGACCTAATTAAAAAAATTGTAAAGTGTAAACCTAAGACAATAAGACTTCTATTGCTACAAGTCTACTACAAAAAAAATTAAAAATTCAAATACCCACAATCAAGATTTGATAATAGCGGTGCTAGCAGAGACTCAGATAATTGTTGTTCTCTTTTGATCCTTGAGTTTTAGACTTCAAAATTGAAATTAGAATTCATTCACAATCTTTGAAAAGTTGAAAACCCTATGGTCTCATATTCTCGAAAACTTCATAGTCTAAAAACATAAAAGCAAAAGTTAAAATGTTAAAACTTAAGCAATTAATGGTTTAAAGTATTGTAGTCTGTACAATATACATGTAAGTTAAAACTACTAAGTTACTAATATTACTAATATAAATAGTAACAATAATGTACATAGTGATAATAGGTAATAATTAATTATATAATACATTGTTACATATGAAATAAATTAAATAATAAAAAAATGAACTTAAAAATTGATTATTCGATATGATTTTTGGGTCGATTTGTGGAATGTTATTGCTATTGGCAAGAGTCATCTAGAATCATGACACATGTCATGGACATGTGTCATGATTCTAGATGACTCTTGTCAACAATGATGAAATTTCCAAAATTGACCCAAAAATCATATCAGGTCATTGATCTTTCTTTCAATTAATGGTTGGGATTAACAATGACTAAAGAGACTCTTGTTAAAAGAGTATAGCTAACAACTACCATGTCATCACTTGTTAATATGAAATGACTAGACACATGTTACAATTATGGACAAATCTAGGCACAAGGGAAAATATTCCCCAAATTGATTTGAAATTCATCTCGAGGCATCGATCTTTCTTTTAATCAACACTTGAATATAAGAAAGACTACAATTGTCACATTGACTCTTGAGTGATTTTGGGACACATGTCTTGGTTTTGGGTGGAAATGGAATTTAACATAGAACTTTTAAAATTAGCCCCAAAATAAAGCCACGATTGTTGATCTATCTTTCATTCAAACCTTTCACATAACAAATATTAAATTGTCTCATTGTTATAAATTTAAATTTAAATTGTGCATGCAACATAATGCATTAAATTATTTTGCCTATATAGCATATTAATTAGAATTTAAATCACAAAGTGCAAAAACTTAGTCAAAACATACAAATTATTTTGAATTTCTTGACAAATGATGATGTTATTGCCCAAATAAATATTAAAATACTTATATAACTTTAAAACTTTTGTTGAAACTTGAAACTTGTAACATCATGTCTAAACTTTATTCAATTGTTTGAGGATATAATAGATTATAGAATGTAAAGTTTAAACAATTTTAATAACTATAGCTTTTTTTAGTTAATTCAAAATATGATAAAAATTATTATGATGATATTTAAATAAATTTAAGTTTGAAAATAGGAAGTAATGAATTAATAATTTAATATTGAATAATTTATATGAATACTTATATATAAGTTATAATTTAAAGTTTTTATTTTTAAATCAAATTTTAATATAATTTATACAACTTAAATTGCATGATGTTACATGTATCATAAGTTTATCTTTAGCAAACTATTATTTATTTATTTAATATTTCAAAATAATTGACTATTAATTAAAATTATTATAACTATTAACTACAAATTATAATAATTATTAATAATTATTATATAACTTGCTCGACCCTATGTTCATCCACCATGAATTATCAAAATTTGCAGGTTTTCAAATTTCCAAGCCATACATATACAATAGGAAATATAAGAGGAGTAATTGGGAGGGAAAGGGTGAATTCGTTACCACAAAATAAATCCTAGATCCCTTAAATGTTAATATAAATTAAATTGAACTCTATTGTAACACAGTAAACATTGAAATAGTTCGACAAATGATTAATATGAAAATCTTAAGATATTATCTATGATTGATGTTACTTTAACTTAGTTGTAAACAAATAAAAAATAACATGAACCAATATTTTAACATGAAAATCCAATTTGGAAAAAACCACCAATTGCAACTAGTTACTGATTTTCACTCTTATGAAGTGAGCCTTGTTAGGAGCCAACCCTATTAAAGGTTACAAAACACACTAATAGGTGCAACCCTGTTAGAGGATTTAATTACCCTATTAGGAGTGACCTTGTTAGAGGTCTTTAGACAATTCAATTGAAATGCCACCTTGTTAGAGGATTTACAAATAGCTATTAAGCCAACTCTATTAAGAGATTTAGATCAAAGCTATAATAGTTAGAAAGTAACAATGAGATGTCCTAATTTCTGATGCATCTGAATCGCTAATTACAAATCTCAATTTTGGTTTGTATACTTGATCCTTCTTGATTGAACGTATCTTTGCATCTCAACAAGGATATTGTGCTTATCCTTCTAATTTGCTTCTTATAAGCATCATCAGATCTTCAATTATGTTCCACTCATTCAATCCTTAACTTGACCTTATAGTTATATCTTACACAATGTCAAGTCAACTTGAATACAACTTAGAATAATTAATATTCATCTTCTCATTTAGCTAGAACCAACAAACATTAATTGAACTCAATATGCGAAAACAAAAAAATCTTCCATTAGTCGAACGTGCTTGATAGATACTAAATCAAAACACTTTTTCTATGTTAACCGAGTGAACTGGGTTAACACTACATATTCACAAAGTTCCTTTGGTAACCGAGTGAGCTCAATTAACATTGGTTCTATCCAACATTTCCTTATTAATTGAGTGATCTCGGCTAACACTCAACTTCTACAAGTTTTACTTTGTCACCTGAGTGAACTTGGTAGACACTTTCTTTTGAACTAGGAAAACTCTGGAATGCTCAACAAACATAGGAAACTATATTCAATGCCTAAGTGTGCTTGACATACACTAACTAGAAATGATATGACATTTTGTGTAACATCAAAGACAATACACAATTAATCAATTGTTTCAAACAATCTCCCTCCTTGGCATTGATGGCAACACAACATGTCATAATGCAATGAAATTTTAGAGCAAGAATAAAGTAAGGAACATATCCTTAGTCTCATTCTAATTCTCATCCATGAGAACTCTCTCTATCGGTGTGAACTCCCTCTGTCTTTAGTTTCTCCCTAGTAAATATCAATGAACCTCATGTACTAATTCATTTGCAATGTGCCTTTGTCAATACTACATCAACTGATTGATCTTCAACACACTCTAGTTAATGCATCACTAAACTTCATTTAATGAGCTTTGGATAGGGGAATGACCCCTAGCTTACCTCTTAGATACATAAATGCATCCCTAGGTAATGGCATAGTGAATATGTCTACAATTTGTTTTTACATATTCCAATCTTACCTCTTTATCTTGTACCAATTCTCTCAAAAAATGATATTTTATAGCAATGTATTTTGTTTGATATGCATCACTAGATTCTTTGATATATTAATTGCACTAGTGTTATCATAGTATATAACCACTAGATCCTTGATCTCTATTTTCATACCTACCAACAATTGTTTGAACCAAATAATATTAGAACAATTAACTATTGTTGCCACATATTCTACCACTATTGTGGACTAAGAAGTAAAATTTTGTTTCTTGCTTGTCCAAGACACTAGTCTTTTATTAAGAAAGAATGCTCCACCACTAGTGCTCTTTCTATCATCAATACTTCCTGATCAATCAGCGTTTGTGAATACTTTTAAATCCAAATTGCCTCCTTTTTTGGTACCATAAACCATAGTCTTCAGTACCTTTTAGATATCTCATGATTCTTTTGATTGTCATCATGTGATTTTCTTTAGGATTTGCTAAGAATCTTACCACCATATCGACTGCTAATGTAATATTAGGCTTTGTATGCACTACACACTACATTTTTCCAATCATTGATCTGTATGTGGTTTAATCTACCTCCTTGGAATCATCATTTTTGGAAAGCTTATGTCCAGTAGACATAGGAGTTCCAACTGGTCTTGAGTCTTCCATTCCAAATTTCTTTAGTATCTCATTGATATATTTAGATTGAGTAATGTAGATACCATCTTTCTTCTACTGGATCTGCAATCCAACAAATAATTTTATCTCTCCAAACATAGATATCTCAAATTCTTTACTCATTTCTTCCAAAAATACCTTGCAGAAGTCATCATTTATTGTAAATAAAGTATTATCAATGAATATTTCTACCAATACAATCTTCTTTTCTGGTCCTTCTTTAATATACAAACTATTGTTATCATTTGCTCTTTAAAAACCAATCTTTATCAAGTAGTTATGAAGTCTTTCATACCAAGCTTTGGGAGCTTACTTGAGACCATTTAATGCCTTGTGTAATTTGTAGACCATATCTCTTTTGCTAGGGTCTACAAAACCTTCAAGTTATTCTATGTAGACTTTCTCATCAAGAATTCCATTCAAGAATACATATTTTACATCCATTTGATAAAATTTAAATCCTCTATGAGCTGCATATGCTAGTAAAATTCTAACACCTAATCTTGCAATAGGAGAAAAAGTTTCACCATAATCAATACCTTCTTGAGAATAACCTTTACATACTAACCTTACTTTTTTTCTAGAAACTTCTCCATCTTCATTTAGCTTATTTTTGAATACCCACTTTGTGCCAATTACATTTTTTATTCTTAAGTCTTGGAAAAAGAGTCCAAGTTTTGTTCTTCTCAATCTGTTGTATTTCCTCATTCATTACTTCAATCCAACTTTCATTATCGAAAGCATCTTTACCATTTCTAGGTTCAAATTTAGCAAGCAAACATGTACCTTTCAATTTGTTTCTTGTCATTGTTCCATTTGACTTGTCTCTAATGATTTGATTAGGTGCATGATGTAGCCTTCTGACATATCTTGCTAACACAGGTACTTTGGTTTTGGAGTTTGTTCACTGATTTCTTCATGATTTTTTGTATTAAGCTTGGATCCCACTATCTATGACTTTGGTCCATCAGACTTAATTTTCTCTAACAATAGCTTGGTAGCTTATGACTGCAACTCGGGTCCTTTAGATTGTGACTCAGGTTGTACTAATTGCAACTTGATAGGTTTTGGAGATCTTGGAGACCTAGGAGATGAGGCCTCTTATCTTCTAGATAGAATTTTTAAAGTATCAGGTTCATAGTAAACAAATCTTATGTAATCCTTATGTTCTTTGTTGCTCTCTTCTTCATTCCTTTTTGCAAACTCATCAATTCTCACATGTGCACTTTCTATGATTTTATAAATAGATAGATTTAAACATTTGTATGCTTTACTTTTGCAAGAGTATCCTAAGAATATGCCTTTATCACCTTTGACATCAAATTTACCTTTCCTAGATTCTTTCAAGATATAATATTTGCTACCAAATACTTTCAAGTACATTAGGTTTGTAGCCATACCATAGTTCATAAGGAGTTTGATTTGAGTCTTTCTTCAATTGTACTTTGTTCAAGGTATGCACTACAGTACTGATTGCTTCCTTCCAGTATTTGATTGCAACATTCTTTTCTATCATCAATTTTCCTGCACAATCCATGATGGATCTATTCCTTCTTTCAGCTATACCATTCTAGTGGGGTGCACCAGGGGTTGATACCTGTCTCTTAGTTCCTTTTCAATGTAGAATTCATTGAACTCATTGGAATGAATTCACCACCTCTGTCTAATCTCAAACATTTCAGCTTCTTTCTAGTTTCTTTTTCTACTCTTGCAAAATACCACTTAAATTTTTGAAAAGCTTCAGATTTTTCTTTTAGATACATTATAATCATCATTCTAGAATAATCATCAACAAAAATAAATATTCCAATAGGTCCACATAAGTCTGTATGTACAAGCTCTAAGATTTCTTCTGAATGATAGTTTTTGCCTTTCAAACTAGTTTTTCCCATCTTACCAATTTAAATTTTTTTTCATAGACCCATATCAGGTTTCCTCAAGCTAGGAATACCTCTTACTCTTCTATTTTTGCTTATCTTGACCAGGTTATCAAAGTTCACATGACATAATATTTTGTGCCATAACCAACTTCTTCTACTTGAGCAAAAAAATATGAACTTTCACTAAGATCTAGATAGAATAGATTACCTTTTGTTTGTTTGCCAAATCCAACCAGATTTCTTTTTCCATCCAATAGTTTGGCCTTCCCAATCATGAATTCTACCTTGAATCCAATGTTATTCAATTGTGCCATACTCAATAGATTATGCTTTAGTCCTTCAACCCAATAAGTGTTGTCACATCTAAGTTCATTGGTTAATGAGATACACCCTTTTCCATTTATGCAACAAGGTTCATTATTTCCAAATCTCACACTACCACCATCATAATGTTCCATGTGCTCAAACTTTTTTTTGTCTCTAGTCATATGATGTGAGCAACCACTATCAATAATCCATGTATCACTTTTGCTAACATGAGAGATAAGTGTCATTTTATCTCCTTCATCACTAGATTCATCTTTTACAATAATATATATCATTTCATCTTCATTGTTATCAAAGTCTTTAGCCATAAAACAAGATTTCTTACCTTTGTCCTTGTAGTTTTTGAATTCCTTCTTGCCTTTGAACTTATTGCTTTTCTTTTCATCCTTGCTTTCTCTATTTGGACACCTTGTAGCAATGTGACCAACTTCTTCACAAGAAAAATAGATTAGAGGAATCTTACCTTTGTACTTTCCTCTACCTTTGGAATATTTCCTTGCAAGTAGGGCTTCAAAAACTTCAAGATCACTGTCTAAACTTTCTTCTTCTTCTTCACTTTTTGATTGATTGGCCTTTGATTTTTTACCCCTTTTCTTGAGTGAAAGTTTTGTTTCAAATGAAGACTTAATATCTTTGGAACTAGGGACATAGTTATCATAGTTATCCAACTTAAAAGCTATCAATCTTCCAACTAGAGCATCTGAAGTTATATTGCTATTTGGATCACAACTCATTTCTTAAATAATAGACACTCTAATTGCAAAGATAGGAAGAATGATTCTAAGTACCTTTCTTACAACTATTTTGTCATCAATTTGTCCTCTGAATGCTTTGATTGTGCTCACACTTGCTTTAATTTGCTCAACATATTTTGCAATGTTTTTATCTTCTCTCATCTTCATCTGATCAAACTATCCTCTAAGACTTTCAGATTTAGCTCTTCTAACATTTTCATCTCCTCCATAGATGGTTTTTAGTTTGATCCACATATCATAAGCTATAGTGTAACTTTTGACTTCATCAAATTCAACATAATTAAGAGCAGAAGCAATGTCAATCATCATGATGTTATGAATTTTCTTTTCAACAATATCTTCAATTGATAATATTCTAGTAGGAGTCTTGTATTCATTATCAAGATGTTTACAACTTGAATCACTAATAGTTGCCAAATGTAACCTCATAAGTCCTTGCCATGTTGCAAAGTTTTCTTGGTTCAACTTGGGAATCTCCCTTCTGTAAGACATCCTAATCTTTAGCTTTGGTCCTTAAAACCTTCTCTGCAAGCATCAAAAGCTCTAATACCAATTGCTGGAAATATAAGAGGAGTAACTAAGAGGGGAGGGGTGAATCAATTACCACAAAATAAATCTTAGATCCCTTAGATGTCAATGTAAATCAAAACTAAACTCTATTGTAACTTGGTAAACAGACAAGAAAATTGTTGTAACTTGGTAAACATTGAAATAGATCGACAAATGCTTAATATAAAAATTTTAAGATATTATTTGTGATTGATGCTACTTTAATTTAGTTGAAAACACATAAAAGAAATAACATGAACACACGATTTTAACATGGAAACACAATTTGGGAAAGACCACCAATTGCAACTAGTTATTGATTTTCACTCTTCTGAAGTGAGCCCTGTTAGGAGCCCACCTTGTTAAAGGTTAAAAAACACACTATTAGGTGTGACTCTATTAGAGGATTTAATGACCATGTTAGGAGTGGCCTTGTTAGAGGTCTTTAGAAAATTCAATAGAAATGCCACCTTGTTAGAGGATTTACAAATAATTGTTAAGCCAAATCTATTAAGAGATTTAGATCACTACTACAATGGTTAGAAAGTAACAATGATATGACCTGATTTTTGATGCAACTAAATTTTTGATTACATATCTCAATTCTAGTTTGTATAATTGATCCTTCTTGATTGAATGTATCTTTTCATCTCAATAAGGATATTCTGCTTATCCTTTTAATTCGCTTCCTCTAAGCATCATCAAATCTTCAATTATGTTCCACTCATTCAATCCTCAACTTGACCTTATATTTATATCTTACACAATGTCAAGTCAACTTGAATACAACTTAGAATAATTAATATTCATCTTCTTAGTCGGCTAGAACCAACAAACAATTCAATTGAATTCAATATGTGAAAACAAGAAAATTCTTCATTAGCCGACCCTGCTTGGTAGATACCAACTCAAAGTGATTTTCTTGTATTAACCAAGTGAACTCGATTAACACTGGGTATTCACAAATTTCCTTTAGTAACTAAGTGAGCTCAGTTAAGATTGGTTTGATCCAACGTTTCCTTCATTAATTGAGTGAGCTTAGTTAACACTCAACTTCTGCAAGCTTTACTTTGTCACCTAAGTGAACTCAGTAGACACTATCTTCTGAATTAGGAAAACTCTGGAATGCTTAGTAGACACAAGAAACTATATTCACTGCTCGAGTGATCTCGACATACACTAACTAATAATGATATTACATTTTCTGTAACATCAAAGATAATACACAATTAATCAATTGTTTCCAACATATACATATTAGAAATTTTCATTGGAGAATTTTCAATTGAATAATCTTTGACCATAATTCATGAATCAAATATGAAACCATAAAGGGCTTGCTGAAACCCTTTTTTTCTTTCTAACAATCTAAAAATTATTTTTTTATAATAGAGTCACAAACCAACATTTTAGCATTTCATTTCAAAAAATCACGATTCATCAATATCACTCTATAGCAATTACAGTTGAAACCAAATAATTTAATTTGTAAAAAAATTGAACGATTCACAAATTTATAGGAACAACGAATCAAGAAGCCAAAAACCATTTTTTCATTGATTAGATTTTAGATTGTACATGTTCATTGCATAGATATTCAAAATAGCTAATTAAATCCAGCCTAATTTTACTCTTCCATAATTTACATGCAAGAGCAAGGCCCAATCCAAAGTAACTACTAATCATTTTTATCAATAAAAAAAATGTTAAAATATTTTTTTTCCCAAAGGACATAGGTTAATTAAACAAGGTGTAAAGGAACAAGGTTTCATGGAAGAGGAAACAAATAATAGGGAATACGAAACATGGAATAGGTAATAGAGTGAGGGTTTGAAGCCTTCAATTGGAAAGGTCTTCAAGCCCCTCCATGAGGAATCTCTTGGAGATGATAATGCCACTGAACTCGTGCAACCATGTGAAGTTAATGTTGTTGGCATCATCTAATAACAACCACTTTTGCAAAAAATTCCTCCTAAGCCATGCCCACTTTCAATGGTGAATCAATTGGCATTCATTTGAGCCCAACAGGAAGGGTTTCTTATGTACAATGTTCCCTATGTCTTGCTACCAACACTTGTCTGCTACATCTAGAAAAGTGATTCCAATGCTCAGTAAGTGCTCAACTAATACAAGGATTTTGACATCACCTTCTAAAAACATTACACAAAAGAGCCAAAATGTCTACTTGATTTCCTTCTAGGTCGAGAAGAGATGGGAGGAATGGGAGATAATTTTTTTGGATATGTAGTACCTCTTTTCATTTCTTAAGAATTCATGGTCGAGGACCATGAACAAAGCATAGTAGAAAAAAGGACCAGTAGAATCTTCCTTTCAAACCATAGCTAGAACATCCTTAGGTATCATGCCCAAAAAGGACTTTTGTAGACCCATTGTGTTGCATTTTAATTGAATTAGTGTATCCATGACAATTAAAAACCTAGATTCTACAAACTACACCTAAAAAACTCTACAAACTAACACAACTAAGAACCAAAAATAGAATCGAGAATTTTAGAAATGATAGTGAAAGAGGAATTGAAGAGACTCTTTAATAGTAGTTGCATTAAATTGTTCATGATCTTTCATGTCTTTTGTTTTCATATTCCTATTAATTTGCAATTGTGGGAAATGTAGTTGCATTAATATCAGAGTGTTGGAATTAAAAATGGGAAACATACACTTCTTGGTGGGGGGGGGTGTGGGGGTGAATCAAAAGTTCAAACTTCAGCACTAAAAATTCTTATACCATTCATTAGATGCATGTAATAAACTGAAATGAAATGTAAAGCAAATGCATCAAATAAGCATACACACTTGACACCTAATATGTTTAGCCAGAAACCCTCTAAATGAGAAGGTCAAACTGAGGTGGAGATGACACCCACAATTCTTCGCTATTGCAGCAATAAAGTGTCACCTGTTAAGGTTACAATAAGTTGACCATAAAATATGATCTGCCCTATGAAAGGCCTACCCTGTTAAAGGCTTATAAGAGACTATCGAATCTCACCATGTTAAAGGATTTTAACACCCTGCTAGAAGTGTGCCTAGTTAGAGGACTTTAGAACATTCACTTGGAATTTCACCCTATTATTTACAATGATTGTTAAGTCAACCTTAGTTCAAAGGATTTCACTCTGCTAATATATTTGTTAGAAAGTAATAGTAGAATGTTTGATCTAAGGACTTACAACTTTAACTTGCTTGTTTCAGATCACCATTCTATCCTTCTTAATCCTTTTTGATTTGATTTGCCAATGTTGAGTCTTCGATCCTCTATTCTGTAAATCAATTCTACAATTCTTTCACTCTGCTAAGTCACCTAGAATGCTTTCTAATCAATTCACCCCTTCTCTTCCTTCTACTCTTCACTTGCATGCATACATACTCAATTATAGGGCTTTATCTTCCTTAAAAAGACTTTGGTGTCTTAGGGTTAGGTATGAATCTACAACTGAGATTCACTCATTTTGCCACTTAATCCCTTCCAATTTTCTAATTGGTTGCATGTTGATTTCATAGGGAATCCAAATAGATTCATCCTTATCTTCAAAGCTTCAAGATTTATCCATAAGTCAGCATAAAAATAGTTTACATAGTTGTTTGTGCCATCACAAACAACTAGATCTAATCTATGCTAATTGACACTTGATGATACCGATGCTCGACACATATTGTAGTTCTATTTCTGGCTCGGCACCTAAATTGCTCAGCATCAACTACTTACTTGACACTTGAATCACTCAGCATGGTCTATCTGCTCGACACTTGAGTGATTCGAAACTCATTTCAACTTGGCATCTATACATGTTATACTCAACATGTATTACCAGCTCGGCATGAACTTAGTAAATATCTTAAGTGTGTTGACACTCAATTGTCAAAACCAATTTGAGATCAACATAAAGTGCCTACTAAGCTAGCTAGAAATGGAATGCATTAATTGTAAGTGCTAGTTCCACATTTATGATTTTAATCTTGATATGGAACTCACTACATTTTAGTTAATGGTTGGCATGCAAGAATTGCCACATGCCTCCATTTTGAAGAATTTCATGTGGCTCTAGGTCTTTTTGAGCAACTGGCCCCAAAATGCATCTTTGTTCTTGATCTCTAATTAATGAATAGTCAATAAAAGTAATGTATTAATGATACCAAAGTGATAGTGGACAAATTGGTAATGATGATACTAACATTATTAATAATAGATATTACACTTGGCAACCATAAAGCCTTAAAGGTCATTAGTCAATATACTTGGCAAATTCATTTTCAGATTAAACAAAATTTTAGTTTACCACTAAAAATTAACCAAGACTATTATTATTCATTTTCCTACAAAACAAGTAATTTGCCTCTAACTTTACAAACTAATTTTTGGGAAGAAAAAAAATAGCCAACATTTATTTATGTGTCAGCAAGAATTTTTTTTAATTTTCCACATTTAAAATGTTTTTTGTTAGGGAAAGAAAAAAATCTCCAACATATAATATTTTATTTCCCTACATTGAACAAAAGAATTTCCCTCGACATGAAAATTTTCCCACCCATAAAATGTTGGATTCACTAGGATTTTAGGTAATTTTTCTGGAAGGAGTTTCTTAAAGTTATCCCTGATAAGAAATCTATGCAGTGATTAAGGGATCGCACAATCATCAAGTAATAAAAGTTAAGGATGATGTTAAACATGATGTCTCTAGTGATTACTACTCTAAATATTTGGGTGATCTCTTAGTTAATCATTTCATTCTTGTTGAGGCTCTATCTTTGCATGTTAATATCTCGCCTCATGTCAATGATAAGGTTATTATTATCTATTAAGTTTGTTCCCTTATTGATTTGTTAGCTCAACAACTTATTGAAACATAAGATTATTTTTGGGTTGTGAGTAACCTATGTTATAATGAGCCTCCAAGGAGGCTTGACTCCTTTCGAATTACCTAAAATTGCCCTTTTCTATTAGAATTATTGAGAAAAAGGGAAGGTAAAGTTTGAAAACTAACTTAGAACTACTTAGGTGATGGACCAAGTTGATATTTCATACATATACATTGATGTCCTAAATTCATAGTACCTCAAGAAATATTTAATTTTGCACAAATGTTTGATTTTACATCACAAGCATTTGTACTTTGTAAATTGTGTTGTTGATTTGAAGGAAAATGGATAATTTATTCAATCCTAGATAACCCTACATGAGTCTTTCACAATTTACAATCTACAAGCTAATGTATTTTTTGTTATGTATATTTTTCTTAAACATGTTTCTTTAATCACCAAAAAATAGTCATCTAGACCATTAGCCCTCTTTTTTAACATTTTGACTAAATTATTTAATTATTTGCCTAGAACAAATTTTTAAAAATTAATTTATTTGATTTTATCATATACATTGACCACTATGTCCTAAGTTCATATTTAATTAAAAGGAACATGTCCCCGTTTAATTAAATAAAAGACCCCTTTTAAACCTCCTTTATCCTAATTTGCACACATAAAGCATTTTCCCCAGTTTAAAAATAAAATAAAAGACTTTTTGTCTCACATGGAGATGCAAAAGTCAACTCTTTCTCATTGGTAGAAATGATCTTACACATGGATCATTAAAAGCCAACCCCACCTTTGATCATATGCCTCTAGATTTTGATCTCTACCATAGATACATCTTTAAAAGTGAGAGCCCTCTCCTCATCTAAGGATTCAAATTTGAATTATTGTTATGCTGCAGGTTTTTCTCTACTTTTCTTGGAGCATTTGTGGAGAACTTCTATCTTCTCTCTCTCATTCTTGCATATAATCTTAGCTTAGTTTCCTTTATGCAATATAATAACACACCTAGCTTAATTAGAATGGTTTTGTAACACTCTCATATTGCTAGCATAGATGCATCTTTTGCATTCATTTAGTACAGTTGCATTTTTCATTGCATTCTATAGAAACTCTTTGACATTAGCATTCTTTCTCTTGTCTTAGATTCTCCCATTTCATAGTTTATTCAAAAGGGGATGCATTCCTTAGGCTTAGCTTAGAGCCATGTCATTGCTCATTGTATCCTTTTGCACTCCATGACTAGGGAGCTCTAGGCCAACGTCTAAGCTTTCCAATCTATGAGATACCTTGGATAGAATGGTTTAGATAAGTGCACAATCTGAGTGTACATTTTTGGCACCCATCATGGGGCAAAAAATCTCTATTTTGCCTCTTTATTTACATTTTTCTCTACATTTTCACTTGTTGTTCTATGTCTTTTTATTTTTGTAGATGAAATCAATATTTTCTGGTATCATACGATAGTTTCTAGTACTATCATGTGATACTTTTCCAATAAAAGTATCACACCCAAGTTCACATTGTGTCGCACTACAATTGTGAACTTTGTTGCATGTATATGGTATAGAGTATTACACAAGAATCAAATATTGCCTTGCTATACAAGGAAGTATCATATGATACTTGATCAGTAGAAAGTATCACCTAATCCAAAATAGCTCGTTGTTTGAGTTTCTTTGGTCAAATTTCAAGTTTGGGTATCCCTACTTTTAGGTTTTTTAGACTTCTCTACTATTTAACCAGTGAGCTTCTACAAGTTTTATTATATTTGGCTAATCCCTTAATATACTAATCTATTTGTTTTGTAGGTTTTCCTAGGTTATATACAAAAATGTTATTAAAAGAACACATGTCAAATATTTTGTGCTAAAAGGGCTACTAATTCTTGTTTGCAGGGTTGCCCAAAGTAAAAAATAAACAAACCAAGAATGCTTGTTTTTTTTTTCATTTCATATGCATAAATACACTAGTTGTTTCTTTTTTGTAGGCACATAAAACTTGCGAGTAGGGTCTTTTATTGGTAGGAAAGTACGCTCTTCACCCTTGAGGTAAATCAAAATTTTTGACCCACCATTAGATCTCAAAAGTGAATGGAATATTCCACTTTTTAGTGGTCTTAATTAATTTTCTTGGTTTTTTTGGGGGAAGCACTTGGAATAGGAGAGTATGCTCTTCACCATTGCGGTGAATTAGAAATCTTGACCTCTCGGTTTGGATCCATTTTTTTGCTATCTCCTAAAGAGATATTATCTTTAGAGGGCTTGATATTGGTGGAAAGATACCAATAGGAATGAACCAAAGTGGGAATGAGCACAACCCAACTAACCCAACCCACTATAATCACAAATCGCTTGACAAAGGCCAAAGCCTTGGGAGGTGTAGCACTTGTCTTTATTTAATATAAGTACTTGCAGGATTGGGACCATGAGGAAAATACTAAGAAATAAGGTACTCTAGTGGTTGTAAGTTCCATTACCTACCACAAGGGAGGGTTTTTATTCATAGGTGCAAGAGGTTGTGAATGGGACCCTTTTTCAACACCATAGGAATATAAGCTACCTTATTTATTCGCTCAACATCTTGGTGCAAAAATCAATCCTAGTGGACTACCTGGATCACCCTACAATTTTACACTCACCATTTGCATCCCTTTGGTTATGTCAATGACACCTCCATGACAAAGCCAACATATATTGTGAAAAACCACTTTTTTTTAGGTGAGGGTGTATCAAGCATGGGCCAAGTTGTTGATTAATGAGTTGTGACCTTAGGTAGTTCTAATTGGAATGTGTTTTCAATTGTGATGATATTTGTGTAAATATTTCAAACATAAACATGGTGCTAACATTCATAGGATTTTCCTTTTGATATCACAATTTTTTGTGTTGACAAGGTTACTTTGTCCCTTGTTCAATTGTTTGAGACACATGCTCATTTCGTCTACTATTTTCAAAACATTGTGCATATTGTTGTTAACTAAAGTTTACCTCTATCATTTTTGTATTCTGGTCTAAAATATCTAATAGTTGAACTAAAACATAGACATTCTAGGCATTAAGTTTCATTTTACAAAGTTCACTAACTATCTATTGTACCATAGTTTAGAGTAATATTGTATGATACTTGTGGTTACCAGAAGTATCACATATCTTTACAGACTCTATCGCTCTTCTATACAAAAGTTTGTCACATGACCTACCAAAAACTATTGCATAAACAAAAAGTATCACTTGACTACTGAGAGAAATATTGACTATTGAGAGAAATATCACATGATAATATTTGTTGAACAAGTATCATCTTCTTTGCTAAGAAATATCGCCTGGTTCTTGTTGTTTCTAGAATTGAGTCTAGACGACATCTTAGTTGGATTAGGGATTTTTTTCCTAGCCTAATCATTTTTTGGTCTGGAATCTTCATGTCTAGGATGGTTTAAAAATGCAAAGATGGTTTAGTCTCTCAGATACAAAATTAATATCACTCTTGTTCACTTGTCAAAATTATGGTTACCTCATTCTCTTAGCTACTTGCTATCGAGCTTCTTACTCCATTCTTAGATGGAATCATTATTGCTATAAATTCTTGAGCACCCTTGACAAGCCACTTGCTCTATATTATCTTTTGACAAGTGATCATTGTGACTATACAAGTTTTACCACAAAAGGCTCTATTTTTCTTGCTATGCTAAAGACTAATCCTTACATGCTGGTTGTGACTAGGCTCCAAGTTGGTCAAGGAAGTTATCCCTCATTTACCTTTACAAAATTGACAACTCCAACTAGACATCTTCATAGGAAAACCTGTCCCTGATAGGTAGGAAGAGGTTAGTGCCAATACTTGGCACAATCCACTTTATAGCTTTGCTAATTTCTTTGATACCTTCTTTGACACCCCTAGGGCTGCCAACCGTGTTTCACTCACCATGCATCTCAAAGAGGGGAACCACCACCTAGAGGACCTTTTTGGACAAAAAGAGGAACAAGTGAGTTTAGATAGAGAAAGACTAGATGAGGCTAGCCACATAGCGGCTAGAGAAATGTCTTATCAATATGTAGAGACCTACACTCAAGCACATGACTTTGAGATTAAACATACTCATGGTAGTTGCAACAATCCTTTTTTATGAAAAATCCATTTGGTGGAAACAATGGAAATAATACACCGCCAAGGTTTCCAAGAATACATGCAGAGACATGTCCCTCACCACCTAGAACAATCACACCATGAGAGTGAAGTGGAAAATAAAGTTAATAGTGAAGGCCTTATGAGATTCCAATAGGATTAACTCTAAAAAATCATGCTAAAGGCCTTAGAACAAAATAGGGACCAATAATTCCAATACACTACCTCTAAGGGATGGAAACTCCCCCATGACTATGATGTTTAGAGAATCATACAAAAGAGAGAAACATTTGAGGCAGAGATCTTGACAAAAGAGATGAAAGAGTTAAAAAGTCAACTTGCACAATTAGAAATGGTGAAAGATCAACCTAAAACATCCTTTGTGGAATCTATATGTGCTCTCCTATTTGGTGGCAGTCTCTACATGGTACCTTTCCTAGGGATATTTAGGTTCCCAAATATGATGGAAATGGTAATCCATACGACCATGTATGTTACTTCTATGATCTTAGCATGGACTTTATGCATGATGAGGTTGTTTCCTAGAAGCTTGAGGGGACAAGCTATGGAGTGGTTCACTAAATTGTCACCCCACCTCAAGTCATTGGATAAACTTGCACAATGCTTTATTCAACAATACTCTTACAACATACACCATCCCATCACTATGTTGGACTTGTGAAATATAAAACAAAACTAGTGTGAACCATTTGCTACATATCTACAACACTGGAGATTATTGCACTATAGGTACCCTTGGTAAATACCTATTTTGAGAAAATTGACATCTTTGTCAACATGCTTGTGCCAAAGTTATACTATGATCTTAGAAAGGAATTGTTCACCTTATTCAACAACATGGTTGAGAGTATTGAGGATGTTGTCATCAAGAAGGGTATTATTGTTCTTAATAAGGACAAAATTGGCAAGGGAAATGGGAAAGACAAAGGAAAATCTCTGAACAAAAATAATTACATAGTTAATGATGGAGTTGTAGATGCTCCTAATTAGACAAAGGAATCAAAATTTAACCTCTCCAATGTCATATACGCTACAAAACAACAAGAGACCTCAAAACCACAATCTTCTGACAAATCTAAGAAGTCCTTTAAATCAAGATACACCTATATACCAATGGTCGAATTATACAAGGTGGTCTTAAAGACTTTGATTGCTAACAAGCTCACTATATTGCTTGACAATTCTTGTCCCTATGACCCACCCATCAAGCTTGATTGGTGAAGGGATGATCAATATTGTAACTATCATAGAAACAAGGGTCATAATACAAATAATTGCTTCAAACTTAAGGATACCATTCAAGATCTCATTGATCAAGGAAAAATCATCATGGATGGATCAGTCAAAAACTCTAATCACAAAGCTTTCAAGAAACCATTACTTATCTATGAGAAAGGAGAAATGTCCAAAGAAAACAAAAAG
This sequence comes from Cupressus sempervirens, assembly GCA_028749045.1. Taxonomy (NCBI): domain Eukaryota; kingdom Viridiplantae; phylum Streptophyta; class Pinopsida; order Cupressales; family Cupressaceae; genus Cupressus; species Cupressus sempervirens. The sequence goes on from CM053786.1 coordinate 485,459,103, forward strand.
GGGAATGACACTAAGGTCAACTATGCTTCTACTAATACATACAATATGATCAACATAATTGAACCCTTAAGTTAAAGCATTTACATGATGGGCCCCAAGTTTGATGAGGAACCCAACTATGATACCAACGATGAGAAGCTTAAGGTAGTCTTGAGAACAAACAACTCTCAACAAAACTATAGAGGCACTTGGTCTAGGGTATCTCTTAAGGTGGAAAAATCCTCCTCTTCACATGGTGAGACCTTAAATGCTATTACTAGGGGGTAATCTAAGGTTGTGCTCAAAGTGGCAAATAATCCCAAGAATGCCTCATCTTCCAAAAAAGTGGCTACCTTCACTATATGTAGTTATGATCATTTTAGTCAATTACAGTGGACCCTAGCCCAAATCTCTATTTTGAGTTTCTAGAGTTGTCTCCTTTGCACAAGGAGATCCTAGAAAAAGTTTTGCATATTACTAACCTTCCCACATATATTGACGTTGAATAGTTCCAAGCTATGGTTAATCATATCTCTTCACATCATTACCTTACATTTTCTAAAGAAGATGAAAAATCCCTTAGTCATCCCCATAATCATGCTCTCCATATTAAAATTAAAATCTATTACACCCAAGTCTGAAGAGTCCTGATAGACAATGGTGTGGGGTTAAACATTGTTTCGTTCAACATGATTCAACAATTGGGATTGTTAGAATTCACAATTGACCCTAGAAAGAAGATCACTATCAAAGAATATGATGAGGTTAAAGGTCTTCCAAAGGTTTAATCATCCTTCCTATCTATGTGGGGCTTGTTGAGAAGGAGGTGGTCTTTCAAGTGCTAGATATCCCACTTACATACAATCTCTTGTTGGGTCGACCATGGATCCATGAGATACAAGTTGTACCATCCACATATCACCAATGTCTCAAATTCACATTCAATGGTGAAAAATATCAATCCTAGGGGACAATTCTATGTCCATCAACATTCTTATAACTACCAAGTCACTAGTACCAGCACCTCTTCTAGAGTGTGAAAAGAAGCTGAAAATGATGGGAATTGGGATGGAGGAGTACATTTTGGACTCCATAGCAACATTGTTAGTTTCTCCATGGTCTTATGACCCTCTAAGAAAATGAATCCTTTGGCTTCCACCATGGCTATTTTTGGCATGTTTGTTTAATCCTCAAATCCCTAAAAAAGAGGACCAAGTTGTTAGACATTGGATATATAGAGAGGAAGAGGATAATCATGAGGTCATTTTAACTACAACCATTTGTCCTAAGAGATATGGGAAATGCTACAAATTTTTGACAGAAATGGGTTATTGAGGTCAAGGAACTTTAAATAACAACAAAAATGCTCTTACTCAACCCCTAAGTCACACTAAAGGATGACAAAGTAGAGATACAATAGGCTTAGATGTAGTGTTGAAAATGACTTGCCACAGTTTGATAGGGAAGTTCCTACTAATAGTGAGTTTGAAGAGGAAACTCAATACACTACTATTACTTTGATGCATGAAGAGGGATTCACTCCTTCTACCTCCCTTCTTTGGGGAGAAGATATGCTATTATATGATCATACTATTGAAGCATCCACGTCTAGAAAACCTAATTTAATGAATCAACTGTTGAAATCCTAATACTGAGAGAATCATAAGAAACACAACTCAACTAATAGCTCATGATCAAAGTACTACCTCTCAAAAATATGAGTGGGAGTCCCTTTCTAACACTTCTTGTGAACTAAGTGTGGATGTGATACATGAATATGTTACCCAACCAAACACAATTGATGATTCTTGTGTAGGGTTGGATGAGTTGGACTCTTAACTTTCCTTAATAGACCATGCTAATGTCTCTAGGTCTCCTCTTGATTTGGACTCTTTTGGAGATTTCTCTATAATTTTAACCTCTCTCATTACCACAAATGAACCCTTTTGTATCAAAAACCTTGAAGCTTCCACCTCATTTACCCTCATGCACCTAGATCTCATAGATTGGTCTATTCAAAATCAAAGACTAGAGCTTCCATTATTACAAAATGACTATGAGATTGCATGTTACCTCAGTGCTATTGAACCTATGGTTTCTTCCACCAGTGAACCAATAGTCAATATGACTAAAATGGACATCTAATACATTAGTCAAAAATTTAAAAGAAAAATGAAAAATATGCATTCAAATGGTGAAAACCACCTTGTGGTAATGTCTGAACCAAAAAAAAGTAAAAATAAAGATGTATCAAAGGGTAAAAACCTCTCAAAGGCACCTAAGGATGATGCATTGGGTAGTCTCCCAAGTTACTTCTAGGATAGATCATCATTTTTATTGAACCGACACAGCAAATCAATCTTGGTACCATATAATCTCCTAAAACCATACATGTGGCTGAATCCTTATCAGTAGAGGAAAAATAATAGTTCACTCAGTTTTTCTAGGAAAAGAAAATCAATTTTGCATGGACTTAAGGTGGCATGCTTGGACTTGATGCAGATCTTATTATGCACCATCTTGCTATAGCTCGTGGCATCAAGCCCGTTAAACAAAATTGAGAAAGATGCATACACATGCAAACCTACTTTTGAAAGATGAGTTAGAAAATCTCCAAAAATGCAAAATTCATTAGAGCTATTGATTATGCTGAATGGATCTCAAATATTGTCCCTATTTTCAAACATGAAAAATCCATTCATGTGTGCATTGATTTTAGGGACTTAAATAAAGCCTGCTCAAACGATGACTTTCCACTACTAAACATAAACATGAAGTAGAAATTATTGTGGGTTATGAAATGTATTCCCTCATGGATGGATTTTTAGGCTATAATTAGATCAAAATAGCTCCTAAGGATCAAGAGAAAACATCTTTTACATGTTTATGGGGAACCTTCTGCTGGAACACCATGCCTTTTGGTCTAAAAAATGTAGGAGCTACATATCAAAGGGCCATGATCACAATCTTCCATGATATGATGCAAAAAAACATGAAAGATTATGTTGATGATACCTTAGCAAAATCTAAACAAAGAAGAAATCACTTGTTTGACCTAAGTCTGATACCAAACCACATGGAATAGTTTCAACTTATGCTTAATCCAAAGAAATGTACTTTTGGTGTCACATCTGGAAAACTATTGGGTTACATCATCTTAGCTAAGGGGATCCATATAAGGTCCAAGCAATTATGGAGATGCCACCTCCCAAAAATATTAGCTAACTAAGTAGTTTGCAAGGATACCTTTAGTCTATTAGGAGGTTCATTTCTTGATTAGTTGATTGGTCCCAACCTTAATCTACAGAAAGGATCAATATCCATTCAGAATGAAGAATGTGAGAAAATCTTGGTTCAAATTAAAGACTAATTATTCAAACCACTTATTATCATGCCTCCAATTCAAGAGAAACTATTAATTCTATATATTTCAGCTACAAAAAATTCCCCAGGAGCTTTGTTAGCACAACATGATGAAAATGGGAAAGAAAAGGCCATATACTACATCAACCACACATTGTTAGCTTATGAGCTTAACTATAACAACATTGAGAAAGCTTTTCTATCTATAGTATTTGAATCACAAAAATTGTGCCACTACATGCTTGCTCACACCACATAGGTGGTTTCCAAAATTGACCCTTTTAAGTATCTCCTAAGTAAGGTTGCACTTATAGATAGACTAGCCAAATGGATGATGATTATTTCTAAATTAGACATTCAATATTTTGAGCATAAGGCCATTAAAGGATAAACTATTTTTGATCACCTAGCTGAATTTCCCATCACGAATAGTGCTCCTATGCAAATTGATTTCCCAAATGCTTCTATCATGTACATTACAAACAAAACTTGAAAGATGTTCTTTGATGGATCACATAATCAAAATGGTATTGGTGCTAGAATTCTATTTATAACACTTCATGGCTACACTATCCCAAAGTCTATAAACTATTGTTTCCATGCACGAATAATATTGTTAAATATGAAGCTCTATTTAATGGAATCAGGCTAGCCCAAGAATGGAGAATAAGATAACTATATATCTATGGAAATTCTCAACTTTTCATCAACCAAGTGAACAATGAGTACCAAACTAAAGATGAAAAGCTCATACCTTACAAGAAGTTGATTGATGCCTTGTGGAATTACTTCACATTTTTCATATTCCAAAAAATTCCTATGGTAGAAATTAAAGCTGCTAATGCTATGACTACTTTGGCATCTATCCTACAACTACAAGAACATAAATCTTGCTTTGAGTTGCTAGTGGAAGAACTTGTCATCTCTCTTATGAATCCTTTGATGACCAAGTAATTTTCACTATTGTCAGTCATGATTCCTCCCACTATTCTACTATTTTCTTCTACTTGTGTGATCAAATCATTCCCAAAAACCATACATACAATGAAAAATTCCAGCTTATCCATAATGCCTCTCACTATACCCTCATTCTGGTAACCTATATAGGAAGAGCCTAGATGAAAAAATCCTTAGGTGTTTGGAGATAGATGAGTTTGAAAAGGCATTAGCTGAAGTCTATGATTACATTTGTAGGTCACACTCTAATGGCCTTGCACTTGCTTAGAAATTGCTTATGGTGGGTTACTATTTCTTGACTATGCAATTTGTTGCTGTTAGATATGCTAAATTATGTAAAAAATGTCAGTTACATGGAAACTTGATTCATTCTCTTGGGCATGAACTCATTCCTTCTATCACACATTAGCCTTTCTAGCAATGGGCATTTGATCTAGTCGGTAAGATCCATCCCAACTTGTCTACCAGACATAAGTTCATAATCACAGTAATTGAATATTTTTAAAAATGGGTCATTTTTTTTTGCTATCAGTTGCAATAGGAAAACATGTTTCCATATTCCTATTGGATCAAATCAATTTTAGTTATGTATTCCTTCATCTATAGTCACTAATAATGGAGGGCAATTTAAAAATAAGGACCTAAAACAACTTTGCAAAAAGTTCAAAATCAAGAAACATTGGTCTTCATTATATCATTCCTAAGGAAATGGCCAAGGTGAGGCCTTGAACAAAAAACATCTAAAAATCTTGCATTATGTAGGGACTGGAACCTATAGATCAATCCAACATTATGGGCTTGTAGAACCACCATACAGACTCCCACTTGGGCTACACCTTTTTCACTAGTCTATGGTTCTGAAGTTGTCCTTCCTCTAGAAGTCGATATTCTATTTTTGTGAGTCTCTTTGCATGGATTAATAATTGATGGGGACCATAGGGCTATAAGAATATATAAGCTTGAAGCTCTTGATGAGTGCCAAAAGTATGCCTTTAGCCACATGCAAGCTTATTAAATGAGGATGTCCACTAACTATAATAAAAAAGTTCATCCTTGTGAATTCCAAGTGGGTGAGCTTGTCTTTTGAGAGAATCCTAAGAATCAACAAAAAAGAGAGCAGAAGGGCAAGTTTGAGCCAAATTGATTAGGTTCATACATAGTCACTGCTACATTCAGGCCTGATGCTAATGCTTTCTACACCTGAGGGTGAACAACTCTCTGACCCTATCAACATCCTCCATTTGAAGAAGTTCTATGCCTAAGGCTCTTAAGGATCAACTATTTGTACATACTTTATGATCTTGAGAAAATCCTAAAAATTATTAAATTTCTTGAACAAATGACCATCTTAGTGAAAACCTAGCAATAGGGGCTTTGATGTATCACCAAAAAAATTATAAAAAATCTTGAAAAAAATGCCAAGTGGTGAAAACCTAGAAACAAGTGCTAATTGAGACCCTTGCACCTATATCTATCACTCCTACTTTGCACTCAATTGCTTCATTTTTTCTTGCATAACTTAGAATTAGCTCTTGTTTAGGTCTAGGGGTTACAACTATTTAGCTTATCAGGGTCTCTTTGTGCATTCATACTTCTTTGGCAAACTTGTCCAACAATATTTCTCAACTCTTTTTAGATACCTTAGTTACAGTTTAGGATGTTGCAACATTTCTCACTATCAGATATGATTCCTAAAGAGATAATCATGTGACTTACATACATGCACCCACACATTAAACTTGTTGAGACTTGATTGACTTTACTTTCTTTGTGTGTTGTCTATGACAATTTCTTTGCTGAATGTTTCATCCCTAATAGTCTCTTGAAGATGTCATGGACTAGAAGAATGGGGGCATAGGGCATGTTTTACTTGTTTTCTACTTTTGTGTATACTTTTTTGATATAAAGTGTTATGAGAATTCATGCTTGTCCTACTTGACATTTTGGGAAGACAATGTATCATCCTTGTCTATTTTCGCAAGACCGCACTCGGGGGTTATCTTGGCACTTATGCCTTGATACATGTGTAATATTTCTATGCTAAACTTAGGAAATCTAACTACATTAGTCATCTTGACTTACATTTCTTTGATGCTTAGGTTGGATTCCCACATACCTATCTGATATCGATCATATTTATATTCTCATAGTTATAATAGTGACCATTTTATGTGTTGGGATTAAAGATAGAGTAATTGAGAGGGGGGGTGAATCGATTACAAAAATTAATCCATAGATCCCTTAGATGTCTTAAAGATCTAGTTATTGCTGATACTCAATAAAAAAATTCTATAACTCGATAAATTAAACTATTACTTATCTTCAAGCATTCATGCATGTAACTAAAAACAAAAAGAACACAAGAGACACTAGATTTAACATGGAAACCCAATATGGGAAAAACCACCAAGTAATTAGTCACCAATTTTTCACTCTTCTGAAGTGAGCCCTGTTAGGAGCCAACCCTATTAAAGGTTACAATACACACTATTAGGTGTGACCTTGTTAAAGGATTTAATCACCCTATTAGGAGTGGCCTTGCTAGAGGTCTTTAGAATAATTCAACTAAACTGTCACCTTGTTAGAGGATTTACAAAATGGCTGTTAAACCAACTCTATTAAGAGATTTGAAATCACTGCTACAATGGTTAGAAAGCAACAATGAATTGACCTAAACAAGATGTAATTGAATTTTCTGACTATAGGTCTCTATTTAGCATCATTAGATCCTCCTTGATCAAATATAGCTTTGTTGCTCCTCAATGATCTCTGATCATCCTTCAAATTTTCTTCCACAATAATCAGTCTTCATATCACATTAATTCTACACACACCTAGAATTCGCAACTTGACCTCTTAATTATACCATTTTGATTGTTAAGTTGGCCCATTTACATGTTACATTTACCAATAAACCATACATCAGTCGGCTACAAATATTACATGAAAAAAATAAATGTTATTTTATAAAATAATGAAATCCTTTACTAGCCGACCCTACTCGATAAATACTGCTTCCAAAAATTTCCTAAGTTAACCTTCTTGACTCGGTTAACATTGCAATATCCTTAAAATCCTTTGGCTGTAGAGTTTATTCGATAGGAATTGAATTCCTTCATGAGAGCTTGGTAAGAATTGCTTCTGCCACATTTCCTTTGATGATCGAGTGAGCTCGGTAGACTCCATCCTTTGCCTTGCTGACCTTCTAAGCTTGGTAGACACTGTCCTTTTCCTTGTTGACTTTCTGAGCTCAATAGACACTGTCCTTTGCCTTGCTGACCTTCTAAGTTTGGTAGACATTGTCCTTTGCCTTGCTGACCTTTTGAGCTCGATAGATACTGTCTTTTGCCTTGCTGACCTTCTGAGCTCGGTAGACTCTATTTGATGACTGATATGACATTTGTGTGACATCAAAGACAACACACAATTGAAAAATTGTATCCAACATTACGATCTTCCAATGTTCCTAAATAATGCTCGATGATGAAATTAGAGTCTCAAAGTTATGTGTCCCTTGCGATCAAACCTTTTTCATACTAGTTTGCATTTTAAGGATAATTTTAGCTTAGTCTTACATCTTGCATATGAAGAGAGATCTCTCTTAATTTTTCATGAACACATCAACTAACTACATTCATATTTTCTAATTTCCTCTTGATCATGTCTTTCACTCCCATTCATCATGTCCACTTAATGCTTCTTCTATACCTGTCATCACAAGGTGTTAATCTTATCATCATATCTAATATATCCAAGTATCACATTTTCAAATCACAAGTCTATATCATAAACATGAGAGCTAAAACATCTACAAGAGAGATACATCCATGAGCATATAAAGATAAAACATAAGCATACATAAGAATGAACATACATGAGCAATATCACATGGAAACATAAGAGAAAATATTGAAACACCCATACAGATCCATCACATGAGCATGACAAGAGACAAGTACACAATGATATCAAATCCATTATCTCATATATCTCAAGATGAATCAAAGTACATATACATGTGAGATCCAAAAATTTGGATAACTATCTAAAAATACATATACATCAATGTATCACAAGGACATTAGCCTAGAGCTAGTCCTAGACCTAAGACTCACTCCCTCCCTCAAGAAGAGGATATGACTGAAGGAGAGTTGCCTGTGTCCTCACTAGTGACTAAGCTGATCTACTTTCTCTCTCTAAATAGAGAGGTACTCACTGCCCTGCTAGAACCGCAACTATATAGACCCCATGATAGTATACTGCTTTGGCTCCATGTCTCTTTGCCTCTCACGATTCCTCTACTAGATCACCATGCAAAGATCTCTCCCAGTTATCAACCTCTACTCTAGTATTAACTAGCTATTGGTCTCTGACTACAATGGTTGTCCTTAGCTCTTGTACCTTCACCTCCAGCACCTAGATCTAAGCACCTTAAGGATCCTCCCTACATCCCTCTTCAGACTTCTCCCACCTCGAATCTACCCTCTCCACTCTTTGGTGTTTGACCAATCTCTCCTCCTCCTTAGGCTCCTCCTCCTCCTCCTCCTCCTCCTCCCCCTCCTCCTCCTCAACCTCCTCCCTCTTGGCTCTACATTGAGACCATGTCTGACTAATCAAGGCTCCCTAGAATTGCTCCCAACCTCCTTCCTCCTAACACCTCTCCCCTTTCTTCTTCTATCTCCACCATCCCCTCCTTGACTTGCCACCTAAGGTAAGGCATTTGGCATGTTGAATTGGGGAAGTGGATGCCTCTACATCTCATATGCATATACTAGCTCTACTACTGCATATGCAAAATTAGGGAGATAGTCTCATGCTTCCTACTATAATATTGAAGTATCTTGTAAGGCTATTTGGTAATCTAACATAGGGATACATCTAATGTGGTAAGGCATTTGACATGTTGAATTGGGGAAATGGATGCCTCTACATCTCATACACATATACTAGCTCTACCCTTGCATATGCAAAATTAGGGAGATAGTCCCATGCCTCCTACAGTAATACTAAAGTATCTTGTAAGGCTATCTAGTAATCTAACATTGGAAATACGTTGTAGTCTCTGTGGATACTCCTTATTGGCACTCAAACTATCACCACACCTAGCTGATCACAAAATGCTCTACAATCTTTGAGTGCCTACCAAGGAGTGGTCTACTGCAAGACATGTACCATAACCCATCATCAACATCTTCCCATCTTGCACACTACTAGTAGGGCCTCCACTCAAGTGAAGACAACTCTTCAAAAAGCCTCTGGTAGTATGTCAAATCACCACTATGAGACTATGGGATAAAAGTGGTGTATCTATATATGAAGTGGTACCTCCTCTCTCAAGGTTTTACTCATAGATAGACCACCACTATGTGCTCCCATACCCAAATCTGGGCCAAAATTGCACCGCATACCCAAGTCCTCCCATCACATATATGATCTCATGAAGCTCATGATACATATTCTTAATTAGCATCAGTCCCCATGCCATCCACTTCAATCAGTCTACCAGGTTTGCTATCAATCTACCCTAGCCTAAAGGGAAGCCCTTGTGGCTCCTATCCATCACCAGTTCCTAGGCTACTAGAGATCACAAAAGATAGGCTATAGGTAACTAATCTCCATACTCCTCTACCAAATGCTTCTAGCTCAAGTGCATAAATAGGATGGTGACATCTTCAAAAAGATCTTGTACTATCACCCTCCCCTCTGTTGGGGCCTGATCATAATACACCCATGACATGCAAAAGATCATGTCAACACTCATCATATGAAAACCATGAACCAAAAGCAAAAACCTCAAAGCATACCTATCATACTTATTGAGTCCTTGTGGCATAGAACCCAAAAGATGTGATACACATCATCAAGTGTGATAGTGGCCTCTCTAGTGGGAAAATGAAATGTGTTATGCTTACTATTCCATGGCTCTACTAATGCTATAAGAATGCCATTGTTCACCTAGATATGGGGCATCTAAAATGACCAACCAAAATCCATGGTCTCTAGTATCCTTCTATCCTCATCATCTAGATAATGTAAAAATCACAACCCCACCACCTTGGGGGCTCTGATGATAAATGTAGGAAATACCATTTGCATAACCAAAATTATAACCAAAGAGAATCAATACTAATCGTGATAGATCAAATAAAGCTATAAGTATCTAAGAAAGTACAAAATCAAGACCAACATAATCAAATTCCACTTCAAAACATGTGAAAATTCTCAAGAAATAGTTGTGCAATACTTTCTATTATACTAGTGGGATACTTATAGCTAATCTAGTATCGTACAATACTTTTCATTATATGAGTGTGATACTTTGTGCTCATGCAATAATTTGCACAATATCACATGACTAATGGGTAGTCCTCATATGATACTTCCCCAAACAATTGTGCAATACTTTTTTATTGCTAGAAGTACCATACAATAGTTTCTATAATAGGTATATGATATTTTTAAAGTGTTGCATAATATTTTGCACAAAAATATCAAAAAATGCATAAAATGTGCCAAAAACATGCAAAAAATGACTAAAACACTTAAATGTTTTGATGACTTCCTGGGGCACCATATTGTGGAGGTTGGTTGTGCAATTGGCTATGCTTGAATTGATGTCAATGTGTTAGAATCCATGTTTGAGCTATCACCATCTCTCTCTAGTCACTCAACAGATCTTAAATTCACAAAAGACAAAATGAGTTGAAAATGACCCTTGGACCCCTTATATAGGCCTTTGACCCAATTTGACCCATTTTTGAGACTCCTCAAAATTCTGCAAAAATTGCACCCCTAGCTAATGTCAATGTAATAGATCCATTTTTAGAATTGAAATTGAAATCTAAATTCATCTTGATGGTCAAAATCATATTCTAAAATTCTACCTTCTTTTATGCGGTTAACTGACCTTCTAAGGTCTAACCTTTGATTCTTCATTAGGGCATCACTATCTATTCATATCTTTGTCATTATCACTCTATTCCATCCTTTTAGATCACTCCATGTCATATCTTTCCATCTTTCTTCTCACTTTGACCTCATCTTCATGATTTGTCTTTCTTCATCAAATCTAGTGGAACTGGGGCATTCTATAACTTTATAGTGGTCACTCTTGGTTTTTATCACATATATTTAATCATATACCTTGATTTATCTCAATTTGATCATATCTTTCTCATATTTGCATCCCCTATACCTCATTTTGATTTCAATCCTGAAGGGGTAGGAATATTCTACCATTACTGCAAATTGCTTGCTTGCCATGACTATCTATTTCTCAGGAGCATATGCTTGACCTTTCCATTTTCTCTTGACCTATCTACTTTTCTTGATGTTAGTACTCTTCTTGAGTTTTGGTATCATATATATATATATATATATATATATATATATAGTGTTCAGTACTATCGCTGCCCTGTTGTGCACTTAGGATTTGCTATCTCACTCTGCATTTCATTCTTTGGAATCAAATCTCTCTATCTCCTTTTACCTACTTGGATTCTTCATTCTTTGATGTAATGAGTTCCCAAATCAATCAAAAATTATTCAAAGAGGGGAAATGTAATCACCCAAAATGGTCATCTAGACCATTAGCCCCCTTTTTTAGCAATTTGGCTAAACTATTTAATTATTTGCCTAGATTAAATCTTTAAAAATTAATTTATTTGATTTTATCCTATAGTTTGATCACTATATCCTAAGCTCATATTTAATTAAAAGGAACATGTCCCCCTTTAATTAATAAAAGATCCCTTTCACCCCCTTTATCCTAAGTTTCACACATAAAGCATTTTCCTTAATTTAAAAATAAAATAAAAGACTTTTTTGTGTCACATGGAGATTGAAAGTCAACTCTCTCATTGGTGGAAATGATCTTGCACATGGATCATGCTAAAATTCAACCCTACCCTTGATCACATGACTATAGATTTTGATCTCTACCATTTGTACAACTTTAAAAGGGAGAATTCTGTCCTCATCTAAGGATCCAAATTTGAATTATTGTTATGCTACAGGTTTTTCTCTTAGTTTCATGGAGCATTTGTGGAGAACTTCTCTCTCTCTCTCTCTCTCTCTCTCTCTCACACACACACACACACACACACACACACACACACACACACACACACACACACACACACACACACACACACACACACTATTGCATAACATCTTAGCCTGGTTTAATGATACATTATCTTATTTTCCTTTATGCAATATAATAACAAACTTAGCTTAATTATAATGGCTTTGCAACACTCTTATATTGCTAGTATAGCTTCATCTTTTGCATTTCATTTACCATAGTTGCATTTTGCATTGCATTCTATAGAAATTCTTTGACACTAGAATTCTTGCTTTTGTCTTAGAATCTCCTATTTCATGGTTTATACGCAAGAGGATACATTCCTTAGGCTTATTTGAGAGCCATATCATTGCTCATTGTATCCATTTGCATTTCATGACTAGAAAGCTCTAGGCTGACATCCAAGCTTTCCAATCTATGGGATACCTTAAATAGAATGGTTTAGAGAAGTGCACAACCTGAGTGTATAGTTTTAAGGTTTTGTACTAAAATACAATAAAATCCACATAATTGAATAACCTTAAAGAATGCAAGACTTTTATATTAAAATGTAGTCATTGAAAGACTAAAAAAAGAGTTACAAACTAAATTTGCTCCAAAGAGCTAGATAAGCTTTGATATTTCTAAGAAACAGTAAAAAATAGCTTAGAACCTCCTTATATCTCCTTCACAAATGAAATACTTATATCTCCTTCACAAATGAAATAATACAGGGTAACATCTATAAGAATAAATGAATGGAAAAAGATGCGATGAAACCTATTTGGAAAAAGATGCTAATTTAATCTTCTAAGGATAGCAACTATGTTAAAAGCATCAAAGTCTTCAATGATGTCCAAAACTCTTTGCTTATAGCTTTTTAACTTGTCATTTTTGGTCATGTGGAACCCTCTGACCTATTTGATATCCAACTCACTATCTCTAGATACTTTTATGCATTTGACACCTCTTATTTTGGCTCATTCCAATCCTTGAATCAACCCCTCATATTCAGCTATATGGTTTGCAAACATGCAAAACTAAAACAAAAGACTACATAATATTTATCCTCATTAGGTAAGATCAACATTGATCCTATTAGATTGTGGTGATTGATCAAGGAAGTACTATTCATACTCCATAATTCCTCAGTGGGGTTTAGGGCTGGGCCGAGCCTCGAGCAAGGGTTTGGGGCTATTTTATAGGCATTTTATGGCCAACATGTTGTAACTAATTTTAACACTAAAGTGGTAAAAATAATTGTATAAAAGGGATTAGGGTTAGGGATTGTTTCATTGTGGGTGATGCAAAAATTGCTTCTTGTAGTGGTATTAAGCTGAAAGGGATTACAAATTATAATCAGGTTGTAATAACTAGATCATAATAATATTGGACTTGCTGTTTGGTGGATATAGCCCAGGGATTAGGTGAACCACGTTAAGTCTTGGTGTATTGTGTTCTCTTCTGGGAAATCTATTATTTTTTGTTATTATTTATATTTTCATGTAATTGTTATTTATGTCTATGGTTTTATCCTAACAAGTGGTATCAGAGCTAATTGTTTTTTTTTTTTTTCCAGTTATCCTCTACACAAAAGTCTTACGGTTGAGTGGGAATCTCATGATTAAGTGGAAGCTATGGAAGATGAGGGCAAGATGAGGGTTAGTTGTAAAAGGATTTGTATAGAAAAAGGGCATTGATTTTGATGAGACATTCTCTCCTATTATTAAATTGACTTCTATTCGTACCACTATAAGTATTGTGGCTAGCGAATATTTGCATTTGGAGTAGCTTGATGTTAAAACAACCTTCCTTCATGGTGATTTGGATGAAGAGATATATATGGTACAACTACAAGGATTTTAGGTCAATGGTAAGGAGAACCTAGTGTGTAGGTTGAATAAAAGTTTATATGGCTTGAAGCAAGCACCTTGGCAATGGTATCTGAAATTTGATAGTTTTATGCATGAGCATGGATATGGTAGGTGTCATTTAGATCATTGTGTTTATTTTAAGAGGTTGAATGATGACAAATACATTATTTTATGTTTATATGTTGATGATATGCTTGTAGTTGGGTCTAACATGGATCATATTAAGGGGCTAAAATGTCAGTTAGCACATGCATTTGTTATGAAGGATTTGGGCATAGTTAAAAAAATCCTTGGTATAAATATTTGTAGAGATAAGAAGCATAGGAAATTGACTTTATCTTACGCTAATTATGTTGATAAGGTTTTGCAATGTTTCTCTATGGAGAATGCTAAATCTGTCAACACACCTTTACTTGGTCATTTGAAGTTGACTAAGGAGATGTGTCCAAAGACACAAGAAGAGAAGGACAAGATGTCTAAGGTACCTTATGCTTTAGTCATAGGAAGCTTGATGTATGCTATGGTATGTACAAGGCCATATATTGTACATGCAGTGGGAGTCATTAGTCAGTATATGATTCATCTAGGAATTGAGCATTGAAATGTAGTCAAATGGATTCTTAGATATTTGAGAGGAACATAAACTATTTATAGTTTGGGGACTCTACTATTGATTTATAGGGATATGTTGACTTAGATTTGGCATGGGATATTGATACTAGGTAGAGTACTACAAGTTATGTATTTACTGTCGGTGAGGCAACCATGAGTTGGGTTTCTAGGTTACAGAAGGTTAATGCTTTATCCACTATAGAAGTAGAGTATGTTGCTACTACAGAGGCAACCAAGGATATGATATGGCTTTTGTTCTTCTTAGAATTGGGACACCCTTAG
This sequence comes from Cupressus sempervirens, assembly GCA_028749045.1. Lineage (NCBI taxonomy): Eukaryota > Viridiplantae > Streptophyta > Pinopsida > Cupressales > Cupressaceae > Cupressus > Cupressus sempervirens. The sequence goes on from CM053786.1 coordinate 485,474,235, forward strand.
AGGGATACTTATTTTTTTATAGATAGTTAGAGTGTCATTCATCTTGCAAAGAATTTAGCTTTGCATTCAAAAACAAAACACATTCAGTTGTGGTATTATTTCATTTAGTTAGTTTTGGATGATGGACAGTTAAAGTTGGATAAGATACATATAGATGACAATCCAACATATATGTTTACAAAGGTAGTAACAAGGGAGAAGCTAAACTCCTCTTCAACTTCATTTGGTCTTCTAGACTAAATGGAAATAAAATAACAATAGAGTACAGGGTGGTTTGATCTAGTGGGAGCCTCATGGAGTTTTTGTTTAATGTGGAGCTTGATCAGTCTCCAAGTGGGAGATTGTTAGATTTTGGTGATTGATTAGGGAAGTACTATTCATACTCCATAATTCATCGATAAGGTTCGGGGCCAGGCCGAGCCCTAAGTGGGGGGGGGGGGGGGGGGGTTGGGATATTTTATAGGCATTTTATGACTAACATGTTGTAACTAATTTTAACCCTAAAGTGGCAAAAATACTTGTATAAAAGGGTTTAGGGTTAGGGATTGTTTCATTGTGGGTGATGCAAAAATTGCTTCTTATAGTAGTATTAAGCTGAAAGGGATTATAGATTGTAATCAAGTTATAAATACTGGATCGTAATAATATTGGACTTGCTATTTGGTGGATGTAGCCCAGGGATTGGGTGAACTACATTAAATCTTGGTGTCTTGTGTTCTCTTTTGTGTGATCTATTATTTTCTATTATTATTTATATGTGCATGTAATTGTTATTTTTGTCTGTGGTTTTATCCTAACAGCTCCCACACCTGAACCATGCTTGTAGTATGTTGGAACAAACTCATAAATACTTTGATGGACTTAAAATTTAGTCAAAAGGTCTCTAAATCACCCCTCACATTGGTTCAATTGGCTAAATAATTGAATAAATCTAATATTAAGATTAGATAGAAATTAAAATATCTAATAAAACCTTTCTAACTACCCCAAATTCATAAACAATGCTTTTAATTACTTATTTAATGTATTCATATATACCTATTACCAATTTTTATCAATGTGAAAACATGGGTACAGATGTTGACCAGTCTTTTCCATCTAGGGTGGTAACCATATTTCATGGCATTATATTTGATTCATTAAATGCCATGTAATTTAGAGGGGTATATCAAATGCCATGCATATATTTCATATCCCTAAGTTTCTAGTCATATTGCCTTGTTATATATATCTTTCCTCTAACTTGTCTTAAGTTGAGACTAGGAGATCAATACATGGTGGTTTTCATAGTTTCACAAAGTTGAAGGATGTAGTTACATCTTATGTGGTGATGGTGTGATGCAGTCAGTAGGTGGCTAAATCCTTGTTTGCATGCTTGCAATAGGCAAATGATAACCAGGGCTAGTGCAATGAAACAACAGAGGCCTTATTCATGTAGTCATAGGTGGTTAACTATAATAATGGGTTGAGATAGTGACAGAGCAATTGCTTTGATCCCTCATTCACAAAAGTTAATGGTCAAGTTAAATTTCAAGTTATGATGATGTGTTGAGAAAGAAAGAAGTCAATCTAATGCCAATTGCTTGATCGCAAGATTAAATGCTAAGGTCAAGATATAAGTTATGAAGCAACGATTTCTATTTGATCACAAGGTCTCCCAAAGTTAATGAAGAATCATGGTTAAGGAAGCATGTGATTCCTCTTTGTTCACATGTTCACGAGGGTTTAAGATTAATCATGAGTTAATCTTGTGAAGGGGTAGAGAGGTGACATGTAGCATTGTGGGCCCTATTTTGATTTTTGAGAGAGAGGATTGTGCATCATCCTAGTCATCTGATCAAAGATAGATCAGTGGATGTCATATTATCAATTTCTTGAGATGTATATACTATTTAACAAAAATGAGAAAGATAGTGTTCGCTAAGTGGACATGTGTGATTAGTTTCAGTTTACAAAGTGAGGACATGGAAGGGTGTCAAAATAAGTTGGCATAAGAAAAGGTATTGATTGGTCAAAGGTACTGACAAGGATGGTAAACTATGATTCTCTTTTTAGCTGTCGATCAAATTAAGATCAATGGTCATCATTATGTCGCTATTGGAAGTTGTAAGATCTTTAGCCATAGCGACATAATGATAGCTTGACACGTAGCAAGTGGTAGGTCTAGCCCATGCAGGGAGTTGCCAAAATTATTCTATCATAAATAAAGTTCCAACTGTCAAGTTTTTACTTACCATGAGTATAAACATAGTGTGGACAAGATATTACATTAGAACCATCAGATCAAAGGGGGATCTATGATTATCGCTTTGTCCCTAATAAAAGATGTACAATGAATACTCATGGTGAGATAGTGATAATAGGACATGTGTCCTACTAGGCCCAACATAGTTGTAATATAGTTATTGTTTTCCACCATTAGATTGAAGGTTGATCAAGGGCTATCGTTATGTTGCTAACCAAAGAAACAAGAAGGTTACCTAAAGAGACATAATAAGAGGGGGACATGTGGTGCAGATGGTCCACTTTCAAGCAATTTTGAGGTTGAACCAATCAAGTGTTGACATGTGGTATGGATCATAAGATTACATTGTGTCATTGTGGGTCAACTTGATCATAATGGAAATATAGTTACAAGGATGCGAAAAGGTGGTGATCCCAACCTATTAAATAATGGCACATGACTCTTGCTGGGTAGTTAACTAAGAATTTGAGAAAAAGTGGCAGAAAATAATAGGTTCAAGTTGTAGAGCTAGAACAAGGAAATGTGAATATTTGATCTTGGATAAAGTAGAGTAGGAAGTTTGAAAGAAAGGATTAGATATTTCAAGTGGCCCCAGAAAAGAAATGAACATGGTAAGAGTAGTTGAAGATATCATGACTCTATCAATTGATGTAGTTGAGAAATTTCATGATGAAAGGAAACAAAGGAAAACATAATAAGTTCAAGAACTCCTGCAACAAGTACCAACTAGCAAATTTCATGACCATCTTCCTAGTTTTACCCAAATACAAGAAATATAAAATTTAGCTTTCTGAAAAATATCTCTATATATATTTTTCCAATAGTCTTTTGACATGTGTCCACACATCTAAAACTAGTTGAATCCTTCTCTTTTTAAGGATTTCCAAGATGTGGAAAAAGGGGGGCTGGAATTTTGAAGTTTTGATGCAAAATAGTATTGTCATGATTTCTTATGAACCCTTCATGCTTTTTCTGTAGATGACTTTACACTCAGCCTTGATGAATGTCATAGAGTTACCTTTGAAATCTAAATAAAAGAATAGTTCAAGAGCCCTTCTTGTGTCTTTTTCTTCTTAATTTACTAATTTGATAGGATTTCTTGTGATTTACTCTGAATCCCTAGGTTTTTGTCTCAGTTTTAGTTGTAAGTAAAGTTCTAGAATATTTATACAAGTTGTAAGTCATGAAATTGCACTTTATCTCAAATAGTTAACTGTGAATGTTAGCATCCCCCTTAGCATCTTGTCTAAAGTGTTTCCTTCTTGTGAATTATTCATGTATGCATTTTCCTAAGGTCAAGATTGTGCCCATCTCAACAATTCAGAATTGTTTCATCATGTTAGGCCAACAATTCCTTGATCTTAATGTTTGGTGTATCACCCATTTTACTTTTCAACATTTCTTTCAAGTTATCCTTCTATCCCTTGCCCTCTCAGGTTTAATTCTCTATCTAGAGAAGTAAATAGGTGAAATTTCATAAGGAGCTGACCTATAACCCGAAGATTCACTCCTAACCCTAGTACTTCCCACTACCTAGGAGTGTTTCCATGTTGCTCAAAGTGACTGAATCCTAGAATTGTAGTTTTTAGTTGAGACACAACTTCTAGAGATAATAATACCTCTAGCATATTTTACAAACATTATTTTACTTTAATAGTCCCAAAACTATTTCTAATTGCTTCTAGTTGTTGTCCTTTATCCTTAATTCTCATTAGTTGGTATCCTTAGGTATATTTTCTTCTTATCAACTCCTTGCAACTATTATGATTTCCATTTCCATAATCATTAAGCATATATGAAGAAGATTTGTAGTGAGGAAAAAAATTCTATTCATAAATAACTTTTAGGATTAGTTTGAACACATATGCTACTTTATTTCAGTTTTCTTGTCTTCACACTCTCTTTTACTATCTTTCATTATTAGTTTTTGATATCTTATATGCCTTATCAACTTTGTGGTTTTTTATCTTTCATGCATTTAAGACTCAAAATTTCCCTATATCACTCATGATTAACTTTATCATTGTCCATTTATTTTGCAATGACAACTTACTATGCATAATTTAGCATGATTGTCTTCACACCTTTTTTGTGGCATTCAACTACCTTTTTCATGTTTACATACTACATCAAGTTATGCTCTCTAAGGATTCATCACTTGGAACATTGTCCTTATCAAGAATAATTTTTTTTCCATATTCCTATTATTACTTATATTTATCTAAATTATTACTAACTACATACCTTTATTACTTTTCTAAAGAAATCCATTGATAAACCTCCCATTAATGTTCAGACAAATTTTGATTATTTTTAAATAACTCTAGGAAATGCAATTTCATTCAAATATTCATCTTCTTGCTGTACGCACCCTAAAATGGTCACCCAAACTATGGGCCCCCATTATTCAATTTATCAATTTATCAATTTCTTGAATTAATGGTTTGCAATATTTTATTAAATCAATTCAAATCAATTTCCTTAATCAAATTCGATTATTTATTTTTCTAAGGTTGATCATTTTATCCTAAGACTTATTTAATTAAAAGAAAATCTCCCTTTTAATTAAATAAAACAAGTCCACATTTAATTAAAGGAAAACCTCTCTTTTAATTAAATAATTCATCCATTTTTAATTAATTAAGAGAAAAACCCCTCTTTTGATTTAATTAAATATTTCTTATTTAATTAAAAGAACTTGCTCCCTTTTAACTAAATAAATCCCCCCAAAATAAGGAAATAAATTAAATAAATCTTTTTTCATTTTTCCTACACTTAAATGCACATATTTCTAAGTGAGATTCCATTTAATTTTCCTCCTCTTTTCTCATTGGTGGAATTTTTTCTCACATGGATCATTCTTTCTCCACCTTTGATTAAATATTTTTGCCTCTTAATCTTAATCGTCTATTCTTCTTTATAAGGGAGAGTCCTCTCCTCATTTTTAGACATCCACAATTATGCTATTGTTATGCTATAGGTTTGGAGAGTGATTTTTGGAGGATTTTGAGCACTAAAGTTTTTTATACAGAAATTCTATCTTCTTGTCTTCTTCTCTTATGCATCCATGGCTTCCATCATCATGATCCATCCTTGCATTTTCATCTTACTTTAGATCTTGCATTGATATATTGGATCTTGCATTGATAGATTAGATCTTGCATTGTTTTCCATTGTTATCATATAGATTAGTTTTCATCTCCATTTGCATGCATATTGGATCTTTGAATCTCTCATTTTATGGTTTACTTTCATGGGCACATACTAGGTCAAAACTAAGGGCCTCTATCTCAAACCCTTGAACTCCATGAACAGAGAGCTATGAGCTACCATTTGAGACCCCATTCTTGAGAAATCTTGGTTATAATGACTCATAGAAGTGTGTTCACATTTTAAGCACATATTTTTGGCACCTACCATGGGGCAACCCACCTTTACTTTCTATTTTTAGAAATTTTTAGATCTAACCCTCTTATATGGATTTGTTTGGAGATGAAAAAACCTAGATCTAAAAGATTTGATCATATCTCCCAAATGGCTTGGTGTCTTGATTTGAATTTTTTTTTTACAAGTTGGTGACACATAAGAGAAGCTTTGGTCCAATTTTCAAAATTTTTTGAGGTATTTTTGATTTTTTTAGAAGTTTTTCTTGATTTTTCATAAAAAAATCATTTTAGGGTGCAAATTAGCAATTTTTTTGGAAAAATTTGCATTTTTGGAAAGGTCTCTAAATTCTAAATAGGGTTGGTTCTTTTGTGTTTTGATTTTAGAGATCATATTAAGGTTCAATAATTTGATTTACAAAAAATGGTCTATTTTGACAAAATGGCTCTCTAGGGCACAAATGAAAAGATATTTTCAAAATTCTAAATTTTTTGAAAATCTCTCTAATTTTTGATAGGGTTCTCTTTTCTACATTTAGGGTTTTGAATTTGAATTCATATCATATAGGTCCAATCTTGATGACCATGTCAAAAATGAATAAAAAGAGCATTTAATGAATAACTTGTATTTAATTTTCACAATGGATCAATGCATGATGTGAGCTTTCATTGCTTGTTATTTTCTGATTATTATCACTTTTAAAACTCATATTTTCAGATCCAACTCTATTTTTGCATAAGTTGGATATATATTGCATATCTTTTGTTTGCTTATTTTGCTTGTTGCTTTATTTATTTCGAGCAAACATTCAATCGTAAATGAAAGGTACAATAGAGAAAAGATGCATTGCAAGGAATAATGAGGTATTTTATTGGATCTTTATAACATTTGGATTTGGAACTAAAATGAACATCTCATGTGTTTGGCTTGAGTTTTTTTACATGCTTTCATAGATTCACACTTCATTTGGTGCTCTAAAATTGGATCTAGATTTGCTTTCATGCATTTGTGTTTCATATAGTAATTAGGCCCTATGAAAACTATTTGGGAGGTCTTAAGAGACTGAGCTTCATTTGCTTGTTTTACATGTGAAGCTCCTCTTGATAAAAAATCTCCTTGTAGGTAGGGAAGGATATCTATTATTATCTCACTATTTCGCTTAGATTTGTCTTCAACATCCATTAGTACTTTCTCTTTTGAGATTGACAATGTTTGTTGTTAGATTTTTAACAAATTTAGTGAGGTGATTTCAAATTAGCATGTCAAAGAATCTTGTTTGCTATGTTTGGGTAAGGTGAAGAGGCTAGAGGAGTATGCTTTGTTCCCTTTTGGGCACATAAAAAACTTAGAACCCTTGAATCCAAACCAAGTCCCCATGTGGTACAACTTTGTGAGTCTTCCTTGATAAAAGAGAGTTAACCATAGTGGATATTAGTAATAGCCATTTTTTATGTGGTATTAGCAACTGCTATATAAATGTCTTTGTGGGGGAAATCCTCATGGGTGTAGTCTTTTGTTGGGCTATTAGACCTCCTTAGTATCTTCAATTGATTAAATTCTCAAAATATGTCAAAACCCTGGTGCACTGGGATTGGAGTTTGCCCACTCTAGATTGCAAAAGCTGTAGAGTTGAACATTACCAAGAACCATAGTGTTGCAAAATTTTCTTTTCTATGACTATGAGCATGATTGAAAAATATTTTGAGAAAATACATAGTAGCAGTTCTAGGGATTAGATTGATACTATGACACTATTCTTGTTTATGTGCAAGTTTTCTTTGTCCCTTGCTCATTGTTTGAAGACATTTTCTTGAAATCCTTGATTGCTGTCTCGCATGCTTGGTTCATTATTAAAAATCTATTGATACACCTAGTTGGACATTTAAAATGAAAAAAATCTAAGTTTCTAAGTCAAGACTTTACGATCAAACTACTTTTTTTTCCTATTATTTCCAATCTCCCTAAGTTGATCAGATTAGGCTACTTACCACATTGTTAGAAGCTTTTTTGCACCTTGGGTTATTGTTCTTTAACCTCTTGAATTAGTAATCATTGATTTCACAATTGAACTTATTGGAGTTGGTGAGTTAGAGACCACCCTTATTGAGAAAGATATACCTTGGATTCTTTGATATTATGCTTGGAGAGTCTTAGTAATCTCTTGTCCATCCACTTTCATCAAAATTCAATTTCAATTAATTAAAATTTGGGTAAATCATCCTCTTGGTCCATATGTTCTAGGGCATTCACCCAAAGTTGTGGGCACCTCTATGGTAGTGTTCGTTTACACCTATAACAATATTTTATCTTATCATTTCTCTTTTGGACAAGTGAATGATTTTTCTATCCTAGTTTGGTACCAACATTTCTTAGGGTTATCCTATCAACTAGTACCTTTTCTTTTATATTGGTTACAAGTGCTATTACATGTTTCTCAACATTCAAATGAACTCAAATGGTATCAAATTTCACAAAATGACTCTTGGTCTTCTTTCTTCTTCATCTTCCATGTCTTTCTTATCTCCCATTTCCATTCTTCCTCTTCTTTATGTCTTCTTGATTCTTTTCCTCCTATTATCATATAGTCTACCTTCTTCTATTCATCCTTTCTCTTCTTCCATGCTTGATTATTCTTCTAGAACCATGGATCTTGAATATCTTGTTAGGGACCCTTGTTTGAGCACAAATGAACTCGATCTCCTTATTGAATTTGAAAAGTGTTGTTACTCCAATTGATATATGGATGCTAACCTTGTGACAAAAATGATGGAAAAAGGGAAGAAATTAGACGTTCTTGCTAGAATCATATGCAAGATCATATCATGATATCCCTCTTCCAAATATTCCTTATCTTCCAAGTCTCACCATGATTCTTCTAGATATCATTCACATTCTTCATCTTCCAAGTCTTATCATGATTTTTCTAAATATCATTCACATTCTTCATCTTCCAAGTCTTATCATGATTCTTCTAAATATCATTCACATTCTTCATCTTCCAAGTCTTATCATGATTCTTTTGAATACCATTCACATTCTTCATATTCCAAGTCTTACCATGATTCTTCTAAATATCATTTGTGTAGGTCTTCACCTACCTCTTCTTCATGATATCATTCTTCTTCTACTTCTACCAAGAGACTTATTCCTCTTATTGAGACATACCATAATAAACAACATGAAAAGTCTTGTGATATGCCTATCTATAATGCTTATAGTGACAATGATTATGATGACAATGACTATTATATTCTCGTGAGTCCTAAAAGTCCTCCTAGTCCTATGCTTGCACTTAAAGGGGATGAGTCACGGATAGATATTGATGGTAATCCATATGAATCAAATTTTGAAAAAAAAATTGATAGATTTTGTGAACAATACCTAAATGATAAATTTGCATTTTTTGAGGAAGAGAAAGCATTTTTTTGTGCTGAAATAAAACATCAATGCCATAAAGTTCCTCTTCTAAGACCCCTCATGCTAAAAATAAAGATTACACTCTTGAGCAAGATCATGTTAATGTTGAACCTTTGTCTTCTGATGCTCCCCTTCCATCTTCTACTTCCTCCACTATCCATACATCCCCTAAAGATTCTGAGTCTCTAATCTTATACCAATCCTTCATCCAACAAAGATCATAATGCTTTTCATGCAGTTCCTCTTAAAGAAACTCAAGCTAACCTTCACTTGGCTGCAAATACTTTTGATAATTCTAAACTTAAAGAGCCTAAGCCTTCATGTGCTATAATTTATACTTTAGCTAGTCCTTCATCATCTATTCCAAATTCTTCCATACAATTCCAACATGCTTCCTTCTCCTTAGGAGTGGTTTCATGTCGAGATGACTCTAAAAATGATAAAGAAAAGAATATAAAGAATGATCAAGATCAAGAATCCTCCATGTCATCCAATTAGTTTTATGATGTCTCTACTCCATTTCATGGTCCTTTTGATCCTTCGTGCCCTTCCTCATTCATTCCACTATGGCTTAAGTCTTCTCCTAAGCAAGATCAAGCTACTACTTACACCGCTGAGCTTATTGATAATCAAAATGACCTTAATACAGTTGCACCTTCCAAAGATGATACTTCCATTAAGGTTATTAAAAATAGTGTTGTTACTTCCAATGTTGAGCCTATTAAAAATCAAGAGAAAAACTCTACACTTATGCTATCCAAAGATTCTTGTTAAGATCAAAGTCTTCCATCTTCTTGTTCTACCACTCCATGTTCCCTTCCACTTTCTACTCTTCCTAACTCTTCTCAAGCTTCAAGTACTCCTATCAAAGAAGTTTCTCCTATTCAAAATGTTCATGATCCTATTGAAAATCCTAATGCTCACTCTAAAGATGTTGATGTCCTTGATTGTCATATAGATGTTGATGAACTTATTGATTACCCTTTTACATCTTCCACATCCATCCTTAGACCTCACCCACCAATACTAAATACTTCACATCTTCCTTTCATCTTGGGTCCTTATGTCCCTTCACTTTCCCCTCCCAATTCTCCTAATTCATCATCCATCTTGGGCCCTTACATCCCTCCCTCTCCTATCTTTTTCTCAAGATCAATGTAGATGTATATCCTTGAATCCTTTTCATCCACCTACTTATTTAAACTAGTCATATCATCCTTCTTCTTCCATAAGTCCCAAGTCTTTTGAAAGTAACTTGAATGTTCAATACAAGAAAAAGAAGCAATTAAAGAATCCATATAAAAAAGAAGACCACCATGTCTCCTCTAATCGACATGGGGGCATAAAGTCAAAAGAGATATCTAAGAAAAATTTTATAAGACAAGTATGGGTTCCAAAATCCATCATTGAAGATATTATCTCTAAATCATCAAAAAGAAATGAAAAGAGGCCTATGGCTATATGGATTCCAAAGTCTCTCTTGAGAGAGTCTAATGTTGAACAAAAATTGAAGTTGACATTCAAGCTTCCAAAGAATTCCACTTCATCTTCTTCCAAAAGCATTCTTCCATTCTATATGCCCAAGCTGCAACCTCTTCTATTCACTCACCATATTCTTCCACATATTCCTTCATTCACATTTTCTCCATCCTCTTGCAACCCTTCAAGGTGTGTGTTGACGTTGATCTTTCCTTCATTTCCATCTTCTAATCTCACTCGCTTTGCATGAAGCCATATCCTCCATTTTTATCTTCCATCTTCCTTTCCCTATCAACATCTTTGAGCATATCATTTCAACTCCTTTGCATGTCATGGCATAAAACTTTCAAGGAGCATTATCTAAAAAACTTGAATTCTTCAAAAAAATTCAAAAAATTTGAAAAAAAGAAAGAAAAAATTGAAAAATTTGAAAATATGCCTTGGTGAAAACTTGGTAATCAGGCACCTTGGTAGCAAAAGTAAAGAGAAATAAATTCATCCTATGGTGAAAACCACTCCCTTGTGGTGTATTGGATAAGTACCATGATGAAAACCTGACAATCAAGCATCACATGTAGTTCTTTTACATCTTTGATCGATTCCATCTTCTCTCTTTGATCTTGACAATGTTGACCTATACACAAACATTTGGCTATCTTGTGAGCTATCTTATGATGATCTTGTTTTCATTCCTTTCATGTTTAGCCTTCATATCTATTTTCCTCCATTCATTCTCGTATTTCACTATCCTTTTCCCATTTACCTCTTTGGTCTTGATCTAATAAAAAATAGTAAAATATGATGCTATGAAGCCTCTTGACATGTCTACTCCTTTGGATTGCATCTTTCCCACTTTTACATTATTCTTTCATGAATTATCTTATGTCGGCCTTTCATTTCTTGTCCAAATGTGCTTTACTCGACAATTTTCCCTAGCTTGGGTACTATTGAGGAGTTTTCCCTTGAGGATTTCTTCCCTTTATTCTCCTTTATTCTCTTGTCTTTCATTTCTTCCACCAGCTTGCTAATCACTCTTGTCCTCCACCTTGCTAGACATTGGGATTGTATGATGTGATCTTGCTTGAGAGTTTGATGCTCATTCTATCTAGGTGCATTGTATATTATTTGTATATATTTATTGATCCTAAAAAAATACAAAAAGATCATATATTTCAAAAAAAAAAAAAAAATGATATATTGTGAAAATTCTAAAAATTGAAAGATGTCCTAAAAAAAATGATCATCTTAGTGAAAACCTAGCAATAGGAACTTTTATGTATCTCTAATTTTTTTAATAAAAAGTCCTAAAAAAATAAATAAATCCAAGTGGTGAAAACCTAGAAACAGGCACTACTTGAGGCCTTTGCACCCCTATTTCTTAGCATGCATCCTCGAGACTTAGCCTTTCTCCATCATGCCTTGTTCTTTTTGCCTTGGTTTGGAATTGGTCTTTGTCTAGGGGGCATAACTATGTTAGCTTTGGTCTCTTGGATGTGTTAGTCTTTAGGACACCTCATAAATGGTATTTTTCAACACCACCCCAATTGTATTTTTCAATACAACCCCTGACATCGAGTATATTTCAACACTTATTGGTTTGGTCTTACCCAAGTTTGTCATGTAATCTTGCCTGTTTGCAAGCATTCAATCCTTATCCTTGGAACTCAATATTAGTTAACACACTTAAATTTTTAAACATAAATGCTTAATATTTCAGCTATGTCATGATCTTTTCTTTGTGTATTGATTGTTATTGATTTTTGTTGAGTGTCATTATTCCTAAGTCTCTCTGGGATGCATAGCTAGAGAACTTGGGGCATGAGGCATATGTTTTATTTGCTACATTAAATTGGGTAAGCTAATATTGAAGTCATGTTTAACTTTATGTCTTTGATGCTTATGTTAGAATCTTTCCACATTCCAATCCAATATAAACCACATTCATATTTTCATAGTTGTCTTGTGACTAGTGATGATTGTGTGATTTTTCGATGTCCATTAATAATGGCCCAATGATGAAAATAAGTTCTTTTACATTCTCTAATGAATGAACACAAAATATTATGTTATGGTTGCTCTATTGCAAGTACACATTTGTATTTTCATGTAGCTTACATTATTAGACTTCATGTTAGTTTGCATTTTTACGTTGCATTATGAGTTTGAGAGGGTTTTCCCTTCGTCTTTCTTGTGGACTTTTAATCAACTGTGTTCATATTTTGATCTTCATTTCCTTATCTTCTTTCATGATCTCAATCAAAATTTTCTATCTTCAACAGTTGATTGATTTTGGAGCATTCTCTTTCTTATGCAAAATTTTCTTTTCTTCTTTCTGTTTCTTTCCATATCTTCTAAATTTTTACCTTCCATTCACTTTCACCCCACTTATTTTCCTCTAATTCACCTTTGAGGCATAATATTTCATGGTTGAGATTCTTATATCTTTCATCTTACATAAAGAACCTTATTTTTAGTTTGGTTTGATCAATTTTATCAATTTGATGTTTCTCCTCTATCTCATTTCGATTTCGATCATGAGGGGGCAATACTTATCAAACTTTAATCCTTGACTCAGTTTTATCAATTTTATCCTCGACTTTTTTCAAGTCAAAACATATTTGTATTCTTTGTCTTGATGTGTTCTTGAATCGACCACACATTAATGTTTTTTTGTGATTTCAAATTGACCTCACACTTCATTTTCTTTCATTGACTACATGTGTTCCTAAATCGATTAAGAAGGGAAAATGTATGCACCCTAAAATGGTCACCCAAACTATTGGCCCCCATTATTCAATTTATGAATTTCTTGAATCAATGGTTTGTAATATTTTATTAAATCAATTCAAATCAATTTCTTTGATCAAATTCAATTATTTATTTTTCTAAGGTTGATCAATTTATCCTAAGTCTTATTTAATTAAAAAAAAATCTCCCTTTTAATTAAATAAAATAAGTCCCTATTTAATTAAAGGAAAACATCTCTTTTAATTAAATAATTCATGCACATTTAATTAATTAAGAAAAAAAACCCTCTTTTAATTTAATTAAATATTTAATTAAAAGAACTTGCTCGCTTTTAATTAAACAAATCTCTAGAAAAAAGAAAAAAATAAAAAAAAATTTAAATAAATCTTTTTTCATTTTTCCTACACTTAAATGCACATATTTCTAAGTGGGATTCCATTTAATTTTCCTCCTCTTTTCTCACTGGTGGAATTTTGTCTCACACGGATCATTTTTTCTCCACCCTTGATTAAATCTTTTTGCCTCTTAATCTTAATCGTCTATTCTTCTTTATAAGGTAGCGCCCTCTCCTCATTTTTGGACATCCACAATTATGCTATTATTATGCTGCGAGTTTGGAAAGCAATTTTTGGAGGAATTTAAGCATTAAAGCTTTTTTTTGGAGAACTTCTATCTTCTTGTCTTCTTCTCTCATACACCCATGGCTTCCATCATCATGATCCATCCTTGAATTTTGATATTAGCTTAGATCTTGCATTGTTTTACATTGTTATCATATAGATTAGTTTTCATCTCCATTTGCATGCATATTGGATCTTTGAATCTCTCATTTTATGGTGTACTTTCATGGGCACAAACTAGGTCAAAATTGACGGCCTCCATCCCAAACCCTTGCACTCCATGAATAGAGAGCTATGAGCCACCATTCGAGACCTCATTCTTGATGAGCAATCTTGGATATTATGACTCATAGAAGTGCGTTCACATTTTAAGCACACACTTGCCTATTTGTTCTTGATGTCTTTCTTTGTAAAAGATTAATAACATTTTCTATGACATTATTCAATGATTAACTTCATACATTCTACCATATCTTTCAAACATATCTATTTGGTCTTGAAAAATATCATAAACTAAGTCATAGTAGTGTGTTCATGTCACATCTTGAACCTCTAATTGTTTTCTCTTGTTATGATAAAAATATTACTAATTTATATTTAGCTATATTATTAATGGCAGACCATTATATTTACTCTTTGTACCTTAGAAACCTTAAGCCCTCTTTTTCTAGTTATTCATTGTCTCTCATGATAAATTACGATCATAAGGTGACTAAAAATATACATGCTCCTCCATTCACAACTTGTAGATACTTTCTTAACACTTGAAATAGCGTCTCCAATTGTCAACCAATGTACAAGCTCCATTTTTTGTTGAATCTAGTGACTATCCATCCCTTCCTTGCATGAAGATTTTTATTTTTTTATCTCAAATTTAAGGTATCTTTTTAAAATTTCAAAGTGTTCTAAAAAGGTCTTTAACAAGATTTGGTTCATGAAACCATCATAGCTCAACATACATCCATGATTAAAATATGAAAAAAAAGACTTATGAAATCTTTATGAATTGCATTCCTTATGAAATAGGGAAAAACATTCAAATGTAGTTATATCAAAGTATTCACAAAAACTTCCATATAACAATGAGGGAGTTTCAAAAGATCTAGTGAACTAACTTTCATTGGTCTGTCCCACATGGTATTCTTGTAAACCATTATGTGATTGCCAAAGAGCATATTTTATAAGACTTATTCAACCTTCTATGTGAGTTTATAACATGCCATATTGATTCAAACTTGTGCTTCACAATTATATGCTCATCTTTATAGCTCCAAACTAAAGCTTCCAAACTCAATATGAAAAATAGGTTTCTACTTGTGTGAAGTTTAGAACATGGTTGGGAAAATAACTCATAAATAGTTAGTTTTCAAGAAACAACTATAGAAAAAAATCATACTATTGAGAGGGAGTGAGTCAATATTATATTGTATCATTTAAAAGTTAGCACCCATTAATTTGGAAGAACTAGTGAATTATTAAGCCCCTTTTTAACAATCTCCTAGAACATGGATGCATTTATGCTCAAACTATGGTATTTTTCCAAGTTTTTGCTTAGTTTGAATTTTATTTCTCCACTCCCAAGATCTTGGAGGGAATCCAATGTAGTAAACCCCTTGGGTAAGGGTTGAGGTTGTCCTTACCTGAGGTAGGGAGGAAAGTCTCCCCTTGCCCCAAGTAGAGGCCGAGATCACCCTCTTATGAATACCCCAGGAGTTTTTCCTTAGATCCCTAGATTATTTTGGGGTTATCAATATTTCCCCACCCAAATTTTGTAAATGCCTTGAAATTTTGGTGTCCAAATTGGTATAAAAGGAGACTTACTCACTTAATTTGGTCATCCAAGAGTTTCACATGCATGAAGTCCACTCATTTCATCAAATTTAGAACAAGATTCATAATTTCATTCAAGCCATCCATTGCAAGAAAGATTTCAAGGTGCATTCAAGGAGTTAAAGCCAATAAAGAAAGGATTATTTGAAGGACATTATTTCATTTCATAAATCATGCATTTCCTACTATAGATCAAGCTTCTTTCTTCATTGGAGATAGTGCAGTTTTCCATCAAGGAAGGAGATCTACATTCATCAACATTATATACGAATTCATCCTTCAAAAATTCAAGAACATACTTACATTTATGTATCTATGATTTGGAACTTTTAGATCTATTTAATTGTGAATACAACCTACAATCTACATCTTTAATCCATCTACACAAATATTTGTACATGTTTGTGGATAGAAGATTTGAATCAATCTATAAAGATTTAGCAAGTAATGTGAATATTTACATTTGTCTTACTTTTACATGCTTCCTTATTTCAAGGTTAATTTATAGATAAGGGATTGACCAAGAAAAGTCACCCACCCTCCCCTCCCCCTGCCAAATAATTTCTATTTTTCCTTGTTCATAGGATCATATTTGTAGGCTTTTAGAGTGATAAGTATATATTATAGATATGGAGATTCTAATTTTTGCTAGATTTTTATATTGTTTGGTTCTTTGGTACAAATAGGTTCAAGATTGACCTCGACCCCTACTAAGTCATCCCTTACCCTCAAGGTCATCCTTTACCAAGAGCTTCCATATTCTCAGGGTTTGTATATCTTAGTCTCCTAGTTTTGAATCTCACTCTATTCTTGTTTCTGTTATTGCTTGACATTTTATTTTGAGATTTGATCATCTTTTATCCTTCAAGGTGAGTTTAATTCTTCCTTTGTAATTTTTTATTTACTTTGACATATTAGATCATTTTCTTTCATGTTTTAGGTTATCATATATGATTTCACACTACTTTCATTTCAATTTTCCAATTTACTTCTATTACATTACAATTCCTTTTCTTGAGGAAAGGAAAAACAAAACTAAAGAGAATTCCACATTGAGAAGATAATTCATTAGTACTTCCCTCTATGATAATCAAATTTCCCTTGGGCAGAATCTTGATCTTACTCCTACTTGTGTGTGTATTCCATTTTACACATTAAATATACAAATTTTGATCCTTAATCAAATTTAAACTTGTAAACATTATGATTAAAATCTAAAATTAATTTAATACTAAACTAAGAGAGATACAATCACACAAGAAAAAAATGCACAAGATTTATCATGGAAATGGTGCAGGAGTACCTTGGGGGTAAGGCAAAACCCTAACTCAATTTTGGCTTGTAAATGATCTAGCCAAACATTTAGTGAATAAGTACTAATTATAAAGTCCCATGATGTGGTTAGAAAGTGTGATTGAGTTAAGGTTTATTCTTTCTTTTAGGCAGTTAGGTCTTGTTAAGTATAAAATTGCTCAAATTGCTCTATAAGGAAAAACATGGAAAAATTCCTAAAATGGGGCAATAAATGATTGAAAAATTTTACTTAGGTGTTTTAGGTCCAATTTATAAGGATTGAAACTAAACTAGACAAGTTTGGAGACCTAGAATGCAAAATTGCAAAAGTTGTCAAAATTGCTCATTGACAACTTTGAAATCTTTGCACTTTTCAAGGAAAAGGAAAAATGGGTAGTTCTAACTTGAACCAAGGGCCAAGGTAGTCACAAGAGGATATATAAACATGAAATAAATCCTTTCAAGGGGTTGGTTGAATCAAATGTACGAAGAATTAATGAAACAATAAGGATTTGCTGACAGAAAATGGGTTTTGGGAGAATTTCTTATTTTGTTCAATCGATGTGCCTACTATTCTTGATGGAATAGTTTCTTGAGTTCATGTATTGATTCCATGCAAGTTTTTTTTATTAGTAGTCATTTTATTGGGTTTTGAAAATTATTTAGTTTTTACATTTGTACAATCCAATTTTGAGAAATCAACACAAAAATGGCTAAAGCTTTGTTTTCCTTGGTCTAAACACTATGGACTTTGGGAATCAAGTAATAGCCTTTTTAAAATAAGTAAATACTAATTTTGGAGTTGTGGAAGGTTTTTTTCTATTTTTGCAAGGAAGCCCTAGGTAAGCCAGTAGAAGCTTGGCAAGGCATAGCTATGTTTGCAAGTGGATTTTAATATGAATAGTGGATTGGCACATGCCAATCTAGCTTGAAAAATGGTGGAGGAGAGAGTTGGGTGTCCAAAAACTAGAGGATAAGCTTTGATTCAAGGTCAAGATCATCCGAGGAGTTGATTTTCTAACATTTCCCTTGAAACCCTCAAAATAGGGGCTTTTTGAAACCATACTTTAAGGACACCATGGAGACCTAAGACCTAGAAAATATTCAAGCATAGTTCAATAGGAAACAAAGTCTATAAGGCACCAATAGGCCTTTTTAAGAGATCTTGTGAGTTAATGAAGGTTCCTTGTTTCTAGGAGGGCTAATAGGGGTTCTTAGGGCTATAAGGACAAAAAGAGCAATATTAGCTTGTGGGTGTGTGAAACTTAGAAAAATGATGCAAGATGACATGGAATGTGACAAGAACCTTAGAAGGAAGGTTCAAACTTTATTGTGATCTACTGGTGGCATTTGGTGGATTTTTGGCTTGTTGGGCCAAAAAGATTCACAACTAGTGATTTTGGAGTTAGAGGATAGAAACTAGAAATTGATTGGAGAGATTCTTGGTGAAAGGGGATTAGAAGAGATTCCTATAGGTTAGGGTTAGAGAAAGAACCCTAAGAAGGCTAAAAAGTAGCCTTAGTAGAGCAAAAAGGCTCTAGGTGAAGAAGCTCCCCATTAGGAAACCTAGGATGGGAAAACCATGATGAGAAATTCTATTGGGATCTACTATCATTATCCAACTTTATAGTAGAATAATTTAAAATATTTAAGGGAAGAAAGACATGTTAGAAATATATAATACTGAGAGGGTAGTGGGGTGAATCAATATTCTACAAACTTTTGCACACAACTAGATATTATTAATTACTTTACAACATGCATATGAAAGTAAACCAATAATGTTGAACAATAAATAAATCCATACACAAAGAGAACTCATAACACCATATTATTTTAACTAGGGAAAGCTTGGCCAAGGGAAAACCCTAGTGGGGATGACACCCACAAAATGATCCACCAAACAAATGAATCCTATTAAGGATATTGACCTTGTTAGGAGTCTATGAATTATATATAGTATCTCGGTCCTTGTTAAAGGACTAGGCCCTGTTAAAAGCCTCAACCCTATTAGGAGTTTATTTAACCCTATTAGGAGTTCATATTACAAATACATATGTATGCAAGAGGATCCCACTGCCTAGACATGCAATTATACAATTCAATTCCTTAAACAAAACAAGATAGATACAATAGTTGCTTATCTGCTATCTATTATACTTCACTTATCTTTGATCTTACATTAGAATTCACATCATAGGTGTCTCACATAAGTTCGTATGTTACATTCTTAGTTTTCATATACATCATATACTTTGCATTCGTATAACATGCAATTCATATATTTTTTCACATACTTCACAAGTAGTGATCTCTTTACTTATACTCTTTTCTTTCACAAAACTCTAGTGTAGTCAGCTTTATGCTTTTACATGTCATGCTAACTTAGGGTAAAAATCTAGGATTTCATCCCTAAATATTTAAGTAATTATTTTTTGACTGAAATAATTTCTTAACTAGTTATTAACCCTTTTATGATATACTTTGTTCTTTCTAGTTACTTATATTTACTAGTGTTTTACTTATATCCATACTAGTCGTACTAATCTGCACACTTAGGTACATCATCATGACACTTTGGTCTACCTATCCTTAATTGTGCACATGCTAACTACCACTATAGACTTTGCAATACTGAAGTTTCCTCTAAACTGATATTAAAATTGTCTAACACTAAGACAATTTTCTATCTCTAATCATGGATTCTTTAGCTGTAAGTTCTTCTTTCTTTTCAAGAATTATATGTTGCCAAAAATGAAAAAACTTAACCTTACTAACTTAGCCATATTTCCAACAATCTCCCCATTTGGCATTGATGGCTAAGTTCCCAAAATGTTACAATTTTTTTCTCAAAACTGACTTTACAAAATTTTCAAAATTACAAAATTGTGGATCATTTCATATTACCATCTTTACCTTATACCTCCTAATACTACTACTCCCCCTTCCATTCTAATTTATAAAATTTTTCTATATACTTCTCCCCCTTTGACATCAATTAAAAAGGTGTCAAAACTTATTTGCAAGTCAAAAATTTAGTTCATTACTTCCTTACTAGACTGATAGGCAAGAAATACAGTCTCCAAAGCTGACTGGCAAACTCTTCATGTTCTTCTCCCATGAATCCTTTACTCCTTTTGAGATGCTAAGGAGAGTCTGAAATCTATAGGATATAATCTCCATTACATTTAAATGTGAGTAAATGAAGTTGTCAAAGGATGTCTTGGCTAACAAACATTCTTCCAACTGACATTCAATTGTATTCAATTTCACTGATAGGTGTTCTCTCAGAAGCAAGAACCTCTTTGCAATCCTTGTCTTTTTTTCTTCCAATAGACTTATTTCATGATATTCCTTTCTAACCTATGCTTCAATTATTTCAATCATTACACCAAGTTGACATACGTAATATGCTAGTGCTTTTACTTTTTCATTCTTCTTCTTGAGTTCATCCTCAATGTGTTTTGTGAAAATGAAAGACATTGCACACTTTGTGTACATGGTTTTTCCTTCAAGCTCACATTTTATTAATGTCTTGATACAATTAGCAAGAATCAATAAATAATTTTTGGTATTCTGATAGACATTGTCAAACATTTGGCCATCATGCTTGACCTGATCTTGTGTTGCTGCATTTTTTGACACACTTGTGAATTCAACATCAATTGCCTGAATCACAACTTTTTCCCTATCTTCAGGATTAGAATCAAGTAACTTCAAAGCTTCTTTTATCTTCTTAGTTACTTCCATGAGAGTTTTCTACAAACTCTTTACCTATTTGTTCTTACTAATAATTTTGCTAAGTGATGATATCAATTCTGATTGATCATCATCATATGAACTTGTGAGTAATGCAAGGGTAAGAGTAGTGCTAGGTGCACTTGCTTTTTCCTTCTTTATTTTTTCCTCTTCTTTTACCTTCATCTCTTATTCTATCTTTTCTTCTTCCTCTTTCCTCTTTTTCTCTTTTTCTCTTTTTCTTCTTTCTTTCTCTTTTCTTCCTCTTCTTTCTTTTCTTCTTCTAGCTTCTTTCTCTTTTCTTCCTCTTCTCTCTTCTTATTTTATTCTTCTTTTGTTTTCTTCTTTTCTTCCTCTTCTTTCCTTTCCTTTTATTTTCTTCCTCTCTTCTCTTTTCTTCTTCTTCTTTCTTCCTCTTCTTTTCTTCTTCTCTCCTCTTCTTTTCTTCCTCCTCTTATTGCTTCTTTTCTACCTCTTCCTTGCTTTTCTTTTCTTCCTCTTCCTTGCTTTTCTTTTCTTCCTCTTCTCTTCTCTTCTCTTTTTCTCTTCTTCTTCTTTCTTATTTATTTCCTCTTCTCTCTATTTCTTTTCAGTTTCTACTTTTTCCTTCTTCCTCCTTTCTTCTTGTTTTCTTTTCTTTTCTTCAACTTCACTTTTTCTTTTGTATTTTTCCTCATCAAAGCTGGTATAATCAACAATATTGCCAATAATATTTCCAACAATATTTGGCCCAAGGTCCTTGAAAGGATCCTTTATAACATTCAATGTTACTTATTTTGCACCAATTTGCATGGTGTCATGCCCAATTGAGATCTGCAAAGATAGATTTGTCATCTTTGTGTCTTTCACTTCTTCTTTTGCTATTGTTGAAGTAGTTTTTTCAACTGTCATAGGGATTTCTCTACTATCTTCATGCTTTGTTGTGTGACCTTGGGCATAGAGGTCATGTACTTGATGATAACTTCCTCTATTTCCTTGTTAACCTCTTTGTAGTTACTTCCCATCAAAAGAATTTCTCTTCTTTTATGCCTTAACAAGGGTTCAATGCCCTTCATTATACTATTTATGTCATGATCTATGTTAACTTTGCAAAGCTTTCTAATCATATTCTCCCTTAGTTTTTCATATTCATCAATAACTCTTCTTCTTCTATTTATCAATTTATTATACAAGTCTTCTGGTATATGTCTTTGTACATCTTCAAACCTTTTATCCTTTAAAATCATATTTCTCACAGTCACATTCTCTTATTGTAATCTATCCATATTGCTATACATACTATCATAATTATTGAATTGAATGAAATTATCACTATCAATAATCTATACATTTAAATTTTCTACCTTATGTTTCCAAACGTTCTTTCCTACTAAAGTTTTGGCTTCTCCTACCACCTTAGTTTTAGGCTTGTCCTTAGTTTCCTCTTTGTCTTCTGATTCTTGTGATTCTATTTCAACAACTTTAAAATATTTTCTTCTCTTTCCAGATCCACTTGCTTGCTAATTGACTCTCTTCCTTCTTAGGGATTCTATATGTTCAATCTTAACCTTGGTGAATCTCTCCAACTTTCTTATGCTTTAAGGAGTAGTGGATTTCTCCTCATCAATATGTACTTATTCTTTAAGCTTCTACCTTTTAACTTGAGTGGGTTACACTTGTAAAACTATGACATAGGGCACAATAGGTATATGCAAAAATGACTATGCTATGATGACTCCCTTAGAAGGTCCTACCACTACTAGAGGCATGGCTACAAACACCTTAGTCTGTCCACTAGCCTTTATTTCTAAGGCTATACCCTTCACTTCTTCATATTTCATCCTTATCATGCTAGATTCCTTGAGAATAGTCTCATTTTTATTTTCAATATTTTTCTTTATTTCCTTGTAGTAGAGCTTGTTCTCTACTTCTCTGATCTTATCTACATAGGTTCCCCATCTGGGAGTGTTTTTGTCCATCTCAAATTATAATATGATCTTTGCATACCCTTTAATATATCTTCACTTATTTTATAGCCCATGGGGTCTACTAATTTAACCCTCAAATCAACTGCCTCCATACAAGTTACATTTATTTCAACCATGAAACATATGTCCTATTTGCACTTCTCTACCAATGAGGGTGGTATTCTATATCTCGGCTTCATCACAATTTGAAATATTTTCATCATTTTTTTAATGTCTTCAACAATCTTCTCCTCTAACTATTTCCTGTAGTGGTAGGTCACCAAGTTCATGATGCACTAATTGTTGTTGTCCCATTTCCTATTAGGCATACCAAGGAACTATCTAATAACTTGGAAGAATAGGTGTGTCAGTAGTGCCTCAAACCCAAACACTACAATTCTTGTCTTCTTCAATTTCTCTATGTTATCTAATGGCTGATACCTAACAGTGTCATGCATATTAACCTTCTCCTTCTCTGTTGTCATCAAGTATGCTGCATGTAGGAATCTAGGAGGTACTAAGTTTAACCTTGAACTATAATTCATTTTGTAACCAATGATCTTTCTGATCACTCTCACATGAGTTTTCTTTATGAGGTCAATCCTCATATTTCTACGATCCAATTTGGTCTTCAGATTGATTTCCACCATCTTCTTCACATTCTTCTCATTGACTAGGATTCTACCTTCATTTCTTAAACTAGTTAGCCTATGAATTGTAAGGAAACTTGGTAAGAAAGAATATAACCGTTTCCACATAACCCATAATAGATTTGAAATAAATACAAAATTAAAATCCACATGCAAGAGAATAGACAACATACCCACTAAATTGTGACACAAGATATACCCTAGGAAACCCTCATTGAGGGAAAAAACCTAGCCTCCAAAAGCATCCATCACCATGTGTTATTCAACAAAAAATTATCATTGCAATACAACCATGGAAGCTTTCATGGCCATAGCCACAACCAAGCAAACTATGTGAATAAGCATGAATCCACACATCCCATGCCATGCTTCCAACCTTCACAAATGCTCCCTTGGCTAACTTGTCAAGCCTTGTCCTGCTCGACTCTTGCCTTTCTCACTCTTACTCTACAAAAACTACCCTTGTGGCTATTATATAGTAGCAAGTCCCACAAAACCACCAAGTGGTATTACATAAACCATGTGCTACCTAACCCATTGACCTCACATTTAATAGTGGACATTTAATTCTTTTCCCCAATATTAAATAATTACATGAAATATTATCACAATGTTACAATACAACTCATCAAGAATATTTCATAGAAATCTTTACATGTTGCATGTCTATCTAGGCACAACATTACATAATAAAATAAAATAATAAAATATAACAATATTATGCAATGTGTGCAACACCCATTATCTCAACAATCTCCCACTCATTGTATACATTGCATAGGGTCAATCCGTAGCCACATAAATGAACAAGGGAACAATCCCTCCCAGTACATCCACCATCATGGATCAAAAAACACCAAGTGCTCCATCCTGGTACTTGCAACAAAATCAAAGTATCCAGCACCTCGAACATGAATGATCTCACCTCCTATTATGCCACTGCCATTGGACATACATAGAAGCCATCCAAAGAGAAAACCACCAAACCTATCGCATTAGAAGATCATAAAATCCTATACCAACTAAAATTCCAAGCACAAAAACCTGATCCAAAGGTAATCACATGTATCCGTAGTTGTCAAAATATCCATAGCTGAAATAGCACCCACAACAAGTGCCAAATCCATCCAACTATCCATACCTACCAAGTGAATCTCACATCATGAACATATCTAATTTGCAACCTGCAATCACAAGCCTCAAGAGCAATACCTACCACATATATACCAAGAAGCTCCCACTGCAAAAGATAATGTCAAATCTATAATCAATCTACTCACAACATCTCAAAGAAGTGAATCCATGTAGTATCAAGGACATCCACAATACATAAACTAATATTCTACAAGAACAACTCTCATAACAAGTCTCCAATGCTCTCCCAAGTTCTCCACAACCAACAGAGAAAAGAGATAAAGGAATAACCACGCCATCTCTCACATGACATACATGAGCACAAACCGGTGATCACAATCTCTAACCAATCTCAAATCCAATGTAAGCAAAACTACACATCCAAGAAGATAACCAAGACTAGAGAAACCATGCAAATCATAACCTGTATCATGTCCTTCTACACACACCTCTAGATGCAAACTGTGCAAGTATGATCTCTATTAAACCCCAACAAGAAGCCACAACAACACCCAAACCATACCATATAACTAATCATGGATGTAAGCCTCTCACAAGAAGATCAAACTCAATAAACCATTCCCAATCCAAAGGAATATACCCAATATATATAAAACCATCTCCCAAACTCAACCATCATAACAACATATGCTCATGGAGATAACCAATGCTAAACCATCTTTTAAATGAACCCTTTAGAACTAACTCATGTACCATAGCTCAAGATACATATCCATGAAAGACAAGAATAAATATAATGCACTTGAGAAAAACAATGGGCTATACCTCTCAAGTAGCAAACCGCCAAGTAGACCAAGAGTGGGGAATGAGAATGCTCATCAAAATACCCAAGTCTCCAACTAAGACTCATCTAAGAACAATCTCCTCTCAAGTCCATATCAGGTGACTACCCCTCAGACTTCCTATTGAAACCATCAACCATCCCAACAAATAATTCTCTAATCCAAGAGAAATCAGCATCACCACCATCTCTAAGTATCCATGAGCACCTATAACCAATCAATCCATGCCAACTCCAAATGCAACATAGCAATATCATGAAGTATCTAGCTTATGATTTGTGTACTCAATACTAAGAAACTAAACAAAGATCAATGTCAAAGTTCCAACCATGGCCTCAGGAACATTAAACATGACAACATGATCTAACCATCTCAACCAAAGAGATAACATGCTCTACCATAACATGTCACAACTCTAAATGCATATCAAGAGTATACCATGAAATAATAATGAAACCATCCTCACACCAAGGATAACATGCCAAATAAAAGTATAAACCATACCTTTACCAAAAACCCCATAAGTCCTCAAGATGTAACCATCTCCACACACCATGAAGAAAACCATCTCCACATACTAGGAAGAACCATCTCCACACACCATGAAGATAACCAAGAACTCCATGAGTCCTCAAGATCTAACCATCTTCACACACCATGAAGATAACAAGTGCACCATGCAAATGTCAAAGATGCTTCTGCAGCAACAGGATCTAAGACAAATCTCCAACATCTACAAACATTCAATAAATATATCAATGCCAAGAACTCCCACTCAACTATGGTACCAAGTCACCTATGGCATCACAAAATCCATCTCATACTTGAAGATCCAAACCAAACTAGGAACTAATCCTGCACTATCACCTCATCACTGTCATAAGCTCCCACTAAACCATGTATCCAACCTATCCATCACACAATGATGAAAAACCCATCCTTTAACCATGAGAATGAACCAAGGCATCAAAACATCAAAGAACTGAAAGTGAACATCATGAGCTCCTTAAAAGAAACCAAATAACCATGATCCTCAACCAAGAATATATAACACCATAACTGAGTCAAAAATCTAAGCTAATGAACATCAAGGATGTACCTGTATATCTAATCATGTCATGCCAAAATCTATGGAACCATGATCACATCCATGAACTGAGAATCTATCACTCAAAGTGTCCAACCTGTTAGCATAAAATAGTCAATCACAATCCTCCACCATGACTGTACCTAGTAACATCTCATCCCTTCTACATGAAGAAAAAATAGCAAATCATGTGACTTAGGGCATAGACAACCCAAATCCAAGCCACCAATTTGAATATGCATCAATAATGAAAGATCAATGGGCAAAAACAACCCATAGCCAAGCTATAAATGCAATCTGTAAGTATAGACCGCTTACAACATTGCACAACTTGTAGATCCAGCAAGTCATCATACATATCCAAATCAAACATTGATAACCATATCATCATGAGACCAATCTTAATAATGAACCGAGTATACAATGACATCAAATCTTAAATCTCCAATGCCATAAACTTACAATGTTTTCATAGTCAAAATATACCATAAACTGTTTAGATAAATATATCAACAAATAAATCATGCCAAACCTGCACCAAATCTAAACCAATGTGTAGAGCTCTCCAAGAGCTTTTTTTTGACTACTCAAAGTCCAAAATTTGACTCCGCATGCCCAAGTTATGCCCTAATCCGTGCTCAAATTAAATAACACCTGCCTTTAGGGCTCTTAAAACCTAACAAAATATCAAAATCATAGAACCAAACCTATACCATGTTGTAGTTCTCTGAATTAGCTTTCCAATGCCTATAAGAACTCTAAAAACTAATATTCTGAGAGAAAGTTATGGCCGTTTTACCAAGATAGTCGTTTTACCATTTTCACTAAGATTTTTCATTTTTTATTATTTTTTTGTGATGAAAATTTCGATGGGATTAAATTTGATGGTCAGCTAAAATAAAAAAACTCTTTCATTTGCTCTTAACATGGCCAAACTAGGACATATTATATATTAAAATTTATGGAAACGTTGACCTAGATCTAATGGTGAGGTCTATTTTTATCCAGGAGGTCATTTCTACATGCTACCCCCCAAAACCCTCATTTTAAATGAAACATCCAAAAAATCCTTTTCTCCAACAATTTCACATGCTCAAATCTTTTAACATACCATCATAACAACAAATCCAAAACCCTTAGATCTAAAATAAATGACTCATATATCTTGCCCTTTCTTTTATCCTCTCATGCATTCCCATGGATTCAATCTAGGGTTACAACAACACAGTCATAGCTCTGATACCACTTGTAAGGAAACTTGGTAAGAAAGAATATAACCGTTTCCACATAAACCATAATATATTTGAAATAAATACGGAATTAAAATCTACATGCAAGAGAATAGACAATATACCCACAAAATTGTGACACAAGATATACCCTAGGAAACCCTTATTGAGGGAAAAAACCTAGCCTCCAAAAGTATCCATCACCATGTATTATTCAACAAAAAATTATCATTGCAATACAACCATGGAAGCCTTCATGGCCATAGCCACAATTGAACAAACTATGTGAACAAGCATGAATTCACACATCCCATGCCATGCTTCCAACTTTCACAAATGCTCCCTTGGCTAACCTGTCAAGCCTTGTCCTACTCGACTCTTGCCTTTCTCACTCTTACTCTACAACAACCACCCTTCTGGTTGCTTATATAGTAGAAAGTCCCACAAAACCACCAAGTGGTATTACATAAACCATGTGCTAAAACCATGTGCTACCTAACCCACTGACCCCACATTTAATATTGGACATTTAATTCTTTTCCTCAATATTAAATAATTACATGAAATATTATCACAATGTTACAATACAACTCATCAAGAATATTCTATGGGAATCTTTACATGTTGCATGTCCATCTAGGCACAACATTACATAATAAAATAAAATAATAAAATATAACAATATAATGCAATGTGTGCAACACCCATTATCTCAACATGAATCATGTCATTTTCAAATATGACATGCATATCTCCAATCCAAAACATTCCTTCATGAATATGGCTTAGAATGATTCTACTCCACTCTTGGTTATCAAAATCGATATAGAACATATGATTTACTATTCTCACTTCCTTTAGGTGTGCAAACTCTTGTTTCAAATACAAGTCTCCTTAGCACACTAGGTCTAAATCATTGTGAATTTCATTGTCTCCAATACTCTCAAATTTTCAATGTATGTAAACCCTGATATCTTCTATGTGTATAATTTTTTTTGAAACTTGTGAAAATGCTACTAGAGGATCATCTACGTGAGATATGAATCGGTGCTTCTTAAACACATACCTCAACCTCTCATTAACATCACTAATAGTGGGAATCTCCATTTCAATAGATTCAAACAATTCAAAAGCTTCATAAAATACCTGAATTTTGTGTAACTAGGGATTTTCTCACTTCACACTGTGAATGCTTCAAATTTACCTTTACTTGATGTGAAATAGATATGAATTTCTCTTTAAATCTTCACATGATTGAATGATACTCAAGATCTTGTTCACGTTGCATTAATTGCGTATCTACCAAAATTTGTAAAACTATTACTCTTTTAACTAGTAAACTTGTTTGGCTTCATTCTCCTTCATGCTATTACCAAATGAATTGCACTCTTAACCAAAGCTTACTTATAATTTTTACTACCTCTCATTAACTTCATAGGTCTTAAATCAACTTCTAACTTCTATTTCATCTTTCTGATGCTTTGTCTTTGATAAAAGGTGCTTAATTCAAATAAGATGAATCACACACTATGGTTGATTTTATTCTCTCTTTAGGTGCATCAACAAATTGTTCTTCTAAAATTGTAAGTAAACTTTCTAGATCATTTTCTTTTACAAACACTTCATTAAATTATTCAACATGCTCTTTAGGTGCTTCCTTTTTGTTGTTATTGCTACTATTATCATTTCTTCTATCATTTATGTTATTATTGCTTTTGTAGTTTGGATTCCTATTGAAATTCTTTCTATCCATTTTCAAAAATCTTATGATGTGACCAAAGTTATTGCATAATTTACATACATGTGTATTCCTTCTTTAATTAAGTCCATTCTGATTATTTGGTGCTCTGCAATTACTTGTAATGTATCCAAAGTTGTTACACTTGTAACATACAATCTAGTTCCTTGCTCCATTAGGTCTTTCTCCATCATTAGATTTACTTTATGATCTCCTTCTTTCATTACCTATAGGGTTAGTATTCCTTAACATTCTACTATTTCCATTATACTATCAAACTTAGGTTTCTTACAATCTACTGCTTTATGTCCAAAACCATGACAATTATAACAATAAAAATTAGTAATAGGTTTGAAAGACTTACTTGTGTAATATCTCTTCATTTGAAAACTTCATTGCATATAAAAAATCTACCTCTGAGTTCATGTATAGCCTCCTTAGGTGGTTCAACTTGCTCTATTTGTTTTGGTTCATCACATTTCTCAGGTTGATTTACTTTCTCAACTTCTTAAGATACTTTTGAAGATTTTCTTGGTTTAATCCTACTCTAATCATTTTCATTAGGTTGAGGGGTTTCATCAACTAGATCTAGTTCCTTCATAAATTTTGTTTTCTTGGCTGATTTTTCTCCAATAAGATATCCAAGAATTGTCTTATCATAAGAATATTTGATAGAATAGTTGTTCATCAATTTTCTCACTATTGGAATAAAGCTTTTCTAATTGTTTCTTAGCCCTAGTTAACTCTCCTTAACAATGATATTGTACTTATATGATTCTACATGCTCTATTTTGATAAAATCTAATTTAGATGTTACTTGAGTAAGATTTGATCTTAGATTTGCATTCTAAGATTTCATATTGAATCAAACTTGTCATCACCCTTCTTCAGACTCAACTTCAGTTCAACAATCTTCAATTCATGTTTCAAATTTTATTTTTTTTCTTAAGGGTTTCTACCTCACCACTATCATTAGTCTTCTCTTTTGATTCTTTTCTAGATTTTAGATAATCAATATTATCTTTCAGTTTACCAATGTAATCTTTTGCATCTTCATATCTTTCTTTGAGGCCATCTCTTTCTTCTATAAGAAGATCAATTTTTTCAAGAGCCTCTTCAAGATTCCTCTTCAACTATTCCATATCCATAGGGATCTTACTAAATCTCTTAATCCTCTTTTGAGTATTTGAGCTCTGATACCAATTTTTAGAAATAGATAATACTAAGAGGGTGAGTGCTGGGGGGGGGGGGGGGGGGGGGCGGTGAATCATTATTCTACAAACTTTTGCACGTAACTGGATATTGTTAATTACTTTACAATAAGCATATGAAAGTAAACCAATAATGTTGAATAGTAAATAAATCCATGTATAAAGAGAACTCATAACACCATATTTTGTTAACTAGGGAAACCCTAGCCAAGGGAAAACCTCAGTGGGGATGGCACCCACAAAATGATCCACTAAACAAAAGAATCCTATTAAGGATATTGACCATGTTAGGAATATATGAATTACATATAGTGTCTCAGTCTTTGTTAGATGACTAGGCCCTGTTAAAATCCTCCACCCTATTAGGAGTTGCTTTGACCCTGTTAGGAGTTCATATTACAAATACATATGTATGCAAGAGTAGCCCACTTCCCAAACATGTAATTATATAATTCAATTCCTTAAACAAAATAAGATAGATACAGTAACCTCTTATCTACTATCTAATGTACTTTACATATCTCTAACTTACATCAAAATATATAGTCCACTAATATAACCTAGAGGAGAGGGGGGTGAATCAATTATCCAACTAATAAGACAATTATCAACCTTAACAATCCTTAACCATATGAGAAATATAATCAACAACCATAAGAAGATACTCATACACAATAAAAAGATGAATTAATAAGGAGAAGTTATAAGAAACAAATCTAGACTGGTATGCAAAGGATATTCACAACAAGAAGGAATTGATTATGAGGAGACATATGCCCCTATAGCTAGAATGGAAGTAGTGAGAATGTTCTTGGCTTATGCAGAAAACAAGAAGTTCAAAGTGTATCAGATGGATGTTAAATCAAACTTTCTGAATGGAGAATTTGAAGAAGAGGTATACATTGAGTAGCTTGAAGGTTTCCCTTTGATAGAAGAAAAGGATATGGTATACATATTAAAGAAAACTCTGTATGGTTGTAGTATGTAAAATGATACAAAGAAGAAGGATAAGCAACTATACTACTTCCTACATCATTACATACACCTAAAAATATGGAAGTCAACATATAAATAGTGAAGACATGAAATCAAAAGAGTTTAAACCATTCAAAATAACACTAATTCAAACCTCTTAAAATCACCAAGTTATTGATGATTTCATTGTTGTGGGATGTGGTTGCTAGTGGTTGCTCACAAATCCTGCAGCATAACAATGGGCTAGATAGTGCTTATGGAAATGAGGAGAGGGTTCTTCTTTTATAGAAAATGAGATGAAATAGGCAGTTGAGATTCAATGTAAGATGAAGGGCTAGGATCTCTTAGGATCGATGAGGTATCCATGAGGTGGAGGCCAAGTGGACTCCATGTGGATTAGGGTTTTTGACCATTCAAAAGGGGAAAAGATGCTCACACATCTGTGAGCAACCTTTGATGTGATGTGCCAATGATAGGTGTAAGAGGGTTGGAGGATCAAGGTTTCTCACACATGTGTGAGACACCTTTGAAAGTGATGGGTTAATGACAGGTGTAAGAAGGTTGGAGGATCAAGGTTTCTCACACATATGTGAGACACCTTTGAAAGTGATGGATCAATAATAGGTGTAAGAGGTGTAGAGGATCAAGGTTTCTCACACGTGTGAGACACCTTGATTCTCATGTGAAGGGTGACAAATTTCTAAGTGTGTAAGATGTTAGATTAGGTGAAAAACTAATCTCCCAAGAACACTTGCATGCATAACCCTATCACATGGAAAAAGCAAAGAACAGAAGCAAAAAAAATCATGGAGGCCAAAAGGCCAGAGACATCTTATGAACATGCAAAGAGCAATCTCTATTATGATCCAATAAGTGAATGAAAAAATAAAAAGAGGTGAATCCTTATAAAAGGAATTATGAAACCCTAACTAGGTTTGCATATTATAATTAATATAAAATATTAATTATATGCACCTAAAAGCAAGCTTAAGAACTAGAGTAATAAACCACTTAATTAACTAAATCAAGATGATCTAATTAATAAGTGAAACAAAATAATTACTCTAACACCCCCCCTTAAGCAAAGCTTAGGAGGAAGCTAACCTAGCAAAGCTATGAAAGTAGGAAAATGGGTCCCAACAACAAGGCCTGATCAAATACCCAATACAAAGAAATCTCTATAAATTGGAGACAAAGGAAAAAACTAAGTGGGAAGAACTCTACCCCAAATAAGAGATGAACTAGATGAAGGAAACAAAGCCTCCAATCTAGGGAATGTCCCAAAGAAAGGAACAAGAAAGAGCATGAAAGAGCAATTAAGTATCTTTGAAGCATGAAGCTAGAAACACTATCAGAAGAAACTGTTAGAACCCCCACTAAAATAGTGCATGACCAAATAAAGAAGACAAAGTTTGAAGAGCTGATCAATCGAAGAGGTGACCTCCAAAAGTAGGAATGAATGAGTGTCTATATAGTAGATGAACCATCTCACCAAAATGCATAGGTGCCTAGCCACTACATCTGCCTAGTTCATAGGAACAAAAACTGAATATGTAGATCACTCAATCAAACCAAGGAAGCAATAGAGCCAATAGGTGAACCCCCCATAATGTTGAACAGGGAGAGGAGTGATAGGAACATTGAAATGCAATGCCAAAAATATCTGCAAGAAGAAGAATTAGGAACACCAATAGTGCAATAGAAGTACAAGCACAGGATAAAGGGAAGTTTCACCGACACATAGCATGGGCTAATATCATGGAAGAAACATTCACTTGACAAAGGTGGATGAGCACAAAATGGAAAAACATCATGACCGCCCATGACACTTTATAACTGAGTGCAAGTACAAAAAAACACAAGGTGTAGAAGATCCTATGTATGCAAAAGTAGGAACTTTATCTCAATGCATTTACAAAAAAAAGAATGCAATAGAAGAGAAGCATACAATGCTCAAAATTCAGAAAGAAGAGTGAGCCAAAAAAATAGAAGAAGAGATCCTAGGACCTGTAGAATCCAAGTAATCCGCAAGAGTGCGAAAGTGCAAAACTCAAAGGAGAAAGAACTTGGAGCAGAATCTGGATAAAAGACCTTTGCAATTGAATAACTCACAGAACCAGCTTTCCAACAATATCTGGCAAGCCCAAAAATGAGTCCGGATGCTCAAGATACGCCTCCCGAAGTGCAAAACAGAACATCCAGCTTTGATTACCAAAACAACCAACAAAATTGCATCAAAACCCAAAAAAAACTATACCAACATCTCTGTCTTGGAACCAACTTTTTGACACATTTTTTGGATTGAAAAAATACATCTATATGCTCAAGTTACGGAAGAAAAACTGACAGGGCCTCTAAAAATGCATGAATTAAAAAAAAAACAAAAAACAAAAAATCCTCTCCCCCACTGGCAGAGCGGCGGCTGGGCGGCGGGAGAGTGGTGGGCCATCATGGGGTGGAGCTGGGGTGGTGGCCACCAGCAAAGCTGCTGTGGGCCACTGGTGGACTGCCAGCGGTAATCGCTAGTGGTGGCCGTGAGTGGTGACTGCTAGTGGCTCCGCTGTGGTTAATTAACTACTGCGGCTAAAAAGTGTCGTAGTTTTATTTTTTTTGCAATTTCTTTTTATAATTTCTGCCTCATACTATGTGCAAAGGCCATACGGCCTGGTACAACAATTTTTTTTCCTCCTGGACCAATGTTGTCCAAATTGGACAAAATTTATATGGATTTTGGGGTTTTTGGGCACTCTGAGCGCAACGGTGATGTCTGTTTGAGCCCAAAGTGACAAAAAACAAAGGTCCCCCCTAAATCCACATAAAAAGCTTCTAAAACCCTTGAAAAAATCCTTCTTCTAAAACACTTCAACAAAACACGAACAACGAGCAGCAAGATGGCTCTGATATCATGTTAGATTAGGTGAAAAACTAATCTCCGAAGAACACTTGCATGCATAACCCTGTTACATGGAAAAAGCAAAGAACAGAAGCAAGAAAAAATCATGGAGGCCAAAAGGCTAGAGACATCTTATGAAAATGCAAAGAGCAATCTTTATTATGATCGAATAAGTGAATGAAAAAATACAAAGAGGTGAATCTTTATAAAAGGAATCACGAAACCCTGACTAGGTTTGTGCATTATAATTAATATAAAATATTAATTATATGCACCTAAAAACAAGCTTAAGAACTAGAGTAATAAACCACTTAATTAACTAAATCAAGATGATCTAATTAATAAGTGAAACAAAATAATTACTCTAACATAAGAGTCACATGTCACATTTGATTAGGGTTTGCTAATCCTTTGATTAGTATTGTGCAAATGATTAATGATGTGATTATATGAGAAACTAGGATTAATTAGTGGACAAGTGGATTGACCTAGGTTAGAAGGATGGGTTAGGTTAGGAAAGTGAGGTTGGGTGAGGGTTAAAGCTAGGAGCCATGTGCTCAAATAGAATTAAATTTAATATTTAATTCAAAGTGGGATTAAAAGAGATTAATTAAGTAAACGAAGTAACTTAATTAAAGTGAATGGGTTAATATGCAAGTGGGATGAGGGGAAATAGGCTAAGATTAAATAAAGATAAATTTATTTAAATCAAGGAAAGATGAATGTAATTAAATAAATGTAAATTTATTTAATTAAAGGTAGGATAAGACTACAATTAAATAAATAATAAATATCTATTTAATTGGTCATGAAAAGGTATTTGTGCTCAATTGGACAACTTTAGGTGTCTACAGGCATCACATAAGAAAGTAGAATCTATAATGAAGAAGGCATTATCAGAGGCTAGAATGAAATAGAGTGAATTTGAGGCTATAAGATAGAAAATGAAGCAAGGTATAGTGAACATTCAACCTTTTTCAGTATTAGTTTCTAAGACATCTTTGGAATGGAACATTCCATATGTAGTAGTGTCCAATGTTTAGCCTAGTGAATAGAAAAGAAAGTCTGAGGGATTGGTGGAAGCAATATCTATTAAGAAAATGAGAGTCAAACAAGAGGTCACCAGACCTGGTAAAAGATAGAAAACATTGTTGACAACTGAGTCAAGTGATGAAGAAGATAAGGAACAAGCAACCAAGCAAGCAGAAAAGGTGACTCCACCTAAGCAAGCATCAAGAAAAGCTCAACAACCTTGGAAGTTGAAGATAGAAAATATCAGTACAACTATTGCAAATGAAGGTAATTTTGTTTAGAGGAACATGTTTTATGATTTGTACAACAATTTTGAGAAAGACCAGATAGATATATCTACTGTGAGATATATTGTATCAAATAATTTGAAATTGAAGGAACTTGAGAGAATTATTACCTAGAAAGTCTATGAGAGACTCATTGAGAAGAAGGCTCCTACAAGGAAAGAAGACCTTGAACTTTGGAAGTCTATTCTTAGAACCATTTACAAGACTGATGATGAAGATGAAATAAAAAGACTATTGAATAACCTTGCACCATACTTGAGGAATAAGTTGAGGCCATGTTCTTATTCATGGTTGGTGAAAAGGATAAGTTAAGAAGTGAGACTACAACTAGAATTAGTCAAATGATTTCAAAGTCATAGGAAAAATCTCCTCTAGCCCCTAGAACCTCAGAAGTGTCAGTAAGTGGTGACACTATGCAGATTGATCAAACCAATGTTACCCTTAACATTGATGGTACCAATCCTTTTGGTGATTTCGAACCAAATGAACTAGACACCAAGTATATTGAGGATAAGTTGAGACAAATTGAGGAAGAGAAGAGGCTATTGGAAGTAGAAAAGATTAAAATAGAAGAAGTGAAGTAGAATTTGCTTGAAGATGATAGGAAAAGAAAGGAAGATGAAAAAAATAGAAGAATTGTAGAAGAAGAAATGAAAAAGAAAACTAAGGAAGATGAAAAGAAAAGATTGGAAGAGAAGAGAGAAAGGGAGGAAAGAGAAAAGAAAGAAGTGGAAGAAAGAAGAATGAAAGAAACATCAAAGAAATAGAGGAAGGATGAGACTCAACCATCTAGTTCATCTACTCCACTCTCTCTTGCTAGTTTATCTATTGATGATGCTGATAAGACAGATCTGATCTCATCCCTAACCAAGTTGATTGAGAAGAATAGGAAAGTGAAGAGTTTATAGAGAACATTAATAGAAGTAATAGATAGACTACATAGTACATTGGTAGTTTAGCACACATAATCAGATCCTGAACAGAGAGCACAAATAGTGCTAAAATCATTTGATGAAGAATTTACAAATTTGTTGAATGTTGCTGAGGCGAAGGCACAAATCTCTCATAATGCTAACTTGTTTAGCACTATCTGTCAAAATATCAAGAATGAATTAGTTAATCTTGATACTTGTATAAAAGAACTCCAAAAATGCTAGTAAGAAGGGAAAATTTTGTATGTTAAGTGTACCTTATCATACAAGATGACTAGAGACATTGTTAGTCAGATAGACTTAAAGATGAATGAGCTAGAGGCTTTATCCAGCTAGATCCAACATCCATCAAGAAAAGTAGATGATTTTGAAAGTCAAGTTGCTAGTATTCACAGTGACATTAGGAAACTAGAACTTCAGAAAGAATAGATTTTGAAGAGAACATCTAATTTTAGAGAATCCATTGCTCTAAAATTATCTTTTATTGTGAAACATCTATAAGAATGTGTCAAGGCCAAGGAAACATATTCAAACTTTTATGTTTAGATCTAAATGTAGTTGAGATTGCATCATATGCCTTATGTGAAATTATCACATCAGTTGAGTCTACGAAGGAAAAATGGACAAAAGATATAAATAGTTTGAAGGTTAATTTTGATGATTTTACAAAGATCATATCATCATAAGGAAGCACAACAATTTTGGACAGTGTTTGGATAGAATCTTGACATTTTGACCTTTTTCATTGATGTCAAAGGGAGAGAGATACATGTGAAAATTGTATACATGTCAAAACGGGAGATTTTTGGGAGAGATACAATGTAGAGAAGATAATATTTTAAAGTATATTGTAAGAGGGAGCATATGTAAAATTGAACAAGTTGTAGTAGATGTAATGTTTATATGTTGTTTATGTTAAATTTTTGTCACTTAGCCAATTTTCCCTATTTTGTTGCCATCAATGCCAAAGAGGGAGATTGTTGACAATTGACTAATAGTGACATGTAATTATTGTCATTTATGGCAACACATGATGTACATGCAATAAGATTAAACTATAGATATAAATAAAAATTACATGCAAATATAAACAATATCAAAAAATAATAGATCACATAGAAAAAAATACAAGACACCAAGATTTAACATGGTTCACCCAATCCCTAGGCTACATCCACCAAACAACAAGTCTGATATTATTACGATCTAGTGATTACAACTTGATTACAATCCATAATCCCTTATAACTCAATATCACCACAAGAACCAATTTCTGCATCACCACAATGAAACAATCCCTAACCCTAAGCCCTTTTATACAAGTATTTTTAGTGCTTTAGGGTTATAATTAATAATTATATGTCAGCCAAAAATCTTGATAAAATAAAGATACTTAGTGTTTGGTAATCAAAAAATTGTTGAAGTATAGAATTTGGTTTACAATAGTGTATTATTTTATTTATAACTTATTGCTGATATCATATTATGACTGTCAAATTTATATGGAGATTGTATACATGTTGGTGATGATGTGTATAACCTTAGAAGTTAGTATAGAATATACAAAACAAAGATATTCATGTTTTGATGAAGCAGGATAGCAGAATTGAAGGAAATGATTGTTTTATTTACAAAATAATTACTTGTCCAATTAGGGCTAACATCCTAGATTTTAACTCTAATTTGGAAAAGTGAATTGTGTGTAAAGTAATGGTATTTATGCAAAGGAATTTTTGCAATACGAAGTGTAGAAGTTGTAATTGCAAGTGCTATATTGTAATTGTGATTATATGCAAACTTTTGTGAGAGCGATATATGCGAAGTTTTATATGAGCTATTTGGTGATCCAAGATCAAGCTCAAGATTAGAGATTAGTTGAGGAAGAAGATACAATACTTATATCTAGTTTTATTACTTGTTTGAGTAGTGATCTCTTCTTGTGCTTGGAAGTGCATGTTTGGGTAGTGGGCTCATCTTGCATCTACCGTACCACAACACCTAACAGGGTTGGAATCTCCTAATAAGGATTCAAAGTCTCCTAATAGGGACTTCTTATATTGAATTTTCTCATTGACTCCAAACAAGGTCCATCCTCTAACAAGAAACTTATGTATCAGTATATTATCTAGTGGGTATCATCCCCACCGAGTTTTTCCTTAGCTTAGGTTTCCCTAGTTAACAAAATATGGTGTTATGAGTTATCTTTGTGCATTTTTACTATTACTATTCAAAATTACTTTATTGCTTTTTTATGCATCGTTTAAAGTAAGTAATAATATCTAGTTGGTGAATAAAGTTTTTAGATTATTGATTTGCACCCTTGCCTCTCAGTAATCCCTATTTCTAGCACCTAGAACTAAAGACAAGAATGTTATAGGAACTAAATGTGTATTTTACAAATTTTTGCACATAATTGGATATTGTTGATTACTTTACATGTATATGAAAGTAAACCAATAATGCTGAACAACAAGTAAATCCATACACAAAGAGAACTCATAACACCATATTTTGTTAACTAGGGAAGCCTTGGCCTAGGGAAAACCCTAGTGGGGATGACATCCACAAAATGATCCACTAAAAAAAAAAATCTTGATAAGGATATTGACCCTATTAAATTATATGAATTACATATAGTGTCTCGGTCCTTGTTAGAGGACTAGGCCCTATTGAAAGTCAACCTTGTTAGGAGTTGGTATTGAAAATACATATGTATGCAAGAGAAGCCCACTTCCCAAACATGCAATCATAAAATTTAGTTCCTTAAACAAAAAAAGATAGATACAATAACCTCTTATCTATATAACATACAATTCACATTTTTTTCACATACTTCACAAGTAGTAATCCCTTTACTTATACTCTTTTCTTTCACAAAAGTCTAGTCTAGTTAGCTTGATGCCTACACACATCATGCTAACTTAGGGTAAAAATCTAGGATGTCATCCCTAAATAATTGAGTAATTATTTCATGATCAAAATAACTCCTTAACTAGTTATTAACCCTTTTTTGATATACTCTGTTTTATCCAATTTTTTGCCTTTACTAGTGTTTTACCTATAACTTCATACATACTGACCATACTGATCTACAAACTTAGGTACATCATCATGACACTCTGGTCTACCTATCATTAACTACACATGTGCTGATTACCATTGTAGACTTTTCAATATTGAAGTTTCCCTTGAACTGATATAAAAATTGTCTAACACTTGGATAATTTTCTATCTCTAATTATGGATTCTTTAGTTGTAAGTTCTACCTTCTATTTCAAAACTATACGTTTCCATAAATGACAACCCTTAACCTTACTAACTTATCCATATTTTCAACAAGCCAAGTAATCACTAGATCCCCTTATCTAAGTACCAATTCATCCAAAAATTCAAGTTAATTGTCTAAAAAACTAACTCAATATTATTAGAGAACAAACTTTATGACTATTAAGAAGTCATAGTAATTACAAATTATGTGACTTTTTCTTCCAAAATGAGTAATTAGACATTCAAAATTTATGTAGATTTTGTATTCATCAAAATTATTCCATTTATCCCTCTACAAATTGAATTTAGTTTAAAATACTATTAATCCCTATGAAAATGGGGTTAGCCCCATAGTGTAGTGGTAGTTACAAAACAATGTTAAAATAGTTGTTCTTAGTTTGAATTGTTACAAATTCTACAAGTAGGTTCACATTGACATATATACATTAGGTAGATTTGGTGGATGACAATGACTCAAAAATGGTCAATGTGTTGAGTGGATATTGTTTATATTCCTTTCTCAATGACTACTTTCAATCACATCTCACAATGATCTTAAATGATGCACACATTAGTAGTAGTGATGGGGCTCACATACATTATAAATAAACCAATGAAAGGAGTGATAAGATTGTTGTTGGTGGTGGGAAGTTACAAGGTTGGTGTCGACAACATGGGGGATATTATAATATGGGAGACATAAGGGGAAATTTTATTGCATGAAGAGGTTAGGGTAAAGACATGTGGGAGTTATAAGGAGATATATTGGAGCGATAAAGAGTTATTGGGGGTTATTAGGATATTTATATATTGGGATAAGGAGTGCATGAAAGGTATAAGGAGTTTGAGCTTAGAGGAAGACAAAAGGAATGATGTTACCTGTCCTAATAAATCAAATCTATTACATAAAACAAATTGAGAAAGGTATTCATGCTTAATAGAGTACTAATAATGTAATCACCACAAGGATGGTGTCCCCCAAATTTGACCCCACTAATCTAAAGCTCTAGTCAAAAGTAATTACCAATAAAAAAAAATAATCCCTATGAAAAGTAAACTCAATTTGGAATTATTTTGTCCTAAAATATAAGCACCTATAATTATATGCTTAATTATATCCCATTTTTTCATATTTGATACCCCATGTTAATTTATGGTAACCTAACTCTGTACTTCCTATTTTTGGATTTTTTAATATATTCTCAGTTCTCAAATTAAATTTTACCCCTTTTTGGTGAGAATATGATGCCTTGGTTCTCCACTTCTCAATAAGAAGATTCCTAGGTTGACCTCTTCCCCTATTTTTCCCATAAATTTGAGTAGAGGGCTTATCATATTGATTTAGTAGGATTTCCAAATATTTGTTGGCCTTCATCAAGTTTTGAGCCCTAAAATAAAAGTAACCCACCTCTCCTAATTCATACATAAGTAAATTTAGGGTTTAAGATATCTACTAAAATTTTGCATCTTAAGCATTCTAAAGTAAGATTTTAACTACTCTAAATAATTTTCAAGACAATCTTATTGATTATTCTCTCATTAAATCCCAAGAAAAGGATTCCACCATGAAGGGAGAAGATCATCATACAAGCATCCATCTATATAAATTAAGTCATCTATATTTGAGCATTCAAGTCTTCAAATATTCGTCCCTCCCCCCCCACTCTCTGTCTCCATCAAGAATTGTGCTAAACCACAATATTAATTATACAAGGTTTTTCTTTCATGGATTCCTTTTAGGTTTTTGTATGAGCTAAAATCTATTACATGCCAACATACTTTATCATATGCAAATTGTTAAGATATAAGAAACTTCATTTTCAGATCTATCATCTACGATATGATAAAACTCTCTTTTATTTAATTTCATTTCAAGTTTTTCTTCAAGATGGGGTTTGATTCCAAGGAAAACTTCCCACTACTCAATATTTTTCTCATTATTTTTGTGTGTGGGTATAGGTATTGTTAGCACTAGCCTGGTTCTAGAAAGTTCAAGACTTGATAGATAGTCTGCAACTAAGTTCAATTCTAACCATACATAGGATTCCCTAGGTGACCTCCTCTTGGGAACAAGATGCCCCGAGTGACCTCTTCCCTAAAAACTATATCAAATTGGAATTACAATTTAGTGAAATATATTTTGATTGTTTATTTGGTACTTGTAAAAAACTATTTATTTTCTACCAAGTGTACATGTATAGAAAGTCTATCATTTCCTCCATTTTATCTTAGTTCTCATATCCCCCTATCAATTTTTCATATTGTTGAAGGAACCAAGATAGTCATTTAATGCTTGGACTCTTCTAGTACTATTTGGTTATCCCTCCTTATCTACAATAGGAAATAATGAATCAAATCCATCTCCTTCATTTTTCTTGCAGTGTCTAGATCTCATGCATTATAATCTTAGATATTATTTAGGTCTTTCATTTTCTCATGGAATTTACTAATTTAAACTGGTGTGTGATAACTTGTGTTGTTACAATTTTTCTTACCTCCCTTTATGAACCATATGGAGTGGATGTTACTTTATTTCATTTCATGATGTTCTTGCATATGACATTGTGACAATTTTAAATACCTGTCTTCCTTATAAATAATGTTTTAAGAATTGAGTATCAATATCTTATGTAATTTTCTTATTCATTTTTTAGCAAAAAAACCATTGAATATGTTGATTACATAAGAAGTACATAAGGGTCTTTCTTGAAAATAATGAACCTAAAGATGACATCGGCATAAATAATCATAAACCTTCTCCTAGGGTGTCTATTAATCACAAGGTTAGAGATATTACCATATTAAAGAGACCTAAATTCTCTCCTCCTAAGCCCACCTAAATCAATGTACTTTAAAGAAGCTAGTTAAGCCATTTCTTTAGATTATTTGAGACATTCATTTTTTATCAAAGTAATTTTTAGAATCTTTATGCTAAGAATTTTATTAATTATGTGTTCCATCTTTAAGAGTGTACACTTTCATTTTAAGACCTTCTATCCATCCTTTTACCCATCTGTTAGGTCTATGGATGCATTTATTTTCAAACTACTACCTTTGCTTGAGTTTCTACCTATTTTCCATTCTTATTTTTCTATCCCTAAGATTTTGATGGTCATACAAAGGCTCATAAAACCTCAGGTAAGGGTTAAGGTCATCCCTTACCCATGGTTATGGACAAAATTTTCCCTTACCCCTAGTAAGGGGCAAGGTCATAGCTTACCTAGACATATGCACCAAGATGGTGTGTAAAAAAGTGGACACTATGAAAAAAAGTCAAAAGTACACATAATGTGATTGTTTTATGTGTACTTTTGATCAAATTTAAAAATGGGCCTAGGCTCATTTTTGAGCCAAGGAAAAAAAAAAAAAAAACTAGACTTTTACATAACGTGACCACATTATAAACATGATCATGTTATACTTAACAAAAGGTGATCTCATTTTTAAGAACTAGAAGCATTGCTTCTAGCTCTCCATAACCCCATCGAGTTATGAAGAAACAAAAGCAATGATATATATATATATATATATATATATATATATATATATATATATATAAAGAGAGAGAGAGAGAGAGAGAGAGAGAGAGAGAGAGAGAGAGAGAGAGAGAGAGAGGTGAAGGAGATTCAAAGGAGGGGAGAGAGAGGGAGGGAGGGAGGGAGGGAGGGAGAGAGAGAGAGAGAGTTCATATTGCTCTACGGATAATTCCACAACACTTGTCACTTCTCTATTTGAAAATTTCATTTTTGTGTGCATGTGCAATGAAGACCTTCTATCACTACTTGAGCTACTAGTAGATGGTGAGTATTCATCATCATCATCATCATCATCATCTTACATAGGCTCGCATATATATGTTACTTCTTTCTATTGTTGCTTTCTCCTTTCTAGCTCTTTAGGTCATTATTTGTAACTTCTATCATGGGTCCAAGAATATCTTCCCACTCTTTTTCCATTAAATAAGTAGGCTTTATCTCTTAATCTTGAGTAATTGGTTAATAGTTTCATTTTTAATAGAATTCATAACCAGATTCTCCATTGCTAGTTTTCTTCTTGATCATTGCAACATTTTCTCCTCAAT
The DNA here is from genome assembly GCA_028749045.1 of Cupressus sempervirens. Classification (NCBI taxonomy): domain Eukaryota; kingdom Viridiplantae; phylum Streptophyta; class Pinopsida; order Cupressales; family Cupressaceae; genus Cupressus; species Cupressus sempervirens. Next base: position 485,518,254 of record CM053786.1, read on the forward strand.
TGAACATTTTTTAATCGATTGATATACAATCATAGTTTTCTATTGGCTAATATTTTAGGCATATGATTGAGCCCTTAAATCCACAAAAGAAATAAAATCTAGATGTAGTAGAAGAATAGTTTTAGATCCCCAATTTTAAAATTTCATCAGCTAGTGAATTTTCAAGTTTGAATGGCACCATTTGACAATTTTCATTGGCACCAAGAACTTCTAAAACAATAATAATTTTAAGGCATACATCCCCCATCATCCTCATAAGATGAAGGCTTGAACTAATTTCTAGTTGTTCTTCATCCAATGATTTTGAAGGGAATAACATTCTTACCAACAAATTCAGTTGCCAAGCACATTTTTTCCTTTTGGTTGTGTGGATCAAATTTTAGTATCAAAATCCTCTTGATGTCTTTTTCCCAATGTAGACGAGAATGTACAACCACTCTAATGTGCTATTTATTATCATCTTCAATTACTATTGTTAGAGTGTACATAATCGCAAAGGTTTTATCATCTTTACAAGATATAGACTCTAAAAGAGCACTAACAATTTGATACCTTCTATCTATTGATAATTTGAATAATGTATAGGCAAGACATCCAAATATAATCATATGCAATTTTTTTTTGAACAAACCTTCTCCTACTAAAAGCTTGTGCAAATAGATGATACTTAAAAAATACACCTCCTTTTTATGTATTGTTTGTGATAGTTTTTGAGATCCAAGAGTCTCATACATTGACATGCTCTGATGATCCTTTATATTGTTGAGACTACAAAGACCTAGTTAACATTAACCTTGGTTTCAATTAACACATGGTATGCATGTGAACCTAGATGTCAAATGATGATGATAAATACTCACCATCTACTAGTAGCTCAAGTAGTGGCATAAGGATAGAGTGTACATAACTACATAATCCTCTTGATGTCTTTCCCCAATGTATACGAGAATGTAAAACCACTATAATGTGCTTTGTCTTATCATCTCCACTTATTATTGTTAAAGTGCATATAACTATAGAGGTTTTATCAACTTCACAAGATATAGAATCCAAAAGACTACTAACAATTTGAATGATGGATAGGAAAGATATCCGAGGATAATCATATACAAACCTTTTTTAAATATACATTCTCCTACTGAAAGCCTACGTAAATAGATGATAGTTGAAACTTACACCTCATTTTTATGTACTGCTTGTAATTCCAATACTTGCAATATGGATTCCAAGGATCACCCAACTTCATAAAACAAGAAAGAAATCATCCACTGTAGAAGTCTCTGGAAGCACTTATATTTGTCAATAGAGGAGATACACCCATTTTATCTCTAATAATCTTAGATATCTCACCTTAATTTATGTTATGTCAGTTTTAAAGCTTTCTCCCAACTAGACCTCCTTCTCCTTTTATAGTACCTAAATGAAAATAGAAACATGAAGTTTAGTGATAAGCTCTACATATAACTTGAAAAAGAAGGTGAACTAAAACACAACTTAACATGATCTTATAAAAAGATATAGGAAGGATGACCAAAAATAAAGCATTTTAGTTTTTAAAAAACATATCAAACCTTGTTTGATTCAGAAATGTTATTTTTATCTTGACTTGGTACCTTTGTCCATCTCTACCAATCTATTCTTATTCTTTCTCTTTCCACTCTGAAGAATTTTGTGAATTAGGATTCCATGGTTGTACAAAGTCTTCATGAGAAATCCAAAAGAAATATTTATTTCTTACAAATAACAATATTTAACCCATACTACATACCACATTAACATGCAGAGTCATAACTACATACTTAAACCCAGATGCTTATACACACATTTGTTACAAAGGAAACATGATCATGTTTACAAGTGACAAAATGAATGTAGCATATGAAATTAAGTGTACAACATATGATAATTATGGTTGCATTTCCATACTCTCCAAATTTGGTGGCAGTGGCATATTGACATACTCTGATGATTTCTAAGATTATTAAGACTAGGAAGACCTAGAAAACATTCACCTTGGTTACACATAACACATGATATACATGTGAGCCTATGTCAGATGATGATGATGAATACTCACCATCTACTACTAGCTCAAGTAGTGACATAAGGTCTTTGTTGTACATGTACTTAGAAAACTTGTGATGAAGATGACACCTGTAATTACTAGACTGTCATGAAAACTTGTGATGAGATGACACCTCCAACTACTAGTATGTCATGGAAAAGTTATGATTAAGATGACACCTACATTCACCATAGCACTTATCAACATGTTTTATTGTCTCAAGATTTAAACTAAATTAACTATAAATGTCGAGCATCAATTTTTATTTCATCTCGACAAGAGATCCAATAATTTGTCTAACCATTCAAGAAGATTTTTTTTGTAGGTTTCCTTCTTTGTCATGGTGATGCACCCTCGGTTTAATTTTAGACCCTTCTTCTTCCTATTCTTGACATACACACAAAAACCCATCACTAAATTTTCCTACATGATAAAAATAAAAGAGAAAGTTTACTAAGATGAATTGACACACCTCAAATCCTTCAAAGGAAGTCTCTATCATTTCTTTAGAAGATGATTCATCTTCTAGTTCAACCACAAGAATATCTCTCCTATATCCGAACCTTACATTGTATAGTTGGATTGCAATTAGGTCTTCCCTTTAAGGGTTTCCATTTTGATGGACCATAAACTGAATGATTACAAGACCCACTGTTTGATTTCAAAAAGCTAAACTTTCCTTGATAGAATTGACATTTGAATCATTGTGAAAAACTCACTGTGCATCATCCCTCCAATCATTTATTTGATGAAATTATTCCACTTTTAAGTAGTTGCTTCATTATTTTTTCCTAATTACACTTATTAGGCCTTTGAACAATTGACTATACTTTTACATAGACATAACAAAAATGTGTTCTATCTAGTAAAGTCATACTATACATAACGTGACCGGCTTATGTCTAGTATAACATTTTAGTCATACAAAGAATAATGTGATCACTTTTTATTATAAAAAGTATGATCACATTTAGGTTTGGTAATAGGCCTGTTCAACTACCCAAAGGCTTGGGTTGATGTTTTCCCTCTATTTTTTGTTGGTTTGGATGTTTTTTCAATTTCTAAGATCAATTATCATCTTTGAATTCATCAAGTTTACAAATGGTGAATTGGGTATCTCTAAAATTAGCACCATAATCTCACATGCTTTCTTACCTTTCTAACCATATAATTTTTTTAAATTTTGGACAATATTAGCACTGTGAAGTTAATTTTTCTATATTAGTGTCTTGACAATACTCTCAGACATATTTCTACCATTTTTAATAACTTTTGACCTACTTAACCAAATGGATAATAAATTACATATTATTGTTCTACACTTGATTGTATAAAATTTTTTAAAAAAAGTTTTGATTTTAGATTATTTTGATGCAAGTTATGCCCAACGCATGAATAGGTACCATAATTTTAGGATGGAGTCACTTCAAAAAATCATAGAAAAAAACTACTTGTCAAAAAATTATGCAAAAATACACAACTTCTAGACCTCACTCTTACCTATCGTCCTACCAAATGGTTTTTCAAAATACTAAATATAATTATATGTTTTGTTGAGGTCACAGAAACAAATATGTTATTTTTAAAAACAAACAACAAGAATAAATGTGTGTGTGTGGGGTTTTACCCTCTTAATATTATCCAATTTTTTAAAAAATTAGTAGTTTAGGAACTAGATTTAGAGTACTACAATATCTATGTTTTACACATTTTCTCATTTTGAGTGCATGACCCTCAAATGGGTCTTCCAAGATTAGGTTTACCTAATTTTAGAAAAAAGGTGTCTACTTATACCCCACTTTTTGCACACCAACTTGGTGCACTTATCCACCTAAGGTATTTTTCCTAAGATCTCATGCTAATTTTGGGTTTGTAATTTGTTTTCTCACCCAATACAATCATACCTTTTCATTTCTATTTTGAAATTGTTATAAAAGGAGGCTTACAAACTTCATTTTCTAATCTATTAGAATCCATTATTATCTAGGGAAATTAATTACTATGGTGTAGGTTTATGCTATCAAGAGAAAGATCCATTCATGTCATACATTCAAGAAATCTTTCAAGATAAATTCAAGGAGTTCAATCCAAGAAAGAAAGGATTCATTTGAGGTCCTCATTTCCATGTCATCCATCATGAATTTCCTTCTCTAGAGCCATCCTTATTCTTCATTCTAGAGATATTGGAGTTAGTCATCAAGGAATGAGATCCATACTCATCTACCTTGCACAAACATTGAAGAAATCAACCCTTCAATAATTGAAGAGCATACTTGCACTTAAATGATCCATTATTTGGAACTTTTAGATTTATTGAATATCTGGAGACACCATACATTATTATTCTACATCTTAATTTATAAATCTTTATGGATAGAAAATTTGGATATGTCCACAAAGATTTGATAGTGAGGTAAATAATTACATTCATATTTATTTTATATGCTTTCTCATTTTAAGGTTAATTTCCAAAAGGGGTCCTGACAAATTCAATCTCCTTCCACAAAAAAAAACCATTTTTCTTGCATTTAGATGCAAATTTACAACTTTTTAATAGTAGTGAATTTAGATCTCATAACTAGGGTTTCAAATCTCTAGTGAAACTTTAGATTCTAGAATAGGTCAAGGATGACCTTGTGTAATATCCCATCTAATAATGAAATCTATTACCAAACCATAACACCTAATTGTAATTAATCAAAAGAATGTATGAATGGAATAAATAATTGATTGTTAGATAGATAATTAATAATTGATAAATCAATCAATCAATATATGAGTTTAATTAAATGGCATCATCAAGAAATATTTAGCAATAAATGAAGCTCAATATAAGAACAATATAAGAATTAATTATCACCTATAAACAAATGAACTAATAAAGAAATACATTAATAAAATATTGATTTATCATATTAAATAAATCTTACACTAAAAAATCCTAAGTAATCCTAATTACTATATTGAAATGAAAGTTAATTAAAAAGACATGACCAACCACGTCAAGGTGTACACTCAAAAAGGTGCACTTCTCCAAGTCCTTCTATTCAAGGGATCTCATGGATTGAGAGGTTCAAATGCCAACCTAGAGTTCCCTAGTCATGATGTGCAAAGGAATACAATTAAAAATAAAATGGCTCTCAACTGAGCATAAGAATGCAACCCCTTGCAAGTACACCATAAAATGGGAGATTATAAGACAAGAGAAAGGATGCTAATGTCCAAGAACTACTATGAGATGCTATGCAAAATGAAACTAAACTATATGAAATACAAGCTAACTAGCAAGAAAATGAGTGTTACAAGCCTTCTAATTAAACTAGATGTGTTATTCTAATGCATAAAAGAAATTATACTAATGCAACATGATTCTAAGCTAAAATGATATGAAAATATGGGGGTATGAGGCCACAAGATCTTCCAATGCTCCAAGAGTTCCTATAGGAAAACCTGCAACATAACAATAGTGCCAAAGAGTGGATCCCTAGATGAGAAGATATCTCTCTCTTTTAAAGAAGTACAAATGATGTAGATCATGAGACAAGAGGATCTAATAAAGGGTGGGGAGTTTTATTTTGTATGATCCATATACACAATCATTTTAACCAATCACAAAGAGTGTACTTTTGTATCTCCATGTGAGACAAATGACTATTCTTTTATTTTAAAAATGGGAAAATGCTTCTATGTGTGCAACTTAGGATAAGAGATGAATGAGTTATTTTATTTAATTAAAGGGGGGAATTTTCCTTTTAATTAAATAAGAATTTAGGATATAGTGGTAAAACTATAGGACACAATCAAACAAATTGATTTTAAATATTTGATCAAGATAAATGATTTAATAATTATAGTAAAAATGCTGAGAAGGGGGAAAATAGTCTAGATGACCATTTTTAGCTAATTACATTTCCCCCTCTTTGACTAATGTGTGACTGATATAGGAACACATTATGTCAAAGAATAAAGAATCCAAGCAAGCACTAAAGTGATATGACCCTGAAGAATGAAGTGTAGAGAGAGATAGTAGATCCCGAATACACAGTTTGGTAGTGACAATACTGGCAACTAGGAGAGAGAGATAATGCCAAAACTCAAGACAAGGAATGATAAGTAGATAGACCAAGAAAAAATAGAAAGGTCAAGCATATGGTCATGAGAAATAGATAGCCACAAGAAAAAAATAATTTGCAGTGATGATAAAATATTCCTACCCCCTTGGGATCAAAATTGAAATGAGGTAGAGGAGATACAAAAATGAGTGGAATGTGATCAAATAGAGATTAATCAAGGTCCATGATGATAGATAGACATCCAAGAGTGACCATTAAAAAGTGATAGTATTCCCCAATTTAACTAAATTTGACCAAGGAAGATAAAGTATTAAAATTAGGTCAAAACAAGAAAAATAGTGGAATGGAAGTGAAATGGAATGAGGAAGAAGAGTAGAAGGAATGAGGAAATGATGATCCCCTAGCAAGATTTGAATATTAAGCCTCAAAAGTTTAGCTAACTATGTAGAAGAAGAAGGAAAATTTGAAATGCAATTTTTACACTCAAGATAACTCAAATTTCAAATTTGATCTTGAAAATGGATCCAGGACATTGAAATTAGCCAGGGTGCAATTTTTGCACAGTTAGAAGGAGTTCAAAAATCAGGTCAAAAGTTACAATGGGGTCACTTTAAAATCATTTTGTATTCTTGTAATTTTGAGAACTTTGAGTATTTGAGAGAGAGAGATGATGGTGTAGGGAGGTATTCCAATTGCATCTCACCATTTTGAGTGCAACCAGTTGCATAACCAACCTCTACAGTATGGTGCCTTGATAAGTTTTTGATTTCACAAGCATTTTAATAGTTTTTCATAGGGTTTTATAGGTTTTTAGCAATATGTCATGCAATACTTTAGAAAGTATGATATAGGATTTTTGGTATACAAAATTGTTTGTTAACTTCCTATGAGCTTACCTACACGATGTTGGGAAACTCAACATAATTTTGGTCAATGAAGAAGGTTAAATCTTTACTTGTTCAACCTCTACACTTTAGGCTCTATAGGACCTAGGTGGTTGTACCTTAACTTTTAATGTAATAAAGATTTTTATTGCAAACTTAGTGACACTCTTGAGTTGGCAATGGCTCTTAAGGACAAATCTAAGCACTTTGAAAGGCTTTAAAGAGAATGAAAGTATTATGAGATAATCTATGCAATACTGATGGATTGAACCTCACTAGCCTATGCCCATGCATATACACTTATAAGAAACATACAATGACCAGTCCTTAGCCATTTTGGGCAACTAGAGTCAATTCCCACATAATCTTATTATTCGAACCCTTAGCGATAGTATGTACCCCATCCACACCAGATAAAAGGAGAGATAAATGCAATCCTATGCCTAGGTGAATTTAAACCCAACTTAAGGAGACCAATGTAGAACAAGTTCATGCATTATTTCCATTCATTGATATAGTGGTATTAATCTAAGAAAAATAATGAAGAACATGAGATATTTAATACACCATAAGCCAAAAGAGATTTAAAGGAACTATCATTTTTTCTATTTCTTCATAATGAAGTACAAAAGAGGAGCTCATATTCAAGAGCCATTCAGTATATACACAAAGATAAAATTATTTAATTCATATTAAAAATTGCAAAGTGTTTTCTCCAATATTATTATTCTTCCCCCTTATTTCAAAATGCTACTCTAATAAATATAGGTCTTGGTACCTTTTCCTTACAAAATGAAAAGGTGTGAACAAGCTTCAAACCTTTACTTAACCAAAAATAATTACCTAATTATGCAAAAAAAAGATAGAAAATGCACAATTGTTATCAAGCTCCTTTAGCCTCTTCTTTAGTAGCAACAGTCATATCCTCGACCTCCTCACACACCTTCATGTACACTTCAATCCATTTCGTTAACTGGGCATGAGTGGTCCATGTGAGAGTAAAAACCATTGGGGTAAAAGCCTGTAGATCACTCCACCTCTTTCCTTGGGCTATTCTGACCTCATTGATGAATTTGGAAAACTTACTCTCCATGGAAATCAACTTGTTAAGTAATCTATGAAATGTATCCATTTGAAAAGTCTTGTCATCCTTGTATCCTTTTATCACTAACTATAGAAACATTTGGAATTTGTGTATCTAATCTTTGAGTGATTTAATCTTTCCGTCTTCATCAATAATTGAAGGAATACACAAATGCTCAACAATAGAGATTTCCTTTTGCTTCTCTCTGAGTTTCTTCTTTTCTTGAGTAATATAAGCTAGATCTTTTGCTATTGTGTCAAGGAAATAAATAGTATTCCTAATCTAAACAAGTGCATTAGGATCCTTTTTAGTAACTTCAAACAACTTATTTAATTCAACCTTTGACGGTCCCATTTTCTATCTAGTTTTGATAACCTTTCTATTCCTTTCACAAAGAAATCTAACATGTTTGAAATATTATTGTATCCCTCAAATATTTCTTTACATTTTTCTAAAATAATATTTGATTTTTACACAAGCACTTCTTTCAGTGTATTTCTAGGACTTTCTTCTTCATCAATGACATGAGATTTGTGAATAGCCACTATAATGGAAACTTCACTCTTTACTTAATTCCTTTTCCAGCCTTTGAATCTTTACATGCATTTTATTAATAATAGAATTCATGTCCATTTATCTTTGTTACAAATCTTTAATCATTTCTTTCATATGCCTAATTTGAGCTTGGTTGAACATTGACTCATGAGAGAGTCTGGCACTAGTAAGTTATGGATTTGTATTCTCCATAGTCTATATTAGGGCCATTCCTTCCTCACCTTATGAAATGTCAATCAAAACATTCCTTCCTCACCTTATGAAATATCAATCAACTTTTTTGCTTGTTTCCTTTGAATTTTACCAAGGTAGCCAATATCTCTATTCTTAGATCATAACCTGTTCCTTCCACCTTATCTAGTGACTCAAATTCTAACACCAAGGTATAATCCTCCTTCTTCATTATCTGGTCAAGTAACAATAACTTCTTGAGAGTCAAACCTAGAAAAATTAGAATATCACTCTTTTTAACTATCTCTCTAGCTTCATCCTCAGTGTAAGTGATATTATCCAGATCCAATTCACCCATCATTTTCTGTATAATTGCATCATGTTGTGACTCATCCACCTCTTCAAGTCTCTTGACATTTTTCTCCTCAAAATCTTTCATTTTTTACTTAATCTATAAATCCTTTAATTCATGTGATTGAATTAAATTTTCATGTTCAATAAAGCATAAAGAAATGACTTTTCTCTAATCTTCAATATCTATTATTGTATCATTATCCATTGTTTGCGCATGATATCCATGATTTTCTTCTAAATACTTGAGGGAAGGCCTTGAGAGTAGGCCCTTTATCATCCTTCAAACTCTCAAGAACTTGAGCAATCTCTACAGATGCTTCTATTGGAAATGTAGAATAGACTAGGTGACTAAGAGGGGAGGGGTGAATTAGGAACCAATAAAACTTTTACTTCAATTCACCAATTAATCCTTCACAAAATAATCTGATCTAATTACATACATGAAAGTCTAAAAGCAATAAAACATTCATAACACTTGACATAATAATTGGTAACCCAAAAACCTTCCAAATAGAGAGTAAAACTGGAGTGGGATGATACCCACTACAATATAAAGTTGGCCTATTTAGGCTTACAATTGATCACTTCTGGTGATCTACCCTATTAGGAGCAATAAGGACTATTAGGTTCACCTTGTAAAAGAAATTATACAATATAATAAAGTATGTACTTAGTTAGGAGATTCTATATAAGACTATTAAGTCCACCTTATTAGAGGATTTGACTGATGCACCTATTAGGATGAACTAGTAGTTGATATCTACTCTACAACTTGGTTTGCTAAATGAGATTCCTTTGATGTAGAATAATCACCTTGCTGTCATAGATGAGACTCTGGTTTTCCTTATACTACTTATAGCCTTTACTCTTTGATTTGCATTCATACTTGTTACACATTCATATTTGGATATGATAAGATATCTTACATTTATATCAATCCAAATAATTACCTTCTAGAATTGGCTACAATACTATATTTAACAATCTTCACTAGGTCAAATCAATGCTAATACTCAAGTTCTAAAGACCACTTGGGTGATATAGTGACACATAACAACATAGTGAACTTGGCAAACTTTGGCACTCAGTCCAAATTGATCACTCAGGAGTAGATGTGTACTTGGTTAACACTAATGACTCAACAAACACTATAGAACTTGGTTGACACTATAGAGCTTGGTTGACACTAAAAATTGGTCAATACTACTAAAGCTCTACTCAGTTAACACGGCTAGCTCAGTTTACACTGTCTTTCTTTTCTACTTGGTTAACACTTCCTTTATGTCTAGTTGACACTACAACAACTCGGTTTGCATTGTGAAGCTCGATAACAATGTAATGAACCAAATGATTAAGTATTTTGACACTAATAGACAAATGGTTTGGCCATACGTTCAACAATCTCCCCCTTTGGCATTAGTGACAAAAACACTTATCATACCTAATTTTTTTTGAATGCACAAAAATGATAATTCAAAACTCCCCCTACCAATGTGCTTGGGGTTGTAGCTCAATTTTTATTGCTGTGTTGATACTTGGCTGACATTGACTCTATTTTTTATTTTTCAAAATTCTTTTTTTTGCTTTGCTACATTTTATATACATAGATTCCTACTATACAACTATATTTCCCTATTATAGTTGTATATCTACCTTTTATATGATATAGCTACATTTTGCACTTTTTTGACACAAATGACAAAAATACATATTCACAAGGTAATACCAAAATGTGAGAGGAAATCACCATGTACCTTCAAAATTAAGGACATGGTTTTTTCCCAATTTTCTTACAAAAATTTTGAAGCATGCAAAGCTATCTGAACTTTAGCTAATAACTCCATCATATGATAGGCAATAGAAAAGTTGTTATCATGGATTAATGTCTTTGCATGAACAATATGTTTTTGTATTATACCCATGTTAAGAATTATCATACTCTGAATGTCTGACAATGTAGCTCTGATTCTTGCTTCTTCTCTCAATAATTATGCCTACAAGTCTATCAAATACTTGATCTTGATGAAATATGTTGAGCTAGTGCTAGTGTCAAGTGACAATAGGTCTGCACTTGTAGTATCAATATTTAACAACTTGTCCTTGATTTCCTTGGTAAAGCTTGTAGTATTACTTAGTTTTATAAACAAGGAAACAACATTATTTATAGTTCTCTCAAAGAAATAAAAATAGTGGATAGATTTACTTGATCTATTACAATCTTCTGTGCCACATTCTCTAAAACCTTGTTATCAAATTTTATTTCTGCTCTCTATAGTTGTTTTTCTTGATCTTTCAAATCTCATTGAACTTGTGAACTATGTCAACAAGTTGGTTCAAAATAGATTTCTTATCATCAATTTCAATATTAAGTGCATCAATGAATATACCTTTGATATCTTCTAGTACTTGATTTCTTTTCTTCTTCTCTACTCTTAGCTTCTGTTATTTGGCCCTTTTCTTCCAAAGTTCTCCAAGAGTGTCAATCTAATCAAGAGTGAGATTGGAGAGATCCCAATATGGAAATACTATATCTTCTTCAAGATCAACTTAATAAATGGAGGCTTCTATCTCTTTTACTTTAACTTTTGGAATAGGTGAAGGAATGATTTCCTCACCTTTACTCAAATCCTCAGTGCTTGGTTGAGGCTTGACCTCAACTGTCATTGCACTTATTGTAGAATTACTTGTACAAGAAAGAACATTATTTATTTGAGAAAAAAAAACAATAGTGGGAGTACTTACAATACCTTATTGGGACTTGGTCTGGCTTGATGCTAAGAAGAGTGGATCTTGCTTCTTAATAGATTGAATGTTGGTAACAATACTCATCACCGAACTTGGTAAGATAGCTCCAAAAATTAATTGAGTTCTAGGTTGAAAAATGTTTAGCTAAATTTTCTATGACTCAGTTGCAATCTTCTTTGAGATAGATATCACTAAGGCTTTTCTTAGAGAGTTAGGGAGGGAGGCCATTACCTCTACTGCAATCTTTTTAGGATTTTAATCTTGGATATTTAGAATGTTAGGTAGATCCTCATCGACTGTTTGATCATCTTGTTCCTCTTCATCATCATCTACATCATCAACTTTCATAACTTCCTCAATGGAATTTATAACATGCAATCCATAAATATTGTTCCATTCATTTGTATTGGATTACGTAACTAATTTAATATCATTTGACAAAATCAAGAATGCATTGAACTTAGGAGTTATCTTTTGTTCATGCTTAGTCAATGCTTCCTTCACTTCCTTGTCTGAAAGATGTGGCATAACCTTCCTCAAGGTTTGTTCATGGATATCCTTGGAAAATATTACAACATTATCCCAATGAGGTGCTACTTCCTTAATTATAATATATAGAACTTGAATATTCAATCCACTTAGAGAGTATTTCAATTTTTCCATCTTTTCCACTAAGGCTTCTTCAATCTACCTTTTCTCTTCTTTACTTCTTGTTTCATACTTAAGAGATTTGAAATATGCCATACCTCCACCTTCTATGAGTCTTCTTAATCTTTCTTCAAAGGTAGGAGAAGACTTTTGAAAAGATACATGCTACTCTTCTTCTTCATCTTGAAGTTTGAGCTTCTTCCTTGACTTAGTGGGTCTCTTGGTGAAGAATGCAGGTGAGGACGTTGTAGCTCTTTTTATTATTAGTACTCTCCCCTTTTTCTTTGGAGGATCTTCTTCTATTTATTACTCATTTTATTTTTCATGTTCCTCTACTTCTTTTTCATCTCTAATTTCATCCCCTTTACCTTCTATGAGTAGAAGAAGGGGAATCCGATTTCACATACTCCTTTTGAATCTTTTCCAACTTCTTCCTTCCTCTTTTTAGAATATGAGGAATATTTATTTCAAGAGAAATCTTGGTTTTTCCTTCATCATAGGTTCTAAAATAGGGTGCTTTAGGGTTCACAAGCTTATTGAAAAGAGCCTCAATGATGTCCTTAGTATCATTAATATTTACCTCATCGCTAAGAGGTTTTACCCATGTAACTCTGGGTCTAACTACCTGAATATGTACCTTGTCATAGTCCACAAGGAAACATATTTCTTGTTCATAATCATCCACTAGTTTCTTAGGTATTCTAAACCTACTCTTCATACTTTCCTTGAAAGTATCAAATATGCATCAGCGATGCCCTCAAAATTATCTCCCATTTTAGCTCTAAGTCCATTGATCTGATATGCAATGGATCTATCCTTCTTCCATACTAAATTTCCCTTGGAAGGAAATATTTTTGAATATAAAAGAATAAACATGCCAAAAGAGAACCAAACTTATATGGATTTATCTTTGATTTTTAGATGCTCTCCATGTTCTTTCTCAACTAGCTCAGCTACAATTTGACGAGGTCAAAAGATAGATTATTCTTGACTACCTTGAATGCTAAGTCCATAGCTTCACATGAGACACTATTTAGTTAGATGGAATTATATATATATTGTGAGCAATCACATGAATTCCAAACTTGATCTCCATGTTTTTAACACCATTTAACTTCATTCCTCTACCATCCCACTTGGCAAGAGTGACCTAGGGTTTTGTTGTTTTAGGTCTATCATGCATGGGAAACCCAACAACCCTATGAATCATTTTCTTTGTTATTTGGATGGGTTGGTCAAGTTAGAATTTCATGTCATGAACACAAATTAGAATAAACCTAATCCACTTGATTTGGAAATCCCTTGGTATATTTAGAATGTGGGTTAAACCCTTTACTTCTAGGTGTTTATGCTTGGGTTTTAGGTTTCCATCAATGCATAGTGCTTCATACAATTGATTCATCTCTAGAGTTCCCAATTATCAAATCGAATAGTGATAAAAGGATCTAATATCATGTATCAACAATATCTTTGGAGGAATTTTCAAATGTATGCCGATTGGGTCTAGTTCCTCTGCAATTGTAGGACAAATCTTGAATGTCAGGACTTCACACTCAACATTCCTTACCAAGATCTTGGAACCCTTGTTAACCTTGCTCCTAGATAAGGATGCCATATTGCTCGATGATGGAATTATACAATTTGTCAAATTCTCTTTGAATTTCTTGGGGGCTTAGAATGCTCTGCTCTATTTTCTCTAAATTCATGGTGAAGAATGAAACTTTTTGATTCATTATTTTAATCAAACTCTTGTCTTTAAGTTGCCATAAATGCATTATTCTATGGACAAATTAGTGACATCTTATTAAATTCAACAGACATGAAATGCTTGATTAAGTTTTCAACTTGGTAGATACCTTTGATCTTTAACTTAGTAAGCATAAGCTCAACCATGTATTGAACTCAATATACACCATATAAACTTGGTGAGAACTCTAAACTTGGTTAGTTCATGTAACTTGACTTTACTTGGTAAGGTCATGTAACTTGACCTTGCTCGTTAAGGTCATGCAACCTGACCTTGCTAAGTAAGGTCATGCAACCTGACCTTGCTCAGTTAGGTCTAAGATACTTGGCTAAAACTTCCATTCAAATTAGTAATCCCAATGCATATGAAATGATGATTTGGATCTTCTTCCTTGCTGACTAGAATTGATATAGGATGTTTCTTCTGAATCATAGTTCTAGTGATATCTATGAATAATCAGTTTGAAATGGTTGAATTACACAACTCATTGACTTGGGTGTCAACATTTTTTAGGACTTTGACTTATATTCTCTAGAGATTTCTTTATCCATTTCTGCCTCATTTGAGTTCTCATATTGTTATCCTTTTCTCTTCTCATCTTTAATTTTAGCTCGGTTCATACATTTTCTAGCTAGATGTCCAAGTTCTATGCATATTGATGAGGCCAATTATTGCCTCTGTTTTATGTTAATTTTAATACTCTATTTTAATATTGGCAAGACATTTGTGAACTTATGCTTAGTTGAACTTGTGATAAAGTCCAGATAGAACCATTAACCCATGGGTAGATAGTTATGTCATATTTTGCCAATATTATACATATAATGCAGTAATTCATATAACCATCAGAATGTGTGTTCTAATATTTGCATTTGATTTGATTATGCTTATTTGCAAATATTTCAGCATCATAATTAACTTGTTAAGGAGTGAGCTAGACGATGGTCAACAAAATTTAAGGAGGAGCGTTAAAGCCCAACTATAGTGGAAGAATAATAATGGTACTAGGAGACACGACTGCTACAAAGGGCGAGCTATTATTCTAGGAATGCAGGGATGAAGTGTTTCTATATATTCCCTCTGCATTTATATAGTGCTGAATTGGTTACCCAAACTTTATTTCTTGTACTACGAGCTATTATATTTCCTTCTTCTTCTTTGGCAGATTTGTAGTCAGTTTGTTTTCTTTCCTATTCTAGAATAAGTGTTGATCCTCTATTTATAGGGATTGGATTGATAGTTTTGGTGTTAGAGAAAAGTTTATGGAAAAACATTTTTGACTCCTGTAGTAAGTTGTTTTATGGTTTTATGTATTGTTCTTATGTAAGGAGTTTTGGAATATAATGAAATAATTCTTGGTTTACATTTTGTGCTATTAGATTAGTAAAAGCCAACCAAGGGGGCCCACTTGGCAGGTGGATTAAATTAGAGTAGTGTAGATTTATTTCCAACCTGCAACATCATACTTTGTGAGTGTTCCTACAGCATTTGTAAGATTAGTTATAGTGGATGGTCTAAGTTGAAATATAAGTTAGCATATAGTTATATTTCTAGCATTCATTTTAGTAAAGAGTTAAGTGTGTTACTTTCTTGTAGCACTAGTTTAGGTTCATTCTTTGCATTTTACTTTCTTGTAGCATAAGCATAATGACTCCTTAAGAAACCTAGTGCACATATCGTACCGACCATTTCAAGTATTCATCCCTAGGTTGAAAAATTAGATGCACCTCATGGTGGGATAAGTAATCCTTAGATTGAATAAACTATTCTTGAGTAAGGCTTTAGACATTATTATCATATACCTATTGTGAGACAGATCATTTTTGGCACCATTTCTGGGGATGGTGTCAAGCTAGGAATATCTTTTTGGGTCATAGTTTTTTAAATTAAGTTTTTAGAAATTTGTAGTTCTAAAAAGTTTCTTCACAAGTGTGAATAATTCAATCACATGCATTGAAGAGGAAGACAATGAGATGAGTATGGAAGATTTCTTCCATGAGAGTCTATTAATTTGAACAACAAAATTGAAGAAGAAGTTTAGTTTCATTTTGAGGATGCAAGCCCTAATTTTCCTACAGGATCTTCCTCTAGAGTAGAGCCTTTGGACACAAGTAGTCTTCAACCTTTTTTTGAAATCTTGGCTAGCCTTCTTGATAGTTCTAGTCTAAATCCACCTATTCTTAACAATCCCATAGACAATGCTCCTTTTTAACAACAACCCATAATCAAATAACTCTAGTAATGGCACACTACTTTTCCATTTCCTCTCCTGAACCTCATAACCAATGCTAATCTCAAAAATATACCCTCAGCTTCTCTTCCAAAGATTTATGGCCTTGTAACTGAGGATCCTAATACTTTCTTGTTTGAGTTTGATATACTTTGTCATAGCTTTGACTATAACGCTAATGCCCACTAGCTCAAGTTGTTTCTAGCAACACAGAAAGAATCAACCTTATGATGGTTCATGGGCTTAGGAGCCAATGTAGTAGGTACCTAGGATGAAATAAAAACTCTTTTTTTGGAAAAATACAATGATTACTACAATGGAAGTGATCTAATAGGAGATCACATTTTTAGAATATCACAAAAGGAGAATGAAACATTGGAAGACTATGTTTCATGTTTTTTATTTATAATGTAGAAGAACCCCCAACATGTATTGTTAGAGGATTCACAGAAACTAGTCTTCTTGAGAGGGGTAAATGACAATTGTCTAGAAGCACTAGACCTAATGGTTGGTGGTGATGTATACCAATCTTCTTGGGATGACCTCAAGAAAATCTGTGTTAACTACTCAAAGTCAATTGTGAAGAAAGGCAGAGGATACCGGTTCACAACCACTAAAGGAATTATTTAGGGTATTTCAAAGCTCGAGTTATCTAATCTACTCTTAGATTTCAAGAAGGACATCATAAATGATGTCACTACACATCTCAACACAATGACTATAAAGAAGAAGCATGTAGAAGCTAAATCATGATTGGCAGAGTACTATCCTCACTACCGCAAAAGGTGTTAATCTTTTGCCTGGAGCTCTTCAATAAGAATTCCTTCAAGTATGACCATAATAGAAACTTTAAATCCACATAAAATTTAAATTCTCCATTCAATTTCTAATTTCTTTTTTTTCAACGCATCTCATTTCTTTGTCTGCCACCCACCCATCTTCTACGTCATCATTTTACAATACTTTCAATACAATGGTGAGTTTACTGATGTAGGTTGTCGCTACTGACCTTTGAATCTCACCACCTTTATTTGGCATGTGCAATGATCAAATTGGTAGGTATAATCTTTTCAAAAAAAATCATTTTTAGTGCATAGATTTCATTGGTTATATCTATTACTACATTAAATATATTGTTGCGATGTTATGCTAGTTCTGTTCCTCGTGCCAAGTATGATAAGTGAGGACACATGCCCATGTTTCATAGGGGGCAGGGAAGGTTACTAATTCCTAATGACATTTCTATTTATTCATTAAATCCTCAAAACTGAACTCTCTTTGTTTGATTAAAATATAGCTGCCATAGTACACAAGTGTCAAGTGTCGTACCTTTATTCTTGAATAATTCCTCATTATAGACTAAGATGTGACCCAAATTAAATTTTGAAGAAATTCTCACATATATTTATTTCTATTAAAATCACATTATTATTGTTCATGACATAAATTCACAGAAAAGAATGTGAAAAGGGTCTGCGAATTAAAAAAAAAAGAAAAGTTTGAAATTCACAAGAGAAGAAGGTAATTGTTTCAAATAGAGTAGAGGTTGAAATTAGTAAGCACAAATGAGAGGACAGTTGTAGTGATGTGAACTAGTGGAACATAGTGTTTTACTTTCAAATGTAGAAGCAGTAAGAATATTTAATGCATGTGGCTAGCTAGGATATTTCTTGAAACCTAGAGTTTGATGAAGAAGCAGCTAGTGAATTTATACATACATTTGAGGAAGGTGAAGCAATAGTATGGGGATTGACAGTTGTTGCTGCAATGTATGAATAGTAAAAGGAATAGAGCTTCCAATAGTAGAAGAACACTACCCCAATGCATATGATGCTAGATTAGCTAGGGCCCAGTTTTTCATACCAAGTGGCCCTCCATTAGATATTACTAAGTAGGGTGCAAAAGAATGTCTCTTTCACCATTGTATAATGAGTTGGCCATACATATTATTAGGTATTTTACATGTGAAGGAAAATTTTCATATTTGCATGCACATCATTTTAAGTTACTCAGTTATGTACAGCATAATTTTCTAGTGAATGTTCCCAATTTCTTGTACAATATGTTATGCATTAGTGTTGAGGAAACCCAAGAAAGGGAAGGACAACTCTATTACTCACCATGCCCCAATCAAATTTCTCAAATAGAGATCTCTTAGAAATGCCTCTCCTGTGTCATGGGTAGAATTTGTCCAGCATAAAACCCTACAACCTCAAAGTACCCCTAATGAATAGCTTAGTGAAGATAATGTAGTCCCCATTTACACAACTACTAAGTAAAGCACCCAAGGAAATGTGCAAGAAAATGTGCCTTTACCCACCCAAATGAGAAATGTACCTACTTCTACTTGAGAAAAGAGGAAATAAAATTAGAAGAAGAAACCTCAGCTCCAACAGTAGAAAAATGAAACCCTACAATTTTAAAGTAAAAGAAAACAAAGTCAATTCCTATAGCATCCACTCCTACAATAGAGACACTGAAAAGGGTTAGTAGGAAAAAGGCTGTGGTGCTTAAAGAAACTCCTATGTGAAAAAGCCCTAGAATGAAAGGGAAAACTCCTAAAGTGTCCATAGAAAACTAGTCCACTTCACCCAAACCATCTAATGAATAATCTCCAATATAAGTTATCTTGGATGATTCCCCCAATCAACCTGAAATTCTAGACATTCCTCAAAACCTTGATGAGGAATGTAAGGTTGAGATGAATGAAAGCTAAAATAATCCCCCAATAAGTCAACAAGATATTCTAGGCTATAAAGAAGAAAAAGCCCCAATAATGCATCAGTTAGCCTGTTCAAAAACTTCCCTAGTTCCCTATAAGCAAACATGGTTTAAAAATTTCTTGGAATAGTCATGGAGGGAACAGAGGAAGAAAAATAACTGGGAAGATGAAAGTGGCCTAATTACCTTACAAATGCTTCTTTTTTGATTTTGTAATAAACATGTGTTAACAGAAAAAAGAAATGAAGAAGGTAATAATAGTCCAAGGTGAAGAAATTGTAGACTTAAAAGTGCAATTGGAAAAATAGAAGCAAAAGATGGATCATGTCCTTAAATTGGCTGATCAAATAATTAATTGTAGGCCACCACCTAGGATCTATGCAATTTGTTTAAAATAACAATTCCTTTTATTCCAGCTCATGATGACCCTTAGAGATATAAATACAAAATTTAGGTCAGCTCAGGAATTCTATGGTTTGTACCAAACTCTTCCATCATGGCATCAAAATTTACTCTATGAATTATATGTGCACAATTTCATTATCCCTACAAAAACTCAATGAAATCCTTTATTTTACATAGGGGATATACACCTTAGGGCCCTAATGTCATGGATGCACAATGAGGCCAATTATGATAGACAGTTGAACAATTACAAAGATGAAGAGAGAACAAAACCCCTACCATTAAGAGCAGAGAGCAATAAACCAAAAGAAATCCTTAGGGCCTGGTTCAAGATAACCTATGGAGATGTTCATAAGGAGATAAGAAAGCAAGTCTTTATGGCTAGATTAAAGGTATATGCATAATATGATAACATGCATTACTTTTTCTTTCAAAGAGCCATGGCTAGGTTAAAAGTAGATGGGGTAGATTACTTGAGGGAGTTAGAAGATTAGAGCCACATAGTCCTATCAACCTAGAGGCAACCCTTCATCGAGCTCCAAAATACATACAATTGGGAAGGCAGAATAGACCAAAAATTTGGTGTCCATTAACAATGCAACCACCTATGCTCCTTTGGCCCATGTATGACATTAACTCTGAATGAATTCATAGGTTGTAGGAGGATCATAGAAGGGAAGTCTGGGAAAGAACAAGAGGATTCTACTACACCTTTAGAAGTAATAGGCAAGGGAGGAATGAAGTTGGAGACTTCTGATCAATGACCAAAAGATGCAATGCTTGAGGACAAGCATTATACTTACCAGGGGGCAGATGATGAGGCCAATTATTGCCTCTATTTTATGTTAATTTTAATACTCTTTTTTAATACTACCAAGACATTTGTGAACTTATGCTTAGTTAAACTTATGATAAAGTCCAGATAGAACCATTAACCCATGGGTAGATAGTTATGTCATATTTTTCCAATATTATACATATAATGAAGTATTTCATATAACCATCTAGATGTGTGTTCTAATATTTGGATTTAATTTGATTATGCTTATTTACAAATATTTCTACATCATAACTGACTTGTTAAGGAATAAGCTGGAGGATGGTCAATAGCATTCAAGGAGGAGTGTTAAAGCCTAGCTATGGTGGAAGAATCATAATAGTACCAAGAGACACAACTATTACAAAGGAGGATCTATTATTCTAGGAATGCAGGGATGAAGTGTTTCTATATATTCCCTTTGTGTTTACTATTGTGCTGAATTGGTTACCCAAACTTTATTTCTTATACCGGGAACTGTTATATTTCCTTCTTCTTTGGTGGATTTGTAGTTAGTTTTTTTTGTTTCTTATTTTAGAATAAGTGTCGATCCTCTATTTATAGGGATTGGATCAATAGTTTTGGTGTTAAAGTTTATGGAAAAACATTGTTGACTCCTATAGTGAGTTGTTTTATAGTTTTATGTATTGTTCTTATGTAAGGAGTTTTGGAATATAATGAAGTAATTCTTGGTTTACATTCTATGTTAGTAGATTAGCAGAAGCCAACCAAGGGGCAGGGATGATAACCCAAAAACCTTCCAAATGGAAAGTAAAACTGGGGTGGGGATGATACCCACTATAGTATAAAGTTGGCTTGTTAAGGCTTACAATTGATCACTTTTGGTGATTTTCCTTGTTAGGATCAATAAGGACTATTAGGTCCACCTTGTAAAATGATTAATACAATACAATGAAGTATGTACTTAGTTAGGAGATTTTGCATAAGACTATCAAGTCCACCTTGTTAGAGGACTTGATTGATGCACCTGTTAGGATGAACCAATAGATAATATTTTCTCCACAACTTACTAAATGAGATTCCTTGATACATAGAATGATCACCTTGTTGTGATAGATGAGACCTTTCTTTTCCTTATACTACTTGTAGTCTTTACTCTTGAATTCACATTCATACTTTTTACATATTAATATTTAGTTATGATAAGATATCTTACATTTATATCAATCCAAATAATTACCTTCTAGATTTGACTACAATACCATATTTAAGAATCTTCACTAGGTCCACTTAATGCTAACACTTGGGTTCTAAAGATGACGTGGGTGATATACCGACACTTCAAAACATAGTGAACTTGGTAGGATCTAGCACTCAATTGACACTAGTGCTCGGTCCATATTGATCACTCAGGAGTAGGTGTGAACTCAGTTAACACTGATACCTCAGTAAACAATATAGAACTCAGTTGAAACTACAACTCGATCAACACTACTAAAGCTCTACTTAGTTAACATGGCTAGCTTATTTTACACTGTCTTTCTTCTCTACTTTGTTAACACTTACTTTCTTCCTAGTTGATACTGTAACAACTCACTTTGCATTGTGAAGCTTAGTAACAATGTAACCAACCAAATGATTAAGTGTTTTGGCACTAGTAGAAAAATGGTTTCAGCATAATGTCAACAAATTCATTATCATAATAATCATATGAAACTAATGATATGGTGGCTTCCTCTTTCTACCATGGTAAGGAGGTCAAAGCAGTAGATCTAAGCTCAATTGTGTCAACTGTTTTCATTTTAGCTTGATCAAAAATTTAAATTTCCTCAATATCTTTATCCTTTTCTTGCTTCACATACTCTTGGTATAGTTCATCAAAGTTTTGAATTCATTTTTCAATTCTCATCACTTCTAAGTCTACATTTGAGTAAAACCACGATAGACCCTTACTTAACTATTTTTCCTCAATCTTGGACAAGACATGCCATATCTTGATTCTATGATAAACTTGGGCCAAATTATCACAATTTTTGATAGCATCATGTTCTAAGTTCACCTGATGGGTGTATCTAGCCTTAATACTTCTGATGTGCCCTTTAGGGTCATATTTCCTATTATTTTTACTAGCCAACTAGTAGCCATTCTTAATATACTCATGTACCTCCAGAATCATATTATACCCAATAATAAAACCATTAAATTGAATAAAAATGTGGAAGCATATTACCTTCATTCTTGGTTGGGATATATCCTTTTCTACCCACATCATCTACCAAATGAATTCCAAAAAACCCAAGCTCTTTGGAAATAATAATGACAATTTGTGAGGAGGTTTTCTACATCCATATATCCTTGGCAATGTATACTTTAGTTTTACAATCTAATATCCCAAATTGAAAAGAAAACCTTGACCATGCTAATAGTCTTTAGGCCTCAATATATTTTTTATTCCTTGAGGAATCCTCATTATGGGTTCTCTGGTCATCTTGATTATCCATTACACAAATGCATCTTTGAAAACAATGAAGTCTCCATCTCTAGCATGAGTGTCCCAAAGTGGGCACCACCTTTGAATGAGCATAGGACTACCATCATCATCAATAGTTGTAATACCCCAAAATTGACACATTGCCATGTTAACCAATTCTGGTACATTTTGATCAACCTCAGGTCTTATTTTACTAGGAAATTCTAATTCTAATTACTTGCTACTTGACCTAGGTGTCAAATATAGAAAACCCTAATGTGCATTAATCTACTCTCTATTTAATTCCTAAGTATCGACTCAAATTAGCTTCATTAAACCTATTGATTAAATTAAATTTAATTGTAATGTTCATAATTAAATTAAATTAAATTAAATTAAATTACTTCTTTAGCTAATTAGCAAGGGAATTAAATATATTTAATTTAACAATATCCTTACTTTAATTATTGAATGTAATTGTTTAATTAATTAAAAATATGCATTTATGAGGTCATATCTTATTTTTATTAAATTAAATAATCTATTCAAATCTTCTCTGCAGTTCAGGAATGGGAATTCTGAGTGATCTATCTCTCAAATTGGAATTGACCTAATTAACTTATTCTTTCACTCAGGTGAATTTAAGTTGGCTCTCCATTACACTCAGGATCTAAGTTAGTTAGCCTTACCTGCATAGGGAATCTTCCATCTTGACTGAATCTCATCTTTGATCTCAACCGTTCATCCCAATTGATCTTGACCATTGATTGATTTAGGGAATTATTTTTAAGAGGCTTCCAAGTCCTCATTAAATTTTTTTTTTGAATTGAATTGGATCAAATTACTATCGAAATAGATACTTAATATTTTCATAGCTTTCATAGTTTCTTAGTCTTCTTATCATATAGATTAAAATGCACTCATATAGCATAATTTTATTTTCTTGTTATTAGATTAATTACACTTCATTTAGTTTAATTGCACTTTCATATAGTTGCAAAAATCCTTCATACTAAAAGGTTTGGTTGCCTGCTTCTTGGTCTAAGAGAAAAGGTAAAATCCTTCTAGTTAGAAGGCAACAGGTCATGCTATTGGATTACTCAAATGAACAATTCAATATTCATTTCAGGATGATCTCTCAAGTAATGACTATGTTGAAGCATATGTGAGGATCAAAGGCCCACATTTCACATATATAGTAGTTACTAACTTCATAGAATTTTTGAATTGGTCAATATTCTTGTACAATATTAAGTGGCATAATAGTGAATGTGGATTTTGAACCTTCATACACATGTACATGTAGTCCAAGGGAATCTTTTTCTTTTCATCTTCTTTGAAAAGTTGAAACCATGCATATAAGGTATTCTTAAAAAATTTCATAAATGAATCAACTAGATGAGGACCAATATTGTCCACATACATCACTTTATTATTATGACCCCTACACATGAAATGAACAATTTCCCTATATTTCCCAAACTTCATGATTTTATGATATTCATTCTTGAAATGCTCTTTGTTAATTTTTTTGAGGGCTTGGGTGCTCAATCATAAACATTGTTTAGCACATGACCTGATGATTACTAACAAGGACATGCCATCCAATTTTCTCACTGTTCTAGT
Organism: Cupressus sempervirens; assembly: GCA_028749045.1. Taxonomy (NCBI): domain Eukaryota; kingdom Viridiplantae; phylum Streptophyta; class Pinopsida; order Cupressales; family Cupressaceae; genus Cupressus; species Cupressus sempervirens. Next base: position 485,542,810 of record CM053786.1, read on the forward strand.
GGCGGCTTCATTATTTTTCCTAGTACATTTATAAGCTCAACGGTGCAAGAGCACACCTAGGCTAACCTCTCCATGTCTAGTATTTTGGCTTTTTTTTACTCTAGCCAAGTTAAGAAGAGTAGTTTAGTTTGGTTTAAGACCTTAGAAGGTCATTTTCTATGTGGGCTAAGTGAGTTAGTCCTTAGGACTAAGGTCACACAAATATCCAATGTTAGTTGCTGATTAATTTCTTAGTGTTAGAAGCTTAAGCTAAGGTTAGAGTCTTAAATGTGTTTTAAACACATTATGATCTTGCAAAGATAACATAGGTTCATTAATGGTTTTGGATCCTCAAAATTTTGGAGGTTGGTAGTCCTATGAAATAGGATGATGGCAATTAAGAAAGATACCAAATGTTGTCAAGAAGTTGTCATGACAACATTTGTAATTATTGCAAATGTTACATGCAACTTAGTTACCTTGGATCCCCTTATAGATAGGGAGTGGAAAATCAACCAATAGGCCCTAGAATGATGGATATGGCATCTAAATACTAGTAAAGACTTGAATCTACAATATATGTTTGTATTGTAATAGTTTTGTGTGTGAAATATAGCTTTGCAACAACATTTTTCAGAAACTTCTTGAGTTTTAGTGTTTATAGTGTCTTGACATGGATTGAAATACTTGAAATAATTATTGTATAATGTTATTAGATTAGTTTGGAGACTTTTTCATTTGATAAGTGAGTTTATTAGAGTAGGTTTTGAGGGTTGAATAAATTGTTTAAGTTCTAAACATTTTACTGGTTGTGTGCTGACTAGTCTAAATGGATATGGCTCCTCCATGAAATCTAACCATGGAAAACACATGAGGATAGATGAAAATTTTAGGGGAGTCATTAGTTTATATAGGTTTAATATTAGGGTTAATGTAAGTATGGGAAACTATTTTTACTACTAAGCCTTAGGGGAGTAGACAGTGTCTAGTTAGAGGCTTAGGATAGGAGAAAGTGGAGATTTCTTACAGGGTGAAGAAGTACAGTATGGAACAAGTATAGTTCTAGGTGTATTATGAACATATCTTGATATGGTAGAAGGATCTAGGGAATATCAATCCATTTGAGTGTGTTTTTAATAAGAAATAAGTGAATTCCTAAGAAATAGGCCTTTTAAACCCTATTAGGCTTAGATAGTAGGAACCCCCTGTATGGATAGTTGAGGAGTCTAAGAGCTACAAAATATTTTAGGAAATCCAAAGGAGTACTTGAATCTAGGATTTTTTTCTAGGTTGTTTGGAAATTTTAGTCAAGAAAGTGGAATTAGTCATTTTCAAGAGCTAATTGGAACTAGGTCTAAATAGGCTTCTTAGATACCAGATCTTGAAATCGATAGGAAAAAGACTTGAAGATCTTTCCAAATAGATCTAAGAGGAGGAAAATGTAATGTTTTCATGTTGATGGATACCCCTATAATAGAGAGTGGAGTTTTTGAGGAAGAAGCACTTAGAGCTTTCTAAGTGAAGGTGGAGGATTGTATTATCTAAAGGTGTTAGTCTTTCAAGGTTAAGCAAAAGGGTTGAGAACTCTTTGAGAATAGTTGGGATTGGAATTAGTTAATCACATAAGCCAATTAGGACCTAGAGGATACTAGGTTCCTAGAAGAGAAAATCTAGGTCTCTTTGTAGTAGTGCAAGCAAGCCTTGGAACACATACACCATAGTGGTATTAGAGCTTGTTTTGATCAAGCTTGTGGTGGATGTTGCAATCTACTAAATTAGTGGGAGAAAGTAAACCAAGTGGAGAAACAAAAGATACAACCATGGTGACTAACATTGAGTTATCCAAGAAGGTTAAGGAACAAGAAGAAGATAACAAGTCACTAAGAGTAAGATTGGCTCAAATGGAGCAACTGTTGGGTGAGGTCCAAGACAAAGTTGATAGGGTCAAAGAGAAGATTGACCTAAAGGAAGAAAAAGAAGTAAAGGAGAAGGAAATAGAGTTGGAGGAGGAAGCACCAACACCTAATCCTATTCTTCCTGATGAACCATTCTCAAAGGTACTAAAATCATTGAGTGACAAAGATTTAGAAGTGCCACTATTTAGTGGACAAAAGGATCTAGATTCAGTTGTGGATTGGATTGACATCATTAAGAACCATTTTAAACATGGTGGTATCTCTAAGGCACAAAAATTTGTAGTGGCCAAGTCTAGATTAAGAGGTTCAACTCTTACTTGGTGGAAGTTTGTTCAAAATGAGAGAGAAAAGGATAGGAAAGGTCCTATAGTTACATGGAAGGGCATGGTAACCAAGATGAAGCAAACCTACCTTCTTGATGACTATTAAGTTCAACTTCATAGGAGGAGACAAAATATTAGACAAAAAGATTTAGATGTCCAAGCATACACCAAGGAGTTTCAAAAGCTATCTTTGAGATCTAAGGTGGTTGAAGAGGAAAGCATCAAGCTTGCAAGGTACTTGACTGGTCTCAAATGGTCTATTCAAGAAGAGATGAGCCTAGTAAACTTAAAAACTATTTGTCAATGCTATCAAATGGCCTTGAAGATATAAGAGAAAAGCATGAGGAAATAACAAACCTCTAAAGGTAAGACTAAGAGCAAGGACAGTAGAGGGAAAATAGGTGGCTATGGTGGAAGGATTTATGATTCAAGGGCTCAAGGTGAGATCAAATTTAGTAAACAATAAGAAGGAAGCTCAAATAGAGGTGGTAGAGGAAGAAACTCTAATTCTAGAGGAAGGAGTGGTGGACAAGGGGAAAGGGGAAAAATTTAGCACTTGGATAGATTAGATGTGATGATGAGATTAATCCCTTGTGGTAATAGGAATCAAAGAAGCATTAAGTTGATATGACCAAAAAAGAGTGAAATAAATGATCAAGAGGAATTTTGAGAAAAGGTGAATAAAGTTAGCTAATGTGTCCATGAAAGATAAAGAGAGAGCTCCCTTAACATGCAGTATGAAAAAGATGAACTAGAATAAGTCCTAAAATGCAAGCTGGTAGAACACATATGTAGACTCTACTTTTCATCATTGAGCTTTATTAGGGACATCAAAAGATCATACAATCATCACTAGTATGACTATGAGGATATGAATATGATCTATATCAGATAGGTTTTTTGGAACCCAACCTATGCACCAAAGACATATAAGTCAAGATGACAAGTGTAACTAGGTTCCCTAAGTTTAGTATAGCAAGATTACACCTGTATCAAGGCATAAGTTCTAGGATAACTCTTGAGTGTGGTCTTACAAAAATAGAAAAGGATGATACATTACAAGTCCAAAGTGTTAAGTAGGACAAGCATGAATTCTCACGACACTTCATCTCACAAATTATACCCAAAAGAAGAAAGCAAGTAAAATATGCCCCATGCCCCTAGTCTTCTAGTCTACAACATCCTTGAGAGACTATTAGGGAGGAAACACTCAACAAAAAAAAGATCATAGGCAATACACAAAGAAAAATAAAGTCAATCAAATCTTAATAAGTTTAATGTTTGAGTGCGTGTGTGTAACTCCCATGACCATTTCTTTATAACTTGAATCTTCTAGTGATAAATATTGTGATATCCTAGACTATAGCTAAGGTATCCAAAAAGTGTTGAGAAATACTTGATGTCAAGGGGAGTGCTAAGAAACACTATTGGTAAAGTTACCAAAGAAACGCCTATGCAACAAAGAGACATTGATAAGCTAAGTAGTTTTGTGCCCCCTAGACCTAGACACGAGTTAGTTCCAAGCTAGGAAAGGAAAAGTGAAGTGAATGAGTGCAAATCAGGATTGATAAACAAAGGTGTGAGGGTTTCAAGTAGTGCTTGTTTCTACGTTTTCACCACTTGGAAATTTTTAAGGACATTTTATGATTTTTTTGTATATTTGAGATATTTGATTTTTTTTGGTGATACATCAAAGTGCATACTTCTAGGTTTTTGCTAAGGTTATCATTTTTTAGGACATTTTCTATTTTCTAAAGATTATTTCAGTATCATATATGATTTTTTGGATTTTTTTCAAGATCATAGAATATGTACAAATAACTAGGAAGTAAGAGCCTTAATCATAAAAATTTTCAGATGGAGAATATTGATAGGCTTAGGGAGTTGTTCCCCCTCAGGTGTAGAAAGCTGATAAACACTAGACACAAATGTAGTAGTGCTGATGTAGGGACCCAACCAATTAGGCTCAAACTTACCTTTCTATTCCCTATTCTATTGATTCTTTGATTTTTCTCAAGAACAAGATCACCCACTTGGAATTCACAAGGATGAACTTTCTTCTTGTAATTAGTAGACATCCTCTTTTTGTAAGCTCATATGTGATCAAAAGTAGCCTTTCTCTATTCATCTAGAGTCTCAAGCTCATAAATCCTCATAGAACTATAGTCCTCATTAGCAATCAATCTATGGAAAGGGACTCATAAAGAGGGAATTATAACTTCTAATGGGAGGACAACCTCAAAACCATAGACTGGAACAAGCAACGTAACCTAGTGGGAGTGCGTATGGTTGTTCTATAGGCTCATAGTGCAGTAGTAATTTGTAGGTGCCAATCCCTTCATGATTTGTGGACCATCCTAGATAGAATTTTCAATAATGTTTTATTTGAGGCCTTAGCTTGGCCATTCCCTTGAGGATAGTAGAAGGAAGACTAGTGTTTCTTGATTTTAAACTTCTTGCAAAGTTGTTTAAGGTCCTTGTTCTTAAATTTCCCCATATTGTTAGTGACTATGGAGGAGGGAATTCCATAGTGACAAATAATATGATTCAATATAAACAAGGCAACATGTTTTCTTATAGTAGTACAAAGCACAATAAATTCAACCCACTTAGTGAAATATTTAATTTTTTTGATAATAAAATTGTGTCTACTAGATGAACTTTGATGAATCTTGTCAGCCATGTCAAAGGCCCATTGCTGGAAATGATAACATCTAATAGAGGGAATTAGTTTATGCCCTGGAGCATGAATCAAGCTGTCATATCGTTGACACTTTTTATAAGATTTCACACATTGGATGATATCAACTTACACAGTTGGCCAACATTATCCCACCCTATGAAATTTTTGAGAAAGTGTAAGGCCATTATGATGTGACCTATAAATGTCATCATGAACTTTGGCTAATGACTTTTTAGATTCATCTATCTCTAGACACCTAAGAAGTGTTTCATCTAAACTCTTCCTATACATGTCACCAAAGACAAGGTGTAGTTAGAAGCATTACAAATAAGATGACTCTTTTCATTGTGTGTAATATTCTTGGGAATGATTTGGTCTTATAGGTAAGAGAAGATGGTGGAGTAATAGGAGGAATCATGAATGAAAATGGTGCAAATGACTTGATTATCAAGGGAATCATAAGTGGGATGACACAATTCTTTTACTAGGAACTCAAAGAGAGACTCATCCTCTTGTAGTTGCAGGATAGATGCCAAAGTTTCCATGGCATCTGCAACCTTGTTCTCTGGCCTAGGAATTTGTTGGAAGGTAAAAAATGTGAAATAATTCCTTAAGGAATTAGCTGATTTCTTGTAGGGAATTATCTTTTCATCCTTAGTTTGATAACATTATTAACTTGATTGATGATAAGCTAGAAATCTCAATAAATGTGTAGTTCTATTTTTCTCCATTCTAGAGAAAGCTTACTTCCCTTAGAGAGGGCCTCATATTCATCTATATTATTTGTGCATGCGATTAATAGATTGTAAGATTTTGGAATAGTATAGCCATGAGGAATAGCAAATAGAATTCCAAAATGAGCTCCATTTTGAGTATACAAACCATCAAAAAACATCTTCTAGGTTCTTTCTATAACATACATAATGGAGGCATCAAGGAAACCAATCTATATAGGAGCACTATCTAGGATTGGGAGCTCAAAAAGTTGATCAATGATATCTTTTCCTTTGATAGCCTTACATTTGACATCTTGAACATCAAATTCTGAAGGAACCATCATCTAGTTTGCTAGTCTAGCCTTAAGCACAACCTTACTCAAGATATATTTCAAGGGATAAATTTTAGCAACAAGCTACGTGGTATGTGCAAGTATGCAGTGGAAAAGTTTTTGGGATGTAAATACTGCAACTAGACAAGCTTTCTCAATATTGTTGTAATTGATCGCATAGGAAACAAATGTATGGATAATGTAATATATATCTCTTTCCTTTCCATTCTCATCATGTTGTGCTAATAAGCTCCTAGTGAATTTTTAGTAGTTGAACTATAAAGAATCAAAGGTTTCCCTTGAATTAGAGGAACAAGGATAGGTGACTTTGATATATAATCTTTGATTTGAGCCAAGCTCTTCTCACACTCTTCATTCCATATGCACACAGACCCTTTATACAAATTTTTATTGAATGGTTGGGATCTATCAGCTAGTTGAGATATGAACCTTCTGATGGACTAAAGAAATCCTTGCAAAATCCTCAGTTGACTAATATTTTTGGGAGGTGGCATTTCCATAATAGCTTGTACTTTTTTTGGATCAACATCTTTTCCTTAGCTAATATTATGTACCCTAGCAATTTTCCATATGTGACAGTAAAAGCATACTTTTTAGGATTAATCCTAAGTTAAAACTATTCCATGTGGTCTAGTATCAAACTCAAGTTAGATAGGTGAGTGTTTCATTGTTTAGACTTTGCAAGGGTATCATCAACATAATCCTCCATGTTCTTATGTATCGTCTCATGAAAGATTGTAGTCATGGTTCTTTAGTATGCAACACTTACATTTTTGAGCCAAAGGGCATGATGTTCCAACAAAATGTACCCCATTCACAAGTGAAAGTTGTTTTCTCTTAACCTTTGGGAGTTATCTTAATCTGATTGTACCCTAAGAAGCCATCTATTAGGGAATACATTTCATATCCCACAGTAATATCTACTATTGTATCAATGTTTGGTAGCAGAAAATCATTCTTTGGGAATGCCTTGTTTAAATCCCCAAAATCTGTATAGAAGTGAATGGACTTGTCATGTTTAGAAACATGCACTTTATTAGATATCCACTCTTCTTAGTTGATAGCCTTGATGAAATTAGCACTTAGCAATTTTTCTAGCTCAGCTTTGACTAATAAGGCAACATGGGGATACATCTTTCTTAATTTTTTCTTGACAAGTTTAACCTTAGGAGCAATGGAGAGGTGATGCATAATGAGCTTTGTATCCAAGCCATGCATATCAACATAAACCCATGCAAATTCAATCTTTTTTCCCTTAAAGAATTGGGTAAATTGTTCTTTTTCTTGTGTTGATAAAGATTAGGCTACATGTATAATCTAAAGATATATCTTAGCACCCAAGTTAATATCTTGTGTTGGTTCTATAAAAACTAATGATCTATCCTAAAAATAGCTTGGAAGGCTACCTAGTACATCATCCTCAGGCACCTCAAAGAGGTTTTCACCCTCAAATATGTCATTATTTTTACTCTTTTTTGGTTCAAACACTGTCACAAAGTGGTTTTTGCCATCTAAAGTCTTCTTTTTCATTTTTCTCTTCAATTTATGATTGAGGTACTTGATGTATGCCTTAATCACATTAACTAATGGTTTACTGGTGGAAGATACCATGATTTCAATGGCATTCAAGTAGCGTGCAATCTCATTATCATCTTGAAATGAGGGTAGTTTAAGTCTATGGTTTTGAGTAGACCAATCTATGAGATTAGTGAGGTGGAGGTTTTGAGGTTATTGATGTGAGACGAATCATCTTTGGTGATGAGAGAGGCCAAGCCTATAGGGAAGGCTCCAAAAGAATCTAGATCAAGATAGATCCTAAAGGAATTAACACAATCCACTAAGGCAAGTTGTGAATCCAACTTTTTTGACTTTACATGAGACTTATCAACTATTTTAGGTTGAGTAACATAGGAATGTATCACATCTACACCCAATTCAAAAGAGGTATCAAAAAGGGATTCCCACTCATATTCTTGAGAATCAATGCTTTGATCTTGGGCTACATGTTGAGCAATATTTCTCCTAAATCTTCTTGCATTAGGATTTTCAACATCTAACTCATCAAGTTCAGGCTTCCTAGACATAGACACTTCAATAATGTTATCATTAAACAACATATCTTCTTCCCAAAGAAGGGGGTAGAAGGGGTGAAATCCTAAAGCAATAGTAGTGGGTTGAATTTCATCTTTGGATTCACTTGCTATAGGGACTTCTCTATCAAACCATGGAAAATTATCATCAACACCATACCCTAAGACTATAGTATCTTTTCTTTTTTGCCCCTTGGTGTGACTCATGAGTTCTATAAGAGCATTCTTATTATCATTCAAAGGTCCTTGACTACGATAACCCATTTTTATTAGAAACTGGTAGCCTTTCCCATATCTTTTAGGAGAAATAGGGGTAGCTAATACAACTTCATCAATCTTCTTCCTCTCTATAGATCTAGTCTCTAATGACTTGATCTTCCTTTTCATCTTCTTAAGGAATAAAAAATTGAACAAAGGTGCGAAAGATAGTCATAGTTGAAGTTGAAGGCTTCATCTTCTCAGATGATTTTCTATAAGAACTTGGGGAAGCATGTAATGCTGTAATGGAGTCCAAGTTATACTCCCCCATGCCAATACTCATTATTTTTAGCTTCTTGTTACATACTCTAAAAGATGGTCTAATTTCACTAGAAGGTCAATTATGTGGTACTAGTGACTCTGCAATTATAAGCATATTGATAAACATATAATTGTCACCTAGGATCACAATCTCTACACCATTAAATGGAAATTGGATATATTGATGGTATGTTGATGGTATAGCTTGTATGTCATAAATCCATGGCCTACCCAAAAAAATATTATAAGCAAGTGGGATTTCTAATAATTGGAAGACCACATCTTTTGAAGCATGATTAGACCCATGGAGGATTGTTCAACTTGATCATATTCTTTTATGGTTATCTTCTATCTAGGGTTATCTTATGTGGATGAGTTAAGGCTTTGTCATCTTCTTCAAAAAATGTGAGATTATGAGGTGAGGATATGTTGTTTACCATAGCTTGGAATATCTTAGTATCAATATCTGTAGGGACATTAGTAGTGCGCAGAGCTTTCTCTAGGATCTCTTTGTGCAAAGGAGACAACTCTAGCAACTCAAAGATGGAAATTTGTGTTGGAGTCTGTTGTAATTGACTCATGAGGTCATAGTTGGATATAATAGGTGGAACCACTTGTTTGGAAGACAAGGTATGTTTGAGATCATTAGCCACTTTGAGAATAACCTTAGATTGCCCACAAGGGACAATGTTCAAAGTCCCACCATGAGAGGAATCTGCCACCCTAAGTGAAACTAGTGGTCTAGCATTGTCAGGGAATTTAAATGAGCTATGCATTCTAATGACAATCATAGGTCACTCATCATCGGTTTCATAGTTGGTTTCTTCATCAAATTTTGGCCCCATCATGTAAATAATTTAACTTATGGGCTCAATCATGTTGATGAAATTGTCTATGTTGGCATAAGCATAGTTACTATTGGCATTGTGAGTTTTCTTGCTGTTGTTAAATATTTCCCCTTTCTCATATGTAGGGATAGGGTCCTTAAAGGCCTTGTGATATAAGTTCTTAGCTAGGCTATCTGTGACAAATTTTACTTCATTAATTAAGGCTTGTATAATGTCCTTGAGTTTGAAACAATTCTGTATATTGTGATGCTTGTTTCAATGGTAATTGCAAAATTTTTCGTCTCTCCACCAATTAGGCTTTATAGGAGGGTCATAAGGTCAAGTTATATCAAGTAGTGTGATAATCTTATTAGTGAGCAAAGTTTTCAAAATCACCTCATACGAGTCAACCATTGGAGTGTAAGCACATCTTGGTCTAGAGGGTTTCTTAGCCTTGTTGAAAGATTATGTCTTTGTGGTCTCTTGTTTCTTAGTAGCATATATAACATCAAATAAGTGAAAGGCTGACTCCTTAGTCTTAGAAGCATCTACAACTCCATCATTGACTACATACTTAGTTTTGTTCCATCACTTACTCTTATCTTTCCCTTTTTTGTTTCCATTCTTATCCTTGTTTAAGACAATGTCTCCCCTTTTTACAACAAGATCTTGAATATGATAGGCACTTTCAGCCATGTAGTGATATCCATTGTTGTAGGTATATGGCAAATGGTTCTCCTTGTCTTTATTTTATGTTGAAAATATACAACATTGTAATAGGGTATTGTATGTTGTAGGAATATTGTTGGATGAACTGCTACACAAGCTCATTAATTTTTTTAAGAGGAGGCAAAAATTTGGCAAACCATTCCATGGCTTGTCCCCTTAAACTTGTAGGAAAGATTCTCATAAGGCATGTGTCCTCATGCATAAAATTCATGATAAGAGCATAAAAGTGACATACATGGTCATGTGGGTGACCATTTCTATTCTATTTTTCATACTTGGGAACCTCTAAATCTTGAGGAAATGGAACCATATAGAGACTTCTATTGAATTGGAGAGCACATATGATTTCCATGAAGGAGGTTTTGGGTTGATGTTTTTCCATTTTTAGTTGGGCAAGTTGACTTCTTAGCTCTTGCATTTACTTTCTTAGGATCTCAAATTTAGTTGGTTCTCTTTTTTGGATGATCCTTTGAAAATTGTTAAGGGCATTTCCATCCCCAAGAAGTTATGTATTCAAAATATTGATCTCCTTTTTGTTTTAAGTCCTTAAGCATAAGCTTTTAGATAATCTCATGAGGTCCTCACTAGTAAGCTTATTGTCTAGCTCACTCTTATGATGTGATTACAAGGGTCTAAGTGGTGAGGGACATCCTACTACATGTGTCCTTGGAGGTCTTTCTAGTTTCCCATTGTTTCTATAGGATGGGTTGTTCATAAATAGATTGCTATAGTTGGCATGAGCATGTCTATTCTCAAAGTCATGTGCATGAGTACTAGTTTCAGCATGTGGGTGAGACATTTCCCTAGTAGATAAACACCTAGCTTCTTCTAATATTTCCCTATCCATCCTAGATTGTTCTTATCTAAACACACAGAGGTCTTCTAGGTTGAATTTCCTCTCCTTGGGGTTCATGGTGAGAAAAACACTATTGGTAGCCCTAGGAGATTCAAAGAAACTGTCAAAGTGGTAAAGTAGGTTGTACCATGTAGTAGTTTTAACATCTTCTTACCTATCAAGGACAAGTTATTCCTCATAGACTTTCTTACAAGAATGTCTAGTAGAAGTAGACAATTGCATGAAAGTAAAAGAGGGACAACTTCCTTGACCGAATTGGAGTCTATTTCCAATTGGCATGTAGGGGTAAACTTTTACCATAATAAGAAGATGTAAAGCCTTTTGGGATCTAAACTTGTATAGTAAAAAATGTTAAGTTTTAAAAAGATAAAGTGGAGCAAATATCTTGTCAAAAATGCCCAATAATCTATGGCACCAGTGACTCTAGCCAAGAGTTGGACAAGAAGTCTGATAGTAAATAGCCAAGAGAATGAAATAACCAAGTTTTTGACAAGTGATAAATAAAGACATTAAGTTTGCAATCAAGAGACCAAACTCATCTTTTTAGCTTAAGGCAATACCAAACATGAAGGTTTTAGACTCAATCATTGAAGCAACAGAAATAAGACAACAATTTATAGGAAACCAGGCGATAATATATTAGCATGTTCTATTGTATGAAAACTTGTATAGTAAGTGTGCATTACTTTCTAGAAAAAATGATACTTTGCAATAAGTCATATGAAAAACTATAACATAGGAGGTTAACAAATTTTTTTAAGTAGCATAATACTTTTGTCAATTCAAAAGTATTGTGTGATATATCTCTGAATAACCATGGGATAAAAGTTTAGAAAACTCTATAGCATGTAACTTGATGCCTAAAATGTCTACATGTTGGATTCAAATTTTAGGTAATTTAGGCCAAAAAACAACTACAAGAAAGGAATATTTCAGTTTATAATAGTAGATATATAGTTTTTAAAACAATTGGGGATACAAGCATATGCCTTCAAATAATTGAGCAATGGAAAAAGAAACCTTGTCAACACAAGCACTTGTGAAATCTCAAAAATTAAGCCATATGAATGCTAACATCATGTGTATGTTCAAAATTATTTCATAGGTCTAGCATATTCAAAAATATGCCAAGAAGATCTACCTAGAGATCACAACTCATTATTCAACAACTTGGCTCACACTTGCTTGATGCCCCCTTGCCTCACACAAAGAGGTTTCCCATAATAATGCTAGAAATAAAGATTACTAGGGCGAGTGGATGAACCAATAATCTACAAACTTTAGTCACCAACTAGATATTATTTCTTACTTTAAACCATACATAACAAAGTAATAAAGTAATGTTGAACAGTAACAATAACTATGCACAAAGATAACTCATAACACCATATTTTGTTAACTAGGGAAACCCTAGCCAAGAGAAAACCTAGGGGGGATGATACCCACTAGATAATATACTAATGTATAAGTTCCTTGTTAGAGGATGGACCTTGTTAGGAGTCAATGAGAAAATTCAGTATAAGGAGTCCTTATTAGTAGACTTTGAATCCCTATTAGGAGATTCCAACCCTATTAGGAGTTGTGCCAACCTTGTTAGGAGTTGTAGTATAGTAGATGTAAGATGAGCCCACTAACCAAACATGCACTTCCAATTACACGAAGAGTTCACTATCCAAACAAATAATTAGTCTTATAGAATATAGATTCTTTCTTAGTTCAATCTTGGATCACAAAATAGCTTCACAAACTTCACATATATCACTTTCACAAAATTTTTCATACAATTTCTCAACATAACAACTACATCTTTCATTACAAAATGTCCTTTGCATAAATACCATGACTTTACAAAAATTGTTTCTAGGTCAGCTAAGACCTTAATACACTTTTCCAACTTAGAGTAAACATTTAGGATTTAGGCTCTGTTAGTTTGTAATGACTAATCAGGGAAGTACTGTACATACCTCATATGATTGACACATGGCTGACATATGGTTGACATATGGATGACATGTTGTAACCCTAAAGTAGTAAAAATAATTATATAAAAGGGTTTAGGATTAAGGATTATTTCATTGTGAGTGATGCAAAAATTGGTTCTTGGGGCGGTATTGAGTTGTAAGGGATAATTATTTTGTAAACAGAATAATTTCTTTCCTTCAATTCTGTTGTCCTATTTCACTTAAAACATGAATATCTCTATTTGTAAACTTTTTACTAACTTCCAAGGTTATACACATCATTATCAACATGTATACAATCTCCATCTAACTTCACTTGTCATAATATGACATCAAAAATAAGTTATAAACAAAACAATACACCACTATATACCAAATTCCATACTTAGACAATTTTCTAATATCAAAAGCTAAGTATCTTTATTTCTGAGGTTTCTTGTGAGCATGCACATCATGTTTTTCCATAAATGACAACAATTACATATCATTATTAGCCAATTTTCAAAAATCTCCCCCTTTGACATTGATGGAAACAAAATAGGGAAAATTGGCTAAGAAACAAAAAACTTAACAAAAATAATACATTCACATTACATCTATTACAATTTGTTACATATGCTCCCCCTTACAATATACTTTACAATCCTTTTTATTTGATTTATTCTTTTTCTATTGTATCTCTCCCCTTTTCAGTTTTCTTAAGTACTTCTCCCCCTTTGACATCAATAACAAAGGTTAAAATGTCAAAAACTATCCAAAAGCTATCCATTTGCTATCAAAAACACTATCCTTCCTTAAGCTGATAAAATCTTCATGTAATCATCAAAAATTTTCTTAAGATTATCCATACCTTTAGTCCATGTCTCCTTGGTAGATTTAGTTGAGGTGAGAATTGCACATAAGGCATATGAAGCAATCTCAACTGCATTAAGGTCTGAATATAAAAACTTAGAATAAGTGTCCTTGGCCTTGACACATTCCTCCAACGAATTTTCAACAATAGATTCTTTCAGAGAAATAGACTCTCTGAAATTTGATACTCTCTTCAAAAAATTTTCCTTCTAAAGTTCTAGTTTCTTGATATTATTGTGAATACTAGCCACTTGTCCTTCAAAATCATCAATCTTACAAGATGGATGTTGTATTTGGCTAGATAGAGCCTCTAGCTCACTCAACTTTCCTCCAATATAACTCTCAATGTATTTAGTTAGTTTATATGATAGAGTACACTTAATGTACAATATCTTACCATCCTATTAACACTTCCAAAGTTCCTTGATACAGGTATCAAGACTTAACAAATCATTTTTAATATTTTGATAAATGGTGCTAAACAAGTTAGCATCATGTGTGATCTATGCTTTTGCTTCTACAACACTCAAAAAATTAGTAAATTCCTCATCAAATGACTTTAGCACTACCTAGGCCTTCTATTATGGATCTACCTCTATGTGCTACACTACTAGAATACTATGTAGTCTGTCAGTAACCTTAATTAAGGTTTTATGTAGGTTCTTCACTATTCTATTCTTCTAAATAAGATTTGATAAGGATGATATCAAATCAATTTGATCATCATCATTAGTTGTTAGGCTAGAAATTGAAAGTAGAGTAGATGAACTAGAAGGTTTTGTGTCATCCTTCCTTTGCTTCTTGGCTTCCTCTTTGACTCTTCTCTTTTCTTCCTCTTTATTTCTCTTTCCTTTCTCTCATTTTCTCTCTTGTCTTCCACTTCCAAAATATTCTTCTCATCTTCTTCTATTACTCTTTTCTTTTCCTCTTTTTCCTTTCTTTTCATCTCATCCTCAAGCAATTTCTGCTTGGCCTCTTCTAATTTCCTCTTCTCTTCTTCTAGTAATCTCCTCTCCTCTTCAATATTCTTTAGTTTATCTTCAATATCATCAGAATGAGATTCATGTGGTTCTAAACTCTCAAATGGGTTAGTATCCTTAATGTTAATGGTAACATTGGTTTGATCTATTTGCATAGTGTCATCACTCTCTGACATTTCCAAGGTTCTAGGTGTTGGTAAAGATACTGCCTTAGATTCTGTCAACATCTAACTTATTACTACTGCTATCTAACTTCTTAACTTGTCTTTCTCACCCACCATAAACAAAAATAGTCTCACTTTATTTCTCAGATACAGTGCTAGATTATACAATAATCTCATAATTTCTTCTTTGTCAATATTCTTGCAAATAGTTCTTAGCATAGACTTCTGAAGTTCTAAATCTTCTTCTCTTGTTGGCACCTTCTCAATAAGTCTATCAGAGACTTTTTGGTTTAATATTCCCTCAATATCTTTTAGTTTTAGATTGTTAGCTATAATATATCTCATAATAGAGATATCAATCTAATCTTTCTTAGAGTTATGATACAAATCATAGAATTTGTTCATATAAACAAAGTTTCCTTCACTAGCAATAGATGAATTAATCTTCTCTATCTTTGACTTCTAGGGTTGCCAAGCTTTTCCTACTAATTTCTTAGAAGTTGTTACCTTCTCTACTTGGTTAACTTCTTGTTCTTCTTCTTTTCCATTACTAGATGTAACAATTGTCAACATCTTTTTTCTCTTGCCTAGTCTTCTGGCTTGTTCTTTGATCCTTTTGGTATTTGTGGTCACTACTTCCACTAATCTCTTAGATTTTCTCTTTGGTTCACTTGGCTAAACATCAGAGACTACTGCATACCAAATGCTTTGTTCTGAAGATGTATCTACAATAGATACTGACAAGGATTGTATATTCTATATACATTGCTTCATGGTTTGCTTGACTACCTTAGACTCACTCTCATTCATACTAGTGTCTGATAAAGATTTCTTCATAATAAACTCAATTTTCTTGTGAGAGTCCTTGTCCATGGATGTCTAATAAGCTAACTAGGTAATCTCATCATATGTTTCAAATCTATATTCTACTTTATCCTTCTCTAATTTCAACAATAAATCAATGTATCCAACTACAATATCATCACTCAATTCATAACCTAAGGGATCAATAAATATTTCCTGAGGTTCTATTGCTTGAATATAAGTAAAACCTATATCAACCATAACACAAATGTCATCTTTAAATCTATCTACAATTGCAGGTGCAATTCTAAATCTCTGTCTCATTTCATTCTGAAATGTCTTCATAATCAAGTTTCCACTATCCAATCTCTTATCTGCAGGATGTCTTCTACATACTTTTGTGATCTTCTCCATTGTACATCTATCATTGCTAATTATCTATGTGGCTAATAAATATGATAATCTTTCTAGCACATGGAAGAATATGTGATTGATTAGTGACTAAAATCTAAACACACTATTCTTAGTCCTCTTAATCTTTTCTAGGTTCTCAAGTAGTTGCATTCTTAGAATTTCACTAAGGTTTACTTGTTCCTTCTCAATACATATCTTATAGGCTGCATAGATGAATCTAGCTGACAATTCATTGATCTTTGAACTTGTACACAAGGGGTAGGCAATAATTCTACTCAAGAATCTTATATCATCTTTCTTAATGGTGTTGATCACCATGGCCTTTCCATTGTACATTGATTTGGTATAAATTTCAAATTTCTTCTTGACCATTTTCTCACCCATGGGTACACTACCTTGTTTACAAAGACCATTTACCTCTTGAATAAGGTCAGCTGCAATATCAACTATGTTGTCTTCCATCCATAGTTTCCTATCATGTATTCTGCTTAATATGATCTATGTCCACTCATTTGTGTCTAATTCATGGTAGAAATGATATTTAAATAGGTATAGTTCTTTCAAATGTTCAAATCCAAGCTTCATAGTCATATTGTGATTGAAAACTAATTCCATATCTTTGTTCATGTATTCACTCCGAGTAGATTCAAATTTACTATTAAGATAACTTCCTACATCTTCCAAATAAACTACATTATTTGGTATAATGGATAATGTTGAGTTAGGATTTCCTTCTACGGGTTTTATGAAAAACATTTCAACTTAGATCTATCCTCATTATCAACATTGTGCACTACTAACATATCCATGATTCAAACAATTATGAACTTTCATTGAATAGATTCTATGGAAAAATGATAAAATAGCTCTTTTTGGAAGTAGGGTTTGCTTCAAAATCGCCTTGACAAGTCACTTCTGAGTGCTCTATGCTTTGGATGTATTTGCAATGAAGTAGTAATCAAGTCTATACTCTATTTATTTCATCAACTTGAACTTGCATGAATTGTGTACTTTGCAAACACAAAAAAGCTATCAATTACATTCTATAATCAAATAACTACTCAAGATCATCTATCCAATCTTTAGATGCCACCTGAGCTTTACTATAGCTTCCTTTCATTATGAAAATGTTCCCAAAAACTTTTCTTTATGAAATTCTCTATAAAAGCATAGTTTTCATCTTTTTCTACAAAATTAACTTTTCTCTGTAATACCAATTGTAATCACCTAAGAATGGTCATCTAGACTATTAGCCCCATTCTCAACATTTTGTCTAATTTAATTAATCATTTACCTAGACTAAATTGTTAATAATCAATTAATTTGATTATAACCTATAGTTTGACTATACTATCCTAAGTTCATTATTTGATTAAAAGAACATGTTCCCTTTTAATTTAATAAAATACTCCATTCTTCTAACCCACTTAAAGTGTACACATAAAGTCCTTTTTCTAATTTTGCAATCAAAAGAAAAGGCTTTGTGATTTTTTGTCTTATATGACAAGTCAACTTATATTCTATTGGTTGACTTGTGTGTGCACATGGATAATTCCTCTTTTTTAATTCCACCATTGATCATCCACCATCTTCATCTTGATCTCTACCATCCATATGAATTTAAAAGGGATAGAGCTTCCCCCCTAAAAGGATCCATCCTCATTTGAATATTGTTATGCTACAAGTTTTCTAATAGGTTTCCTTAGAGATTTGTACAAAAATTCTCATTCCTTGTCTCATTCTCTCATCACCATTACATACTAGTTTAGAAGCATCTTGCATGGTAGTTTAGTTCTTTTTTGCAATAATTGAAGATCAAATAGCATAACTAGTTTGGATTGTAATACTTTCATTCTTGTTAAAATTGCTACATTTTGCATATTCATTCTAGCTTAGTCTCCATTTGCATTACATTTTTGAGAGTTCTCACTGTAGACACTTGCAATCTTTCTCTAATCTCAAAGAACCTCCCATTGCATCTTTTACTAGTAAGAAGTGTATCTCTAAGGCTTGGCTAAGATCCTTCATACTTGAATGATACCTTCTTGCACTCTGTCATTTGGACTCTCTAAGCTGAGATCCAAGCATTCCAAACTCATGGAATCATTTGGATAGAAGGGTTTAGAGTGTACATTTTTGGCACCCATCATGGGTCTTGAACCAAGTTTCTAGCTCCATTTGCTTTCATTTTTCATTTCTAGTTTTTTATAGGAGCATATTGGATCTAATCAAGTGGTTTTGTAGATTTCTCACTTTGGTTTTAAGGCTAACCCATATGCAGATTGGTTTGAAGGCCAAAACCTTAGGTTTTTGAAGATCTAACCATATCTCCTAAAAAACTTGGATTTTGGTTTTGAACTTTTTTTTCCATGTTGAATATGTGTCAAAGATGTCTTAGTCTAAATTTTAGATCATTTTGACTTGATTTGCATTAGTTATGAATTTTTCTTTTAAAAATAATAATATAAAAAGTCATTTTTGGTTGCAAATCATTGATTTTTTTGGAAGAACTTACACTTTTGGAAAGGTTTTTTAATTCTATAGGGGTTCTTTCTTTGTATTTTTAATTTTGAGTTCATATTAAGGATCAAAAACTTGATTTGATAAATCTGGTATGTTTTGACAAAATGGGTCCCTAGGGAACAAATGAAGAGATATATTTGAATTTCTTGCATTTTTGGAAAGCTCTCTAGTTTTTAGGAGGGTTCTGTTCTTTTCATTTTTGTTTTTGGATCCAAAATAATAGAAAAAAAGTCCAATCTTGTTGACTAGGTCAAAAGCAAAGAGTAAAAATGAGAGTGTTTGTGATTAGCTTGCACTTTCTTTGCGCACACTTGGTTGGAAGATAACTTGGATCTTTGAGGAAACTAAGCACTTTTTGTTACAAGTATTACTTGGTTATTATTCCCTAACCTTGGTTTCGTTGTAGGGAGTTTCTCATTTCATTGCTAAAAAGAACACATGTGAAAGCTTCAAATGCATAAGGGCAACTAACACTTGTTTGCACGGGCTGTCCAAAGCATAAAAACCAAACTTTATTGTATTTCTTTTATTCCATGTGTGGAACCTTACTAGTTTCTTTCTTTTTGTAGGTACATTAAACTTGCAATTGGGATTCCTTGGTGATAGGAGAGTATGCTATTCACCCTTGTGGTGAATTAGAAATCTTGACTTACCTTTGGATTTCAAAAGCAAGCGGATAATTGAAGCTTATTGGCATGTTTGGGGGAAGCAATCAAGATAGAAGAGTATTCTCTTCACCCAAGTGGTGAATAAAAAATCTTGACCCTTGAGAGTGGATCCATTTTGTGGTAGTTAGAATCCTTTAGAGGGCCTGCTCTCAAACAACCTTAGAGGAACAGCCCAAGTGGGGACAAGTAAATTACCTAGCTCTTCCAACCCACTATAAACTCAAGGCTATAAAGGACACAAAACCTTGGTAGATGTAGTGTTTTTCTTTGCTTAGCACAATCACTTATGGGATTTTGACCATAAGGAAATCACTAGGCAAGAACTCTTAAGGTGCTCTTGTGACCACGAGGTTCGTTACCCACCGCAAGGTGGGGTTTCCCTTAATTGGGTACAAGAGGAACATTACAAATGGAAATCCTTTCTAAACACCCTAAGGTTAGTAACTACCCTATTTTTCCACTCAACTTCTTGGTGCAAGGATTGATCCTAGTGGACTACTAAGATCACCCCAAGATTTTACACACACCATCTGTGTTCCCTTGGTTGTGATAATGACACTTTCATAAAAAATCCAATATCTCTTATGGGCAACCACTTGGTGTGAGGTGAAGGAGAGGTGAAGGAGCATCAAGCGTTGGCCAAGTTATTGAGTAATGAACCATGACTTTTAGGTAGATATTGCTTGATGTATTCTCAAATGTGCTAGACATGTGGAAATATTTTGAACATACACATGATGACAGTTCTAGGTCTTTCTTTTAAGACCTCACATATTCTTATATCATGCAAGGTTGCTTTGTCCCTTACTTGATTGGTTGAAGACTGCTCCATGTGTCACTATCTTGCTTGGAAAGAAATTTCTTTTGAACATCAAACTTGCTATGCTATTTGTTGATGTCAAGATTGGTTTTAATAATTGAATGACAACACACTTATGAAATTTACTAAGTTCATGCTGAGCTAGTAACATATGTCGAGTATAATATGTATAGATGGCGAGTTGTAATGAGTGTCAAGTCACTCATGTGTCAAGTAATAGTAAGTGTTGAGCAAATAGAAAGAGTTGAGAAAGTTTCAAGTGTTGAGTGAATAGTTAGTGTCAAGCAAGTTCAAGTGCTAAGCTAGACAGAATTATAGTATGTACTGAGCATTAGTATCAACAAGTGTCGAGCAACACAAAATTGGCCTAGTTGCATGTGATGGCACAAACAACTATGTAAAATATTTTTGAGCTGACATATAGATAGATCTAAAATCTTTAAAGATAAGATTGAATCTATTTGATTCCCTATGTGATCAACATGTAACCAATTGGAAAAATGGAGGGAATTGAGTAGGAAAGTTGGATGAATCTCAATTGTAGATTCATACCTAGCCTTAAGCCACCTAAGTCTTTTTAAAGGGAGATGAAGCATCATAATTAAAAGAGAGTATGTAAGAGAGAGCATTAGAGAATGCATGCAAGAAGGTGATAATAATAGTGAAAGGGGAGAATTGCTCAAGTGACTTAGAAGAAGGAAAGAATTGTAGAATAAGTTAGCAGAGTAGAGGATCAAGGTTACAACAATTTCATATCAGATTAGAGGGGATCAAGATGAATTGGATTGGGGTCTAAAATCAACAATATCAAATTATAAGAGAATAAGATCAAACATTCTATTGTACTTTCTAACAATTGTATCAATAGGATGAGATCATTGGTACTAAGGTTGATTTAATAGTCATAGTGAAATCCTTTAATAGGGTGACATTCCAAGTGAGTGTTCTAAAGTCCTTTAACAAGCACACTTCTAATAGGGTGTTAAAATTCTTTAATAGGGTAGGATCTAACAATCCTTTGTAAGCCTTTAATAGGTCAGATCATGAGAATGGTCAAAACATATAACCATAACAGGTGAACTTTATTACTATAGTAGTGAATAATTGTGGGTGCCATTCGCACCCCAGATTTAGCTTCTCATTGGAGGGTTTTTGGGTAATCATATCTAGTGTCAAGTGTTTACATGGATGAATTTACTTTACATGCTCTTTCAATATGTTTATGCATGCATTTTTTTAAAGATTAAAAGTTTTATTGGCTAGAGTTTAGTACTTTTGATTCACCCCCCCTTAGAAATATACATTTCCCATTTGTATTTTCAACAATTGGTATCAAAGATAAATTGTCATCAGGAGAAGCCTTATAGCTTGTAGAAAAGATCTTGAGATGGAAGTTTACAAGTTGGGAAAAACCATTGAGAATTAGGAGATTGAGATACATCTCTTATTGCAACAAGTAAATGAAGCCAGAGATGTCTTGAGAAGTTCACTAAAGAGAAGGAAAGAGATTGCTATAGCTGAAAATGACACTCAATACAAGGAGATTGACACCACAAAATTATTTGCAGATAGTAACTCTTGTGAATTTGATGCAGTAATTGCAAATCTCATGGATAAGAATAGAGCACAAGTTGAGGAGATCAAAAATTTCAAGTTGGAGCAAGAATCACAAGCAATATTTTTATGTGAAGTGACTGAGAAAAAGAAGAAAGCTATAGAAGACAAGGCCATGATTGAAGAACACAAAAGAATTTTGGTAAATAGGTTGGAAGAAAAATTAGCAGATATGTCCAAGATCTCAAACATGTAGTTGGACACCCTAAGCCAAATAATGAATGCCCATCATGAGTTGAATGTCAAAGATATTGAGATAACCACATTGAAGTTGTAGAATGAGCAATTACAAAATGACCTAAAAAGAGAGAAGGAGTTTTATAAAAGCTTCAACAAGATGAATGAAGCCATCAAGTACTTTGAGAAATTACTAAAATCCCCTAGATCTAGTAAAGACACATCAGGACTAGGCTACACAAGCACTGAAGAAGGAGAATCATCCAAAGCTGCTAAAGAAAGAAGCAATAAAGTATGAATTCTAAACCTACTTGTCATCATTGTGGAAAGAAAGGACACACAACTAATGTTTGTAGGAGCAAGAATGGTAGCCAAATTCCAAGCCAAAGAACATGACACATTGTTACAAGTGCAACAAACAAGGTCATCAGGCACACAAATGTAGACAAAGGTCCATGCTTGCACCAAGATTCAAAGGAAACTGCTACAATTGTTAGAAGTTTGGACACAAATCCTTTGAATGCAAATCCAAGTCCACATGGTCATCAAATAAGGGAAGAAGCCATGAAAATTCCTATAATTGGGATTACAATACAAGAAATAGTTGTCATTATTGTCAAGAGTATGGACACATCCTTGAGAATTGCATAAGAACACATTTCAAAGGTAGCTACAATAGATGGTTAAGTCAAACTACATGCTTTAGTTGTTTGAAGAATGACCATATTAGCAAGCATTGCCCAATAAGGACAAAGGAACCTAACTCAAAGTTAAACAAGAGAAAAGGCAAGGTAGATATTAAGCACATTAGAGGAGAGATGAACAAGACATGGAAGAAGAAAGATGGATGTAGCACATCAAATGAAGGGATCACCTCACCTTAAAGGGTTAAGTGGTCACACTTCATCAAACTAAGTAAAAGGAGGTATGTGGGACTCATATTTAAATGCCTCATCATACATCAATTCCAAGATAAAGTTAGTACTAAAAAAGAAAAATTAGCATGAATAAAGATGCAAGTCAACAAGGAAAAACCAACGTAAAATCTTTAAGTTTTCATCTTACTACTGAGTGTGAAAAGTTCTCTTCAATTGCTGAGTAAATTTTAGTGTGTACCAAGTTGTTAGCCAATGCTAGTTGAAACCAAGTTAGTAGTGGTTTCCAAGTGAAGGAAATTCCTATTGAAGCTAAGTAAGGGTAATTCTAGTTACTGCCAAGTGATAGAAAATTGATGGATGCTGAGTAAAGTAGAAATTGCATAGAAGCTGAGTTTATAGCTATACATGCACCATGCATTAAATGCAATGTTGTGAAAGGGTATAAGGAAAATTAATGGTCATTTTTTGTCATTACAAACATAGAGAAAGATCTAGCAAAGAAAAGAAGTGACTAACGAGAAGAGATTGAAGCATTTGCACAAATTCTAGCCAAGGTCAAGTATTGATTCATCGATTTAAAGGTATTTCCTCACATGTCGAGTTACACAGTTATGTAGTTTAATATCTTTTGAAACCCTAGCTTGCAAAATGGCCTCTAGTTCTAGAAATCACAAGGATAAGGAACCTTTTGAAGTTTAGTTGGTTAGTAATGAGGTTAAGCAACCAGATTTTAGGCCTATTCCTAAAGTTGCATATAAGAATGACCTGATAGGGGCATTATCAATCATTCCACCTAAGGTCGTAATGGTTTAGGAAATAAGGAAATGCTATAAATACAAGGTTGGAGGGATAGGAGACATGGAAATTTGACAAGCATATGAAAAATTTTGTGAGAATGGAGTGTTGAAGGAAGAATTCTAGATCGTTGAGAAAGGGCTTAATCTATACCCTAAATTTCCCCACCGTCTTTAAAATTGAATGGATAAGAATTGTTTTGAGTAGAATCGATGATGGATGTTTATGGCTAGAAGGGGGGCCTATCAAACTATCAAAGAGGATTGCGCATAGGGTTATAGGATTTCCAACCCTAGAATGGCCCAAAACCCTAAGAAGTGATTCTAAAGAAGCAATTAAGAAGAATATAGAGGCAAAGTGGAATAAGAGGGGAATGAATATTGATACCATCAAAGATCCACTTCTAGAATTTGTAGTGTGGGTCATATCTCAGAAATTCTATCAGTCAAAATAGTGTGCCATGCATTGTAGTTGATGTAGGGTACAAAATTGTGAAGAAAGATCACACTTATGATCTAGCAGAGCTACAATTGCAACAAATCATGGAGAATTTAGGAGCAATGAGGAGATCAAAAGGAGCTCAATGCAAATTTGGTTCAATTTTGATATGTATATTTTTCTATGTTCAGAATGAGTTTCCTTCTTTTGGTAAGATAGGATGGAAGACTAATAGGTTTGTAGCTGTACAAATTAATGAGTAAATAGAGCAAATGGGAGACAATTTTGAGTCTATAATTATTAGTTATTTTGAGGATTTCAAGAAAACCATGAAACAAAGATTGAGAGTCCTAGTTTCCCTAGTAGAGAAGTATTACAATGACATATGTTTCTTAGTAGACATTGATTACACATTTATCGAGGCTACAGTTCCCAAAGTTAGATGGCTAAGGCCTTTGGGGAATGAGATTAATATAGATGAAACATCAGCAGGCATCACTGCATTACTTGCTGAGGAATTGATAAGTTAGCAAAGATATTTGGAAACTATGATGTTGTGAAATCCAAGGTAGAAATGGAGTTGAAAACTACCTCAACTCTAAAAAAGAAGGATAAATTGGTCAAGAAGTTGAAAGAAAAATTTAGTGAGGGAGCAGAAGTTGATAATGAAGAAGATGATGATGAAGAAGAAGAAGAACAAGAATAGGGACAAGAACCTCTTGCCCTAACACAAGGAATGGGTGAAGATGAAGAAGAAGGCACTGAGGAGGAACAAACCAAGGAAGCACCAAAAATACAAGAGCCAAAGAAAAGAAAGGCTAAAAAATAGCCTACAACTCAACCCAAGGGAAAAAATATTGCAAAACCTAGCCATGCCAAGCCTATTGCTCCAACCACAAGAGCAACTACAAGAAAAGGAAAAAGAGAAAACAAAACAGAAGATGAAGGCTATTGAGCAACCAGGTCTAGTGCAAAAGGAAATAAGGAGGAAATATGTTGCACAACCAAAATTTGATGAAGAGAGGACTGAGTCAGATTACAACAACTAGTTTAGAGTGGTAAGTCCTGCACCCAAGTCCAATATTGATAACATTTGTGAAAATATTAGGGATAATGTAGATTTGACTAGTTTGAAAACTATTGATTTCAATAAATTAAATAGAGAAGATCATAATAAGGTTGAGGAATCAGTATATGCCATGATGAAAAAATTCAAGAATACTCCACTTGAATTTGACACTACCATACCTAAGGATTTATATTCCATTGTTGAGAATAAATGAAATTATTGCTTAAACATGGAGAAGGAAATAAGGGAGTCTACATTGGCACAAGTGATGCCAGCCTTGTCAAAAGGCCAAATAACAAAAGAAAAAAAGAAACATGGTAGCAAGTTTACACCAAAGTATAGAGCATTTAGCATTATTTAAAACAAGATTAAAGATGTTGTCAAGAAGTCCAGTTAGATGTGGAAATTGATCTATGGTCTAACTATTGTTAAAAAAGGAGAGGAGGATCCATTTGAGGGAAGATACAATGGAGAAGAGGAAGAGAATGATAAAGAAGGAGAAGTTGAGAAAGAAAAGGAAGGCAACACAATGGAGGAGGCACCATAAAAGGGAGAAGAAATGACAGCTGTTGAGAAGCAACAAACAAATCAAAGTGTGCAAGACACACAATTGCCACCACTAAGCCCTCCACATGACTCCAACACACTTGTAGAGATAATCAAAGTAAAATATGTTCCTAATAGCTCAATTCAAAACATCAACCACTCACTACAAAGGATCTAAAGAAGATCCTTGACCAATCAACATTACAAGCAAAGTTGTGTGATAAACAAGTATTGGTCAATGTAGATGAGTTGCAAAAAGTAGTAGCTAACCTAACTAGGGATAAGGTGAAAATAAAAGAACCACCTTCTGCCATCCCTATAGCTTATAGTGGACAACTACAAGAGCAAGCATCAAAAGAAACACCAACTAAGGTTGATACCATAGTTAAAGTTGTCATGACTGAGCAACAAACTCAAACTACCAAGGAGACAACAAAGGAACAAATAAGATAGATAGAGGTATCTATTCCTACTGCACAAACTCAAGGTGCACCACAAATAATTGTGCTTGATCAAGGAGGATCAAAAAAAGAAAAGGAGATTCCAAAGGAAAAAGGAGCAAGAAGTAATTCAAACATTGGTAAATTTACCAACTACTAGAACTCCTACAAAAGTTCTTCAGAAGCTGAGTAGTGATGCAATGCCACTCCAAATTTTAGCACTAGGCTCAAGCTCTACAAATGTTGCAAGGGTACTTCACTATGGAGACCCAACATTAGATGAAGAAATTTTCATACCAAAGTATGATTATGAAACTATGAACCTTGCATAGATCAATGAGATGCAAGAGGCATTGGAAAGAAAGAAGAACCAAGAAATACTCAGGAAAGAGTACAAAAAAAGGCAAGCATTACATGAAATCAAAGACATCTTTCTAGATGCATTCAGCTTGCAGACACTTGATGAAACCAAGCCAATATTAGAACAACTATCAGATATTGTTGAATAGGTGACAAATGAAGATCAAGAAACCAATGTAAAACTTATGGAATGGTCTAAAAAGAAATTTCTAGGAGAGGTAAATGAGAAAATATCTATTAGAATAGCATTGCTACATGTGTAATTGGCTATAAAAATAGAAAAAGTGAATAAGGTACTTGAGAATATTTTCTCACTATACACAAAATTGTGTGACCCCACACTCTTCACACAAGAAATGAGCCAAAGGATTTTGAGTCTGGAGAGAAATCTAAAAGTATCTAGTATGCAATTACCACAATACCTAGCTCAAGGTGAGAAGCATTTTCATTCCATGCTTCACATAAAAAAGGAGCTAGTTGTTTTGACAACAAAAGAGGCTAATACTAGAGCCAAATTAGTTCAAATTCAAGCCTCCCTGACCCCACGCATGGAGATTCTATAGAAAGAACTAGCCTATGCTAAGATAGTACTCAAGAAAGATCCCAATCTTTCAACATTAGATGGCTTAGTTCACCTTGTAGTAGAGACAACAATCCAAATCAAATCACTAGATGTTGCAATAGACAACTAGGATGCTACTCTCAAAATTGTTATGGAAGTTAACAAGAACATATTTGATAAATACACACTTAGTGTATGAACCCTTTGACATTAGTGTCAAAAAAGGGGGAGATATATTTAAAGGGTGAGAAATAGCTATGCAAGGGGAGACATGTGAAATGGGGAGTTACAAAATAAATAGAGAGAAGAAAGGGAGCAAACAATAAGAAACCGAGTATATTAGAACACATTAGATAAAGAGTATCAAAATTCTGAATAAAGACAAGAGTTAAAACAGAGGAAAATCTACTCAAATTTTTTTTGGATATATCAAAGACACATTAACTTAGGGGAAGTTAAATTTTTTTGAGGTATATAGTCTATTACAAACTTTTGAACAATTTTGAAGTTTTGTGTATATGCCAAAAAAAATGTATATTATACTCGAGGAAGTTTCATCATGTATAGTTAGGTGTTTTTGACACTCATGTCAAAGGTGGAGATTGTTGATCTCAAGATTGGTTTTGACAATTGAGTGACAACACACTTAAGAAATTTACTAAGTTCATGCCAAGCTAGTAACATATGTTGAATATAATATGTATAGATGCCGAGTTGCAATGAGTATTGAGTCACTCATGTGCCAAGTAATAGTAAGTACTGAGCAAATAGATAGAACCAAGCAAGTTTCAAGTGTTGAGTGAACAGTTAGTGCCAAGCCAAAAAGAATTATAGTATGTGTTGAGCATCAGTATCAACAAGTGCCAAGTAACACATAATTGGCCTTGTTGTTTGTGATGGCATAAACAACTATGTAAACTATTTTTGAGCTAACATATTGATAGATCTTGAAGCTTTAAATATAAGATCAAATCTATTTGATTCCCTAAGTGATCAAAATGCAACCAATCAAAAAAATGAAGCGAATTGAGCGGGGAATTTGGATGAATCTCAATCGTAGATTCATACCTAACCCTAATCCACCTAAGTATTTTTAAAGGGAGACAAAGCCCCATAATTAAAAGAGAGTATGTAAGAGAGAGAATTAGAGAATGCATGAGAGAAGGTGATAATAATAGTGAAAGGGGTGAATTGATTAGATGACTTAGGAGAAAGACACAATTGTAGAATTAGTTAGCAAAATAGGGGATCAAGGTTACATCAATTTCATATTAGATCAAAGAGGATTGAGATGAACTGAATTAGGATCTAAAATCAACAATATTAGATTGTAAGTGTATCAGATCAAACATTCTACTATACTTTATAATAACTGTATCAATAGGATGAAATCCATTGTATTAAGGTTTATTTAATAGTCATAATGAAATCCTTTAACAGGGTGACATTCCAAGTGAGTGTTCAAAAGTCCTTTGACTAGGCACACTTCTAGTAGGGTGTTAAAATCCTTTAATAGGGTAGGATCTAACAATCCTTTGTAATCCTTTAACAGGGTAGACCTTTTATAGGATAGATCATGAGAATGGTCAAAACATGTAACCTTAATAGGTGAAGTTTATTGTTGCATTAGTGAAGAATTTTGGGTGTCATCCCCACCCTAGTTTTACCTTCTCATTGGAGTTTTCTAGGTAATCATATCTAGTGTCAAGTGTTTATGTGGATGCATTTACTTTACATGTTATTTCAATATGTTTATGCATGCATTGTTTTATTGGTTAGAGTTTAGTACCTCTAATTCACCCCCCCCTCCCCTCCCCCTCTTAGAAGTATGCATTTCCCATTTATATTTCCAACACTATCAACTATTGTCAAGCTTTGTCAACCAAGTCAAAGCATCAAGTCTTAAGATTTTTCTTGTGTTTCTTGCTAAGGGGAGTCTCATCATTTGATTTTTATTTTCTATGTTTCTAGTGCTTGAACATGCTTATAATGACTCTTTGGTCTTAGTGCTCTTGGTCTTTATCTTCATGGTCTATGTTTGCTTGCTAGTTATCTTTTTTCTAAAATGGTTACTTTTATTTCTTGACTACACTCTTGGGTTGGGAAGTTTTTTCACTTGTTCTTGCTTGCTCTATCTACTTGGCTATTTGGCTTCTTGCCTAGATCTTGACTTGAGTCACTAGTGTTGTAAATTTCTTGGACACTTTCTTGATAAGCCACTTTACTCTATCTTTACTATTTTGGCAAGTGAACACTCTACCTCTTTAGCTTGGACATCATGTTATCTTGTGTCACCTTCTTAGCTTCCTCTAGTCTCCTTCAGGTTTGATTATCTATCTACCACTATGGCATTAAAACCTTGTGCTACCAAACCTCAATCAAATCTAGATGATCATGATATCCTCTATGCTACTAAAGAGTTTCAAGATCTATATGCTCATTACAAAGAACTAGAAGAGAAAAAAAATCTTTCTTACCTTCATCTCTCTAAGTATATGATAGAAATGGAGTCTAAACTTGAGAAAAGATTAGAGGAGAAGATTTAATTCTTAAATTAATGTCCCTTAAGACCTTTACATACACATGGTTCATCTTCTTCAAGGTCTACATATTCTACTCCAAGACATCAAATGACTTCATCTTCTAGATCTAAAGATCTCCTTGGAGAGAAAGAAAGTGATACCTCCTTTGAGCCTATTCCAAGCTATCATGATGGACCTATCTTTGACCAAGACAATGATGAAGACATGGACACATACCATTCAATTGAGAAACAACCAAAGGACTCTAGAAATACTTTTTCTATAACTTTTTCTCCCTTGGAAGATTCTTATGATGACACTTTGCAAACACTTCTTGACACCAAGCTCATCATGTTACCTAAGTCTAGCTCATATGGAAACACATTCTTGGATATCTACTGTGCTTATCATTGACATAATAAGAATACTACTTCATATTTCATTGAGATGAAACATAAAATCCAAGATCTTATTGATAATGGGACTATTGATACCTCTAATGACTCATGTGATGAGGATATGTTTCTTGAGAAAGATCATGTTAATGAACCTATGTCTAGTGTGTTGGATACAATTGTCTAATTGTGTGTTGTCTTTAATTTTACACAAATGTCATATCAATTATTAGTCAGTACTTATTGAGATAACTTGGTTAGAAAGGAAATTTTTCTTATCTACCAAGCATTCCTAAAGATTACTCTACAAAGACAGTGTCTACTGAGCTCACTCGAACGTCGAAAGAATTTTGGTAGGAAATAGTGTCTACTGAGTTCACATGATTAGTGAAGGAAAGTTGGATAGAATAAATGTTAATTGAGTTCACTTAGTTGCCAAAGGATTTTTCAAGTTTACAATGTTAACCAAGCTTCTGTTGGTTAACACACTAAATCATCTCAGAAACAGTGTTTACCGAGCAGGGTTAGCCAATGAAGGATTTTGTTGTTTTGACATAAGAAGCTTAATTATTTTAAGAATTATTTATATCAGAATATGGTGATGATTATTGGTTATTTTAATTTGTAATTAAGATGACTTGAAAATCTGGATGGTATAAATGAAAGGTCAAGTTGAGATTTTTAGTGTGTGTGCAAAATGTGTTGATTGAATTGAGAAAGAAAGAGTAAGAGAAAACTTGAAGGATAAGCATGTATCCTTGTGGAGAAGTAAAGTGTTATTCTATCAAGAAGGATCAGTATGAAGTAGAATATAGATCTATAATCAACAAATTTAGTTGCATCACAATCAGGTCATTTCATTTTTACTTTCTTACCATTCTAGCAGTGATCTAAAATTTCTAAACAGAGTTGGTTTAACAACTAGTTGTAAATCCTCTAACAAGATGATAGTTCCATTGAATTTTTTTAAGACATCTTGAAAAAAAACTCCTTACAAGGTGATTAAATCCTCTAACAAGATCACATCTAATAGCGTGTTTTGTAACCTTTAACTAGGTTGGCTCCTAATAGGGCTCACCTTAGAAGAGTGAAAATAGTAACTAGTTACATTGATGGTTTTTCTCATATTGAGTTTCCACATTAAATCTTGGTGTCTCATGTGTTCATGTTATTTCTCTTATGTTTGCAAATTAATCATTGTTAATGTTTTAATATTATTTAAAAGTAAATCACACTCTGCATTTATCGAGTTACAACATTTTTTGTGTGTTTACTAAATAACAACAACAATCAATTTTATTGTTAACATCCAAGAGCTTTGAGATTTATTTTAGTAGTAACTGATTCACCCCCCCACTCAGTTACTCCTATTAGAGCTTTTGGTGCTTGTAGGAAAGGTTTCAAGGACCTAAGCTAAAGATCAAGATGTCTTACAAGAGAGAGATTCTGAAGCTTAACAGAGACAACTTTTTAGCATGGCAGGGACTCATGAGACTTCATTTGGATTCCATTAGTGATTCAAGCTTGAGATACCTTGATGAAGAATACACAAATCCTACTAGTACATTATCTATTGGAGATATTGCTGAGAAAAAGAACCATAACACCATGATGATTGATATTGCATCTACTCTTAGCTATGATGAATTTGATGAGATCAACCAGAGCAGAAAGCCTTCGAGGATAGTTTGATCAAATGAGAATGACAGAAGATGAAAATGTTGCCAAGTATGTGGAAAGAATCAAAGCTAGTGTCAGTGCAATGAAAGCTTCTGGAGGAGAAATCAAGGAAGAAACTGTTATAAGTAAAGTTCTCAAAATATTGCTTCCTATCTATATAATTAGAGTATCTGCTATTCAAGAAAAGAGGTGTGAGCCAAATCAAAAGATAACTTTGGATACCTTAGTAGGAAGATTGACAAATTTTGAGCTAGGAAGAATATTGAATCTACATTTGAGGCCAAACTTTCACTTAAGGAGAAAGGAAAGAAAATAAAGGACATTTAGTTAGAAAGTGAAAAAGAATTAGAAGAAAGTTTTGATAGTGATCTTGAAGTTGTTGAAGGTTTACTTGCAAGGAAATATTCTAGAGGTAGAGAAAAATACAAAGGTAAAGCTCCCCTAATCTACTTTCATGTGAAGAAATTGGTCATATTGCTGCTAGATGCCCAAACAAAGAAAGCAAGGATGAGAAGAAAAGTCACAAGTGTAATTGCAAGCAGGATTTCAAAAACATAAATCATTCAAGGACAAAGGTAAGAAGACTTGTTTTATGGCTAAATATTTTGATAACAATGAAGATGAAATAGTATACATTGCTGTGAAAGATGAACCTGATGAAGAAGAAGATAAGATGGCACTTATCTCTCATATTAGTAAGAATGACACATGGATCATAGATAGTGGATGTTCACATCATATGACTAGAGAAAAAATAAAGTTTGAACACTTTGAAGACTATGATGGTGGTAGTGTAAGGTTTGGAATCAATGAACCTTGTTCCATAAAAGGGAAAGGCCAAATCTCGTTAACCAAAGAACTTGTATGTGACAATGCTTATTAGGTTGAAGGACTAAAACATAATATCTTAAGTGTGGCACAACTAATCAACATTGGATTTAAGGTGGAATTCATGAATGACAAGGCAAGATTGTTGGATGACAAAGGTAATCTAATTGGATCAGGTAAACAAACAAGAGGTAACCTATCTTATCTTGATCTTGGTGATTGTTCATGTTTTTTTGCTCAAATGGAAGAAATTTGGTTATGGCACAAGAGATTATGTCATGTAAAATTTGATAATATGGTAAAGATAAGAAAATTTAGAAAAGTGAGAGATATTCCTAGTTTGAAGAAACCAAATGTTGGTTTATGCAAAAATCATCAGATTGGCAAAATGGGAAAGACTAGTTTTAAGAGAAGAAATTATTAGTTTGAAGATGTCTTGGAAATTGTGCATACCAACATATATGGACCCATTGGAATAGAAATCTATAGTGGAGAAATTTTTTTAATTCCTTTTTTTAATGATTATTCTAGAATGATGATTGTTATGTATCTTAGAGAAAAGTCAGAAGCATTTGAGAAATTCAAATGGTATCTAGCAAGAATAGAGAAGGAAATAGGGAAAATATTGAAATTCTTAAGATCAGATAGAGGTGGTGAATTCATCTCCAATGAATTCAATAACTTTTGCATTGAAAGAGGAATTAAAAGATAGATATCAGCCCCTGGTACTCCCGAGTAGAATGGAATAGCTAAAAGAAGAAATAGATCTATCATGGATTGTGCAAGGACTCTAATGATTGAAAAGAACATTGCTATCAAATATTGGAAGGAAGCCATCAACACTATAGTTCATACTTTGAACTGAGTACAGGTGAAGAAAGACTAATATAAAACTCCCTATGAATTATGGTATGTCTACAAACCCAATGTAAGTTACCTGAAAGTATTTGGAAGTAAATGCTATATCTTGAAAGAATCTAGAAAACACAAGTTTGATGTGAAAGGTAATGAAGGTATATTCTTAGGATATTCTTGTAGAAGTAAGACATATAGATGTTTGAATTTTTCTACTCATAAAATCATAGAAAGTACACATGTGAGAATTAATGAGTTTGCAAAAATGACTGAAGAAGAAAGCAAAAAGGAACCAGAAGATTATAGAAGATTTGTTTACATCAAACCTGATACATTTCCAGACACATCTATTGATAAGGAGACTTCTACTCCCAAGTCTTCCTTAGTTACTAAGTTGCAAGAAGTTCAAACCAAGTCATAATGACCTAAGTCACATTTTGAAGCTACCAAGCCAATGCCTACCGAGTCTAAGCAACCAGACCTAGAAGTTGAAATTCAAAATGAAGATAGTGCAATTTATTCAAAAGGCAAGGAACTTGTATTGGCCAAGTATGTTAGAAGGCATCATGCACCTGATTAGATTATTGGAGATAAATTAGAAGGTTCTATGACAATAAGTAAGCTAAAAGGTACATGTTTACTTGCTGATTTTGAACCTAGAAATGTTAAATATGCATTGAAAAATGAAAGTTGGATTAAGGCTATGAATGAAGAAATTGAGAAAATGGAAAATAAAAAAACTTGGACCCTTGTTCCTAGGCCTAAAGATAAAAATGTGATTGGAACAAAATGGGTATTCATAAATAAGATAAATGAAGATGGACAAGTATCAAGAAATAAAGCAAGACTAATGTGTAAAGGATATTCTCAAGAAGAAGGAATTGATTATGGTGAGGCTTTTGCTCCTATTGTAAGATTCAAAGGTGTTAGGACTCTACTTGCATATGCTACTCGCATAGGATTCAAAGTATATTAGATGGATGTTAAATCTATAGTTCTCAATGGTATTCTTGATGAAGAAGTCTACATTGAGCAACCAGAAGCTTTTGTTGATCTAAACAAAAAGGACATGGTTTGCAAATTACGCAAAGCATTGTATGGTTTGAAATAAGCTCCTAGAGCATGGTATGAGAGGCTGCACAACTACCTTATATAGATTGGTTTTTAGAGAACTAATGATAAAACTAGTTTGTACATCAAGGAAGGACCAAATAACAAGATTTTATTGGAAGAGATATTTGTGGATGACACTCTATTTAAAAGGAATGATGATCTATGCAAAGAATTTTCAGAACAAATGAAGAGAGAATTTGAAATTTTCATGCTTGGTAAGATAAAATTCTTTGTTGGACTACAGATATAGCAAAGACAGAATGGTATCTACAGTACTCAATCTAAGTATATCAAAGAGATACTTAAGAAATTTGGAATGGAAGATTCTAAACTAGTTGGAACCTCCATGTGTACTGGAATAAAGCTTACCAAAGATGATGATTCAAAAGAGATAGATCAAACCTTATACAAATCAATGATTAGAAAATTATATTATGTAGTTCATAAAAGGCCTGATATTGCTTTAGTAGTTGGGATAGTGGCAAGATTCTTAGCTAAGCCTAGAAAAAATCATATTATGGCAATCAAAAGAATTTTTGAGATATCTAAAAGGTACTGAAGACTATGGCTTATGGTAAAAACTTGGAGGAGACTTAGACCTAAAGGTATTCATTGATGTTGATTGGATAGGAAATCTTGATGACAAAAAGAGTACAAGTGGTGGGGCATTCTTTCTTGGTAAAAGGTTGGTATCTTGGACAAGCAAAAAGCAAAACTGCACATCCCAATCTATAGTAGAAGCAGAATATGATGTAGCAGCAATGAATTGGTCTAATGTTGTTTGGTTTAAATAGTTGTTGGAAGGCACAAAGGTTGAGATCAAAGAACTAGTTGTCATGTATTGTGATAATACCAGTGCAATTAACATATCAAAGAATCTAGTGATAAATTCAAAAACTAAGCACATTGCTATAAAATATCATTTTGTTAGAGAATTGGTGCAGGAAAAACAAATCATATTGGAATATGTTCACAAAAAAAAATAGATTGTAGACATATTCACCAAGCCATTACCTAAGGATGCATTCCTGTATCTAAGAGGTAAGTTAGGGGTCATTGCCCTATCTGAAGCTTACTAAATAAAGTTTTAGTGATGCATCAATAGGAACCAAGTTGAAGATCAATTAGTTGATGTAGTATAATCAAGAGAATATTACAAATGAATTAGTACTCAAGGTACATTGATGCTAATTTGGTATGTATTGTCTTTGGCATGTGTTGTCAAAGAGGGAGAAGATTACTATCATATCTTTCTAAATTTTTTTTATATCTTTCTTAGGGAAAAGTATACTGTCATAGAAGTTATGTAATTCCTTCACAAAGGGAGATTACTGCATAAAAAAAGGAATTTTTTGGTAAACATCTAAGAGGGAGAAATTTTCTATCAGAGAAAGTCTTATTCTTAAATTTCATTGTGCTATGACATGTTGTGTTGCCATCAGTGCCAAAGAGGGAGATTGTTGGATACAATTGTCTAATTGAATGTTGTCTTTGATGTTACACAAATTTCATATCAGTTGTCAGTTAGTGATTATTAAGCTCACTTGGTCAATAAGACAATTTTTCTTATCTACTAAGCATTCTAGAAGATTAATTTGTGGAGACAATGTCTACCGAGCTCATTTAGGTGTCAAAGGAATTCTGGTAGGAAACAGTGTCTATTGAGTTCACATGGTTAGTGAAGGAAAGTTTAATAGAGTTAGTGTTAACCTAGTTCACTCAGTTGCTAAAGGATTTTGCAAGTTCACAGTGTTAACCAACCTTCTGTTGGTTAACACAAGAAATCATCTCAAAACTAGTGTTTATCGAGCAGGGTTGTCCAATGAAGGATTTTTTTGTTTTGACATAAGAAGCTTAATTATTTTAAGTATTGTTTCTAATCAACTATGGTGATGATTATTGGTTATTTTAATTTTTAATTAAGCTAACTTGACAATCTAGATGGTATAAATGAAAGGTCAAGTTTAGATTTTTAGCGTGTGTGCAAAATGTGCTGATTGAATTGAGAAAGAAAGAGTAAGAGAAAACTTGAAGGATATGTAGGTATCCTTGTAGAGTAGAAAAGTGTTATTCAATCAAGAAAGATCAAGTATGAAGCAAAATATAGATCTGTAATCAAAAAATTCATTTACATCAAAATCAAGTCATTTCATTGTTACTTTCTTACCATTGTAGCAGTGATCTAAAATCTCTAAATAGAGTTGGTTTAATAGCCAATAGTAAATCCTCTAACAAGGTGACAGTTCCATTGAATTATTTTAAGACCTCTTGCAAGGACACTCCTTATTGTAGTACCTAGAAAATGGAATAATTTCTAACATACTATGAGCAAATCAAAAACTCAATCAACATATGCTAACACCCACTAGTCTACCATGAAAGCCAAACTAATAAAGGAAAGAAAACAAAGTTAGAAACCCCCTCTTTCATTTGTAGCTCCCATGTCCTTCTTTCTTCTCCAAATGATGTAGCTCCAAAATTTCCTATAGTGCACACAAAGTTAAAGCAAAGTCTATGATAATGGTTATGCTATGAGAATACTTTAAGTTGTGATTTTAGTGTGAGAGATGGAGTGAAAAATGCCAAAAAGCCAAGGACAAAAAATGAGAAAAAGAGTGTTCATTTTATAATCAACACTCAAGGTGAGAGCATTGGATTTGTCACCCATAGATATGTAACTTGGCACAAGATTCCTTTGAGAATCCATGACACATATGACACAAGATGTTGTACACTAAAAAGTGTGTCACACTCTAAACCCTTCTATCCAAACGATTCCATGAGTTTGGAATGCTTGGATGCTGGCTTAGAGCTCCCTATCCATGGAGTGCAAAAGAGCATATTTCAAGAATAAGAAGGCTCTTAGATGAGCCTTAGAGATACTCTTCTTGCTAGTAAACCATGCAATGGGAGGTTCCAAAGACAAGATGCAAGAATGCAAATATCCCAAGGAGTTCCTCAAGAATGCAATGCAAATGAAGATTAAGCTAGAATGAGATGCAAAGTGGAGCTATGCTTAAACATGTATGAGAATGTTACAATACCATTATTAAGCTATGTGAGATTAAGCTACATGTAAAAATGAAAGCTAAGCTAAGCTAGAATGCCATGATGCCATGGATGAGAGAATGCAGACAAGAAATAGAAGTTCTCCACAAAGCTCCAAAGAAACTTGTTAGAAAACCTGTAGCATAACAATATTCAAAATGAGGATTGGATTGAGGGGGAAAGCTCTCTCCATTTTAAAGTTGTATAGATGGTAGAGATCAAGATGAAGATGGTGGATGATCAATGGTGGAATTTTAAAAGAGGAGTGATCCATGTGCACA
The DNA here is from genome assembly GCA_028749045.1 of Cupressus sempervirens. Taxonomy (NCBI): domain Eukaryota; kingdom Viridiplantae; phylum Streptophyta; class Pinopsida; order Cupressales; family Cupressaceae; genus Cupressus; species Cupressus sempervirens. The sequence continues at coordinate 485,580,588 of CM053786.1, forward strand.
CACAAGTCAACCAATAGAATATAAGTTGACTTGTCATATAAGACAAAAGTCACAAAGCCTTTTCTTTTAATTGCAAAATAGAAAAAGAACTTTATGTGTGCACTTTAAGTGGGTTAGAAGAATGGGGTCTTTTATTTAATTAAAAGGGAACATGTTCTTTTAATCAAATAATGAACTTAGGATAGCATAGTCAAACTATAAGTTATAATCAAATAAATTGATTATTAGCAATTTGGTCTAGATAAATGATTAAATTAATTTAGCCAAAATGCTGAAAAGGGGGCTAATAGTCTAGATGACCATTTTTAGGTGATTACATTTGCCCCTCTTTGACTAATGCATGATCGATTTGGGAACACATTATGTCAAAGAAAATCGAAGCCAAGTAGGCAGTGGTAGATATAGATGTCTGATTTAGAAGAGTGAAATGCAGAAATAGATAGCAAGTCCTGAATGCACAGCTTGATAGCAGTAGTACTGAACACTAGGAAGATGATGTTAGGATTTGAAAAGAATTCTAACACCTAGCAAAGCAAATAGATCAAGACCAAGTGATATGGTCAAACAAATGCTCCTAAGAAATAGATAGCTGTAACAATAAGCAATAGAGCATTTTTGCCCCATCAGGATCGAAATCAAAATGAGGTAAGAGGATGCAGAAACTAGCTAGACATGAGAAAATTAGAATATAGCAATGTCCAAGATGATAGATAGATGATTAGAGCCCAATAATGACTATAAGAAAGTTATTAAATGCCCCAGTTTGACTTAGAGTTGACCATGGAGGACACAGTGTAAAAATAGGTCAAATCTAGTAGAAAGATGATTTAGATGTGAAAAGGTGACTAGAAGTAGATATGAAGTATGGAAATGAAGATGCCCCATTGATGATTCAGAGATTAGACCTCAAAAGGTCAGCTAACTGCTTCAAAGAAAGTAGAAATTCAAAAGACAATTTTGACCATCAAGATGAATTCGAATTTGGATTTTGATCCCAAAAATGAATCTAGGATGTTGAAATTATTTAAGAGGTCAAAACTTTATCTAATGTGATGATAAGATAGAAAAGAGATGAAGCGAAAGATTAAGAAGGTGAAAAGACATGAACAAGAAGAAAGTAAAGAAATGCATGAAAGGAGTTAGCCGATATGTCTACAAAAAGATGAAGAGAGAGCTCTCCCCATATGCAAGAATGCAAGACTAAGCTAGAAAATGAACCTAAAATGCAAGCTAATATGAAAAGTGGTTTACTAGCAAGAAGTGCATAACATTTAGACTCTTAATTTCATCATTGAGCATTTATTAGGGACATCATGAGATCATACAACCATCACTAGTATAACTATGAGGATATGAATATGATCGATATCAGATAGGGATGTGGAAACCCAATCTAAGCATCAGAGACATGTAAGTTAAGATAACTACGCTATTAGATTCCCTAAGTTTAATTTAGCAAGATTAACCTGTATCAAGGCATGAGTGCTAAGATAACCCCCGAGTGTGGTCTTGCAAAAAAATCAAGGATGATACATTTGTAAGATAACATGTTGGATAGGACAAGCATAAATGCTTACAACACTATAGACAAACAAAGTATACCCACAAGTAGAAATCAAGAAAGTATGTCCCATGCCCCCAGTCTTCTAGTCAATGACATTCTCGAAAGACTATTAGGGAGAGAACACATGGCAAAGAAATCATCATAGATAGCACAAAAAATAGATAAAGATCAGCATAGCTCAGTCGTTTAAGTGTTAAAGTGCGTGTGTGTAAGTCACTTGGCCATTTCTTCAAGACTTAATTCTGATAGTGAGAAATATCGTGACATCAGAGATCGTAAGTAAACTATTTGAAAAGTTTTGAAAAACACTTGATGTCAAGGTGGGGGAAGTGTTGAGAAACACTATTTTGTGAGTTGTCAAAGAAACCCTAATGCACAAGAATACCTCAATAGGCTAAGCAGTTGTGCCCCCAAGATGAGGACAAGATACAATTCCAAGCTAGGAAATGTGTAGCAAAATAGGTGATTGAGACTGATAGACAGAGGTGCAAGGGTCTCAAGTAGCGCCTATTTCTAGATTTTCACCACTTGACAAATTTTTTCAGGACTTTTTTCAATTTTTTTAATTTTTGTATTTTTGATTTTTTTTGGTGATACATCAAAGTGCCTATTGCTAGGTTTTCACTAAGAAGATCTTTTTTTCAAGACATTTTCTGATTTTTAGGATCATATATGATTTTTTTTGGATTTTTTTAGAAAGTTCTAGATATCACTAGTTCTCAAGCAAGATCACATCATTTTCTCCCAATGTCTAGCAAGGTATGGACACAATGGAGAAACAAGTTAGTGGATAAGCAAAGATGGATGAAAAAGGAGCATGAAGCAAGTAAAAGTGATCCTCAAGGACTGGCTCCTCAAGAGTACCCAAGCTAGGGAAAGAGGTGAAATAGTCATATGAAGCATGTTTGTGATAAGCAATGGAAGTAATGAGCAAGATAGCATGTAGAATAAGCAGTGAAGCCAACAAGTGAGATAACATGAAGCATGCACTCCAAAAGAGTAGACATGTCAAGAGACCTAAGAACCATTTTTTTCTTTATTGTGATCAAGACAAAAGGGTCAACTAGATAGGATAGTGATGGGATAGAGCAATAAGAATAAAGCTCAAGATAGAGGCTATGAGTGAATGGGAGAGTACAAAAGAAAATCTCACAGATAAGATAGCCCATATACAAAGATAGCTCAACATTGTCAAGATCAAAGAGAGAAGAGGGGATAGATGGATGATGGAAGAATTATGCATGATGCCTATTTGCCAGGTTTTCATGATGGTACTTATTCAAGGTGCCACAAGAAGTAGTTTTCACCATAGGATAAATTTATTTGTCTTTAATTTTGCTGCCAATGTGCCACAAGAAGTGGTTTTCACCAAGGCACATTTTCATTTTTTTCATTTTTTCTATTTTTCCATTTTCTTTTTTTGAATTTTTAGAAAGAGCTCAAGCTTTTTAAATGTAGATAGTGCTCCTATAGGAAAGATAAGTCATGATAAGCCAAGACCATAGAAAGGTATGCTCAAAGATGTTGATAGGGTGATGAAAGAGAAATGGTAGTAGGAAGAATATATTGAAGATAAGAGTTCACGTATAGAAAGTAAGTGTAAGCTTTAGAGGATTTCATGAGGGTAGCTAAAATATTGGACAAGATCAACATTGACACACACCTTGAAGGGTATTGGAACAATGGAGGAATCATGGATGAAATAGCTTGAGATTTAGATGTATGAGGTGGTAGAAGAGATTTGAAAAAAAGTGGAGTGGAAGGCTTTGGAATATTTTTAGGAAGATTTTTGGAAGAAGATGGATTGGAAGCCTTTGGAAGCTTGAATGTCAATTTTGAAGTATTTTCAATACTAAAGTCTTCTAAAAGAGACTTGGGAATCCATATAGCTTTAGATTTTCCTTTGGATACTTCAAAACACAATTCTTCAATAATGGGTTTAGGAACCCATATTTTCTTTGATTTAGCTTTTTTAATAGTGGACCTTTGTGGTCTCTTTTGTGTATTCTCCTTCTTAGAATTCACATGTCGATTAGATGGGACATAGTGATCTTCATTTTTCAATGGATTCTTATGTTTATTCTAACTTCCAAAGGAATTGGGATTTGTGGATGAATAAGGATGATACGACTGGTTTAGATGTATAGATGGGTGAAAAGTCATCAAGGATGAGTGTCTTTTTTGATCTTGAGGTATGATGGGAGAGCTAGGGAATGAGCTAGGAGTGAATGTAAGAGATGGAGGAACATAAGGCCCCAAAATGGATGGAAGGTTTAAATGATTTAGCTTATATGGATAAGGACCAAGGATAGATTCAGAAGATGCAAAGGGATAGTGGGAAGGGATATCAACATCTTTAGAATGAGCAACATGGTCAAAGCCATCAATAGACTCATGAGTACCTTTGATAGGAACAAAATTTTTAATAGTAACACTTGAAGCTTGAGCACAATTTTGAAGTGGATATGGAGAAGTAAAACTTGAGGGGATGCTTTGATCTTGACAAGTAGCCTTGAATAGCATATGAAGAGAAATTTTCTCATAATTTTCAGTAAGCTCAAGGGAGATAATGGAAGTGGTATCTTCATCATACTTAGGAGGTGGACAAGTTATAGGATATGGAGGAGAAAATCTTGAAAGAGATGAAAGGGTGCTTGATCTTGATATTTCTTGACATTTATAGCTTTTTCTTTTTGAGAGTCCTCTTGACATGGAGCCACTTCTAAGGACAAGGGAGAATGAAGAGTGAATGGAGTAGTACTTGGATTAGGTATAGTAGTGCATGAAGGTTGAGGATGTTTAGGATTAGTAGCATGGAAAAGGTTTGCAGCCAAGTGAAGGTTAGCTTGAGTTTCTTTTAGAGATAGCCCTTGAGGATACACGTAGTCAATGTGGAAAGCATTAGATTATTTATTTGATGGTGGCATGTTGGAAAGATTTGAAGTGTTGAGAGATGCATGAGTGTTGGAAGAAGTGGAAGATGTAATGGAGCCACTACTAGACATAGGTTCATCAATGTAATCTTGCTCAAGAGAAGTATCCTCAGCACATGAGTCACTAGAGGTTCCAAGATCAACAAACTCATCATAAATGAGATCTTGGATTTTATGTTTCAGCTCTATACAATTAGAAGTAGCATGGTAAATAATGGATTTCCATAGGAGCTAGACTTAGGCAACATGATGAGCTTGGTGCCAAGAAGTTCTCTCAAAATGTCATCATAAGAATTCCCCAAGGGAGTAAAATTTCTCTCAAAAGTATGTCTAGAGTCCTTTGGTTGGTTCCCAAGTGAATAGCATGCATACATGTCTTCATCATTGTCTTGGTCAACAATAGGTTTATCATGAAATTTTGGAATAGGCTCAAAGTAGGTATCACTTGCTTGTGCTCTAAAGAGGTCTTTAGATCTAGAAGATGAAGACATTTGATGTCTTGAAGTAGAGCATGTAGACCTAGAAGAAGAGGATGACCTCAAAGAAGGTGACTCACATGCATGTAAAGACCTTAAGGAAGATTCATGTAATGATGCAATCTTCTCCTCTAACCTTTTCTCAAGTTTAGACTTCATTTCCATCATGCGCTTAGAGAGATGAAGGTAAGAAAGATCATTTGTCTCTTCTAGTTCTTTATATTGTTTATATAGATCTTGAAACTCTTTAGTGACATGGAGGATATCATGATCATCTAGATTTGGTTGAAGTTTGGTAGCACAAGGTTTAGATCCCATAGTTTTAGATGCAAAGCCAAGCATAAAAGAGCCTAGAAGATAACTTGATGTTGAAACTATAGGAGGTAGAGTGTTCACGTGCCAAGATAGTAGATAGAGATTAAAGTGACTTGTCAAACAATATGTCCAAGAAACTTACAACATGAATGACTCAAGTCAATAGCTAGGTAAGATGCCCAAATAGCCAAATAAATAGAGCAAGCAGGGTGACAAGTGAACAACTTTTCCAACCCAAGAGTGTAGTCAAGAAATCAAGGTAACCATTTTAGCAAAATGATAACTATCAAGCATGCATAGACCATGAAGACAAAAAGATCAAGAGCACTAAGACCAAAGAGCCACTTTAAGCATGTTTAAGCACTAGAGACATAGAAAATAAAAATCATTGATGAGACTCCCCTTAGCAAGCAACACAAGAAAAATGTTAAGACTTGATGCTTTGACTTGGTTGACAAAGTTTGACAATAGTTGATAGCATAGCAAGTCTGATGTTCAAAAGCAATTTCTTTCCAAGCAAGATAGTGACACATAGAGTAGTCTTCAAACAATCAAGCAAGGGACAAAGCAACCTTTCATGATACAAGCATATGTGACATCTTAAAATAAATCCCTAGAACTATCGTCATGTGTATGTTCAAAAAAATTTCATAGGTCTAGCACATTCGAGAACACATCAAGAAATCTCTACCTAAAGGACATGGTTCATTACTCAACAACTTGGCCCATGCTTGATGCTCCTTCACCTCACACCAAGTGGTTGCCTACAAGAGATATTGGCCTTGTCATGGAAATGCCATAAGCATAACCAAGGGAACACATATGGTGAGTGTAAAATCTTGGGGTGACTCGGGTAGTCCACTACGATCGATCCTTGCACCAAGAAGTTGAGTGGCTAAAAAAAGGTAGTTACTGACATAGGGTGTTTAGATAAGGCTTCTATTCATAGTGTTTCTCTTGCTCTCAATTATGGGACACCTCACCTTGCGATGAGTAACCAATCTCACGACCACAAGAGTACCTTAAGCATTCTTTCCTAGTGATCTCCCTATGGTCAAAATCCCATAACCAATCACACTAGGGAAAGAAAAATACTACATATACCAAGATTTTGTGTCCTTGATAGCCTTGAGTTTATAGTGGGCTGGAAGAGCTGAGTAACCTTCTTGTCCCCACTTGGGTCGTTCCTCTCAGGTTGTCTGAGAGTAGACCCTCAAAAGGATTCTAACTACATAAAGAGTGGATCAACTTTCAGAAGTCAAGATTTCTGATTCACCACAAGGGTGAAGAGCATACTCTCCTATTCCAATTTTTTTCTCTTGAACACACTAGGAAGATTCAATTACCCCTTGCTTTTGAAACAAAATGGCAAGTCAAGATTTTTGATTCACCACAAGGGTGAAGAGCATACTCTCCTATTACCAAAAGACTCTAATCACAAGTTTTATGTGCTTATAAAAATGAAAAATTATTCAATTCCACACATGGAAACAAAAAAAAATCAAGCAATTTTGGGTTTTTATGCTTTGGGCAGCCCTGCAAATAATGTTAGTAGCCCTTGCACATTTGAAGCTTTGACATGCGTTCTTTTGTATGCAAGGTTTCAATTTTTCTTCACAAAGAGGGAAAATTAAAATCACAACTTGTTAGCCCACAAATTACCATAAAATAACATAAAAATCTGCAATAAAAAGTGGTTAGTTGCCTCAAAAATCCAATTTATCTTCCAACCAAGTGCATGCAAAGAAAGTGCAAGTTAATCACAAATGCTCTCATTTTTACTTTTTGATTTTGACCTAGTCAACAAGATTGGACTTGTTTGCTATTATTTCAGATCCAAAAAGAAAAATTCAAGGAATAGACCCCTACTAAAAACTAGAGAGCTTTCCAAAAATGCAAGAAATTAAAAAAAACTCCTAATTTGTGCCCTAGAGACCCATTTTGTCAAAACAGACCAAATTTATCAAATTGAGTTTTTGATCCTTAATATGACATAAAAAATCAAAATAAAAAGAAATTACCCCCCTTATAATTCGAAAATATTTCTGAAAATGTAAGTTTTTTCAAAAAGGATGCTGATTTCTGACCAGAAACATCTTTTTACGAAAAACAAAGAAAATATTATAACTCATGCAAATCATGTCAAAATGCTTTGAAAATCGGACTGAGACATGTTGGACACATATTCAACCAAAAAAAAAAAATTTCAGAACCAAAATCCAAACGGTTTAAAAGATATGATAAAATATTTAAACCAACTAGATTTTTGGCCTTCAAACCAATCTACTTATGGGTTGGCCTTAAAACCCAAGTGATAATTCTACAAAAGCATTTGATTAGATCCAATATGCTGCTATAAAAAATTAGAGATGAAAAATAAAAGCAAATGGATCTAGAAACTTGATTCAAGCCCCACGGTGGGTGCCAAAAATGTACACTAGAAAGTGTGTCACACTCTAAACCCTTCTATCCAAACGATTCCATGAGTTTGGAATGATTGGATGCCGGCTTAGAGATCCCTATCCATGGAGTGAAAGAGAGTATATTTCAAGAATAAGAAGGCTCTCAGATGAGCATTAGAGATACTCTTCTTGCTAGTAAACCATGCAATGGGAGGTTCCAAAGACAAGATTTAAGAATGCAAATGTCCCAAGGAGTTCCTCAAGAATGCAATGCAAATGAAGATTAAGCTAGAATGAGATGCAAAGTGGAGCTATGCTTAAACATGTATGAGAATGTTACAATACCATTATTAAGCTATGTGAGATTAAGCTACATGTAAAAATGAAAGCTAAGCTAAGCTAGAATGCCATGATGCCATGGATGAGAGAATGTAGACAAGAAATAGAAGTTCTCCACAAAGCTCCAAGGAAACCTGTTAGAAAACCTGTAGCATAACAATATTCAAAATGAGGATTGGATTGAGAGGGAAAGCTCTCTCCCTTTTAAAGTTGTATGGATGGTAGAGATCAAGATGAAGATGGTGGATGATCAATGCTGGAATTTGAAAAGAGGAGTGATCCATGTGCACGCACAAGTCAACCAATAGAATATAAGTTGACTTTTCATATAAGACAAAAGTCACAAAGCCTTTTCTTTTAATTGCAAAATAGAAAAAAGACTTTATGTGTGCACTTTAAGTGGGTTAGAAGAATGGGGTCTTTTATTTAATTAAAAGGGAATATGTTCTTTTAATGAAATAATGAACTTAGGATAGCATAGTCAAACTATAGGTTATAATCAAATAAATTGATTATTAGCAATTTGGTCTAGATAAATGATTAAATTAATTTAGCCAAAATGCTAAAAAGGGGGCTAATAGTCCAGATGACCATTTTTAGGTGATTACATATGCCAAGTATAAGATTCTAAGATGCATGGAAGTCAAACTTGGCTAAAAGTGGGAGAGAATCTATGATGTGTCATAAGATACCTCAAGCTCACTTAAAGCTAAGAATCTATGACAAAGGGAGCTAAAGATAGAAATGCGTAAGGGAATAAGAATATTGGATTATGACATATCTTAGCCAAATGTCAAGGGAGAATCCACGAGGTGTCATACCCGAGTGTCATAATGAAGTCAATATTTCATGGAATATTTGAATTAAAAATTCTTTATTCTACAAAATAGAAATTAGTGAAAATGGAATTAATGGTGGAAAATATGACTTAGGAAATTAAGAATTTCCATGGTTTGCAAATGATGAATCAATTAATGAATAAAATTAATTAATTGAGGATGAAAATTAGGAAGAATAATTAGTAAGAATGATAGTATTAAATTATGGGTTGTCTAATCCTATAGAAAAAATTAGTAACTGATTGGCCAAGATTGATTAAATAAGTGCGATAGTATCATTTGATGAAAATGTGATAATGATACAGATTGAATATGATGATGATAGATAGACCAAATCCATGGTCAAATTGATTGATTGATTGAAATTGATAACATGCCAAGGACACATGACATGAATTGATTGATACATAACATTTAATTGATATTGTAAATGCTGCAAAATTGAGATTGATTGATATGGTTGATCATAATAATATTGACGGACATAGTCAATATTATTAAAGTGGTTTGATGATATCATGATCTAACATTGAGAGCCTCAACAATGTCAAAGATTAGATGACATGAATGATATTTTGACCTAGCACTGAGAGCCATGATAGTACTAAGGTTAGATTGACAAGATTTGATAGATTGATAGGTTTCCAAGGCACTAAAAGTCACAACAATGCTTAGGATTGAAGAGATGATGAATTATTTTGGCTATTTGATATGTTTCATGATGATTAGGACTTATTTTGGGTGATTTTGGGTTGATTTGGGGTGATTTCAAGTTGATATGAACTGGTTTTGAGTTGATTTGAAGTGGTTGCGAGTCATTTTGATGTGATTTATGATGATGTTGAAATGGTCCCAAAATGATGTGAAATTGATGTGAGAGAGGATATGAATGATGACAGACACTATTGAGATACAATCAGGTTGGTCAAAAGATTAGAGTTAGTGGAATGAGAAAACAAGATGAATTAGTATGAATAAGTGATGTCGATTCAGTTGCCCTAGAGTATTTTTAAGGGTTGCCACTCAAGATAGTGACCAAATAATGAAAATGATAGCTCAATTTTTTCACAATGATGATATTAATCCAATGTAACTAATGGTTTGAAAATCAGATTTGAAATGCAAAAGTTATGGCCTCCAAAGTGCAACATAGGTGCTCTAGGAGTAGTTTTGGGCATCCTATTGCCCCAAGTGCACCCAAAACTCACCCAAGTGCACCCAGTGCACACTTGGTAAGCCCAAGTGTGCCATGATAGTACCAAGTGCACCCATGGTGCACTTGGAAAGCCCAAGTGTGCTCAAAAAGTGAAGAATGTGCCCTAGAAGGCTCCGGGGGCCAAAAACAACATGACTGGACTCAGAATGATCCAAAACTTTGTGGGCATGCCAAAAATGATGGAATGATGTCATAAGATGAGTGAAATTAGTCAAAAATGGTTACATTTGGTCACAATTGGTCAAAAAAATGTCTGACTAAGGCTGGACTAGGTGGAAATTCGTAGAAGGTTGATAGATAGTGCAGGATGATGTAAGAATGTAGGAATACAAAATGAAGATGATTTGGTGTATCAGAACACATGAAAATGGTGATGAATGAAGACATGAATGAAATAAGACCAAAGGGATGAGATGAGGACCAATTGGAATGAGGTAAAGAGTATTGGTTTCAAAGAGTGCACTATATGTCAAATGGAGCTTCATTTTGATGAAATCGTAGATGCGAACCATTTTTGAGTGTTTACATTTTGCCCCTCTTTGATACAATGTGATTTAGAGCATTGTGTCAAGGACTAATGATGAGAAGGCCATAACAAAATGCCTTAGTAGGAATGATATATATGGGTACCCCCTCAATAAATTGACTAGGATATGCATATGGTAGGTCAATTTGTCAATAGTGACATGCAAGGTAGTGGATGAAGATGACACAAAAGATGGAGGAGATGAGATGAGGAATTGTTAGTATGATGGGAAGAATTTTTCTTTTGTAAAGTGCACTATATGTTGAATGAAGATTTATTTTGATATGGAAAATGGAATGCAACACATTATGGCATAAAGGGCCAGAGTGTAGAATGCAAACCTTTTGCATAAACAAGCATAATGTAGATAGAAAATGACCTTGTCCTTCCTAAGGCATATATACATGCCCTCGACTCTCAAAGGTACATTGTAACAAATAGAAAATAAAAGATGACCATGAACCATCCCAGCCACTCTCATAGATTAGTTTATATCATTGAGTGGCATAGGAACATGATCAAAGAAAAAAAAAAGCAAAAACAAATCACTCACTAAACAGTGTGAGCCAACAACTATTCTTGTCCAATATTACTTTCTTTTTAGTGTTTGAGGTCTTTAGATAGTGTTTGATAGGTTGATCACATGATGGTTGTGATTTTTGATTTGGTTGATAGGTTTATGGTGACTAGTTGGATTGATTGTTGGTTCTCATTGCTTAGATAGGTGTGATTGTCATGGAAGTGTAGTGCTTTGAGTTTCAGTATGCAAAGTGTAAGTCTATACACAAAAGGGGTGGTTATCCATAATGAATATTTACAAGGTTTATTGCATATTTTTGGTGGGTTTTGTGATTTTTAGGGGTTTTGAGGATATTTGATGTTTTTGGTGTGACTGATTTCTTAGGACATTTTACGATTTTTAGGGTTTAATTCAGGACATTTTCTAATTTTTAGTAATTTTTTAGGACATTTTATGATTTTTAGTTCTTTTTAAAGGACATTTTATGATTTTTAGTGCTTTTTGAAGGACATTATATTATTTTTAGTATTTTTCAAGATATTTTAGGATTTGTAGTGCTTTTTTCAGGACATTATATGATTTTTAGTGATTTTTTCAAGATCGTAAAAGCATATAAAAGTGTTAGCTCCAATACATTATGTGATAAGTCAGTTGGATAAATAGTGCTTAGGGATATGCCCCTAGTTCAAATTCAAACTCATGCATCATGTAGGTAATATGCCCCCAAACATGACAAAAACTATGTAAAAAGGCCAATGAGTATGTACAGACTGGTGACGCTTTAGGTAAGATAACAATGGATATTAACCAGTTCATGAGCCATGGTCAAGGAGCCAAGGATGTCTTGCAATATGAAAGATATGATCAGGCAATGATAAAAAGAGGGAGAAAAAACCAGATGGATTCCCAATAGATGGAGGAGCAACACCTGATTACACATGGTGCCTATTTGCTAGGTTTTCACCATGGTACCTGCCCAAAGTGCCTGTTTGATAGGTTTTCACTTTTGGATGAGATTTTTCTCTTGACTCAATTTTTCGTGCCAAGATGCCTGTTTGTCAAGTTTTCATCAAGGCATCCATTTTTTCATGAATTTTTCCTTTTTTTTTTTCATTTTTTTTTAGGATGTTTTGCTATTTTTTTTTTGATATTTTTTCAGGACTTTTAGATAGAATCAAGTGTAGTACTTGCAAAGATGCATGCTGTTGATGGACATGGGTAGTGGTTCACCCTCTAGAGTTGCAAGCTGATATACTCTAGACCCAAATGATGCAATAACTACATAAGGTCTGTCCCAATTTGGCTCAAATTTGCCTTGTTTTTCTCTATGCTACTAGGTCTTGTAGTTCATCTTCAGGACTATATCACCGATCTCACAATGATGACCTGAAACTTTCTTGTTATAGCTCCATTTGAGTAAGTTTTGGTAAGCTTGCAAATGTGTCAAGGCAGCTCATCTCCATTCATCAAGCATTTCCAACTCATGGAGTCTAGATATTTGGTAGTTTTCATCATCAAAAACATCTTGTACAAACACTCTCAATGATGGAATTTCAACTTCAATGGGAAGTATGGCCTTAGTGCCATAGACAAGGGAACATGGTGTTGCTCTAGTGGGAGCACACACACTTGTTCAGTATGCCCAAAGAGCTAGATTCAGTTGTAGGTGCTAGTCTTGACTAGAATCGTTGATAGTCTTTTGGAGAATCTTAACAATGGTCTTATTAGAATCTTCTACTTGGCCATTGCCCCATGGATGGTAAATACTAGAATATCCATGGTATATGTTGTACTTCTCGCAAAGATTGTTTGCATCTTTGTTTTGAAATGAACTACCATGGTCAATAATAATAGCCAAGGGGACTCCATACCAACATATGATGTAGTTTAGAATAAACCTTGAGATCTACTTGCTAGTGGTGAAGGTCAAAGGGATAGCTCCAACCCACTTGGTAAAATATTCTGTTGCTATGATAATGAACTTATGATTGTCAGAGGATGGAGGAGAAATAGCTCCAATAAGATCAAATTCCCATTGTGAAAAGGGCCATGGAAATATGATTGGCTACAATTCTTATGCTAGTGCATGGATCAGATTGCTATGTATCTAACACTTATGACATGTTTTGGCAAAATCATGAGCATCTTGTTCCATGGTTGACCAATAATATCCAGTTCTTAGAAGTTTCTTGGTTAAACTCAAACCATTGAAATGACCTCCACATATACATTTGTGAACCTCATGTAAGGCAATTTTAGCTTCTTGTGAGTCAAGGCATCTAAGAAGCGTTTGGTCAAAGGATCTCTTGTAAAGGGTGTCATTGATGATGATGTATCTAGTAGCTTGATGGATAAAGGCTCGACATACATTTTTAGATAAGTTGGGTGGTAGGATTTGGGTGTGTAGGTAATCATAAATGTTTTGATACTAGGATGAATTGGGACCAACAAGTTCATACACAAACTCAGATTGAGGGAGCTCGAATGCTAGAATCAAAAGTTGCTCAAAAAGGAATTCACAAAATTCCACATTTTGAGGCATATCAATCATAGAAGCAATGGTGGCCATAGCATTAGCTTGCTTGTTGTGTATTCTTGTTAGCTGATGAAAAGAGATAGTGACAAATTTAGACTTAAGGAAGTTTTCCATCTGCTTGTAAGGGATTAGCTTATCATATTTGGTTTCATAGTCATCATTAACTTGGTGGATGACCAACTGGGAATCTCCAAAGACTTGTAAATGTTGAATGTTCCATTGGATAGCTATCTTCAGTCCTATGATCAGTGCCTCATATTCTACTATGTTGTTTGTACAATGGAATGCTATCCTATATGACTTGGGGATTATGTCTCCTTGAGGAGTGATAAACATAATGCCAGCTCTTGAACCATTTCATGTATGTGAACCATCAAAGTAAAGCTTCCATTCATTAACTACATCCATGTGAAATATGGCTTCATCTGGAAAGTCTATCAGCATGAGATGATCATCTGTCATAGGTGCTTCTACTAACTGATCTGCTATCACTTGCCCTTTGATTTCCTTTTTGTCTACATATTATATGTCAAGTTCACTAAGGATCATGACCCATTTGGCTAAGCATCCTATGAGAGTAGCCCTACTTAGGAGGTACTTTAGTGAGTCAATCTTAGAGATGAGCATTGTTTTCTAATGGAGCATGTAATGTCTTAGCTTTTGGGTTGCAAAGACAATAGGAAGACAAGCTTGTTCAATGAGTGAATAATTTAGTTCATAGGCCACAAGTGTTCTACTAATGTAATATATGGCTCACTCTCTTCCTTCATCATTTTGTGCTAAGAGAGATCTTAATGCTGTATCTATAGCAGATATGTAGAGAATGAATGGCTTGCTTGGAATGGGGACCATTAAAACTGGTGGATGTAGAAGATAATCCTTGAGCTATTCGAAAGATTCTTGGTACTACTTATTCCATTGAAAGGATACTCCCTTATGTAAGAGGTGTTGAAATGAGTGACACTTATCTACCAGTTGTTGCTTATTGGTAATAGATTAGATATCCACTCTACATAATCAATAGGTCTTATGAAGTTGGCATCCAATAATTTCTTCAATTTAGCTTTGACAAGAAGGGAAACTTGAGGATGTTTTTTTTCTCAACTTTTTCTTTACTAGTTTCATTCCTAGTTTGAGTGGTAAGTGATGAAGAACTAGTTCAGGATCTAATCCGGGCATGTCCACATAAGACCATGCAAAGTTGATCTGCCTCTTTAGAAAGCATCTGACAAATTCATCCTTTTCCTCTAGTGATAATGAGGTTGAAAAATGTATGACCTTGGGGTTGTTAGGAGTTCCTAGATTAATCTCTTTTGTCATCTCTAGAAGTAGTGCTAATCTCTCCTTTAATGGGGGTGTGTCCAATCTTCCATCCTTAGGTGCCTTAGAGGGGTTTTCACCCTTGAATATGTCCTTTATTTTTACTTTTTCATGGTCTAATGGAATCTTTTAGTTTTCACCAAGAGACCTACTTGTGTCTTTTTTTGTTATTTTTTCAATTTTGTGACTAGAAGATGGAGTTGACTCCCTAAAATATGCCATGACATTTAGATCAATAGAAAATCCAAATTTGTGATTGCCTTGTGGTAAATCTTCATGAACCTCAAAGATTTCTATGATGGCATCTTCATTTTCAAATTGGTCAAACATTGGTAGTCCTTTTTGGTTCCAATCAATAAGTTCAAGGAAAACTAGGGAAATGCCATCAGCAGTATCGAATAAGTTTTTCTCAAAGGCATACATATGGATATCCACTTTAGTGATGCCATTAGGATCATGTTCAAAAGTAGGAGGGCTTGGATCCCAGAATGTTTTGATCCAAGGTAAAGAATTGGTTTGAGTGACAGGTGGATTGACATGTTTATCTACCATAGGTAGACTATCCAGGTTAGAAAACATATGATCAAGACCAAGGGAGGTATTGGGATCATCAATGTTGGATATAGATTGGGTAGGTTTGGGTTGGGTGTTCTTAGATGCCTTGTCATCATTTGAAGAATTCAAATCCTTAGACAAGGATGACTCAATATTGGGAAGGCCCAAAACAAATGATTTGAATCCAAGTCCCAAGCTTTGAGGTCATCCTGATGTAGTGATGGTTTGAACAATGCCTTGCTTTTGAGGTTCCAGGCCACTACATCCATCATATCCCTTTTTTTGCATGATGGTGAATCTAGGTCCATACTTGTCAGGGGATATAGGAGTGAGTTCTTATTCTGCTTTAGCCTTTTCAATCCATGTAGAGGTATTTTCATAGACATGTTCTTCACGTAGTCTACCTCTGCTAGTGAAAGCCACTGAAGGTTTCTTTTGAAGTGTGAACTTAGGCTTGTTTTGTAAAAGTTGAGGTTTACCATATGACTTGGGGGATAAAGGAAGTTTCCGAATATGAAAGGCATGAGACATGGAGTACTCACTGCAACTATGGTCTTTGATTTTGAGCTTTCCTTTGGATGTGGGTGTGAGTGTCGAAGGATCAATATACTTGGAGGACTTGAGTGGATTTGTTGCATGGTTTGTTGGGACTTGGTATGTAGTGGTTCCTCTAAGATTGGCACAAAATTGGAAGGGATCTGGATCACCTAGAATGGTTACCTCTACATTATTATAGGAGAACTTTAGGCACTGGTGAAATGTAGAAGGAACTACTTGCATAGTATGGATCCATGGGTGGCCTAGTATCATGTTGCAATTTATTTCTATATCTAAGACCTGGAATAAAGTGTTCTCAATAGCGAGACCAACTCTGATAGGTAAGATGATGACCCTCATAGAGAAATGTTCACCATCATCATTGGCTTTGATTGTGATCCTTTGAGAGGGATCCACATCAGTTTCAGAATAACCCAAGCCTTTGACTACTTTAAGTGTATAGATATTCAGCCCTGCTCCTCCATCTATCAAGACATGCCCGACTTTAACATTATGGACAAAGAATTCAAGGTGAAAGGGATCATTTTGGTTTGGTCTATCATTAGGAATATCCTAAGGGGAAAAGGTGATATGTTTTTAGGTGGATAGGTTCATGGCTTGGAACTAGGCAACACCAATGTTATCCAGGACTATTGAATCTTTAAGGGCTTAATCCAAGATCTTTTTATTGTGGGGAGATGCACATAGTAGGTCCAAGATGGATATTTGCATAGGGGTCTTGCCGAGTTTTTCAACAAGGCTATAATCAGATGAAGTAGGAGCAACAAGTCTACTAGTGGGTGCAGGTCTAGTAGAAGTAGTAGGTCTAGATTGGGATCCAGGCAGAGTGATCTTGGTATGACATGTAGTGACATCACAATGAGGGTCTTCAACCTTCAATGCGAATGTGGATATGTCAAAATTAGACTCATTAAAGCAATTGATGGTGTAGTCATATCCAATGCACATGTAATTCACATTACCTTGTGAGTTTGAGTTTGAACTGGAGGGTTTCTCTTTGTCATGATTACCCAAAGGATCTTTAAAAATAGCGTGATCAGACTTGGATGCTAGTAGTGATAGATCAACTATAATTATTCCATCATCAATAAGTTCTTGTATTTCATGTTTCAATTGGAAGCACAATGAAGTCTTATGTCCTTTAGTGTGATGGTAATCATAGTACTTTGTGTCATCCCACCAATCGACTTTAGTTAATGGTTCATCTTTGATTAGGGGTAATTGTAGGAAGTTATTACTCAGTAACTATTGTAGTGTAGTCTCAAGAGGTATCTCCTTTGGTGTGAATTTCCTATCCTTGGTTCTAGGATGTCTTCAAGGTTTTTCCTGCATGGAAGTCTCGATCTTCTGTTGTGGGGCTAATAATTGATTGGGAGTTTTTCAGTTTGTAGGGTTTGCACCTTTCAAAGTCAGTTGAGGTTATGTTGTGCTAATCTTTTGGGCATCCACAATGCCATCATTAATCACATTCTTGTTTTTGGAGAAAATTTTTCCCTTGTCATTAGATGAGTTGGTGTTTTTGTTTTCCTTCTTTATCTTGAGGATTCCCTTATAGATAAGGGAATCTTCAATACTAGCCCCTTTTTTCATGAATTTAGAAATGGTGTTTGGACTCTTGATTTTGAGTTCATGCATTAAGTCTAGGACTAAGTTTTCAATGCATAGGTTAACTTGTTGTTCTTCAGGGATGTCTAGTGAGCATTGACTAACTAAGCTTCTCCAACATAGTAAGAATGTGATGAATGGTTCTCTAGTCTTCTATTTAGTTGAGCACAAATCTAAAAGTGTCACCTAATTTGTAATGTTAAAGGCAAAGTGGGAGATGAACTCATCTACTAGCTCTGACCAAGATTTGATAGTACTAGGAAGTTTGGATTACCATTCGAGTATAGTACAAGAGGCACAAAATTCTCAAATTTGATCAATGGGGTTGCCCTTTCCTTAGTATTTTTCAAATCTTGGAGCCTCAAAGTGTTTTGGAAATGGAGGCATATATAGACTTTTATCGAATGGATTAGGACATAAGTCCCTTTTTGTATATAGAGCTTGTTTCTTTTGGACTCCCAATGCCTCAACTTGTTTGGAAAGTTGTTTGAATTGTTGTAATAGTTCTTCATTAGGGTTTTGCATGATAGTATTTCCTTCAAGTCTTTTGTGTCTATGAGTAGACCATTTTCTATGGTGAGAACTATGTCTACTTGGTTCTGACATTTCTATATCTGATGAGTCTGGTGATGTGTCACTTAGTGGTGGAGGTATGTTGGTACCTCAAAGACAAAAGGGTTGCTATTGTGATACCTGTTGGGGTACTTGTTGTGGTATTTTATGTGGCACTTGTTGTGGGATTGACTGTGATTTTTGTACCACATGTTGTTGTTGTGCCATGTGTGGTGGTTGCTATTGAGGTACCTTTATTGGTTGTATGTGAGACCATGTATGTGATTGTTGTTGTAGAGGTATCTTTTGAGGTTGTTGTGGCACATATTATTGTTGTAACAAATATTGTTGGTATGCAATTTGTTGCTCAAGGCATCTTTGATATTCCAATTGTTACTTGAGCTACTCTTGTTGTTTAGCAAGCATGGCTTGTTGTTGTTGATACATTGCATAGAAGTCAAGTAGGTTTACGTTGGGTTGTGTGTTAGGGATATTGGATGCTTGTACCACTTGAGGTTGTTGCTATTGTGGTTGATGTTGTTTTTGATATGTTAAATGTGTTTTGGAAACATTAGGTTCTAGGATTATTGTAGGTTGATGTTGTTGGGGTGGTTGGTTATGTCCTTGCCAATTGACCACCATGTTGGTATTGTTGTTTTGGCACCTTTGTGTGTTAGAGGTTTCTCCTTGGGACATCATGTTGATTTGACACTAAGGTGCACTCCTTTTGGGAATAGGTGTAATGCCAATAAGAATTTTCCTTTGTGCATCAATAGGGATTGTTGTAGTTGATGTTTCACATAGTGTACTTGTGGGAGGCTCCATAACATTTGACATCATAAGACTTGGTAAGGTTAGGAGCAAAGGTTCACTTTGTTGATATATCTCTATAGGAGGGATGTCTAGCATCCCTAGAGCACAAGTCCCTTTAGGTGCACCTTGTTGCATCATGTGACTATCAAGTCTTAATGTCCTCTTGGGATATTTAGGGAGAGTGTTGTTTCCCTTCATTGGTTGTGGTTCATCAAATAAGGGATTAATGTTGATGTGTTCAAATGTACTTTGGAGGATTTTAATTGTTGGTTCTTGATGGGACCTTATAGGTGCCATCATTGCATTTGAAAACTCCAAAGGTTGTTTTCCCTTATGTAAGTCAAAATTGATCATGGGTTGTATGTTTTAAATTGGTTTGTTGGTTTGATGTTTGGACTTAGGTCTCCCCATGTTTGGGTTGAATTTAACAATTTCTTGGGCTACCAAAAGTTTGAAGTTCTTGCAAATTTTTTTTTGTCTTGACATTCCCTAGCCATTTCTTCATCACTGATGCCATAGTTAGTGTCAGAGTCATCACTTAGGTGTATAGTACCTTGTTGTATGTTTGATGTGTTATAGTTGAAGGTACTGGTGTTGGGTTTCCTGAATTCAAAGGAATGTGTTTGTTCATCCTCCGGTGTGGTTGGTACACTTCCACCTCTGGATGGTATTGTCATAAATATAGGTTCAAAGTTAGAACTACATTGAACCATCCCATTTGTAGGGGAAGTGTTTGAAGGAAACCTCATGGTAGGTGCATTGTTCAAGGTTTGTTGCATCATCTCTTGGTTATGGTGATCTTATGGATACATGTTTAAAGGGTCTGCAAGTAAAGATTGTGATGTCTCGATTTGTTCTTTATCAAAGGTTTGTTGGGTTTTCTTTCTCTTCTTCTATCTTGGATGAGTTTTTGGTTGTGTTGATTCCTTAGAAAACAAGGGTTGGTAAAGTTGTTCAGATCTATGAGCTGATTGTGTCCTAGTAAGTACTGGCATGATACCTAAGGATGTAGATGCAATTTCATAAAACTTAAATGGACTCTCTGCCTCCCAAGTTCACACCTAAACTACCAAATATGCCTAGGCAGTACCAAGTGCACCCTTGGTGCACTTGGGGGCCTAAGGGTAAGTAGTTGCTAAGTAAGAGGTATGCAATGGGTAAACAAAGGTGTTAGGGTGTCTAAAATGCAGAATGTGAATATTTTGAGCGATTTAGAGTGTTTCCTAAGGTTTTGGGATGTAATGCAAGCTGTGGAAGTGTAGATTGGGGTTTTGGAACCTAGAATGAAATCCTTAATTACCATATGTGCTCTAAAACTACCAAGTGCACTCTAAAACTACCAACTACACACTTGAAGTGTACAATTGGTAAAACAGGTCAAAACTTGATAATCAGGATGTGGGTATGCAAGGTATTAGTGTTTTTGGGATTTTTAAGTGTTTAGGGATGTTATGAAACCTAAGAAAATGACAAATGAACTAGGCTTTTGATATGCAAAGTGAAAATTTCCTAGGGATATTATGCAAATGCAAATGCAAGGTGCCATTTGGAAGGTATGCAAAATGAAGATTATGGTATGCAAAATGAAGGTTAGGGTTGGGTTTTGGACTTGATAAGGATGCTAAAGGTTGATGTATGCAAGGTGTACTATGTAAAGGATGGTGTTCTATGGTTG
Source organism: Cupressus sempervirens (assembly GCA_028749045.1). NCBI lineage: Eukaryota > Viridiplantae > Streptophyta > Pinopsida > Cupressales > Cupressaceae > Cupressus > Cupressus sempervirens. Next base: position 485,601,332 of record CM053786.1, read on the forward strand.
ATAATGAAAATTAGGCTATGCAAAATGAGGATAAATGATCAGGAAGATAGTTTTGATTGATGGACAATTTGATAGGGTTTGATAGTGAAAATGATGCTAGGATTTTGACAAATGCAAGATGAGGGTGATATGCCACTAGGGTTAGTCAAAATGATGTTTAGGGATGCTAGGAATATTATTATCCTAATGATAAAGGTATATGCAAGGTTTTGAACTTAGGTTAAATCTTTAGAAAGTATTTTGTCTAGGAGTTTAACCTTGTGATAATGGACTTTGGATCTTGACCAAAAAAATGATAAAAGACAAAAAGATCAAAATAATAAAGATGAAAAGGAAAAATATATCAAGACATAGACAAAATTTAACCAAATAAAATGATAAGAAAAGATAAAAAGACTAGTCAAGATCCATCATCTGTCAACACTAGGACATACTCTAAGACTCATACTTTTTTCAGATTTTTGACTAAGTTCAAAGGTTTTGGTGTTCAAAATGATGTTTAGGTGATTGAAATGGTGGTTATGCTAATTAAATATGCAATATGAAAAGATACTAAGGTGAAATATGAGATTTTTGGTGCAAGATGCGGTTTTGGGTCAAGTGCAGAATGAGGAGGTACAGAGGCTCCTAAATGTAGTTTTAGGGTCCCAAAATGTAGTTTGGAGGCCCAAAATGGTCATGTAGGTGCCCAAGTGCACCATGATAGTTCCAAGTGTACTCCAACACTACAAAATGAACCTATGGTATAGTTGGGTCCAGTTTGGGTGGGGTTGGTAGTTTTTGGGTGGAGTTGGGAAGTTAGGTTAAAGGTTTGTTGATTCTAAGTAGTGTGATTGCCAAATTGATATGCCAGGAAGCTAAAATACTAGGGTTGATGTTATGATGGGTTAGTAGGTGTAGAATAGGGGTTATGACCTAAGGAATGATGTTTTTAGTGAAGGAAATGAAGACTAAGAGATGCAGAATGCAAATCAGGGCATGCTGAGATAGGGGGAATTATCTAGGCACCTAAGGACACTGTTGAAGCCACAAAATGTTATCTAGAATCCCAAAATGGGTTATCAAACCACCAAGTGTGCTTAGAAAATGACAACTATGCCTATGGTGTAGTTGGGGCTAGTTTGGGCATAGTTGGTAGTTTTAGGGTGTAGTTGGGAAGTCAGAGGCAAGTGGTGGGGAAATGATGCTTGAATAAGACTTAGAAATTGCAAATTTTGAAACCTATACTCCCAAGTGTGCCTAGATAGTGAAAAATATGCCCATGATGTAGTTGGGGCCTAGAAGGACATAATTAGTAATTTCTAAGTGTAGTTGGTAAACTAGGAACAATAGAAAGGTGTTTTGATGGCTCCTAGACTCTAAAAAACTACTCCTAGGGGTCTCAAGTGCGCCCTGACAGAGTAGAGTGCACCCTAGGAAAGCAAGCTAATAGAATGTCTAAATGAGAGCATAAGATCATATTAATAGCCCCCCTAATTAGACTAGGTGTGATAAATAAGAAAGAATAAGCATTATAACCCTCCAAGTGAGGCCCTTCCTTGCACCTACAAGCACAAAATAAGAAAACCCAAGTTAGATAAGCATGTTCATGTCAGGTTCACCAAAATGTAATACCTAGAAAATGGGATAATTTCTAACACACTATGAGAAAATTACAAACTCAATCAACATATGCTAAAATTCACTAGTCTACCATGAAAGCCAAACTAAGGAAGGAAATCAAACAAAGTTAGAAACCCCCTCTTTCATTTGTAGCTCCCATGTCCTTCTTTCTTATCCAAATAATGTAGCTCCAAAATTTCCTATAGTGCACACAAAGTTGAAGAAAAGTCTATGATAATGGTGATTCTATGAGAATACTTGAAGTTGTGATTTTAGTGTGAGAGATGGAGTGAAAAATGCCGAAAAGCCAAGGATTGGAAATGAGAGGAAGAGTGTTCATTTTATAATCAACACTCAAGGTGAGAGCATTGGATTTGTCACCCATAGATATGCAACTTGGCATAATATTCCTTTGAGAATACATGACACATATGACACACGATGCCAAGTATAAGATTCTATGACACATGGAAGTCAAACTTGGCTAAATGTGGGAGAGAATCTATGACGCGTCATAAGACACCTCAAGCCAACTTAAAGCCAAGAATCTATGACAAAGGGAGCTAAAGATAAAAATGCATAAGGGAATAAGAATATTGGATTATGACATATCTTAGCAAAATGTCAAAGGATAATCCATGAGGTGTCATACCCAAGTGTCATGATGATGTCAATATTTCATGGAATATTTGAAATAAATAATCCTTTATTCCACAAAATAGAAATTAGTGAAAATGGAATTAATGGTGGAAAATATGACTTAGGAAATTAAGAATTTCCATGGTTTGTGAACGATGAATAAATAAATTAATAAAATTAATTAATTGAGGATGAAAATTAGGAAGAATAATTAGTAAGAATGATAGGATTAAATTATGGGTAGTCTAATCCTATAGAGAAAATTAGTAAATGATTGGCCAAGATTGATTAAATAAGTGCTTCAATGAAAATGTGATAATGATATAAATTGAATATGATGATGATATATAGACCAAATCCATGGTCAAATCGATTGATTGATTGAAATTGATAACATGCCAAGGACCCATGAGATGAATTGATTGATATGTAACATTTAACTAATATTGTAAATGCTACAAAATTTAGATTGATTGATATGGTTGATCATAATAATATCAATAGAAATAATCAATATTATTAAAGTGGTTTGATGATGTCATGATCTAACACTAAGAGCCTCAAAAATGTCAAAGATCAGATGAGATGAATGATAGTTAAACCTAGCACTGAGAGCCATGACAATACTAAGGTTAGATTGACAAGATTTGATAGACTGATAGGTTTCCAAGGCATTAAAAGCCACAAAAATGCCTAGGATTGAAGATATGATGATTGATTTTGGATGTTTGGTATGTTTCATGATGATTAGGACTGATTTTGGGTGATTCTAGGTTGATTTAGGGTGATTTCAAGTTGATATGAACTGGTTCTGAGTTGATTTGAAGTGGTTACAAGTTGATTTGATATGATTTATGATGATGTTGAAATAGTTCCATAAATATGTGAAATTTATATGAGAGAGAATATGAATGATAATAGACACTGTTGAGATACAATCAGGTTGGCCAAAAGATCAAGGTTACTGGAATGAGAAAACATGATGAATTAGTATGAAGAAGTGATGTCAATTCAAGGGTTTGAGAGTATTTTGAAGGGTTACCACTCAAGATAGTGACCAAATAATGAAAATTATAGCTCAATTTTTTCACAACAAAGATATGAATCCAATGTAATTGACAATTTGAAAATCAGGGTTGAAACGCAAAAGTTATGGCCTCCAAAGTGCAACATAGGTACTCTGTGAGAAGTTTCAGGCATCCTACTACCCTAAGTGCACCTAAAACTCACCCAAGTGCACCTAGTGCACACTTGGTAAGCCCAAGTGTATCATGAAAGTACCAAGTGCACCCATGGTGCACTTGGGAAGCCCAAGTGTGCTCAAAAAGTGAAGAATGTACCCTAGAAGGCTTTGGGGGCCAAAAACAACCCAACTAGACTTAGAATGATCCAAAACTTTGTGTGCATGCTAAAAATGATGGAAAGATGTCATAATATAAGTGAAATAAGTCAAAAATGGTCACATTTGGTCAAATTTGGTCAAAAAAAGGTCAGACTGAGGCTGGACTAGGTGGAAAGCCCTAGAAGGTTGATAGACAGTGTAGGATGATGCAAGAATGTAGGAATGCAAAATGAAGATGATTTGCTCTATCAGAACACATGATAATGGTGATGAATAAAGACATGAATGAAACAAAATCGAAGGTATGAGATGAATAGCAATTGTAATGAGGTGAAGACTATTGGTTTCAAAGAGTGCACTATATGTCAAATGGAGCTTCATTTTGATGAAATCGTAGATGCGAACCATTTTTGAGTGTCTACACTTATAGGGTGATTAAATCCTCTAACAGGGTATGTGCAAGGTCATGGTGTGCCAAAAAGTGGCGATGTGAAAAAAATAGAGTTTGAAGACGTCTAAAAACACTTCAAAATCCGCTCTAACTTTTTTCCACCTATCCAGGTACCAAACCTAGAAGGTAAGGCCGAGCCTTATCAGATATCTGATTACAGATCGAATATCCGATTTGATATCAAATATTCGATATTATCGGATATCTGAAAACATATCGAAAATCTGATATGCCAGGGAGCCTAATATAAAAATATAAAAATATTACCTTATAATAGTATAATATAATATAATACATTATACTATAATATAATATTATAATTAAATACATTATAATATAATATAATATTATTATTATACTATAATAATAATATTATATTATAACAATATTATATTATAATGTGTTATATTATAATAATATAATATAATACATTATAATAATATAATATAATAATATTATTACTATATAATATAAAAAATAAAATATAATAATAATAAAGTAATATATTATAATATAATATAATAAAAAAGTAATATATAATATAATATATAAATTATAATAATATAATATAATATAAAATATCATATGTTATGTAAAATGATTTGCATTATAAAATATGAGATTTGCATTATAAAATATCATATCCAATATATCAGATATCCGATCCCTACCATCACATATAAAAAAAAAACACAGACCTGCGGCCTTTATTTTTCAAATTTTGAGGCCAGGCATGACCGATATCGGGTTCTACATCAAATATCAGATTCTATATCAGATATCCAAGTAATTTTTTTGTTTTTTTAATTCATTTTAAATCTAAATTGAATATATTTTAGCATAATTTTTTTTGTTTTAGTTGAATTTAGGGTTTTTTTTGAAAAAATTGGTTAAAATTAAGGTTTTTTTAAAAATATATATTACATTTTGCAATTCAATAGAAATGGCTGATTAGAATGATGATACTGAGGCATAGAATAATATTCCTCGTAACCCTTGACCAAATGATCCAATTACCCCACAAAATCATCCACTAAATGATCCTCTACCCCCTCAAAACCCTCCTTGAATTGAGGATTTGATAAATGAGAATCTCACCGAGTTGAGAGGTTTGCATAGAACATATAATAATGTACCCACATTGGCTCCTATGTTATCCATGTTAAACACCATAGTGGATAACATTGAAACCCTTACAAACCAACAAAATGTCGCTCTTCGTTGGCGTGATGAAATGCACGCAATGTTTGATGATGGTTTGGACTATGATGAGATTGCGGCCCTCAACATAACCAAAGAAGTTTTGGCTAGCCTTTTTGCAAACCCAAAAATAGGTTTACCAGTCGACCCAAAAAAATCCAAACTATCCATTAAATGGTGCACAAATGATGCCATACATGAAAACTTTTGGGATCGTTGGTGGATGGTCTTTGATATCCCTCCACATGGAAATTTAGATATAACATTTTATTTCCTTAGAAAATTATATGCAGAATTTGTGTTGAAACTTAAAGTGAACTATTGGAGCATGAAGCCCAACATGGGCTTAGGACTAGGAGCTCCTTAGGATAGACCCTCTTCCTAGCAGAAGAGAGCTGGCACTTTTGTCCCCCCCACTAATATCTCCCCTCCTCCTTGATTGCAACATCCAGATATTATGACAGAGGCTAGCTCTCAGACCATCAGAGCCATTCATAGGCTGAGTAGCCTAATGATATCTTAGGCTAGGTCAGTCTTGCCTCCTCATGTTGATGACGCTGGTGCCAGTTCATCATCAACTAGCTCATCACATGTTTGTGTGCCTCACACTTACATTACATGCAAGAATATTTTCCTGGGTCCCATATGTGATCTTATTGAGTATCATTTTGTATTAGGCAAGGATACACCAGACACACATGCAGAGGCTATAGACCCTGATGCGAGAGAGAAGGGGAATGCAGAGGCATGGAATTCTTCAGTGTTGATACGTGTATAAATTTTTTTGTTATGAAATAATCTATTTAAAGATAATTTTTATAATAGAGTAATTTTAATTTTTAAGCCATATTGACTTCTAAATGTATGTGATCTTCATTCATGTTTAGTTGATGATCGAGGAGGAGCTCAGATAGATTGATGATGCCACACTCTTAGCCATTTCATTTGGCCTTGAGACATCTACGGTACATTATGTTGTGTTCCTATTTTTTATATATTTGATATTGTAGCATATATGGTTGCTAAAATTTCTTTTATCTTGCAAGTAGCAGCTATCCCAAGGGGACAAAGTGCGGAGGGTGAGCCAGCGCACATTGACAAAGAAAAGGTAATTAGGTTCTTTCTATTTGATTAAATATCGATGCATTCTTGTAATATGTTTGTGGTAATCTCATTTAATTGCATTCTTTATTGTATATAGGGCATGGCTACTAGCGATGAACATGTAAAGATTCTGCATTGTAGATCAACAAGGATTTCCATTCGCACTGAGAGCCCCACTGTATGTATAAGTATCATTTATTTTTTATTATCCTTATCTTCATAAATAAATTCAAAACTGATTTCCATGATATTAAAAACTACTATTTTTTATCTCATAGGAGACTCCTAGTGCACATGAGGTCCGACGAGAGAGTTATGTAGATTTGATGATGCGGGCACTCTCTCCTGAGGAGGAGCCTATAATAGTAAGTTGTAGTTTGAATTCATGATTAAATATTTTATAAATTTAGCATGCTATGAATTATAATGTTATAGTTTAAATTGTATATTCATTTTACAAACATATAATTTGAACATATATAGCCCACAATAAGAGAGGTAGAAGCATTGTCGAGGGCATATGAGAGGACTCCTGACTAGCGTAGGAGGTCGACGAGAGAGATATTTATTATGAAATTTTGATAGTATAAATTTTTATTACAAAAAAGATCATTATGAATTTGAGTAATTCAATGTTAGATACAAAGAATCATATAAATTTAGTAGTCTAACTTTGGGTTTTCCATTTTTATTTATGTAGGAGGCATCTGATCCACCTAGTGCAGCGAAGAGGCTGCATTTTGATCATCCACCAACACCCTAGGATAGTATAGTTATCGTAGGATGCATCATGAGACATTTTGAGATGGCATATGCCACATTGTATATAGAAACATTGATATTATACACATTTTGATGGCATGATCAGCCACACTTTGTATATGGATCCATGTATTTTGATATATATTTGAGTTCTTTGTCTATGGATATGTTGGTCTATTTTGATATGTTCATTATTAATAAATGGTACATTATAGTTCAAAATTTTATTATTGATTCATATTATATGAGTAATGGTTTGTAAATATTATATGGTTCATATTATTGATGCCCATATTTCAAGGATTTATTTGAAAATCTTAGCAAGTGGAGAAATTGAAAGTTTGAATATATGAGACAATTTGGTTGAACATTAAAAACAAAACTACTAAGATTAACTAAAGTAGTAGGAATGAATGTTCCTTTATTCCTGAATCTGAGAGATCTTCATCACTATGAATGTGGGTAAGAGTTTTTCCCTTTATCATTCATAAAATTCTTATAGTGAGTATTCCTCAATTCATATTCCTTTAATCATTCTCCAACGCATATTAGTGCTAATTTAAGAGCTTTCTAAAAATAATCATATAAGAAGTAACCCAAAACAATGACACAATGAATTAAATAACTTCTAATTATACACAACACATTCCATATGAATTCATATCATATGAATTCAATATTTATTCTCAATGTCCCTGGCACTGGAAAAGTCTTATTCTGAGTGGTTGAGCTAACCAAATGCTTTTAACATATATTTTGTCTTTTAAACATAAACTGTAATAACATAAAAAGGATGTGTGATTTATATAGATAATAATAGGAACATAAGATGTATAATTACCTCAAAAGATTGACCTCGAAATGCACTTAGAGCACCTTGGAGACTCCTTGGTATGGGGTGGCCATGGATGACGGATGGTATCTGTGGCTGGAACAAGGATGTGACTATGGTTCACCCACCCACCCGAAGCTAATGGCACTGATGATTCAATGCCAATATCAATGGTTTCAAATTTATGTTGTGGTGCACCTATGAACTGAGGCATACTGCAAGTTTTGGCATCGAGCCAGATCGTTGTGCCAAATCTAAATGGAATGTGATCTCTCAAAAATGAGATAGAATATTTTAGGCTTCAACATCATTGTCTTGTAACATTCAACAGTTGATCAATAGCCCTAATGAGTTTCAAGTTATGACCCTCAGAAGATTGACCTCAAAATGCACTTAGAGAACCTTGGGGACTCCTCAGTACAGGGTGGCTGCAGATGATGGATAGTCTCCGTGGCTGGAACAAGAGTGTGACTAGGGTTCACCCACCCACTCGGAGCTAATGGCGCTGACGATTCAATGCCAAGATCAACAGTTTCAAAGTTGTGCTGTGGTGCACCTATGAACTGAGGCACACTGTGAGTTTTCGCATCGAGTGAGATTGCTATGCCGAATCCAAATAGAATGTGATCTCTCAAAAATGAGATAGGTCATTTTAGGTCTTAGCATCACCATCTTGTAGCATTTGACAATTCATTGATAGTCCTTACAAGCTACTAGTTATGACCCTCAAAAGATTGACCTCGAAATGCACTTAGAGCACCTTGGAGACTCCTTGGTATGGGGTGGTCACAGATGATGGATGGTCTCTATGGCTAGAACAAGGGTATGACTAGGGTTCACCCACCCACCTAGAGCTAATGGCACTAATGATTCGATTCCAAGATCAGTGGTTTCAAAGTTACGCTGTGGTGCACCTATGAACTGAGGCACACTACGAGTTTTGGCATTAAGCGAGATCACTGTGCCAAATCCAAATGGAATGCGATCTCTCAAAAATGAGATAGTTTATTTTAGGCCTCAACATCACCATCTTGTAGCATTCAATAAAATCACCATCTTGTAGCATTCAATAGTTCATTGATAGCCTTCACGAGCTTCAAGTTATGACCCTCAGAAGATCGACCTCAAAATGCACTTAGAGAACCTTGGGGACTCCTCGGTACGGGGTGGCCACAGATGATGGATGGTCTCTATGGCTAGAACAAGGTTGTCACTAGGGTTCACCCACCCACCCAGAGCTAATGACACTGATGATTTGATGCCAAGATCAACGATTTCAAAGTTGCGCTGTGGTGCACCTATGAACTGATGCACATTGCGATTTTTGGCATCGAGCGAGATCATTGTGCTAAATCCAAATGGAATGTGATCTCTCAAAAATGAGATAGATAATTTTAGGTCTCAACATCACCATACTATAGCATTCAATAGTTCATTGATAGTCCTCATGAGCTCCTAGTTATGATCCTCGAAAGATCGACCTTGAAATGCACTTAGAGCACCTTGGAGACTCTTTGGTACAGGGTGGCCGCAGATGATGGATAGTCTTTGTGGCTGGAACATAGGTATGACTAGGGTTCACCCACCCACTCGGAGCTAATGGCTCTGATGATTCGATGCCAAGATCAACAGTTTCAAAGTTACGTTGTAGTGCACCTATGAATTGAGGCACACTATGAGTTTTGACATCGAGCGAGATTGTTGTGCTGAATCCAAATAGAATGTGATCTCTTGAAAATGAGATAGGTTATTTTAGGCCTCAATATCACCATCCTATAGCATTTGACAGTTCATCGATAGCCCTCATGAGCTTTGAGTTATGACCCTCAGAAGATCAACCTCAAAATGCACTTAGAGAACCTTGGGGACTCCTCGGTATGGGTTGGCCGCGGACGATGGATGGTCTCCGTGGCTAGAACAAGGGTGTCACTAGGGTTCACCCACCCACCCAGAGCTAATGGCATTGACGATTCGATGCCAAGATCAGTGGTTTCAAAGTTGCACTATGGTGCACCTATGAACTGAGGCACACTGCGAGTTTTGGCATCGAGTGAGATCATTGTGCCGAATCCAAATGAAATTTGATCTCTCAAAAATGAGATAGGTAATTTTAGGTCTCAGCATCACTGTCCTATAGCATTTAATAGTTCATCAATAGTCCTCATGAGCTCCAAGTTATGACCCTCGAAAGATCAACCTCGAAATGCAGTTAGAGCACCTTGGAGACTCCTTGGTACAGGGTGGCCGTAGATGATGAGTGGTCTTCGTGGCTGGAACAAGGGTGTGACTAGGGTTCACCCACCCACCCAGAGCTAATGGCACTGATGATTCGATGTCAAGATCATCGATTTCAAAGTTATGCTGTGGTGCACCTATGAACTAAGGAACATTATGAGTTTTGGCATTGAGTGAGATCGCTATGTTGAATCCAAAAAAAATGTGATCTCTTGATAATGAGATAATTTATTTTAGGCCTCAACATCACCATCCTGTAGCATTCAATCATTCATTGATAGCCCTCACGAGCTCCGAGTTATGACCCTCGGAAGATCAACGTCAAAATGTACTTAGAGAACCTTGGGGACTCCTTGGTACGAGGCAGTCGTGGATGATGGATGGTCTTCGTGGATGGAACAAGGGTGTCACTAGGGTTCACTTGCCCACTCAGAGCTAATGGCACTGTCGATTCAATGCCAAGATCAGTGGTTTCAAAGTTGTGTTGTGGTGCACCTATGAACTGAGGCACATTGCGAGTTTTGGCATCAAGTGAGATCATTGTACCGAATCCAAAAAAAATGTGATCTCTCAAAAATGAGATAGGTAACTTTGAGGTCTTAGCATCACCGTCTTGTAGCATTTGATAGTTCATAAATAGTCCTCATGAGCTCCAAGTTATGACCCTCGAAAGATCGACCTCGAAATGCACTTAGAGCACCTTGGAGACTCCTTGGTACGAGGTGGCCACGGATGACGGATGGTCTCTATGGCTGGAACCAAGGTATGAATAAGGTCCATGCACTCACCCAGAGCTAATGGCATTGATGATTCGATGCCAAGATCAGCAGTTTCAAAGTTATGCTATGGTATACCTATGAACTGAGGCACCCTATGAGTTTTGGCATCGAGCGAGATCGCTATGCCAAATCCAAAAAAAATGTGATCTCTTGAAAATGAGATAGGTTATTGTAGGCCTCAAAATCACCATCTTGTAGCATTTGATAGTTCATTGATAGCCCTCACGAGCTCTGAGTTATGACTCTCAGAAGATTTACCTCAAAACACACTTAGAGAACCTTGGGGACTCCTCGGTACGGGGTGGCTGCGGATGATGGATGGTCTCTGTGGCTAGAACAAGGGTCTCACTAGGGTTCACCCACCCACTTGGAGCTAATGGAACTAATGATTTGAATAGTTCTAGCCGTTAGAAGTTAGATTTTGAGAAGTTGTCAAGAAAATTGCAAAAGTTGCTAAGCAACTTTTTGCAAATTTTGCGTTAAGACAAGTTTTATTACAAATTTGATTGCAAATGGACTCTACAAACTCCTAAGTACCCTAATAATGTTCTAAACATCTAGAATTACCTAAAAAACATGGAATTTACCTAAAATCCACTTTATTGGACCAATTGATGGCCAAGGCTTATAGTTGCACCATGGGGTCTTGTGTCCATTACAAATGTGGATGGTCATAGGGAGATCATTAGATCTATACCTACACCTTATTACATCAAGAAAAGAAAAATGATTAGGTGCTTTGCATTAGTGTTCCCTATATTTCATTAATTTTTGACTAATTAAAAATTCAGACATCTATGTTTTATCACCATAAACATGAATCAACTCACAAACACTGCCCTAGTCTTTAAGGAAAATCAAGGATAGCCACAAGGAAGAGAATGAAGCAAGGTGAAACATGAGTTCAAGCTCAAGGCCAAGGAAATCAATGAAAGGGGACTCGTCAAAAGGATTTGAGTTCAAAGGAAAATAATTCAAGATAATACACTTTGAAAGTGGAGCAAAGGAAAGAAAATTCAAGAATCAAGCTGAAGGAATTATCCCAAGACCAAACCTTCACTAGTCAAAAACATGGGACAAGTTTGGATTTAAAGAGGCCCATGGACAAGTTCAAGGATTAAATTCATAGGCATTCATGTGTCCCAATGCAAGTCAACTTTACACTTGGTCAAAAACTTAAATGTTTGAAGAACAAAAATTATCTTACAAGGAGATCAACTTGTCTCTATTTACATCAATTTTCTATAAGGATCAAACAAGTGCACCAAGAATATTCGAGGATCTACCACCAAAATGAGCTTAGGAGCATGAACAAGGACATAAAGAAAAGTTTGAGGTTGAGGGCACAAAAGAATGCAAAGATAAGATTCCCATCAACGGAGTGATCCCAATGATGATCAAGTTGTGCAAGGAAATGGATTTAATATGCCATGGAAGATGTTAATGCATGCAAGGGATTGCTCCAAGGATCAAAACCAAAGATGAAGATGAAAAAGAAGAATTGCAAATGATGAAGGTGGAAATATCAAGGGTTCAAGCATTGTGAAGTCCACCTATCCAAAAGAAAGAAGTCCTAGAATGACAACAAATTCCTAAGAGCTATTTTTGGTTCCCCTAATTAGAGCTCGTAATGGATTAATCTAGATCATTGTTTTTGAATCAATCTTGTTAGTTCATTTTAATTGGGGCTCCTATTTAAATCCCCAACCCTCTTATTTGTAAACCAAGGCTATTGGATAATTGTTTTCAATTAAATGCCAAATTTTCTCTACGTTTTATTGTTTTGTATTGCATGGAAAATTGTTGTGATCAAGTTTTGACACAAGGTAGGATGAGTGAATGATTTCGTGGGAGCACTCACCAACCACCTTGCTAGAATGCAGGATTTCCAAAGAACCCAAGATGTCATGCATCAAGTTTGCATTATTGCATAATGATCCTTATTTCCTCACTTAGCTTTAAATTTCATTTCATGTTGTTTAGTATTAGTTTTGTTGGATGAAAGAATTATGGATGCACTTGCTCAATTCGAATATAAACTAGATCATTAGCCTCTTGTTGATGGTAGGAGTGCCTCATGTGGTGAGTTAGTGAAAGTACTCAAATCAATAGTGTAAGTCACCCAAGTGATTACTAGAAAATCACATTATTTCACTAAGTGAACATCCACAATTAAAGGAACCTTAAAATAATTTCATGATCTTACTTAGCAATCTTAACATGAGAGATAACCTTATATCAAGAGAGTATAGAATGTTTGGTGTCATACATGTCATGGACATGGTAATTTCAATAAGGCCCAAAAAAATGTAGACAATTGCAATAATGAATCTTTTTCAAATTAAATTTGGGAAGAATTACATCAATTTTTTTTAAAAATCAAATCACATAGTATTCTAATTGTTCATCCTCACTTTCTAGATTTTTCTTATTTGATTAGTTTGATAAAAATAGTTTTAATAATCATAATGTCAGCTTTATGTCAAATAAGGAAAAATCCAAACTTGTAATAAGATATTCGGAAGCAATTACCTTTGATATGGTTATAAATGCTCTTAAAATTGTCCTTATAGCCTTGTATCACATGCAAATATGATTTGCAAGAACTTGTTCAATATATTCCTCTTATAATTCCTTACAAAGAACCTACCAAAATACAAATTAGAATGTGCAACTAATTTAACCTGTCTTTTTCATTATTACAAAAACCATATATACAAAAAAAATCACTTTTTACATCATAATACATCATAAATCATAGAAATTCTCCCCAATACCACCCCCCTCCAACTCTTCATGATGTATCTACATTCTAATCTCATAAAAAAATTAGTAACTTATTGTATTAAACAAGATAATAATCAATACATTAAATCATTATGAAGAAAATAACATAAGAAGTAAATATACCTAGTCGAGTGTTCCAATAGGGTCCTCTCTCTATTTTAGGGTCTCCAACAAGGCTTGATAATCAACATTAGCAATAGTAAAAAGTTTTTTTAGTTTTGGTCTTCCTTGATGCTTCAATAACTTTATATTTGTTGCTATAATAAGATGTGAATATATGAGAATTACTTTGTGCTTCTGATAGTCTTCAAATGCAGGAATTCCATTCCTTCTAAGCATGTATGTTCGTAGCCATGTTTTAGCAACAACCACTGAACCAGTAGGATATGTGAATCCATCATCATTTGTGATCGGTTGTGCAAGTTTTTTTTTACCTCTTACACAGCATGCTAACCAATAATCATATGTCTCATCATTCTCCTGTGGTGCAACTAATGCAAAGACATGTCCTGGTTGAAGTAGATCTGATAGATGGTTATGCTCGAGTGAACTTATCATATCATTATTTTTGATAGAGGGTATGATAGACAATGGAGTAAGATAATGTGGAGCCCATGTGTCCACCCACTCACTTGACTCATAGTGATCCCAATCACACTGAAAACAACTAGGACAAAAATAAGCTAGTTGTCGTGTCTAAATGGTCCATGTACTAGAATCAGAGCTCCAAAATGAATGCATTTTTGATGAGTCTCTCACTGTAGCACAATTTGATCTATTAGCTATGGACCCTTCCTCAACCAACCAAAAGAACCTGCATACCACTAAATCAAGAGCCCCCCTGTGATAATGCTAAACTACACCAATCAACAATGCTACGAGCATCAATAAGCTCTGCCATTGAAATCTTCAGTTGTTCCTTAACTAGAGATCTCTTCACACATGCCCCTGCTCCATCATGTTCCCTTTTTCCATGGTCAGACTCAAAAAAACTCCAACTATAAGGCACTCCTCTATCTACATGCATCCTACACAACCAATAAAACATGCGAGCATTCTTGAATTGACCTATACAATTATCTAACCAAATGATATGTCTATCCATAGCAATTGCATGAAATCAAAATAATTCTTGAAACAATGTTGCACAAACTTGTGAGAGTGAGATCTATCATCACTCATATAAAAATGATACTCTCTAATAATCTTTTGATTATCTTCCACACTATCAAGGGCATGTCTATATGTTATGTGAACAAACATAGCAATTTGAATGGAGTTGTAATACTGATATTGTGTCTCATTTTGAGTCTATCCATTAGCAGACCCAACGGATAGCGATCGGGATCTAGGTTACAATGTGTAGTTCTTAGAAAAATCAACAACTGATATAATAGTGGCAATGGGAAAAGTCTCCTTACACATTCTAAATTATTGATCCAACCACTAAGACCTGTGACTATGTCTTGCATACTTGTAAAAAAGATTTACCTTGAAATCTAAAATAAAACTAGCCACACTGATATCTTTTCCAACTAATTCACATCTAGAGCTCTCACCCCCACTCTTCAATGTGTATTTCATCATTTCATATACCTTTTTTTTCACTATTGTCTTTCCAAGATCTTGTTCGCACCCTTCATGGAAACATGTGTCAAACTTGGATAAGCCACCATATTTTGAACACTTCTCATTTAAGCAAGCATTTTTATAAAAGGAACAACCATCAACTCTACGACATAAGAGTTGATCTAGCAAGTCTCTTGATGATTTTGGAAGCCCACTAGCCCCACAATCCTCCAACATTTCTTTACTATGCAAAGTAGAATGGATGGAGTGTAATAGTTCATGGTGCATAGAAAACTCAACATGATATTTGCAACAACATTTATTTCAAATTTTGAGTGGCACACAATAAAATGGCTTCAAAGATTCAAAAGCCCTTTGTGATATATGAAGACTTGGATGACTCTCTCTAAATTGTTTGAACAACATAGTTTGACTTACCTCCAAATAGTGTTTAGGATGTGGTGTGCGATCTCTGATGTCAATTCTCAACTTTAACACGTCTTTAGCATTGGGTGATACTCGTGAGTTAGAGTGCCAAAATTGTGTAATTTCTTCCTTCACATCGTCGGATAGCTTCTTATCAAAACGTGGAACTCTCCCACCAAATGCCATGTTTCATTTTGAAAAGGATCATCAATTTTCTCTCGTCGACTAATACTCTTCTCAAAGTAGTATGATTTAGATTCAAATCAATACAAGTTTGTCTCATATATCTAACCTTTCTCAAATGATGACTTACCAAAGAGGTTGTAATAACCCTTCGAGCAGCTCTGTTATCCTTCTCTTTGCTATTTTTTCCAATGCTATTGAGAGCACTAAAAAGATTCTTCACAATAATGACATTTCTTTCCAACTTTTTATTGACATGAATCTTTAATTTGGAAAGCATAGATCTCATCTTTTGCATCTTTAATAAGTGCATGAAAAGCTAACATTACTCTACCACTATCATATTGTCAGAAAACATTTGATATGGTCTTGAAGCCAATAATCGAATGGTTCTTTCTGAAAATTTTCCTTCCAAACTAGTAATAATCATTTCATCAATTTCAATTATCCATTTTGGTATTTTAGAACCTTCATGTCGATTATAATTAGGAGATATGTAAGGTTCTTGTGCATTAGGTTCCTGTGCATTGTCATGTTCGACATGGTTAATTATGCAATTTGGATTATGACTTGGTAGAATTTCATCTTCAAAATTTTTATTCTCTAAATTTTCAATTTTGGCATTATCGTTTTCAATAGGTACATTTTCATTCCCCAACTATACATATTTATTATCTGGATCTATGATTTCACCTTCGATTAATTCATTGTCAACTTGACTGATATTTAGCATACCTTGTCTTTTTCTTCGGTGTTCCATTTTGTCCCTTTCCCTATATGTCACAATGTCTTCATTGGATATCTTCCTTTTGCATTTATCCTTTCGATGACTACTGCTCCCCATTCAGATGACAAATTTGAACACCTAAGGTTATATTTTCAAATTTTTTTCGATTGGTCAGGCCCAAAAATGTGAATTTTTGCAAAACCCATGAATAAAGAACTAAAAAAGTGATGTTGTCGGGTTTGTAGGGACAGGGATATGTTGGAAATTGGTGCCAGTAAAATCAGATATCCGATTTCAAGTCGAATATCCAATTTTCTAAAATGACTTTTGGTGAGAAAAATTTGCTATAATTTCCCTCCTTTGCTATAATAATATTAATATTATAAAACTTATTAGAGGGAAATCGACTTTGGTTTATTAGTACTAATAGTATAATAAGATTAATATATAGTATCAATATTATTATTATACCTATAGTAGTATTAATATTATTACTATAGATATAATAGTATAAATATTTAGTGTTTATTTATATTATTATTATTATTATTATGCTACAATAGTATTAATATATATTTTATTATTATAGCTATAATAGTATTATTATTACTATAGATATAATAATATTAATATTTAGTGTTTATTTATATTATTATTATTATTATCCTAGAATAGTATTAATAGTATATATATATATATATATATATCCTTTCATTTTTTAACCCTTATTAACCATTCTAATATGTCCCTAAGGGTCTTAGGACCCCTAGGGACATATGTCGTCATTTAATGGGTCGTGGGGGTCATAGATCAACCTATTACCCCCTTTGACCCATATTAACCATTCTAATATGTCCCTAGGGGTCTTAGGACCCCTAGGGACATATGTCATCATTTCATGGGTCAAAGGGGGTAATAGGTCACCCTATGACCCCCTTTGACCCATATGAACGATTCTAATATATCATCATTTAATGGGTCAAAGGAGGTCATAGGTCACGCTATGACCACCTTTGACTCATATGAACAATTCTAATATGTCATCATTTAATGGGTCAAAGGAGGTTATAGGTCACCCTATAACCACCTTTGACACATATGAACCATTCTAATATGTCCCTAGGGGTCCTAGGACCACTAGAGATATCTCTCATCATTTAATAGGTCGTGGGGGGTCATAGGTCAACCTATGACCCCCTTTCACACAGTAACCATTATAATATATCCCTAGGGGTCTTAAGACCCCTAAGGACATATGTCATTATTTAATGGGTCAAAGAGGGTCATAGGGTGTGGGGGGTCATAGGTCAACCTATGATCTCCTTTCACACATATTAAACATTATAATATGTCCCTAGGGGTCCTAGGACCCCTAGGAACATATCTCATCATTTAATGGGTCATGGGGGGTCATAGGTCAACCTATGACCCCCTTTAACAGATATTAACCATTCTAATAGGACCCTTAGGGACATATGTTGTCATTTAATGGGTCAAAGGGGGTCATAGGTCAACCTATGACCCCCTTTGATCCATATTAACCATTCTAATATGTCCTTAGGGGTCCTAGGACCCCTAGGGACATATGTCATCATTTAATGGGTCGTGGGAGGTCATAGGTCAACCTATGACCCTCTTTGACCCATATTAACCATTCTAATATATCCCTAAGGGTCTTAGGACCCCTAGAGACATATGTCATCATTTCATGGGTCAAAGGGGGTCATAGGTCCCTTTCACACATATTAACCATTCTAATATGTCCCTAGGGGTAGGACCCCTAGGGACATATGTCATCATTTAATGGGTCGAAGGGGGTCATAGGCCACCCTATGACCCCCTTTGACCCATATATACCATTCTAATATGTTAGGACCCCTAGGGACATATGTCGTAATTTAATGGGTCAAAGGGGTCATATTAACCATTTTAATATGTCCTTAGGGGTCCTAGGACCCCTAAGAACATATGTCATTATTTCATGGGTCAAAGGGGTCATAGGTCACCCTATGACCCTGACCCCCTTTAACCCATATGAATGATTCTAATAAGTCCTTAGGGGTCCTAGGACCCCTAGAGACATATGTCATCATTTAACAGGTCAAAGGAGGTCATAGGTCACCTTATGACCCCCTTTGACCCATATTAACCATTCTAATATGTCTTTAGAGGTCTTAGGATCCCTAGGGACATATATTGTCATTTAATGGGTTGAAGGGGGTCATATGTCACCCTATGACCCCCCTTGGCCCATATTAACCATTCTATTATGTCCCTAGGGGTCCTAGGACCCTTAGGGACATATGTCATCATTTAATGGGTCGAAGGGGGTCATAGGTCACCCTATGACCCCCTTGGACTCATATATACCATTCTAATATATCCCTAGGGGTTCTAGGACCCCTAGGGACATATGTCATCATTTAATGGGTCAAACGGGGTCATAGGTCAACCTATGACCTCCTTTGACACATATTAACCATTCTAATATGTCCCTATGGGTCTTAGGACCCCTAGGAACATATGTCATCATTTAATGGGTCATAGGGTGTCATAGGTCACCCTATGACCCTCTTTGACCCATATTAACCATTCTAATATATCCCTAGGGGTCCTAGAACCCCTAGGGACATATGTCATCATTTAATGGGTGACCTATATATACCATTCTAATATGTCCTGAGGAGTCTTAGGACACCTAGGGACATATCTCATTATTTAATGGGTCGTGGGGGGTCATAGGTCAACCTATGACCCCCTTTCACACATATTAACCATTCTAATATGTCCCTTAGGGACATATGTCATCATTTAATGGGTCAAAGGGGGTCATAGGTCACCCTATCCCCTTTGACCCATATTAACCATTCTAATATGTCCATGGGTCAAAAGGGGTCATAGGTCACCCTATGAACCCCTTTGACCCATATTAACCATTCTCATATGTCCCTAGGGGTCCTAGGACCCTTAGGGACATATGTCATCATTTAATGGGTCAAAGGACCCTATAACCCCCTTTGACCTATATGAATGATTCTAATATGTCCTTAGGAGTCCTAAAACCTCTAAGGACATATGTCATCATTTAATGGGTCAAAGGGGGTCATAGGTCACCCTTTGATCCATATGAACGATTCTAATATGTTCATAGGGGTCCTACGATCCCTAAGGACATATCTTGTTATTTAATGGATCAAAGGGGGTCATAGGTCAACCTATGACCCCTTTTTACACATATTAAACATTCTAATATATTCCTAGGAGTCCTAGGACCCCTAAGGACATATGTCATCATTTAATGGGTCAAAGGGGTTCATAGGTCACCCTATGACCCCCTTTGACTTATATGAACAATTCTAATATGTCCCTTGGGGTCCTAGGATCCCTAGGGACATATGTCATCATTTAATGGATCAAAGGGGGTCATAGATCACCCTATGACCCCCTTTGACCCATATGAATGATTCTAATATGTCCTTAGGGGTCTTAGGACCCCTAGGGACATATGTGTTCATTTAATAGGTCAAAGGGTGTCATAGGTCACCCTATCACCCCCTTTGACCAATATGAAAAATTATAATATGTCCTTAGGGCTCCTAGGACCCCTAGGGACATATGTTGTCATTTAATGGGTCAAAAAGGGTTATAGGTCACTCTATGACCCCCTTTGACCCATATTAACCATTATAATATGTCGCTAGGGGTCCTAGAACCCCTAGGGACATATGTCATCATTTAATGCGTCAAAGGGGGTCAATGGTTGACCTATGACCCCCTTTGACTCATATATATATATATATATATATAATATTAAAATACAGCTTTACATAGTAATATAAGTGAAATAATTTATAAATCATAAGTTATAACTTTTAAACGCAATTTTCCCTTCAAAATGGGTTGGGATTTGAAATTTTCCACCCAAATTCTGTCGAAGCATATCAGATATCCGATTTGACATCGAATATCAGATTAGGCTTGGTATTTATCGAGCCTACTCAGTCAACCCAAAAGACGTGTTTGAAGAGGGTTTTCGTGATACTCAAACTTTGGGTAACCGTCTGACAATGTTATTTTGATCAAAATTGAATGAAACAAGAAAGAGTTTTTTAATATTGCTCTAGAGATTCCATCAATATAATTTCTGTCAAATTTTGAGTTCGATAAGTATTTATTAGTTAATTATTAATGAAAATTATTGTAAAGTGCTGATTGACATACTGATTGAAAAATAGCTATAACTTTCAAACGATATAACATTTTTTAAATCTAAAAGTTGTGTCACATTCTATGCTTCGCCTAGTATAAGGAAAAAAAAAAAATTGGTAAAATTTTCTATTAGTTAAGGTGGTCAGACATGGGACTTTTTTTTTCTGAAAAAGTTTTGGTAGAAAATTCATATTTAATTATTTGTTTGGAATAAAAATACCAAAAAATATGTGTCACATCCGGGCACGAGTCTACTTTTCATATCTATAATTATATTAAAAAAAATTATCATTTGATTTTGATTAAGGTGGTCAGACATACACCTACTTTTTATTTTTGCTATGAAATTTTTGTAGTACTGCATTTAAATTAAAAC
Source organism: Cupressus sempervirens (assembly GCA_028749045.1). Taxonomy (NCBI): domain Eukaryota; kingdom Viridiplantae; phylum Streptophyta; class Pinopsida; order Cupressales; family Cupressaceae; genus Cupressus; species Cupressus sempervirens. The sequence continues at coordinate 485,622,555 of CM053786.1, forward strand.
TTTTGACCAATCAATTATTTTTTTTCTCCTGATAAGGCCTATTAGTATAGAAACTACATTCAATTTTATACAAATTATTTTCTTACAAATTTTTGATATAAATTCCATAACAACTTCAAAATTATGTGTCAAGTTGACATAAACCTGATTTGCTAATTTTTCACTGCCACTTAAGATCATAGTTTGGTACACCATGATCCTGCACATACCCAACAAGGTCACACCTAATAGTATGTTTTGTAACCTTTAACCAGGTTCATTCCTAACAAGGCTCACTTTAGAAGGTGAAAATAGTAACTATTTACATTGGTGGTTTTTTTCATATTAGGTTTCCATGTTAAATCCTGGTGTCTCATGTGTTCATGTTATTTCTCTTATGTTTGCAAATTAATCATTATTAATGTTTTAATATCAGTTAAAATTAAATCACACACTTCATTTACCAAGTTACAACATTTTCTATGTGTTTATCAAATAATAGTAGCAATCAATTTTATTGTTAACATCCAAGGGATCTGGGATTTATTTTAGTGGTAACAGATTCACCCCCCTGCTCCCCCTCATTTACTCCTATATTTCCAACATACTGATTGTTTCCTTAATACCTCCACTTTTTCCAACGCTCATGCACCTCCTAATGCTTCAAATCTTTCCAACATGCCTCTATCAAATAAAGAACCTAATGCTTTTCATGTAGACTCTGCCTATACTCAAGGGCTACCTCTAAAAGAAACTCAAGCTAACCTTCACTTGGTTGCAAACCTTTTGCATGCTACTAAGCCTAAAGATCCAAGAACTACTCCATTCACTCTTCATTCTCCCTTGTGCTTAGAAGTGTCTCCATTTCAAGAGGAATCTCAAAAAGAAAAATCTATAAATGTCAAGGAAGATCAAGATCAAGCACCCTTTCATCTCCTTTAAAATTTCACCCCTCCATATCTTGTCTTTTCTATCCCCCAAGTATGATGAAGATACCACTTCCACTATCTTCCTTGAGCTTACTGAAAATTATGAGAAAAGTTCTCTTCCTATGCTATCCAAAGCTACTTGTTAAGATCAAAGCATCCCCTTATGTTGTACTTCTCCATATCCACTTCAAAATTATGCTCAAGCCTCAAGTGCTCCTATTAAAAATGTTGTTCCTATCAAAGCTACTCATGAGTTTATTGATGGCTTTGACCATGTTGCTCACTCTAAAGATGTTGATATCCCTTCCCACTATCCATTTTCATCTCATAAGATATCCTTGATCCTCATCCATCAAAGCTAAAGCCTTCAAACCTTCCATCTATATTGGAACCTTATGTCCCTTCATCTCCTATATTTTCCACTCCTAGTTCTCCCATAATACCATAAGATAAAAAATGCCACTCATCCTTGATGACTTTCCACCCATCTATCCATCTAAAATAGTCATATCAGCCTTATTCATCCACAAATGCCAAGTCCTTTGGAAGTGAGAATAAACATAAGAATCCATTGAAAAATGATGATCGCTATGTCTCATCTAAACAACATGTGAATGCTAAGAAACAAAATGTGTAAAAGAGATTGCAAATGTCCACTATTAAGAGAGCTAAATCAAATAAAATATGGGTTCCTAAATACATCATTGAAGAAATGCACTCTCAAGCATCCAAAGAACAAGAAAAATCTAAAGCTATATAGATTCCCAAGTCTCTTTTGAAAGACTTGAATATTGAAAATACTTCAAAATTGACATTCAAGCTTCCAAAGGCTTCCACTCCATTTTATTTTAAACATCTTCCTCAAAAGCTTCCAAAGGCTTCCATTACATCTTCTTCTCAAATTCTCCTATTACCGCATACATCTAAACCTCAATCTATTTCATCCATGATTCCTCCATCATTCCAACACCCTTCAAGGTGTGTGTTAATGTTGATCTTGTCCAATATTTCAGCTACCCTCATGAAATCCTCTAAAGCTTACACTTACTTTCTATACATGAACTCTTATCCTCCATATACTCTTCTTACTACCATTTCTATTTAATCACTTTATCAGCATCTTTGAGCATACCTTTCTATGGTTTTGGCTTATCATGACTTATTCTTCCTATAAGAGTACTATCTAAATTGAAAAAGCTTGACCTATTTCTAAAAATTCTCAAAAAAATAGAGAAAATAGGAAAAAAATGAAAAGAAAAAAAATGTGCCTTGGTGAAAACCACTTCTTGTGGCACCTTGGTAGAAAAAATAAAGATAAATAAAATTCATCCTATGGTTAAAACTAATTCTTGTGGCACCTTGGATAAGTACCATGATGAAAACCTGGTAAATAGGCATCATGTGTAATTCTTTCATCATCCATCTATCCTCTCTTCTCTCCTTGATCTTGACAATGTTGAGCTATCTTTTCATATTGGCTATCTTATCCACGAGATTCTCTATTTTTCTTTCTCATTCACTCATATCCTCCATCTTGAGCTTTATTCTTATTGCTCTATCCTATTGCTATCCTATCTAGTTGACCCCTTGGTCTTGATCACAATAAATAAAACATTGCTCTCATAGGTCTCTTGACATGGCTACTCTTTTGGACTACATGCTTCATGCTATCTCACTTATTGTCTTCACCACTTATCCTACATGCTATATTTCTCATTACTTCCATTTCTTATCCAAAAAATACTACATCTAACTATTTCACCTCTTTCCCTAGCTTGAGTACTCTTGAGGAGTCAGTCCTTGACAATCACTTTCACTTGCTTCATACTCATTTCTTATCCATCTTTTCTTATCCATTGCCTTGTTGCTCCATCATATCCTATACCTTGCTAGACATTGGAAAAAAATGATGTGATCTTTCTTGAGAACTAGTGATATCTAAATCATTCTAAAAAATCCAAAAAAAAATCATACATGATGTTCAAAAAATCCTAAAAATTTGAAAATGTCTTGAAAAAATGATCATCTTAGTGAAAACCTAGCAATAGGCCCTTTGATGAATCACCCAATAAATCAAAAAATTCAAAAAATACAAAATAAAAAGTCTTGAAAAAATCTGTCAAGTGGTGAAAACCTAGAAATAGGTGCTACTTGAGACCCTTGTACCTATGTCTATCAATCTCAATCATCCACTTTGCACCACATTTTCTATCTTGGAATTGTTCCTTGTCCTCATCTCAGGGGCATAGTGGCTTAGCCTATTGAGGTTTCCTTGTGCATTAAGGTTTCTTTGGCAACTCACACAACAATGTTTCTCAACAATACCCCCAACTTGACATCAAGTGTTTCTCAATACTTTTTAGGTAGTTTACCTATGGTCTCCGATGTCGCAATATTTCTCACTATGAGAATCAAGTCTTGAAGAAATGGCCAAGTGACTTATACACACACACACTTCAACACTTAAATGGCTGAGCTATGCTAATCTTTATCTACTTTGTGTGATGTCTATGATGATTTATTTACTATATAATCCCTCCCTAATATTCTTTCAAGGATGTCATTGATTTGAAGACTGGGGGCATGGGGCATGTTTTCTTGATTTCTTCTTGTGGGTATACTTTATTTATCTATAGTGTTTTATGCATTCATGCTTATCCTATTTGACACTTTGACTTATAAACGTATCATCCTTGACTATTTTGCAAGACTGCACTTGGGGGTTATCCTGACACTTATGACTTGATACAGGTGTAATCTTGCTACATCAAACTTAGGGAATCTAATCATGTAGTCATCCTAACTTACATGTCTCTAATGCTTAGATTGGATTTCCACATACTTGTCTGATATCAATCATATTCATATCCTCATAGTTATACTACTGATGGTTGTATGATCTCATGATGTCCCTAATAAACACTCAATGATGAAATAAGAATCTACATCTTATATGTTTCTTGCGTGTAAACCACTTTTTCTATTAGCTTGTATTATAGGTTCATTTTTTAGCTTAGTCTTACATTCCAGCATATGGGGAGAGTTCTCTCTTCATCCTTTTTGTAGACATATTGGCTAACTACTTTCACATCTTTCTTTGCTTTCTTCTTTATCATGTCTTTTCACATTCTTGATCTTTTGCTTCATCTCTATTATTTTTTATCCTATCATCACATCTATAAAAAATTGCACCACTAGCTAATTTCAATGTCCTGGACTATTTTCATGATTGAAATTAAAATCTGAGTTCATCCTGATAGAAAAAATTGTATTTTAGAATTTTACCTTTTTTTGCGTAGTTAGCTAATCTTCTTTGGTCTGATCTCTAAATCATCACTGGGGCATCTTAATTTCTTCATGTAATCATCACCTCTATGCTTCATATCTACTCAAATTCACCCTTTATTGTCTAGAATCATCTTTCTACTTGATTTGACCTAATTTTTTATGTTGTATCCTTCATGGTCAACTCTGGTCAAATTGGGGCATTCTATCATTCCTTAATAGTCACTCTTTGGTTCTAATCACCTATCTATCATCTTGGACATTGCTATATTCTAATTTACTCATATCATGATTGTTTCTTCATCCCCTTACCTCATTTCAATTTTGATCCTAAAGGGGAAGAAATAATATATCATCACTTGCTACAACTATCTATTTCTTAGGAGCATTTGTTTAATCTTTTCACTTGCCCTCAATCTATCTACTTTGCTAGGTGTTAGCATTCTTCTTGAATTTTTTCATCATCGTTTACCTAGTGTTTAACTCTATCACTATTAGGCTTTACATTCAGGATGTGCTATCACTTTCTACATTTTGTTCTTTGAAATTAGATATCTATACCTATCGCTGCCTACTTGGCTTCTATTTTCTTTGACATAATGTGTTCTTAGATCAATCATGCATTAGTCAAAGAGGGGAAAATTTAATCACCTAAAAATGGTCCTCTAGACTATTAGCCCCCTTCTTAGCATTTTGGCTAATTTAATTAATCATCTACCTAGACCAAATTGCTAATTATCAATTAATTTGATTATAACCTATAGTTTGACTATGCTATCCTAAGTTCATTATTTTATTAAAAGAACATGCCTCCTTTTAATTAAATAAAGGACCCGATTCTTCTAACCCACTTAAAGTGCACACATAAAGTCCTTTATCTAAGTTTGCAATTAAAAGAAAAGGCTATGTGACTTTTTGTCTTATATGACAAGTCAACTTATATTCTATTGGTTGACTTGTGTGTGCACATGGATCACTCCTCTTTTTTAATTCCACCATTGATCATCCACCATCTTCATCTTGATCTCTACCATTTGTATGACTTTAAAAGGGAGAGAGCTTTCCCCATCAAAGGATCCATCCTCATTTGAATATTGTTATCCTACAAGTTTTCTAATAGGTTTCCTTGGAGCTTTGTGGAGAACTTCTCATTCCTTATCTCATTCTCTCATCACCATTTCATACTAGTTTTGAAGCATCTTGCATGGTAGTTTAGTTCTTTTTGCAATAATCTATGATCACATAGCATAACTAGTTTGGATTGTAATACTTTCATTCTTGTTAACATAGCTACATTTTGCATATTCATTCTAGCTTAGTCTCCATTTGCACTACATTTTTGAGAGTTCTCATTGTAGAGACTTGCATTCTTTCTCTTGTCTCAAAGAACCTCCCATTGCATGGTTTACTAGCAAGAAATGTGTTAGAGCTTGTAATCTTGGTCATCACCTAGCAAATTTTGGTCCCAAGTCATCCCTCTGAAGTTGAACTTGAAGTCGTAATTTACTTCAACTTTAGGTTCAAAGTCTTGTTAGTCTGCCATGTGATAAGTGCACTAGTTTTATCAAGTCGACCTTTGTAAGCTTGAAGTCCAAGTTGATGTTGAAGCTGATCACTCAAAACTTCAACTTCAATTTTAGTATTGTTTTTGTCTGCTAATGATTTTTGTATGCAGATTAAAGATTGCCAAGCCATTCCAAGGTGGGTCCCAGCATAATATTTTCCCAAAGCACTTGAAGTCATATGCAAAGAAATTTAAAGTAGCACGTATTCAGTTTGAGCAATACTTAATGGAGTATTAATGGTGTCATTTCATGATTACTTGTTATGGGAAGATGCATGTGGATTTGACAGGGTATTTAAAACAAGAACACCCATGGCACCTTTTTCGATGAATGTCACATGAATGAGAAATCATGATTTTTACTTGCTAAATCTGTCCCGTGATCCTCTGTCCATGTCATTCCTTAAATGCATGCAATTACCCTTTCTCACTCATCTCATTTTCTCCAAAAAAATCTCGGCGCTTCTGGGTAAGCAAGGTGAATTTTGGGCTGTGTCATTGTCAAACTGTAAGTGCATCTCCATTTCCCCTTCGCATTTTGGTTGTGCTTTGCTTCATTTTGAAAGTATTTTAAAACTTGGTCCTGTAGATTTGCTGTCATAATAATCATGACGCTTTTTCAGCCAAAAATGCCCAAATTGGAGAAACCTCCATTACTCAGTTCCTTGCCTAAAATTTGTGATACATTTTTGGTTAATAGAAGTTTGTTTGAAGTCATTGAAAGAGCCAAAGCTTCTTTATCAAGTCCCATTTACCAAAGGCTAGTTGATAGTGGTTTATTAGAAGCTGTTGCTTTTCTCGTTGCAATCCCATGCCCATAGCTCATCCTTGAATGTGCAAACCACTATGACCCTATTTCAAGATGCATTAAGAAAGCCTCAGGGGAAATAGTTGTCAAAATTAATAGGACCAGTGTCAATTCTACCCTCAAGATTCCTCATAAAGAACCCTATGAGCCATGGAGGTTTGAAGAAGCTGAACACCTATATGCTGCAAACAAAAATAGCTACGACACCAAGATTGCTCAGTCCTGGCTCTTGAAGCCTGTAGAAGGAGGTTCTAGGTTGCCTAAACCATTGACCGTCAAGCACTTCATCAAGGAGATTGTAGATATTGTATTCTTGCTGAATAGGATTAAGGGAAATGAACATGCTTTCCATTGGGAGTCTTGGATGTACTTCTTCATACAAAAGATAGTTGAAGGTGTCAAATTCATCGATTGGTCAGACCTAATGGCAGAAAACATACATAAGGGCTTGATAGATGTTACCAATTACGACCCATTTTTCTTGTCCTCTTACTTGATTTACACCCTAGCTGCATCCAAAGATTGGGATTATCTTCCACATATACCTTGGGTAGATGACATGCCTATCTACCAGTATTACAGAGATCTTCAAGAAGATATATCATGCAAAGAGTTCAAGAAGGTCAATGATGTTTTTCTAGTGAGACTGGTTTTTGAACTACAAGGTCGAGAAAATGATAGGATGTCAGAGGAGGCCATGTAGGTTGTGCAAATTTATGGTTGTTATTTCATCCAATTTCCCAGATTTACCTATATCAGAGTGGGTAGTTTTCCTGGTGAACCTTTGAAATTACCACACTATTGCTTAGATTCTCTAGTGTTGTCAGAAATTTGTCAAAAGTTTGCTTCCCTTGTTGAGTCCTTTCAAATTTCCAAAAAATCCTCTTTAGTATTCTTCCCGATTGAAATTGGACATTATAGATGCCCCAGTTTGAAAGAAGCCATATTGTCAGCTAAATCTTTAACCTGCTTGTGTCTTAAATCTTTCACCTCTCAGTTAGATTTTGACTATACCGGCTATATTAGAAACAATGTCAAAAATGCAGCTTCTCTCTTTCATTACCTGCAACTAGAGGATTTTTGGGCAAACTGTCACGATGAATTTGAAATAAGGAAGAGACTATGGTTGCGCTTGACCATTAAACAAGTCACCATGTTCAATGTGGAATTAGACACCTATGGGCTGAAAGATGATGATTTTGAAGGTGTGCTTGATCAATTTTACATGGATCAAATTGAATGCATGCCTATCCCTGAAATTGATTGGGAGAAAAGGGAGGAAAATGATGTATATGCTCGTACCAAGGATGTAATAGTAAGAACTACCAAATGGATAAAATCAAAAGTAGTGGCTACTCCAAACTTTTCTGAGAAGTCTTCAAAAAGCAAGGGTAAAAGGACTGCTCATAAGCATACTAATCAAAGTGTCCCTGATTCTGTTGCAGGTCCACTTGAAGTTGAACTTGAAGCTATTCCAGAAACACTTCAACTTCAAGTTCAAGAAGAAAGTCCAAAAGGAAGGAGAGTAACCTGCTCAAGCACGAAGAAGGCATTAGCCATCAAAAGTAAAAGCACCATAATGATGGATTTGGAGACAGCAAAAGACCTACCTATGGCAGATAATATACCTAAATCTCAGAATTCTCCAATGGATACAAGAAATCAGGAAAGTAATCTCCCCTTAGTTAAATGTTCCCCTACTGCTGCAAAGGATCAAACTACTCCTAAATGGCTTGAGAATTCAATGGAGAAGAAGATAAGTATGGTCCCAATATCCATGCCTATTGATGACCTGGTTTGGTAAAGCCCCCAAAGTAAAAAAAGCAAGGACCGAAGCAAGAATCAATTTTGACAAAACTTTAGTTCGATGGGCAGTAGAGATAGCTACACCACTTGATGGGAGTTCTCACGATTCTATAGTGCCTCAAGATTTCCAAATAACAAAAGTCGATTTGGGAAAAGGAAACTGTGAGGTTGATATGAGATTCTTTGAGGTATCCAATAAGAAGATCGCGAAGAGAGTGTGGAAAGATGGGCAAGACAAACAAGAAATGAAGGAGACAATAAAGAACATGGCGCAATATATTAACGCTATCTTGCATCTTGAAGCAAAGATGATTCATGAGATGTCAGCCATTGTTGATGTATCCTCTACAACCAATCAGCAATTGCTGGAGAATCTACACAAGTGCAAAGCAGTAGCCAAAGTAGCAGGTGAAAGGGTACAAGATGTTCAGCTTAATATTGTAAAACACATTGGACATTTAGATCATACCTCAAAGGAGATATCAAATATTACTAAAAAGGTGGAGGTGAGTAATGATGGATATAAAAAAGAGAAGAATAATTGGCCAAAAGTGGTAATATTGCTAGAAGATGTGCAAGAATTTGGGTTGCAAAAATTTCAAGCTGAATGTCCTGTAGCGAGTCTTGATGAAAAAACTCTGTATGTCATAAAAGATTGCATTGAATGGCGAAATGAAGCACTAGCACAAGGGGTATCTAAAATCAAAGAAGCATTGCAAGAACTTAAGGTTATATATCAGATTATTTAGAATGACGTTAAGTGGTTTGTAAAATAGTTCATGGACAGAGAAGATGACTCCATTGCCCAATCAGATGAAATAATCAAATAAGTCCAAAATAAATTTCAGGAATGGCAGGACAAGAGGACACTAGCCAAGCAAGATTTCTCCAACGTGGCTCACACTAAAGCTATGTTGATTATCAACCTGAAGCACTTGGAGATGCATGAGGAAAAGGTTACTGAATTGAAGAAGATGAAGGAAATTTGGAAACAACGGCTTGCCTACATTGGTCTTCCACATCAATCCATTATTTTTGCCTTTTCAGTTGCCTACAAAATGTGGAAGTTGGTAAGAGGAGCAGTTGGTGGCGACAGTACAAACTGATCAAGAACTGCTTAGCTGTAGTTTCTTTACCATTTGGTTTTCTTGCAATTTCAGTTATCAGTTATTCCAAAAGACAATTAACTCCTGGTGGGGTAATTTTGGCTTAATTCTAGCCCCATGCCTATAAATGTAATAATTAGTATTGTTTTAAGGGGTTCAAATTTCTCCAGTAGACTAGTAGACAGAACTACTTTTGTTTACAATTTTATTTCTAGTTTAGAAGTAACATTTCAGAACTTCAGTAGATACTTGAAACTCTATAGTTTGATTTTGGGTTGAAAGCTTTGTAAGTGGGTACTATTGTCTACTTGTTTTTCGTATTTCTATAGATACTATTTAAGCTTTTAGCTGCACCTATTATCAATTTTGAAATTGTGAACTCTGAATTTGGAAATTCTGTGGGAAATTAGTTCATGAAATTTGCCTACTCGATAATTTAATTATTCAGCTATGTCAATCATTTTGATAATTAAAGTCGAGTGGTTCTTTTGCATTAAGGTTTATTTCATCTTGATGAGATAAAATAAGTTGTTTCAACATCTCCAGCAGATTACATTCTTAGAAAGTTATTCTATTGAGTTTATTTAGTTAAAACTTTCAATGCAATAAAGGTAGCTACACCTATTTCATTTGAAGAAATTTTAAGTAGAGAATTCCTAAGTTCTTCGATTAGGAATTCATTTGTTAGTTTACATTCTTTTCTCAGTTTTGATATATGAACATGCATGGGAAAAACTATTCACTAACAAAATGTATCTCTAAGGCTTAGTTGAGAGCCTTCATACTTGAGTCATACCTTCTTGCACTCCATGGATAGGGAGCTTTAAGCTAGCATCCAAGCATTTTGAACTCATGGAATTGTTTAGATAGAAGGGTTTAGAGTGTGATACCTTTTGAGTGTACACCAATAACTCATAATTCCTTTGAAACTTGTTTAGATAAGCTCCACATTACAAGTGAGCTTAGATACAATGTAAAATTAACTTGATACACCTTTTTCCAACTTCACTTCCTCTAATTTGATCTCTAGATGAAGTTAGAAATTCTGGTGCTACAAATAGACTTAATTCAACTTAGTTGAATCAAACTAGATAATTGACTTTGATCTTCCTATCTCATCATCTAACTTATCCTTTTAGATGTCCAATCCTTTTACAAATTCCTCATTAAGTTCTTCACAAAGTTCACTGACTACATTCCTTTATTCCTCATTATTTTTATTAGTTCTAGAGTTCCTCTTAGGGTTCCTTCTGTCATTTTTGACATTTCTTCCATCATTCCTTTTGTTTCCAAAGTTTCTTCCATTGTTCCTTCTATCTCCAAAGTTTCTATCCATTTATGTCCAAATTTGTTACATAACCAACATATTGATGTTCTACTTCTAGGATTTTGCTGATCATTAGGTGCATGACAATTTCGAGCAATGTATCCAAAGTTGTTACACTTATAACACATGATCTATCTTCAATCTTCATAAGGTATTCCTTCCCTCAATGCCCTTTCATTAGATCTTCTATTTGCAGGGTCAGTATTTCTAGACATTCTATTACTTCTTCAATCATTATCATACTTAGGTTTCCTACAATCAATTGCTTTATGACCCATACCATGACAATTATGACAATAAAAATCCTTAACATGATTAAATGACTTATTCGTACAATCTCCTTTTCATATGACCTATTTCATTACATGAAAAACACTTGCTCTAAATTCATACCTAGTTTCCTTAGGAGATTCCACTTGCTTTGGTTCATCCAAGATTTCAACTTCTTTGTCTAGGGAAATTTTTTTGGGATTATCAAAAGATTGACTAGATTAAATCGTATCATCAAATTTATCTTTTTCTTTTGGATTTGATCTATTCTTATGTTTCTTAGTTGACATGTTAAATAGATAAACATGACTAGTCTTATCATAAGGTCACTGTATTGACATTGAATCATCAAGATTTTCTCTGCTAGGATAAAGCTTCTCAAGCTATTTCTTGCATTGAGTTAATTCACTTTTCACAATAGTATTACACTTATGAGTTTCTTCATGATGTTCTTTCAATGTTTCAAACTCAAACGTCTTCTTTTCCAAACTTGCTGTAAGATTTGCATTTTCAGTCTTCTTATCATATTCAACTTTGTTAGGATCAGTCCTCAAATTCAACTTCAGATTGCTAATCTTCAATTTATGCTTCAAAAAATCTTATACTCTATCTTTAACTTTGAATAATTATCATCACTAGTTTTAGATTTAGTAGATTCAGGCTTGGATTTGAGATGTTTAATCTACAAACCTTAGTCACCAAATGGATATTATTTCTTATTTTAAACAATATAAAATAGAGTAATAAAGTAATGCTAAAGAGTAACAATAACCATGCACACAGATAACTCATAACACTATATTCTGTTACCTAGGGAAACCCTGGCCAAGGGAAAAACTTGGTGGGGATGATACCCACTAGATAATATACTAATATATAAGTTCCTTGTTAGAGGATGGACCCTATTAGGAGTCAATGAGAAAATTTAGTATAAGAAGTCCCTATTATGAGACTTTGAATCCCTATTATGAGATTCCAACCCTATTAAGAGTTGTGCCAACCCTATTAGGAGTTGTAGTACAATAGATGCAAGATGAGCCCACTACGCAAACAAGCACTTCCAATTACTAGAAGAGTTCATTGCCCAAATAATTAATTAATCTTATGGAATATAGATTCTTTCTCAGTTTGATCTCGGATCACAAAATAGCTTCACAAACTTTGCATATATCACTTTTACAAAAGTTCACATACAATTGCTCAACATAACAACTACATATTTCATCACAAATGACCTTTGCATAAATATCGCGCTTTTACACAAGTTGTTGCTAGGTTCACTAGGACCTCAATACACTTTTCCATCTTAGAGTAAACATCTAGGATGTCAGCCCTAATTGGACAAGTAATTATTTTGTAAACAAAATAATTCCTTTCCTTCAATTTTGCTATCCTATTTCACTTAAAACATGAACATCTCTATTTTGTACAGTTTGTACTTACTTCTAAGGTTATACACATCATCATCAACATGTATACAATCTCCATATAACTTTACTAGTCATAATATGACATCAGCAATAAGTTATAAATAAAACAGTACACTGCTATATACCAAATTCCATAATTAGACAATTTTTTGATACCAAAAGCTAAGTATCTTTATTTTTGAGGTGTGCATTAGTACACCATTACCCTAGGTGGTCTTTTCTTGTGTGAGAAAGGTGCACACATGCACACCTTTCCTTGATGAGCTTAAGTTTTTAAAAAGTGTTTTAAGGTTTTTTAGCATGAAATAAAGGTGCGCACATGTTCACCTTTAATGACTTGTTTTGTTTTATGTGTACAGGTGTAGGTTGGTACACTTCAATAAGTGTAGATGTGTGTTCTCAAGGAGCTCAAAGAAGATAATGAGAAGAGAGGAGGGGGGTTCTAGGCTTTTATAGGCTCAAGAAAGTGTGCACCCTTTGGAGGTGTGCACCTATGCAAGTGTGCATCTCCAAAGGATAAAGTACACACTTTCACATAGAGTGCACATGCACACCTTGGATAGGTGCCCACGTGCTCTAGGTGTGCTAGTGCAACTTTTAGCACAAAAAAAACCTATTAACACTCAGACTCTCAATTTTGACTTTTTGGTTTGTTAGTTAGAGGACTAGGCATGACCCAAAATCTAGGTAGATTCCCAAAAAATGACCCAGGCCCTGGACTAGGGGTCTAGGAGAATAAAAGGAGGTTCTTTCCCTTCATCCAACATCCTAGCCTCTAGGGCTGACCAATCTAGGCTCTACCCCATTTAATTGCAAAAACTCTTCCCATGTCCCAACTGATTATTTGTTTAATTCCCTTTCCATAATTAATTTTATCAAACAATGATGGGAGATAGACTGATCCTTTCATGATTGCACTAAAGATGCTTTCTTCTTTACAATATTAAATAGGAAATTGGGAAGATTTACCTTTGTATAGTCATGTTGCAAATGAGCCAAAATCTTGAAATGTAGGGCATGAAAGTACTTATAATGACCTTCACAAGTGAAGTACTAAATGATAAATACTGTTGGCTGGATTAATTCCAAGGGTAAAGATAATATGGAGGTGCCATACTTCTTGTCTATGTCTAGTGGGGGGTTAGGATGCAAACTAAAATGTGCCCTAGCTATACATAAATCAAAATCTTTTACCCAATCTTCTCCTTCCTAGGGTAACCCAATGACTTCAACAACCACATCTTTTGTCAACAAAATTTTTAGCCACTTCACCATTGCAAAGCCATCCTTCAAGGTGCTCAAAAATTGAAGAGAAACCTCTTCATTAACCCCATTAAGACTTAGGCAGTAGTCTAACAATCCTCTTCTCCTAAACATCTCACAACTGGCTGCGTCACCCAACAAAACCTTGTGATCAATTGGCTCATGTCTCTGAATATCTCCACTCATTATTATGAACAAAAGAATTGTGGTGTTCTTAGAACTCAACAATTGTGAATAAATTTTTTTTGTATTAATATGGCACCAAATGTTACAAGTAGTAAAAAATGACGTACAGTTACTATGTGCTTCTTAAAGATTTTTTTAATGCAGAAAATCTCATGATATCTTTTATTGCATCAAGCCTCATCATTTTTGGCTTGTGTACAGGCCTACCACCCCAAACACATTCTAATATATCATTAAAAGTTAAGCTCAAATTTTAATGTCCTTAATTTCCTTAATGATGTAATCATGAAAGGACAGATCATCAAACATGTGAGGATAGTCATCTCATAAGATAAAAACCTTAAAGTTTACATGTGATTTGAAAATTTGAAAAATGAATATTCCCCCACCCCCACCCCACCCCGACTAAGCAACGACATGGGTCCCACTGGGCTAGGATATGCAAGAGTAATAAATTAAAACAACATGAATTCCTAATAAAGAATGAACAAAATAAAATATATACAAAGTTATGTGGCATGAACCTAGCGAGTGCTATAGGAATTTTTTTTTGGAAAAGATCATCTAAACTAATGGAGTGATGGGATGGAAAGATGGTGAAGAGAGAGGGTGAGGTGGAGTGTATGGAGAAGAAATAACTTTAAAAAAGAAAGCATTTATTATGGAAGTCTTGAATAGAATCAAGAATTAGCAAAAGTTAGGGTAGAAGACCCAGACTATTTGACTGCAGGAATGAGTATATCTTCGCTATGCTGGAACTGCTATAGGAACTCCTCCTGACTAAATGGTTTTTTGTAGAGCTTAAGGAAATGCCCATTGAAAAGTAACTTAAATTGAATAGGATCAATAATAGTCAATTGGACCACTCCATTTGGAAATACAAAAACAATTTCATACAGTCTTGACCAATGAATTTGAAACATTCTTGGATTATGTTGATACTTGGAATCATGAAAGAGTGCCCAATCTTCCACAACAAAACATTTTATCTTTAATGAACTTATTGTGCCACTATTTCTAGTGATGCTAGATGAGTTTTATGTTATTTAATACAGATTTACACCATTCATCAAGGCTATTTAAAACTCAAAATTTGGTCTTGTTGTGCAAAATTTAGTTCCATACCAAGCTCCAGAGTAGCCCTCAATTTTTTATTCTCAAACTCCACAGGCATTACAAATGACCTACCATAGATGAGATCAAAAGGAGTGAAACATTTTGTAGATTTCCAGGTGGTTCTATAAGCCCAAAGAGCTTTAGGAAGTCATGCGGCCTAATCCTTCCTATGGAGTGCTACTCTTTTGTTGAGAATGGCTTCCAACTCCCTATTGGTAACTTCTACTTGGACATTAGCTTGCAGAAGGTAAGGTGATGATTTACTATACTGAAAAGTATATTCCCCCATAAGAATAACTATTAGATTAGATGTAAACTAAGCTCCTTGATTAGATTGGAACTCCCTGGGGACTCCAAACTATGTAAAGATGGATTCATACAAGAACTTGGCAATGTTTTTATCCCTTAGATGCTTGCTGGGTTTGGCCTCTACCCACTTAGTTACATAATTAGTGCAAACTAAAATATAGCATTTACCTTGTGAAGAGGGTTGAATAGGACCTATAAAGTCAATCCCCCATTTATCAAGGGGTGCAACAACTACTTGAGGTTGCAGGGGAAATTCATTTGATTTAGTGGGTCTCCCCATGCATTGACACTTATCACATTTGTTTGTGTATCTAGTTGCATCCTTGTGTAAACTTGGCCAATAGTACCCCATTGTCAATATTTTAAAGATTGTCTACTTGGCTGCAAAATGACCTCTACAGGGATCATCATGGTATGCCCTCAAGATATCATATGTTTCATCTTCCCTTATGCACTAATGCATTACTTGAGTAGGACCAATATAAAACATAAATACAAAAATCCAATAATAGTTAAATAACTTTTCAACTAGTAACATTCTTTCTTTAGTAGAGAAGTGAACTGACATCTTTCCTATGGTTAGGTAATTCACAATATTTGCATACCATGCATTTTTTGTTGACAATAGGAAAAGATGTTCATATGGAAAACTATCATCAATGGCTATAACATCATCAGGGACATGCAACTGAGAGAGAAATTCAGCTACCACATTGGCCCTCCCAGGTTTATCTACTATTGTAATATCAAATTCTTTCATAAGTAGTAACCAATGATCCAATCTTCCTGATATTGCAAGCTTATTCATCAGATACTTTATAGCAGAGTGGTTAGTATGAACAAATATTTCATATCCAGTAATATAGTGTCTAAATTTATTTAGTGCATAGATAACTACAAGTAGCTCCTTTTTAGTGTCTATGTATTTAAACTCTACACCTTGCAATTTTTTACTGATGAAATAAATAGCGTGTTCAACTAAGTCTACCTTATGGCCTAGTACTACACCTATAGCATAGTCTAAGGCATCTATATGAATTTGGAAAGGTAGTCCCCAATTTGGCCCTCTCAATACTGGTGCTATGGTTAGAACTTCTTTAAGTTGCAGGAAAGATGTAGCACACTTAGAGTCCCAGGAAAATTCAAAATCTTTTTTCAACAAGTTATAAAGGAGTGTTGCAATTTGATGAAAATTCTTGATGAATCTTCTATAATATCTAGCATATCCTGGGAAACTTCACACATTCTTCTACTTCTCTTGTATAGGCAAGGTGCTAATGACCTCAGTCTTTGTGAGATCTACTTGGATTCCTTTTGATGAAATGAAATGACCTAGTACTACTCCTTTCATCATCATAATTTTTTTTTCAATATTTATGGAAAGGTTATAGTCTTGGCATCTCTTGAGTACCTTCTCTAAGTTGGCTTTTTCTTCCTCAAAAGTAGTCCTATAAATAGTAAAATAATCCATGTAGATCTCCATATAGTCATTAAATATATCAAAAAGATACTTATGACAACTTGTTGGAATGTGGCTGGGGAATTACACAAGCCAAAAGGTAAAACTGGATAGGAAAAAGTTCCCCATGGGTAGGTGAAGGTTGTTTTTTCTTGATCCTCTAGAGCTATTTGTATATGATTGTAACCACTAAAACCTTCTAGAAAGAAAAATATTTCTTGCTAGCTAGGTTGTCAAGAATTTGATCTATAAATGGCAAGGAGAAGTGGTCTTTCTTAGTGGCTGAATTAAGCTCCCTATAATCTACACAAGTTCTCCATTTTCCTCCTTTCTTTGGTACTATAACCAAGAGTGAGACCCATTGGCTATTAGAGATAGGGTAAATAAAACCAACACTTAATAGTTTCTGGATCTCATTTTTTATTATATCTATCAAAACATGGTTAACTCTCCTTTGAGGTTCTCAAAGAGGTTTGAAGTCAGGATTGATGTAGATCTTGTGAGTGCAAAGCATAGGATCTAGTCCTTTCATGTCCATGTAGTCCCAAGTAAATTCTTTTTTATTTTCCTACAGTAACTGCAAAATAATTTTTTGATGGGAAGGTGATAAGGCATTGTTTATATTCAACTCTCTTCCTGGACCAACTTCCATCTTAATAACCTTATCTGTCATGAATAACTGGTCAACAGGAGAATAATCTACCTCATGAGGTAATAATGAGTGAAGGAATTGGGAAGCTTTTGAATGTTGAGTTGTGTTCAAAGGTGGTAATTTGGTTTCTAGGGTACATTCCACTTGAGGACACACTTGAGGCTCTACTCCATACTCATTTATGGTAATGGATGAAATGATCTCATCTTCTTCTTAAGAGGCTACGAATGACTCTTGACCTATCATCATTAGTTGATGGATGGAATTGACCTCTTGATAATCATCACCCAAGTGTGGTTAGATTACTTGATCATCTAGCAATAGTGGCTAAGTAGGGGAGTATAAAGTCAAGTTCTTAGTATGGATACCAATAGATATTTTCATCATCCCAAACTGGCAAGACATATAGGCATCTGTAGTAGCTAACCATGTTCACCCTAAAATTAAAGGATATCCATCCATATTAGCCTTTGGTGAAAGGACCAAAGTCTACTAGTAATCCCAAGAGTTTAAGGTGACTATGACATCTTCTATCATCCCATTAGGCTTAATAGTTGAACTATCAACAAGATGAAGTATGGTTGGTGTTTCTCTAAGACCAATGATATTCAATTGAGACAATACCTCCATTGTCATGACATTTATGGATGCTCCTAAGTCAACTAAAGTATTTTGAACTTTTATCGCATGAATGGTGTCAATAACCATAGGACTCTTAGTGTCGGAACATTTTGGTATAGTTAATTTATCCAACATTAAATTAGACAATTGTCCTAAGACATGAATAGTTTTTGGATCCTTCTACTTTTTTCCTACATGTTTGGTACATGCTTCCTTGATGGCTTTAGTATAGGAAGGAAATTCCTTGATAGTAATGGTATTTTTACTATCATTTGCTTCAACTGATTAAGCAAATAAAATACTACTTGGTTCTCTGTAGGTTAGCCTTGTTACATCAACCTTTGAGGAAATGGAGGTTCTTTGGCTATAGGAGAGGTCTGTTGAATTGACACATCCACTTTTTTAGTTAGTGAATCTTAAACTTTGGTTATTATAGGATTTTGAGGTGAAGGAAGAGTAGTGTTTGACCTTAAGTGGATATCATTCAAGGAAATAGTATAGCTTTGTTACTGTGTTGGCTATTTGGTATTGTTGGGATTAGGATTGGGCTGAACTGGTAGCTAAATTTACTTAGGAGGAGTATTATTGACTATAGGAGGAGGTATTAGAGCCTACTACTAAGGTGGTGGCATTAAGGATTGCTTACTAGGTTGCGTATTCACATTTTGGGTTTGTTTCCAACCCTTCTAAGGTTTTTGCCAACCTTGCTAAGGTTGTTGCTAATTATTATTTCCACTAAAACTAGAATTTTGGGAATTTTTCCATTGATTTCTACTATTATAATTTTGAAGAGGATCTTGTGGCATACATTGTCTTTGAGCCCATGCCTTCTTTGAGAAACATAGAGAACCTCTCCATTTTTATCAACGGCTTCAAACTTAGTAGGCATTGGTTGTGTCTCCAGGCTAGTAACAAACTTGCACCTACAATTCCTTTTCTTCTCCCTACAATGTGGACAATATTAAGCTAACATGGCATCAAATTCATACTTCTTCCCTCTTGCCTACATGGTATTTAGGTGAGTGGCTACATCATTATGTCTTATTCAAAATCTGATAACAAATTGGATAGATCCATCTTAAATACTCCTGAACCACCATTAGACTTATGTGGTAGGTCTCTACGTCCCTTACCTTTCTTCATAGTTGCCTTGGAATAATTCAAACATATATTATGTATATTAGTCTAATTTTTTTGAGTGATATCTCCTCCCACCATAAGATTTAGAGCCTTAATACTTCCATCATTCACACCTCTCAAAAAAAGATGTTTCTTTGATTCCTCATTCAGTTGGTGCTATGTGTTATGTTGTAGGTTGAACATGAACCACAAGATATAATCTTCCAAGGTTTCATAATCCTTTTGGGACATTTTGAAAATTTCACCCCCTTTCAAATATTAATCCCTACAATATTCATTATACTTTGCAAGAGATAATTTGCTCATTGCATGCCAATCTACTACAATGTTGGTAACCAACCCCTTAAACCATCTCAGAGAAACTTCTTTTAGGGTGGATGGAAATAACCTCAGCTTGTGAGCATCAATTTTATACTCATTAATTCTACAAAGGATGTCAAACTCAAAGAGAAAGGTTTCAGGGTCTTCATTTTTTAGGCCATTGAAATTGGGAAGTGTAGTAGAAGGAATGTTCTTCAAACTTTGATTTACCTTCTAAGGAGGGATAGGAAAAGGAAATGTAGGATTAGGATGAGCTATTCTTGGAGGAGGACCTAGCAGTGGTTAATAAATTACAAGGGCAAGTGGATTGTCTTGGTATTCAAGTTCAACAAAAAGATCATTCAAATGCAAGGATTCTTTAGAGGATGAAGTTATCCATTCTAGAGCAATAATAAATGGATTTTCAAAAGGTTCCTCTTCTTTATTCTTGCTATGAGGTTCTTCAGGCTCAGGATTAAAAATATCTTCCTAATTATTATGAGGAAGAAATCTCTTAGGGAGGTCTCTTCTTCTATACATGCAAAATAATATAGAATTTAAACTAACATTATAACTTTAGGGTCAAACTAGATTGACAGCATCCTCGGCAATGGTGCCAAAAATGGCTTGTTAGCTTACTACCTTAGTAACAAAGGATTGGACATCCTTTCACAATGATTATATGGTCAAAAAACATCATTTTTTTACTTAAAATAGTATAATGACTTCATTTAATTTATGAACTCAAGAGCAAAAACAAGAAATGGTGACTACAAAGTATATGCTCTAATTCTTCTTTAAGTCATTACAGCTAAAGAAAAGGAAATGCTGGACGAAACCTATGATAGAAATTGAAATGAAAACTTAACTTAAAGATTAAGATAATGCTACAAATGATAAGCCTATCTATGCACCTATGCTATAGGAATAGTTCACTGATTCTGTTATAGTGGCTATAGGAGTAACATAATTCTACCTTAAAAACAACAAGGAAATGAAATCCATTCTAACAAAATGTTTCACTCACTAAGTGGGCCCCCTTGGATGAGTGAACATAAAATATGATCAATATAAGAGATATAAACTTGAACTATGCATTCTATTCATTCATGGTGAAAGATTACACTTGATTAAAAATAGTATCACACTCTACTGCTATAAAAATCAACTTATTCTTTTCTTCTTCTTGCTACACTCAGAGCTACAATAGTTGTTATTTAAAGGAAACTACAACTACTTCCTAAATCTAATATCACTCCATTAATGAGGATCAATTACAAACTCATAAAGTTTAAAACATAAACAACATTAACCATGAATACTAAAAGTGGTGGAAGGTACATTCGCACACTACAACAACAAAAAGAAATAAATGATTTGCTCCACTTACAAAGGCCTAGCAATCCAATTGGCTTTAACTTTTTTAGTGCTGAAATGTTGATCTTTGAATATCCATGAAAAATACTTGCAAAACAATAAATGCACACACAACCTCCATATACACATATATTTATTTTCGTCATCAATATTAGAGAAATGGTGTGGAGTTCAAATTACCACTCTTGCAAATCCTATAGCTATAGGAGGAAAACTACCCAAAACATAGCATATATGGGGAAACATTTATTAGTATGTAATACTACTT
The DNA here is from genome assembly GCA_028749045.1 of Cupressus sempervirens. Taxonomy (NCBI): domain Eukaryota; kingdom Viridiplantae; phylum Streptophyta; class Pinopsida; order Cupressales; family Cupressaceae; genus Cupressus; species Cupressus sempervirens. The sequence goes on from CM053786.1 coordinate 485,643,750, forward strand.
CATTATACCATTTCTCTCCATGGATTCAAGAAAATATAGTATATTTAAACTATCAATACTTCTACTTCATTGATTCATCTTCTTGAAACCATAAAGTCATGACTATTTTTCAAGATAACTATTTGAAAACAAGATAAAAATAACTTAGAACGATGGCCTTTTGGAGGCCCATCAGGTATGGTAGACTTACCAAAATGATGCAAAATGTCATGAAATGTGGTAAGAACCCTAGCAATATGGTCTAAACTTGATTTTGGCCCTTTAGGTACATTTGATGGAGTTTTGGCACACCAAGTCAAAAAGTGCACAGTTGGTGAATTGAAGGTAGAGGATGGAAACTTGAATTGTTGGGAGAGTTTCTTGGTGAAATGGGATTGTGAAGAGGTCCTCTAGATTGGGGTTAGGAGTAGTAACCTAAGTAGGCTAGGAGTAACCTTGGTAGAGCAAGAAACCTCTAGAGTGAAGAAGCTCTCTGTAATGGTTCTTTCCTTGTCATCAATGCTTCTAGCTCAATCTGCATTAGTAAAGGATTTCAACTCAAAATTTCCTCCTTTCTTATACCATAGACTATAGTCTTGAGTGCCTTTTAATATCTCATAATTATTTTCACTACCATCATATTATTCTCTCTAGGATTTGTAGAAAACCTTGCAACTATAACAACCGCTAATGCAATATTAGGCCTTGTTGAACCACATACTAAAATTTCCCAATCATGGATTTGTAGGTAGTCTAGTTTATCTCTTTTCAATCATAATTCTTGTATAGTTTATTCCCATTAGAAATAGGTATTCCAACTAGTTTGGAATCTTTCATTCCAAAGGTCTTCAATATCTCCTTGATATATTTTGATTGAGTTAGGTAGATGCCATCCTTCATTTGATGAACTTGTAAACCAACAAAGAATTTTATTTCTCCAAATATTGACATTTCAAATTGTTTCCTCATTTATTTAGAGAATTATTTACATAAGTCATCATGTCCTCTAAATAATATATCATCCAAAAATATTTTTGCTAACAATATCTTATTACGTGGTTCTTCTTTAATATATAGACTACTATTATCATTTTTTCTTTGAAACCAATCCTTACCAGATATCTATGTAGCCTTTCATACCATGCTCTAGGAGCTTGTTTTAGACCATATAAATCTTTGTGTAACTTGCATACTATGTCTCTTTTACTTGTATTAATGAAACCTTCAGACTAGTAAATGTAGACTTCCTCTTTCAGAATTCCATTCAGGAAAGATGATTTTACACCATTAAATACACATAGAATCCTTTAAATGTAGCATATGAAAGCAGTGTTTTGACTCCTTCAAGTCTAGAAATAGGGGCAAATGTTTACCCATAGTCTATACCTTCTTCTTGAGAATATGCTTTACACACTAGCCTTGCCTTATTCCTTGATACTTCACCATTTTCATTCAATTTATTTCTAATAACCCACTTTGTACCAATTATATTTTTGTCCTTGTGTGACACCTAACCCTAACCCGTCATAGCATAGATATTTTATTTACATTTTGATATTTGAGACCTTGATATTCTGACAATATTTGAGACTTAGATGGACAATGAAATTTCTTTATCTATGAATTTTGATTCTTCAGTAATGTTTTACATAGTTATATGCACTAAGAATCTATTATTGTGTAAGAAATGTTTGAACATATATGGATGCAGTTTTATGACATGATATTATGAGATTTTGATGCAATGCAAAATGTTAATTTATTTCTAATGATTTCTAATTATGGATAAATGTTAATTTGATTATGATGCTTTATGACATGCAGATGAATGGTTAGGATATGCAGATAGATGTTAATTTGATAATGATGACTTATGACATGTAGATTTTGATATCATAATATTTTGAGTGGAAAAATTTAAAGACTATAAAAGGAAATCTAATTCGATTTATGCTAATATGGATATTATTATTATATGCACTTATGTTGTATATGTTTATTTGACTCCTTGGACTACTAATGCTTGAGTTTGATGTGGAGGAAGAGGAACCATGGAAATTTAATGTGGAAACAAGGTATAGACACATGTTTAAATGACTCTACCAAGGTGAATCTTTTTAAGATTTGTAAACCTCATTGTGATGTATTTATTTTGTAAACGTGAGATGGATGTGTGTGGTATGCATTTCATGTGTAGGTTCTAAACATGTTTTGTGTGTGTCACTTGACACTTGTACTTGTTATGTGAAATGAAATGTTCTTTGATGATGGATCATGTGGCCACCTTATTTTGAGTTATAGGCCTTAATTGAGAAATTTGATTTATTGCCCTAAATTAGTAAAGAGAACAAGGTTATCACCATGGGACAATCTAGAATTTGAAATACCTAGCATTGGGAGGGCCATAAAGTAACTCTAAGGTGAGTTTGTGTCAAAAATAAACCTTACCCATGTTTGTACCTTAAGTTAGGGGACTAATAATGACCTCTAGGGTGCCTAGTTGACTTAGGAGACCCCAAAAAAATTTCATTCCTTATTGAATCCGAAAATGAGAGGGATATATAGGGGTATGGCTAAATTGGAAACTCACTTGGCCACTCTCTTAGAGAAAACTAGGGTTTGGAGAAAGAGGATAAGGAGCTCTACTACAACTATCCATTTCCATTGCTTGGAGTGAGGTTGGTACCTTGATCTATGGTGTTCATCATTTTGTATGTAGAATAGATGTGGAGTTCTTCTTTTCATGGTGAATTTTTGGTGAATTGTAGATGTTTTAGTGTTGCATGTGAGAATTTTTGTGTGAATTCTTTGATGAATCTTGCTTTGTTTTCATGTTTTGTGCTTTTTGTAATGGGTGTGAAGCATCACTCACCCTTGGGAGCGAAGAGATGCTTGGGTGAAGGGATTAGTTGGGCTCACACATGTAGTTGAGGAACTCTCCCATGTGTGGAGTTGATTATATATGTTCAATGGAATCTGTTCATTTTTCTTACTTGCATTTTGGGAGGTATAAGGAGGTGTGTGGTAGAGGAACTCTCCCATGCGTGGAGATAATTGCATATGTTCAATGGAATGTGTTCATCTTGCTTACTTAAATTTTGGGAGGTATAAGGAGGTGTATGGAAGGGAAGATATAGTAAGCCCCAAAAGGGCATGTTGATAATGAGAAGATGTGTATATTGTGAATCATAGCTTGAAAATATTTCTCATGGTGAGAGCCCACCTTCACCCTATTCTTGATTCAATTGTTGAATCTTTTTGCAAAGCCTTGGGATGGGATGTGTTATAATGTATTGTGTTAAAACTTGTTATACTGTTATGAATTGCATGGCACGTGTATGTGTAGTATGCAACCATTTATGCCTTGTTTCCCCAAGCTCTGTGGGTGGCCTCCTTGAGGCCTAGGTTGGGAGGTGAGCCTCTATGGTTCCCAAATTCTTTTGTTTTTTCTTCCTTTTGCAGGCTTCATTTGATGAGCTTGGAAGCTTGAAGTCCATATAGTCCATTCTTGCATAAGAGAAAGAGACTCCTTATTATTGTATTGGAAATGGAGGAATAAACTCCACTTGTTATGTGAAGTGGTTTGTATTGTAGTAGATCTGCTATTGTTCCCATTCATATGTCCATAGAGAGAGAGATTTGCAAAATCTATGTATCAAATGGTCCTTCCATTGTGTATAGCTTAATATGGTCATTCCATCACCCTTCTTCATGCTTGATATTGTGATTGAAAGTAAGTTTTGAAAGGAACATGATGGAGATATTTTGTTGTGTTGATGTTGTCTTATCTATACTTAATTTGGAATGTGTTAAAGGAAAGAATTTTGTGTCATGATATACCATTATGAATGAATTGAACATTATCTCCTTGATATCATTATCTCCTCAATTACATGAGAATAATTTAGTTGCTTTATGTTTAGTATTGAAATCGAATTGGTTGTAAGACATGTAATTGATAGTAAAGGATTTGTAGATAGCTTAAATTATGGAATTGGATGACATTAAAGTATTTTGAATATTAGATGCAATAAAATTTTAGTTTCAAAGATTTTTTTGAGTTTCGTCCTGCAATTAGATTTTGTAAGCAATATGATAGCTTGCTTCTTGTTAAATTGTTATTAGAATAGAAAATTATATGGCTTAATGCAATGATAAACCATCACCAATTCAATCTTAACAACCATAAAGATTACATGAAAAGGATCTAGGAAAATAAGTTAAGTTTAAAAAAAGAAGACCTGTAGGTGCATAAACACTCTTTAGAAAATGTATGGGCAACAAAAAAAAATCCTCTTCCAAGATACAGTCAATAAAAAAAAAAAAAGAATACAATAATTTTTTAAAAATTGCAATATAATTTATATGGGATACTATCATGAATAGGATAGAAAATTCAAGTTGCAAACAAAAATATATATATTTAATAGCACCCCTTCCTTAAGAGGCAGCCAGGAGCATTTAAGGCTTGATAGACTCATAATTTTAAAAAATATATACTAAGTGCAAGTAGGGGATGGGTCACATCCTAACCCACCCCATATCGATATGTAAAAAGGAGTCATCATTTGTTAAAAGTCTAACATAATAAATAACCATTTCCTAAGTCCTAAAAGGGACTCCCAGCCACCCAACTAGGATGGCCTATTAAATGAGGTGGGTGGGAGTTTTATGAAACCATCCTCCCATCTCTCATACCACCATGCCTTAGCCAATCATGTGGATAGCAAGGAAGGACAGGTAGAAAAGTAGGGAGGAAATGGGTTGTTTAAAAGAAAACCATATTTTTCCTTCTAATGGAGGATCTGCTAGTCAATTCCCTTGGGAGTATCAACTAAGTAAAAGGGAAGCATTAAATATTAAATGGAAATCTTGACTTCTTTCCATGTTCTAGCTACACACGCAAAACTAAGTAAGATGGAGTGAATAATGGTGAGTGGATGGCTATGTTTAGAGTGTGGGAGTGTAAGATAATAACAAGTTTAAATAAATATATGATTTGACATCCCCACTTTCCTAGCTTGAACTTTGGAAATGAGAAGCAATTTTGAAGATTTTTAAAAAAATCCATGCCTAGGTTTTAGGTGATTAGGAACTATAATAACATTTTAGTTGGGGGGAGGGGGGTTAGAATAAGGGTAGCATAGGATTATTATGGATGGAAAATATTAGTTGTAATAATTTATGATAAAGGTTTTGGGGTGTTTTTTTTTATAATTATATTTAAAAGAGTTTTAAAGTTAGATTTCACCCTATGTTAATTAGATTGAATTCAGGAATTGCAAGTTAGGATTATAAGGAATCAGATTTTAGTTATTAAATAATTTGGGGGTAATTCATATATGTATATCAATTCAAGATAATTTGATTATAGTATAATTGATTGTAAATATTGTGGGAGTAATATATATATATATATATATATATATATATATATATATATATATATATATTTGTTAGGGGTGGGCATAAACCTTTAAATGGTTATGATAAATAATTGCTTGGTTATTATTAACATTAGTTTTATTTGATGAAGATAAGAGTTGGTGTAAGGAAGACAATGAGTTGACTTGATTGTTCATGCACAATCGCCCTATTATAGTAATCTTTATTTATAATTTAATGTCAATAATGTTAGCAATGGAGATCAAGATGTATATTAGTATAGAAGATATAGGTGTTGAAAATAATAATTAATATGATAATTAAACAATAATAATTATTATTATAGTTATACATTGGCAAACCTAATATTAATAGAAGGAAATGTAAATTGATAAGGTACCTTCTTGATACAATCCTTAGCACTCTGCTTGTATTCCTCTTGCATCTAGGTGATCACCCCTAAAGGACTTGAAACCCATATTTTGAATAAGTCAAACTTCGTGTCATCACTTTCAAGTATAATAATTGAATAAGTTTCTTACCTTTAGTTACTACTTTGAAAAAAAATTAGTTGTGTTTTTGCTTTATAGAATCATGTGATGACACCTTGGGTCTAGGAACAAGTCCAAGTATTATTCCTTTTAATTTTCTCAATCTCTTCATTCCTTGCTTCTATCAAAATTTCATTATTGAAAGCATCTTTTATAGTTCTAGGTTCTAGGTTCAAATTTAGTATGCAAACATGAACCTTTTATTTTGTTCCTTGTCATTATGCCTCCTTTTTGATCTCCAATTATTTGTTTAGGTCCATGATGCCTTCTTACATATCTAGCAAGTACATGCTCCTTCCTTTTAGATTCTAGACTTATTTAACTTGGCTCACCATGCTCAAAGGTTCTATGAATTTTTAAACTTCGCTCTATTCCCACTATCTAAGAATTGGGCTCCTCTGTCTGAGACTCAATTAGGACTATTTCCAACTTAAGTTGCACTGGCTACAATTGGGGTTATACTATAGACTTGGATGACATGACTGGTGTAGTCTGTTGTAGCCCAATTACATTTACTTGTACCTTGGGTAAATTCTCATGCTCAAAGTAAACAAAGTTTTTGTAGTCTCTAGGTTCCTTATTGCTTTTTTCTTCACTCATTTCTGCAAACTCATCAATTTTTACATGTATATTTTCTATAACCTTGTGAGTAGCAAGATTCAAATATTTATATGCTTTGCTCTTGTTGGAGTAGCCTAGGGATATGCCTTCATCACTTTTTGCATCAAATATTTCTTTCTTTTCCTCTTTTAAGATCTAACATTTTCTTCCAAATACTTTGAAATAATAGACATTAGGTTTGTAGCCATGTCATAATTCATAAGATGTTTGATTTGTACCTTTCTTCAATTAATCTTGGTTAAAGGTATGAACTGTTGTGCTAACTGCTTCCTTCTAGTATTTGGTTGTATCATTTTTCTCTATCATTCGCGTTCTTGCACAATCCATAATGGATCTATTTCTTTTTTGTACTATACCATTCTGCTAAGGCCTACCAGGTGCAGATACTTGTGTTTTTATTCCTCTTTTATTGCAAAACTCATTGAATTCATTAGAGATGATTTCTCCTCCCCTGTTTGACCTTAGGCATTTTAAATTCTTTCCTATTTCTTTTTAAACTCTAGCCAGATACCAATTGAACATTTGAAAAGATTCAAATTTGTCTTTCAAGTACATTACTATCATCATGCTAGAATAATCATCAACAAACAAAATGAAATATTTGTCTCCACTATAACTCTCTATACCTATTGGTCTATAGAGATCTGTATGAAATAGGTCCAAGACTTCTTCAGTATTGTAATTCTTACTTTTGAAGCTAGTTTTTCCCATTTTTTCAATCTAAGATTATTTGCATATGGCCATTTCAGGTTTCTTCAGATTTGGAATACCTGTTACTCTCTTGTTCTTACTTATGGCAATGAGATTATCAAAGTTTACATGACACATTCTTTTATTCCATAGCCAATGTTGACCCTAATTTTCACTTTCCCTAAATTCCAAAATTCTAATGTGAAAATGTGTTGAGTTAAAGTGAATAGTTAGAGTTTTTTTGTAATGTGCTTAGTTCTCTAGTTAAAGCCCCAAATATGATAAAATTAGCCCTTCCTTAGCACTTAGGTTTTCCTTGAAATTTTATAAATTTTTTGGCCTAGTGAGAAAACCCTTGTTTGAGGTCTACGCACTTTTTAAGCCTTTTAAATTTTGAAATGTTTCAAAGGAAAATACACACTTTTTAAGCCTTTTAAATTTTGAAATGTTTCAAAGGGTTGTGCTTTTCCTTAATAATTTTTCATTTAGTAAAAACTTGTGAAGATTTTAAGTGTGCAACTTTGTGATCAAGAATGACCGCATACTTGAAACTCATCATAATATAATGGCCTTTTGAGGTGTGACTCGACAAAGTAATGAAGTTTCCTTTGATCACCTTGTCAGAGTAGTCAGAATCCCATTTTTGTTTTATATCATGACTTAGAAAAATAGTTCATCAAGCCTCAGTAATGAGGTCAGCTAAATAAGATACATATAATGAAGTATAACAATGATTGGGTGAATGCCTATATTTTCACGGTCGGGGCATTAGAAGGTAAAGCTTGAAGGATAACCATGATTGAGTGAAATAGTTAGAAGCTCATAAAAAAAATTTCATCATAGGGTTGTATGGCTAATTAAATAGTTAGAAGGTTTGACTACGAAGGAGTGACCAAGTTAAAATACTTGAGATTATTCCTAGTCACATAGTCAGGGTGGTTAAGTCATGTTATGCAAAATGGAATGCAACTAGGAAAAAAGACACTGTGAACCCAAAAAAGTAGTTTTATCACTAAGTTGTATGGTTAAGATATATATCTAATTCTTAGACTCCAATTATGTGAAAGCGTTAAATTTTTTTAAATCGCACAGTCATGATGTCAACTAAGTAGTCAAAGGGATAATTTATGACTTGGAAATCACTATTACAATGTGCATGAAATGTTTGATCACTTAGTCACAATATCAAAGAAGATAAGGATAATTAAGTTAGTGACTTAGTGATGTGGTCAGCCTATAAGAAAGATATATGTGATTGCACCTTGGTGGTGATAAGAAGAAAATGCTTGAGACAAGTTGTGAAGTGGCAAAATAGGTTAAAATGCTCATTTATGGGGTTGCATGGTTAAGGATCAAAAGGAATATTTAAACTGCAACCAAGTGAACTAGTTAATTAAAGCAAAATTTGGTAGATCATGCAGTCACAATGTTAAAGAAGTGTTAGTAAGGATAGATTATGAAGCAACAACTAGATGAAAAGAGCATAAATATCCTTTCCTTTCATAGTTTCAAAGGAAAAAAGTTGTTAGATAGACCAAGCTACAACCTGATGAAGTCTTAAGGTCAAACTGAATATAGTGTTTTGATCACATGGTCATAGGAGTAAAAACCTAAAAGCTTAAAAGGTGTGTGAAGCCATGACTTAATGACTACTAAAGGAATTTGTGTGGTCACAGACAATAAGTATAACTATTAGTGAAATGAAGTGACTGTACAATTAAATATAAAGAAATCTAAGATGTTTAAGGCACTCATTTATGCAAATAACAACTAAAAGTAGTTATTAGACGATGAAGCAATGGAAAGAGGTGTAAAGCTATGATCACCTAGTCACCAATATTTAAGTGCTAAGGAAAATGATTGTTGGTCTTAGATTGGTTTTGACAATTAAGTGTCAACACACTTAAGAAATGTCTAAGTCGATTTCAAGTATAATATAGATGCTGAGCCATAGTATGTGCCAAGCCAAAAATTCAATATGTGTTGAGTAAATTTCAAGTGCCAAGTGACAATTGATTCCAAGCTAGTATATATGCCAAGTAAAGTATAGGTTCTAAGGAAGACAGAGTTACTATAAGAGCCGAGCAAGATAGAAATCATATATTTGCCAAGCATTAGCAATCAGTAAGTGTTGAGTAGCACATAATCTGCATAAGAGTTTGTGCCTTCACAAACTCAGATATAAACCATTTTTGAGCCAACTCAAGATGAGTCTCAAAGGATCTAAAAGATAAGATCAAATCTATTACATTCCCTATGTAACTAGCATGCAACCAATTAGAAAAATGGAAAGAATTGAGCGAGAAAGATGGATGAATCTTGATTGTAGATTCATACCTAACCCTAAGTCTTGAAACCTTTATAAGGAGGTCACAACCCCATAATTCAAGTGAGGAAGAGAGTTGTGTGGATTGTATGGAATAAATGAGAAAATGCTAGAAAATTTTTGAAGTAAGTGAAAGGGGTGTGAAGACATAGATGAAGAACAACATTGTAGAATCAGTTGATCAAGAACTGAGTATCAACACTATGAATAGAGTCATATTAGATCAAGAGGGATTAGATCAAATTGGATAGAATAAGGATCTAGAATCAGTAATTGGAGATTGCAAGTCACCAAGTCAACACATTCTAGTATACTTTCTAGCCATTGTATTGGGAGAATGAAAATCCTATGAAGATAGGTTGTCTTAGCAACTATTTTGTAGAACCTTTAACAAGGTGTTAAATCCTCTAACAGGGTGATATTCTAAGTCAATGTTTGTAAATACTTTAGACAAGTCACTTTTAATAGGGTATAGAGCCTTTAACTAAGCAATCCTTTCACAGGGCAGACCATTGATGGTGGCCAAACTTTGTAACCTTAATCAGTTACATATTGTTGTAGTGATAAGTTGTGGGTGTCATCCCCACCCTAGTTTTACCTTCTCATTTTGGAGGATTTTTGGGTGATCAAATCTTGTGTTATCTATTTTCATGCATGTATTTACTTTCATGTTAATTAGATGTGTTAGATGCATGTGATTGATTTCAGTTGAATAAGTTTTAGAGGATAAATTTTGTTACTTACTCTCAAAAGTAAATATTCCCACTTGTAAATTCCAACAATTGGTATTAGAGCTAAGTTCTCACAAGGAGAAGCCTTATATCTTGGAGAAAAAGATCTAGAAATGGAAGTCTACAAACTTGGGAAGATCATAGAAAACCAAGAGATTGAGATACATTTCATTCTGTATTCTCTGGAAGAATCTAGGGAAGAACAAAGGAAATCCCTAAAGAGAAGAAGAGAGATTGCCATAGCTAAGAATGATACATAGTACAAGGAGATTGACACCACAAAAATTTAGCAATAATAGACTTGATGGAGAAGAATAGAGACCAAGTAGAAGAGATCAGAACTCTCAAGATTGAACAAGAATCTCAATTCATGATGCTTTGTAAAGTGACTGAACAGAAGAAAAGAGCCATTGAAGATAAGGCTATGATAGAAGAAGACAAGAGAAACCTTGCTAACAAATTGGAGGAAAATTAAATTGAGCTTGCAATAATTTCCAACATGTAGGTAGACACCCTAAACTAAATGATGAATGCACATCATGAGTTGAATATCAAGGACATTGAGATCTCCACACTGAATATGCAAAATGAACAACTATAAAATGACTTGAGAAGAGAGAAGGAAATTGCATAGAGCTTCAAAAAACTTAATGAAGCTATCAATACTTTCAATAGCTTCTACAATCACCAAGATCCAACAATGATACTTCAAGACTAGGATACACCAGCACTGAGAAAGGAGAGTCATCCAATACTACAGAAGAAAGAAGTGACAAAGGTAAGAACACTAAACCCACTTATCATTTTTGTGGTAAAAAGGGACATAATTCTAATGTGTGCAAGAGTAAGGAAGCTAATTAGCATGACAAACCTAAAAATATGGGTCACTATCACAAGTGCAACAAGCAAGGACATCAGGCACATGACTACAAGACTAGAACCATCAGAACACCAAGATTTGAAGGTCACTGCTTTAATTGCAAGAAGTATGGACATAGAGCCTTTGAGTGTAGATAAAAGCCTATGTGGACACCAAATCAACCAAAAAAGACCAAAAGTCATGTACATCACTAAAATTGGGACAACAACACCAGGAAAAGCTATCACTACTGTCAAGAATATGGACACATCTTTGAAAATTGCATAAGAAGAAATTTCAATGGAAGTTATAGTAGATGGTTGAGCCAAACTACATGCTTTAGTTGTTTGAAGATTGGTCACATTAGCAAGAACTACCCAACAAGGTCAAAGTCACCCAACTTAGAGTTCAACAAAGGAAAAGGGAAGGTAGATGTTGAACACATCACAAAAGAAATGAATAAAACATGGAAGAAGAAAGACAAATGCATCACATCAAATGGAATGATCACTTCACCCAAAAGGTCAAATGGTCACACTTCATCCAACTAAGAAAAAGAAGGTATGTATAACTGATATACAAAGCTTTATTACACATCAATTCTAAGACAAGTAAGTACTAAAAAGGGATAGATCAGCATGAATTGAGATGCAAAGTTAAAAATTCAAAGTTTTACAAGTATGCCAAGCAAGGAAAGTTACCTTCAAATGCCCAGTAAAATCATAGTACATGTTGAGTTATCTACCAAAGTCAAAAGAGGCTGAGTGATTAGTTGTAGCCAAGTTAGTAATGGATGTCGAGTGAAGGGAAATTTGTATTGAAGCCAAGTAAGTGAAACTCTAGTGTATGCTGAGTAATTGAAAGACAATGGAAGTTGAGTAAAGAAGAATTGCTTAAGGAGCTGAGTGGATAGCTATAAATGCACTAAACATTAAATGCTATAAAACAAGGCTATATGATCTCATTTTGAATCATTTTTCACCATCACAAGAAAAAGAGAAAAGACAAGAAGAGAATAGAATAATTTCCAAGTAGAGTTTCAAGAATTTGAGCATATTTCTACATAGATTCAACACAATTTTGATGATTTGAGGTATTTATACTTGTGTCAAGCTACACAGTTTCAAAAATTCTTTGCACTGAAATCCTAGATTGCACAAATGGCCACTAGCTCTAGAAAACCTCAGGATAATGAGCTGTTTGAAGTTCATTTGGTATCAAATGAAGTCAAGTAACTTGATTTTAGACCTATCCCTGAAGTTGCATATAAAAATGACCCAACTAGAGCCCCATCCGTAATTCCTCCTAAGGTTTTAATGGTTCAAGATGTTAGGAGATTCTATAACTACAAAATAGGTACTATTGGAGACATGGAAATTAGGGAGGCATATGACAAGTTGTGCAAAAATGGGGTCTTGAAAGAAGAGTTTCAAATCTTTGAGAAGAAGGGCTTAACCAGTGCCTTAGATTTTCCTACTATTTTAAAGATTGAATGGATTAGAATTTTACTTAGTAGGATACATGATGATAGCTTGTGGTTAGAAGATGGGCTAGTTAAAATATCAAAAAGTATTATTGATAGGGTAACAAGGTATCCAACCCTAGATCGGCCTAAAACCTTACGGAGTGACTCCAAAGAAGCTATTGAGAAGAATACTGGAGCTAATTAGAACAAGAGAGGCATGACCATTGATACCATTAAGGATCCTCTTGTTGATTTTGCTATCAAAGTCATATCCAAAAATTCTACCAATCTAGCAGACTCAAGAATGTTTCCTATATTGCAGTGGATGTTGGTTATAAACTTGTTAAAAAGGATCGTACTTATGATCTAGTTGAAATACAACTACAATAGATCAATAAAAACTTGGGAGCTATAAGAAGAATAAAGCGAGCCCAATGTAAATTTGGAGCAATTTTGATATGTATATTCTTCTATGTATAGAATGAATTCCCTTCGTTTAGAAAGGTTAGCTAGAAGACAAATAGGTCCATAGTAGCGCAGGTGAATGAATACATTGAAAAAATGGAGGAAAATTTTGAGACACTTGTGACTAGCTACTTTGAATATTTCAAGAAATCAATGAAACAAAGACTTAGGATTCTAGTCTCACTTGTGGAGCAACATATAAATGATATTTATTTTCTTGTTGATATTGACTATACCTACATTCAAGTAGCCATACCAAGGGTAAGATGACTTAGGCCACTTGGGTATGAGATAAATATTGATGAAGCATCTACAATAGTAATAGCTCTACTTGCAAAAGAAGTAGATAAAAGTGCCCAACATTTTGGTACATATGATGTAGTAAGATCTAAAGTAGATATGGAATTGAAGACTACTTCTAATCTCAAGAAAAAGGACAAATTAGTCAAAAATCTCAAGACTAAATTTGGTGAAGGCTCAACAAAAGTAGAGGAAGAAGAATATGATGAAGAGGAAGGTGAAGATGAAGAGAAATTGGGGTAGGAGCCACTAGCACTAACCCAAGGCATGGGTGAAGATGCTAAAGAGAAAGAAAGTGCCAAGGAAGAAGAGGAAGCACCTAAGAAGAGGAAAGCACAAAAGTAGCCTACAACATAGCCTAAAGGCAAGAAAATAGCTAAGACAAGCCCAAAAAACCCACTACAAGAGTAGATACAAGGGCTACAATAGAGGTAGCCAAGGAAAAAGAAAAGAAGAAAGCCACAAAGGAGGGAGGACCAATAGAAAAGAAGCAAAGGAGAAAATATGTGGCACCTCTAGAATTAGATGAGGAGAGGACTGAATCAGAGGACAGTAGCCAGTTTAGAGTGGTAAGTCACACCACTAAATCTAATTTAGAGAACATTTGTGACAACATTAGGGACAATGCAGACTTGTTAGGGCTTACAGGAATTTATTTCAATAAGTTGACAAGAGAAGAGAAAAACATAGTAGAAAAATCAATATACACTATGATGACAAAGTTCAAGAATACTCCACTTGCACTGGATAATATTATGCCTAAGGAGCTATATTCAATTGTAGAGAAGAAATGGCATTATTGCCTGAATATGGAGAAGGAAATAAGAGAGTCAACATTGGCTTGTGTGATGCCTAAACTCATAAAAGGTCAAATAAATAATGTAAGTAAGATGCATGGGAGCAAATTTGCACCAAAATATAGAGCATTCAATATTTTGTAAAATAAAATTGAAGATATTGTGAAGAAGTCCATTCTCATGTGGAAAGTAATTTATGACCTCTAGATAGTTAAGGAAGGATAAGAAGATCCCTTTGAGGGAAGGAATGATGAAGATAATGATGAAGAAAATGACAAGGAAGAAGAAGGAGAGAAAGAAAAGATATATGTTGCAGTGGAGAGCGAAAGACGAAAATATGACATGGTATAGTTGAAAATGGATCAAAGTGTACAAGAAAAAAAAATACCACCTCCTAGCCCTCCACATGTAACACCCACACCTATAGAGATAGTAATTGTAAAGGATGTTCCTAACACCTTTGGTCAGAACATCAACCCATTGACTGTAGAGGATCTTAGAAAGATCCTTCACCAGACTACTTTGCAATCAAAACTACGTACTAATCCAGTCTTGGTGAGTGTGGAGGAACGATAAAAGGTTGTAGCTAAGATAAAAAAGGAGAAGTTGAATCCACAAGAACCACCTTCACATACTCCAATAGCTACAAGTGGAAAACCACAAGAGAAAGCAACACAAGATGCATCAGCAAGGGTTGATTCCATAGTCACAATGACTTCAACTACTGAGGAGCAAGCAAACAAGAAAATAGAAGAGAGGGATACCTCTATCACTATAGCACAAGGAAAAGGTGAACCTCCTTAAATCATAATTGTTGATCAAGGTAGAACTGAATAGGATAAGTAAGAGAGCCCTAAGGAAAAGGAACCAGAGACAATTCAAACATTGATAAATTTTCCTACTATAGGGACTCCCATTGGAACAACACAGTAGCTGAGCACTGATGTAGTATCACTAAAAATTTCAGCACCAAGCTCAAGCTCTACCAAGGTAGCAAGGGTACTTCATTATGGAGACCTTGCACTTGATGAGGAGATAGTCATTCAAAGATATGACTATAAAACTATGAGTATTGATTAGATTAATGAAGTACAAGAGGCACTAAAAAAGAAGAAGAAATAAGAGATACTCATGAATGAGTATAAACAAAGGAAAGCATTGATAGAAATTAAGGACATCTTTCTAGATACCTTCAGCTTGCAAGTACTTGATGAGACAAAGCCCATAATGGAGCAATTATCCAACATACTAGACTATGTACAGAATGAAGACCTAGACACCAATGCCAAATTACTCGAATGGTTTGAAAAGAAATTCTAGATGAAGGTAAATGAGAAAATATTTGGTGAGATAGCACTTTCTCAAGTAGAAATGGAAAAGAAGATAGAGAAGGTAAAAGTAGTACTTGAGAATATATTCTCATTTTACTCCAAACTATGTGATTCCTCAATCTTTACACAAGAGACTAGCTAGAGGATACTGAGCTTGGAAAGGAACCTTAAAGTATCTAGCATGCAGCTACCAAAGGATCCAACTCAAATTGAGAAGCATTTTGCTACAATGCTTCACACATGAAAGGAATTAGTTGTACTCATAGCAGATGAGGCAAAGACCAAGGCCAAGCTAATACAAATCCAGTTTGCCATAACCCCTTACATGGAAGTTTTGCACAAAGAAATAGCCTATGTAGAGAATGTCTTAAAGAAAGATCCCAATCTTTCTACATTAGAAGGCTTAGTACACCTTGCAGTAGAGATACCAGCTAGCTTAAAGCACTAGAAATTGCATTAGACAATTGGGATGTTGCTCTAAAGATCATAATGGAGGTAAATAAATCCTTTTTGGCTAAGTATTCAATTAATTCATAGAACCCTTTGACATAAGTATAAAAAAGAAGGAGATAATAGATGAGGAGACCCAAAAAGGGGAGATACCCAAAAGGAGGAGATACCTAAAGGGGGAGATAATAAAATTTTTTAGTTCTGAGGAGATAAGGAGATAAAGCCAAAATGATACAAAACCTATAAGGGAAGATGTGTGAAAGGAATAAAAGTAGAGCAAAGTAGAATGATAAGGAAAGGCATGGAAATAGCATGAGTCAAATCTAGCATAAGGTATTTTGGATATAGAAATGGCACATCAGCTCAAGGAGAGTTACATGTTTTGAGGTATATAGTCTTCTACAAAATTTTGAACAAGTTTTTGTACATATGTCAAACAAGATGTATATTATACTCATAGAGATCAAATTAATAATGTTTAGTTAAGTGTTTTTGACATTTATGTCAAAGGGGGAGATTCTTGGTCTCAGATTATTTTGACAATTGAGTGTCAACACACTTAAGAAATTTCTAAGTTGATGCTGAGTATAATATAGATGCTGAGCTACAGTATGTGCCAAGCTAGAAATTCAATAGGGGCCAAGTTATTCAAGTGTCGAGCAAGTTTAAAGTGCTAAGCAACAATTGATGTTGAGCCAATATATGTGTTGAGTAAAGTATAGGTGCCAAGCAAGACAAAGTTACTATAGGAGCCGAGCAAGACAAAAATCCTATATGTGCTGAGCATCAGTAATCAATAAGTGTCGAGTAGCAAAAAATCAACATAAGAATTTGTGCCTTCAAAAACTCAAATATAAACCATTTTTGAGCTGACTCAAGATGAATCTCAAAGGATCTACAAGATAAGATCAAATCTATTACATTCCCCATGTAATCAACATGCAACCAATTAGAAAAATGGAAAGAATTGAGCAGGAAATATGCATGAATCTTGATCGTAGATTCATACCTAACCCTAAATCTTGAAACCTTTATAAGGAGGTCAAAACCCCATAATTCTAGTGAGGAAGAGAGTCATGTGGAATGTATGGAATACATGAGAAAATGCTAGCAAAGTTTTGAAGGAAGTGAAAGGGGTGTGAAGACTTAGAGGAAGAACAACATTGTAGAATCAATTGATCAAGAACTAAGTATCAGCACTATGAATAGAGTCATATCAGATCAAGAGGGATTAGATCAAATTGGATAGAACAAGGATATGGAAACAACAATTGGAGATTGTAAGTCATCAGGTCAACAAATTCTACTATACTTTCTAGGCATTGTATTAAGAGAATGAAAATCCTATGAAGATAGGTTGGCTTAACAACTATTTTGTAGAACCTTTAATAAGTTGTTAAATCCTCTAATAGGGTGACATTCCAAGTGAATGTTTGTATATCCATTAGATAGGTCACTTTTAACAGGGTGTAGAGCCTTTAATAGAGTAGGCCTTTCATAGGGTAGACCATTGATGGTGGTCAAACTTTGTAACCTTAATCAATTACATATTGTTGTAGTGATAAGTTGTGGGTGTCATCCCCACCCCAGTTTTACCTTCTCATTTTGGAGGATTTCTAGGTCATCAAATCTTGTGTTATCTATTTTCATGCATGTCTTTACTTTCATGTTAATTAGATGTGTTAGATGCATGTGATTGATTTCAGTTGAATAAGTTTTAGAGGATAAAGTTTGTTACTTCTGATTCACCCACACCCCACCCCCCTCTCAGAAGTAAATCTTCCCACTTGTAAATTCCAACAGTGATGACTATGAAATGGTGAAAAAAGTGAGCCATAGGGTTGCAAGGATAGTTTTTAATACAAGAAATGAATATTAAAGAGCCTCATTATGACTCAAAAGTGATGCCCTATCAAAAGTGAATAAAGAATTTGGAAAAGCTAGTAGCATAGGAAGATTTTGCTACTTTTATAGATATTAAGGTTTTTCACGCATGTTGACATAAATAGACATACATGCTTTTATGTTGATTTTTCTCTATTAATAAGTTGATATAATGATATTCTGAGTTATAGTCTTTTGCAAAATCCAAAGATAAAATTTGAGTGCTAAGAGATTTCTAGAGCTTTTAGAATTTGAAGTTGACAAAGATTATTGTAAAAAATCAATTTGGAGAAGTCATGGTACAAGAAGAGGGTAAGATAAAGGCTTAAATTGATGTAAACAAATCTTCACAAGTTGCTAAACAATAAAAACCAAAGTTGGCAACAATGTATGTAGAAGAGTGGGTATACTTTCTTCTAAGGTCTTCTCATGTTTAGACTTTGAATGCACTTATTTTTTAAGATATATATTCCTTCTATTGAGATGCCATTGTACTAGATACAAATGGAAATGAACTTTTTTACTATTTCTATCATAATAGGTATGCAAAATCACCTATCTGTAACCCATGGTTTAGGAATATTTCAACATTAATAATGCCAAAAGTCATAATGGATGTTGATCTGATAAAGGCATTGATTAAATCCTACACTACAATGACTACAACATCTCATAGAAAGGATATGAGTATCTTATGCAGATTGGATAGGGAGACCTTCATTGAGGTTTTTGACCTAGCCAGGCCTATGAAAAAAGAAATTGAAATGGAGAAGATGAATGAAACTTTCAAAAATTCCAAGAATTTCTTTACTAGAAACATCATGAAGAGGTAGATTCCCAAATCAAAACTAGAGAAGGGTGAAATGCCAAAGATGGTAGGGGACTTGATGCCACTTGAATTCTTCTACAAGTATTTTTGGTTCACCATCTTTGGGATGAAAAAGGTGATAGTAACTAATGGCACAAATAATGCCATAGGTTACATATATATCATTGCTTTGGATATCTAGGATCCAAATCATAATGCTAGATTGATTATGTGGAATATATCATCAATAAGATATATGATGAGAAAGTGGCTACGCAAAAAGGAAGACTTGGAAATTTCACATTATTCCACTACTCACTATTGATGCATATCAATTTATATAGGAACATAGGGCATATTAGTTCAAAATTTATTGAAGCCACTGAAGATAAAGGAGAGAACCTACTTGTGCAGATGTGGACTCACTTTTGGCAAAGGTTTTATCCCTATGCTAGTGCTATTACTTTTTACAATGATTTTGTTTTCCCTATTACAAACATGCTAGTAGATATAACTAAAAGAGTACCTAGAGGTGTAAGGATGCTAATCAAACCATCTGATTTTCCAAATGGGGATAAGGTACTTAGCCATGATTGGGCGAGTTTGTTTTTATTTGAAAATTTCTCAATTATAAGGGATTTTGGGTGTCCACATCATTTTGGGTGCCCACATGTATTGCCAAAATATATCCCTAAGAGATTAGGCCAACTAGAATTCTTTTGGTAATATTTAATGATGAATAAAGAGTATCTAGCTCTTACTATCAAGAGGGGCTCATTTTTAGGAAGGAACACAAGGATAGGGGACTTTCTAATAGGAAAAGATGCCATAGAGTAGATTGATCACTATATGGGAGAGTTCAAACTTCCCTCAGCTTCTGCTAGAACTTATGATCCAAATGATTTTGTGAGGCATGCTTTGAAAAAATTTAGAAAATATACCCTCCTAAGAAACAAACAAAATTGAGAAGAGGACTACATAATGAACTATTTTGAGGTAGAGGCATGTAGAGATAAAACCCAAAGATGGAGTAGGATAATGAAGATTGAAGAAGCCATGAAGGTAGGTGATCCATCATTTAATGGTTTCTACCATGAAACATCCTACTTAGATAGATACAACATGTGCCTAGGCAATTTTGATCACATAATGGCATAGGTGCTTGCTAAGATTAGAGACATAGTAGAGCATCAAATCCCTCAATAGGAGGATGTTATAATCATTGAGGTTGAAGATGACCAGCCAGAGAGTTCTTCTTGGGTACAGGGAAGGAAGAAACAAAAAATGATTGAGATCCCTAGTAAGGTCAGAGGAAAGGCTTTGCAAATTTTTCCAAAAGGATCAAAATTCTCTGATACAATAAGACACAACTTCTTGTTTAAATAGGCTAGGGAACATGAAAAGATCCCAAAAAAAGACTATAATTGCAAATTCACATGTTAGATGAGTAGATCATAAAAGCTCATGATTTCATGAAAGATGATGAATTAATCAAATCTGACGAATTCAAGTCTTTCTTATACAAGGTTAAGTAGAATGAGCTTATCTTATAGTTGTAACTAGGTGACTCACCTGAGAAAATTGTAGAGTTGTGAAAATGTTGCAAGATTATGATCCTAGCAGTGAGAGCCTTACAAAAGAGGAAGCTAGAGAGCTTATATCTAGAAGTGGTATTCTTCTATTTCCTGGATGAGAGCTCCTCTCATCCTTCATGTTAGATCAGATTAGGAAATAGGACAAGACAATATCCTTTCAAGAAGACAAAATTTGTGGGGAGTTGTAGGGCTCTAGTTTTAACATTGATAGTAGGAAAATGGCTACATGGAGCTTGACTCCTAAGGGAAATAAGCCAACCCTGATGGAGATAAAGGAATCCCCACAAGCTAATGTGATATTTTGTAATGTCACTACTGTATCAAGTGATCAGATTCATAACTTGCAAAATACAACATCACTAATGGGGAAGAGAAAAATGGATATGTTGTTAGAATAATTTTTTTCAAACATATAGCATATCTATTAATGCTAGGAAAAATATGAAGAAGAATTGAAAAGAACTTATATCCTAGAATAGAGGGTTGCTGCTATAGAAGAATAGACACAAAACCTTTGAAATGTTGCAAGACTTGTCACAAATGTAAATTACCAAGTAGTCCAAACAAAGGTTGATGCAGCAAATGTGAGAGGCAGCCAATAGATGGACATTGATGAATGGGATGGATCCAAAGAAGTGGAAATCCAAATAATTGAAAGCTTGATGATGCACAGGATAGGTACTTTGCAAATTGGGTCATAGAATGTGTATAACAGTTATATCTCATTGCAAGGAGTTGAGTTCCAGTGCTCAAAAGCATTAGCCCTTCTATCCCCTTTGTTCACAACATGGGGACCATATACACAATTCTTTGATAATTTGGTTTCCTTGTTGCCCCAAAAGAAGGAGATACCTAAGGTAGTAATTAATAATGCTAGAAAGGTGATTAGTAAGGTAAAAGAATTGCATGGTTTTTTCTTAGGAAAAATACAATTAATATAGGGCAAGATGAAAGTAATTATTGTAGGGATTCAAAATTTTATTCCTACCATTCTATATGTTGATAGAATAATCAAGGAATGGAAAGAGTGGTCCTCCTCTTTTGAGGATATTATGAGGCATCCATGGCTTGTGGCATACTGCAATAATGAGACAGATGTAACAATTGTCTATGACATGATTGACTTTTTGTTTAGAATAGAATTAGACATGAATAAGGTCATAGGAGAGTTAAAGGTCATAATTGATACTAAGTGGAATAAAAATATTGGTGACTTAGATATCATCTGAGATGCCACATGACAAGATGTATATAAGTCATTGCTAATATGAAAGCTATACCATCTATTGATAGTGACTAGGCAATGTAGGGTTGTAGTTAGAGGCAAAAGGAATAAAGATAATAAAAAAAGATTAAAGCAATAGGAACTTAAAAATTAATAAAAGATGCTAAAGAAACCTATTGACAATACCACCTATCAGTTTACAATTGCATCCAAAGTTTTTATGTAGATATAAAGAATATTTGTCATGTAACAAAAGAAAGCCATCTTTGTATTTTGTTTCTAATAGTCCTCCCATCTGAAGCTTGTTGCAATCTTTCCTATAAAAGCATTTCCAAGATGTGGAGTTGAGGTCCAAAGTTCATGTGATTTTCAATGTTATGCTATTTTATATTTGGTCTAGTCAATCCGTGTGCCAATTTTTTTGATGTATTCATTTTTGCAAATCTAAAGAATACAATTGAACATTGAATGATAAGTTGTCATGTTTTTCATGTTTTAAAGTATTTCTAATTTTATACTAGTATTGTATGATTTTCAAGGATAATTAATACAAGAGGAATGTTCTACCATATCTATTTTCTTTACTTTTGTCTCTATTTTTTTTATTTGCTAGTTATATTCAGATTGGATGAGAAAGTTTCATATAATTGAATGCAACTAGGATAGCTTGTATATCAAATTTTTGTTGCTTTTAATCCAAGGAATTAAGTAAACACTTAAAAAAATTGATAAGATTTCCAATCATATAAGAAGGATATTCATAAAAATGGGGTTTAGGGTTGACTACTAATAACTTGATTGTAAGGCAATTAAATAGGTCAAATTTTGCTAGGTAGACTTTGCATACCAATGGATAGGGCACTGATCATAAATTTAGATGAAAACTATTAAAAATCATGTGGCTACACAAAGCATAAATATAAGTTAGATAGCATGGAAGTTGTGATGTAAAATAGGTTCACAAAGTTCCTTATTAGCCACATAGACTTATTTTTTGAAAGTATATAATATAAAAATTATTAGGGTTGGGCTTCTTTTTATTAGATTTGTTTCAAGACAAGTCTCCTTCACAAAGTTCCTTGTCCTTTAGCTAAATAAATTTTTTTTTTTCCTAGTGGGTGGCGACTTAGTCTTTAGTTTTGATACTAGTGCTTATGTTTTTTAAAGTGAAAAATGGCTAATAAAAGGAAAACTATGAGAGCTTATGTAAAACAAACATAGATATCTCATTATATATAGATTTATCAAAGGGTGGTAGAAAAAATTGGCCTAAAAAGAAAGGGGAATCTAGTCATACTTGGAAACCTAGAGATAGCCCACAATACCAACCCTTAACTAAGAAGGAGATTTCATCTCATAGTTTTCAATCTGAAACCACTAGCCTCTTGGGTAATGTTTTTATAATGCCTTACCATGAAGAGGGATTTTATCAAGACAAAATGGTATCATATGTAGGAGATACTATTTTTAGAACTAGTGTTGTAGAAGAGATGAACCAATGCCTTAGATCCAAAAGTATTCAATCTAATAGACCAAATCTTGAGCAAGTCCCTTATATTGAGAGAAATTTGATAGCTTTAGATGACATTGTAGAATCTAAAGCAATAGTTATAGATCATGATGATGTATTTTCTAAAGTAGAAATCCATAGAAGGGTTGCTCAAGAAGAAACCAAACAAATTTGTTTGGAAAAGGAGAGAGAGAAAATAACTATGAATGCCTTTATTGAAAAATAAGAAATTAGAAGAGAGGTCCTCCAAAGTACATTCATATGTATTTGGAGATGTTGATGTTTTAAGATCTAAAGTCCAAGAGAAAGAAAATCTTCTAAAGGAAAAAGAAGGATCTGTGTTAGCCCAAGTCCAATCTTACAAATGCATTGAGCCAAAACTTATAGATTTGACTATGAAAACTTCTGATAAAGGAAAACAAAAGGTTGTAGGAATTCAAATAAATGAACCCCAAGCTATCCCAAATAAGTTTGAAACCTTCCCATGTCTAAAATAGATTTAGATTTAGAAAAGGATAAGAATGAGAGGGAATATTTAGCTAAGGAGCTTGAGAGAATTGTAAATGAAGCACAAGCAACAAAAACTAGAAGAAAAATTCAGTTTATTAAAACTAATTCTACTTTAGCTTCATGGCCCAATATGTCCTCACAAGCCACACCTTCTATCCCCACTTTTGGACCAGTAGTTCCAAGCCAAAATTTCTCTCAGTCAGCCCTTGCCTCATCTTCTACCACTAGTATTCAAATCATTGCTATTCAACAAACACAATAACCTTATATTCCTGTCCAAAACCAAGCAACTACAACAAGTATGTCAAATGCTACTACTTTTTAGAGAAGAACCATATACATGGAAAAGTATAAAAAAATGTCCTTTCTATGCATTCTTGGGTTTCTACATCCTATTTCTAATGACCTTAGAGATAAGATTATTAAATTTGTAGGCAATAATTCCATAACTGGTGAAGAGCACCTTGGGAAATTTATAGACATGCTCAACGATTATGAAGTGGAGCATGGAGATGTGGTCATGAAGTTATCTATACATTCACTAACTAACGATGTTGGGGATTGGTTTAGAAGGCTACCTGATGATGAAATTAGTTTATGGAATGACTTGAAAAATTATTTTAAAGAGCATTATGGGGATAATAACAATGCTAGTTTTGTATTGAATGAATTCAACAATATAAAAAAGAATTAGAATGAATCCACTTTTAATTTCAATGTGAGATTTCAAAAAGGGGATGTGTAAATTGTTCCAAGTGATGAGAGTCAATCATGATGTATTCCTCACTACATATTTAAATTCTTTTGATAGAAAAATGGCATAAGTATTAAGAGATAAGGATCCTAATATTTTAAGAGATGCTTACAAGATGAAAGTTAATATTGAGACTAATAGAAAGGCTTCTAGTAAGTTGGGATGGGGAGATGACCCTAAATTGTTCAATCTAAGGAACAATAAGAAAGAAGGTGATAAGCCTATTGTAGGTAAGAAACCTAAGGAGGATACAATGGGTCAAGTGTTAAATTTGCCAAAAAATATGAATCTATCAACCAATAATGCAAATAAGTAGAATAATGTTGATAAGCCTCAATTTAACAAACATTAGCCTAGATTGTAAAATTATCCATATACCACTCAATGGAAAGATGACAAGCCTATCCTCAACCCTACTCAAAGAACTAAGGACAAAGGTACACCAGACCCTTTATAAAGGAATTCTATGAATATGATAGATGATGTACCTTGGTGTGTTGTATGTAAATCTCCTCATTCCCTTGATTATTGTGCATTGGCTCATTCTTTTGCTACAAATCAACATCTGCAAAATGAAGAAGGAGAGGAAGAAAAAGTCAAAATGATATAAGCTACAACATGATAAATTTACTTGATGATTGTGATGAATTTGATTTAGAAGAGTTTGAAAATGATTTTGTTGATTAGAGAAATGTTTATTAGTTATACCATCAACAAACATTTTTAGATGATGAAGATCATGATGAAGACACATTTTGCACCATATTGTTAGGTGTTGATCACATAAATTTGAGAAAACCATCCAAGGATGAGATTGAGAAAATCACAGTAGAGATGATATGCCAAGTGCATAGTAATTACAATCTGAGAAATAGAACTATAAAAGTGATACTAATAAGGCATTTGACATCTTCATCAAAGATATTACTCATAAGATGAAAGATGATAGTGAAAAGCATAATAAAATGATAGTTAAAGTTAAGGACAATAATAATAAGAAGTGAGAGCCTATATGAAAGTATAGTTTCAAGCAGTTTAATAGTCAAGGCTAGTCTACAAGATAAGAAATTAGAACTTGATGTCATCAAGCAAGTAGTCAGGCCTACCATTTAAATGCCATCATCTTTAGGTATTATTATTAAACCTACTACTTATGACCTTGTTGACATGATATCCATGTTATCTCAGATTATTGTCAAGGTTCCTTGGTCTAAAATTTTTAGAATAGAGGAACATAAAAATAAGGCTCTTGCTTGGTTGGGTGGATAGGTAGTAATACTAGTGTTGAGTGAAATTCCATAGTCATGTAGTAGAAACCACTTGTAATAAAAGATAATGGAATGATGTCTCAAATACCCTATATGTATTCAAATAATTCATCTATAACCTACCTACAAGATATTGACCCTTTCTTCCTTAGTTTAGTCATAAATGGCTAAACCTTAAAAAATTGCATGATAGATTCAGAAGCATCAAATACCATAATGCCTTTAAAAGTTATGGAAGCCCTTGGCCTAGAAGTAGACACCAAACATGGTAGATGTAGAGCCATGGATGCAAGGGAAGTTCTTGTTATAGGTACCATTAATGCATTTCCTTTTAGGCTAGCTGCTTAACCTGAAGCTGAGATGACCATGATAGTCCTTGTAGTTGCTATTCCTCCCCATTATGGAATGTTACTTTCTAGAAAATGAAGTGCTATAATGGGAGGTAGCCTATAATGTGACCTCTCATATGCCACTTTCCATATAGGTGACAAAGCTATCGAAATTGATAGAGAGCCAAGGGTTACTTATGCTTTTGGAGATAGTGTTGACAAGGATGCCACATATTTCTTGGACATAGATGTTAATGCATTTAGAGCTGTACTAGATGTGAAAGAAATTGAGAAGCTTCCACCACTAATTAGAGAAGAAGTAACTTGTTGTATGGCTTTACATAACTTGTGGAATATTTATTTTGATGGAGCAAGTTATAAGGAAGGATTAGGAGCTGGGGTAGTATTCATATCTCCAGAGTGAAATACATTTTAGATGTTCATTTACTTTAAAATTTGTATGTACCAATAACATTGCTAAGTATGAAGAAATTTTATTAGGATTAAAAGTTATAGTAAGCCATTGAATTAAGAAAATGCATGTTATTAGGGACTTTGAATTAATCATTTCTCAAGTCAAAGGAGTATATGATTCAAAGAATGAAAGATTGAAACAATACAAGAATGTTGTTTGGGATATAATTGAATATTTTGATGCTTTTGGAATAGCCTAGAAGGATAGAAGTAATAAAAAAATGGCTGACCTATTAGCTAATGTAGATATTAAAACAAATAACATCTCATTTTCTAGTGTATCAAATGTTGAAGTAAAAAATAGGCCACTTATCCCTGATAATATTTAGAATTAGCAAGTCTTTGAAGAAGATATGGATATAATCAAATTTCTAAATTGTGAAGACTAGTACTAGGGGCAAGAAATTGATAGTGCAACTTATGTTGAGAATCTTGATGGTAAAGAGATTGTTTTTAGTTAGGAAGTTGTGCAATTAAGAACCAACAAGATACCAAAAGGGTTGGTTGTTTTGGAGACTGCTTTTGATAGTCATGATTGAGCTAAAGTAGAAAAAAAAATCTAATGCTAAGGATCTAGAAGAAGTAAATCTAGGGACTAGTGAAACACCTAAGAAAGTATACATTGGAAAGAAATTAGTCCAAATATTAGATAATAATTGATTGGTTTATTAAGAAAATACAAACATGCATTTTCTTGGTCATATGATGAATTGAAAGCTTATAGAGATGATCACTTTCAACATGAAGTTCCATTAAAAGAAGGAGTCAAGCCTTTCTAATTGAAGAGAAGACCAATAAATCCTTCTATTGCACCCAAGATGTAGGAAGAGTTAATGAAGTTAAGAGATGATGGAATTATCAAGCCTATAAGGCATTCATCTTGGGTGTCTAATTTAGTCCCAGTTAGGAAGAAGAATGGAGATATCAAATTATGTGTTGATTTCAAAAATTTAAACATATGTTCATTAAAAGATAATCATGGCTTACCTAACATGGAGGCAATGTTATAGAGAGTAACTAGATTAGAGATCATGTCCATCATGGATGGATTCTCAAGTTATAACTAGGTGGTTGTAAAAGAATCAAAACAGTATAAGACTACATTTACAACACCTTGGGGTACCTATGTTTATAGAATAATTCCATTTGGTTTAACAAATGTTGGTGCTACCTTTCAAAGGGCTATGGATGTGGCCTTCAAAGATATTATGGATAAATTTCTAGTAGTATACCAAGATGATTTAATTGCTTACTCAAAAGATGAAAAAGATCATTGCATGCACATAGAAAAGGTATTTATTAGAGCATTAAAATTTGGAATATATTTGAATCCTAGAAAATGTGCATTTGATGTTACATAAGGTAAGCTATTGGGCCACTTAGTTGGAAAAGGAATCAGAATTGATCCTAAAAGAGTTGAAGCAATAGATAAAATTCAAAAGCCAAAGAATGTAAAAGGTATTTAGTCATTCTTTGGGAAAATAAATTTTCTCATAAGATCTGTCACCAACTTTGCAGAGGGAAGTAGGCCCATTTTCAATACATTGAAGAAAGGCTTTGAGATTGAATGGGATGCAAAGCCAAGCATGGAATTCAATAATATAAAGAAATTCATTAAGGATGCCCCTATTTTAAGAGCTCCAAAATATGTAAAGCCTATGCACATCTTTTCTTTTTCCTCATATCATACAATTGTTGTTGTCTTATTGCAAAAGAATGAAGAAGGCTTTGAACAACCAATTGTATTTTTTAGCAAGTCTTTGTAAGCTACTAAACTTAAGTATGATATAAATGAAAAACAAGCATATGCATTAGTTAAAGTGGTATAGGCATTTAGATGTTATTTAATGGGAGCCATTGTAATTGTATTTTTTCCAAGTGCTATAGTGAAAGACGTCTTCTCACAACAAGAAGTATTAGGAAGAAGATGTAGATGGATCAATAGGATCCAAGAATTTACTATTGACATTCAAATTACCAAGTTGGTTAAAGGTCAAGGCCTTGCTATATTGATGGCAGAAAATAACCTTGAAGAAAACTAGATTAATCAACTTGATGATGATTATAGAAGTGATCTATGTGATATGAATACTTCTTATTAGTACAAAGGTGTAATCTTCTATTTACAATATATGAAGGCTCCAATAGGATTGACTAAAAATCAAAGGAGATCTTTGAATTTACAAGCTATCAGATACATTATTGTCAGAGGTAAATACTGCTAAAGAGACATGAAAGATGTTCTTCTAAAATGTGTGAATGAAGAGGAATAAAATAATATCTTGAGTGATGTGCATGAAAGAGTGTGTGGGGGTCATTACATGCAAAAAAAAACATCCCACAAGGTCCTTAGGTCTAGTTTTTTGTGGCCTACATTGTTCAAAGATGCAAAAGAGATAGTAAAGAAATGTGATGCATGTCAGAGATTTAGTGGAAAGTTGATTCTTTTTTGAAATCTTACATTCAAGCCAGTAGAGGTGCAAGCACCTTTCCAATAGTGGGGCATTGATTTCATTGGTGAAATCTCAAATAAATCTAGTGGAGGGCATTCTTAGATTCTTGTTTCCATTGATTATTTCACAAAGTGGGTAGAAGAAATATCTACTAGGAATGTAACAAGCAAAGTGCTAATCAATTTCTTATTGAATAACATTATTATCAGATTTGGATGCCTACAAAAAATTATTACTGACAATGCTATGTGCTTTAGATTAGATGAGTATAATTTTTTTTGCAAGAAATATGGCATCACTGAATCTACTTCATCACCTTACCATCCTCAAGGAAATGGTTAGGCTAAATTAGGCAATAAAAGTTTAATCAAGATCATCAAGAGGATTCTAGGAGATAATAAGAAATCTTGAGATTCCAAGTTGCCTCTGGCATTATGGGTAGATAGGGTTACAGTGAAAAAAAATATTGGCTATGCCCCTTTTGTTTTAGTCTATGGAATCCAAGAAAGATTTCCTCAAAACAATTTAAATGAAATGTATAAATTTGTCCAAGTATATGATGAAAATATTGTAGATGAAATGTAATTGAGAATGGATGACATATATAGCTGGATAAAAAAAGGAGAGATGTTTCTACACAAAATGTAAAGTTACAAGCACATATGAAGTATTTATATGATAGAAAAGCATCAAATAGGAAGTTTTAGCCTAAAGAGTTAGTGTTGTTATGGAATGTAAGACTAGAAGAAAAAGGTAAGCATGGTCAATTTGACCTCATCTGGCTTGGCCCTTATTAGATCCATGGTAACAAATTTGAAGATTAATATTTCATAAGAGAACTATTTGGCAATATTCTTGAGCTGCCAATTCATGGTTAAAGAGGTATTTTTCTTAAAATTCTCATTTGTCCATGAATAGTAATTAGGGTTTTTTGTACATTTTTGTAAATATTTGTGCATATCCTTGTATAGTTTGTCTTCCTTGTACAATGCTTTCTTGCATGTTTTCCCTTACTTAGTCAAGTATTCTCTCTGAAGAAGTTGTCATCTTGAGTTTCACATATGTGGCCTACTTCTACCAAAAATTCTACATTCTTGCATGGATACAAGTTATCCATCATCCCTAGATAGAGCCACTATTGACCCTCATTTTCACTTTGCCTAAATTCAAAAATTCTAATGTGAAAATATGTTGAGTTAAAGTGAATAGTTAGGGTTTTGTTGTAATGTTCTTTAGTCAAGTATTCTCTCTGAAGAAGTTTTCATCTTGAGTTTCATGTATGTAGTCTACTTCTACCAAAAATTATACATTCTTGCATGGATACAAGTTATCCATCATCCCTAGATAGAGCCACTATTGACCCTCATTTTCACTTTGCCTAAATTCCAAAATTCTAATGTGAAAATATGTTGAGTTAAAGTGAATAGTTAGGGTTTGTTGTAATGTTCTTAATCCTCTTGTTAAAGCCCCAAATTTGATAAAATTATCCCTTTCTTAGCACTTAGGATTTCCTTAAAATTCATAAAATTATTTTCCCTGGTGAGAAAACCCTTGTTTGAGGTTTGTGCCCTTTTTGAGACTTTTAAATTTCCAAATGTTTCAAAGGTTTTTGCTTTTCCTTAATAGTTTGGCATTTAATGAAAGATCAAGGAGATTTTAAGTGTGTAACTTGGTGATCAAAGATGATCACACAATCAAAGATTATCATAATATAATGGCCTTTTAAGGTGCAACCTGACAAAGTAATGAAGTTTCCTTTGATCACCCAGTTGGAGTAGTCAGAATCCCATTTTCCTTTTATACCATGACTAGGTGAAACAATTAATCATGCCTTATTCATGAAGTTTCTTGAATAAGATAGACATATTGAAGTATAACAATGATTGGGAGAATACTTATGTTCACATGGTCAGCACATCAAAAGTTAAAGCTGAAAGGATAACCATGATTTAGCAAAACAATTATAAGCTCATAAAGAACCTTTGATCACAAGGTCAAATGACTAATTAAATACTTAGAAGGTTTGATTGCAAAGAAGTGACCAAATTAAAATACTTGAGATTATTCCTAGTTGCATGGTTAGGGTAGTTAAGTCATGTTATGTAGAATGGAATGTGACTGGGTGAAAAGTCATTATGAAGCCAAAAAAGTTATTTGTTCACTGAGTCACATGGTTAAGATAGAAATCAAATTCTTAGACCATGACTAGGTGAAAGGGTTAAGAAATTGCTAAATCACACAGTCGCAATGTTAACTAAGTAGTCAAAGGGATGAGTCACGACCTAGTGATCACTACTACAAGGTGCATGAAATATTTGATCGATCATCCATGATGTCAAAGAAGATAAGGATAATTAAGTCAGTGACTTAGTGATGCAGTCAACTTATAAGGAAGATATATGTGATTGCACCTTCATGGTGATAAGAAGAAAATGCTTGAGATAAGCTATGACAAGGTGAAATAGGTTAAAATGCTCATTCACAGGGTTGCACGATTAAGGATCAAAATAAATATTTAAACTGCAACTAGGTGAACCAATCAAGATTAAAGTAGAATTTGGTAGATTGTGTAGTCACAATGTTAAAGAAGTGTTAGTAAGGATAGACCGTAAAGTGATGACTAGATGAAAAGAGCATAAACATCCTTTGGTTGCATAGTCATGAAGCAAAGTTATTTTTAGATAAACCAAGCTACAACCTGATGAATTCTTAAGGTTAAATTGCACGTAGTGTTTTGATTGCATGGTCACAAGAGTAAAAACCTAAAAGATTAAAAGGTGTACGAAGATGTGACTTAATGATTGCTAAAGGAATTCACATGGTCATAGGTAGTAAGTATAAATATTTGTAAAATGAAGTGACCGTGTAGTTAAAGATAAATAAATATCAGATCTTTAAGGTACTTAGTCACCTAGTTAACGGCTAAAAGGAGTGATTAGACCATGAAGCAGTGAAAAGAGGGGTAAAGCTATGATGACTTGGTCACCAGTGTTTAAGTGCTAAGGAAAATGATGAATTTTGAATGGAGAACAAAGGGAGTCATAGGGTCATAGGGATAGGTTTTAATACAAGAAATGACTATTAAAGAGCCTCATTATGACTTAAAAGTGATGCCTTGCCAAAAGTGCATAAAGAATTTGGAAAAGCTAGTAGTACAAGAAGATTTTGGCACTTTTATAGAAATTAAAATTTTTCACACATGTTGACATAAATAGACATAAATGCTTCTTTTTTTATTTTTCTCTATTAATAAGTTGATATAATGACATTATGAGGTATAGTCTTTTGCATAATCTAGAGATAAAATTTGACTACTAAGAGATTTCTAGAGCTTTCATAAGTTGAAGTTGATAGAGTTTATTGTAAAGAATCAATTTGTAGAAGTTATGCCACAAGAAGAGGGTAAGATAATAGCTCAAATTGATGTGGACGAATCTTCACAAGTTTCTAAAATAGAAAAACCAAAGTTGGCAACAATGTATGCAGAAGAGTGGGTATATTTTCTTCCAATGCACATGTTTTTAGAGATACATATTCCTTGTATCGAGATACCATTTTACTAGATACAAATGGAAATGAATTTTTTTGGTATTTCCACCATAATAGGTATGGAAGATCACCTATCTATAACCCATGGGTTAGGAATATGTAAAAATTAATAATGTCAAAAGTCATAGTGGATGTTGATTTGATAAAGGAACTAATCAAATCCTACAATACAATGACTGAATCTTTTCATAGAAAGGATATGAGTACCCTATGTAGATTGGATAGGGAGACCTTCATTGAGGTTTTTGACCTAGTTGGGCCTATGACAAAAGAAATTTAAATAGAGAAGATGAATGAAACTTTCAAAAATTCCAAGAATTTCTTTACTGGAAATGTCATGAAGAGGCACATTCCCAAATTAAAACTAGAGAAGGGTGAAATGCCAAAGAAGGTAGGGGACTTGATGCCACTTGAATTCTTCTTCAAGTATTTTAGGTACACAATCTTTGGGATAAACAAGATGATAGGAATTGATGGCACAAATAATGCCCTAGGCTACATATATATCATTTCTTTGGATATATAGGATCCAAACCATAATGTTGGCTATGATTTTGTGGAATATATCATCAATAGGATATATGATGAGATAGTGGCTACTCAGAAAGGAGAAATTGGGAATTTCATATTATTCCACTACTTACTGTTGATGTATATCATTTTATTAAGGAACATAGGGAAAACCAATCCAAACTTCATTTAAGCCACTAAAGATAATGGAGAGAACCTATCTATGTAGATGTGGACTCTCTTTTGGTAAAGGTTTTATCCCTATGCTAGTGCTATTTCTTTTTACAAAGATTTTGTTTTCCCTATTACAAACATGCTAGTAGATATAACTAAAAGAGTACATAGAGGTGTACGGATGCTAATTAGACCATCTACTTGCCCAAATGGGGATAAGGTACTTAGCCATGATTGGGATAGTTTGTTTTTATGTGAAAATTTCTCAATTATAAGGTTTTTTGAATGTCCAAAACCCCCACATGTATTGCCAAAATATATCCCTAAAAGATTAGACCAACTAGAATTTTTTTTGTAATTGTTAATGATGAATAAAGAGTATCTAGGTCCTATTGAAAAGAGAGGCTCATTTGTATGAAGGAACACAAAGATAGGGGACTTTCTAATAGGAAAAGATTCCATAGAGTAGATTGGCTAGTATATGGGAGAGTTCAAACTTCCTTCAGCTCCTGCTAGACCTATGATCCAAATGATTTGGTGAGGCATCCTTTGAAACAAATGAGAAAATATACCCTCCCAAGAAAAAAAAAATTGGGAAGAGGACTGCATAATGAACTATTTGGAGATAGTGGTATATACTGATAGAACCCAATGATGGAGTAGGCTAATGAAGATTGAAGAAGCCATGAAGGTAGCCAATCCATCATTTAAGGGTTTCTGCCATGAGCTAGCCTACTTAGATAGATACAAAAAGTTCCTAAATAAATTTGATTAGATAATGCAACATATTCTTGAAGAGATTAGAGATAGAGTACAGCCTCAAATCCCTCAACATGAAGATGTTATAATGATTGAGGTTGAAGATGACCAACTAGAGAGTTCTTCATTGGAAAAGGAAAGGAAGAAAAATAAAATGATTGAGATCCCTGAGAAGGTCAGAGGAAAGACATTGCAAATTTTTCCAAAAGGATCAAAATTATTTGATACAATAAGACACAACTTCTTGTTAAAGTAGGTTGGGGAACATGAAACGATCCCAAATAAGACTAAATTGCAAATTTAGATGTTAGATGAGTAGATCATACAAGCTCGAGAGTTCATGAAAGATGATGAATTCATCAAATTAGATGAAATCAAGTCTTTCTTATACAATGTTAAGTAGAATGAGCTTACCTTACAATGGCAACTAGGTGACTCACCTAAGAAAACTATAGAGTTGGTGCAAAGGTTGTATGATTATGATCCTAGTAGTGAGAGCCTTATAGAAGAGAAAGCTAGAGAGCTTGTAGCTAGAAGTGGTATGTTTCTCTTTCCTAGATGGGAGCTTAGCTCATCATTCATGTTAGATCAGATCAGGAAACACGACAAGTCAGTGTCTTATGAAGAAACCAACATTGTTGGGGAGTTGCAGTGCTCTAGTTTTGACATTGACAATAGGATAATGGCTATATGGAGCTTGGCTCCTAAGGGAAATAAGCCATCCATAATGGAGATAAAGGAATCCCCCCAAGGAAATTTGATATTTTGTAATGTCACTACTATATCCAGTGATTAGATTCATAACTTGCAAAAAACAACATCACTGATGAGGAGGAGCAAAATGGATATGTTAGAAGAACAACTTTTTCCAATGTATAGAGAATCCATTGATGCTAGGAAAAAGTATGAAGAAGAATTTAAAAGAACTTATGTCCTAAAATAGAGCATGGCTACCCTAGAAGAAGAGACAAGAAACCTCAAAAATGTTGTGAGACCTATCATAGAGGTAAAGGACCAAGCAGTCCAAACAGAGGTTGATGTAGCAAATGTGGGAGGTAGCCAATAGATGGACATTGATGAATGGGATGGAACCAAAGAAGTGGAAATTAAGGCAATTCAAAGCTTGATGATGCACAAGATAGGTGCTTTGCAAATTGGGTCATAGAATGTGCATAACAGTTATATCTCACTGTAAGGAGCTAAGTTCCACTACTTAGAAGCATTGGTTCTTCTATCCCCTTTGTTCATAACATGGGGACCATATACACAATTTTTTGATAATTTGGTTCCCCTATTGCCCCAAATGAAGGAGATATCTAAGTTAGTAATTATTAATACCAAAAAGATGATTAGTAAAATAAAATATTTACATGGTTTTTTCTTAGGAAAAATGTAATTAATATAAGGTAATATTAAAGTGATTTTTGTAGGGATTCAAAATTTTATTTCTACCATCCTAGATGTTGACGGAATAATCAAGGAATAGAAAGAGTGGTCCTCCTCTTTTGAGGATATTTTGAAGCATCCATGGTTTGTGGCCTACTACAATAAAGAGATAGATGTAACAACTATCTATGACATGATTGAATTTTTGTTTAGAATAGAATTAGACATGAATAAGGTCACAAGAGGTTTAAAGGCCATAACCAATACTAAGTGGAATAAAAATATTGGTGATTTAGATATTATCCGGGATACCACATGGCTAGATGTAGATACTAATATTGCCATCTGGGAAGTCATTGCTGATATGAAAGGTGTACCATTTGCTAATAGTGACTAGGCAATGTAGGGATGCAATTAAGGGAAAAAGGAATAAAGATAGAGAAAAAAAAGTGATAGGAGCTTAAAGACCAAAAAAAAGATGCTAAATACACTTGTTGACAATGCCACCTATTGGTTTTGCAACTGTATCCAAATTTTTGATCTAGATACAAAGGATGTTTGTCCTGTAACAGAAGTAAAATATCTTTTTATTTTGTTTCCAATAGTTTTTTGACAAGTATCGTCCCATTTGAAGCTTGTTGCAATCCTTCCTATAAAAGGATTTCCAAGATGTTGAGTTGAGGTCTAAAGTTCATGTAATTTTTAGTGTTATTGAAATGTCCCTTTCTCTGATTTTGTATGATATTTCCAACCTTTAATCAGATCTTTAAGATCAAACAACTAATATCACAAAGATCCACCAAATTTCTCAAGAAACCCCAAATCGGGTATGCCAGAAATTGTGCCAAAAGCTTCACAGCTTCACCTATTATTAATAAATCTGAAAGTGGACATTTTTACAGAAATTTCAGCAGCATAACAGCCTACAAAATGACATTTCCAGATCTGTATATCCTTTACACAACATTTCTCAAATGTAGGACAAAAACTATGCTCATCGGGCTCCCGAAATTAACACAAAAATGCTCGAAAACACCACAAAAACACTAATAATCTATCTTAGAAGTTTAATCATGTACCAATACATATATTCAGATATATTTTAACACCTTAAAGTCTAAAATATAGAAGCAACCCAAACTGATATGAAATACTCAACTGAAAACACCAAACTCATACAAAAAACACACCCGAAAACTCACAAATCTGCACTGTTCAGCACAAAGGAAAACTCTGTATGAGCATGCACATAGAATGGCTTCAAACTCCCATCCTTAGCCTTCTTGGAAACCTACAAACTCCCGTTCTTGGGTCTCCCTAGAAACCTGCAAACTCCCGTTCTTGGGTCTCCTTCTCCACAAGTTTGGCAGCCTCTGAAGAATAACAAAGAATGAGCAAAAATCAAGTTCTGGTATCTACCCAAAATGCCTCCAAACCCCTTAAAAGAGGCCATAACCATAACTCATGTCCAAGAGAGGTTAATGAAGCATATTTTAATAATAATTTCATTTATTAGTCCAACGGTTTCCAAAGATTAACCCCCTTTTTTTGAAACTTCACTTTCTTGGGCCTGCCTGCCTTAGCAAAGATTATTATTTTTTTATTATTTGAAAAGGGGACATGAAAAGTCCTCCCCTCCCAAACATTGCTTGTCCTCAAGAAATGGCTGAACAATAAACCAATCAATCCACCTGGATCCCAAATGTAGTCATGAACTATACTACTACCAATTAACACAGGCTCCTGCAATATCCTCTGCAATATGACCAAGAGGAATCCATAATCAAACTGACAATTATAGCTCAACCAAACTCCAAAATCACCACCACCATAGTCAAAAACCCATGAGACACAAACTCTTAGAACATCAGAACCCAAGTAAAGTGGACAAATCAAACTACCAACACAGTAAATACCATCAATGCATTCCACTGGCCTATACGAAATGTAAAATCCAACTCTGCAACAATGGTGAATGCTCCCAAATGAAACTGTACCAAGTATGGAGAATCCACACATTATACAATGCCTACAGTCAACACAACTCTGTAGATCACCAACCACTATCTCATAACCATAACTACCATGCACCCCTGATGGTGAAAAGCCATCACAAGATAAATAGCAAGAATTGGAACCCAAACCAAATTTTCCTGCCATCAACTCCTCAATACAAGGATCAAATGCTAACTGATGTACATACCTTGCAATATAAAGTTGATAAAAAAACCAATCTGAGTCAACAGCTCACCATGAACAAGTGATACAACCCACTGTGACTGATCACCAACTAAGTCAGGAGATGTCATAGCCAAAGGAGTAGAATCAATAACAACACCTGCTGAAGCATCACTCCAAAACTCCTGCTCTAAATCATGTATTATCACCCTGTCAACTGCAAGACCTATCACCATGTCATGCCCATCACAACTCTCATCCCGAGACATCAAAGTATCCCATAACTGATGATAAGCACTAGGAACCAAAGTACATTTCTGTATCATCATCTCATCAACATGGTCATCAAAGGTAAATTGATGAGTGTACCTCATAGTGTAATGCCGATAGAATGTGCCAATCTCAGTCAGTGGCTCAGACTATAATCCAGATGAAACTAACTGCAATTGATCATTAACCATGTTGGAACTAACTAGTACCTCCGAAGATATCACCAAGGGAGTAGTATTACTAGCAGGAACCATGCCAACTGCCGACTCACCAACATCACACATGATCTTTGATACATCTCTAGTCTCTGTGCCTTCAGTACTAGATGCCACCACCCTATTAGGCATACAACAATCTACTATAACACCCAACTCAACAAAACTTGACTCTAGTGGGAATGAACCTGATATGCCAATGTTAATATCAAGGATGGATGCATCCCCATCTCCATTGTCTCTGACAATCTCGGCCATGGACATCCTCGAATCACCAAACACCATAGCTTGTGACTGTATAGAATCAGGTAAAGATTGTAGTTGCTCTAACTCCATGGTCGCCTTAGCCAAATGAAATTGTGACTCCTTGAAAGCCAACTGTGTGCTCTCAAGAATCTCAGAAGTCACCTCAAGTTTCTCAGTAAGCTCACTCACCTCATCTTCCTTGGCCAACAATGCATCATATGCTATACTGCCCCACTCCATAAGATAATCTTTATTGGCTACCAACTGCATATAATTCTATCTCAAAATCTGAATAGCCTCCCATAAAGAGTGGATCTCTGTCAAGGAAAGATAACTTCCTTCCTGATCATCACTAGTAGGAGAACCCCATCCATAAACTGCTAACAACTGACGAGCAACATCAAAATGTTGGCAAGTGATAGCAATTTCTCGGTCACTAACTCTCAATTGATTAGACACATGATGGCACTAGCTTGACTTTCTCCTACAAACCTCCTCTGATGCACTATCTAAAGGAGTATAATCAAAGTCACTAGTCTCTAGAGTATTACAATCCATATCTTGTGAATCAAATCTAAATCTCATATCAACATACGAAGTATCAAAAACATGAGCACTGTTGTCCAACTCCTCTGTACCCAAGGAAACTAAGTTTTCAAAATTGCCCACTACATCCTCCTGGATGTCATCAATGCCAATATGATCCTGGGACTCATCTATACACACTGCCAAATATGAAAGATCATCAACACATTCCGGCAAGTATGGTCGATTGGATATATGAACAAAGCCCAACATCGGTGTATAAAAACTAATACCAACATCAGACAAGATACTAGCACAAGAAAAGACAACACCATGTAATCTACTAATCAAATCCATGATAGCACCCAAACAAACACTACTACCAAAAAGTGTTAAAGATCTCCAGTCAACTGAATCCCAAATGCCAATATAACAATCTCGAGTCCATATCCGTAAACTAGAATCAACTAGTAACTCAAGTAAACTCCTCACCTGAGTAATATGACCAATACCAACTAACTCCACATACCTGTCATGATAAGATAATGAAGTCACAATACTATCTTTGTTCACCTTCAGCTGGCTGGACAAATCATGTGAAGTACTACCAGCCTCAACCTCATGTGATGAAGCATCTAACTGTGCCTGGTACTCTTTCTCAGAAAAGTCATGAATGCTCAATGTCTGCTCATATCTACCAGGTATCTCACCATCCTACACAAAAACATCCTCATAATCATCATCTAAACCCACTACACTGTAGTCACTACCTATTGTAACTATACCATCCTAAATACCTGTGGCATCACCCTTTGACAACCTGTAAACAATTGTCTCAATTTGAGTATCAAGTTGACCGTTACTATCAATCTGTGTAATATCCTTTCCCACCACCTCTTGTGGCAGAGTAGAATCTGAGACCTCTACTTGGCTATCAACTAGTTTCTCAAACTCCTCATGCAAGTTCTTGGGAATTGTGTCATCTGTCCTGTGAGAAAATCTGCCAAATAGAAATCCAGTCAACTTATCCACCTTAGCTGGGTCAGATAACATGTCATTCATTATACGGTGGTGCTCAACCAACTATTCAAACATGTCATGGCTTATTTTCATAAGTTTATCTCGAATGTCTAAATAACCATCCTTTCTACTGTTTTGACTCTGGTTATCAATTGTCCAAGATCGTGTCCTCTGAGACTCTGTACTATACCTGTCCATTCTGGATAAAGTAGAGTGTAACCCCAATAGGATATAACTTCTTCAAACACCAAGAACTAACATGCAAATGATTAGAAGTAGCATGCAACCATAGATTTGGACATGCAACTGATTAGAAGCAACATGCAACCACCAAATTATGACATGCAAGATCTGGGTAGTTGTCAAAACTGACATGCAAGATCTGGGTAGTTGTCAAAACTAACATGCAAACTTCTACAACCACCAAATTCACCAAGAGCTAACATGAAAATTATTAGAAGTAGCATGCAACCATAGATTTTGACATGCAACTAATTAGAAGCAACATGCAACCACCAAATTATGACATGCAAGATCTGGGTAGTTGACAAGACTGACATGCAAGATCTGGGTAGTTGTCAAAACTAAAATGCAAACTTCTACAACCACCAAATTCACCAAGAAATAACATGAAAATTATTAGAAGTAGCATGCAACCATATATTTTGACATTTAGATAATTAGAAGCAACATGAAATCATAAATTATGACATGCAAGATTTGGGTAGTTCTCAAAACTGAAATGCAAGATCTGGGTAGTTGTCAAAACTGACCTGCAAACTTCTACAAACCCTCAGGCTGGCAAGATCATGGCTCTGATACCACTGAAATTTTCCTTTCTCTGATTTTATATGATATTTCCAACCTTTAATCATATCTTTAAGATCAAACAACTAATATCACAAAGATCCACCAAATTTCTCAAGAAACCCCAAATCGGGTATGCCAGAAATTGTGCCAAAAGCTTCACAGCTTCACCTATTATTAATAAATCTGAAAGTGTAAATTTTTAAAGAAATTTCAGCAGCATAAAAGCCTACAAAATGACATTTCCAGATTTTTATATCCTTTAAGCAATAGTTCTCAAATGTAGGACAAAAACTATGCTCATCGAGCTCCTGAAATTAACACAAAAATGCCCGGAAACACCACAAAAACACTAATAATCTATCTCAGAAGTTTAATCACATCCCAATACATATATTCAGCTCTATTTTAACATCTTAAAGTCTGAAATAAAGCAGAAACCCAAACTGATATGAAATACTCAACTGAAAACACCAAACTCATACAAAAAACACACCCGAAAACCCACAAATCTACACTGTTCAGCACAAAAGCAAACTCTGTATGAGCATGCACATAGAATGGCTTCAAACTCCCATCCTTAGCCTTCTTGGAAACCTGCAAAATCCCATTCTTGGGTCTCCCTAGAAACCTGCAAACTCCCGTTCTTGGGTCTCCTTCTCCACAGGTTTGGCAGCCTCTGAAGAATAACAAAGAATGAGCAAAAATCAAGTTTTGGTATCTGCCCAAAATGCCTCCAAACTCCTTAAAAGAGGCCATAATCATAACTCACGTCTAAGAGAGGTTAATGAAACATATTTTAATAATAATTTCATTTATTAGTCCAACGGTTTCCAAAGATTAACCCCCTTTTTCTGAAACTTCACTTTCTTGGGCCTGCCTGCCTTAGCAAAGATTATTATTTTTTTATTATTTGAAAAGGGGACATGACAGTTATGCTATTATGTATTCGATCCAGTCAATATTTGTGTCAATTTTTGTGATATATTCATTTTGTAAATCTAATGAATACAAGTGAACATTGAATGATAAGTTATCATGTTTTGAAGCATTTTTGAGTGCATACCATTATTGTATGATTGTTAAGGAGAATTAATACAAAAGAAATGTTTTACCATATCTATTTTCTCTAAATTCTATCTCCATTTTTATGTGCTGGTTATGTTGGGATTGGATGAGCAAGGTTCATACAATTTAATGCAACTAGGACAAGTTGTATATCCAATTGCTATTACTTTTAACTCAAAGAATTGATCAAGTGCTTCAAAAAATTGATAGGATTTATAGTCATATAAGAGGGATATCCATAAGAATTTGGTTTATGGTTTACTACTGATAATTTGATTGTAAGGAAATTAAATAGGTCAATTTTTTCTTAGTAGAAGGGCATTGATCATCAATTTAGATGCAAACTATTACAAATCATGTGGTTGCACAAAACATAAATATAAACCAAATTAACTTTTACTTTTGTGTAAGAAGAAATAATTATTGGTCAACACTTATTTATAATAATTCTCTATGTGTGATAGATAGCTACTGTAATCAAGAGTTATTTGCAAAGTTAAGAAGAATTATGACCATTTCTACTATAGGGGATAGATTTTGAAGAAAATAATATTATTGAGTGAATTTTGAAGAGAATATCAATCATATAGTCATCTCAATCCCTAAGGTGCACCCACCTAGGCCCCATAGAGCCTGAGGTGTAGAGAATCCCTATGATTTTGTTAAAGTTGGGTCCTTTGTTTCCTGGATCCTGGTATCAGGTCCTTTGCTTCCTGGTAGTTTTAAAACACTAGCAACCAACTTTCCTCTACTTGTGCCAAAAAGAATAAACTTTTAGTGAGATCTAGATAGAATACATTACCTTTAGTCCAATTTCTAGTTCCAACTAGGTTTCCTTTACCATCTAGCAACTTGGCTTTCCCATTCATGAATTCTACCTTGCATGCAATTTTATTCAACTGTGCCACACTCAAAAGATTGTGTCTTAGTCCTTCAACCCAATAATCATTGTCACATTTGAGTCCATCAGTCAATAGAATGCATCCTTTTCCTTTTACATAACATGGTTCATTTTTTCCAAATCTAACACTTCCACCATCATAATGATGTTCCAAGTGCTCAAACTTAGTTTTTTCACTAGTCATGTGATGAGAATA
This sequence comes from Cupressus sempervirens, assembly GCA_028749045.1. Taxonomy (NCBI): domain Eukaryota; kingdom Viridiplantae; phylum Streptophyta; class Pinopsida; order Cupressales; family Cupressaceae; genus Cupressus; species Cupressus sempervirens. Next base: position 485,686,314 of record CM053786.1, read on the forward strand.
GACACTATCTATTATCCATGTGCCATTCTTGCTAACATGAGAAATAAGTGCCATCTTTTCATTATCCTCATCATCTAATTCATCTTTAATAGAAATATATACCATTTCATCTTCTTCATCATTGTTTGATTCTTAAGAAATATAACAAATTTTCTTACCTTTGTCTTTGTAGTATTTGTAAATCTTGAAATATTTCTTGCCTTTGGACTTGTTAAATTTTCTATCATCTTTGTTTTCTTTATTTGGATACCTTGCAGCAATGTGACCAACTTCTTCACAAGAGAAACAAATCAATATAATGTTCCCTTTGTATTTACCTTTTCCTTTTGGTAACCTTGTTTCAAGAAGCGCTTCAATAGCTTCAAGGTCATTATCTAAATATTCTTCTTCTTTATTGTCAATCTATTTTCCTTTTAAGTTTCCTCCCTTTTTACCAAGAGTTAATTTTGCTTTGAATGTTGATTCTATGTTGTGAGAGATATAAAGATAGTTATCAAATTTATCCAACTCAAAAACTATTAACCTACCCACTAGTGCATCCAAAGTTATATCATTTTTGGGATCACATCTCATCTCTTGAATAGCTAAAAATTTATTTGCATGAATAGGAAGAAGAGTTCTTAATACCTTGCTAACTACTATTGTATCATCTATTGTTACTCCTACCATTCTGGTTGAACTCACACTTGCTTTGATTCTTTCACTATATTTTGTAATGTTTTAATCTTCTTTCATTCTCATCTAATCAAATTAGCCTCTTATACTCTTTGCTTTGGCTCTTTTTACATTGTCATCTCCTCCATAGATTTTTGCTAGTTTTTTCTACATGTCAAAGGTAGTAGTACAATCTTTGACTTCATCAAATTCTAAATAGTTGAGAGCTGAAGAAATATCAATCATCATTATGTTTTAATTATTAATATCTATCATTTGATCCATAGTTAAAGGCTTTGGAGGTCCCATGTAATAATTTTATAAGAAGTGTAGACCTATATCTCCAATGGCCCAAATGCAGCTTCATAAGTTCCTTCCATGCTAAAAAGTTATCTCTATTAAGCTTGGGGATCTCTTTTCTAGTAAGACATCTTTGATATTTAGCTTAGGTCTTTGAAACCTTTCCTGCAAGCACCAACAACTCTGATACTAATTATTGGAAATATAAGAGGAGTAACTGAGAGGGGAGGGGTGAATCAATGACCACAAAAATAATTTTGAATCCCTTAGATGTCAATACAAACTTCTTATTAAGCCAAATCCTTGCACAACTCAGTTAGAACTAGATATACACTATAGCTCAGTTAACGAAGAAATCTTAAGATAATGATGTGTATTAATCTTTAGTAACTTAGTTGCAGAAAGATAAAGAAGTAAGAAAATAACATGAACACATTAGACACCAAGATTTAATGTGGAAACTCAATTTGGGAAAACCACCAATGCAAATACTTACAACTTTTCACTCTTATGAAGTGAGCCCTATTAGGAGCCAACCCTATTAAAGGTTACAAAACATAGAGTTAAGTTTGAACCTATTAAAGGATTTGAATCACCCTATTAGGAGTGGCCTTGTTAGAGGTCTTCAAAAACTTTGATCTAGAAATGCCACCTTGTTAGAGGATTTACAAAATGACTATTAAGTCAACTCTATTAAGAGATTTCTTCACTACTTGATTGATGAAGAAGAATATTTGCAAATTTAGATTATTGTTCTAGTTTATCCTTTGGATCCTCTTTGATTATAATATTCTTTGCATCTCCTTGGATGTTCTACCTTAAATCAAATATCCTTCTTAATTCACATCTTATTATCTTTACACAACTTCATATTTCAATCCAAAACTTGACCTTTCATATATATGAAACCCAATTTCATGTTGTCTTGAATAACCTTTCAAATAAACAATTAACATCCACTAGGTTGGCTTGCATTAACCAAATAATGAACAAAAGTATTCTTTTGTCACTTGGTTGACACTAAAACTGAGTCACTTGATTAACACTAAGTTCCTTTGGTAACTGACCTAACTCAATTTACAATGAACTCCTTTGGAAACCAAACTGACTTGATTTGCCTTGGTTTTCCTTCATTTACTAAACTAACTTAGTTTACATTGGATCTTTGAACTTGGTTCCTTCTAAATTTTGCTTGGCTGATACTGGTGTCTTCTGAGTGTTAGTTACTACTAGCAGTTCTTTGATAGAATGTGACATTTGTGTAACATTAATGACAATATATAATTGATCAATTTTTTTCAACACTAACTTCTTACTAAATTAATTATGGTTCTCCTAAAAATAAGGGTTTCTCCCCTCTTTACATTATTTGAATGTTCAAATGGGGATTCTTCACCTTCATGTGAAACACTTGCTTGGCCTTTAGCTCTTTTATATATCCTTCCTTGGAGTTGATGACATTAATAAGCTCAATTTCCTTCTTCACCATAATAGAAGCTACAAGTTCCTCTAAAATCACCTCTCAATGGTCTTTGTCTAGGCCTTCCTCTTCCTTTATCATGATAGTAGTTGAAACCCTCATTCCTCTTATTTTGGCTAGTACCCACATATTAATTTTTTCTTTGGTCCTCATCTTGACTTGTAAAGTACCTAACATTTCTCTTTCTTCCTTGTCCTAACCATCTTTTCTTTCCTTCAAATATCTTGTTTAGCTTCTCCCAACCTTAAGAAAAAATGGTATACCTCTTCAATACTAGTTATTTTGACTAGACTTAACTCCTCCTAAATGCCTAGCCTTAACCCATTAATGTAATGGGAAACCTTCTCCTTGTCATCTTTTACATAGCTTATCCTAATGAGGAGTATATAAAACCACTCTATATATTCCTGGGAAGGCTTTTTTGCTTTCTTTAACCATTGCATCTTCTTGAAAAAATGAAGCTCATAGTCAATGGAAATTAATTATTTCTTCAATTTTTCCACCATCCAATCCCATCCTATTAGCTTATCCTTTCTTATTTTTTCCTCTCCACTTAGACCTCTTTCCACCATATTTTAGCATGAACCTTCAAGTTGGCCTTTACAAACTTAACCCTCTTAGGATATTCTACATATTGATACTCGAAATACTTCACCATATCATTGATCTAATTGATTAGATCTTCTAGATTCAAGTTCCCAAAAAATATGGAAACTTACTTTTTCGGTTTATTTATTTGTTTTGGAAATAACCTCAAAAACATATCAACCTTTGGATCTTTATCTACCTTTTAAACCTCTATAAATTACCTCTCTCTTTTATTTCTTGCCCCAATATCAATCCCTCTTGATAGTTGTTCTTGTAAGGCTTCCACTTGCCTCTAAAGGGAATCAAAATGCTCCTCTATAACACCTTCAACTCTTGCACCATGATTCCTTTATGGAGGAATTTTTACACTTATCTCACAACCCACAACCATAGTCCTAGTGAAAACTACGTCATGGTTAGCAATTTGTCTACACACTTTGGAACTTGTACTCTAATACCACTTGATGAATGCCAGACTCAAGAAGAAAAAAAAAATTAGAAAAGAAAATTGACATTATCTAAAATAAGAAGTTATTACATGCATTACAATCTAAATGGACCCAACTATATTCCCTATGGGCTACAATATTATCAAGTTTTGGAGAAAAACCCATCTTACAATACCTTCTCCCAAAACTTCCCCTAAATTGCCTTTTCACTATAAGAATGGGCCTTAAATATCCCATTTTAGGGTTAGGGCCAAGAATTAAATTATATTATTAAATTTTTCATTCAAGCACTAAAATATAAGATCTATGATTCAAATTACAAGTAGGTGTAGAAATAGAAGGTTCTAGAAAAAGTGGTCCAACTTCTAGGAAGCATAACTTTGATCTAGGACTTTGATTGATGAACCCTTTACATAGTTAGAAATATCTCTAAGTTCTCTAAAATCCTATGGATTTCCTATGGCCTTCCAATATTTTTGGGGTTGTAGAGGATATTTAGTGCCTCAAATTTGACACCAAAGGGTTTTTAGGAGGTTTTTAGACACCTTAAAACTATAATAACTTTCAAATGGTGAAATATTTAGACCTAATTTTTTTTTCTAGAATGCTTAATATCTCGATCACAAGCTTATCTTGAACTCACACACTCCAATCATTCATAATTATGTCCCTCCAAAAAAATAGACCATTTTCCTATATTTTATATTTCAAAAATCTTCACGTGTGCTAAGAAGAGTGCCAACCCAAAAAAGTAATAGTGGAGATATAAGAGTTGGAATCTCTAATTTCCCAAATGGGTATCCAAAAATCAAAACATTTCAAATAGAAACTATCAATAGACATATTTTTAGGTGATACATGATTTCCCTAACATTGTTGGATGCTCTCCCATCACATTGCCTTCATCTATGCCTTCCTACTATAATATTCTCTATACATATAATCCTTCTCTAATCACTTCTACCATGCTTCATGTCTCTGCCAACATTCCTTTTGCTTCTCATAAATTTCTTAACAAATATTACATATATATCTTCTTATCATTTCCTCTGTCAATTTCATCATTAATATCCTAGCTCAAATAGTTTTTTTTTGTAAAAATAACCTGCTTCATTAACTCAATCCAAATTTAACATTACCACATTTGATAATGCTAATCCTTTTTCCTTAGACATTATCTTATTCATTATTCCTCAAAACATTGAGATCCTTCATCTTGAGCCTTATAATGGTAATTGTGATCATGTTTCTAATGCTAAAACCTTTTAAACCTTGCATAGTAATTTTTCTCATTAATATAGGTTCTTGACTGCATCGTTCACTACGACCTTTTGGGATAAATATCTATAATGCTATTACACATTTTCACCATATTTCATTGATTCCTTTTAAAAAATTTCTAATGATTTCACTCAACAGTATCAAAACAATATATTCTTCAAAAACTTTTGCCTGAATTCATGCATTTCAAAGGAGTCAAGCAAAGGGTTGGTGAATTTATTAGTAGACTCAAACATTTGCATTCTTAGATTTATTATCTTGTGCCTAATATTGACATACAATACATATTTATTTCTAATTTTACAAAAGGAATTATAGATAACTTTATACTTATCAAGTTTACCTCTTTCTCATAGTTAGGTGTAATGCTTCATCAACAATAACTACAAGTCAGTTGGTTTGAGAAAAACACTCCAATGTATCTTTCTACCATTAATAAGAGTGATGTGACATCTCATCCTAACAATTTTCATATGTCAAACAACTACATCAATATCAACAAATAATCAAGTGGCAATTATACTTATCAAGTTTACCTCTATCTCATAGTTAGGTGTAATGCTTCATCAACAATAACTACAAGTGAGTTGGTTTGAGAAAAACACTCCAATGTATCTTTCTACCATTAATAAGAGTGATGTGACATCTCATCCTAACAATTTTCATATGTCAAACAACTACATCAAGATCAACAAATAATCAAGTGGCAATTACATCTAAAGAGGTATAGATGATCAAGTGACAATTACATCTAAAGAGGTGTCTCCCTTGTCCTCTATTTTTAGAGCCAATCATACTCATTTTCCACTATCTAAATATTTTTATAATGTAATGAAAAAGTTACCAAGAATCCATCTTTCAAATTCTAGCTGATGTGGCTCAGAGACTTGTCTTTACCTGATCTTATGGTGGATTGGTGGTATGAGGGGATGACTGATCATGGTACAACCATGTATACTTTCAGTAAGAGACTTCAACATGTGAATAAATAGTGCTTTGGGTATCTACATGTCCAAAAGACTACTGCTTAAGAGATGGAATAAACAGTGCTTTAGGTATCTACATGTCCAAAAGACTACTACTCAAACCAAGCTAGATAAGATTACTTGTCAAATTTGGGACCAAGGATTGAATTCTGAGATGAGTGAAGCCAAGTCCCTAGCTCTTAAGGATCTAGAAGAATGGGAGCTTCAAGAAAAGATTTTTTGGAAGCAAAAATCCCGTATTGACTGGCTCCAAGAAGGGGATAGGAACACTACCTTTTTCCACAACTTTGTCAAGGCTTGAAGGCATGGGAACTCTATCTCCTCTCTTGTCTTAGAGGATGGAATTTAGATTTTTTCTTGTGAAGATATTTCTAGGGAAGTAGTCAATTATTTCTCTGGTCTCTTTTCTAGGGAGGATTCTTGTGCTGGGCCTGAGGAGCGTGATATATTGGATTGTATCCATCACCTAGTCTTTGTAGAGATGAATTCCACCCTTTTAAGCCTTATCTTGCTTCCAGAAGTGGAGAAAATTGTGTTCAATATGAAGAAAGGTAAGGCCCCTAGTCTAGACGGGTTTTCAATTGAGTTGTTCCAAGAATTCTGGGAGATAGTAAAGTATGATCTCCTGGACATGGTCTAGGAATCAATATACAAGAATAAATATATGCTGAATTCTTTAATTTTACCTTCTTGGCTCTCATACCTAAGAAGGAAGGGGCTAATCGGCTAGATCAATTCAGGCCTATAGCATTATGCAATGTTGTTTACAAGATCATCACCAAATTAATTGCTGAGAGGCTCAAGCCATTCCTTGGTTTTTTTATCTTTGCTGAACAGGGTGGCTTTGTGGATGGAAGAAATTTTTTGGATGGAATTGTGATAGCAATGGAGGCAGTCCACTCTATGGCTACTTCTAAGGAGAAAGCTATATTCATTAAATTGGACATGGCCAAGGCTTATGATCGAGTGAGTTGGGAGTTCTTACAAAAAATTCTTTTGACTTTTGGGTTTGTTGTGGAGTGGGTCGAATGGGTTCTTAGCTGTGTGACATCACCATCCTACTCAGTTCTCATTAATGGAGAGCCTTTAGAGCTGTTTGGTGCCTCTCAGGGACTTCGGAAAGTTGACCCCCTTTCTCCCAACTTGTTCATTATCATGGCAAAAGGTCTTGGCAGATTTTTAAAAGCTTAGGTGTACCAAGGTTTTATCCAAGGTTGGAATTGGAATTGGAACTTTCCTTCATGTTCTCATCTTCAGTTTGTGGATGATACCAGATTGATGGGGATGGCTAGAATTAGTGAGGTAGTGAATATCAAGAAAGCTTTGGATATCTATTTAAAAGCCTCAGGACAGAGACTTAATGATGACAAGTCTTCTATTTATTTCTTTAATACTCCTCAACTTATTCAAAATAAGATTGCTAGAATTCTTAGAGTACAAATTGGTTCTTTTCCTCTAATGTATCTTGGGTTCCTTTGGTCTTAGGTGCTTACTGGATGGCTTACTGGTAGGCAATTTTGGATAAATTCAGGAGTGAGGTTAGTCACTGGACCTACAGATGGTTATCTTCTATTGGGAGAGTGGCACTGCTTAAGACTGTGGTGTAGTCTCTTCCCATTTATAGGTGTTGTGTTCAAGTTCCCCCTTCTAATTTTGTGAGGGAATTTGATTCCTTATCTCAATAATTCCTTTAGTTTGGTAGCCTTCTATCCTCTAAGTGGAGCCTAGTCTAGTGGGAGTATGTGTGTAGGCTAAAACATGCAAGTGGCCTTGGGCTTTGCTCGATGGGACTTGTTGTCATGGCCTTGGCTGCCAAATTATACTGGTGATGGTGTAACAATCAAGATCAAGAATGGGCTAAGATTATTTCCCATGATTACTTTCCTAGTGTGGATTGCTCTGAGGTGCCACGTCTTCCTTTGGTGGGTAAAGACTCCTATATTTGGGATACTCTTAAGAAGGGAGCCCAACTAGTTAAGGAGGGGCTCTTCTAGATTTTTCATAGGGGCTAAGATACTTTTTTTTGGTAGGAATCATGGGATGGCCATCCTCCCATTCTCTCTAGTTATCCCCAACTTCTCCCCCTTTCCCAATCTTTCACTAATGCAGGTTGGGTTGAGGTGGAGCATTTTAAGACTATTAAGCACCTAGGGCAAATTGAGATGACTTGCTGGAAGGATTCTTAGGAGTGGTTGATGGGTGGTTCTGATGAGGATTAGGCCCTTCTCTCTAGAGTTCTGGAGGATAGGTTTTGTAGCTCTCTCAATGGGTGGGACAACTTGGCTTGGAGTCCTAGTCCAAAAGGTAAATTTATAGTGGCTCAAGGCTATCCTATTCTTGATAGGAACTTACACAATCTGGTTGAAGTGAATTGGTGGAAGAAGGTTTGGAATAGCTTTTCGTGGCCCAAGTGTAACTTTTTCTTATAGTTGTTGGCTCAGAAGAAATGCCTCACTTGGGAGAATCTTCACAAATAAGGTTTTTAGGGACCTTCGATTTATGTTCTATATATACATAATGAAGAGTGTGTCTCCCACTTGTTTTTTCTCTGCCCTTTTTCGAGAGAGATATGACATAGATGGTGGGAGGCTTGGTGTCATGGATGTATTCATGCTTCTTCCATTATTGAGTTCTAGGAAAGCTTGGGCAGACCTCCAGCAAGACCTCCTTCTTACAGATTGCCTAGTTGGTGGGTCCGATCTTCATTCTTTGGAACCTCTGGCTAGAAAGGAATCACAAAATCTTTTGTGATTCCAAACTAGGAAGTTCCCAATTGTGGAAGTTGATTCTTTATAGGCTCCAAGAGACAATCTATGCAAAGTTGTGATATGTCTGTTAATATAGATCTTGGGGATTAGGTTATTGTAAAGAATCTAAACCTGAGAGATAACTGGCAAGGATGTTCCCCCAGTAAAAGACCAAGCCATGGTAATTAGCAGGTTTGTCAAGATGGGAGATGGTCTCCTCCCTTGATTGGGTTCTTGAAGATCAATACAAATGGGTCTTCTCATGGCAACCTGGGTCATGCTAGTATTGGGGCTATTGGTAGAGGCAATGATGGTGGAGCAATTTTTCTCCACTTTGTTTATAAGGGTTAACATTGTAATAACCCAATGGAGGCCCTGGCTATTAAAGTTGCTATTGAGCGTGGATGTTCGTTAGGGTGGCAGAAGATCATCTGCAAGTCTAACTCTTAGATTGTTGTGGATATGCTAAATAACCAAAGGTTGGAAGATGTTAGTTGGCAAGTTGCCTCTTTGGCCAAACAAATTCTTGGTATATGTAGTTCCTTAGATTCAGTCTCCTTTCATCATATCCCTCATGAATGGAACAAAGTGGCAGATTGTCTTGCAAAGTGGGCTTCAGAGAATGTGGGAGGATGGGTTATTAATGGTAGGGATGAGTTACCTTCTAAGTATTATGAGATCATTGATTAGATGTTACTAGAGGACAAGAGTATGTAATGCTATTTTGGGCCTTTGACCCTTGCCCTGTAACTTAGCTTTGAATGAATAAACTTTTACCCTTCTTTTTTCCAATAAAACAAAATATGAAAAACCCATCATAGAAAAATACATAAAAGATCAAACTAAAGAGTTATAATCATGAATTAACATCATCCAACACATTTGAAAGGTAAACAACTTAAGAATTTATCTCCCCTCCCTTACCATTGAGATAATGCAATAGGGTATGCTCATCTTGGCAATTCAAGGAAGTTGATACCCAATACCTACAATCTACATCAAATCCATGCATGTACAAACACAAAATTCTAAGCTAAACTAGCAATGGCAAGAAGTGGTGCATCATGTAGATCCTGATTAGTAGGTGACTATGGCTCCCTTTCTTAACCACATCAGAAATGCCAAAAATAAAGGAAAACATACACGCACACCATACACATGCAATATGGGATAATTATCCATAAGAAAACACATAATAACCCATCAAACTAATCATCATCAATAACTAAAAACACTGTAATAATAATCATGCATACATGAAGTATAGAGTACCAAGTAATCTCATCATAAATCAACTAAATCTAAAAGAATATCTTATAATTTGAAAGTAATGCTACTAAATATCAAGCATAAAACTAGCCTAAAAGAATTTGACAATGATAACATAAATGCAAACTAGGGGCAGGCACTACAACTAGTATTCTTTCATACTGACAAGGCATACTAACGAGGCATGGTCGCAACCAAGCATCCTCTCAACTCCCATCCTAGCCTATACTAGCACTCAAGGCATGGGCAAGGAAATACAATGACTCTTATTAGGTTCATTTTATTCCTATTTAGTGTAATGTTTTCACTTATTAAACAACTTACCATGGGTTACCCTAGTAGCCACTTTGGGCCTTGACCTCCATTGCAAGCCACTTCTTGACATGACATATAGATAACCTACCCTAAGCTTAGTAAAATTAAAAGATCACAAAGGACCACATACCATACATCAGTTCTTAAACAAAAAATTGACAAGTATTGAAAAAACATTGATCATAATCATGAATTTCACCAATACGATCATCCTAATAGGACTGATCCCAAAATCAAGTATACATAAACCAATCAATGTCATAACATGGCATCACCAAGAATAAATCATACAAACACCTTAGTCCTATACAAGCAAGTAAAAAGCAATCCAAATACAACTGATTGAAGACTTAAAGGTTATATCAGATAGGTCACACCATTCATCTTAGTTTCACACAAGAACACTGGAAAGAAATAACAATCAATGTATCAAAACATCTCATAGAGCATACCAGACACATTACCGTGGTTGAGTATAAAAGATCAAGATCAATACATCATCATGACATCACAAAATAGAACTCCCAAGCCTCTATTAAACATCCTGACTAGCCAAAGCTAAGTCAAACCTAAAAACCCCAACACCATTAAATCACACATTAAATAAAGTGCATACAAAGGTGAATTTCATAATTCATTAGGTTTAAAAAACCCTAAAGTTCAATATTTACTAAAAAATTCAAATTAAATCATAGACAATTTTATAATGGAAATCAATTTTCTCAAACAAGAGTTTTAACCCAAAGAACTTTTGAAAATAGGATCACAATAGACATGAAGAAGATAGGAATTCAAAAGAATGAGCAACTACTGCACAAACCCGCAAGATCCTACCTGGATTTCATGCTAAAACAATGAATGCACAAATAGGCAAGAGTCTTAATTTTCCTTTGAAAATTAGCTCCTCCAAACTTGTGTATATAGAAATGAGCTCCAATTTCCTTAATAAAGAGTTTTCCCCCCAAATCAAGGCTTTGATCATGCAATCATGTGAAAACCCTTTGTCTTTAATTACTATATTTTAATTTTCGTGTACACACTTTATGCAATTTAATCAAAATAAACTTTATTAAATTAAAGCTTTCTCTCCCTTAGTAATTCATGCAATGTTTTAATATAATATTTATTAATTTAACTAATAATATTATTTAGAGTTTATTAAAAATTTCTAAATAAATTATTATTAAATATAATTCTTTCATGCACATTTAAAGAACTTTTTAAATTAAAATTTTCTTTTATATTTTCTTTTCCTCCACTTATTAATTAGTGTAAGCGCTATTTAAAGTATAGTTTATTATTTAAATTAATAAGAATAATTAAAGATCATTATTTGAATGCAACCCTAATTTAATAATTATTAATTAAATAATCATGATAAAATGATATTAAATCTTTAATCTTTTAATATTTTAATTATATTTTTATCCAACTTCTTAAATTAGACTTTTAAAATAAATATTTTAAATTGAAGTACATATTTAATTAATTTCTAATTATCTAAATAACATCATATTCTGATCTTTCTTTAACCAATTTTCTAAATTTAAACCTCTAAATTCAAACTTCTCAATTTAGACTTCTAAATTTAGACTTTTTATTTAAAGCATAAATTTAATTAGTTTTTATTTAATCAAAAATTCACATATTTTAATATATTTTTTAATCAAATAATAACTTATTACTCAATTAATAATATTATTTAGAGTTTATTATTAAAATAAAACTCTTAAATAATAATAATTATTAAATTAAATAAATATAAATATGCTAAAATTATAACTATAACTTTATCTTTAAATTTTATTCTTTTATTTAAGTAATTCACGAGACATTTTTAATAATATATTTGTTAACTTAATTAATAACATTATCTAGAGTTTATTATTAAAATAAAACTCATAAATAATTATCATTAAATTAAATAAATATAAATACATAAAAAATATAACTTTAATAAAATCTTTAAATTTAATTCTTTTATTTAATTAATTTCTCAATTAATTAAATATAATTGAATATAAAATTTCTTTATAAAATTTCCATTAAATTAAATCATTGAATTATCTTTTAATTTGATTTAATTATAATAGAAAATCACCACATACTCACAAAACCAAAAATGACAACTCAATTGAATGCAAAGACCATAATCAAACTCTAGGGTCAAAATCACAAATTCAGATCACTTGACGAATTTAGATGGGTAAACTAACTCAGATACTTGTCTTACTTTCTAGGATAATTGGCTTAGGGTTTAGGATTTGGACTCGAGAGTTATCTCCCCACTTATACCATTGAAATACTGTGATAGGGTATGCTCATCCTAACAATTCAAGGAAGTTGATACCTAGTACCTACAATCTACATAAAATCTACACATGTACAAACACAATATTCTAAACTAAACAAGCAATAGTAGGAAGTGGTTCATCGTGTAGATCCCGACTAGCAGGTGACTACGACTCCCTTCCTCAACCACATCAGAAATGTCAAACATAAAGAAAATATATGCACACACACCATACACATGCAAGTATGGGGTAAGTATCCCTAGAAACCACATAAAAATCGTTCGTTTAACTAACATCATTCAATAACTAAAATAACTGGCACTAAGTACCTAACATACATATACATATACATATACATATACATATACATATACATATACATATACATATATATATATATATGAAATACAACTAATCATTTTCGATAATCTAGCACTACTAATCATAAAACATAATAATATTATAGGCCTAAAAGAATCCAATTAAAACAAATCAGAAAAGTCAAGTAGGGGTAGGCATTACATACAACTTCTTCAGTTGTACTTGCCCACCATGCATTTCCCTTCTCATTTATGACTCTATTCATCCTAAGACATAATAGGTCATCCAATTCCTTGGCTTATTCCTCTTTATTCTTCAACTTATCATTTCTACCCAGGGCATAAGGGAAGAGTCCAACTATTTTACTCTTATATTTTGCAAGATAATTAATGATTCTCCTTTGTAATGTATGTCTTTATCATCAAACTTGAAGAGATCATTAGTCAAGTCATAAGTCTTTTCTATATGCTCACAAGATAAACTACTAACTCAAAAACATATAAAAGCAACATCTTTGTCCCTCTTGTTTCATTTATTGACAATTTACTTTAGAGCATCATCATTTTCATTTAGCTCATTCCATATATTTATTACCATTGCTAATTGTTCGTAAAATGTTGGCCAATCAATTTTATCTACTAAATACATGATTTCTTTCCTCAATCTATCCTTGTATTGAATATCCAAGTCTGTATGCAATGCCCATGGTTTTCTTTTTTCTTCTTCAAAATCCTCTACAGTATAATACTGAGGTCTCTATGGCATGTCTGGAATTTCAATTGGAAGAGTGGATTTAAAAGGCTCCACTAGTGGATGAGGATAAGTGATTCTGGGCCTAGTAGACTATCCTTGGAGCCCTTTGAACTTATTTTCTAGTTCGATTCTCTTTTGTACTTCTTTATTATAGGCAGCCAAAACTTTTTCATATTTTTCTTGTAATTCTAATCTTTCCCTTTTATCCCTTAGGGTTGTGGCTAGGGTGAGGTTGGCTCTATGGCTTCTTCACTTGGAGTATCCTCCACCCTTTTTACGATCAATTTTCCTATCAAATTAGTATCATCAGGTTGAGAGGAGCTATCTTTGGATCCTTTTCTCATAGACCATATAACTAATAAAGCATGATCTTCACTAAATTTGGCACCTTTTAGCTCCTTTTTCATTTTTTCATCTATATTTAATTTCTTAGTAATAGAGTTAAAAATCATTGCATCTATAATGTTTTAGTTTGGTAGAAGCAAGATCCCAGATGATTTTATAATTTTCCTTCCCTCCTCAGAGGTTAGGCTCTAAAACTCTTGCATCATTTCCTCTTTTATTTAATTCTGTAGAGCTACCTCTTCCATCTTAGGATGCTTTGTTTTCATCTTATTACATATCTCTTCAAATAATCCAATATTGGTCCTTTGTGCAAACTAGTAGAAAGCTCTAGATTTAATGAAGCTATCATCAAAAAGAAATTCTTAACTAGCTTTTTCTACCACAAGGTCTAATTCACTTCCTCTGTAATCATCAATAGTTAACTCAAGGCTTGCATGGGAGGTTCTTGAGGATTCCCCTCTTCTAATTCTATAGCAGTAATAAAGACTCCCCCTTGGGATTCCAATTCCTCCATTTTCTCCTCAATGAGTTGTTCATCACCTATATGTAGTGGGGACTAAGTGGGTGAATACTCTTTTACTTGGGGCACCTATCTCTCTTCTATCTTCTACCTCTTAAGCATTGGCCCATTAGGCCTTTCTTCCAAAATAGTACTGGTGGATCCAATTATCTATTTACCCTTTTCAATTGCAAACCTTTTATTTTGAATGATATTATAACCAAGTCTCCTCTGAATAACTAGCTGCCCTGATCCTACTATAGGGGTAAAAGATAACTTTTTCATGAATTCTCATGCCTTATTAGGAAAAGAATTAATAAATAATAATTTCTTCTCGTTCATAGCCTCCATAATCTCTAGAAAAGTGATCACCAACTTATTTATTTTATCTGCCTCTATCTTGGCATCCTTTAGAGGCTAATTATCCTTATCAAAACAATTAATGAATTCCAAAACCCTAGAGTAAACTCTCCATTTCTCTTTCTTAATCTCTTGTTCTCTAATTTTGTCCTCAAGGAAATAGGGTTGATGCTTCTTGGCACCCATTTTGGCCCTCTATCTAAATATATCAAAGAATCCATCACTATCATTGAAACAAACATGAGAAATAGCAATTTTATATTGATCTAAAAATTTATACAAAAAAAACCAACCACCCTTGGTGATTATGAACTGGTGAGAAACTATGAAAGATGGAAAAATTGAGCCTCTAGATTGGCCAGTCAATTGAAATCCATACACTCTAATAATTATAAATATAGGGTAGGCTATGATGTCTTCCCAATTGTGGAACACCTCCAAACTAGTAGGGTTGTCCATAGGCCTGATAAAATCTAGTAGTGCCTTAGGAATTCTAGGATTATCCCTTAATATGAGGTTTCTCAACCTGGGTGCAAAGTACCTATCAAATATCACAAAGCTAGCCTATTCTTCATCCCAGGTCATATATACACTCCATAACTGGACTGGTAGAGCTTCTCCCTCATATTCTCTATTTAACACCATTTCCTTTTCAAAGTAACCCCTTTAAGCAAGAACATATGCATCAATAAGGAATAAAGGTCCAATTTTTTCTCAACTTTGGTCTTTGCAATTCCAATCAGACCTATGTGAATTTACTCTGCTAAATAAGATGCAAAATCAAAGATGATATCCACACTGAAAGAAGAGATCTATGTCATCATATACATGAACTTTATTGGCATAAAATCTTGTTCATCTTCACCAAAAACCCTACATAAAGTCATGTAAATATCAATGGCCTTGGTATTGAAAAACTGCTTCTTAAAAGGCTCTATATTTGATGTTTTTACAAAGGTCAAATTGCTAATTGTGGCTAGGTGTCCTCTCAATGCACCTTGTCTAACTTGATCCTTTCTAGAAAAATACTCCTTTTCCAATCCCTAAAAGCCAATAATCTCATGGTAATTTGTGATTGGCTCCAACCTGAAAACCTCTCAAATCTCTTCTAGAGTGATTTTTATCAGACACTCCCCATCTATTCTTCTCACCATCCTTGTTATTGGGTCATAATTTAGGGCTATAGCTATGAGAAGGTTTGAATCCATGAAAACCCTAGGGACTACGTACTAGATTTCCTAAATCAAAGTTCCAAATATTTCCATGGGGGGCAAATAGTTTCCTCTTTGAGAACCATTTATTGAACAATTAGAGCCCTATTTTAGAGGTTATAGCATCCCTAGTCCGATTCTGCTTGTCATACAAACCCTCTACAATTTGGAGGCTAGGGTTTACAAGAATCATCTTTTTAATCTGGGTTGACTCATTTGTGGATTAACTTAATTATTCAAGGAGATCCTCATGGATATTCCTACTAGCATACTCTTTTTTCCCTAAGAAACCCTTCTTTGGAGATAGGTTTGATAAAAATGCAGAATACTAGAATGCTTTGAATTAATAAGTGGACTAAGATACTTGGCTCTCTATTTTCTTCTTTTTGAATTCTACAGTGAATCAATGGTATAGCAAATTCTTTATGATTTGAGTAGGCACAAAATAGTTCTTCAATAGGTTCTTACTTCTCAAAAAATTAGAAATGCATTTGCATGAAGAAAATCTTTGAATTATGCCCTATATTCCTAGTTTTACTTCACATGGGGATCCTTAATTCTCATAAATGGATCATAGAGAAATAGGGTGGTAGCACCTTTCAATTTTGAAAACAAGTTGTTGATTTTTAAAAACTTTGATGATTGAGGAATAAAACCTTTAATGACTCAACTTCAACCCTCTAAGTTGGTAGTTAATCTAATTGAATCCTTCCACATAAGCTTCTTCTTTCACTACTAGAAACTTACATTGGACCCACTTGTGTCTCTAGACATGTTTCATGCTCTCACTATGTCACAAAGGGTAAAAGTCAAGCAACTTCCATTGGCAACATAGCAACCATCATTGATGTTCCTTGCATCAGATGGTTAGAAATTTATGATTATTTCATTGTAAATATGGTGGGCCCACACCATTTCCTTTTGGTTTCTATGTTGCCAAGGATAAAGTTATTGCAACTTCCCATGGTGACAAGGTGACCACTATTGATCTTGAGGAGATCTGATGGTGCAAATCAATAGTACATTTCCTTTAGTGTGAATCCTTTGTGGTTTTTGACATTCTAACAAACTATCATGCTGACAAGGCCACTAGTGACATGGAAAATACAACTCCATCTTCAAAGGTTGGTCCTGCCACATGCCCACATGGTGGGTGGTCGCTATGTCACCAAGGGTAAAAACCTTGTGGTTTCCCATGGTGACAAGGTGATCACTGTCAATCATAGGAAGATCTGATGGTGTGGACAATTCACTTTATAACCTTGTTCCTTTATTGGCTAGGTCTTGTGGGCCAATATCACTTGGCTGCTATGTCACTAGTAATAAAAGGCATGCAATTTATTATAGCAAAATAGTGACCACTGTCAATCTTGAGGAGATCTGATGCTATGGTATTTCCTTGAATTTTTCAAAAAGAAACATAAACCCATGAAAAAACAAAGATAAAATCATGGGTTGAAATTATTTCATGAACTTTAGGATATATTTAAATAATGCGAACAACCTTTTAAAAGGTTCCTAGAAATAGAAAGGGGAAATTTAAAATGATTTCTCCCATGCATTTTAATTTGAAAAGGCACACAACCTAAAAGCTTTTTAAGGAAAAATTTAGTGAAACAAAAAAATAGGGTTATTCTAGGGTTAACAAGGCTAAAAGTACCAAATCCTAATTCTCATAAAAAGAACTTGGAACATTCACTTAGAGATATATTCAGATAGACTTATAGTGAAAACAAGACTAACACGAGTGAAGTACATCTTTATGGCCATCAAGGCATGCAAAGTGGTAATATGAAGATGTGTGTGTAAGAAATATGTTGAGAACCTTTTTACCTAAATATGTGATAAGTTTTTTGGCTATCCAAGAGCTAAGAACCATGTATAAGATGGAGGTGTTGCTCAATACCTTGATAGGCAAGTTCATTGCATTTGAACTTAGAAATGATGATAACAATCAACCATCTAAGGTTGAGATTGCATTAAAGGCCTCATTTATTCCAAGTACAATAAAAAGAGGGAGAGAAGTATAAATCTCATCCACACATAGAAAAGAGTTAGAGAGTTTGTAGACAAAAGAGGTCGAACAAGAAGAATTAGAGGCCTTATTTGTAAAGAGAATGGTCAAAGGAAAAGGAAAGTACAAAGGTAAGCCTCCTTTCAAATGCTTCAACTAAAAAAAAGGTAGGACACTATGTAACTAGATTCTAAGAGCTATTCAAAAAGGGGACCAACAAGTGGAGGGAAAACGACAACTAGAAAGGTTCCCATAAGAAGTGGTCCAAGGTGAAAGAAAATAAGTGGTGTTACATCATTGAAGAAGGTGTGACTAATGAAGAGTCACCTAGTGATGAGGAAGGGAATGTGGATGAAGTATCCTTTATTACCATGATAGAAGAAAGGGTTGAGAGCCCTAATAACAAGCTCCAGTATCCACAAAAACTAGATAATAGACAGTGGTTGTTCACACCACATGCTAGGAGATAGGAGCAAGTTTCATAAGGTTGAAGCCTATGACAGAGGAATGAGACTACTACATGTGAAGATGTGTATTTAGTAGAAGAAATAAAATATGATCTATTGAGTGTAGCCCGAGTAATTGACAAAAGCTACAAGTTCAAGTTCAACATAGGCTCTTGCAAAATATTTAACAAGACAAGCAAGGTACTAGCCACAGGAGAAAAAATAAAAGGTAATCTCTTTTACCTCAATATTTTTGGTAATGTATATATGGTAGCTAGTAGTGATAAAAATTGGTTATGGTATAGGAGATTATGTTGTGTTAAGTTTGAAAGGATTTTCAAAGTAAGAATGAAGAACTATATAAGGGGCTTGTCTGGTCATCTTATTACTTTAATAACAAAGGATTGGACATCCTTTCATAGTGATTCCATCATTAGACAACATAATGTGTTTACTCAAGATAGTACATTAACTTCATTTAATTTTTCAACCTAGGAGCATAAACTTGAGAGGATGATTACAAAGTCTATGCTCTAATTCTCCTTGAAGTCATTACAACTAATGTGAAGGAAATGCTAAAGGAATTCTATGGTAGTAACTAAAACAACAACTTAACTTAAATCTTGAAAGTAATGCTACAAGAGTAAACCTATTTATTCACCTATGCTATAGGAACAATTCATTGATTCTATTATCAATGGTTGCAAGAAAAACATAATTCTATCTTGTAAAGAAATAAACAAGGAAATGAAATCTATTCTAACATAATAGTTCACTCACCAAGTGGGCCCCCTTGGATGAGTGAATAGTAAAGAAAATCAAGATAAGGGAAATAGGCTTAAGCTACTCATTGTATTTATTCATGGTGAAGGAATTACACTTGAATAAAAACTGAATCACACTCGACTACTATGAAAATAAACTTGTCTTCTTCTTTTTCAAAAACTTCTTTTGAAGCTGCAAAAGACATTATTTAAAAGGAAACTACAACTACTTACTAACTCTATGATCACTTCATTAATGACGATCAATTATAGAATCATAAAGTTTAAAAATGATTGCCATTAACCATGAACAAATCATCTAGGAATATAATAGGTTGTGGAATCTACATTCGTGCATTGTTCCAATAGAAAGCATATAATGACTTGCTCCACTTATCATGATTTAGCAATTCAATTGGTTCTGAATTTAATGTTGACATGTTGACTATTGAATATATGTGGCAAGTACCTAAAAAGTATTTAATATGCACACCACTTTCACATACATATATTTATTTTATCATCCATATTAGAAAATGTGTAAGTTAAAATTGCCACTCTTGCAAATTCTATGGATATAGGAGGAAAAATACCCAATACATAGCATAAATGAGGAAACATTTATCAACATGTAACATCACTTCATTATACCATTTTTATCCATAGATTCAGGAAATTATAGCATATTTGAACTATTCATACTTCTACTTAATGTCTCACCATATATAGAACATATACATGAAAACATAAGTTCATTTTGTTAAAATGATAAAGTAATGATTATTTCTACAAGATAACTTCTTAAAAACAAGATAAAAGGATCTTAAAACAATGGTCTTTTAGAGGCCCATCATTCCCCCAATTGAGCTATTTCTGGTCCCTAGCAACCATGAAGTTTCTTATTCTGGCCCAAACTCTCTAATCACTAGTTGTCTTCTCCCCTAGCTCATTCTTAACATAGTGAAAGTACCCATAATTTTCCTTGAGCCTTCTACATCACCAAACTTCTATTGTCATATCATAATTCTCTGCATTTTCATTTATTGCTAGCAGTGGTTGTAATATAATAGGGGGTTGATACTTTAATGGAAACTGATATTTGCACTAATTCCTTCCCAAATCAATATACCATAGAATCCTAATAGTAGAAGGAGTTAACTTTTGAGGAGAGTGGGGTTCTCTTACCCTCAAGTCATGTGGCATCCATGTCCACCTTTTTCTTGAAGAAATAATAGTTTTCTTAACATCATGAGAGGAGTGTTGTTCCCAATTTGCAAAAGCTTGCTCTCTAACTAAGCATACTTTATTAGCTCTAGCAGGGTTTCCTAGAATAGAAATCCAATCCAGAAAGGTTCGTCTATAGTGTTCAATTTTTGGTCTCATGAGAAGAGCTACTATCATTTCACTATTCCTATAAGGTTTAACTTGATGTTCCCTACTTATCTCATTCTACATCCAAGACATCACTACTCTCAACTACACATCCCCTATATACAAGAGTAAGTTCCACTCTATGTTATTAGGCACTACTAAATTATGGAGATACAATTCACAAAATAGATTCTTGTAAGGCATTAGAACAAATTGGAATTCATCATAAAACTCATTTGGAGTTGTAATAGAGGGATTGAGCCCTTCCACAATTCTAGACAACTTAAAATTTACAAGTTGCTCTTTGAGAAACAATGCATACATTGGTGATGGTGATCTGCAATCCATCAGTTCAGGAGTCAATCCTATAATTTTTTCAACCCTCCTTTTTAAAACTTCATTCATGTCTGACCTCTATATCAATTGATAGCTATTTTCATTAATAACATGTTCCAATTTTTCTTTTTGCAACTTCCATTGAGCTCTTTCCCATAAAAATCATTGAAACAAATTGATTCTTGTAGACAAAGGTGTGGAAAAATTGGGTGGTGGCAATAGTTCTTTGTTAATAATGTCTATCCATTCAGATGTCACATGAGGAATTTTTTTGACACATTGTGGTGTGGAAAATTCTCCTTCTCTTATGATAATTGTTGTCACCACATTCTCTTCTTTACTAGATCCAACTACTACTATGGCTAGTATATCTAGCCCATCCCGATTGGGCTTTTCCATTACTTCTTCAACAATTTCTTGCCTGAATTCTAGATAGTCCTCGGAAGGAAGATCTTTTGGATTCTCACCAATATCCTGCATAATAGGGCTTTCTTCAAATTCCTAAAATTGTTCAAGCTCATTTGGCTCCTTATCATTATTAACAATTGCATAGTTAACACTAAGGTCAACTTCAAGTTATGGACTTTGATTATTACCCTCATTATCAGTAGCTATGTTTTGTTGCAATTTTTCCTCTAAAGAGGACTCCTCAACCTCAGAAGATTCTAAGTTAACCACTAGAATAGAGGCTTTAGTAACCTTATTTCCCTCAGAAAGCCTCACACTTCACCTTGTAGGAGGTTTAGATAGGCATGGAGGATTCTTCCATTTCCTCTTGCTTGTAGACATTTTGATAGTAGGTGCTTTAGGAGGTTTTTTAGAAACTTCCTCTTCTTGCGAGTATAGGGTTTCATTATCATTAATTTTATCATCAGGTTCCATGGCTTTAACTTTTCCCTCCTTAATAGTAAACCTAGTCTTAACAAATGATGGGGCCTTGGGGGTACTTGTAGCTTCCCTATTTTTTATTTTCTTTTGGCTAGAGATAGAGGCATTAGCTTTATAAATTCTCTTCTTAGCTACTCTAGAACTAGAGGGAGAGGCTTCAACAACATTTTTAGTCTTGGGAATGACCTTACAAAAATTGATAGATATCTTTTTCATTCATCCAACCCCTTTGCCTCTAGGGCCAACCAACCTAGGCTATACCTTTTTTAACTGCAAGAACTCTTCTCATGTTCCAATTGATTGTTTGTTCAATTCTCTTTCAACAACTAATTTTATCAAGAAATTATGGGAGACAGACTAATCCTTTCCTTATTGTACTAAAGAAGCTTTCTTCTTGATAATGTTAAATAGGAAATTAGGAAGATTTACCTATCAATATTATTGTTGCAGATAAGCCAAAATCTTGAAATATAGGGCATGCAAGTATTTGTAATGACCTTCACAAGTGAAGTATTTAATGATGAATATTGCTAGCAAGATAAACTCCAATGACAATGATAGTCTAGAGGTACCTTGCTTCTTGTTAATATCTAATGGAGGGTTAAAATGCACATTGAACTGTGCCCTAGTTGTTCATAGGTCAAAATATTTTTTGCAATTTTCTCCTTCCTAAGGTAACATAGTGGCTTTGGCTACCACTTCTTTTGTAGATTCAATTCTGAGGGCCTTAACCATTGCAAAAACTTCATGCAGGGTGGTCAAAAATTAAAGGGAAACCTCCTCATCAAGTCCCTTAAGACTGAGGTAGTAATTTAACCATCCCCTTCTCTAGAACATTTCATAACTACTTGCATCACCCAATAAAACTCTATGATCAATTTGTTCATACCTCTGGAGACCACCATCCATTGTTACTCATAGAAAATTTTTGACAAGATCATGGCATTTTCCAAAGTTCAAAAATGGTTAGTTAATGGAATTTGCAATATTATGGCACTAGATAGAGAAAACAATATAATTTCACTTTTTACTTCATAAATGTTTTTAGTGTACGCAGTCTCAAGATATCCTTCCTTACATCTAGTCTCATAATTTTCACTCGTGTACAAGTCTATCACCCTGAACACATTGCCAATTATCATTAAAGGTTAAGCTTAATTTAAATTTCCTTAACTTCCTTAATGATGCAATCACATAAGGATAGGTCATCAATGTATGACAAAAAACATTACATAAGATAATAACTTTTAAAGTTTACATTTGATTTGAAGTTTTTGAAAAAATAAATATCCCCCCCAAAATAAGTTCAGGCATGGACCCCATCAGGCCAAGAAATGCAAGAGGAATTAAGTTAAACAACACAAATTTCTAAATAAAGAGTGATTAAATAAAATATATGCAAGAGTATGTGACACAGACTTGGTAGGTGCTACAGGAAAGAGTTCTAAGAAAGATCATCAGAAATGATGGAGTGATGGAATGGGGTGGAAGGATGGAAAAGAGAGAAGGTGAGATGAGATGCAATATGGAGAAATTTCTTTCAAGAAGAAAGTATTTATTATGAAAAGCTTCAAAGAATTCAAGATTTGGTAGCATTCAAGGTAGAAGACCCAGATTGTTTGGATGTAGGAATGAGGATATCTTCGGTATGCTGAAACTACTACAAGAACTCCCCACGACTTACTAGTTTTTTATAGAGCTTCAGGTGATGCCCTTTGACAAGTAACTTTAATCTAGTAGGATCAATGGTGGATAGTTGGACCACTCCATTTGGGAATACAACAACAATTTCATATGGTCCTAACTAGTGAGTTTGAAACTTTCCTGGAGTGTGCTGATACTTAGAATCATAAAGAAGCACCCAATCTCCTATACAAAATATTTTATCTTTGATAAACTTATCATGCCATTGTTTCCATTGATGTTGAATGAGTTTGGTGTTGTTTAATGCATCTTTTCCCAATTCATCAAGATCATTTAAACATAGGATTCTGTCATGTTGTGTAATAGTGAGTTCCATACCAAGTTCCAAAGCGGTCTGTAATGTTTTACATTCAAATTCTACAGGCATTACAACTGACCTACCATAGATGAGCTCTAAAGGAGTAAAACCTATGGTAGATTTCCAAGTGGTTCTATAAGCCCAAAGAGCTTTAGAAATATGTATGGCCCAATCCTTCCTATGAAGTGCTACTATTTTGGCGAGAATGGCTTCCAACTCTCTTTTGGTAACTTCTACTTGGCCATTAGCTTGTGGGTGATAAGGTAATGATTTACCATGCTGGATAGTATATTCTCAAATGACAGTAGCTATTAAATTGGATGTAAACTGAGCTCCTTGGTCAGATGTTGACTCCTTGGGAACTCCACATTGTGTAAAGATGGATTCATACAAGAACTTTGTAACATTGCTATCTCTTTGGGTGTTTCATGGGTTTGGCCTCTGCCCACTTAGTTACATAATTAGTGCAAACTAAGATATAGGATTTACCTTGTGAATAGGGTTCAATAGGGCCTACAAAGTCAATCCCCCATTTATCAAAGGGTGCAACAACTACTTGAGGCTATAGGGGCATTTCATTAGATTTAGTATGTCTTCCCATACATTGACACTTATCACATTTCTTGGTGTATCTAGCTACATCCTTGTGTAAACTTTGCCAATAGTACCTAGTTTTCAATATTTTAAAGGATGTCCTTTTGGCTAAAAAATGACCTCCATAGGGTTCATCATGGCATGTTCTCAAGATATCACATTTTCCATCTTCTATGATGCACCGACACATTACTTGATTAGGGCTGGTATAAAAATAAATCTAGTAATCCAAGAATAATTAAAACTCTTTTTTGAGAGTAACTTCATTTCTTTGGTAGTGGGCTAGCATCTTTCCTGTGGTGAGGTAATTTGCAATATCTACATTTAATGGATTTTGTGTTGATAAAAAAATGTGTTCATCTGGAAAACTATTGTCAATGACTATAGGATCATCAGGGACATACAACTGAGAGAGAAAGTTAGCTACCACGTTGGCCTTGCCAATTTTATCTATTATGGTGATATCAAATTCTTGTATAACTAACAACTAGTGAGCTAATTTTTTTGATATTTTAGGTTTATTCATCAAATACTTTATAGCAGAGTGATCAATACGAACAAATATTTCATATCTAGTAACATAGTGTCTGAATTTATTGAATGTATAAATAACTGCAAGTAATTTTTTTCAGTAACTATGTAGTTAAATTATGCACCTTACAAATTTTTACTGATGAAATAAATGGCATGTTCAACTGAGTCTACCTTTTGGCCTAACACTACACTTATAGCATAGTTTGAGGCATCTATATGGATGTGAAAAGGTAGTCCCCAATCAAGTCCTCTTAAAATTGGTGTTGTGGTAAGGACTTCTTTAAGCTATAGAAAAGATGTAGCACATGCAGAGTCCTAGGAAATTTTGGAATCCTTTTCTAACAAGTTATAAAGGGGTGTTGCAAGTTGACTAAAATTCTTGATGAATCTTCTATAATATGAAACATGTCCTAGGAAACTTTGGACATCCTTTTGCTTCTCTAGCGTAGGCAAGGTACTAATGACTTCAATCTTGGCAAGATCCACTTGGATGCCTTTGGATGAAATGAAATGACCCAGTACTACTCCTTCTTCTATCATCATAAAACATTTTTCACTATTTAAGGAAAGGTTATAGTCTTGGCATCTCTTGAGCATTATCTCTAAGTTGCCATTTGTTTCCTTAAAATTAGTCCCATAAACAATGAAATCATCCATGTAGATCTCCATACATTCTACATATATATCTAAAAAGATACTTATGATAGCTTGTTGGAATGTGGCTAGGGCATTATAGAGGCCAAAGGGTAAGACTAAGTAGGCAAAGGTACCCCATGGGCATGTGAATTTTTTTTTCTTGATCCTCTAGAGCTAATTGTATCTGATTGTAACCACTAAAACCATCCAGAAAAGAAAAATATTTCTTGTCATCTAAGTTGTCAAGAACTTCATCTATAAATGGTAAGGGAAAGTGGTCTTTCTTAGTGGCTAAATTGAGCTCCCTATAATTTACACAAACTCTCCATTTTCCTCCCTTCTTTGGTACAATAACTAGGGGTGACACCCATTGGCTATCAGAGATGGGGTAGATAAAATCAACACTCAATAATTTTTGCAGTTCATTTTAAACTATATCCTTTAAAATAGGGTTAACTATCCTTTGAGGTTGTCAGATAGGTTTAAAATTAGGACTGATGTAAATGTTGTAAGTACAAAGCATAGGGTCTAGTCCTTTCGTGTCCATGTAGTCCCAAGAAAATGCTTTTTGATTTTCTTGTAGTAACTACAACATAATTTTTTGATGGGAAGGTGATAAAGCATTATTTACGTTCATCTCCTTTTTTGGACCAACTTTCATCTTAATAACCTTATCTGTCATAAATAATTGGCCAACAAGAGAAGAATCCATCTTATGAGGTAATAAGGAGTGAAGTAATTGGGATTCTTTTGAATGGTGGGGTGTGTTCAAGGGTGGTAATATGGTTTCTAGAATAAATTCTACCTATGGACACACTTGAGCTCCTACTCTATATTCATTCATGATAATGGATGAAATAATCTCATCTTATTCTCGAGAGGCTACAAATGAAACTTGATCTATCATCATTAGTTGGTGATGAAATTTACCTCTAGATCTTCATCACCCAAATCTAGTTAGATTACTTGGTCATCTAATAATAGTGGTTGAGCAAGGGACTATAAGGTCATGTTCTTTGTATGGATACCATTGGATATTGTCATTTTACTAGATTGAAAAGCTATATAGGCATTTTTAGTGGCCAACCATGGTCATCCATAATTTAAAGGAAACCCTCCCATGTTAGCCTTTGGGGAAAGGACAACAAAGTCTACAGGATACTCCCAATAATTCAAGGTGATTATGACATCTTCTATCATCACATCTAGTTTGATAGTGGAACTATCAACAAGCTAAAGTATGGTTGGTGTTTCTCTAAGACCAATGATACACAATCAAGACAATACCTCCTTTTTTATGACATTTATAGATGCTCCTATGTTAACTAAAGAACTTTGGACTTGCATCCCATGAATGGTGATAGTAACCACAATACTCCCAAGGTTAGAATGTTTAGGTACAGTTAATTTTTCCTGCATCAAATCAATTAATTGTCATAAGACATGAATAAATTTTGGGTCCTTCTTCTTTCTTCCTATTTGTTTGATACATGCTTCCTTGATAGCTTTAGTATAGGCAAGGACTTCCTTAATAGCATCAAGTAATGTCATTTGCACTATCATTTTCTTGAGTTTATTAAGCAAATCAATTACTGTGTGGTTTTCTACAAGTTGACCTTGTTCTAGAAACCTATGTGGAAATGGGGTTTCTTTGGCTATAGGAGAGGTTTGTGGATTTGACACATCTACCTATTTAGTCAGGGAATCCTCAACTTCAATTATTATAGGTTTTTGGGGCGAACGAAGAGTAATACCTAACCTTAAATGGATATCATTTAAGGAACTAGCATAGCTTTTCTTTTGTGCTAGTTGTTTGGTATTGTTGGGATTAGGATTAGGTTGAACTGGTAGTTGAGCCTACTTGGGAGGAGCGTTAGTGTTTGTAGGAGGAGAAATTAGAGCCTACTGCTAAGGTGGTGGCATTAGAGCTTGCTGACTAGGTTGGGTATTATAATTTTAGTTTTGTTGCCAACCCTATTGAGGTTGCTGCCAACCTTGCTAAGGTTGTTGCCAACGTTGTTGAGGTTGTTGTCAACCTTACAGAGGTTGTTGCCTACTATTATTATTTTCGCTAAAACCATTATTTTTCCATTGATTGTTACTATTATAATTTTGAAGAGGATCTTGTGGCATAATTTATCTTTGAGCCTATGGTCTTCATTAAGAAACATAGAGCACTTCCCTATATTCATCAATGGATTTAAACTCAATAGGCATTGGTTGTGTCTCTAGGCTTGCAACAAACTTGCATCTACAGTTTCTTTTCTTTTCCCTACAATGTGGATAGAATTCAGCTAACATGGCATCAACTTCATCCTTTTTTCCTTTTATCATGCATGGTATCTAGGTAAGTGGATACATTATTAATGATGTATTGTTTGAAATCTGATAGTAAATTAGATAGTTCCATCTTTGATACTCCTGAACTGCCATTAGACTTATGTGGTAGATCTCAAAGTCCCCTACCTTTCTTCATAGTGGCTCTAGAATAATTCAGACATATACTCTATATATTAGTCCAATTTTTTTGAGTGATATCTTGTCTTGCCATTAAATCTAGAGCTTTGATACTCCCATCATTTATACCTCTCAAGAAAATGTATTTTTATTCATTTAGTTGATTTTTTGTATTACCCTACAGGTTGAACATGAATTGTGAAACATAGTCTTCCAAGGTTTCATCATCCTTTTGGGACATTTTGAAAATGTCATACCCTTTCAAATCTCAACCCTTGCAGTATTCTTTGTACTTTGTTAGAAACTAATTTCTCATTGTAGGCCAATATACTACAACATTGGCACCTAGCCCCATGAACCATCATAGAGAAGCTTCCTTTAAGGTGGATGGAAAAAACTTTAGCTTATGAGCATTAGTTGTATAATCATAACTTTTACAAAGGATATCAAACTCAAAGAGAAAGGTTTTAGGGTCTTTAGTAATTAGGCCATAGAACTTTCGAAGTGTAGTAGAAGGTATGTTCTTCAAGTTTTTATTACCTTGATGATGAGGAATAGGAAAGGGAAATGTATGTTGAGGTTGAGCCATTCTAGGAGGAGGACCTAGCGGTGGTGGTTGATAGATAATAAGGGCAAGCGAATTATCTTGGTATTCATGTTTAGAAAAGAAATAATTCAAATGCAAGGATTTTCCAAAGGATGAGGGTATCCATTCTTGAGTAGCAATGAATAGACTTTCAAAAGGTTCTTCTTCTTCATTCTCACTGTGAGGTTCTTTAGGCTTAGGATTAAAAATGTCTTCCTAAATATCATGAAGAAGAAATCTCCCAAGAGGGTCTCTTCTTCTATGCATGCAAAATAATGCAAAATTTAAACTAACATAATGAATTTAGGGTTGAAATAGATTAACACCTCCTAGGAAATGATGCAAAAAAATATCCAGTCATCTTATTACTTTAATAACAAAGGTCTAGACATCCTTTCACAGTGATTCCATGGTCAGATAACATCATGTGTTTAGTTAAAATAGTATACTAACTTCATTTAATTTATCAACTTGGGAGAGTAAAATTGAGAGGATGACTACAAAGTCTATGCTCCAATTCTCCTTCAAGTCATTACAACTAATGTGAAGGAAATGCTAAAGGAATTCTATGCTAGCAATTGAAACAACTTAACTTAAAGCTTGAAAGTAAGTTGTAACAACAAACCTATCTATTCACTTATGATATAGGAACAATTCATTGATTTTGTTATTAATGGCTCTAGGAGAAACACAATTCTATCTTGCAAGGAAAAAAACAAGGAAATGAAATCTATTCTAACAAAACAACTCACTCACTAAGGTCCCCCATTGGATGAGTGAATATAAAAGACAATCACGATAAGGGAAATAAACTTGAACTACTCATTCTATTCATTCATGGTGAAGGAATTACACTTGACTAAAAAATGAATCACACTCAACTTCTATGAAATAAACCTATCTTCTTCTTTTTCAAAAAGTACTTTTGAACTACAAAAAATGTTATTTGAAAGGAAACTACAACTACTCCCTAACTCTACAATTGCTCCATTAATGATGATCAATTTTAGGCTCATAAAGTTCGAAAGAGAATAGCCATTAACCATGAATAAATCCCCTAGGAATATAGTAGGTTGTGGAAGCTACATTCCTACATTTTTCCAACAAAAAGCATATAATGACTTGCTCCACTCGTGATGATTCAAGAATCTAGTTAGCTTTGACTTTAACACTAAGGTGTTGACTCTTTAATATCTATGGTAAATACCTGAAAAGAATTTAATGTACACACCACTTCTACATACATATATTCATTTTATCATCAATATTATAAAAGGTGTAAGTTCAAATTACCACTCTTGCAAATTCTATGGATACAAGAGGAAAACTACCCAAGACATAGCATAAATGAAGAAACATTTATTAGCATGCAACATCACTTCATTATACCATTTTTTCCATAGATTCAAGCAATTATATCATATTTGAACTATTCATTCTTTGACTTAATGTCTCATCATATATAGAGAATATACATGAAAATATAAGTTTAGTTTCTTAAAACCATAAAGTCATGATTGTTTCTAAAAGATAACTGCTCAAAATGAGATAAAAAGATCTTAAAATAATGGTCTTTTAGAGGCCCATTAGGGATTACCCCTAAATACTAAACCCAATAATGTGATGTGTAAGAATTATCAACTAGGAAACTTGTCAAGTTCAAGTTTCTCTAGAAAGACATTTACTTTAGAACATGTATTAGATCTAGTGCATACTTACTTGTGTGGTCCTATGAGGACAAATATTGTATCTAGGGATATATACTTTATGTTGTTCATTGATGAATTTTTTAGAATGATGTGGACTATCTATGTGTAAGAAAAATCAAAAGCTTTTCACATGTTCAAAGTATATAAGGAAAAGTTAGAAAGAGAGACTCCTAGAGCATTAAAATGCTTGAGATTAGACCAAGGAGGTGAGTTCACCTTGTAAGAATTCAAAAGTTATGTGGGGAACATGGAACTGGAAGACAAATGTTAGCTCTAAGAACACCACAATAGAATGGTTTTACTAAAAGAAGAAATAGAAAAATCATTGTGCTAGGACATTTAATGATTCAAAATAATGTTGCATAGATCTATTAGAGAGAAGTTGTAAGTAAAACAATGTGCACTTAAAACTAGGTACAAGTAAAGAAAGGGATGATAAAACTCCCTATGAGTTATGGTTTGGGAACACACCATTTGTTGGGTAATTCAAGGTGTTTGAAAGTAGGTGTTATATCAGATGAATACCAAGGGAAGTTTAAGCCTAAGAGTGATGAAAGTATCTTTTTGGAATACTCTACCAAGATAAAATCTTAGGAGTGTCTAAATATTTAGATACAAAAATTGTTGAATCTACTAATATAAAGGTGGATAAATTATCATAGAAAAATGAGGAAGACAACAAAAGGAAATCAAAAGACTACAAAAAATTTGAGCATATCTCATTGAATGACATAATGGAGAGAGTGCCTGATGAGGAAAAACTTGTATAAGTAGTATCAACTCAAATAGAGGAGGCCAAACCTAAGAAAATAGAGAGCAGATGCACTAAAAGGTGAACTGGTACTAGAAAAACACATAAGAAGGCATTTCTCAATAGATCAAATTATTGGAGACAAGGATGTTGGAGAGATCACTAGGAGAAATGTGAGAAAGATGGTATGTCTTCTCTCACATATAGAACCCAAGGCTACAAAAGAATCCCTAAGAGATTGATCAAATAGTGAAAAATGACACATGTACCTTAGTAGCATGACCATATGACATGTACATCATCAGAACAAAGTGGTAATTTCAAAAAAAATTGAAAAAAGATGGAGATGTGGTAAAAAATAAGGCCAAACTTGTCTACAAGGGATACACAAAAGAAGGCATAGATTATGGGGAAATCTTTGCACTAGTAGCCAAACTAGGAGTTAGGATATTCCTAGCAATTGTGGCATGCAAGAACTTCAAGGTATATCAAATGGATATGAAGTCAGCATTCCTAAATAGAGTTCTAGAAGAAGAGGTCTACATCAAGCAAGCTGAGGGGTTTGAGAATGAACAAGGAAAGAATCAGGTTTGTAGGCTAACGAAATTCCTGTATGGACTGAACCAGGCATCAAGAGCATGGTATGAAAGACTAAACTCGTGCTTGATAAAGATTGGGTTTGCAAGAACAAATGATAAATTCAATATATACATGAAGCAAGAAACATAAACAAGTCTTCTAATTACAAAAATCTTTGTGGATGATATTATCTTTGGGGGAGTTGATAAGGTGGGTGCAGAGTTTGTAGAATCCATGAAGAAGGAGTTTGAAATTTCCATGATCAAGGAAATTGAGTTCTTCATCGGACTTCCAATATCCTAGCTAAAAGGAGGCATTTTCATCAGGCATATCAAGTATGTAGAAAAAATACTCAAAACATTTGGCATGGAAGATTTAAGATCTTTAAGCACTCCAATGGAAACTAGTTGCAAATGATCAAAAGAGGATAAAAGCGCTAAAGTGAATGAGACACTTTACTAATCAATGATTGGAAAATTGTATTATGTGGTACATAGTAGGCCAAACATAGAACAAGCAGTAGGGTTAGTGTCCAGATTCTTGGCCAACCCAAAGGAATCACACATGGTAGGTGCAAAGTGAGTTTTCAGGTATCTAAAGTGTACTAAAGAATATGGATTATGGTATACTTGCAAAGGTAGTATTGAACTTAGTGTCATTATAGATGATGATTGGGTAGGACACATCGAAAATAGAAAGAGAACAACTAGAGTTGCATTCTTCCTTAGAGGAATATTGGTAGCTTGGACCAACAAGAAATAGAACTGCATATCACAGTCAACTAAAAAAAGAAAAATGTGTTGTTGTAGCTATGAATAATACTTAAGTTTTTTGGATCAAAAAAATTATTAAAGGAATTCAAGAGAAAATGGAGGAACCAATAGTGATCAGTTATAATAACACAATTGCTATCAATATATCAAAAAATCTAGTCATGCACTTAAAGTCCAAGAACGTATCTATCAAATACTATTTTTTGAGGGAATAAGTGCAAGCAAAAGAGGCTAGGTTGGAACATGTACCAACCAAGGAACAAATAAAAAACATCTTCACTAAACCTCTTCAAAAAGATATGTTTGATTATCTACAAAGAAAGATTAGGGGTCCTACCCTTATTTATCATGAACTAAGCCAAGTAGGAGGGCATCAATCCATGATAGTGACATACAATAAACTCAAAGTAGATTATTGATAAACATGGGACTAATCCATAGGGGAGCAGTCAGAAAAGAAAAAGGAAAGGAAATATGGTCACCTTTATCATTTGTATCAAAGGGGGAGAAATTGAGTGAAAGGAGGAAGATGGGTTGTAGAAGATCAAGCATGAAGAATGAACATGCAATATCTTAGGGGGAGACAATGAAGGAAGGAAACCATGTAGGAAGTGGTAGAAGTGCAAAAATGACTAAGTGTTGTCATCAATGCCAAAGGGGGATATTGCTGGGCTAAAATTATCAAAGATCAATTGATAAGTAGATCAAAAGACTTAGTCATAAATGGTGTTTTCATTGCTAGTAACACTAGAAAAGAGATCTAAAGGGTAGATTAGTATAACTAGTAAATGCACACTAATGTGTGATCCTAATTCAGAAGTGAAGGAAGAAAAGATGAAAATTCAACTGGAAACAATGAAGAAGGTAACCCACTTAGACATAGCATGCCAATTATGCTAAGTGAAGTCCATGCAAGAAAAATGAAGACAAGCTATAGAAATAGAAAATAGAGTAATGAGATGGCTTAGCATAAATAACATGAAGTAGGATATCCATGACTACCTAGTCATAAAGAAGGAAAAGAGTGCACTCAACATCACATTTAATGGTGATAGGAGAAATGATCAAGAAATAGTCAAAAGAATTCAAATTTAAATTATTTCCAATAAATTAAAGTCACCAAAGATACATGGCATATGTGACTCTTGTACAAAAATGCCACAACCTAATAAAAGCAACTCACCACTGTAATGAGTGATTGAGTTGGTAATAGGGAGGGAATTCAAATTTTGAATTCCAAGGCAAAAGAATCCAAGTGAAGAAAAAATAAAAGTATAAAAGAAAACAAAACCAAAAGTAAGAAAGTTAGTTTGCTAAGAAATTTAGCTTAAGAGCCAAAAGAACCAAGATAAAAGAGGAATGTCAAAAAGAAAGGAAGAGTGATCGAGGAAAGATCAATCCTTCAAGGTGATTGTTGTGTCAAGAATAGGAGAGAAAGCTTCAATAGCACAAAGAGTATTGTGTGCCCAAAGTGAAGAAAGTACTTAAGTGATTAGAGACCAAAGTTTTCAAGCCCAAAGAAGGTAGAGCATAGTTGCAAACTGGTTAAGAGAACCAACCTAGGATCTAAACTAAGCTAAGTTTAGTAGCTAAACTATTAGATCATTTTCACTATTGTTTACTTAACTCTATAGTAGAAAATCCCATCAAGGGTAGACCTTAATAGGTTCTTTGTATAAATCCCTTTATAGGGTGACACATTAACTTGTATTTCAAAGTCCTCTAACCAAGATGCTCCTAATAGAGAAAGATACTAATAGATATCATCAAAAGCCCCTAACAAGGTGGCACCTTAGAGTGTCTTTGTAATATTTTAATAGGGATAAACTCTTGACTAAGCACACTTTAGAAGAGTGAAAATTCATAAGGATTGACTCACATACTATGGTTTTTACCCTAGCTAGGTTTCCACAAGATAAATGTTGTGTTATGTGTTGGTAGTTTCATGTGATGTATTTTTTCTTGACCCCAACTGGTTAAGTTATTTCCTACACTAATCTGTAGATAGAAGAGAAATAATATCTATAATGAAAAGTGACAATAGTGAGTGTACCGATTCATCTGCCCCCGCCCTCAGTACACTAACCTATAGTTGGGACCAACAAAAAATGGATCATGTGAGATGGATAGGAGGGTTGAAATAGGTCCCTTTACTTCTCCAAGTGATGAAACAAGGAAAATGACTATTATGTTACTCAAAAATGATAACAATGAACCCAAAAAGAATAAGCTATAAATGTTACATAGTGAGAAGAAACATAATAGGAATGTAGATGTATTAGGTAAAATAATAACGAAAAAGGTACTATTCATCATTTAAATACCACAATCAATGAATTATATATAATTATACACACACACACACACACACCCCACCTAAGGCCAACTAACTTTAAGAATACAAAAACTTTACATAAAACAAATATATCTCTACATACTTTGAGTCAACCAAAATAAATCTAGAAAGAACAACAAAAATTGAATAAGATGAAAGGAGGGGAGAAAATAACATGAAGACCCACCTCAACATACATCCCCAACCATAAATAAAAATCACCAAATAAATGATGGAAAGGAGACACTAAAAAACATGAACTATAGTAGGGACAAGAAAGGGCATTTAGAGAGAACTAATATAGAACAATGGAGAACTACTAGAGAGAGAGAGAGAGAGAGAGAGAGAGAGAGAGAGAGAGAGAGAGCTTAGATAAAAATAGATGCTAAGAAGCATTAATGCTCCAACCTTCATCCCTATTAAGGTTGGATGCATGGATGTGAACTTCAATTGCTTCAATAAGCTTCCTTTTGAAGTAATTGTCTTCTTTGAAAAGTACCTTGGTACTTGGTAGTGAGGGAGTGCTCTACCAATCCATATTAGAGTTCATTCAAGACTACTGAAAACACTATAATCTTTGATTCTAGTGCTAAATGAATGACTTCTCTCTCCTATGTATGGAGCGTCGAATGAGCAAACAATCTTGTAAAGTCTTGAGTCTAGCAAGATATCCTTATGGTCTTTATAAATATTTTGGTAACATTCTAGTAATATACTCTTGGAGTGTTTCCATGTTTTACAAAGTCACAAGTTGGTTTAGAAAATATGACAATGGATCTTGAAGGGGCTCTTCTAAGGTTTATTGTGTTGGTTTTTAAGAAGAAATTAAATGTATATATAGTTATAAATTATTTTTAAGTACGATTTCAGATGACAATCAGAGAGGTTATAACAATTACCTATATTGTACCAACATGGATTTAAATGATATTCATATCAATAGGTAGCTTAACTATTCATATCATGGTAAACATAAATAGTTAGGGTTGAATAAATTTAAAATAATTTGCAACTTAAAAATTTTCTTTGCAAAAGTCATGTTCCATAACGTGTGGTTTCACGTGGGCACAAGTTGACTCCTAAATAATTAAAATGTCAACTATTTTGTAAAACTATAATTATAACATCTATTTGCTTTTGTCACAAAATTCAAAAGGTCTGAGGTGATGTATTGTGCATTCATAACTCATTAAAATATAAAATGATTTAAAATGTAACAAATTTCTAATTTTTATATTTTTCTTAAAAATACATTTATTATGTCTAAAATTCCTATTTACAAAATTTATATGCTTTTAAATATAAATGGAATTGTGCAATTATACTTCAACCTTAAACACCAATATATATATATATATATATATATATATATATAAAGAATCGTTTTAAATTTTTTTAGGAGAAAAAATTCCCCCACACTAAGAAATGTAAAAAATTAGAAGGTTAATGGTTTTGTTGGTCAATAGAATTGTATAACTATTATTACAAATTGCAAGCATGTAGTGCAACCATGACTCTCATTTCCAATCACTCTCGAAAGAAGGATAATAAAGGCATTGAAGTAATGGTATCTTTAATGGAATGTATCATGATTGCAGCTTATTAAAACAAGCGCAAACTTTAAAGGGAGTGGGAATGGAATTCTTCCAAGCTTTATACGAATATAAAGCTGAATTCCTTGCCGTAACCATGTTTAAAGCACGATCCATGATATAAACAAAAGAGAGCAAAGTGCTTGAATGCATTTAACAAGATTAGTGAGGATGCAACTATTGAGGGTCCCATTAGAGCATACTTAGTAATGGAGAATGGTATTAAAGTATCCCTATCATTTCTTCACCGGATTGGAATTTACTTATTAAAGTTGATCCTTCACTTAATCAAGAAGCTGGGATAGAAAGTAGGACTGATTTATCTTTAGTAGATTTCATTATAAACACGGAAGAGTCAATGGTGCATGGGTTTTAATACAAATTTTTACTAATACATCTTATAAGGTCTATGGTCATGCCTTGCTCCTATTATAATTTGAATGGTAAATTATAAAGATAAAAGGTTATAGGTATTATTTAGTGAAGATTTCAAGGAAATTGGTGTTCTTATATTTGATGAGTTTCCTTTAGCTTTTCAAATATAATTGAAGGGCTGATTTGGTTTGTTGCTTTCATTATTATGTAAACATGTTTGGTAATTCAAAATTATAAGAAGTTGGGTTATATTATCTTGTTGATGTCAATTCTAACTCCACTCTAAGTTGTATCTCTTAAGGTGAGATTGTTCATCATATAGAGATCTATCTAATGTGTCTTGCAATAAATAAAATTAAGCATAATATTAAGGTGGAGGAATATGTTCAAGTGTTAAACTAAAAGATTTTTGATTGCTATTAAATATAAAATGAATATATTTAAGTAAAAGTGATAAACCAAGCAGAGAAAAAATAGTAGACAAGTCAGATAATATTTTTCACTAATAAAAACCTTTGAAGTAGAAGTAGATGAAGAGAAAGAGAGGAAGTTTTAAAAATATGAAAAATAATGTAAAAACATCAAACAATCAAAGTTATTAAAAGACATAATACAAGATGGAATTGTTTATCTTGACATAAAAAGTGACATGTTACATGGGGAAAACAACAAAATGACATGCCTTGACGCGTATGACCTTGCAATGTGCATCCATTGGGTATGGGGTCCAATGATGATGTCTTCTACTTTCACTCAAACATAGTTTAATGGACACAAACAACATTCATTAATAGAGGCAAGAGGGGTTGCTGGAAAGAAGAATAGTTAACTGTTGGAAAATGAAAGGTTACACCATACAGTTTGGAAGAAAGGGTAAGAATGGTTGAATTTTGTATTTCAAACTATTTTCTAACACTCATTTTGGGTAGTGGGGAATAGTTTAATAAAAAGAAACATCTTTGAGTTCTTTGAGTAAAAACTCTAATCTCTTGTTTTGTACGTTATTAATGAAAGGTGCTCCCCTTAATACCACAAACACATAACATAAACAAAGAAACAACCACAATTTGTGAGAACAAAATATGGGCTTCTTATTATCTCCACAAATGCAAAATTATAGAATTTTGAAATACAATATGCAAACCCACATGGGTGCTTCCTTACAATAATTTACAAGATAGAGTTGTGACTATCACCCAAACTAGGCCTTCCTTATATAGGAAATTTTACACTACCCAGGAAGGTTATAGACATCAAACCCTAGCCCTTGAAGTTGGTCAACCCTAAAATTACATATAGATTTGGCTCAAAATAATTATGACTTTTATTTTACAATTTTTTGGTGGCCCAACTTTGAAAGACCATAACTTGTGAACCATTGACCTGATTGGCTATTATAACATTCATAATCCTCAGCTTCTACTCTACAGAATCAACGTGGCACAAGCTCTAGTCAACTTCATTTCAGAGCCCATTGGAGCCTCTAAGGCCTTTAAAATTGAGCTTGAAGTTTTTATACCAAAATTACACACTAAAAATTTGCAATAACTTCATGAATACTCATGATATGGCAGTGAACCTCAACTGGCAAGCTAATATATCCAAGATGAAACTCCACCTCTTAAATTAGGAATTTTTTACACTAGTAAATTTTGACCTGTTTTTTGAGGAGTGTTGGTCAATTCTTCGACCACCAATGGTCAAAATATTTTTTCATTATAATTTTGTCAAAGTTTTGATGAAATCTAGGGTTGTCTATTTATCAAAGGATGACCTCATCAAAAACCCAATCTTTGTTATGGAGCAGTGTCAGACCATAACTAGAAAAGGTTAAAACCTTGACAATTAGGAGTGGTTATTGATGAGCTTTCCATGCCATTGATGAAAGGCCTTGTCGAAACATTAAAAAAAATCATCAAAATCCTATGAGATTCTAACAACGTTACCATGTTACTGATGACAACTACAATTGATCGATTGGTTACTAGTTGTTGAAACTTTGATGATAGCCTTAGTTTGCTAAAACAAATTAAAATTCATAAGAATCCTATTTGTTTAGTGATCCAAGGTAATAGGTGACTATCCTGTTGGTGGGATTAGGAGTGCAAGAATTCTTTTTCTTTGTTGATCCAAGGTAAGGCAATTGTCAGTCTATGGAAGTAAGTGTCTCTATTGATTTAAGAGCGGGGCCTCGCTATAGGGATAACTTGACAACTATCTCTATTCTGGAGACTTTGCAAGGAACTTTTTATCCTTCTCATATTTGGCCCAAAATAGATTATACTATGAACAAGTGTCATTATTCTGGAAACTTTCTCTAAAACTTGTTGTTCTTTAACATTTTATCCCAAAATTGGATTTATACCATTGATTTAGGATCATCTAATGGTCATTAAAAGTGGCTATTATATTTTATATGATATAAAATTATGGATGATACATAATAATTTTTATTTTGGTGATGGCTTCGCCAACATAATCTACTCTTTCCACATGATAAATTAAATATTTTTGCCTACAATTTATGAGGCATGTCTTATTAGATGGTCACATTCGCCATTCTATGGTAAAAATTTAAGTCAAGTTATATGTACAAAGTATACTGACTTGACAAGTGTCTCTGTTCTGGGGACTTTCCAAGAAACTTTTTATCCTTTTAATATTTGGCCCAAAATAGATTATACTATGGACAAGTGTCATTATTTCAAAAAAAATCTCTAAAACTTGTTGTTCTTTAACATTTTATCCCAAAAAAAGATTTATAATGTTGATTTAGGATCATCTAATGATCATTAAAAGGGTTATTATATTTTGGATGATATAAAATTACGGTTTCTAGGTATTTTTACTTATGGTCTCCATTAATGACACAAAATTATTTTTATTTTAATAATGACTTCACCAATAGAATTTAATCTATTCAAACAAAAAATTAAATATTATCACCTACAATTTCCAAGGTTTACCTCGATTGATGATCATATTCACCAATATGTGGTAGAAATTAAAATTCACTTATAGGCTAAGTACATTTATTTGACCAGTTTCTCTATTTCGAAGAGTTTCCATGGAACTTTTTATCATTTCTCACTTTGGCCCAAAATAGATTTTATTATTGACACATGTCTTTATTTTGGGAACATTCTCTAAAACTTGGTGTCATTCAAAAGTTCTTCTCGAAATAGGATTTGGGTCATTGAATAAGAACCATCCAGTAGCTCTAAAATTAGGGTTTCTATATATTATATGATACAATATTAAATTAGGATATGTTAATAAAATATTAAATATTATTTCAACTTTCGAGGGTGATACCCCTGAAAACCCTCATGGGGGAGCTGCCCCTCAACCACACCCTGTACTATGATAGGGAGTGCACCAGATTTGCCAACGTTTTATAGAATTTCAACACAATTGAAAAAAAAATACCAATAGAATTACAAAAATTCTACTTTGAGAAAAAAATCAGCAATACAAATTAAATTTTCCCCCCTAAAATAATGTTAGATTCGCCAAAGTTTTATACTTTTTTACAAAGAGGGTTTCTTAAAGTTATCTTGAATCCAAATTAACCCTAATACCATTTGAGGTAGATAGTCAACATTTAGTACATACATTGAATTGGAAGGAGATTAGAGAGAAGACGAGCAGACTGCCTACTTAAGGGAAAAAAAACATATGTGCCAACTTATAATACATGATACAGATCATTATTTTCTATAATAAATAAATGATTTAGGGGTCTTTCCTAAGTCGTTAATAAATCTTTGATGAGAACATTATATGTTAGAAGAATGAATATCTCATACTCAAAAAATAGAGATAATTTTAGTCAACAAACATGACATATAAAGTCACACATGTTATACTCAAACGTACAGGAACTCAATAGGCATCAAAACATCCATCTCTAGTATGGAATAGGGGATCAGATCTACAAAATACCTCTAGGAAGTAAATAGAATTTGACTTTAATAAGAAGATGTTAAGTTCAATCTACAAATGGAGAATACTAATGTGATAATAATAAAATCATTTCTAGAATATTGTTTCCATCTCAAAGCATTTACTTCTACAGTATAAAGTTTAAACTTATATTTGAACTTATACCAATCACTCTATAATTAGCATATATATTTGATATGCTTATATAGTGGATATAAATGACATAGAGACCAACTTTAGGATTATTCTTGGTTTATCTTCTTAGCAACGATGGGTGATATTCTTGGGAGGCTTGAATAAAGATAAATACATGGACAATAGATGAGATTATTTAGAAAAAGACATCAACCAAGGTCTTTGAATAAGTTATAGAATTCTTAAAGAATGAATCAAAATCCTTATATCAGATCAAGCCTTAATGATGATATTAGGAATAAGATTGGTAAGAAATTAATGTAATGTCTCTTAATTCTAGCAGGGGCATTGCATTAAAGAACCTAACAAGTGCAATTATTTTGAAATAAAAAGATTCCACAAACCAAATGGACCCTAAAGGAATGGCCTATGAAAAATGTTCCTTCTAATTTGGAAAATAAATCTCCCTGAGATATGCAAGCTATGTTTTTGTATTTTTCTAGGCTAAAATGATGACTATGAAAAGAAAATAAATATTTTAAATGCAAGATACGAGTTACCTTTGTATGCTAACCACTAGAGAGGTATATGTTCTAAAAAGAGAATGGTTGGGATATGTTTTAGAAATACAAAAATTATTTACAAAAATAGTTCATGAGCAAGAGAGGTATAGGTACATAACGTCCCTCATTCAACACCAAACATGTAACAAAACAACATTATGTAGGAACATTCAAAAAATATTGTGATCGATACTTTTCTTCTAGATTCAAACCATAAATAAATTCAATCCTTACCTAGAATTACCCTCAAAAGATGTGATGTTTTCTTTACCCTACAAGCTCAATATCTCATTCAGTTATGTTGCTCAGTACCCTGTAACCAAATATAGAAAAATCGTGATCAATTAGTGTTACAAAAGATGTTGAAAAAGTTTCAAGATATGTTCCAATTTTATTGCATTGGTGAGTGTGATATATGCATAGTAGGATCTATAGTGTTATAACAACAACTTTAAGAAGACTAAGACTAGCATGTTACCAATATGGTTGCAATTAGCAAAGATCAATTTTAGTGAATGAAGGCATGGCACATATCAACAAAGGAAACAAAATATTACTTTTAATAACATCAAAATGTAGAATGTAGCAATAGTCAAAATAAGGAACTCAATAATAGAACTACAATGTAAATAGTGAAGAATCAGTGTCTGTAGCCACTAAAGCATCCATATGTCTTTTCCTTCTCTCCCTCCCATCCAAAATAAGATTCAACCACTCTAAATCAAGAATGCACATGCAATAGCATTCCATATGCATGGACAATAGGTGGAGCTGAAAAAATGCACCACATTTACATTAATGACCTATATCAAAAATGAAAACATCTTGTGTTTTTCAGCTCCACTTGATGTCCTATGTATATCAATTGAGATTGCATATTGAACTAGGGCCTCCTTTTGCATTGTCTAAAACCAAGAGATTGATATAGTTCACATCTAATACTATCTCCATTAATTTGGTCCACTCAAGCATAACATTTTAATTTTTCTTTGAAACATAAATAGCAAAGGATATCCAAAATTTTAATTGCCTATTTCTCTTGAATATGTTCACTAATAGGATCAACTCACAAATAGAAAACAAAGTGATTGATGCATATGTAGTGAAGAGTTTAAGCATTTCTTCAATTACTTTAGATACCTATGAAATAGAAATAAAAGGAAAACAAATTATCAATATTAATCGAAAGATTCTCAACAAGGTACATAAAGTCATCATAGATTCGAATTACATTCAATGTGCAAGATTTAAAAATGTATAAAGGGTCCATTCCATCCATCTCACAAGTAGATTCAAACCTCTCTCAAATCACTGCCAAGTTGCCAAAGTAAAAGGATAAACCCCTTGAAGCTGAAAAGACT
Source organism: Cupressus sempervirens (assembly GCA_028749045.1). Taxonomy (NCBI): domain Eukaryota; kingdom Viridiplantae; phylum Streptophyta; class Pinopsida; order Cupressales; family Cupressaceae; genus Cupressus; species Cupressus sempervirens. The sequence continues at coordinate 485,728,912 of CM053786.1, forward strand.
ATTAGTTCAAGGATTGGGAAACAAACAAGATAAAAGATATACATGGATTACTTTATAAAGTGGAAGGACATACCTGATAGTGAGGCTACTTGGATCCCTGAAACTGACTTAAAGAAGAGAGGAATCAATTCTCAACTACTTACCCCTACTGTCTAATGACAATTTTTTTCTTTGGGTTGGAAGAATAAATTTTGGGTCATGTATATGGAATAAGGGTTTCTCAACAACCCAAGTGTGTATTTTTACCGAAATGTTTGGTTTATATTGTATTGTGCATTCATAATATTCATTTTCTTTGTCAAACTCTCAAAGAGCTTCCTATGAAATCAAAGCTAGTCAAACAACCACAATATGGTTAGAAGAATGAAGAAAGGTAGACTAAGGTGTAATAAGTTTTGAAACACCATAAGACATGCATTTTTCCTTCATTGGTGGGAAGGAAGATAAAAGTTGTCATGTAGTTGACAACTTTGCAAAAATTGCAAAAAGTTGAAATGTTGTAATGTTGCAACTTTGTGCAATTTTGGAAAATAGGTAGGATGTTTGAAATAATAGTTAGTTTTCACCTTTCTTAAGTTTTAAATAATCTTGAAATCACATATAAGGCTTTTCAAAGGCAGTTGTATGGGCTAGAGACAAAATTTTTCTCAAACTAAATACCAAACTAAGTTTTTGACAATAAAAATGTTGTATTTGCCTATTGTTCCCATATTTTTGTGATTGAATGGAAAATTTTATTGTAAATAGGAGTTAGATATTATTTTTATCATTTTTCTTGTACATGTCTTGTTTTTCCACCATTGAGTTTTGTATATATTCCATTCGATTTTCTAAGTGCTACTAGTTTTTCCTTGCAACTGGACAATTTTTACAAAATGCAGTCTAAATCTTATCACCACAATTGAAAACCCATGAAACCTTTGAGAAAGGAGGTATAATTGGTTTAATTTAAGATACAAAAGGTTAGAGTTAGTAATAGTTAGTTTTCAAACTTTTCCAACAAGTCCTAGGCGAGTTGATGGTCAATCTGGCTAGAGATGAATGAAGAAATGTGCTTGCCAAATGTATAGGAAGCAAGATAATTGCATGATTTATTTTGTAGATGAAAGAGAAGTGAAAGGAGGTCATTACATAGAAAGGATAAGGTTCCACCAATCCATTGAATGGTGTTACAAATTCATTCGATGGATACAACCAAGAAAGGCTTCAAAACCCTTATAAACCCTCCATTTTGGGATTTGTATTGTATGGATAGAGTTGGGAAGTCAAACCTATAAAATCTTGTGCAATATTAGAATGGGTATCCTAAATGGTGAATAGGTTGGTAGGTTGTTAAGAAATTTTGCAAATTAAAGCCCAAAAACCTTGTTTGGAGGGCTATTTGCAAAGGGCTACTAAGAAGTAACCAATCAGTTTAGAAATCGATAGAGAAAGGGAGTTTGGGGTCATTTTGATTGTTCATTCTAGATTAAAAAAACAAGTTGTTTAGACCTCATTGAAATTCCTCTAAGACCTTGACAAGAAAGGATCAAGTTCAAGCAATTTAGGACATAGAAACCATGTTGGGAAAAGAAGGCAATTTTTGGGTGTTGTAAAGGGTCTCATTATAAAGTTGAGAAAAGTGTGTTAGGTGGATTTTGGTGATGACCAAAGGATTCAACTAGAAACATCTACATCAACATGGAAGAAATGATAGTCGTTAGTGACTATGGTGAAGTTCTCCGTCCACTCAATGATGGGACCATATAATAGTGTTTAGTTTTGATAGGTTTTGTTTGAGCTTCACTCGGTTTCGATAATCCTTTCATATTCTCTACTTAACAAGGCCAACCACATGAAGGTGAAATCTCATTTGCCACCCTCCCCAATAATCACTCTAAATTCTCCATTAACAACTAAGTAAATATTTCATCCATTCATTCATTTAAGAACTATATCATTGAATAATTATAAACACATAACATTCATTAATATGACATATAAATTATTATGTATAAACATTCATCAATAATTCATGAACACGTCAATCATTATAATCACATAGTAATATTCAATGACATGACATAAAATTAATCATCAAACAAGGTTTTCAACATTCATTTCTTCTTTTATTTTTGATTTTGTCAAAGATAAAGGCTAATGGGCACATCGTGACTATCTTTGGCCTTCTCTAGTGGCTCTTGTGGTTTTGATCTTATAACTTGAGGCTTCCTCTTCTCTTTTCAAGGACAATGCTAATGCGCCCCTATAATAAGAAATAAATGGGTTTAATTCTAAACTTTTAAAAAATGTTATAAGTATTTCATTAATCTAAAGAACATAACAAGGATTTTTCTTTACCCAATAGCACCACATCATCTACTATCACTTTTTGTAGCCCCAACCTCAGCATGCTCAATATTAACATCATGCTTGACTCTGTCACCATGACTTTCTGCATATTAATAAATTATCAGATAAATGTTACACTAGTTGTAATTTAAGATGTTAAATTTTATTAATAATTATATAATTAATTTTCAATAGAAATTGAATATTTACCTTTATCATTCTGATGCAAATAAGGGCCTTTTTCATGTGTAGGATATGTGCCTCCATCATCATGATTAGGATCTATGCTAGGAGTAGAAGGCTGTAGTAAAATGTCACGTGCATTTTTACCATTGTTCAAAATTAACATTAAATATATTATTTCTCATGAAGTTCTCAATTTTTGTTATTATTCATTGGGCTTATTTACCTATGTGTGAATTGATGCACGATGAAGGGTGCTCACATTAATACCATAAACACATAACATAAACAAAGAAACAACACAATTTGCGAGAAAAAAATATGGGCTTCTTATTATCACTCCAAATTTGGAATTATAGAGTTTAGAATTATAATATGCTAACCCTCATGGGAACCTTCATTATAGTAATATGAAAGAAAAAGCTGTGAACTATCACTCAGAGTTGTCCTAGACAATGTTTGGGTCTTTCTTAAATACACAATTTTATGCCACCCCAGAAGGTTCTAGACATTCAAATTTAATACCTAGGGCCCAAAGACCCTAACAATACATATAGAGTTGGCCAAATACACCTTTCACATTTATTTTAGAAATTTTGGGTAGCCCACCTTTAGAAGTCCATAACTCTCAAACTGTTGCTACAATTGGTTATTATAACTACTTTTCAGAAGCCTCAGCTCCTAATCTATAGGCTCAAATATGTGTAAACACCCATCTATCAAGATTTTGGGCCTCATCTAACATCTCAAAGGCCTTCAAAACTGAGCCTAAAATTTTTATACCAAAATTACACACCAAAAATCTATAATAACTTCACAAATACATATAATTTGGCCATGAAACTCCACTGACAAGTTGATGTATCTAAAATGAACCTTCACCAATCAAATTAAAACATTTCAAGCTCGTATGACTGACTTACTAAGTAGCAAGCCTCCATAGACAACAAATCTACATTAAGACAATCCTTATTGGAACAATTGAAAGGATTTATTTTTGGGTGATCCAAGATTGCTCTTACACCCAGGACGCTCTTGCATCAAACACCCAGGGTAATTTGAGAAGTGACTCCATCACATTTCAAGTATTAAGAGGAAAAAAAAGATGGTTAACCTCTTCCTTTGCTAGCCATGATGAATATTCTACTAGTCTCCCTTTCCATTTGACCAAGTATTCTTCATAAGTCATGTTCCTGTAATTTTGCTAACATGACTATCCAATATTCACTTAATCTATTTTGTAGCTGAACTAGTTGCTGGAATAATCCACTGCACTTCTACAAATTCATCCTCATCACCAACTTCATGGTATTCTATCAAATCTAAAATATTAAATACTAGTGAAATGTTCAATTCAATAGGAAACTCCACTTCATATGTATTTCTAAAATCATGCCTTTTCACTACCTTGCATGGTCCAAACTTCTTCATTTTCAGCTTATTATATGTACCCACTAGAAACCTCTCCTTTCAAAAATGATCCATGACTTTGTCTCCAATTTGAAAATCCTTATACCTCCTTTTAACATTTTCCTTAGTCTTGTACTATGTGTTCATCTTGATAATGTGCTTCCTCACCTCCTCATGGATATTCTTCAAATATTTAGCAAATTCTTCTTCAACACTACATATCTCTTCTTTATCCAATTGCCTCAATTTAGAAGAATTTATGGACTATTCCCATATACAATATGGAATGGTGATTTACTAGTACTCCTATTGACATAATTATTATATGCAAACTTTTCCTATGGTAAACTCAGATCTCATCCTTTTAGTTTATCTCCAACCAAACATTTTAGCAAGTTTCCCAAACTTTGATTCACAAGTTTTGTCTGTCCATTAGTCTGTGGATGATATGATGAACTCAACTTCAAATCTATCTTCATCTTCTTCCATAATGTATGCCAGAAATACCCAAAAAAATTTGTATCTCAATCTAAAGCTATACTCTTTGGTAGACCAAGTAGTCTCACCACTTCTTTGAAAAACAACTCTACCACATGAACAACATCTCTAGTCTTCTTTCAAGGAATGAAATGTGCCATCTTTGAAAACCTATCAACCACTATAGATATAGAATTATGTCCTCGATGAGTCCTTGGTAATCCAAGAACAAAATCCATGTTATCATCCTTCCAGGACTTCTCTAGTATAGGTAATGGCTAATAAAAGCTCATATTCTACTTCACTCCTTTCACCATCTGACATACTTTACAACTCTGTACACACTTCTTGATATCTTTTTGCAACTATGGCCAATAATAGTTCTCAATAGACAAAGCAATGGTTTTATCTCTACCAAAATGTCCAACCAATCCTCCACTATACTTCTCCTTGATGAGATTCTCTCTCATTTAATTTCTTGAAATGTACAACTGGCTTCCTTTAAACAACATACAATCTTGGATTATGAAATCCAACCACTTTTTCCTATTAAGAGTAATATTAACAAGTTCTAGACAAGCCTTCCATGCTTCACCAAATTTAGGATCCTCTAGATATAAATTATTGAGTTCATTGAATCCAATCACCTTGATCTACATCTCTGTCAAAAAAAATTGTATTCTACTAAGAGCATTTGCAACTCAATTAGACTTCCCACTCCTATGTTTCAAAACAAATGTATAACTCTACAAAAACTCAACCCACTTCAAATGTCATTGGTTTAATTTTCCTTGACTATTCAAATATTGTAAAGCTTGATGACCAATATACAAAACAAACTCCTTAAGAAGAAGTTACTATCTCCACTTCTTCAATACTTGAACTATTGCATAAGATTCATGATCATAAATATAATATTTTCTTTTGCATCGTTCTATTTCTCACTGAGATAAGAAATAAGTGTACCTTCTTGGCTCAAAATAGCTTCTATTACAATACCACTGGCATTACAATCTACTTGAAATAGTCTTATTAAATTTAGGAAGTGCTAAAATAGGCTACTCTATAACTTTTTGTTTCAATAGATTAAAACTCTTATCTACTCTTATATTCCACTTAACTTCTTTCCTATTCCATCTCATGGTTTCAGTCAAGGGTCCACAAATAATGTTAAAACCTCTTATGAACTTTTTGTAAAAACTAGTCAGCCCATGAAAAGATATTAATTCTATAGCACTCTTTAGAGTAGGTCATTCATGGATAGCCTTCACTTTCTCCAGGTCCATTTTTAGACCTTCTTCTAAGACCTTAAATCCTAGGTACACCAACTCCTTCATAAAACTACACTTCTTCAGGTTTATCAACAACTTCTCTTGCCTTAATTTATCGAACACCTATCAAATATGCATCAAATTTTCCTCCAATGTCTACTAAAGATCAAAATATCATCTAGGTAAATAATGACAAACTTACATAGAAACTCCTTTAGTACTTCATTCATCAGCCTCATCAAAGTGCTTGGTGTATTAGTTAACTCAAAATGCATGATTAACCACTTGTCTATATAGTACTTCCCTTATCTTAAAAGAAGTATTCCACTCATCACCTTCTCTGATGTGAATCTGATGGTATCTATTCTTCAGATCTATCTTTTTGAAATACATAGTTCCATTCAAATAGTCTATAATATCATCCATCCTTGGTAATGAAAATATGTACTTGATTTTGATCTTGTTAATAGATCAAGAATCTATCCACATCCTCCATTATCCATTCTTCTTTGGTGCTAATACTGCTAGAACAACACGTGGACCCAAGTTCTCTCAAATCAACCCTTTCTAGAACAACTCATGAACTTGTTTGTTCAAATCTTCACTTTTATCTGGTGTCATTCTATGCACTACCTTGTTTGGAAAAATGGCTCTTGGAATCAAATCCATCTAGTGACTAATCTTCCTCACTGGGGGTAATCCATCAAGTACATTATCTAACACAATATCAAGAAACTCTCCCAAAAAATCAGCAACTTCTATAGGTACTTCCTCAACTTCTTCTTTACCATCTTTTTGGATTATAACAAAACACATATGTTTATGCTTCATAAATTTGAGAAACTACTTACCATAAAAATAAAAATAAATGGAAGCACTACATACCTTTTCTTCTTTCTCCTTCAACGATTTCAACTTATGCATCACTCCATCCTTTGTCAAGGTGTAGGTATTTCCTTGCCCATCATGTACAACATGCCTATCAAACTTCCATGACCTACCTAGAAATAGATGACATATTTCCATAGATATGATATCACAAAGCACCTCATTTTGGTAGCTTTTGATCTTGAACTTCACTAAGCATTGCTCATTGACCATGAGCTTGTGGTCATCTTGCACCCAATAAATATGATATGGGTGTGGGTGTTTCTACCGCTTCATCTTCAATTTTTTGGCCATGATTTTTTACACTAGATTATTAATACTTCCACCATCAATAATCACTTCACAATGCTTATCTTTACATTTGGACCTAGTGCAAAACAAACTCGTTTCATCAGGTTAATTCTCACCACTTAGCAAGACTCTTTGATTAACTAGGACTTCTCCTCTTCCAACATCTTCAAAATGGGATAATTTGGCATCATCATCAACAAGCACAACTCTGACCTAGCCTTTGATTCTTTGATCTATTCTTCCTTGGTGCTGGGAACATTCAAATTCTCTATGTCCTTCTCCACATTTAAAACATTTTCCAAGAAAACCTACTCTTCTAGATCCTTGCCATCTTCTTCTTCTTCCTCTTTGATCTTTATTATTCTGGTCATAGAAATGTTTGGGATTATTTCCTCTCTAGTTCTGATTGCTACTTCTAGCCTCATCATTGTTCTTCTAATCATCATTTCAGCCTCCATAAGACCATACACTAGATCTTTTGCCACGACCTCTACTACTAGTTTTGCTATCAAAATTTTTGCTTAGCTTCTCCTCTACTATGGATTGGTCTGCATTTCCTTCTTCTTCTCTTTCATCCTCACTTTAATCATCTCCTACCAAAAGATTCATTCCTCTATACATCTATTCTTGCAATGCTTGCATTTTCCTCTAGAGGGTTCTTAAATCCTCAGAACACTTGATGAAGGGTGCTCCCTTTATACCATAAACACATAATAGAAACAAAGAAACAACACAATCTATGAGAAAAAGATATGGGCTTCTTACTATTGGCAAAAATGTGGAATTATAGAATTTAGAATTACAATATGCTAACCCTCATGTGCACCTTCATTACAGTACTCTGCAAGACAAAGTTGCAAACTATCACCTAGAGTTGTCCTAGATAATGTTTAAGCCTTTCTTAAATAGGCAATTTTATGTCACCTAAGAAGGTTCTAGATACTCAAACTTAATACCTAGGACCAAAAAACCCTTACAATACATATAAAGTCGGCCAAATATACCTTTGACATTTATTTTAGAAATTTTGGGTACCCCAACTTTGGAAGGTCATAACTTTCAAATCATTGCTCTGATTGGCTATTATAACCACCTTTTGGAAACCTTAGCTCCTAATCTATAGGCTCGAAATAGTGCAAGCACCCATCCACCAAGTTGTTGGGCCTCATCTAGGTCCTCTAAATCCTTCAAAATGAAGCCTAAATTTTTTATACAAAACTTACACATCAAAAATGTATAACAACTTCACAAATACATATAATCTAGCCATGAAAATATACTAACAAGTTGATATATCTAAAATGAACCTTCACCTTTGAAATTAGAACATTTCGAGTTGATATGATTGACTTACTAAGTAGCAAGCCTCTACAAACAACAACTCTACACTAAGACAACCCTTATTGCAACAATTGAAAGGAAATATTTTTGGGTGATGTAAGATGGCTCTTACATGCAGGATGCTCCTACATCAATGCACAATAATCTTCTACATCTCTTTGGCCACTAGAATCTATGCAGTGATAGGCAACCATTGCTTTATAGCCTTGCTTGAAGCCAATTTGTTTTCCTCTTCTATGGGTGCTAGATTAAATTCAATGCCATTCATTTTTTGCATAATACCATTGATATTTAATGTATTTCTTATTTATAATTTTATATTAAAAAATTGATATGAAATTTCATTTACTTCTACTGACAAGTTGTGAGTGAATTTTCATATATCCACTAGAGCCAAGATGGTGTTGACCAATCTTATCTTTCCTAGCTTGTGTAGCCTTTGATGTGTCCTACAACCTATATATGCAAACTTTGAAATATTTTAGAAACATGTTATATTATATAAATATAAATATCATTAATTTGTGCATAATTACATACATACCTATTTTTGTTAGGTGGTGGGTTGATTCTTTTATCTCTTAGTCTTATCTCTTTTGCATTTTCAATAATTTCATTCCACTCCATCTCTGGAACCATAGGAGGATTCGTGTACTTTGGGTTGAGGTTTAGAGCCCTGTTGTATTGGGCTCTCATAGTCTTTAGATGTTTGGAAGCTTTTTTAAGAATTTGGACTTTGTTCAAAATATTTTGACCAAAGAGATCCTCTAGAGATTTTATGAGTTGATCTTTTAATTTAGGGCCTTGCTCATTCCTCCTTTTAACAAAAAATAAAATTGTTAGATAAAAAAATTAGTTCAAGCTATGTAACTTGAATATATTATAACAAATAGATGAATGGAAAAATGTAGCAATGAACTATATGAAGATACATACCTTTTATGTAATGTGGGCCCAAATATCTTCAATGTTATAACATTAAAAGTTTTATTAAAAAGATTATTTCTTACAAAATTATCATGGGATCATTAGTTGAAAATTAATTATGAATAATTAAACTAAAATTATACTCTAAATAATTTTAATTTTAAAGTACCCAAAAGCTTAGGCAATTTTAAGGGAATCATATCTTTCTTGGTCATCAACAATGATGCCTCCAATGATCTAATGATCCAATAGAAGTAACATGGGCTGCTCTAGGAAAGGCTAGTAAATTATTACCAATACTAGTATCTATTCTATCATCATGAGAAGGTGTAGCTATTAGTGCATGAAGTTAATCAATTTCATACTATGATAAAATGAACAAGAAAGTACAAATAAAATCATATTTAACACATAACAAAATGTAGCAAAACAAGGATTTACTAGCTCTAGTTGTAGCAGGTGTGAATGTTTTCATGCTCCTTGTTATCAATCACATAGTTGGAAATCTTGGAGTGTTGGCTCACCTTGTGAAAGGAGGCGTATGCATGTCATCAAGACCTAAAAAAAATCATATATATACAATGTATTTTATTTTTAAAATTTAGATTGAAACTATATGACAATAGTAATATAAAACTATCAATAATAATCATGAAGAATGTAATGTCCCTTTTAATGATTAAAAATTGAAATTGCATACCTTTAGGAGCTACACTAGTACCCTCATCAGGTGGAACAACTTAGTGAGGTCTCAAAAATTTCTATAACACATACATATTTTGGTTCATGATCCATAAATTAGTATAAAACATAAAGCTTTATTGAACTATTGTCGTAGCTAAATATTTATTATTTATTACTTCCAGATACCCTCTTTGACATGATTCATTTATTTTTATCTCTGTCTCTTCGATTGGATTTGGATCCATCACAAGAACAAAAAATTATAGATTAATTCTTTTGAGGCTCTTTTTACACATGCTTATAGGGTCACAAGTATATGTGATGCCATCATTGCATAATACTATGGCCACCATATCAGCAACTAATTGCTCTTGTGCAATATGTTTTTTCCCTTTTCCTAAGCATCAATTGTGACAAAAACATCAGCAAAAAAACCAGTAAAAAAATCAAAGCAAGTACAAAACCTTAATAAAAATAACATAATAATATGGTATTTTGCAAAATTAAAATTAGACAATTTTTTATACAAAAGGTTTACCTTCCAATTAGTTTAAATATTACATATATAGTACTTAGAAGTTCCATGATAGTAACTTTCCTTGTATTTATGTGATTCAAATTGTAATCTATTAGCAGCTCTTCCCCTAAACTTATTGATTTTATCGCACATACAAAAATATGATTTCCCTCATGCACCTCAAAAATGCAATTGGGTTGCTTATTAGTTGACCTAGGACATGTATTATTTATAAAACCTACAATGTTCCCTTTTTCTTTTGGCCTTCCATCAATGTACATAATAGGTCTTTTGCTTTGATCATTTTCTTTCCATTGTAGATAGTTTGTTGACAGCGCTATGCAATTTTTTTTTAATTGAATTTTTTGGTAAATAGATTTGTTCTTTTAGATTATAACTCTTAAATTCCCAATTCAAAACAATATCTAATCACAAATAGCTGGAAAGCTTACTTATGGATTATTTGGCTTTACTCTAAATTGGTAGGTATAGCTCCCTAAAATAGATTTGCAATGAATTTTGTTTTCTTCCTAAATTATTTTGGGTTATAATCTTAACCTGAGAATAACAGAGGGATAACTAAGCTAGACCTAAATAAAATCCAATTTAGGTGGATAGAATTTTCTCAACACTAAAATTGATTTATGCATTCACACATCTTATGAATCCATAAATTTTATCCACATGATTAACTAATTCTGAACTAAGATAATTCAAATCTAAACTATGACTAATACTCTGGAAATGTTAGAAGGATTTCCTCTTTGAATGAACTATAACAATACTTATCACATTCATCCATTGCCTGAAAATATGGGAGGTAAAACTCTATTCTTCCCTTGTTCCAATTCAAACAAAAGAGAAAGCATGAACTAAATGCAATACTAACTAGAACAAAAAATGATTGACATAAAATACCATTCAATTGTCTCTACAAATAAAAGTACTTCACACCAAAAATTTACCGACCTTTAATTAATCTTTTCAATTCATACATATAGAGTTTTACAGATGACTGTTGCAATGGAAGTTTCATCGGTTCATCTTCTGAGGATGACAAATGGCAAGGTGCTAGTTTGTAGTATTACAAAATTATGAAAGAAAACAAAAAGGGGGCATAATATGAATCACTTAGACTTCTTCCCCTTTTTAGTTTTTTCCCTATATGCCTTAGTAGCAACCAATATTGGGATTAGGTCTTCATGGTTGGGCATGTGTATATTAGTGAAACTCAAAATCTATTTTGAATGTTCCCTTGCCAACTCTTTTATAGAATTTAACTAACTGAAAACTCCTCCATGGCCACAAGTATCCATCCACTGAGTGTCTAGAGTTCTGTGGTTCTGTTTTGGCTACTGGAAGCAATTGTGGACATATTATCCAAAAAAGTAGAGAAGTTACTTTTCATTACTTCCACTCTAATGAGATCCTTTCCTTGACCACTAGTTTGAGAATCAGTGTGTAGCCCTCTCATAAGCTCAAATCCCCTATCTTGAGTTTTCATTACTTTACTCTCCATTTCCTTGATTCCTTTCTAAGCCACCTGGATCATTTCTAGCTTGAACTACATACTTTGGAGCCATTCAAACAAAGGTTCATTCGCTTTCTTTAGAATCTTTGCATCAACTACTTCCTTCACTTTCATCTGGATGATCATCTTTAAAAGGGAGATGCAGTCATCAAATCTCACCCTTTCTCTGGCCAGAGTATTACTATTGGACAATATATTATCCTTTTCTATCTCCAATCTAAGGATAACATTTCCAATTTGGTCTATGAGAGAAACTCCTTCTAATTTGAGTCTCTCAATCTATTCTCTATTGATCTGGCAATAATGCCTATCTTCCTAGAGATGGGAAATGAGGGCTTGTTTTTTAGTTGCACTAGGAGTCTGGGTCACAGACATGCCAGAAATAGTTCTAGTGGAGTGACTAGCTACCTGATGAATTTATTCAATTCTTCTATCTTGGCTTTCATCTTGATTTTTGACAATTTGAGACTTTCCAATTGTCCTTCTATCACCTCATTCCTTGATCTCCAAAAGCCAACCTTTGTATCATGTCTGGCTTCTCCAAGATTGATTGAATGTAGGGTAAAATCATCAGGTGTCATATCCTCAATTCTCCCTCCTTTTTTTGGCTTGGCTATTTCCATTGTCAAGTGCCCTATTTCTAGATGTTGCCCAAGTATTGACAAAGTCTTTTGCTTCTTGACCTTTTCCAATGTAGTCCTAGAATGAATCACGAGGGATACAGTGTCTTTTGTAGAAACACTTTCATCCTTTCTCTTTCTTTTCCTTTCCAAATTATCTTCTAACCAAGAATCAATTCCTATCACTTTGGAAGCTATCTCGAGTGATTAAATGCTAAACATTTTCTTCTTTACTAGAATCATGGTTATAGCAGTTGAAGAGAAATGATTCTTTGAGTCCTTAGAGATGAGTCTAGAAGAATCTTGACTCTTCTCCATCTTTGAAGTCTTCTTAGTCTCTTCATCTGATTTAGTGGACTTGCTATTGCTACTTTTTCCATCCCCGAGGTCTACTATCTATATAGGGGAACCACCTAGCTTCAAAAGTGAAGCACTTTCTAGTAGCACAGGGCTATGATGAGGGGATGGGATTGGAGTGTTATGTGGAGAAGGAATAGGGGTAGTGTGAGGAGATGGAATAGGAGTAGTATGTGGGGAAGGTGCTAGAGTAGGAGCACTATTCTTTGGTTCTTCTACTTTCTTCTCTTTAGTGCTAGTCTAGGTTCCTATAACTAGCAAGGAACCATCATGACATATTTGGGCTATAGGAAAATTCTTGTTTGGGGGTTGATCACCTCTAACTACCGATTGAGCTAGTCCTTTGGTGGAAGCTATGGTCACACCCATTGTAACACTCTGAGATGAAGTAGGTGTTGCAGCTACCTGGAGATGCTTGAGTGGTTGCACCCTTACTCTAGCTCTTTTTGGTTGTCCACTCAACCCATTTCCTAGTTCTCTTGATTATCCTAGCCATCATGATATTAAGATTCTCTTCCACATCCACATATGGCTTAGAACTAATAGGAATTCCCCTTAATTTAGTCAAATATGTATTTCTATACATATTTTGACATCATCCTCCAATCCTTCTACATTGAGATCAATGCCATATGTCTTTATTTGTTCCACTATGAGCCTAACAAAAGCACGATCTCAGCTCTCCAACTCATCCCTGCAATCTACCCAATAACCCTCCAAAGTGGTGACATGCTTGATCACACTCCCAATTTGAAGCACCTCTCTTGCATATCCATTTGGGTCGAACATGGGCCTCACAACCTCATATTCCTCCAATTTGTACTTATTCTTGAATTCCTTGAGCATTTTTTTGGCATCAGACTGAGAATCACAACTGTAAGCCCCAACCTTCATGGGGAGCTCATACTCCTTCTTCCTTAAACTAGCACTCAGCACATTCACTTGGATAGCTTGTCTCACAATCTCTATGAGCACGATCATGTCACTTGGGTATCAGGGTAGCTTTAGAGGAAATCCATCAAAGGTTGCAAGATGCAAATATGAAAAGGATGAGAATTGAATAAAGTAGCTACCAAACTGACAAATGACCACCATTGCTTTTGGGCTAAACCTCCTCTCCAGGCATCCTTGAAGTTCCTTGCAAATCCTCATTGTAAAAGAGTCATTAACTTTGACATACTTTGCATAGCTATTCTGTAACTGCAAGCATGGATAAAATTCATAACTTTTTACATCAACAAGAAAATCCTCTATTCTGGTTAGGCCCAACAACAATTATAGAGAAGCCAACATATAAATCAGGAAAGAAGACATGTAGAAGGTATTGTAGAACTTTGCAACATTGAGAGCTCTGGATAGATGTTCACTTACCTCATACACCCAATTAACAAAATATGTGTTTGAATAGATGATTTGCACTAAAAAGAAATAGTGTTCTATGAAATTGAGTGCTTCTACCTCACCTTTCAACTAATGCAAAAGAACTAGAATGTCTACGATTTTGGGCTTGAAATCAGTGCCAAAAAGGGTCTTAGGAACCTTACTCTTAGCTACCCATGGCTTTTGGAACTAGGACCTCATGATTTCCTTTTGCCACACCATCTTCTTCAAGGAGAACTCAAAAATGGGTCCTCCTATGGTAAATTCAGAAAATTCTTCCCACTCTAGAATTTGGAGGCAATTGACTACAATTTTCTAGTCAATCGAGATCAAAACTATATGATCCAGCAAAAAAATTTGTTTAGTGTCCGAATTGTAATAGTTAATAGATTCAATGATCAACTCGAGGGCTTGAATTGCCATTGGAAACTTGATGTCTTCCACTAGCCAGCTTCCTTAGAGTTTCTCTATTATTTGGTGGATTGGCTCCATCCTCAACCTTATTTGAAAATCTTGAATGTCAAAGAAACAGAGTGAGGTATCTATAACATTCTACAATGTTGAATTAATTCCATTCAGTCCATCAAATCCAATGAATCTTGTTGCCATCTTAATTGAGATAGAGATGAATTGAAAATCTTAAAACTAAAAATAGCACAGAGAGTAGAGCTTTGCAACTATGAGAATTCTGAAATCACTATTCAATTCAATAGCATAACAATTCAAATAAGAAAGCGGTAGTTTGAAAATTCATTATGTTCATCTCTATATAGAAATCCTAATCCACCCATTAATCTTCAAGATCCATGCCACATGAGTGAATTAAAGGAAAAATTTGTTAGATTAGTAAATGCAAGGGTTTCTAATAGATTTTTCCATGTCTTTTCACTGTTCCTATTGGCCCAACAGTAACTTTCCTTTATTACAAACTTACTTTCCCATTTTTCACCAAGTTGTAGAAAATTAAGAACGGAGTACTCTATGGGGAAAAATTTGCTCAGCCAGATTTTGCTTAAGATTCCTTCCCAAATGTGATTAACTGGATTCCATTATCCTTTTTAAGCATCCTATGATTGATCTATGAGCCCAACATTCTTGCAGAAGTGATCTTTCACTAGATGTGGAAAATCACTTTCCAAGGTTGAAAACCTGTTGAGGAGAAGACAACTTCTATTTTTCTACCTATGCTTTTATTTTCTCTTTAATCTTTAATAAACATGCTTTTAGGCTTCAAAAAATCCAAAATGGGCTATGAAAATGAAAAAGGAACTCGCTTACTTGTTTTTTATTTTTCACAAGTGCCTTTGTTAGAAAATTGACTTCCTAGGTCAAAAATCTGCCACAGAGAAGTTACTTTAGAGTTTTTTGCCAGATGTTATCTTGATCATTATGATGAATTCTAAGTTACTCCAAGGTGGAATACTACAATGTAAGGAAGATCTATCCACAAAACAACTCATTTCTTCCTTGTTTTAGCCTGTAAACCTCATTTGTTGACCTCTATGGGAAATTTCCTTCATAGTTCGAAACTCTGCCAAGGAGAAGCCAATGCTAGGTTTTCCATAGACTTCATTTTCTTTATGTGCAAACTATAATGAGTCATGAGAAAGTTCATTCTTGGAAATGATTTTGTGAAAATCGTGATATGACCAAAGAATCTCCATCAAAAAGGATCCTAGACTACCCACAATACTATGACAACAAGGAAAACCCACCCGACTATGTAATGCGGGAGAAGAAGGAAGATGAAAACCTGATGGAAAGACTTTTCACTTGGGGGAAAAGAAATAGACTCAAACATGCCTAAACCTAATTGAGACACAAGATCATTTTCCACTTTGCATAATGTGTGTAGGATGAAAAGTGGGGCAATAGTTGGCTCTAACTGGGGACTTAGGTTGAGTATACCCAAGCAAGGAACTCATAATCTTTGGTTTCACAAAAGAAGCTAAAAAGGTGGCAAAACAACAAAATAGAACTAGACAAAGAATGAGAAAACAAAAGCAAAAGAGAAAGACAAACTAGGAAACAAAAAAAGACACTAAACCTAACTATAATACAATACAAGGGTTTCTTGTTCCCAATTAGCAATTTGATAAAGCTTTAGATCCTTCCGATTATAGGTTAGGGGTAGTATTTTTCCATCTTTCTATGCCAACTTGAAAGGATTTTTTTCAAATGCCTAATGAATTTTGAATGGGCCTTTCCATAAAGTATCAAACTTCTTATGCATTCCTTTTGGAGTGCTTTGCTTATCCTAGAGCAACACACTCTTTCCTACGATGAATCTTTAGGGTCTTTTTTTCTTGTCAAATATATCCTTTACTCACATCTAATGTTGTGTGATGTGATCTATGATTTCCTCCCTTTCTTCTTCAAGTTTTCTCAAGTACAAGATTCTCTTTTCTAAACCATCTTTAAAAACATCATCTTCGATCACCCTTCTTAGTTTAGTTCTATAAACCAATTTGAAAGGAAATATGTTGATTTCCCTTTTAGGTGTCACTCTATCCACCCAAAGCACCTCGTGAATGTTTTTGTGCCAAGTCTTTTGATTATCTAAAACCAATTTCTTAACAATATTCATCAAATTCTTATTACTTGACTCAGCTTAACCATTTCCTTGAGGGAAATAGTTAGATGGATGACCCATGGTGATCCCATACTCAAAGCATAAATTAGTAATTTCAATTGAAGAAAAATAAGATGCATTATCCATCACTATTTTAATAGGGACACCAAACCTGACCAATATGTTCTCCTTTATGAATTCACACAACACTTTGAAAGTAGTTTTCTTAGCAGCTTTAGCTTCTACCCACTTGGTGAAGTAGTCACTCACAGTTATCACATATTGGTGACTAACACTATATGCAGTACTAATCAGACCAATGCAGTTGAGACCCCATTGTTGAAAAGGTCCTTCGATGATAACAGGTCTCAATGGTAGAGCAGCTAATTGAGGATGTCCAAAGAATATCTTGCATTTCTCACATTTTGCTACCCATACATAGGAATCTTTAAAAATTCTAGGCCAGTAATAACACTACCTTAGTATCTTAAAGGCTGTGACTGAAGATGAGAAATATCCTCTGCAAGCTTCATCATGAATTTTTTTCAATAGCTTTTCTTTCTATTTTTTGTCTACGCACCTAAGGAAAGTGCCATCAATGGCATTTTTGAATAGTTTGTTCCAAATCACATACT
The DNA here is from genome assembly GCA_028749045.1 of Cupressus sempervirens. Taxonomy (NCBI): domain Eukaryota; kingdom Viridiplantae; phylum Streptophyta; class Pinopsida; order Cupressales; family Cupressaceae; genus Cupressus; species Cupressus sempervirens. The sequence continues at coordinate 485,746,327 of CM053786.1, forward strand.
TAGTTGTTTTCAATTTGGGATCTCTTTGTCTTGCATTTAGGCCTTCTAGAAATTCACCATATGTCAGTAGATAAGAAATATTTTCAAAACATGAATCATAGAGGCCTATAGCTAACACCAACTACTTCTCTCCTGATTCTTCTGATCCTTTAGTTATCTTATTTTTTGCAATTGCCTAGCATAGAGCATTTCCCCTTACCAGCTTGGTAGGTTTTATTTCTATATCATACTCCTATATTTTTTCCACCCATGCTCCTCTAACATTACAACCCACATCTTATTGTGTCAGTACACTCTTCACTACCACATCAGGGACAAAGATCACAGAATGTGAATGCAAGATATAAAATTGAATTTTTTTTAGGGCTTTAACAACTGCAAAGGAGTGCTTTTCAATATGTGAATATTTTATTTCATGATTCTTCAAAGGTATGCTTATAAAAGCTATTGGGGCTTGTACCCCTTCATAATTTGCTTGCATAAGTATTGCCAAGAGAGTATGTTCAGAAGCATAACAATAAATAATGAAATTTCATTTATAATTTGGATGACATAAAACTGGGGCATTAGCAATAGCAATCTTTACATCTTGAAAGGCTCACTTTCCTGCCTCATTACATTTGAAATTTGAATTTCCTTTCATCATATCCACTATATGCTTAGTTGTTTCCATGAAATTAGGCACAAATCTTCTGAGAAAATTCACTTTCCCAAAGAAGGATTTAACTCTTATTTTATTCGAAGGCAAGCTCAATCTTTGAATGGCTTCTACCCATTTAGGGTCAATTATAATGCCTTCCTAGGACAAAATATGACCTAGGAGTTTCCCTTCTGTTACATAAAAAATTGACTTCTTGGGATTGATAGATATCCCATGCTCTCGGTATCTCTATAAAACATTTCACAAATCTTCCATATGATCTTTTCTTTTTCTTGAGAACATGGTGAGGTCATCCAAGTATATGACTATGAATCAATCCTTTAGATTAACAAATGTCTTACTCATACATCTTTGGAATGTAACACCAATGTTGATAAGTCCAAAGGGCATTCTATGATACACAAATGTACCCCAAGGAGTGGTGAATATTTTCTTATGCTAGTCTTTCTCCTCTACTTTGACTTGATTATAATTTGAGAAATCATTGAGCATAGACATCATTTCAAATCCCACCACTATTTGAAATAGATAATCCATGTTAGGAAGATAAAAGTTATCTTTTAGAGATGCTTGGTTCAAGTTGTGAAAATTGACACAAATTCTTATTTCTCCATTTTTCTTTCTGATGGGTAATATATTGGCTATCTAGGTGGAATGATGAATGGGATAAATGATTCTCACTTTTAACATCTTATCTACCTCCTAGAAGATGGCATCTACAACTCTAGGATTGTAGTTCCTCTATTTTTGCCAGAAAGGGACTACATCAAGCTTTAGTGGAATTTGGTGTTTTACCTTCCCATCTCTAGAACTTTTCAAGTCTTCATAACTCTAGGCAAAAAAAATTCTATATTCCATGAATAGATTTCTTGCAGCTTCTTTTTCTTTGGTGAACAACACTTCACAATATTAATCATTCTAGGATTATGGATATCTCCAATGCTTATTCCCTCATACTCGCACATAGTAGGTCCTTTTTTTGCTCTCTTTTTCTTTATGTAAGCATTGTGTCTATTAAATAATTTTTCCAAAGCCACAAAGTATGGAGGAATAATGTTACCTTTTACCTGAATTTCTCTATTTTGATTCCATTTCTCATTTTCACTAAAACTTTCATGATCACTTCCACTAGATGCATGCTCAAAACTAGACTTGTCATTTTCAAGGAACATCTACAAACTCTTTTCATCATTGAAGACTAGCCATGATTCTATGTTATCTGGAACAAAAAATCAATAACAATTTTGATCTAATACCTTTGGTCTTTGAAATCTAGATGATGAAGTAATAGGGAAGTGGAGACTACAAAGGAATTAGTCTTGGTATTCATCTCCCTTGGACCCACTTCAATAGAGAAGGCATCTAGGCCTTCTATTTCATCCCAAACTCTGTTTCTATAATTTTTTAGTTTGTGGTTTTTAATAGAATATTTCCCTTTCAGTTGTTTCACAATAAGCTCTATGCCACCTTGAGCTTTTAGGATCTTTATCCTGCTTTCTTTTTCTATTATTATCCCTAGTAGTAAGGCCTCATATTTCCCAGTGTTATTCATATTCCCAAATTCCAATTTGAAAGCCATAGGTTCAGGTTCTCCTTTCAAGGATATCAATACTACACCTACTCTAGATCTTGAAGAGGCACAAATTTCTTCAAATTCAAGTGTCCATATGCCTAATGCATCTTTGTTTTCATTAGAAACTTTCTTTCTTTGATTCTCTTCTACCTGTTCATCCAAGCTTTCTTTAGTAAACAACATATAGTTGCTGAACTCAAGCTCTTGGTATAAAATCTGGGCTTTAGGATCATTTGACTTCAAGACTATGAACTTTTCCTTTTCTCTAGCTTCTAATTTTACTTTCTTATTCCCAATAGGTATCACTACTTGGGACCAATCTAGCTTTATTTCTCTTGCTAAGTCTTGACAAAAACTTCTACTTAAAAGAAGTCCATAGCTCGCTAGAATGTCAGCTAACAGAATAGTCAATAGGAGTTTCTTTTCTGGATGTGAAGCTAAGGCTACCTGAGCATCTTTAATCTACCCAAGTAAGGGAACTTGTTTAGCATCCATTGAGTAGCATCTTCCATGTACTTTAGTGAGATTGAGACCCAAGGCTTTGGCTACAGAATAAGGCATAACATTATCGGATGCACCTGAATCTATTATACAATTACTGAGTTTACATCCATTAATATACAATGAGATATAAAAAGGCTTTGTCTTTTGTCTAGGAGATGTTGCTAAGACTATAGAATCTTCTTGATTAAATAAACCAGATGTCAAGGTTTCATCTTCTTTCTCAACTTTTACATTACAATTTGCATCTAATGTATTTCCTTTACATCGGTCTACCAGTCTTTTTAACTCAGAAGGGTGTGACTTTAAATAATCAATAGTGGAAATTTGAACTTTTGATTTTTCAAAAAAATGAATGAAATCAAAAGATACTTTATTCCTTACCCATTTGTAAAGTAGATGCTCCTTGATCAGCATGTGCATTACTCATCAAAGGATTAGAGTCAGTTTTGTGAGTGTGACTAGAGGATTAACTCTTCAACCTTTGGCCCCAAGTAAGTATTGTGTATGACATTCCATCAATGGTTGCATAACATTCACCTTTTGATTCAAAATCTAACTCATATTCTAAAAATAAATTTCTAGAGTTTCCATTTGAATAGGAATCAAACTCTGAACAAGGAGTTGCAGTATTCAACTCATTAGTAGATAATAACTACATCATGCGGGTAGTCTTTGGAAAACTCTTTCTATCATGATCTATGGTCAAATGAAAGATGCACATATTTCCTTTTTTTGGTGCTGCCTCAATTTGCAACTTGGGTTGTGATCCTTTAAGCTGTAGAAATCTACTTTTGTTGTTTCTTTTTGGTGAATTTTGACAATTCTGCTGATAGGAATTATTGAATCTGGGTAACTACTTCTTCATTGCTACCAGCTCATTTGACAATTTTTGAACCGTCTCCTTAGATGATGCGGTATTATTGGAACTTCCCTTAGTTTGAAGTTCTCATTTCCATTTTCCCATAGAAATCAAATCATCCTCACACTCAATCGCTTTCTTTTGTGGGTTAGCTAGATCTATGGGATGTGCTCTCCTCAAATCATAATTGACATCTAGAGGCATCACACTAATAAAGAAAGTTTTCAAATTACCAAGTGTGGGTCTATCAGTGGCTAGAATTCTACTGATAATCTTATTAAACTTACGCAAAAAATCTCTCATACTCATAGTGGGTTGCTTCTTAATTGAAGTCAACTATCTTAGCAGGTTATGCTCATCTTCCATAGTTTTGAACCTCATCTCAAAGGTTGTTCTTAATGTATCCCAATCAATTATTGAGCAATCAGCTAAATGATAAAACTAGTCTACTACATTGTCTGTGAGGGTTTCTACAAACAATCTCACAACAACATCTTCATGTCCCACTCCTAAAATATGAGTGGATGCAAAGAAAGCTTTAATGTGTTCATCTATAGTGACTTTCCCATCACTTGAGACTCTAGGGAAATTCTTCCTTGAACTAGTCGGGAGTGGATGATAAACATTTAATGCTAATGGTCCTATTTCCATAGCCCATGGGGAAGCCATGATTGTCCTAGCAGTATATGGTGGGAAATTAACACCTAGAGGGGCAGTAACTCTATGAAGTGCTAACACCTGACAAATGGAATTTGAAGTGTTGGTGTCCTAATTTCTAATAGGGGAACGTAGCCTACTTTTTCTTTTATTTTCACTTTTCCTCTTTGGAACATCTAAGATAGGAAAATAAGCTCTGTAAGCTTATTAAAGATAGGGTCTTGTCCACCTTGTTCCTTGGTACTTCTAAGGAACCTAAATTGTTCCTAGTTGCTGGGTCTATTTTATCTCTGAGCTTCTTGTCTCAATTGTCTTTCTGCTCTCTGGATATCTCTCCTTTGAACAACTCTCTCTAAGGCTTTAGCTCTTCTTTCTTCTTCTTCTAACACCTAGCTAGCATTCTTGTAATGTTTAGTGTTCCTTCTATGTCTCCAAATGAATGTGTTAAGAGGTCAAATTATGTCTTCTTGATCATCTTGGAAACCAAGATTAGGTTGGAGCAATGATTAATGTTTTCATGAGGTAGTACCATCTCCCTCATGACATAGGCTTTTAGTCAAGTGATTGTTCATCTCTCGAGTAGAGTTGCCAAAAATATGTTGGTAAATAGATTTGTTCTTTCAAATTATAACTCTTAAATGCCCAATTTGAAACAATATCTGATCATAAATAGCTAGAAAGCCTTACTTGTGGATTATTTGGTTTTCCTTTGAATTGGTAGGTACAACTCCCTAAAATAGAATTTGCAATGAATTCTATTTTCTTCCTAAATTATTTTGGGCTATGTTCTTAACCTAAGAATAGTAGAGGGATAATCAAGCTAGACCTAAATAAAATCCAACTTAGGCAGATAGAAGTTTCTTAGCATTGAAACTGATTTATGCATTCACACATCTTATGAATCCATAAATTTCATCCACATAATTAACTAATGCCTAACTAAGCTAATTAAAATCTAAACTATGACTAATAAACTAGAAATGCTAGAAGGATTTCCTCTTTGAATGAACTATAAAAATACTTATCACATTCATCCATTGCATCAAAATAGGGGAGGTAAAACTTTGTTCTTCCCTTGTTCCAATTCAAACAAAAGAGAAAGCACGAACTAAATGCAATACTAATTGGAACAGAAAATGATTGACATAAAATATCATTCAATTGTCTCTACAACAAAAAGTACTTCATACCAAAAATTTTCCAACCTTTCATTATTCTTTTTAGAGTTTTAGAGTTGACTGTTACAATGGAAGTTTAATTGGTTAATCTTCTGAGGATGACAAATGGTAAGGTGCTAGTTTGTCATATTACAAAATTAAAAAAGAAAACAAAAAGGGGGCATAATATGAATCACTTATACTTCTTCCCCTTTTTAGTTTTCACCCTATATGCCTTAGCAGCAACCATTATTGGGATTAGATCTTCATGGTTGGGCACATGTATATTAGTGAATCTCAAAAGCCATTTTGAATGTTCCCTTGCCAACTCTTTTACAACATTTAATTGATATGGAAACTCCTCCATGGCCACATGTATCCATTCACTGAGCATTTGGAGCTCTATAGTTTTGTTCTAGCTACTAGAAGCCAATGTAGACAGATTATCCAAAAAAGTAGAGAAGTTACTTTTCATTACTTCCACTCTAATGAGATCCTTTCCTTGACCACTAGTTTGAGAATTAGTGTGTAGCCCTCTCATAAGCTCAAATCCCCTATCTTGAGTTTTCATTACTTTACTCTCCATTTCCTTGAGTACTTTCTAAGCCACTTGGATCATTTCTAGCTTGAACTGCATACTTTGGAGCCATTTGAACAAAGGTTCATTCCTTTCTTCAGAATCTTTGCTTCAACTACTTCCTTTTCTTTCATCTAGATGATCATCTTTAAAAGGGAGATGTAGTCATGACATCTCACCCTTTCTCTAGCCAGAGTATTACTATTGGACAATATATTATCCTTTTCTATCTCCAATCTGAGGATAGCATTTCCAATTTGGTCTATGAGAGAAATTCCCTCTGATTTGAGTCTCTTAATCCATTCTCTATCAATTTGGCCATAATGCCTATCTTCCTGGAGCTAGGAAATGAGGGCTTGTACTTTAGTTGCACTAGGAGTCTAGGTCACAAGCATGCCAAAAATAGTTGCTAGTGGAGTGACTAGCTACCTGATGAATTTATTCAATTCTTCTATCTCAGCTTTCATCTTGATTTTTGCAAATTTGAGACTTTTCAATTGTCCTTCTATCATTTCATTACTTGATCTCCACAAGCCAACCTTTGTATCATGTTTGGCTTCTCCAAGATCAATTGAATGCAAAGTAAAATCATCAAGTGTTATATCCTCAATTCTCCCTCCTTTGTTTGGCTTGGATATTTCCATTGTCCAGTGTCCTATTTTTGGATCTTGCCCAAGTATTGACAATGTCTTCTACTTCTTGACCTTTGCTAATGTAGTCCCAAAATGAACTGCAAGAGATATAGTGTCTTTCATAGAAACACATTCATCCTTTCTCTTTCTTTTCCTTTCCAAAGTATGTTCTAACCGAGAATCAGTTCCTATCACTTTGGAAGCTATTTTGAGTGATTCAATGCTGAACATTTTCTTCTTTACTAGAGTCATGGTTATAGCAATTGAAAAGAAAAGATTCTTTGAGTCCTTAGAGATGAGTTTGGAAGAAGCCTAGCTCTTCTCCATCTTTGAAGTCTTCTTAGTCTCTTCATCTAATTTAGTGGACTCATTGCTACTACTTTTTCCATCCCCTAGGTCTACTATGTGTATAAGGGAACCACCTAGCTTCAAAAGTGAAGCACTTGATAATGGCACAGGGCTATAATGAGGGGATGGGATTGGAGTGGTATGCTGAGAATCAACAAGGGTAGTGTGAGGAGATGGAATGAGATTAGTATGTGGGGAAGGTGCTAGAGTAGGAGCACTATCCTTTGGTTCTTCCACTTTCTTCTCTTTAGTGCTAGTCTAGGTTCCTATTATTGGCAAGGAACCATCATGACATGTTTGGTCTATAGGAACATTCTTGTCTAGGGGTTGATCACCTCTACCCACCAGTTGAGCTGGTCCTTGGGTGGAAGCTATGGTTAGACCCACTATAGCACTTTGAGATGAAGTAGGTGTTATTCTTGTTGGAGAAGCTTGAGTGGTTGCACCCTTACTTTGACTCTTTGTGGTTGTCCACTTGACCCATTTCCCAGTTCTCTTGATTATCCTAGGCATCATTATATCAAGATTCTCTTCCACATCCACATATGGCATGAAACTAATAGGAATTCCCCTTAATTTAGTCAAATATGTATTGCTATACATATTTTGACCATCATCCTCCAATCCTTCTACATTGAGATCAATGCCATATGTCTTTATTTGTTCCACCATGAGCCTAGTGAAAGCACAATCTTGGCTCTCCAACTCATCCTTGCAATTTGCCCAATAATCCTCTAGAGTGATGACATGTTGATCACACTCCCAATTTGAAGTACCTCTCTTGCATATCCATTTAGGTCGAACATGGGCCTCACAACCTCATATTCCTCTGATTTGTACTTATTCTCGAATGCCTTGAGCATGTTTTTGGCATTAGAGTAAGAATCACAACAGTAAGCCTCAACCTTCATGGGGAACTCATACCCCTTCTTCCTTAAATTGGTGCTCAGCACATTCACTTGGATAGCTTGTCTCATGATCTCTATGACCATGATCATGTCACTTGGGTATCTAGGCAGCTTCAGAGGAAATCCACTGAAGGCTACAAGATGCAAATACAAGAAGGATGAGAATTGAATAAAGTAGTTACCAACCTTACTGATGGCCACCATCACTTTTTGGCTAAACCTCCTCTTTGAGCATCCTTGTAGTTCCCTACAAATCCTCATTCTAAAAGAGTCATTAACTTTGACATACTCTACATAGCTATTATGTAACTGCAAGCATGGATAAAATTCATAACTTTTTACATCATTAGGAACATCCTCTATTCTAGGAAGACCCAACCACAATTGTAGAGAAGACAACATATAAATAAAGAAAGAAGACATGTAGGAGGTATTTTAGAACTTTGTAGCATTGAGAGCTTTGGACAGATGTTCACTTACCTCATACACCCAATCAACATAATGTGTGTTTGAATAGATGACTTTCACTAAAAGGAAATATTGTTCTATGAAATTGAGTGCTTCTACCTCACCTTTCAACCGATGCAAAAGAACTAGAATGTCCACAATTTTTGGCTTGAGATCGGTGCCAAAAAGGGTCTTAGGAACCTTAATCTTAGCTCCCCATGGATTTTGGAACTAGTATCTCATGATTTCCTTCTACCACACCATCTTTTTTAAGGAGAACTTAGACATGGCTCCTCTTATGGTCAATTCAAAATATTCTTCCCACTCTAGAATCTAGAGGCAATTAACTATAATTTTCCATTCAATTGAGATCAAAACTCTATGATCCAACAACTAAATTTGTTTAGTGTCTAGATTATAATGATTAATACATTCAATGATTAGCTCAAGGGCTTGAATTTCCACTAGAAACTCGACTGCTTCCACTAGCCTAATTCCTCAGAGTTTCTCTATTATTGGGTGGATTGTCTCCATCCTCAACCTTCTTTGGAAATCTTGCATGTCGAAGAAATAGAGTGAGGTATCTGTAACATTCTGTAATGTTGACTTAATCCCATTCAGTCCATCAAATCCAGTGAATCTTGTTGCCATCTTAACTGAGATAGAGATGAATTGAAAATCCTAAAACTGAAGATAGCACAAAGAGTAGAGCTTTGCAATTGTGAGAATTTTGAAATCACTATTCAATTCAATAGCATAAGAGTTCAAATAAGAATGTGGTAGTTTGAAAATCCATTATGTTCATCTCTATATAGAAATCCCAATCCACCCATTAATCTTCAAGATCTGCACCACATGAGTGAATTAAAGGATAAATCCATTAGATTAGTAAATGCAAGGGTTTCTAATGGATTTTTCCATGTCTTTTCACTATTCCTATTGGCCCAATGGTAACTTTCCTTTATTACAGACTTACTTTCCCATTTTTCACCAAGTTGCGAAAAATTAAAAATAAAGTACTCTGTGGGGAAAAATTTGCTCAGCCAGATTTTTCTCAAGATACCTTCCCAAATATGATTAACTAGCTTCCATTATCATTTTAAAGCATCCTATGATTGATCTATGAGACCAACATGCTTGTAGAAGTGATCTTTCACTAGATGCAGAAAATCGCTTTCGAGGGTTGAAAACCTGCGAGGAGAAGACAACTTCTATTTTTCCACTACTCTTTTATTTTCACTTTACTCTTTAATAAACATGCTTTTTCATCCCTGTTTGGCAAGAAACCAACTATAAAAGTCTCACTTCCCACCAGTGACTATGAAGACCTACTGGGAAAAAGGTGAGTTTAAAGTTTTTATTGTAGACCCTTTAGTTGATTTTTCCATGTCTTCCATGGATTTCACTTTAGTGGGCAAATTTTCAGGCGCTAGACCAGATCTTGAAACTCTTAGAAAGATGGTGAAAAGGAAATGGGTTATTAGAGGAGAGGTAGATGTTGCCCCCATGTTGAATGGCTTCTTTTCATTTATTTTCAACTGTAAAGAAGACATGGATAGAGTTCTTTGTGGAGGGTTGTGGTCTTTTGGTAAAAGTTCTCTTACCATAAAAAAATGGGAACCCAACATGGAATTTTCTAACTCATTCTTCTTAACCACTCCCATTTGGGCCAGACTCCCTAGACTCCCTCTTGAATTTTGGCATGAAGATATCTTTAAAGGTGTTGCTAGTTCTTTTGGAGAACTAGTGGCTATGGATAATGCTACGGCTTCTAGATCCAAACTTCATTGTGCCAGAATTTTTGTTAAGGTGGCAGACTTGAATCATCTCCCTACAAAGTTGGATCTGATCTCCAAGTTGGGTAAAAGAACTCAAGAAATCCTTTTTGAAGACCTACCTAATTCATGCTATGCTTGTAAGAGGTAGAGGTATTTGGTTAAAAGCTATCCCTTCAAAAGTAAAAATCAGGATAGCAATGGTTTGGAAAGGAAAAAGAACAAGGTTTAGCACAAGAAAGTTTGGAAACCCAAAGAAGGCCACTGCTAAGAACAAAAAAGCAATGAAAAATTTCAAGCTCCACAAGCTGAGGCAGAGAAAGAGCTTGCTTCTAAGGAAGCCAACTTTGAGAAAGAAGGTCCCAATTTACAATCTAAAACTAGTTTACTTGAACAAGAATTGGAAAATTAGGCAAATATTTCTAAAAAAATTGTTATTTATCTGAGGATAGAAGAACAAGGAAAAGGGCTAAAAAAAGAACAATACTAAGGGGGTAGAGACTAGAAGCAGCAAAATAGATTAGCATATCAAGGCAAAACCTCCTGTTTCTAATCCAAAAAAAACTGGGAAAAAACCAAAACAACACACTAAGGTTAAACCAAATGTTGGATCCCCAGACAAACCTAGAAGAAGATCTAATAAGAAAACTAGAGAGTTAGAAAGTATGCAGAATATTGCTGATGGTAGGTAGGCAACTATTCTGGATTTTTCTCCTAAAAATTGGATATGAAGATCATAACTTGGAATATTAGGAGGTTGAATAGTTCTCATAAACTGGACATTGTTAGGAATTTTGTTAGAGAACAAAAGCCTAATTTTCTCCTACTTCAAGAGACTAAGATGAATAAAGAGAAAGAGGAAAAGATTAAAGCTTTTAAAAACTATTCTTTAAATGCTAGCAGTTCAGAAGGGGCATCAGGGGGAACTTTGATGTTATGGAAAAATAATTGTTTCTCTAGAACAATTTGTTTTGCTAGTAAGAACCTTATGATAGCCAAAATTACTAGTTCAGACAAGAAGGAAGATTGGTATATTGTGAATATTTATGCTCCAAACTCAAAGCATTCAAGGAAAAAGGTTTGGGATTTTGTTTCTAATTTTAAAAGAAAAAACTATTCTGGTCGATGGATCATTATGGGAGATTTTAATGTCCCTCTTTATGACCATGAGAAAATGGGAGGCAATGTTACTCAGTTGGAAGGAAGAGTGGATTTAATGGAGTTCATAAATAATGAGGGCTTAATGAATTTGGACCTCTATGGTATCCAGTTCACATGGACCAACAAGAGAATTGGTAATGAATGCATTCAGGCTAGGCTCAACCATGCTCTTATTTCTCTTGATTGGACTAAAGACTTCATTTGTAAACTAGAGGCTTGGTAGAAAATTAGATCGAGTCATTTCCCTCTTATATTCACTGCTGAGAAGATTAACCTCAAGAAGAATTTTCCTTTTAGATTTGAGAAGATGTGGATGCAGCACCCACAGTTTGAAACTAAATTAAAAGAATGGTGGAATATAGATTTTGAAGGCACTGCCTTCTTTAGAATTGCTTCCAAGCTCAAAAATGTCAAAAGGGAAGTCAAAAAATGGAATAAGAACAACTTTGGGAACATTTTTGAGAACAAAACTGCTATTAAGGAGGAAATTCTTAATATACAGGAAAAAATCTAGAAGGAAGGTTATACCTCTAATCTCCTCCTTGAAGAAATTGAAAAGCTTGTCTAATACCATGACATCATCACTAAAGAAGAAATCCTTTGGAGACAGAGATCATGATTGTTATGGTTGAGGGAAGGAGATAAAATACTAAGTTTTTTCATCTCTCCACTTTGAAGCATAGGGCCAAAACTTGCATATCATATCTTAAAAAGGGAGATGTGAAAATTGTTGAAGACAAGGCTATCATGAATGAGATGGTGACTTTTTTCTCTTCCCTTATGACGGCTAATTCCAACATTAATGTGGAAAGTCAGGCTAAATTCCTCAAAGTGATTCCTCCATTGATTACTAAGGATTAGAATAAAATGTTATGTTCAATTCCTAAGGATGATGAAATTCTCAAAGTTGTTAGCTCTCTGGGAGGAGATAAAGCCCCTGGCCCTGATGGATTCCCCATTTTTTTCTTCTAGAAGCTTTGGAAAGTGGTCGGTAAAGATGTTTGTGATGTTGTTAAGGAATTCTATGGGGCTAAACAATTTCTTAAATAAATCAACTCCACCTTTCTATGCCTTATTCCTAAGAAAGTAGAGGCTGATTCTTCGAACTAGTTTCGTCCGATCAGCCTATCTCTTTCTATAAAATTATTTCCAAAGTTCTCACCTCCAAACTTGTTTAGGTGATCCCGTTGATTATTGCAGATCAATAGAATGGTTTTGTCCCTAGTACACAAATCCTTAACTCTATCATCTCTGCTCATGAGAATATTCATTCCTTGTCTTGTTCTAACAATCAGGGCTTCATTATGAAAGTGGACATTGCTAAGGCCTATGATAGAGTGGATTGGTCTTTCCTCTATAATATTTTTCTTGGTTTTGGCTTTGATCATAAGGTTGTGGGTCTGGTTCGCCAATTGGTTTCTACTGTCTCTATTGTGGTCTTGGTTAATGGTAGCTCCTCTCCTTTCTTTTTTCCTTCTCGAGGGCTAAGACAAGGTGATCCTTTATCCCCCATCCTTTTTGTTATTATGGCTGATTGGTTGGGGAGATTTATTGGGGACTTGGTCCAAAGAGGTTTTCTCAAGGGCTTACAACCATCTTCCCAACTGTTAATTTTCTCTCATGGATAATTTGTTGATGATACCATCTTCATGGGTAAGGCTGAAGTGAAGGAAGCCATGATTTTAAAGTAGGCTATTAACTTATATTCTGCCGCTTCCAGACAAGGGGTTAACTAGAGAAAAAGTGTTGTGTTCTTCATTAACACCCCTATCCACAGACAATTTAAAATTGCTAAAATCTTGGGTTGTTCTATAGGGGCTCCCGCTAGGCTACAAATTCAGCAAAAAGTTGGCAGGATGGAAAGGATTTCTTTTAAGCCAAGCTGGTAAGTTAACTCTTCTCAAAGCCTATCTCCAAAGAATTCCTACTTATGCATTAAGTCTTTTTAGAATTCCCTTTAAATTTGCTAAGTTAATTGATAAAATCCAAAGAAACTTCTTATGGATTGGCTCTAAGGATAAGAGGAGAATGCCTTTAATTGCTTGGGATCAAGTTTGTAAACCTCCCAGTGAAGGGGGATTAGGAATTTGGAAAATCAAAAGTTTGAATAAAGCCCTTTTAGCCAAACAGGGGTGGAGAGTGTACCATGACAACAAAGAGTGGAGTTCCATTTGGAAACATAAGTATCTCTTCAATTCTTATTCCCTTCTAGATTACCTCGAATCTCCTAATGTTATTCACTCTTCCTCCATAGGGGAGTTGTTCAGAGGACCAAAAAAACTTTTAAAAAAGGATGTTCCTAGAAAGTTGGTAATGGACTTAAAGTGAAATTTTGGGAGGATACCTGGCTTATGCACCACCCTTTGATTGAAGATTTTAATGACAAGGCCTTAATTGATCGATGCAAGAAGAGATTTGGCCTTTATGTTAGTCATTACTTGTAGAATGATTCATGGGTGAATTTAACTAATTTTGGTCAAGGCTTTAGTAATATCCAATTATCCCTAAATGTTTTTTCTCTTTACCCTTATATGGAGAATGAGATTATTTGGTATGTTGATCCTAGTGGGAAATTCAAAGTCTCTTCTATCTTTGCTTCTAAGGATTAGAGTAATCAACCTCTCTAGTCTCAAGCTTGGATTAAGGGTCTTGTTCCCAAAATTAACATTTTCTTATGGACTCTTCTCCAAAACAAAATTTTGACCCTTGACAACTTGCAAAAAAGAGGTATAAATTTGGTAAATAGGTGTTCTTTATGTAGAAAGGGACTCGAAGATAGAGATCATATGTTTTTGAGATATTCTTATACCCAGGAAGTCTAGACTAAGATTTTGAATTTTTGGGGCATGACATGGGTCCATCAAAACAATGTGGATCTTTCTTTCAAGAGTTGGAGATGCCCCTCAAAGGATCCTGATGCTCAATTTCTTTGGAAACTAACCCTCCCCCACCTTTGGTGGGGCATATGGAAAGAAATAAATAACAAGATATTCAGAAATAAAGATCTCCTAGGATGGGTGCTTGGTCAGAATATCATCAGAGCCTTCAAGGAGAATTTTATGTCCTAGAGGGAGTCTGCTCAAACCTTCCAACTTGATTACCCTTTAAGATCTCAAGGATCTAAGTTGAAATTTGATAATCCTAGATCAATTATAAAGTGGCTTGTTCCTCCTAGTGGATGGATCAAAGGGAATTTTGATGGAGCAACCAAGGGTAACCTGGGAAGAGTAGGATGTGGAGGTGTTCTTAGAGATCATATGGGAAATGTTATTGATGCTATTGCTATCCCTATTGGTCACTTGAATAGCCATATTGCTGAAGCTACTACTGCCCTTTATACCACTATTTTAGTTGTTGAATTGGGGCACTCCAAATTATGGTTGGAAGGTGATTCTTTGAATATTATAAATATTCTTAATAATACAAATTCTATCTCTTGGTTTGTAGAGGCAACGGTTATGAAAATCAAAACCCTATTTCAAAATTTTGAAAAGGTGGTCATTTTCCATACTTATAGAGAAGCCAACAGGGTTGCTGATTGGATAGCAAATTGGATAGCAAATCAAGCAGTTCTAATGGGGCAAAAGATGAGGTGGCTCGATGATTTAAACAAACATGTGGATCTTAAAGCGATTATTAGTTATGATGTTATTCATTCCAGAGTGGGAAAGATTTTCTTAGATTAGAAATTTAATGATTTGTGGGAGTGGCCTTACGACTGTTAGATTACCATCCCCAAGGAGGTACATTCATGTGAAGGCTATGTGTTCTCTGCACGTATCTTCAAAACGGCATCCTTGATATCATGTCACAAAAAAATGGTCTCACTTCGACCTCTCTGCTATCAATAGCTGGGTTTCTCTGGTTTTTTGTTTTCTCTACAAAATGGGAGGTGAATCGAGGAAGTAGGAACCCAAAAAATGTGATGATTGGAAGGCTAGGTAGGATGTTTGGAAGATTCTCCAAAAAGGAAAGGTGGTCAGCTACCTAGAGCGATTGCATGGATTCAAACCCCATGTCACCATTGTCTTCTTCAAAAATTGGGTGGATGACAAAGTTACTTTACATGGAGTTTCTGTTAAGCTTACTGAGGAATTCATTGCCAAGATCACTGGTCTCCCCATGAAAGGTATCAAGTTTTCGAAGCA
This sequence comes from Cupressus sempervirens, assembly GCA_028749045.1. Lineage (NCBI taxonomy): Eukaryota > Viridiplantae > Streptophyta > Pinopsida > Cupressales > Cupressaceae > Cupressus > Cupressus sempervirens. The sequence goes on from CM053786.1 coordinate 485,761,734, forward strand.
GACTAGTATTTCCCATAAAAAGAAACAGTCTCGACCCATCTTACATGAAGGTCTGATTTTACTCATTGAGGGTTTTTGTAAAAATAAGTCCATTGCTTTATCTCCATCCAATGGCAAGCAAAAGAGTCCTAAACCCTTAAAAGGTAATATTGATGAGAATGTTAAAGAGAAAGTTAAGGCTAAATTGAAACCCTCTAGCTCTCGAAGACAAATTGAGGAAGAGGATACGGAGGTGGAGAGCACTAAAGGCTCAAATAAGGATGTCCCTGAGGAAGAGGAGGGGATGGATTTTGGGGAGTTTAGCTCTAACTTGGATGGTTACCCAGATATGAAAGACAAAAATGAGGAAGGGAGAGAGGAAAATTCTATTGAGGAGAATTCAGAATAGAGAAAGTCTGATAATGAGGATACTCATATTGTGTCTAGGGGAGGTGATAAAGAGAAATAAAATTTAGTTGATGATACAACCATTTTGAGTGAGGAGGAAAACATGGGAAAAGCTTCCAAGAGATTGAGGGACAAGATAAGGAGGGCCAGAGCCTGATGCAGAGCCACACCTTGGAAAACTCAGGAGGAATCAGTCACTCAAATTGAGTTGCTTCAAGGGGCATCTACAACCTTCAGGATCACACACTAAAATCCAACATGACAATGTACTAACTGAGTTTCTTCATACACATTTAAAATGATTTCTTGGAACATGAATTTACATGGACTCCCTGTCATCACAATCATGTTCTATTCCCATACAATATATATGAACTTTCAAGAACATACTTTTGCCACATTGATATATTATAACCACCCATTATGATTTGAACCGATTGTTCTTATCATTATTATTATTATGAAAAGACAACCTAAGATACCCTAGATTCAACTCAGAAGACTCCTCTAACCATCCACTAGATTCAATAAACAAAACTTTGAAAATAAACCCCCCAAAATATCTTCTTGCTGCCTCCAGATAGACCTGTACTCAGAAACCTATAACTTTTGAAGCATACAATATTTGTTCAATCCAACCATTGATATTTTTAATAACTTGATCCTAAACAACATATAAAAATCTTGGGAAGATCCGACGGTGTATGAGGGAGATATGGTCCCCGTACTCAGGGTCTATTTCTGGCTATTTCAACAATAACAACTTCTTTTCTTACAGAATACATCAAATACAAATAGCCATGAGAAATATATGAAGCATAACAGTAAAACCATAATCTTGAAAAAATGCAAGAAACCAAAGGAGACATAAAACTTTCCATTCCTCCCCAAGTTCGAATCGCTTTTTACATAAAAGATTGGCTTTTTAATAACCAAAGACTGACTGGCCTTGCTGTCCAGTAGGAATAAAAATGTTTTCTTTACCATCTAAGAATAGGAATCTATTTTACCATCAATACCATGTAGCAATCATGGATATTCTTGTAACTGCCTATTATGTGTCACCAGTATTCGATTGGATTCTCTTTAATTATTTAGCACAACTACGAATTAAAACAACTATTCTAATTTTAAAATCCACATACCTAGTCCTAGGTGGCTATATTTGGAGAGCTCATCGAATTACTACTCCAGGTATGCCACCACATGTAGGACATTATTGAAAACATTTAAATTTAAAACACACACAAAATGTAAAACCTTACTCATCATATTTTCTGCTCTGCTACTGTAGCATACTCCCCTATAGAAAGAATCTCAAGTCCACTTGGGATGAGATCTTGAACGGATGAACCATACTTGTTGATTTGTTTCTCATCCATCCAAATAGCCTCTATAACTAGTTTGTTCTTCCATTTGACTAAATACTGAGTGTATTGTCGTCTGTGAGTCTTCTTTATTTTTGTAACTAGGATTTTCTCCAATTGAGGTGGTGCGAGTTTAGGTACTTGTTGCAGATCTTCTATTACTGAATCTTCATGTACGGCTTGTGTTTCAGAACCTTTGTATCATGTGAGATCACAAACATTAAATATGGGTGAAATACCAATGTCTGTAGGTAACTGAATTTTGTATGCATTATGTCCATATTTTTCCAGAATTTGACAAGGACCAACCTTCTTGGATAGTAACTTTGTATTCTTCATTTGAGGTAACCTTTCTTTCTTCAGATATGCCCATACTAAATCACCAACTTTGAATTGTACTTCTCTTCTTTTCTGATCAGTAACTTCTTTGTACTTCTGATTTGAATTCTGTAGCTGCAACTTGACTTGATCTTGGACCTCTTTAATAGCCTCAGCAAATGCTTCACCTTGTGAACTACTCGAAAAGGTGTTGGGAAGTTCCCTCAGTTCGAGAATTGCTGTTGGATGTGTACCATACATGATTTTAAATGGAGATTTCCCTGTACTTCTATTCACTGTATCATTGTATGAGAATTCAGCTTGAGCAAGTACAAAATCCCACTTTTGTCCATGTTGTTTTGTAAGCCATCTTAATAGATTTCCCAAAGATCTATTGACAACTTTTGTTTGACCATCGGTCTATGGGTGATATGCAGATGAAAAAGATAAGTTTGTACCAAGTTTCTTCCAAAGAGTCCTCCAAAAATGACCTACAAATCTGCCATCTCTGTCTGAAAGAATATTCAGTGGTAGTCCATGAATTTGCACTATCTCCTTGAAGAATAAATCTGCAATGTATGATGCATCTTTGGTGGATTTACATGGTAAGAAATGTGTCATTTTATTGAATCTATCCACAACAACAAAAATTCTATCATACCCCTTCTGAGTTCTTGGTAATCCCATAACAAAATCCATACTAATACTTTCCCATGGTCTTGAAGGAATAGGTAAGGGCTGATATAATCTTGCATTGGTACTTTTACCTTTACCTTTCTGACAAATGGTGCATTCTTCCACAAATTTCCTCACATCCTTTTGTAACTTTGGCCAAAAATAGTTTCTATGAACCATCTCTAAAGTCTTATCCAGTCCAAAATGACCAGATAATGCCCCACTATGTTTCTCCTATATGATATTATCTCTCATTGAACACTTTGGGATGCAAAGTTTTCCTCCCTTGAACAATAATCCTTCTTGAACCAAAAAATTAGAATATTCACTATTGTACCTCTCATCCAAATTAATACATGCCTGATAAATGTCTTTGAAATCAGCACCATCAACATACATACCTTTCAGATTTGAAATGCCTGTAGTTTCCAACTAAATTTGGGATGTAGTTAGAGTTCTCCTACTTAACGCATCAGCAACCTTGTTGGTGACTCCCTTCTTGTGTTTAATAGAAAATGTGAATGCTTGCAATGTCTCTACCCATTTCATATGCCTATGATTCAACTTCTCTTGAATGTTTATGAAACTAAGTGCCTGGTTATCTGTGTATACAATGAATTCCTTGGGTAGCAAATAGTGTCTCCATTTCTTTAGGGATTGAACAAGGGCATACATTTCCAAATCGTATGATGAATATCTCTGTTTGGCTTCATTGAGTTTCTCACTGAAAAAGGCTATAGGTTTGTCTTCTTGACTAAGAACACCTCTTATGGCTATGTTGCTTGCATCACATTCTATCTAAAAGAATTTATTGAAATCAGGAAATGCAAGGACTGGTTGTTGGGCCACTTTTTTCTTAAGAAGTTCAAAGGCTTTATTGGCTTCTTCTGTCCAAACAAATTTACACTTTTGCCCTCCTTTTATGGTGTTCAAAATAGGTGCACAAATTAAACTAAAATTTCTGATAAACTTTCTGTAAAAAGTGGCTAAACCATGAAAACTTCTAACTGCTGCAATAGTTCTAGGAGTTGGCCATGAAAGAATTGCACTTACCTTATCTTGATCCATCTTGAGCATTCCTTTTGAGATCACAAAGCCAAGGTATGTTAGTTCCTCTCACATAAAACTACATTTCTCCATATTAATCATTAACTTTTCCTCTTGTAACCTTCTCAACACCAAATCTATGTGTTTCAAATGCTCTTCTTTTGTTTCACTGAAAACCAAAATGTCATCTAGATACAGTATTACAAACTTCCCTGTAAAATCCTTCAAAACTTCATTCATAAGCCTCATAAACGTACTAGGAGCGTTAGACAATCCAAATGGCATTACCTTCCATTCATATAATCCCTCATTTGTCTTAAATGCTATTTTCCATTCATCTCCTAGCCTAATTCTTATCTGATGATACTCGCTTTTCAAATCAATCTTTGAAAAGTATCTTGCTTTCCCTAAACAATCCAGTAAATCTTCTATTCTAGGCATTGGAAATCTATACCTTATAGTGATCTTGTTCAGTTCTCTTGAATCAGTGCATAATCTCCATGTTCCTTCTTTCTTCGGTGCTAGGACTGCAGGTATTGTGCATGGGCTTAAAATTTTACCAATCAAACCGGTCTTGAGAAACTCTCCAATTCGTCTCGCCATTTCTTCATTTTGTTGTGGTGTTAGCTTATATGCCGCTTTATTGGGTAATGTTGATCCTGGTATGAGATCAATACAATGACTGATTTCTCGCACTAGTGTGAGACTTCTTGGTATTCCATCAGCTATAATTTCTTTGTACTTGTTCAGAATTGGTTCCACTTCTTCAGGCACCTTTTCCTTCTTCTTTTCTATCACTTCCACCTTCAAGTTTGAAGACTCCATCTCTAAATTTTCTTCCTCAGTTTGATTTTCAGCATCATTCTGTAATTTATCTTTGAGTACAGGAACTAGTACAAAGAGTGGGCACTTCTTTCCTTTCACCTCTTTTAGAAATTCTTTCTTACCCATCACCATAACTTTGGCTTTTGCGGCTTTGGATTCTTCTTGACTTGGCTCAACTAAAGGTATCAATTCAATGACCTTTCCATTCTTTGTAATGGTATACATATTCTTCACTCCATCATGATGTGCCTTGAGATCATATTGCCATGGTCTTCCAAAAAGTAAATGGCATGCATCCATATTAACAATATCAAACAATAATCTATCTTTATAGGCTCCAATCTGAAATTCCACCCAAGCTTGCTCTTCCACTATAGTATGCTGCCCTTTATTTAACCAAGATATTTTGTAAGGATACGGGTGTTGTATTCTTGGTAGCTTTAACTTTTCCACCATTTCAAGAGACACAAAATTTTCTGTAGAACCAGAGTCTACTAGTACCTTACAAACTTTTCCTCCAGATTTACAGGTAGTTCTGAAAATGGACTCCCTTTGTGGTGGTTCTTCTTTGACAGGCATTTTCAACAGTGTTCTTCTCATCATAAGTGCTTCCCCCTTTTCTGGATAACCATAACTTTCAGAATCTTCTTGTATATCAGATTCTTGTGTCAGGTGTATTCTCTTTTTGCCATGAGTACTAGAGCTTGCTTTTGCTGGATATTTGTGTGCCATATGACCTTCCTAATTATAGTTGTAGCATCTTATTGGTCCATTCATTCTTCCTGGTGATCTTCCTCTGAAGTTTGGCCTTCTACCTCTGAAACTTCCTCTGAAATTATCAAACTTATTAACTTCGTTATGCATCTCCGTTTGTGGCTAAAAAATTGGACTTCTTCCTCTAAATGTACCTCTTCCTCTAAATGGTTGCCTTCCTCTACCTCTGTTATTATTTTCTTATCTCCTTTTGATTTTCTCTTCCACCTTTAAAGCTAGTTGACAGCACTTAGCTACGGTGTTTGGACTCAGCAATTGTAACTCTTCTTGTATGTTCATTCTCAAACCATTCAGGTATCTTGCTACCTTGATACTCTCAGGTTCTGCAAATTTTGACCTTAGAATTAACTTCTGAAATTCTTCTATATAAGTATAGACATCCATATCCCTTTGTCTAAGATTCTACCTATTCTGATGCAACTGTACCTCATAGTCTTCAGGGAGATACGTCTCTCTTATCATTTACACCATCTTCTTCCATGAACAAATCTTCCTTTTATCCTCTTTTACCCTTTCTTCCTGTACAAAATTCCACCATGTAAGGGTTGCTCCCTTCATTCTGGACTTAGCCAATTTAACTTGCTGTGATTCTGAAACTTTCTCACATTCAAAATGATTCTCTAAGGCTTCAATCCATTCCAACACTAATTCAGCGTCCATCTTTCTTGTAAACATAGGTAACTCAATGGGTTTTCCTCCCAAAGGCTTTAAAGCTTTAAAAAATGGCTTCTCATTCTCAAATATTTCATCTTCCTCATCCTTGGGTACTTCTTCCTCCTCTTCTACTTCTTCTTTCATTTCTTTCTTCTCAACCACAGTCTTCATGTGTTCCAACTTACTGGCTAATTCTGCCAATATCCCCTTCAGTTCACTATTCTCTTTCTGGTGAAGTTCTTCTTGCTCCTCAACTTTCTTTGCTAACTCTACATTGGTCACCATCTCGCTTGACCCTATTGAAGAATCTTGATTAGGGACACTCAACATATAATTTTGCAACCTGCAACTCTTTGGCTCTGATACCAAAAATGATGCAGAGCCACACCTTGGAAAACTTAGGAGGAATCAGTCACTCAAACTGAGTTGCTTCAAGGGGCATCTACAACCTTCAGGATCACACACTAAAATCCAACATGACAATGTACTAACTGAGTTTCTTCATACACATTTAAAATTATGTATTGGAACATGAATTTACATGGACTCCCTGTCGTCACAATCATATTCTATTCCCATACAATATATATGAACTTTCAAGAACATACTTTTTCCACACCGATATATTATAACCACCCATTGAAATTTGAACCAACTGTTCTTATCATTATTATTATTATTATGAAAACACAACCTAAGATACCCTAGATTCAACTCATAAGACTCCTCTAACCATCCACTAGATTCAATAAACAAAAATTTGAAAATAAACCCCCCAAAATATCTTCTTGTTGCCTCCGGATAGACCCATACTCAGAAACCTATAACTTTTGAACCATACAATATTTGTTCAATCCAACCATTGATATTTTGCATAACTTGATCCTAAACAGCATATAAAAATCTTGGGAAGATCCTACGGTGTATGAGGGAGATCTGGTCCCCATACTCAGGGTCTTTTTTTGGCTATTTCAACAATAACAACTTCTTTTCTTACAGAATACATCAAATACAGATAGCCATGAGAAATATATGAAGCATAATGGTAAAACCATAATCTCAAAAAAAACACAGGAAACCAAAGGAGACATAAAACTTTCCATTCCTCCCCAAGTTCGAATCGCTTTTTACATAAAAGATTGGCTTTTTAATAACCAAAGACTGACTAGCCTTGCTGTCTAGTAGGAATAAAAACATTTTCTTTACCATCTAAGAATAGGAATCTATTTTACCATCAATACCATGCAACAATCATGGATATTCTTGTAACTGCCTATTATCTATCACAAGTATTCGATGGGATTCTCTTTAATTATTTAGCACAACTATGAATTAAAACAACTATTCTAATTTTAAAATCAACATACCTGGTCCTAGGTGGCTATATCTGGAGAGCTCATTGAATTGCTACTCCAGGTATGCCACCACATGTAGGACATTATTGAAAACATTTAAATTTAAAACACACACAAAATGTAAAACCTTACTTATCATATTTTTCGCTCTGCTACTGCAGCAAAGCCATCATATTCATGCGGAGTCTGGTGAGGAAGAGTCATTGGATGGGTGGAATAAAATTGGCTCCTTACCACACACCACTGCTGATGACATGGGTGACTCCCCGGTGAGGGAAACCAAATTTTCCTTTCTTCACTTTGCTAAACAAAAAGTTGACTCTTTCCTTCAAGTCGACTCCTGGTTATATAATGAAATAATGGGGTTGAAGAAGAAAGTGGATACCTTGCAACACAACCAGGAGGCTGACCGGGCTATTATTCAACACATGGAGGTGCAAATGGGAGATATCCCAAAAAAACTAAAGGATTATGAGAAAAATCTTAGAGTGCTCATCAAGGAAAGTGGAGCAAAAATGGAGCAAGTAACCTCAAGCATCTGTGTGGCTGTGGCGACATTGGGAAAAAGAGCTAATGAAGAAACCATATCTTTGGAGGGCCCAAGCAAGAGGACAAGACAGAGTTCGAGGAAGAAAGCTTTGATTGTTGCTACTTCTTCAACTGCTAACTCCATCCAGGACACGACTAAGATTGGTAAGGAGGTAGTTAAGATGATTACAAAACTACAATAGTTTCTTGGGTCTTCTTTTTTGGTTAGGTTACTATTTAGGTCCTATTTGTTGGTTGTTACTTCTAGTTCCTGTGTTTGGTCCTATTTTCTAGCTTTTAATTTTTATTCTGTACTGACGGCTCCAAGTCCTTGTAAAACTTGGGTACTTTATTTGGACTTTGTTAGTGGATTCAGTCCCTATAAAACTTGATTTTGGTACTACTTTTTAGTAGGTTTTAGGTCTCTTTCCTGTTGGATGGCTTGTTTTTTTCCTTTTTTGAGGATGTGAAAGGGTTTCGGGGTCCCTTAAAAACCTGTTTTTACCATAATCTAAAACATGCTTTTAGGCTTCAAAAAATCCAAAAAGGGCTGCAAAAATGAAAAATGAACTCACTTTTATTTTTCACATGTGCCTTTGTCAGAAAATTGACTTCTTGGGTTGAAAATTTGCCACGGAGAAGTTACTTCAGATTTTTTTGCTAGATGTTATCCTGATCATTATGATGAATTCTAAGTGACTCCAAGGTGGAATAATGCAATGTAAGGAAGATCTATCCACAAAAAAACTTGCTTCTTCCTTGTTTTAGCCTATAAACCTCATTTGTTGACCTCAGCGGCAAATTGCCTTCACGGTTCAAAACTCTGCCAAGGAGAAGCCAATGATAGGTTTTTTGTAGACTTCATTTTATTTATGTGCAAACTATAATGAGTCATGATCAAGTTCATTCTTGGAAATGATTTTATGAAAATCATGATATGACCCAAGAATCTCCATCGAAAAGGATCCTAGACTACCCACAAAACTCATGACAACAAGGAAAACCCACCAGACTATGTAATGCAAGAGAAGAAGGAAGATGAAAACCCAATGGAGAGGCTTTTCACTTGGGGGAAAAGAAATAGACTCAGACATGCCTAAATCTAATTGAGACATAAGATCATTTTCCACTTTGCATAATGGGTACAGGATGAAAAGTGGGGCAACAGAACTATCTGCATCCAATTATGGTAATTTTAACAAGGTCCTACATACTCCAATAGTTTTTTTATAATTGATCTTTATGACATCCATGGAAAATAGGCACAAACCATGTAATGATGATGGAGCTATGCAATATATCCTCTTGTAAATTAGTGTTAATTGGAGGTAATTCCTTGGGTACCCATTCTTTCTGAAGATGTTTGTACCTCAAGGGAACCTTGATGTCACCCTTTTTTTCATCATCATAAGAACATCACCCACTTGAGAAAGTAAAAATTTCATGCATTTATTGAATTTTCTTCCAACCTTTTGACCTCTAGTTTTTCACTCTTTCGTAGACCTACTACATGTCTCACTACCCTCTTTTATTCCCACATTTCCCTCACTTGAGAAAGATAAATCTAATAGATACCTATTTGGTGGTACTTGTAGCCCATAAAATGAGAGATATGGTTGAAGGAGAAAAATATTTTTCTATAAAATGAGGTTAATATTGATGAAGTTTTCCTAAAGTTAATGTTGAAGGTAAAGAGAAAGCAAGCATGTAACAAACTTATACCTCTTGATCCATGTCACTGTGTATGGTCCTCATGAAAGGGGTATAGTTTCTTGCATATGTAAATCATTTGTCTTAAGTTAGTTACAAATTACATTATACTTATGCTACAAATTACATATAACATAATATGAACAATATACATACAACATTATCATCTTCTTTGTCCATGTCATCATCATGAACATCATCATTATCACCATCATTATCCAAATCACCACAATGACCATCATCATTATCATCATCACCACCACCACCATCATCATGAAAATCTTCACCATCATCATCATCATCTTCACCATTATCATCATCTAATTTGTCTTCTACTTCTTTGGTATCTTCTTCCTCAATCACATTGTACTTTATTAGTCTTCCTCTTGGATCATGTATAATAAAAAATGACCAACCTAATTTATGTGGAATGTAAAAGTAAAAAAATTGCTTACATTGGCTTGGAAGAACATTGACCTCATTTCCAACTATCTCAAATGATTGTGTATTAGTCCTTGTAAATCCATTATCATGTTAAATAACATTTCTATTGGGATCATTTTGATTCAGTCATAGCCTGTACCATTTGGCAATGAATATAACTATTTTGAAGGAATTAAAGTCACACTCAATTATATCATCCAAAATGTGATAGTATTTATTTTCAAATTTTTGAGAATGCATGTCATTCATTTTTAAACAAAATATTGGTGACCTCAAAGGCTACGGTTATCCTAGAATCATAAGTTCTCTTAGTGTCATCCACCTTTTTTATGCAAATTTTTTGGCCATTGTAGTACATAGCTTTGTGGTGCTTGATCTATTATTTTTCAAACATGTCAAAATTATGCATCCATCTCTGAGTTGAGATTAAACAAATGGGTCATGATAGACTAACTTATATATATCTTTCCACCTCTTAATCTATTTACCAAATCAATTACCATTGGCATAATGCTGGAATCTTCTTTATGTTGAGCTTCTTTAACCAATGAAGCAACACCTTCCCATGTTTATGGGTGACCATTTTGTTGAGATTGTTCAATCCATACCATCATCTAATTAAGATTTTTTGTGATATATAAATTAAATGCATCGACCCACTCATGAATAACTTTATAATATAAATAGACCAGTTAGAAACAACTTATATTGATGATGGATAATAATTAATTAACTACAATAACATCTTATAATTACCTCTCACTTTCTTCAATCTACCTTTCCCCATCAAGTACTCCCCTTCAAATATGTCAATGGAGGTGGCATTCCAAATGCAACATGGATCTTTGATGCAAACTTAGGAAGATAGTCACTATTGTACACCATGGTCTGGTATACCATATATCCCTTGACCATGGAACCCGTAGGACGTGCTCATTGTTGAACTAGGCTCTTCATAAATTTCAAGTGCCTTTCAACCATCCACATTGACCTAGTTGGTATAGGTCTAAAAATTCAACCTCCTCAACTAGATGTATGAGGTAGTGTTCTTGTCCATTGGAAAAAGTTGAAGGTAGACACTTTTGCATCTCACACAAAAGTTGAGGAATTTTTCTCTTCCAATGCTTTATGTATTTTTTATCAATATATTTAGATGATAACCACCTAGAAGATATTCATCATGCAAAAACATAATAACAACACTCTACAAAATATTATATAATAAATTACAGAAAAAGAAGAGCAAGACACAAAAATAATATCTATATAAAAAATCTAACAAATAACACTTCTAACATCACATATTTCCCAATATCATATATAACTTGTTTGACACTCATGTTGTCGAATTTTTATGGGAGAAATAGAAGTAGAACACATTGCAATAATAATAAAATGATCTTTTCAATATATTATTATAATGCCCTGCCAAGGGATTCAAAAGAAATAACCTAAAGTTTTACTAAGTTTGCCAAACTTTCTTTTCTTTTTTTGAAACAAGAAAGAGTAACATACACATCAAACACATAGTAGTGGAAGCAATAACATACAATCATCTATAAGCATACATAAAATGTCACATTCCTTAAGGATCCCATGACGTTGAATCACATTTAAATTTAATTAATACTAAGTCCACCAAATACCACATCCATATGAAAGAATAATGAAAAGTCCAAAGTCCATAATATACATTTATTCTGAATGCCACTTGGTAATAAAATTCAAAATGCTCAATCATCCATTGTACATGTCATAGGGTATGAAAGGCTAAAAGAATATACATATGTAGAAATAGAAATACATCATTCCTATCAGATCCATGATACAAAAGATAGTACAATAAATGAAACCATCCATCATAAAGATATAACTATCCATCATAAAACACAGAGATCGAAAGAAAGGAAATGCAAACAAGGAAACTCCAGCCATGGTGACTATGAATAGATCTCAATGGTAAGAGTGAAAAAGCATTACCACCCGACTGTGTGGAACCTAAATGGCCCACTCCCACCATGCTGAGGAGATGGTCTCAAGTCTCAAATAGGATATCAAACCACATATCAAAAGATACTCTCTAAGTCCAAAAGATTCTAAAAGTATTCTAACTCAAAGGTTCTAAGATAGGTCAACATCTAACTCCCAGAGGCACCCAAGATAGGTAGGAAACCTACTATGTAAGAAGGCAAGTGTCATCGCACAAATCATGTTGGAGTTACCCTAGCAATCTTTTAGTACCCCAAGGTCCCTAGTGATCCCTATGCGGCCACTAGTATCCTCTTGTACTGACAAGGTATACTATGGAATACAAGGTCACAACCAAGCATTCTCTCTACTCCCATCCTAGTTTACACTAGCACTTTAGGCATGGGTGAGAACATACAAAGACTCTTATTAGGTTCATTTTAATCCCCATTTAGTGTAATGTTTTCACTTATTAAAAAAATTACAACGGGTTACCCTCGAAATCACTTAGGGCCCCCAACCCCCATTGCAAGCCACTTCCTAACACTACATATAGATAACCTACCCTAGGCTCCAAAAGAGCACAAATCAATAATCATATAAAAATCACCTCAATCATACACAAGTGACTAGAAAGGATCAAAAGATAATCCACAATAATTACATCAATTCTCTACAAGCAACTAGAAAGCATCCCAAGATTAATCACAATACCCATTGGTTCTCAACAAGCAACCAAAAAGTGTCCCAATAATATTGATCAACGACTAAAAATGGTTAAGTCAAACATGTTACAACATGACATCATCAAGAGCAAAGAAAAACACTTCAGTCCTATCAAGTGACTAAAAAGTAATTCAAATATAACTGATCAAGGACTCCAAAAATAGTTAAGTCAAGTAAGTCATACATTCACGTCAGTGTCACACAAGATCACTGAAAAATAATAACAAACAGTAAATACAACCATATCATAGAGCATAGCATCACATTACTATGGTTGGATATAAAAAAAAAATTGAGATCAAAACATCATAACATCACAATCACATAACCCTCAAGCCTCTGGTAACATCCTTAAATTGGTCAAACTAAGACAACCCTAGAACCCAAAAACACAGACAACACATAGAAATAGAGTAGACTAATAGTTCGGTTTGTTTCAAAAACATGTCATTGAGCTGTATATAGGGTTTTAGTTTTCATTTTCAGTGTATGTTTCAAATATATATGACTCTGAGTTTACCCTATAGTTTATCCCATTCTTTCATTCAAGTAAGATATAAAATTACCCTGTTATATTTTTTATCAGTTATCTCAAAATATCCCAGAGGGTAAACATTTATTTATTTAAGTTATAAAATAATAATAATTTAATTAAAATCAATATTGTTAATTATCTACAACTTCACTTAGTAAGTTTTATTATTAATAAAACTTAATTAAATAAATTAATAATTTATTTAACTATATTACATTAATTAATAACTATTTGAATTAACTATATTTATTAATAATAATTAAAACTTATAGATAAAATTAAATAATATTTAAATTAAATATGATTTAAACTTAATAATAAATAAAACTTAATTTAATTAAAAATAATAATTAAAAAAAAAAAAAAAACCTTGTGTATTTTAAAGCCCATTGGCTTATTTATAATAGTTGTGTGGCCGCAGGCTAAGCTACTACCACTGGCAACAGTTAGTGCTGCTGCCATGTGCAACAATTCAATCTACACACATTGGCATAGTATGCTGCCACGAAGGAGAAAGGGGGGTGGAGGAGGGGGTGGTGGCCCCCACCCACCCAAAATTTATATTTTTTATTATATTTTTTTAAATTTAAAACTTTTGAAACGATCCCTCCCCAATGTGTAATAATCATATGTATTTTTTTTTAATTATTATTTTTACTTTGAATAAAATTCTTCCTTACAATCAACTAACAATATTTTAAATAAATTTTTATTTTTTTATTTTTTTATAAATATTGACAAATATAGTCTGACAGAGAAAATATCATTAACCATGCGAATTTTCCAACCTAGAATTTTCTTTTTCCAATTTCAAAATTTTCCCAAATTATCTGATAGGAAGATTCAATTAGCCATTTGGATTTCTAAATTAAATTTTCTTTTAAATCTCAAACCCTTCCCATTTAAAATACAATTTCCCTTTTACCTATGGATGAGGTTTTCAAATTGATCTATTTTTCTTTCAATCTTATTATACAGATGAGATACAATACAAATATCATAGATTTAGAACAAGAGAGTGATAAATTCATGCAGTGAAATCCAAAGAATCAATTTCAACAATCATGAAGAAGATAGGATTATCTACATAACATAATTCTAACTGGGTGAACAAAACTCAAGAACCTACCTAGTTCTGATGCTAAAATTGCAATGCCCAAAAGATTTGCGAGAGGATTCACTTCTATCCAAGAACTCCTCTCTAAAAAATTTCTCAAAATTTGCTTCCAAAGCTTCCAAATTTTGCGTCCCCCAAAAATGAACCTTCAATTGGTGATAAAGAGTTCTCTCCTTAAATCAGGGCACTAATTGTGTGTTCACCCAAGAGAACTTCATGCTCACTAGGCTTCAACTCCTATTAACTTTTCTTAATCTTTTCTTTATCTTTCCCATGTATGTTTATTAAATTATTAAATTACTTTATTTACTTTTCAATTGACTTCCCTTTTAATTAATTTATTAATTTTCAATCTCATGTGCACTTTATACAATTAAAATATCTTTATTAAATTCACTTGTTTTATCTTTTTAATTAATTTTTTATATTTTCAACTCATGCATACATCATATGAACTAACAACTTTTAATAAATTAATATATTTTTACTTCATAATTTATTTTTGAAACTTTTACTAGATAAAATATTTATTAACTTAAATAATAATATTTAGCATTTATTTAAAAATGAACTCTAAATATATTATTATTAAATTAAATAAATATTATCACCTTCTAAAAATTTTCTTATAACTTTTATCTTCAAATTTAATTTCTTTTATTTAATTAATTAAACAATTAATTAAATATAATTAAATATTAAAATGTCATAATAATTTTCTATTAAATTAAATCATTAATTTAATCTTTTAATTAGGCTTAATTAATAGAAAATTTAACAAAGACTTGTAAAACAACATACGAAAACCCATCAAAGAAAAACACGTAAAAAATTAAACTAAAGGGTTATAATCATTAATTAATGTCATTCAACATATTTGGAGGGTACTCAACTTAGATACTTGTCCTAATTTTTAATTAGGACAAATGGCTTAAAGGTTTAGGATTTGGACTCAAAATTTTATCTCCCCTCTCTTACCATTGAGATGATGCGATAGGGTACGCTCATCTTGGCAATTCAGAGAAGTTGATACCCAATACCTGCAACCTGCATAAAATCCATGCATGTATAAACATAATATTCTAAGCTAAATAGGCAATGGCTAGAACTAGTGCATCATGTAGATCTCAACTAGCAGGTGACTACGACTCCCTTCCTTAACCACATCAAAAATGTCATATATAAAGAAAACAAACATGCACACCATACACATGCAATATGGGGTAAGTATCCATAAGAAAACACATAGGATAAATAAACCATCTAACTAATCATCATCAATAACTGAAAGCACTGTAATAATCATCATGCATACATGAAATATAGAGTACCAAGTAATCTCATCATATAATAAACTGAATGTAAAAACAATATCTAATAATCTTAACTTAATGCCACTAATCATAAGCATAAAACTAGCCTAAAAGAGTTTAGCAATGATAACAGAAATGTGAACTAGGGGCGGGCAATAAAATTATAAAATAAAACAATGAAAAGTGCGTGATGTTTTATAAATTTATTGTAAATAGATAAGAACATGACTTATCTTGAGGAAGGTATGCCAATCATGTGTTTTCAACCTTGACCCAAAATCACCTTTCTTTGATATGAGAGTGCTTATGTTTACAACAAATACTGTGGAAAAAAAAAGTATTTTTAATGGCTTCAAATATGACAACTTGTGTTGCTCCATTAATAACCAAGGAACAACACTCATATTAATCTAGTTTTGATTGCTATTTGATTCAAGAAAAAACTTCAATGCATGATTGAATTAATCAATGTCATTACAAATTTTGCCCAAATTTTCTTTTTCAAGCCTTCCATCCAATATTTTCTATAGTGTCTATGTTACATTCTTTCCAATATGCATAGCATCAAAAAAATGGATGATTGGGAGGTTCTTGTAGTACAAAAACCTATTAAATTGTGTAGGATAGCTTTTAAGTCCTTTTGGAAGTGGCTCATCAATGCCTTGAAAATCTTCATGAACATCAATTACATCATTACTAAACAAAAAATAGTATCCAAATTTTGATTTCATACAAAAACCTGCATCACATGGAATGACATTACCTTGACAATTTATTCTATTGTAGTCCAACTTCCATATGCGAAGTGTCATTCTTCATGGATTTGATGTTCTCTTCTTTCCAATTGAAAATATGTTCTTTATTAATTTGATACATATGATTTTTGTGGAGAAACTATCTATGTTCATCAAACATCTACTTTCCTAAACTCTTTGAATGATAAGATTTCATCTTTGGGCTACAAATTGGACATGCAAATCTTCCCTTTGTCTAAGGACCTACAAGATCATGTATAATAGGATGACATTATACTAGAAGATTCATATTTACAATCATCACACATAACTTAAATATACAAAAAAAATGAATTAGCACTATTTGTTGGAATACAAACACCACTGAGAGGGGGTGCGAATCAATGGTTTAAAATACTTTTAAAAACTTGAAACTATTACAAGTTATATAAATTTAACACATGAGCAAGATAGTTAATGAATAACAAAGTGACACAATATTTTAACATGAAAAAACCCTTAGGGTAAAAAACCACTTTGAATATGAAACTTTATTGACCTCTTGAGAAAATCTTTTAGAGCTACAACTCTAAGAAGCACCAACACCCTATTTTAGAAACACCAATCCCTTACACCCGAGCACCAACTTCATGAATACAAGAAGTACCAACTTCAAAAATGAGCAAGTGATATATAAAATTAGAGTATCATATCTATTACAACACAAATCATGAATCACTAGTTTCAACTTCTTGTTGCAAACATAATGCAGAATATACTTCTATTCTCCTCAAAACATCCAACATCCAAATATATTTTCTTTTTCCATTAAAAGATTTGATTGAATATTGATATGAATAAATGAAGAAAAAATATATAACACTTATTCTAACTCTAATAAAATTTTAAAATGAAAAAAAAAAAAAAAATATGAAATAAGAAACATAAAGCATTACCCTTTTCTTTGCTATTAAAAAAACTACCTGCAAATTTTTCAGTCTACAAGGAATTCCACACCAATTTTGCAACTTCTATCAAAACCACCTATAAGATGTTTTAGAGGAATGTATCCCCTACTTATAAACCGAGAAAGTCAAAATTTTTGAGGTAGGTACATACCCAAACTTCCATTATACTAAAACTGCTCAAAACTGCTAAAATTGTCATAACAATTTGGTAACTATTTCTAATAAACAAACTTTTTCTCTTTCCATACATGTGTTATGCAAAAACTAACAAAGACCCATTTTAGATAACTCTGAGGTCATTCCATAAAGATATGATAGTTGGGGTCTATCTAATAAAAAAGTCTTATATACTTTCTACTAGACCAAAACTAGTTTTTTATATCCATTTTCAAAACCAATGTGAACACTAAGTGTTAATTGTATAACACTTAAGTATTTGTCTTGAATATGTTTTGAAAAATATCAAAGGACATCAAAAAAGATAATTACATGATGTTAGTCATACCATATGCTCATTATTGACATCAATGACAACAATCAAAGACCAAATACCAATGGTTCAACACTATTACATACTAGAAATATACGTTTACAATTTTAGATACCAAAAAAATGTGTTAGTCCAAGGGCATCATGTATTGTCCATACAATAATTATAGGAAATTGAAATTGTGTTTCACCAATTGATCTAGAGATATCATACATAGTGACCCCATTCTATAACTCCAACAACTCATCAATCAAGGGCTCAATATATACATTCATATGTTTCACTTGGTACTTAGTTGAATGAACATAAACAAAATATAATTACTATGGACATTTTGATAATGTGTTTATAAATTAATTTAGAGGACTATTAAATGGAAAACTATCTAGTACATTCACTTTCAAAATTATGTGCTCCCTCTTTACAAACATGCAAGGAGGAATGTTATTGTTAATAACAAAAATAGGAAAAACAAACTAAACAAATCTCATCTCACCAAATAAATTGACACTATTTGCTGCCAATGAAAGCTTTAGATTATGAGGTTCTTCTTTAAATACTAGCCACCAATCTTCTATGTTCTTAAATTCTGAACCATTCACAAAAATTCACAAAATATCATCTTGACTTTTATTGCATGCATGCTAATCCATAAATTGTGCCAAGCTAGTCCACCTAAATAATCATTGCAGACATGGAATAATGAGAATGTACCGAAGAACCTTGCAAGGCACCTTTTTGGTTATTTAACTTGATCGATATCTACTAATTTGATAATCAAGGAATTGTGTTACAAATTCATGTTGTTTATGTGATGCAAGGGTATCTTGGGTTGCCTTGTTATCCTGCTCATTTTTGTTTATTCTGCAATTTGGTGCCAAATATTGTCTAAACTTATGAAGTGCATGCATGATTGCCAAAATTTCCTTATCATAAATGGAGTAACCTTTCTCTGATTGATTTAATTTTCTACTCTCAAATGCTATTGGATGTCCCCTTTGAGTTAGGACAGCCCCTATACCTTCTCCAGAAGCATCACATTCAACAACAAAAGGTAAAGAGAAATCTAGAATTCCAAGCACAGGGCATGAACTCATTACCTCCTTAAGCTTATCAAATGTTTTTTGTGCCTCTTCTATCCAAACAAAAGCTCTTTTCTTTGTCAAATCAGTCAAGGGGGTAGCAAGCTGAGAAAATCTCTTGGAAAATCTCCTATAGTAGCTACACAACCTGAAGAAACCTCTCAACTATGTAAGATTAGTGGGTGGAGGCCAATCCAAAATTGCCTAGATTTTTTGTTGATCAACCTGCACTCCTTTAGAACTTATAATATGTCCTAAATATAGGATCTCTGTCAAACCAAACTCACATTTAGATAGCTTAGCATAGAAGGATTGCTGCTCCAAGATTTCCAAAACAGTGTCTATGTGCTTTAGATGCTCTTCCCATGTTTTACTGTAAATCAAGATATCATCAAAAAATACAAAAACAAATTTTCGAAGATGCTGACTGAATACCTTATTCATACAAGATTGGAATGTTGTAGGTGCATTAGTGAGGCCAAATGCCATAACAAGAAATTCAAAGTGCCCAAATTGACATCTGAAAGTAGTCTTTTCCACATCTTCACTCCTCATTCGGATTTGATGGTACCCTGATCTTAAGTCAATTTTTGAGAAGTATACAACACCATGTAACCCATCAATGAGTTCATCTATGCGTGGTATGGGATACCTATTTTTTATGGTCTTCTTGTTTAGAGCCCTGTAGTCTATACACATTCTCATTGTACCATCCTTTTTCTTGACAAGTACCACAGATGATGCAAATGGACTAGAGCTAGGCCTTATGAATCCCATGTCCAGGAGTTCTTGAATAGTTTTTTCAATTTCTTCCTTATAACCTCTTGGATGGAAGTATGGGGTTTTTATAACTGGTTTGGCACCCTATTCTAACTCTATAACATGCTCAAAACCTCTATCTGGTGGTAATCCTAGAGGCAAGTCATTGAAAACTATACTATGCTTATCAAGAATATTTTGAATTTCAAAATAGAAATTACCTTGATTCTTTGGAGAGCTTGTTGGATGGATTATGACTCCTGCTGCCCATGCTACTTGTTCTCTTCGAAAAGTCCTCTCCAACCTCTTTGCAGAGACCGCCTTAGGTGCTCCATTCGATAAACCTCTCAATATGACTTCTTTCCCATTGGAATGAAATTTAAACTCCATAGTTTGATGGTTCATGTAATAGCCTCCAATAGAGTGCAACCATTGAACACCCAATACAAGATTTGTCTCCCCAATACCAACCACATAGAAGTCATCACATAACTCATAATCTCCTAAGGTCATCTTGAGTTATTTCACCACCCGTGTGCAAGGCATAGTGAATCCATCAACTACAGTAACATTGAATCCCTCAAAATCTTTTTCTTTAAGCCCTCTTTTTATGACAAATCCCTCATCAATAAAATTGTGAGTTGCCCCACTATCAAGAAGAACTGTCAACCTTTGCCCTGCTAGTACCTCTCAAATTCGGAAGGGATGGTATCTTGGGACTCCTGATAATGCTGCTAAAGTGCCATCCTTGTTGATTTCATTTTCTTTCTCTTCTTCTACCTCCTCCTTAGTATCATGAAATTCATCATGCTCATCTGAATCAGATTCTGAAGCAACTTCAATATAGTGCACTTGACCTTTCCCCAAAAATCTATGTCCTGGAACCCATGGTTCTCTACAAGTAAAACAAAGCTTTTCCCTTCATAATTCACTCCTAGTCTCTTCATCTACCTTCTTTTTTGCCACATTCATCACATCTTTTGGTGGTAGTGTTGGGAAAGTCTTTCTTTGAAAATTTCCCTTATGTTGCCAAAGATTTGGGGGTTTTTTATTAGTGACTAATTTTATAGGCACGCAAGTTTCAAGTTGCAAGCTTCTTTTGATAGCTTCCTGTAAGGTTGAGGGTGAGAAAGCCTTAACCAAACCCTTAATAGAATCTTCTAAACCATCAAGAAAAAGATAAACAATCCTCTTTTCACTCATATCAGGTACCATAATAGCCACTTTTTGAAATTCTTCTATATACTCATTAACTGATTTGGTTTTCTTCAACTTTGACAATTCTTTAAAGTAGTCTTCATCATCCTTGAGGTCAAATCTATCTATCACTCTTTGACTAAAATCATCTAATGTAGTTACTTGATAGTAGTTACCTGATCGTGACCTTGAGTAGTCATTTCATGATACCACCAATCATAGGCTACATCTTCCAAGTGTAGACTTGCAAATTAAACATCACTATCCTTCATGGGGTTAAGTGTGAAGAAAGTCTGTAATTTTTGTAGCCATGCTCTAGCTGAAATTTTATTTGTTCCATCAAAAGTAGGTGCTATAAACTTGCTTATTTTATTTTTGACCTCTCTTCCACTTATGTCATGCTCCCTCCTGTTCTCTTTCTTGGGCATCAAAGTGTTCATCATATCCACATATTCTCTAAAAGGAACTAAACTACTAAAGTCATCATCTAAGTCATTGTAAGTAGCTCTTAATGTAATCAAGTTACCTGTAACCTCTTCCACAGGATTAAGGGCTAGATTTGGTACTGGTGGCTCATCTGCAGGCAAGAAAATAGTTTTGATTGATTTAGATGGTGTGGATCTCAGATTTCTTGGCTCCTCTAAAGTGCTCCCTTTCTCATTAATAGATGCAACTCCTTGTAGTTTTTCTATCAATATTCGCAAAGCCTCTCTAGTTTTTGCCAAACTATCCACTATTTGCTTCTGAGTATTTTGGATGTCTTGGAAGAATTTCTTTACCATTTCATCTGGATCAGCCATACTTTTCTCTTCCTTGGATTTTGTACTTTTACTTTGAACTGGAGGTTTGATCAAAATTTCTTTATTCTTTTCTTGCTGAAAATATCTTTTTTCTCTTTCACTTAGTTGCATGCGACCATAAATTTTGACATGCAACTAATTAGAAGCAACATGCAACCATAAATACTGACATGCAAGATCTGGGTAGTTGTCAAAACTGACATGCAAGCTTCTACAAACCCTTAGGCTGGCAAGATCATGGCTTTGATACCACTAAAATGTCCCTTTTCTGATTTTACATGATATTTCAAGCCTCAAATCAAATTTTTAAAACCAAACAACCAATATTACAAAGATCCACCAATTTCTCAAATAAACTCAAATCGGGTATGTCCGAAATAGTGCCAAAAAACTTCACAACTTCACAAATTATTAATAAATCTGAAAATGGACATTTTTACAAAAATTTCAGCAGCATAATAGCTTACAAAATGAAATTTCCAAATTTTTATAGCTTTTACACAACAGCTCACAAATGTAGGATAAAAACTATGCTCATCGGGCTCCCGAAATTAACACAAAAATGCTCGGAAACACCACAAAAACACTAATAAACTATCTCAAAAGTTTAATCACATACCAATACATATATTCAGCTCTATTTTAACATATTAAAGTCTAAAATACAGCAGCATCCCAAACTGATATGAAATACTCAACTGAAAACACCAAACTGATACCAAAAACAACCCCGAAAATCCACAAATCTGCACTATTCAGCACAAAGGAAAATTCTGTATGAGCATGCACATGGAATGAATTCAAAATACCATTCTTAGCCTTCTTGTAAACTTCCAAAATCCCATTCTTGGGTCTCCTTCTGCACAGGTTTGGTATCCTCTGAAGAACAACAAAAAAAATGAGCAAAAATCAAGTTTTGGAATGAGTCCAAAATGCCTCCAAACCCCTTAAAAGAGGGCATAACCCTAACTCACGTCCAAGAGGGGTTAATAAAATATAATTTAATAATATTTTTTATTTATTAGTCCATTGGTTTCCAAAGATTAGCCCCTTTTTCCAAAACTTCACCTTTTTGGAGCCTGCCTGCCTTAGCAAAGTTTATTATTTTTAATTATTTTGAAAAGGGGACATGACAAGTCCTCCCCTCTCAAATATTTCTTGTCCTCAAGCAATGAAGGTTGGAATTCTCAAGAATATGTGCTCCTTCCCAAGTTGCATCCTCTAGTGGTAATCCTTTCCATTTGACCAAGTGCTCTATGACGCTCCTGTTTCTCAATCTTTTCTCTCTTGTATCCAAAATCTCTTCTAGTATCAAAACTAATTTCCCTTCATCATCAAGAGGTGGTAATTCTATAGATACCATGGTTTTCTGGCCTAGAACCTTCTTTAGGCAAGATACATGGAAAATATTATGTATTTTTCTATTTGGTGGGAGCTCCAATTCATAAGCTACCTCTCCTACCTTCTTGATGATCTTATAATGCCCATAGAAACTTGGCTTGAGTTTCTCTACCCCATTCCTCTTCAAGGTGCTTTGCTTATATGGCTGCAACCTAACAAATACCAAATTTCCCACCTCAAAAGATATTTCAATCCTTTTCCTATCAGCATATAAATTTTGTTGGTTCTATGCATGTTGTAGATTATCCTTGAGGGACCTTATTATGTCTTGGCTTTGCTTGACAAAATCACTTGCTGCAAGTACTCTGCTATCAGAAAGTATTAGATCAACAAAAGAAAGGGCATCATAACCATAAAGAGCATGAAAAGGAGGCATACCAATAGACATGTGATGAGATGTATTGTAACAATATTCCCCTAGGTGTAACCATTTCACCCAAGCATGTTGTTGATTTGAACCATAGTTCCTCAAATATCCCTCTATCCATTTATTAACTATCTCTGTTTGTCCATCTAGTTGAGGGTGATAGCTAGTACTGGGAGTGAGTTCAGTTCCTACCAAATGAAAGAGCTCCTTCCAAAAAGAGCTGAGGAATCTATTGTCCCAGTCACTAACAATGTTTCTAAACAAGCCATGTAATCTAAAAATTTCTTTGAAGAACAATTCGGCCACTTGTGATGCCTTGAAATTAGATGTGATAGGAAAGAAATGTGCATACTTAGTTAGTTTATCTACCACCACATATATGTAATCCTTACCTTGAACCTTGGGCAACCCAGTGATGAAGTCCATGGAAATATTTTCCCATTTTTGTTCAGGAATAGGAAGTGGTTGCAACAACCCTGCAGAAATTTTTTTCTCACTCTTGCTTTGTTGGCATACCATACATTCTTTAATGTGTTTAAGGACATCCTCTTTCATACCCTTCCATGAAAACCTCTCTCAAATTTTCCTGTATGTCTTGAAGTATCCCTGATGACCAACCAAATGTGTGTCATGAAAGGCCCTCAATATCCTCTCCTTTATTTTTGATCCTGGCACTAAGAAGATCTTGTTCTTGTTATAAATAAATTAATCAACAACCTTGTACCTATTATCATCCACTAACTTATCCAAAATCTTGGTGGCAAAAGAATCTTTAGCATACTCTAAAATTATGGAGACTTTCCAATCAGTAGAGATAGATGATAAGGAACACAAAGTGGGCTTTCTTGAGAGAGCATCAACAACCACATTATTCTTTCCTTTCATGTATTCAATATCAAAATCATAAGCTTGCAATTTTCTTACCCATTTTGGTTGATGATCTTTCAAATCCCTTTGGTTCAAGAAGAACTTGAGGCTATTATGGTCTGTCTTTACAATGAATTTCCCACATACCAAATATTGTCTAAACTTATGAAGTGCATGCATGATTGCCAACATTTCCTTATCATAAATAGAGTAACCTTTCTCTAATTGATTTAATTTTCAAATCTCAAATGCTATTGGATGTCCCCTTTGAGTTAGGATAGCCCCTATACCTTCTCCAAAAGCATCACATTCAACAACAAAAGGTAAAGAGAAATCTGAAATTGCAAGCATAGGGCATGAACTCATTACCTCCTTAAGCTTATCAAATGTTTTTTGTGCCTTTTCTATCCAAAAAAAAGCTCCTTTCTTTGTCAAATCAGTCAAGGGGGCAGCAAGTTGAGAAAATCCCTTGGCAAATCTCCTATAGTAGCTACACAACCCGAAGAAACCTCTCAACTGTGTAAGATTAGTGGGTGGAGGCCAATCCAAAATTGCCTAGATTTTTTGTTCATCAACATGTACTCCTTTAGAACTTATAATATGTCCTAAATATAGGATCTCTGTCAAACCAAACTCACATTTAGATAGCTTAGCATAGAAGGATTGCTGCTTCAAGATTCCCAAAATAGTGTCTATGTGCTTTAGATGCTCTTCCCATGTTTTACTATAAATCAAGATATCATCAAAAAATACCAAAACAAATTTTCGACGATGCTGGCTGAATACCTTATTCATACAAGATTGGAATGTTGCAGGTGCATTAGTGAGGCCAAATGGCATAACAATAAATTCAAAGTGCCCAAAGTGACATCTAAAAGAAGTCTTTTCCACATCTTCACTCCTCATTCGGATTTGATGGTACCCTGATCTTAAGTCAATTTTTGAGAAGTATACAGCACCATGCAACTCATCAATGAGTTCATCTATGCGTGGTATGGGATACCTATTTTTTATGGTCTTCTTGTTTAGAGCCCTGTAGTCTATACACATTCTCATTGTACCATCCTTTTTCTTGACAAGTACCACAGATGATGCAAATGGACTAGAGCTAGGCCTTATGAATCCCATGTCCAGGAGTTCTTGAATAGTTTTTTCAATTTCTTCCTTATAACCTCTTCGATGGTAGTATGAGGTTGTTATAACTAGTTTGGCACCCTGTTCTAACTCTATAACATGCTCAAAACCTCTATCTGGTGGTAATCCTAGAGGCAAGTCATTGAAAACTATACTATGCTTATCAAGAATATTTTGAATTTCAAAATAGAAATTACCTTGATTCTTTGGAGAGCTTGTTGGATGGATTATGACTCCTGCTGCCCATGCTACTTGTTCTCTTCGAAAAGTCCTCTCCAACCTCTTTGCAGAGACCGCCTTAGGTGCTCCATTTGATAAACCTCTCAATATGACTTCTTTCCCATTGGAATGAAATTTAAACTCCATAGTTTGATGGTTCATGTAATAGCCTCCAATAGAGTGCAACCATTGAACACCCAATACAAGATTTGTCTCCCCAATACCAACCACATAGAAGTCATCACATAACTCATAATCTCCTAAGGTCATCTTGAGTTATTTCACCACCCGTGTGCAAGGCATAGTGAATCCATCAACTACAGTAACATTGAATCCCTCAAAATCTTTTTCTTTAAGCCCTCTTTTTATGACAAATCCCTCATCAATAAAATTGTGAGTTGCCCCACTATCAAGAAGAACTGTCAACCTTTGCCCTACTAGTACCCCTCAAATTTGGAAGGGATGGTATCTTGGGACTCCTGATAATGCTGCTAAAGTGCCATCCTTGCTGATTTATTTTTCTTTCTCTTCTTCTACCTCCTCCTTAGTATCATGAAATTCCTCATGCTCATCTGAATCAGATTCTAAAGCAGCTTCAATATAGTGCACTTGACCTTTCCCCAAACATCTATGTCCTGGAACCCATGGTTCTCTACAAGTAAAACAAAGCTTTTTCCTTCGTAATTCACTCCTAGTCTCTTCATCTACCTTCTTTTTTGCCACATTTATCACATCTTTTGGTGGTAGTGTTGGGAAACTCTTTTTTTAAAAATTTCCCTTATGTTTCCAAAGATTTGGGGGTTTTTGATTAGTGACTAATTTTATAGGCATGCAAGTTTCAAGTTGCAAGCTTCTTTTGATAGCTTCCTATAAGGTTGAAGGTGAGAAAGCCTTAACCAAACCCTTAACAAAATCTTCTTAACCATCAAGAAAAAGATAAACAATCCTCTTTTCACTCATATCAGGTACCATAATAGCCACTTTTTGAAATTCTTCTATATACTCATTAATTGATTTGGTTTGCTTCAACTTTGACAATTCTTTAAAGTAGTCTTCATCATCCTTGAGGTCAAATCTATCTATCACTCTTTGACTGAAATCATCAAATGTAGTTACCTGATTGTGACCTTGAGTAGTCATTCCATGATACCACCAATCATAGGCTGCATCTTCCAAGTGTAGACTTGCAAATTGAACAGCATCACTCTCCTTCATGGGGTTAAGTGTGAAGAAAGTATTTAATTTTTGTAGCCATGCTCTAGCTGAAATTTTATTTGTTTCATCAAAAGTAGGTGTTGTAAACTTGCTTATTTTATTTTTGAGCTCTCTTCCACTTATGTCATGCTCCCTCCTGTTCTCTTTCTTGGGCATCAAAGTGTTCATCATATCCACATATTCTCTAAAAGGAACTGAACTACGAAAGTCATCATCTAAGTCATTGTAAGTAGCTCTTAATGTAATCAAGTTACCTGTAACCTCTTCCACAGGATTAATGGATGGATTTGGTACTGGTGGCTCATCCGCAGGCAAGAAAATAGTTTTGATTGATTTAGATGGTGTGGATCTCAGATTTCTTGGCTCCTCTGAAGTGCTCCCTTTCTCATTAATAGATGCAACTCCTTGTCATTTTTCTATCAATATTCACAAAGCCTCTCTAGTTTCTGCCAAACTATCCACTATTTTCTTCTGAGTATTTTGGATGTCTTGGAAGAATTTGTTTGCCATCTCATCTGGATCAGCCATACTTTTCTCTTCCTTGGATTTTGTACTTTTACTTTTAACTGGAGATTTGATCAAAATTTCTTTATTTTTTTCTCGCTGCAAATATCTTTTTTCTCTTTCACTTAGTTGCATGCGACCATAAATTTTGACATGCAACTAATTAGAAGCAACATGCAACCATAAATACTGACATGCAAGATCTGGGTAGTTGTCAAAACTGACATGCAAGCTTCTACAAACCCTCAAGCTGGCAAGATCATGGCTCTGATACCACTGAAATTTCCCTTTTCTTATTTTACATGATATTTCAAGCCTCAAATCAGATTTTTAAAACCAAAAAACCAATATTACAAAGATCCACCAATTTCTCAAATAAACCCAAATCGGGTATGTCCGAAATAGTGCCAAAAAATTT
Source organism: Cupressus sempervirens (assembly GCA_028749045.1). NCBI lineage: Eukaryota > Viridiplantae > Streptophyta > Pinopsida > Cupressales > Cupressaceae > Cupressus > Cupressus sempervirens. Next base: position 485,789,632 of record CM053786.1, read on the forward strand.
CACAACTTCACAAATTATTAATAAATCTGAAAATGGAAATTTTTACAGAAAATTCAGTAGCATAATGGCCTAAAAAATGACATTTCTAGATCTGTATAGCCTTTACGCAACAGCTCACAAATGTAGGACAAAAACTATGCTCATCAGGCTCCCGAAATTAACACAAAAATATCCGAAAACACCACAAAAATACTAATAAACTATCTCAAAAGTTTAATCACATCCCAATACATATATTCAGCTCTATTTTTACATCTTAAAGTATGAAATATATCAAAAACCCAAACTAATATGAAATACTCAACTAAAAACACCAAACTCATACCAAAAATAACTCCGAAAATCCACAAATCTGCACTATTCAGCACAAAGGCAAACTCTGTATGAGCATGCACATGTAATGGCTTCAAAATATTATTCTTAGCCTTCTTGGAAACCTAAAAACTCCCATTCTTGGGTCTCCTTCTCCACAGGTTTGGCAGCCTCTGAAGAACAACAAAGAAAATGAGCAAAAATCAAGTTCTAGAATGAGCCCAAAATGCTTCCAAACCCCTTAAAAGAGGGCATAACCCTAACTCACATCCAAGAGGGGTTAATAAAATATAATTTAATAATATTTTTTATTTATTAGTCCATTGGTTTCCAAAGATAAGCCCCTTTTGCCGAAACTTCACCTTTTTGGAGCCTGCCTGCCTTAGCAAAGTTTATTATTTTTAATTATTTTGAAAAGAGGACATGAAAGAAAGAATATACCAAGGAATTCTATAGATTGGACACCAAATCTAGACATGTGGATGATGATGTTGAAAAAATTACAAGGTACATAAATGGATTGAGATCTAGAATTCAAGATGAAATAAGTTTTGTGAAGTTAAAATGCGTTGAAGAAGCATATCAACATGCCTTGAAAGATGAGGAGATCTTAGCAAAGAAGCATGAACAAAGACAAAGAGGTAGAGGTGGTAGACTCTAGAGAGGTAGAGGTAGATCTTATGGTGAAGGTGGCAGATCTCACAATTTTGTATAGGATAAAGACAAATCTGAATGGAAGAATGATGACAAAGGCAAGACTGAATGAGAAAGTGGTAATTCTTACCAAGAAGGCACTAATTCTTACTAAGGAAGAGCTAATTCTTATTCTAGAGGTGGATTTCATGGTAATTTTTTTAGATGTGGCAAAGAGAGACATAGATCTTTTGAATGTAGATCCTCTGAAGGTGGGCAAGGTAATAGAAATGATGTGATTCAAGGAGATGATGAGGGTTCACCAAGTGGATTTGAGGCTGGAGAAAATATAATGGTGAGAAGAACCTTATGTAATAAGGGAAGTGATGAGGAACCTATTTTAAGAAGGATTCTTTTCAAGATAAGATGTAAGATGGTTGGAAAATGCTACAAAGTGATCATTGATAGTGAAAGTTTTACAAATTTGGCATTAGAAGAGCTTGTTACCAAGTTGTAGTTATAGAGCTAAAAGATCTCAAACCTTATTATGTTTCATAGATCAAATATGAGCATAAGATATTGGTAAGTGAACAATGCCTTGTGAAGTTAAAAATTGGACATTACTTTGATGAAGTTTTGTGTGATATTATGCCTATAGATTGTTGTCATATTTTTTTGGGTAGACCTTGGCAATATGATAGATATGTTGTACATGATGGAAGATTGAATCAATATACTCTTTGGGTGAATGGGAAGAAGCAAATGTTGTTGCCTTTGATTGAAAGTCTAGATGAGGTTAGTTGCACTACATTAAAAGTATGGATGGTTAATGGGAAACAATTTGAAAAGGAAGTAAAGAAGAGTCAATTTTATTTTGCTATAGTTCCTAGAGGACCAAATGTTGGTAATAATGACCAAGCAACATGAGCTAGTAATGACCTAGTGACTGTAGATAGTGATAGCAGAGTACCAAAAGAAATTATAGAATTTTTGAATGAGTATAAAGACACTATTGTTGATGATATTCCTGATGGTTTACATCCAGTAAGAAGTATAAGTCAGTGTATGGATTTGATTCCTAGAGCTAGTTTGCCAAACAAAGCACCATATAGATTGACACCTACAGATAATGAAGAACTTAACAGACAAGTGCATGAGTTGTTGTAGAAAGGTTTTATTAGAGAAAGCTTGAGTCCATGTGCTATACTTGTTGTATTAGCACCTAAAAAGAATAGAGAATGGAGAATGGGTACTAATTCTAGAGCTATTAACAAGATCATAGTGAAATATAGGTTTCTTATGCAAAGGATGGATGACATAATGGATTGTTTGAGTGGAGTAAAGTATTTTACCAAGATTAATTTGAAGAGTGGCTATCATCATATTAGAATCAAAGAAGGTGATGAATGTAAGACTACTTTCTGTAATCACCTAAAAATGGTCATCTAGACTATTAGCCCCCTTTTCAACATTTTGGCTAAATTAATTTAATCACTTACTTAAGACAAATTGCTAATAATCAATTTATTTGATTATAACCTATAGTTTGACTATGCTATCCTAAGTTCATTATTTGATTAAAAGAACATGTCTCCTTTTAATTAAATGAAAGACCCCATTCTTCTAACCCACTTAAAGTGCACACATAAAGTCCTTTTTCTATTTTTCAATTAAAAGAAAGGGCTTTGTGACTTTTGTCTTATATGACAAGTCAACTTATATTCTATTGGTTGACTTGTGTGTGCACATGGATCACTCCTCTTTTTTAATTCCACCATTGATCATCCACCATCTTCATCTTGATCTCTACCATCCATACATCTTTAAAAGGGAGAGAGCTTTCCCCCTCAATCCTCATTTTTTGAATATTGTTATGCTACAGGTTTTCTAACAGGTTTCTTTGGAGCTTTGTGGAGAACTTCTCTTTCTTGTCTACATTCTCTCATCCATGGCATTCTAGATTAGCTTAGCTTTCATTTTTACATGTAGCTTAAATCATATAGTCTAATAGTTGGATTGCAACACTCTCATACATGCTTAGCATAGCTCCACTTTATATTTTATTCTAGCTTAATCTTCATTTGCATTGCATCCTTGAGGAACTCCTTGGGACATTTGCATTCTTGCATCTTGTCTTTGGAACCTCCCATTGCATGGTTTACTAGCAAGAAGAGTATCTCCAAGGCTCGTATGAGAGCTTTTTTATTCTTAAAATATACTCTCTTTCACTCCATGGATAGGGAGCTCTAAGCCGGCATCCGAACATTCCAACTCATGGAATCATTTGGATAGAATGGTTTAGAGTGACACACTTTTGAGTGTACATTTTTGGCGCCCACCGTGGGGCTTGAATCAAGTTTTTAGCTCCATTTGCTTTTATTTTTCATCTCTGATTTTTTACAGCAGCATATTGGATCCAATCAAATGCTTTTGTAAAATTATCACTTTGGTTTTAAGGCCAACCCATAAGTAGATTGGTTTGAAGGCCAAAAACTTAGTTGGTTTAAAGATTTGATTATATCTTTTAAACCACTTGGAGTTTGGTTCTAACTTTTTTTTTGCAAGTTGGGTATGTGCTCAAAATGTCTCAGTCCGATTTTAAGAGCATTTGGACCTAATTTTAGAGAGTTATGAGTTTTTCTTTTTTTTTCATAAAAAGTCATTTCTAATCACAAATCAGTGCATTTTTCGGAAAAACTTACATTTTAAAAAAGTTTTTTGAATTCTAATGGAGGTTCTTTCTTTGTGTTTAGAATTTTGAGGTCATATTAAGGATCAAAAACTCAATTTGATAAATTTGTCCTATTTTGACAAAATCAATCTCTAAGGAGAAAATGAAGAGATTTTTTTAAAGTTCTTGCATTTTTGGAAAGCCCTTTGATTTTTAATAGGGGTCTCTTCTTTTCATTTTTATTTTTGGATATGAAATAATAGCAAAAAAGTCTAATCTTGTTGACTAGGTCAAAATCAAAGAGTAGAAATGAGAGCATTTGTGATTAACTTGCACTTTCTTTGCATGCACTTGGTTGGAAGATAAATTGAATTTTTGAGTCAACTAACCACTTTTTATTGCAGTATTTTATGTTATTTTACACTAACTTGTGGTACTAACAAGTTGTGATTGCAGGTTGCCATCCTTATGAAAAAAATTGAAACATTGCATAAAAAGAACACATGTCAAAGCTTCAAATGCGCAAGGGCTACTAACATTGTTTGCAGGGCCGCCCAAAGCATAAAAATTCAATTTTTTTTTTTTTTTGTTTTCATGTGTGGCATCGACTAATTGTTCATTTTTCATAGGAACATGAAACTTGTGATTGGAGTTTTTTGGTAATAGGAGAGTATGCTCTTCACCCTTGTGGTGAATCAAAAATCTTGACTTGCCATTTGGTTTCAAAAGCAAGGGGTAACTGAATCTTCTTGGCATGTTTGGAAGAAAATGATTGGAATAGGAGAGTATGCTCTTCACCTTTGTGGTGAATCAAAAATCTTGACTTCTGAAAGTTGATACACTCTTTGTGTAGTTAGAATCCTTTAGAGGGCCTGCTTTCGGACAACCTGAGGGGAACGACCCAAGTGGGGACAAAGAAATTACCTGGATCTTCCAACCCACTATAAACTCAAGGCTACCAAGGACACAAAACTTTGGTAGATGTAGTGTTTATCTTTGCCTAGTGTGATTGCTTATGGGATTTCGACCATAGGCAGATCACTAGGCAAGAATGCTTAAGGTACTCTTGTGATCACGAGATCGGTTACTCATTGCAAGGTGAGGTGTCCCATAATTGGGAGCAAGAGGAACACTATGAACAAAAGCCCTATCTAAACACCCTAAGTTAGTAACTATCCTTTTTAGCCGCTCAACTTCTTGGTGCAAGGATTGATCTTAGTGGACTACCTGGATCACCCCAAGATTTACACTCACCATATGTGTTCCTTTGGTTATGCTTATGGAATTTCCATGACAAAGCCAATATCTCTTATGGGCAACCACTTGGTGTGAGGTGAAAAAGCATCAAGCGTGGGCCAAGTTGTTTGAGTAATGAACCATGTCCTTTAGGTAGATATTGCTTGATGTGTTCTCAAATGTGATATACCAGTGAAAATCTTTTGAACATACACATGATGATAATTCTAGGGAATTCTTTTGAGACCTCAGATATGCTTGTATCATGCAAGGTTGCTTTGTCCCTTGCTTGATTGTTTGAAGACTACTCCATGTGTCACTATCTTGCTTGGAAAGAAATTACTTTTGAACATCAAACTTGCTATGCTATCAACTATTGTCAAACTTTGTCAACCAAGTCAAAACATCAAATGCAAACATTTTCTTGTGTTGCTTTCTAAGGCGAGTCTCATCATTTGATTTTTATTTTCTATGTCTCTAGTTCTTGAACATGCTTAAAGTGACTCTTTGGTCTTGGTGCTCTTGGTCTTTTTTGTCTTCATAGTCTATTCATGCTTACTAGTTATCCTTTTGCTAAAATGGTTACCTTGATTTCTTGACTACACTCTTGGGTTGGAGAGTTGTTCACTTGTCACCCTGTGTGCTCTATCTATTTGGCTATTTGGGCATCTTGCCTAGCTATTGACTTGAGTCATTCATGTCGTAAGTTTCTTGGAAATATTGTTTGACAAGTCACTTTAATCTCTCTCTACTATCTTGGCAAGTGAACACTCTACCTCCTATAGTTTCAACATCAAGTTATCTTCTAGACTATTTTATGCTTGGCTTTGCATCTAAAACTATGGGATCTAAACCTTATGCTACCAAACTTCAACCGAATCTAGATGATCATGATATCCTCCATGTCACTAAAGAGTTTCAAGATCTATATGCACAATATAAAAAACTAGAAGAGACAAATGATCTTTCTTACCTTCATCTCTCTAAGCACATTATAGAAATGAAGTCTAAACTTGAGAAAAGGTTAGAGGAGAAGATTGCATCATTACATGAATCTTCCTTAAGGTCTTTACATGCATGTGAGTCACCTTCTTTGAGGTCATCCTCTTCTTCTAGGTCTACATGCTCTACTTCAAGACATCAAATGTCTTCATCTTCTAGATCTAAAGACCTCTTTAGAGAACAAGCAAGTGATACCTTCTTTGAGCCTATGCGAAAATTTCATGATGGACCTATCTTTGACCAAGATAGTGATGAAGACATGAAAGCATGCTATTCACTTGAGAAACAACAAGAAGATCCTAGACATATTTTTGAGAGGACTTTTACTCCCTTGGAACATTCTTATGATGACATTTTGCAAACACTTCTTGAAACTAAGCTCATCATGTTGCCTAAGTCTAGCTCCTATGGAAATCCTTTCTTGGATGCTTATTGTGCTTATCATCAATCTAATGACCATGCTACTTTTGATTGCATTGAGCTAAAACATAAAATCCAAGATCTTATGGATAATGGAATTATTGGAACCTCTAGTGACTCATGTGCTGAGGATACTTCTCTTGAGCAAGATTACATTAATGAACTTATGTCTAGTAGCAGCTCTATTACATCTTCCACTTCTTCCAACACTCGTGCATCTCCCAACATTTCAAGGCTTTCCAACATGCCTCCATCAAATAAAGAACCTAATACTTTCCACATTGACTACATGTATCCTCAAGGGCTACCTCTAAAAGAAACTCAAGCCAACCTTCACTTGGTTGCAAACCTTTTCCATGCTACCAATCCTAAACATCCTCAACCTTCATGCATTACTATGCCTAATCCAATCATTACTCCATTCACTCTTCATTCTCCCTTGTCCTTAGAAGTGGCTCCATGTCAAGAGGACTCTGAAAAAGAAAAAGCTATAAATGTCAAGAAAGATCAAGATCAAGCACCCGTTCATCTCTTTCAAGATTTTTCCATTCCATATCCTATATCTTTTCCACCTCCTAAGTACGATGAAGATATCACTTCCACTATCTCCCTTGAGCTTACTAAAAATTATGAGAAAAGTTCTCTTCCTATACTATCCAAAGCTACTTGTCAATATCAAAGTGTCCCCTCATGTTCTACTTCTCCACATCCACTTCAAAATTATGCTCAAGCTTCAAGTGCTTCTATTAAAAATGTTGTTCCTATCAAAGGTACTCATGAGTCTATTGATGGCTTTGACCATGTTGCTCACTCTAAAGATGTTGATATCCCTTCCCACTATCCCTTTGCATCTTCTAAATCTATCCTTGGTCCTTATCCATCTAAGCTAAAGCATTCAAACCTTCCATCGATATTGGGGCCTTATGTTCCTTCATCTCCTACACTTTCCACTCCTAGCTCTCCCATCATACCTCAAGATCAACAAGGACACTCATCCTTGATGACTTTTCACCCATCTATCCATCTAAACTAGTCATATCAGCCTTATTCATCCACAAATCCCAAGTCCTTTGGAAGTGAGAATAGACATAAGAATCCATTGAAAAAGAAAGATCACTATGTCCCATCTAATCGACATGTGAATGCTAAGAAGGAGAATGCACAAAAGAGACCACAAAGGTCCACTATTAAAAAAGCTAAATCAAAGAAAATATGGGTACCTAAACCCATTATTGAAGAAATGTGTTTTGAAGTATCCAAAGGAAAATCTAAAGCTATATGGATTTCCAAGTCTCTTTTGAAAGACTTAAATATTGATAATACTTCAAAGTTGACATTCGAGCTTCCAAAGGCTTCGATTCCATCTTCTTTCAAAAATATTCCTAAAAATATTCCAAAGCCTTCCACTCCACTTTTTTCCAAATCTCTTCTACCACCTCATACATCTAAACCTCAAGCTATTTCATCCATGATTCCTCCATTGTTCCAATACCCTTCAAGGTGTGTGTCAATGTTGATCTTGTCCAATATTTCAGCTACCTTCATGAAATCCTCTAAAGCTTACACTTACTTTCTATACATGAACTCTTATCCTTCATATATTCTTCCTACTACCATTTCTCTTTCATCACCCTATCAACATCTTTGAGCATACCTTTCTATGGTCTTGTCTTATCATGACTTATCTTTCCTATAGGAGCACTATCTACATTCAAAAAGCTTGAGCTCTTTCTAAAAATTCAAAAAAAAAAAAAAAAAAAAAATGAAAAAAAATGAAAATGTGCCTTGGTGAAAACCACTTCTTGTGGCACCTTGGTAGCAAAAGTAAAGAGAAATAAATGCATCCTATGGTGAAAACTACATCTTGTGGTACCTTGGATAAGTACCATGATGAAAACCTAGCAAACAAGTATCATGCGTAATTCTTCCACCATCCATCTATCCCTTCTTCTCTCTTTGATCTTGACAATGTTGAGCTATCTTTGCATATTGGCTATCTTATCCATGAGATTCTCTATTGTGCTCTTCTATTCACTCATAGCCTCTATCTTGAGATTTATTCTTATTGCTCTATTCCATCGCTATCCTATCTAGTTGACCCCTTGGTCTTGATCATAATAAATCAAACATGGTTCTCATAGGCCTCTTGACATGTCTGCTCTCTTGGATTTCACATTTTCATGCTATCTCTCTCATTGGCTTCCACTGCTTATCCTACATGCTATCTTACTCATTGGCTTCCATCGCTTATCTTATATGCTATCACACTTGTTGGCTTCACCGCTTATCCTACATGCTATCTTTCTCATTACTTCCATTGCTTATCCAAAACCTACTTTATATGGCTATCTTTCCCTAGCTTGGGTACTCTTGAGGAGTGTGTCCTTAAGGATCACTTTCAATTTCTTCATACTCCTTTCTTATCCATCTTTGTCTATCCACCAACTTTCTACTCTATCATGTCCTACACCTTGCTAGACATTGGGAGAAAATGATGTGATCTTGCTTGAGAACTAGTAATCTCTAAATTATTCTAAAAAATTCAAAAAATCATATATGATGCTGAAAAAATTCTAAAAATTAGAAAATGTCTTGAAAAAATGATCATCTTAGTGAAAACCTAGCAATAGATGCTTTGATGTATCACCAAAAAAATCAAAAATAAAAAAATACAAAAAAATTTGAAAAAAGCCCTAAAAAAAAAAAAAAAAAAATTGTCAAGTGGTGAAAATTTGGAGACAGGTGCTACTTGAGACCCTTGCACCTCTGTCTATTCATCTCAATCACCTATTTTGCTACACATTTCCTAGCTTGGAATTGTTTCTTGTCCTCATCTTGAGGGCACAACTGCTTAGCCTTTTGAGGTATTCTTGTACATTAGGGTTTCTTTAACAACTCACAAAATAGTGTTCTCAACACTACCCCCACCCACCATGACATCTAGTGTTTTTCAACACTTTCTAGATAGTTTACCTACGGTCTCTGATGTCATGATATTTCTCACTATCAGAATCAAGTCTTGAAGAAATGGCCAAGTGACTTGCACACACACACTTTAACACTTAAATGACTGAGCTATGCTAATCTTTATCTACTTTGTGTGCTATCTATGATGATTTCTTTTCCATGTGTTCCCTCCATAATATTCTTTCAAGGATGTCATTGAATAGAAGACTGGGGGCATGGGACATATTTTCTTGATTTCTGCTTGTGGGTATACTTTTGTTTTTCTATAGTGTTGTAAGCATTTATGCTGGTCCTATTCAACATGTTGACTTACAAATGTATCATCCTTGACTATTTTGCAAGACCGCACTTCAGGTTTATCCTATCGCTTATGCCTTGATACAGGTGTAATCTTGCTAAATTAAACTTAGGGAATCTAATTGTGTAGTTATCTTGACTTACATGTCTCTGATGCTTAGATTGGATTTCCACATACCTATCTAATATCGATCATATTCATATCCTCATAGTTATACTAGTGATGGTTGTATGATCTCATGATGTCCCTAATAAATGCTTAATGATGAAATTAAGAGTCTAAATGTTATTCGCTTCTTGCTGGTAAACCACTTTGCATATTAGCTTGCATTTTAGCTTCATTTTCTAGCTTAGTCTTGCATTCTTGAATATGGGGAGAGCTCTCTCTTCATCTTTTTGTGGACATATCAGCTAACTCCTTTCATATATTTCTTTACTTTCTTCTTGTTCATGTCTTTTCACCTTCTCAATCTTTCACTTCATCTCTTTTCTATCTTATCATCACATTATATAAATTTTTGACCTCTTAAATGAATTCAACATCCTAGATTCATTTTCGGGATCAAAATCCAAATTTGAGTTCATCTTGATGGTCAAAATTGTCTTTTAAAATTCTACTTTCTTCTGAGCAGATAGCTGACCTTTTGAGGTCTAATCTCTGAATCATCACTGGGGCATCTTCATTTCTTCATGTCTTCATCATTTCCATACTTCATATCTACTTAATTCACTATTTCACATCTAAATCATCTTTCTACTAGATTTGAACTAATTTTATGCTATATCCTTCAAGGTCAACTCTAGTCAAACTGGGGCATTTTATCAATTTCTTATAGTCATTCTTGGGTTCTAATCATTTATCTGTCATATCAGACATTGCTATATCTCAATTTTCTCATGTCTAGCTAGTTTCTGCTTCCTATTACCTCATTTCAATTTTGATCCCGAGGGGGTAGAAATACTCTATCACTGCTTAGGAGCATTTGTTTGATCTTCTCACTTGCTCTCACTCTATCCACTTTTCTAAGTGTCAGTATTCTTCTTGAATTCTAACATCATCTCTTCCTAGTGTTCAGTACTACTGCTATCAGGTTGTGCATTCAGGACTTGCTATCTATTTCTGCATTTCACTCTTTGGAATTAGACATCTATATCTATCATTGCCTACTTGGCTTTAATTTCCTTTGACATAATGTGTTCCCAAATTGATCACGCATTAGTCAAAGAGGGGCAAATGTAATCACCTAAAAATGGTCATCTAGACTATTAGCTCCCTTTTCAACATTTTGGCTAAATTAATTTAATCACTTATCTAAGCCAAATTGCTAATGATCAATTTATTTGATTATAACCTATAGTTTGACTATGCTATCCTAAGTTCATTATTTGATTAAAAGAACATGTCCCCTTTTAATTAAATAAAAGACCCCATTCTTCTAACCCACTTAAAGTGCACACATAAAGTCCTTTTTCTATTTTGCAATTAAAAGAAAGGGCTTTGTGACTTTTGTCTTATATGACAAGTCAACTTATATTCTATTGGTTGACTTGTGTGTGCACATGGATCACTCCTCTTTTTGAATTCCACTGTTGATCATCCACCATCTTCATCTTGATCTCTACCATCCATACATCTTTAAAAGGGAGAGAGCTTTCCCCCTCAATCCTCATTTTTTGAATATTTTTATGCTGCAGGTTTTCTAATAGGTTTCTTTGGAGATTTGTGGAGAACTTCTCTTTCTTGTCTACATTCTCTCATCCATGGCATTCTAGCTTAGCTTAGCTTTCATTTTTACATGTAGCTTAAATCATATAGTCTAATAGTTGGATTGCAACACTCTCATACATGCTTAACATAGCTCCACTTTACATTTTATTCTAGCTTAATCTTCATTTGCATTGCATCCTTGAGGAACTCCTTGGGACATTTTCATTCTTGCATCTTGTCTTTGGAACCTCCCATTGCATGGTTTACTAACAAGAAGAGTATCTCTAAGGCTCATATGAGAACTTTTTTATTCTTAAAATATACTCTCTTGCACTCCGTGGATAGGGAGCTCTAAGCCGGCATCCGAACATTCCAACTCATGGAATCGTTTGGATAGAATGGTTTAGAGTGGGACACTTTCGAGTATACACTTTCAAGACAAAAGATGGTTTGTATGAATGGTTGGTTATGCCTTTTGGTTTGACTAATGCACCTAGTACTTTCACAAGGTTGATGAATGAAGTTTTGAAAAGATTTTTGGGTAAGTTTGTGATTGTTTATTTGGATGATATTCTAATATTCAGCAAGACTAAGGAAGAACATCTTGAGTATATTAGACAAGTATTGCAAAGGTTGAATGAGGAAAAATTGCTGATTAATCTAAAAAAGTGTTCTTTTATGCAAGAGGAGATTCTGTATTTAGGATTTATGATTTCAATTGATGGATTGAAGATGGATCTAGAGAAGGTTAAAGTAATTTTGGAATGTCCTACACCTAAGAATGTGGGTGAGGTAAGATCATTTCATGGTTTGGCTAGTTTTTACAAAAAGTTTCTAAAAAATTTCAATTCTATTTGTAATGCTATGACTGAAACAATGAGGGGAGATTAAAAGGAATTCAAGTGGATACATGGAGCTAATAAGAGTTTGAGACTTTGAAACAAAAGGTTGTTGAATTACCTATATTGGCTTTATCTAATTTCAAAAAAGTATTTCAAGTTGAACATGATGCAAGTGGTAATTCAATAGGAGCTATATTAAGTCAAGAAGGTAAGCCTATTTCTTTCTTTAGTGAAAAGTTGAATGATGCTAAAAGGAAATATTTTGTGTATGATCAAAAATTTTATGCTATTGTCTAAGAATTGAAGTAGGGACATTATTTGATTCCTAAAGAGTTTGTAATATATATTTATCATAAAGCTTTACAATACTTGAAAAGTCAACATAAATTGAATCAAAGACATATGAAGTGGGTTGAGTACTTACAAAGTTTCACATTTGCGATCAAGGATAGGAGTAGAGTTACTAATAGAGTTGTTGATGCTTTGAGTAGAAGACATTCTTTGTTGACTGAAATGAAGGTTGAAGTTCTTGGTTTTGATGAAATGAAAGAGTTGTATGATGTTGATCTTGATTTTTCTGAGGTGTGGAGAGAGTGCAGAGCACCAAATTTGATAGATCACATAAGTAACTATGATGAGTATTTCATTCAATAAGGTATGATGTTCAAAGGTATTCAGTTGTGTATTCCTAGAAGTTCTATGAGGTTGAATCTAATCAAGGAAAAGCATATTGGTGGATTAGCTGGACATTTTGGAATTTATAAGATAGTTTGTTAAAAGAGAATTAATATTGGCCACAAATGTATAAGGATGTTTAGAAATTTGTAAAGAGTTGTGGAGTTTATCGAATTGCAAAAGGGGTGAGTCAAAATACTAATTTTTATACACTTATTACTATTCTTGAGAAACCTTGGACTAACATCAGTATGGATTTTGTTCTTGGATTGCCTAAGATAGTGAAGGAGTATGGTTCTATATTTGTTGTAGTGGATAATTTTTCTAAGATGGCTCATTTCATACCATGTAAGAAGACATTAGATGTTGAGCATATTGCTGAACTTTTCTTTAAAGAGGTTGAGATTGCATGGATTACCAAGAAGCATTATTTCTGACAAAGATAGTAAGTTTGTTGGTTATTTTTGGAAGACTTTGTGGAAGAAGATGGGTACTAAGCTAAAGTTTAGTTCTACATTCCATCCGTAGACAAATGGATAGATAGAGGTTGTGAATAGAAGCTTGGGTAATCTACTGAGATGTTTAGTTTGGAATAAGCCAAGTGATTGGGAGATGGTATTGGCACAAGTTGAATTTTCATATAACAATTCTATGAATAGGAGTATAGGGAAGACACCTTTTGAGATTATTACTAGAATGCATCCTAGAGGTATATTAGATTTGAGAGATGTTGCTAGTGAAGAAAAGAAAAGTTTTGCAAGAGAAGAATTTGTTAATTTTATGGAGTCTTTGCATAAGGAAGTGAAGTTGAGGTTGGAACAAAGTAATTAGAAGTATAAGGAGAATTCTGATCAATCTAGAAGACACAATGATTTTCAAGTTGGTGATGAGGTGATAGTTCATCTAAAGAAAGGAAGATCCCCAATTGGAGCATACAACAAGCTGAAGATGAAGAAATTTGGACCTTGTAAGATCTTGAAGAAGTTTGACAATGGTAATGATTATGAAGTTGAGTTACCTACTGACATGGATATATCTCCTATATTCAATATTGTTTTTTGTATAAGTATTATGAGTCAGAGGATGAAGTTGTTGTATCAAATGATTATCCTAAGAAGTAGATTGAAAAAGTTGAACTGATATTGGATCAGAGAGTTGGCAAGAGAACAAGAGGAAAAGATTACAATGAATATTTGGTGAAGTGGAAGAACAAACCTATTGAAGATGCTTCATGGATTTATCAGTTTGAGTTGGATTCAGCTTAGGTTGTGACATCTCAATGATTTAGGAGAATCATTTCTTTCAACCCCAGTTGTTTGATGCAGGAGCATCCTGGGTTGCCTTGTTATACTACTCATTTTTGTTCATTCTGCAAGTTGGTGCCTAGCAATTCCTTCACGTGCCTAGCAATCCTTCATGTGCCTAGTAGTCCTTCATGTGTCGAGTTACTATAGCAATTCCTTCATGTACCAAGTTATCTAGTGTATGTCAAGTGACTCTTCATGTGCTGAGTTATCTAGTGTTTGTCGAGTGCTTCTTCATGTGTTGAGTTACCTAGTGTATGCGGAGTGCCAACATGTGGATGTAATTTCTATGAGCCAACTTGTGGGATTTATTTTTGATCATGACATTTATGTTAATATATTTTCTTAGGATGTGTCCAGACCATTTTTGGGTCAGCCCTCCTCTTATGTAATGTTCTAGAATAATTTGTAAGCTATTTTGGCAAGTATATATAGAGTGTTTAGGCTTAGAGTTAGGCAAGTTTTTGAGAAGAGGATTAGAGAGCTAAACTAAAAGTGAAAATTTGCATTTGGATCATTGAATGTGAATGTATTTGTAATTAGCCATAACCTAGAGGGCCTTACAGCTGGGCATGTGATGTAGTTGCATCTAGAAGAGCAATTGATCCAAGGACCAAGGAAGATCAAATGTCATCAAAAGGAGTCAATTTGAATGTTTTGTGGCCTATAATGGCTTATGAAAATGAAAGATTCAATAAAATATGTTAAGGTTTTGATAATGGTCCAAGGACCAAGTGCAATTTAATAAGGAACAAATACAATGTAATGAGGATAAAAGCCATTTAATGGTTGATCAAGGTCATATAGGGGTAGATGTTAGGTGGTTTTAATATTTAGAGTCATGGAATAAATCCATTTGGACCTTTATGGGTCGATGGGATAGGATAGGCAATTAGAAAGATCATAAATTGCATAAAAGACAAAGTTACAAATTTAAATTTTGAATTACAATGGTCATTAGATTTTTGGAGGGAATTAGTAATTAAAGGGGTTTTAGACATAGTTAATTAACCAATTACCTAGAATTAGTTGGGATAGGTGTAGGGCAGTCTATTAAATGTTTAATGTAGCCTTGTACGGGCAGAGAAGCAGTGGAGAAGAAAAACATAGATTTGTCGTACATTTTGTTTGGATAGTGAGAAATAAAAATTGAGTTTTCATGTTACTTCATTGAATCATTGAATCTTTTCTTGTTGGATTATCATGTTTATGATCTAGAAGGGCTATTTGCTTCATTTTACACTCTATTGCATTGATTTCAAATATGTTTGAAGGAGTATTATACGACTATTATCTTATTTATTGACAATTTTTTCTAAATCTTTGTGACAGTTTTGTCTTTCTTTTAAGAATGACTCTCCCATGAACTTTATGGGCCAGAAAATTCATGGAAGATATGTGTATACATGAATATGCGGCCTATGCTAACACACACACTTCAACATGATCTTTATTTGCGGATTCATCTCGGGATGAACATTGGATTGTTCATCCGAAAATCAGCCGGCAAGGCAACCTGTTGCCTTCTATCTAAAGGGATTTACTTGTTAGATATTCTCAGATTTAAGGTGTTAAGCAACTAGACCCTCTAAGAATGAAGGATTTAAAATAAAATGTGACTAATCTATATGAGAATGCAGATTAATCTAGAATGGAGTATGCACATTTCATCTAAGAACATGTAAAAGAAAGCTATGCTAAAATGTATGCATATTATGCTAAATGAGATTAAACTAGAAAATGAATATCTTATGAAAGTAAGGAGCTCAAATGAATGCACAATCCAGCAACAATCCGATGCAAATTCTCATTCAACCTCTCTCAAAATGAAGAGATGAGGGTCTCTTAAATAGACTTTCCTAGAATCCATCAATGGTTGAGATTGATTTCAATCAACGGTCAGGATTAAAGGTGAAGTTTAGTCATAAAAGAAGATTCCCAAATTAAAGGGAGTTAACTGATTTAATTTGACTAGAATAAGGAGTTAACTAATTTAATTCCTTTTTGATCAATAGTGAATTGGAAATTTCCCTTTTTGAACTGAAGAGAGATTTTGATGAGATATTTAATTTAATAAAATGAGATATACTCTCATAATTACCTTTTCTATTTAATTAAATAATCCTTTAATTAATTAGAGACACTTTTCTTATTTAATTAAATAACTTCATTTAATTAATTAGGAATGGATTCCCATTTAATTAAATAAATTTTTTTAATTAATTAGAAGTAAGTACTCCATTTAATTAAATAATTTTGTTTAATTAATTAAAATAGGCACAGTTATTAAATTAAATAAATTTAATTCCATAGGACATTAGCCTTAGGATATAATTTAATTTAATTAAAGTATAAATACTTAGTAATTAAATTAAATATTAATCAATAGGTTTGATGTGACTAATATGAGTAAATACTATAAGAATTAAATAATAAGCATGATGAATGCAGATTAGGGTTTTCTGCATCTGACAATTAAGTCAAGTAGCGAGTAGCCAAATAAGAATTTGCCTAATGGAATAGGTCTTTAGGATTGGTCAAAAATAGACCAGAATTGGTATCATCAAAATGAGCCAATTTTGGGGTATTACATTTTGCCCCTCTTTGAATGAATGTGCAAGCAGCATGTTCAATTCAAAGAAAATCAGAAAGCATGATGCGCGGATCAAGAAATGAGATTGGTTTCAAAATTGATGATACGAAGACCAATTGATAAGCTTTTAAGGACTATCTCTAGAACAGAGCTTAATTCCAAGGAATCCAAGTAGGGCACCTAGATACCTAAGATTGGTAGCATTTAAAAGACTATCTCTAGAATAGAGTGTAATCTTTAAGGATCCAAATAGAACATCTAGATACCTGAAATTGATAAGCATTTAAAAGGTTTCTTCAGAACAAAGTTTAACCTTTAAGGATCCAGATAGAACACCTAGATACCCAAGAGTAATAGCATTTAGAAGACTATCTCTAAAATAGAGCGTAATCTTCAAGGATCCAGATAGAACACCTAGATACCTAAGATTGAAATTATTTAGAAGATTATCTCTAGAATGGAGCTTAACCTTCAAGGATCTAGGTAGAACACCCAGATACCTAAGATTGATAAAAGATAACAAGGTCCGATCATGAGTCGTAGAATCATCCCCAGAACGAGGCTTGATCCTCAGGAGTCAGGGTTTAGACTGTCCCAATACTTGTCCATCAAACTTTAAGAATCGCTATTATAAGGTTGATCATTTGATGAGAAGATAAGATAGATAGCAAAGATGCTAGATAGAAGGGAACAAGATGCCCCGAGTAATGAGATGCCCCAAGTGATGAGGACATGAGATGGGGACAAGATGCCCTGAGCAATAAGTATTCAATGGTGTAATCATCCTACCCCCTCAAGAGAAAAATTGAAAGATGACACACCAGAAATATGATTTGAAGTAGTATATCATGAAATATAGAAGAAATTGAGATTCAACAGAATATAGAAGAGATCATAATGATTGAAAGAAGATTCAGAGTTGATTTGAAATGATTGCAAAGTTGCAAAGACCAAGTTTGACCAAAAGTTGACCAGATTGAGCCACGATTGACTTGAGTTGACTATTTCAAAAATGATTTTTGAAAATATGGAGAATGTAGAGATGAAAGGATTCCAAGAAGCACAAAGTATTAGAAAGATTTGGGTTGCACAAGCATTCGATCGTGTCGGTCTCCAAAATTTTAAAATGCATTTTTGAGGCTCTTAAGTGTGTCAAATTTCAAATTTGATCCCAAAAATGGATTCAGAATGATCAAATTAGCCAAGGGTGTGATTTTTGCACAAATTTGAGCACTTTGAAAAATGTGGTCAACAACTATATAAGGACTTGAGAGGTCATTTTCAATTCATTTGTGTTTTTTGTCTTCTATTGATTTGAGCTCTGAGAGAGACATGGCAGTTAGTGTGAGACATCATCGATTTGAGCACTCTAGACATCATAGTCGCCCAACAGACTACGGACCATCGGTGAGTCATCGATTCGCTTCCTTTGTACTTTCACTTTCGTGCTTTACTAAGTCATTTATTGCATTTTTAGCATGTGTTTAGGTTTGTTTAATCGGTCTTCGGGCGAGACCTCTCTCTTTTTGCATGAAGATCTTCTTTCTTCTTGCGAAGAAATAGGGTGCATTGTTTCTTCATGTGTGGCTGGAGAATCTTTGCGCAAGAGGCATTAGATATCGCGTAAAGAATGAGATTCTTCGTGTGAGTCGATTCATTTTTCGCGTGCGAAGGTCTTTTCTTTCACAAGGATAGAGATCTTCACAGGAGACTGGGAGAACTTTGCGCAAGATTTCTAGATCTGCACGTGAGATTTCAAGAAATTTTGCGCAAAATCTCGTGATAGTTATGCTGAAAAGTTTCAATTTCATGCTAAAAAATTGCATTATATTTTGTTTTGATGCATCATTTTGACTTGATACTGATTGTTTCTTTTGTTGTTTCTTGTTGTGCATGCAAGAGGTCTTTGGTGACGTTGCATTCAGATCACACTATCTGCCATATGGAGAGTTATTGCGGAGTCTTGATGACACTGATCGGGCACACATTGCCCGATTGGGTTTTTCTTCTTTGTGCCGAATTCCAGCTATGATGGTGAATCACGGCCTTCTCACTGCCTTGGTAGAGAATTTCCATTCAGAGATGAACACATTCCATTTGCCAATGGGCAAGATGACCATCACTCTGAAGGACATCTGGAGGATCTTGTAGATTCCCTTTCATGATGCCTGAGTCATCTATGACATAGTGCCCCAAGCAGGGACAAAGGCGCTATCTATTGTGTTCAAGAGAGAGTTATCGAGGGGCACGACCATCAGTTGGGATGAGCTGATGCACACATATGGACCCACACACAGGCTAGCATTAGTGTTGGCTATATTTTTGAGTTGTTTCCTATGTCCTGATAGAGGACAACATGGTTTGGAGTGTGGGTGGGGTGCCATGCTTCATAGGATGCTAGAGGCACCTGAGATTTTTGGGTGGGGTTAGTGTATGCTGGCTCACCTTTTCCATGAGATGCATGAGGTCATCTGCCACAAGAAGAAGAGCATGGTAGATAGAGTTTATGTATTGCAGATCTAGGCCTGGGAGCATCTCCCCATATGCAAGCCAATTTTTGAGGATGCCAGAGAGCCCATGGAGCCCTATATTTGTAGATATCGAGGGCATATTACCCAGACCCACTTGGGTAAGATAGAGTAGTGGAGGATACATCTTGATGACCTAGTGTCTATTGTATGGTGACGCTGGTGAGAGACAGAGGACTGGGATGATGTTCCTAGAGAGTTACCGTCGATGTTCAGTTCTCAACCTCTGGCGGGTAGGGTGACATCAATTGTTGAGAGATTTGTGATATCACGGGTGTGGTGGCAGTATGGCTGACCATAGGATATGAGTATTGTGCCTATGCCAGGTTGCAAAAGGATGTTGAGTGAGGCTGGCCAGCATGGATGGATCTAGGGTGATCCATGATAGACATTCACAAATTAGCTATAGTTCAGTGGGACTACCTGCCAGAGGTAGCAAATGTCGGGATGATGCCTACATATCAAGCATTTTTTATCAGCCATCTATTCCCACATTTTACAGATCTAGTAGGGATGGTAGGGTACGCAGAGAGACAGGCACCCCAATAGTAGCAAGCACAACCACAGTCACCAGTTTAGCCACAACAACAGTTACAAGTTCGGCATCAAGTTCAACAGATGCAGATTCCCCCACGTCAGATGGGATCAGACCTAGGTGCCAGGGGCAGTGGGATTGGACAGAGTCAGCACCATAGGCAAAGGACAAAGGAGGAGGCCCCTCAATAGGAGGCTCCATAGTAGTAGGTGCCACCATAGCCATAGGCACCTCCACAGTAGCAGGCACTAGAGATGGTAGATGAGGACATGCTGGATCAGCTGGTAGGGGGGGGTGTAGGACATGGTATGGTAGTATCAATAGTGGGTTCGTCAAGCCTCTCGACACTTGGGAGAGTTACAGATTATAGTGGTAGTCTGAGATGAGCAACTGGTGGAGCGACAGCATGACACTGATCTTTGGAGAGAGCACACTAAGACTACAAAGCAAAGATTAGAGCTAGTGCAGGATGAGATCCACTTCCAGTCAGCTCGGGTAGCGTACTATTATGCAACATATACGAGTGTAGTACCTGATGAGACACTTTAGGTGCAGCAATTTTTTTAGTATGCACGAGAGTCTAGGGGCACACGACCTCCTGTCAGGCCAGATATGCCACTGCTGCCTCCGCCACCTGCTACCCCTGCTCATCCTAGAGGTGAGGGTTTGGGACAAAGTTAGATTCTTTGTGCCTGATCTTTGATTTTGATCCCTGGCTATGTATCGATTGGTGTGCTAGAACCACATGTATCATTTTTGATCGATTGCACTTGAGTAGCACACATTTTTGTACTGACCCATTCTTTTGATATATATATATATATATATATATATATATGAGATCTTGAGCTGAGTACTCCTGTGTACATGTCATTGTTTTTTTTGTTTTACTTTGATGTATATGAGATGTATGTTGTACTTAGATAGAATGCATATGTATGAATTGACATCTCATGTAGTGTTGCGTGTTTTTGCTTGACAGTCAAAGGTATTCCATTGAGGAGTGTGAATCAATGAACCAAACACTTGTATAGTTGTGGAGGAATATGATACATGTAGGGTATGAATAGAATGACCATTGAATTGCATGCTTATGCAAATGAAGTATGTAATGCAAGACTATTAAATGCAACCCTAGGTCTAGTGACCAAGCCTCGATATTTAATCATCACCAGATATAAAATAAAGCTCGTACATTATACAATTCCCATTGACATTGCAATCATGGAAATATGAATATAACATACATTATTATTTTTTTGGGATTAAACATAAGCATTCGAGGCACAAGAAGCCAGAATGACCAGAACATTTATCCCTTTTAATGTAGCAAGTTAACATAAGCATCAGAGCATAAACACTAGGATGACCTAAATGTTGCTTGCATGACAGGCACACCAAACACACAGGAGATCCCTCTTATGCTAAGTATTTAGTATTCATTCTATCCACAATGACCCTTGCATTCATAACCTAAGATAGAAGTGCACTAGATATACTCGCAGTGACTCGTACGCTCACTTAGCAGGATGAGTATCAGTATTTACTGTAGCATGAAGAGTTTACTCCAAAAAATAAGGAGAAGAACCAACATTATTGGCATATTCATATAAAAGGAGTTGAGGTACACATGACCATCCAATATGAGATGGAGGCTCTTATAGTGGACACCCCTCTTATAGGAATAAATCAATTTATTGGAACTAAACCACAAATAGAAAGCAAAGAAAAGATCATGCCCCTAGTCATTACTTCTCTAGTCGAAGATGACATCATCAAGTTGCTTGAGGAGATATGATAAAGCAAAAAACAAAGCAAACAAAGAAAAAGCCCAACATATCCAAACAATTAAAGAGATCAGATTTCCACAATCCATTACATAATATATTTGTTTCTAGATTTGATTGTGTAGAGATTTTTACCATCAAATCTCTACACAATCAAATCCAGAAACAAATATATAATATCCAAACAAGTATATCATTTTTGAGTTCATTTTTTTGGATTGATGTCAAGTATCAGTGTCCAGAACATGTTTGAAAGAAATATTTTCAGTAGGGTGATGACAGTAAGCAAACACAGCCAGAACGACTAGTGGCTGAGGTCAAAGAGGAATCTTCATGATGAAGAACCTAAGAAGGATAAAGTGACAATAGACAGACATAGCCAAGATGATTGGTGATTGACACAAAAGAGATCTTCCATAAAGGAATCTAGAGACATGAACTTAACAATAGTAGGTAGACATAGTTGAAACAACTGGTGACTATTGCAAAAGAGATTCTATGAGAAGAATCTTGAAGAGAGTATCACTGGCGATAGTAGGCAGATGTAGTGAGGACCACTGGTGACTGTCACGAAGGAGATTCTCTGAGGAGAATCTCAAAAATAGTGACACTAGCGACAATAGGCAGATGCAGTGAGAAAGAATAGTGACTGTCGCAAAGTAGATTCTATGAGAAAAATCTCAAAAATAATGACACTAGATATAGTAGGCAGACGTAGTGAGAGCCACTGGTGACTTTCGTGAAGGAGATTTTATGAGGAGAATCTCAAAAATAGTGACACTAGCGATAGTAGGCAAATGTAGTGAGAACCACTGGTGACTATCATGAAGGAGATTCTATGAGGAGAATCTCAAAAATAGTGACACTAAAGGGGGAATGCCCACAAGCTATGACAAGACTCAATCCATGGATACATGAACGGAAAGTAGGAAAAGCAGGAAAGCAAAAGCATGAAAGTGACTGTACAAAGTAGCTAGAAGATGTGCTGCAAGATGGAGCATTGGGAACAAGAGGCATTTTTTTACCAGGGTTTTAACTTCTTGGCAAGATTTCCTTTTTTTCTACCATGATGCTTATTTCTAGGTTTTCACCAATGGCACTTTTTTTTGTTTTTCAATTTTTTTTTTTTTTTTGTATTTTTCTTTTTTTTGGTGTTACCAAGGCACCTATTGCTAGGTTTTTGCCAAGGTAACAATTTTTTTCAAGACTTTTTCTGATTTTTAAATTTTTTTCAAAGATTACTAGCTTTCAAGAAGGATTACCTTGATTTTGCTCTAGTGTCTAGCAAGGTGCAGGACAATATGTAGTAGCAAGTTGGTGGATAAGTGGAGATGGATAGGCAAGGAGTATGAAGCAGTAAATGTTACCCTCAAGGAAAGCCTTCACAAGATTACCCAAGCTAGGGAAAAGGATATAACAATACAAGCTTATGGTGTAATGAAGGGTATTATGTAAGTAATCCAAGAAAATGACCATGTCAAGAGATTGCTAAGAACTGAGTTTTCTTCTTTCTTTCATTGATCAAGACCAAAGGGTTAACTGAATAGGATAGAAAAGTTTTTTGTGGAGGTTATGAGTGAATGACTTTGGAAATGAGGACATTTGAAGGATAAGAAAGATCATGATAGGATGTCATGGATGGAAGAATTACGCATGGTGCCTATTTACTAGGTTTTCATCATGGTACTTGTCCAAGGTGCCACAAGAAGTGGTTTTCACCATAGGACGGATTTATTTTTCTTTACTTTTGCTACCAAGGCGCTTATTTCCAAATTTTCACCAAGGCACATTTTCTTTTTTTTTTTTTTCTTTTTTTCTTCTTTTTGGATTTTTAGAGTTTTTGGAAAGAATTCAAGCCTTTCTCAAGTTATATAGAATGCCTATAAGAAAGATAAGTTATGATAAGCCAAGGCCATACCAAGGTACACTCAAAGATGCTAATAAGGTAATGGAAGGGAAATGATTGAAAAATGAGAGGTAGATGGACAATAAGGTTGTTGGTTTTGAAAGACTAAAACAAGCAAGGATGGAAAGTAGGCATAAAATTTAGATGATCTCATGAGGGTGGATGAGATATTAGGCAAGATCAACATTGACACACACCTTGAAGGGTAGTGGAATGATGGAAGAAATATGGATGAAATAGTATGAGGTGGTGGAATAATTTTGGAGGAAAGTGGAGTAGAAGGCTTTGAAACCTTTTTAGGAAGATGTTGGGAAGAAGGTGGAGTGAAAGCCTTTGGAAGCTTGAATGTCAACTTTGATTTATTTTCAATATTCAAGTCCTTCAAAAGAGACTTGGGAATCCATATAGCTTTTTATTTTTCATTAGATTCTTTGGAACACATTTCTTCAATAATAGATTTAAGAACCCATACTTTCTTTGGTTAAGCTCTTTGAATAGTGGACCTTTGCGGTCTCTTTTGTGTATTTTCCTTCTTGACATTCACATGTCAATTAGAGGAGATAGTGTGAATGTTTGAGGATGGATTCATGCACTTGTGTTTGAGTTGATCATCCAAATTGCTTCCAAAGGACTTGGGACTTGTGGATGAATGAGGCCCATATGAATGGTTTAGATGGAAAGGTGGATGCGAAGAGTTCAAGTATGTGTATCTTTGTTGATCTTGGGGTAGGGTAGGAGGAATGTGTAATGAGCTAGTAGTGGCAATAGGAGATAGAGGAACATAAGGTCTCAATATGGATGGAAGACTTGAAGGTTTTAGCTTAGATGGGTAGGGACCAAGAATAGATTTAGAAGATGTGAATGAACCATGAGTATGGATATTATCATCTTTAGAGTGAGCAATATGACCAAAGTCATCAATAGATTTATGAGTAAATGTTATAGGAGAAATACCTTTGACAAGAGTATTTAAAGCTTGAGCATAGTTTGGAAGTCAATGTAGCGAGGTAGAATAAGAGAGTGAGGGAACACTTTTCTCTTCAAAAGGAATTTTGGATAACATAGGAAAAGTATCCTTCTCTTGGTCTTTTATAATCTCCTTAAGGATGGTGGAAGGAATATCTTGATCTTGCTTAGTAGAGGTGCATGACATGGGAGATGGAGGACTATGTGGCTCTTGAGATGGAGGCATGAGATCTTGGAAGACTTGAAAGGGGATGAAGGAATCTTGGTCTTGATCAACACTTGTTTCTTCATCATTTAAGTGGTCCTCTTGACATGAAACCAAATCCAAGGATGAGGGAGTATCTAAATATATATTTGAATATATTTCTAGAGTTTTCATAATAGGTGCTTGAAGAGACAATGGAGGGATAGTTGGAGTGGGGATAATAGGAGGAGCAACACATGGAGGTTTTGGATCTTTGCTTTGTGTGGTATGGGAGAGGTTTGCAGCTAAGTCAAGATTAGCTTGAGTTTCCTTTAAAGGTAGTCCTTGAGGGTACACATAGTCAACTGGGGGAGTAGTGAGTTCTTTTGGTGAATATGGGTTGGAAAGATTGGACAATTTAGAAGGTGGATGTATGCTGGAGGAAGTAGAAGTTGTGTTTGAACCATTACTAGACATGGTTTCATGAGGTTGATCCTTCTTGAGAGTAGAATCTTTAGTAGTTGAGAGCTTAGATTTTTGAATTATACCATTGTCAAAGAGATCTTGGATCTTGTTTTTCAGCTCCTTACAATGGGAAGTTTTATGTAAATTATGTCTATGATAGACACAATAGTTACTCATAAAGGAAACTCCTGCCAAAGTGAGCTTAGGTAAAGTAATGAGTTTTTATTCAAGAAGTTTTTCCAAGGTTAATTCATAAGATTTTCCCAAAGGGTTGAAATCACGCTTTGGTTTAGGTTCGCAAGGTTTTTCTTCAAAGATATTTCTAGATTTCTTGGGCATATGTGAGGTGTTCTCAGATGTCTTGGATTCAAGATCACAGGAATGTGATTTTTGGTTGTCATAAGAGAAAGGGAAAATTTCTCTCAAAGAGAATTTGTTCGATGATGTGTTTTCCTCTTCTTTTAGTCTTTGAAGTTGAGCACTTATCGTTTCAATTTGTTTCTTCATGTTTGTAATTAGAATCCCTTCTTTCTCATTAGGAATATTGGATTTAGCACAATTTTTGTTAGCCATTTTGATGTACTATGTTTCAAGTAGTGATAGCCAAGTTTTAGAACATAAGTCAAGTTTCCCCAATCATAGACAATGACAAAAAGAAAAAGTTTAGACAAGGACCACACTAGAACTTAGTCTCAATGGGACAGGATAAGAGTGTTGTATGCTAAGGCACAAATAGTCTGATTTGAAGGCTAGAACAGCCAAAGATTATGACTATCATGACACAGAGTATGACTAGCACTAAAGAATGAGAATTAAGACAACTAAATGATGAGACTAGTCAAAGTACAAGACATAAGTCTTTGGCTAAGCGAAGTGTCGCTGTTTTAATATTGTTTGTAGATAGATAGTGATAAACGGACGTAGAAAAAGATGGTGTGTAGGCCATAGATAGCTAAAATAAACCCAAATTGGTAATGCTAACACAAAGTCTCATGCAAGAAGTTCATAGGGTTGCGCAAAGACTGACGTCAGAGGTTTAATTTTGCACGAGAATAAGGTTTCTAGACTTTTTAGATCATTTTAGTAAGCAAGAAAATAAAGAGGTACATAGAACAACAAGCAGGTGATATCAAGCATGTCTGAAAATAATGAGCAAGGGCAAAAGCAACCTTGCGCATGAATAATCAAGTGACTTAGTACACGCTAATTCCTAAGAGAGCTAATTGTGTATGTTTTCAAAAAATTTTACAATCACGCATACATCCCTAGAAAATAAAAGGTGGCCTCTCTAAGGTTTTTAGTAATGTTTTGACTTTGTAACTTTTATGACTCACAGGGGTGACCTCCAATCTCGGCGCACTGAGGTTTTAACACAGTTTGAGAACTTAATCTTCAAGAGCTTCTGGGGAGATCTGACAACCCACAATGAACCACACCCATGGAGATTTCTTCCACAAGGACATTTATATAGCGGTTGTCACTACCACGTCAAAAATGGCTATTATAGCTCGAGGTTCCATTAATGCAGTTTTCCTTGTAGAGGGATTGTCTGTTATGGTTAACCCTCTCTAAAGGTGACCGACTCACAATAGTGTACCACAAGGAGACTTAGCTTCTAGATTCAAGGTCTTGAAACCTTTTCACTTTTAGCTAAATCAAAGCAGATAGGTTAATTTGACATGCTAAACTAAGAGTATCTCTTAAAGATCTATGATATCAACTCCCAGTGATCTATCAACCTCTTTGGAGAAACGATGCCTCAATCAACAAGTTGAAGATTCATCTATCTGCGAGATGCTCAAAGTATCCTCCCCACCTACAAGGAATCCATCATAGAGAGGAGTTTCACTAGGAACCCACTCTCTCAAGACCATGAATAGTGTTCATGGGGGTCTAATTACTGTGTGTACAGATGTTAATTCTCGAAAGAAAATCTATCCAAAAGCAATCAAAGAGAAAAAGGTGGTACACTTAATGCTTTAACTAATGTGAGGTGAGTCCAAAGATGTGGAACATTTAACCTCTCACACAAGCCAAAACAAGTCCACAACTCAGAAACTAGTGAGTTCTAGAAAGCACAAAAGGGTTGCCTAGTGGAGCATTTAATGCTTCTTTCCTATAGAACCCTCCCCTTTAATGTGGTGTTGATCTTGCAACCACAGGGTGAAATGAGGGGCCGACGAATTTAGCGAGTCTAATAACCCAAAATAGCTATCTAAATCTATCACTAATACCTAAGCCTGCTAAATGAATACTAATAGAGATCACACCCTAGTATCAAATTATGCATGTGTTGTAAAATGAAAACATGGAAGGAAACACACACAAGAGAGATGTTTGTTTTAGATCCAAATGAATTGTTATTAGTTGAGGAAGGTTACCTGGTGATCCTCGCAATGCGCTTAGTATATTTTACCTAATTTTTAGGAACTTTATCATGCTTTTCCAATTGTCCCACAAACCACTATTATGTTGTTCCAAAAAATTAGTAAACACGAAATACCAGAAACAGTGAACAGTTAGCAGAAAAACCAAAAAATACGAAAATCAATGCAAAAAAATAGCATCTGTCAGCAAAGTCTCATGTGAAATTCTTGATAGTCCATGCGAAGAAGTTTTACGACCTGCATGAAATTCTATTATGGCCCACACAAAGAAACACATGCCGTGCAAAGTTCTATTATGGCCCACGCGAAGAAACAAGTGTCGCACGAAGTTTCGCGTGCTTAGGCACTTTCTCGCACGATACAAAAAGAATCTTTGTGCGAAGATTCTGGATCCTTGCGAGAAATTAAATAGTCTCACGCGAAGATTCTTGAATCTGTATGAAATAGTACGGACAAAGAACAAAAAAATGATTTTAAAAATGTAGAAAGAGGCCAGAAAAATTGATTTTTCCTGCCCCACGGTGGGCGCCAAAAATGTATGTGTGAATATGCTTCCTATGCTAATAGACACACTTCAACACGGTCTTTACTTGCAAATTATCCCAGGATGAACATTGGATTGTTCATCTAGAAATTAGTTGGCAAGGCGACCTGTTGCCTTCTATCTAAAGGGATTTGCTTGTAAAATATCCTCAGATTTGAGGTGTTAAGAAACTAGACCCTCTAAGAATGAAGGATTTAAAAGAAAATGTGACTAATCTATGTGAGAATGTAGATTAATCTAGAATGGAGTATGCACATTTAATCTAAGAACATGTAAAAGAAAGCTATGTTCAAATGTATGCCTATTATGCTAAATGAGATTAAACTAGAAAATGAATATCTTATGAAAGTAAGGAGCTCAAATGAATGCACAATCCAGCAACAATTTGATGCAAATTCTCATTCAACCTGTCTCAAAATGAAGAGATGAGGGTCTCTTAAATAGACTTTCCTAGAATCCATCAACGATTGAGATTGATTTCAATCAACGGTCAGGATTAAAGGTGAAGTTTAGTCATAAAGGAAGATTCTCAAATTAAAGAGAGTTAACTAATTTAATTTGAGTAGAATAAGGAGTTAACTGATTTAATTCCTTTTTGATCAATAGTGAACTAGAAATTTCCCTTTTTGAACTGAAGAGAGATTTTGGTGAGATATTTAATTTAATAAAATGAGATATACTCTCATAATTACCTTTTCTATTTAATTAAATAATCCTTTAATTAATTAGAGACACTTTTCTTATTTAATTAAATAACTTTCATTTAATTAATTAGGAATGGCTTCCCATTTAATTAAATAACTTTGTTTAATAAATTAGAAGTAAGTACTCCATTTAATTAAATAATTTCATTTAATTAATTAAAATAGGCACAGTTATTAAATTAAATAAATTTAATTCCATAGGACATTAGCCTTAGGATATAATTTAATTTAATTAAAGTATAAATACTTAGTAATTAAATTAAATATTAATCAATAGGTTTAATGTGACTAATATGAGTAAATACTATAAGAATTAAATAATAAGCATGATGAATGCAGATTAGGGTTTTCTGCATCTGACAATTAAGTCAAGTAGCGAGTAGCTGAATAAGAATTTGCCTAATGGAATAGGTCTTTAGGATTGGTCAGAAATAGACCAGAATTGGTATCATGGCAATGAGCCAATTTTGGGGTATTACAATATGTTCTAACATGTACCATAGGAATGCTAACCCTTGAAAATAGCACTAGTGCTAAAGGATTGAGTTTCTAAAGGAAAGACAACAAGTTTGAAGAAAACAATGAAGTGTTCCTAAATGAAATGATGGGACAGTTATGATGGCGAGTAATCTATCTTAAGGAGAAGTGTGTTTGATGATTGGAGATGTCCTAGGGCATCCAAGTGAAGGTGGTTGAATCATTATTTGTTCACCAAAGAGTGTGGAGATAGGTGTTTGAGAAAACCCTATGCAACAAGGGTTTGAGAGCATTAGATTGGTGGATTGAGTGATCCTAGAGAGTTGAGTCTGAAATATATTGGATTTAGTCATATTTAGTCATGTTATAACCCTAGGGAAAGTTTGGAGAAGTGAGGATAAGTAAAAATTAGACTTGCTTTGTAAAAGTGGCTTAAAAGGCTTAATTTTGAGACAAAATTGCCCTATTCTGTACAATCATTCCAAAGGAGTGATATCTAATTTTTGGATATGTTATAAAAATCTGAAATGGGTATCTAAAAATAATATTTTTTTGCTTGATGTTTTGTAAAGTTTGGGAGAAAAATCAAGAAAATAGGGTCTGCTGATCTAAAGAAGAGAGTAGCCTAGTCAAGAGGGGTAACTTGGGTTTATGCATGAACTTGGTTTTTGAGATTGTAAAACCTATTTATACATGTCATATTGAGTCTATTGAAATACTTTTTTTTGGTTGAAAGAGATAGTTGAAAGGTCTATTTCATATTTGTACATTTGAGGGCTATTTGAGTGCTTTGGAGAACCTAGTAATCTTGGTTAATCATTCAACTTTGTGTAGTCATTGTTGTTACCTCCTTGGTTCTAGAACAAGTGGTATTAGAGCATCAGCAAGGTCTTTTGGGGAGTTTAAAGTTGCAAGTTGCAAGTTTACTCATCGTAGGAGTCTTTTGTCATATTTTGTATACTAGTCCCTTTGTTGAAGCCTTATAGTGTCAATCCCTCCTTGTGTG
The DNA here is from genome assembly GCA_028749045.1 of Cupressus sempervirens. Classification (NCBI taxonomy): domain Eukaryota; kingdom Viridiplantae; phylum Streptophyta; class Pinopsida; order Cupressales; family Cupressaceae; genus Cupressus; species Cupressus sempervirens. Next base: position 485,819,781 of record CM053786.1, read on the forward strand.
TCCTAGAGTTGAAAGGTATACTAGGGGTGTTAGAAGAGTTCTTGGTGAGAAAGGAGTATCAATTAGAAGGTTCTTGAGTTGGGAGAACAAAACTAGTTTGCAAATATGCCTCCTAAAGGACAAATAGCTAGGGAGTTGGAAGAGTTGAGACAAGAGTTGGAAAAGGAGAGAAGAGAAAGAAGGGATCTTGAAGCATCCAAAGAAAGGGAAGAAAGGCAGATGAGAAGGGAGAGGTTGCAGTTGATTGCAAGTATAGAAGCTTTAGAAAAGGAGGCAAGATGGAGAGTGAAGAGGTTCTTGGATGGATAGAGGCACTTGAAAAAATTTTTGATCTAGAAGACATGGAAGAGGAGAAGAAAGTGAAATTGGCAAAGGTGAGGTTAAGGGGAACAACCCTTACATGGTGGACAAGTCAAAAAAATGAGAGGATGGCTAGAGGCCTTAACAAAATTTTGAATTGGGATAGGATGAAGACAATAATAAGGAGTCAATTTTTGCCATCAAATTTGGCTATACAGATGAAGATGAGAAGGAAAAATTTGAAATAGAGGGATATGGATGTTATGACATATACTAAGCAATTTCATACCCTAAGTATCAGAGGAGGGGTAGAAGATGAAGAGGAAAAGGTTGCAAGATACATGAGTGGGCTGAAGTACAGTATTCAAGATGAAATTGGTTTGAACATTCCTAGAAACCTTGGGGAACATTTTCAACTGGCAATCAGAGCAGAGGAAAAGTTGAAGAGAAAGAATGAGAGACAAGGAAGTAAAAGAGGAGGTGGATCAATGAGAGGAAGAGGAGGAAGAAAAAATTAGACTTGGGAAGAGAAGGATAAAGACAAGGGATCTACATTAGAACCTAGGGGTGGATATAGCAATAGAGGAGGAAGATTTGGAGGAGGACAAGGAAATAGAGTGTTTACCAATAAATGTTTTCATTGCAATGAGATTGGGCACTAGTCATTCAGATGTCCAAAGTGGCATGAATTAGATTAAGGCAGAGATGGAAGGGCAACAACATCATGTAGAGGTTAGGAAGAGAGCATTTGTGAATTTTTCTAGTAGTTCATATTAGGATAGAGTGTTGTGTGATGTGGTTCCTATGACATGTACACATTTGATATTAGGAAGACCATGGTAGTACCTTAGAAGGATAAATTATGATGGATTTTTTAACACATACATGGTACTTAAGGATGGTTAAACATATAGGTTAACTCTTTTACCTTTGTAAGATCTGGAAGAACATCCTTTAATATTGTGATATTGCTATCAAGATTTAACTATATGATTTTGAGTCAAACTCACTGACCCATGTTTCACAAGTAGTGATTCAACATGAATCCATCTCTCATGTAAATAAATGGAACACTTAGCACTCATTGGATCTAGGTTATGCTCATAGGGGTGAAGCACCGAGACTTCCTAGGAGGTCACCCATTCCAGTACTACTCTAGCCTGAGCATGCTTAACTACAAAGTTTCCTCCATGGTTAAACCCAAAGCTTGCAACCCCATTTGCAAAACCTTAACCAGGTGTAGTGCCTTATGAACCATTCATTAGAAAGCCCCTTAAGCTCATCAATTGATAAGTAGGAGATAATTTCCACAGAAAGTCAAATTGTGATATTGTTATCAGGATTTAACTGTGCAATTTTGAGTCAAACTCATTGACCAAAGTTTCATGAGTAGTGATTCCACATTAATCCATCTCTCATGAGAATAAATGGAACACTTATCACTCATTGGATCTAGGTGATGCTCACAGTGGTGAAGCACTGGGACTTCCTGGGAGGTCACCCATCCTAATACTACTCCAGCCTAAATATGCTTAACTATGAAGTTTCCTCCATGGTTAAACCCAAAGCTTGCAACCCCATTTGTAAAACCTTCACCAAGTGTTGTGCCTTATGAACCATTCATTAGAAAGCCCCTTAAGCTCATCAATTGATAAGTAGGAGATAATTTCCATAGCAAGTCAAATTGTGATATTGCTATTAGGATTTAACTGTGTGATTTTGAGTCAAACTCATTGACCCATGTTTCACAAGTAGTGATTAAAATGAGAATAAATGGAACACTTAGCACTCATTGGATCTAGGTGATGCTCATAGGGGTGAAGCACCAAGACTTCTTGGGAGGTCACCCATCCCAGTACTACTCTAGCCTGAGCGTGCTTAACTACAAATTTTCCTCCATGGTTAAACCCAAAGCTTGCAACCTCGTTTGCAAAACCTTCACCAAGTGTTGTTCCTTATGAAGGTTTTGCAAATGGGGTTGCAAGCTTTGGGTTTAACCATGGAGGAAACTCCGTAGTTAAGTGCACTCAGGCTAGAGTAGTACTGGGATGGGTGACCTCCCGGGAAGTCTTGGTGCTTCCCCCCTTTGAGCATCACCTAGATCCAATGAGTGCTAAGTGTTCCATTTATTCTCATGAGAGATGGATTCATGTTGAATCACTACTCATGAAACATGGGTGAATGAGTTTGACTCAAAATCACATAGATAAATCCTGATAGCAATATCACAATTTGACTTGCTATGGAAATTATCTCCTACTTATCAATTGATGAGCTTAAGGGCTTTCTAATGAATGGTTCATAAGGCACAACACTTGGTGAAAGTTTTGAAAATGGGTTGCAAGATTTGGATTTAACCATGGAGGAAACTTCGTACTTAAGCGTGCTCAAGTTGGAGTAGTACTAGGATGGGTAACCTCCCAGGAAGTGCCGGTGCTTCACCCTTGTGAGCATCACCTAGATCCAATGAGTGCTAAGTGTTCCATTTATTCTCATGAGAGATGGATTCATGTTGAATCACTACTCATGAAACATGGGTCAATGAGTTTGACTCAAAATCACATAGTTAAATCCTAATAGCAATATAATAATTTGACTTGCTATGGAAATTATCTCCTACTTATCAGTCCTTTAATATGTTTTGGTGAGCATTCTCCATTGTCAAAGCAGGTCGGTAAGAAGGTTGATACTAGTTGGGAGGGTGATGATAGTATGTAGCAGTTTATGAGGAAAATTAGTCCTCTTAATGATGATTTGTGGGATTTATCCTATGTAAAAGTGAGTTCAATAAAGTTTCCCATTGAAGAGTAAGGGCATGTGAATGAGAACAAGAAGTTGCAGGGTCAGCAAGTGAGTCAGAGAAAGGCAGAAGTACAGACTATTTATGGGTAGCAGGATCCTAGACAAGGACACAATCAAGAATGTTTTGTTTCTAACACTTGTGTGATGTGAATATAGGTTGGAAAGGTAGGAAGAAGGTTACTTTTGGGGACTACTTGATCCCTATTCAGAGGATTATGGAAAAGGGAAATCAGATAGAACATAGGAGCAATTCTTGGGACAAGAATTTTCTTGTTGGTGGGGAGTATGATTCAAGAGCATCTAGAAGAGCAACTGATCCAAGGACCAAGGAAGATCAAATGTCATCAAAAGGAGTCAATTTGAATGTTTTGTGGCCTATAATGGATTATTACAATGAAATATTCAATAAAATATGTCAAGGTCTTGATAATGGTCCAAGGACCAAGTGCAATGTAATAAGGAATAAATACAATGTAATGAGGGTAAAAGCCATGTAATGGTTGATCAAGGTCATATAGGGGTAGATGTTAGGTGGTTTTCATATTTAGTGTCTTGGAATAAGTCCATTTGGACCTTTATCGGTCGATGGGATAGGATGGGCAATTAGAAAGATCATAAATTGCACAAAAGACAAAGTTACAAATTTAAATTTTGAATTACAATAGTCATTAGATTTTTGGAGAGAATTAGTAATTAAAGGGGTTTTAGATTTATTCAATTAAACAACTACCTAGAATCAGTTGAGATAGGTGTAGGGTAGTCTATTAAATGTTTAATGTAGCCTTGTACGGGCAGAGAAGCAGTGGAGAAGAAAAACACAAATTTGTCGTACATTTGTTTGGACAGTGAGCAATAAAATCTGAGTTTTCATGTTACTTCATTGAATCATTGAATTTTTTCTTGTTGGATTATCATTTTTATGATCTAGAAGTGCTATTTTCTTCATTTTATACTCTATTGCATTGATTTCAAATCTATTTGAAGGAGTATTATACGACTATTATGTTATTTATGGATAGTTTTTTCTAAAATCTCTGAGATATTTTTGTCTTTCTTTTAAGAATGACTCTCCCATGAACTTTATGGGCCAGAAACTTCATGGGATATATGTTCTAAAATGTACCATAGGAATTCTAACCCTTGAAATACAACACTAGTGCTAAAGGATTGAGTTTCTAAAGGAAAGACAACAAGTTTGAAGAAAACAATGAAGTGTTCCTGAATGAAATGATGGGACAATTATGACAGCAAGTAATCTATCTTAAGGAGAAGTATGTTTGATGATTGGATATTTCCTAGGGCATCCAAGTGAAGGTGGTTGAATCATTATTTTTTCACCAAAGAGTGTGGAGATAGGTGTTTGAGAAAACCCTATGCAACAAGGGTTTGAGAGCATTAGATTGGTGGATTGAGTGATCCTAGAGAGTTGAGTCTGAAATCTATTGGATTTAGTCATATTTAGTCATGTTATAACCCTAGGGAAAGTTTGGAGAAGTGAGGATAAGTAAAAATTAGACTTGCTTTGTAAAAGTGGCTTAAAAGGCCTAATTTTGAGACAAAACTGCCCTATTCCGTACAATCTTTCCAAAGGAGTGAAATCTGATTTTTGGATATGTTATAAAAATCTGAAATGGGTATCTAAAAATCATGTTTTTTTGCTTGGTGTTTTGTAAAGTTTGGGAGAAAAATCAAGAAAATAGGGTCTGCTGATCCAAAGAAGAGAGTAGCCTAGTCAAGAGGGATAACTTGGATTTATGCATGAACTTGGTTTTTAAGATTGTAAAACCTATTTATACATGTCATATTAAGTTTGTTGAAATGGTTTATGGGGTTGAAAGAGATAGTTGAAAGGTCTATTCCATATTTGTACATTTGAGGGCTATTTGAGTGCTTTGGAGAACCTAGTGAATCTTGGTTAATTATTCAACTTTGTGTAGTCATTGTTGTTACCTCCTTGGCTCTACATCAGCATGTATGAAGATATTTTGATGAATCAATACACGTATTTAACTTTTTTCCTCCTTTGGTTGTTATTCTTTGTGTTTGCTTCCATTGTGTTAACTCCTACAAGTTGGTTTGGATAGCTAGGTGAGCATTTGGCCCTAGTTATTCACCCTTTTCCTACATCATTATGATATATAATATGATCATTGGGTCATGCATATATTGTTTGATATTCCATTTCAATATCTTCCATAATGGTTGATAATTCTCTATAAGAGAAAAGTAGAATGTTTGATAGTAGTAACAAACATTTACCTATTTAACCTATGGAAAAAAATGTTAAGATAAATAACATTAATGGTATGATTACATAGAAGATGACACAGTACATTAGCATACATGAGATTGCTACATTGGATATACCATTCATAACCTTGAATTTACCAAAAATAATATAATAGAAAGAAGTGTTGTTTGGAAGCCTTGGTATAGGGGCTCGTATGCTTTTTTAATTATAGGTACATCAAGGTTATCATCATCTTCACCATCTTCATCAGTTATGCTAGTAACATCTTCTTCAATCCTATTCTTTGGCACATTATCAGCTATGCCAATATCAAAATCTTCAATTGTGTTCTCTACCTGAAGATCATCTTCTTCCATGGGAGAATTACCTTCTTCTTTGATATTCACACCTCCATGTTCCACTAGTTTGAAATCCACATTTACCAAAGGACAAAATTCCTTTCCCCCTCCAATGTGATCATGTTTCCTACAATGTCTTTGAGTTGTGATTAGAATCATTTGATTCTTTAAGCCCTTTCATTTTCTACAAGGACAATAAAATTTTCCATCACCTTTTCTATTGAACTGAGACCACAATCTAGTAAATGCCAACTTATTTTGTTATGGGTTCATATTGTTAGGCATGGACTTCCTTTACAGAAAAATATTCAAGCTATAAAATTAGATTAAATATAAACATACAAGAATTATTAGTATCTTGTATATAATTGAAAATAATTAAATAATTAAATATTACTATCTCTTTCATGAGGGTTCAAAATATATATTCATTGTTGAATTGTAATTGAATGGGGTTTTATTTTTATAGTGTATGATGGTCCATAATTCTAGATGAGTATTAGTGAAGTTAGTTTCATATGTTTATAGAAATGCACTACACTTATCACTTCAAAGAATGTGTTATATATTATCTTAAAGAAGAAATGTTTAGTCTACAAGTCTATAGCATATTTCCCTAAGGTTGCACACATTGACATAAAATTCAAGTTAGGATCAATAAGATTCCTTGGTCTAGAGCATAAAATTGTGAAGCTAGTGTTCATATAGTCTAATATATTAGTCTAAAATGAAATTGTGGAGGTTGTGTCTTTTCCAACAAATCATGGACTTCAACATATCTAAAATGAAATCATCCAACACCATAATAAAGGACACGGATTGCAATCTCAAACATAACAAACTTATTTTATTACTTTGATTTTCACTTCCTCTACCCAAATTTGCATTGATATGAGACCGTGCAATCAAGATTTCAAAATTTATGATTTGTATGCATCATCAAACATGGAAACTACCCTTCCAATTATTTATTCTCAATGGTATTCCTAAAGCAAATATACATTGGTATCTTATCCTTCCTTCCTATCAAATCTAGATACTTTCAAGCCAAGAAGTGTTTCAAGTTCATCTTCTTCTCTATTAAATTTATGGAATTGATTTCACAAGTTCTCCTTTTTGGCAGAAACAATTGGCACAAAATCCTTCTTTACAATCGCAGTTACCTAAACTAAAAATGGAACTTCATTTAGAACATCTAATTTGGCTAAAGCTACTTGGTGCTTGGGCACCTAGGGGTAAGGGTAAAACCCTAATGCATTTCTAGTTTGTGAATGACATAATCAACCATTGAGGTAACAAGGACTAGGAAAAAAATTCCCAGGGTAGGTTTAGGAGGTTTGGATAGGTATGATACAGAATGTGAGTCAAATTTTTTCTATTAGGTCCTGAGAGGCAAATTTTCTCAAGGAGGAAAAAGTTGGAAAAATACCTTAAAAGGGGGAAATATGGGTTTAAGAGTGGTCCTTAGGTGTATTAAGGTCATTTTAGAAAGTTTGGAAACAAACTAGCCAAGTTTGAAGGTTCAATATGCAAAATTGTAAAAGTTGTCAAAAAGTTGCATTGATAGCTTTGTAATTTTTGCAAAATTGCATAGCAAGTTTTAGCATAGTTTTAAGGAATGAACTACTTGGGTCATTATGGCTTGAACTAAAGGAAAGAATGTAGTAGGGAGTCTATTTAAACTTTCTTTAACTCATTTCCAAGGGTTGGATAGTCACTTGTATGAACAATACTTATAGTGGAGCAATTTTGTGATTAGAAACATGTTTTTGAAGGATTGAATAGAGAAAGGGGGTTGAATAACCTAACCTACTATGTTGGATGGAATAGAGTCTTGGGATAATTTTTTAAACTTGTACATACTTTTTTTGGTTCCAAGCATTCATTTTCTAGAGTTTTACAAATTAATTAAGTTCTACCTTCCTGTTGTCCAATTTTGTATTTCCAGCATTCAAATGGCTATGGCTTGAAAATCCTTTGTATAAAAACCATGGCCTTTAGGGATCAATAAATAGCCTCTATAAGTAGTTTGTATAGTGATTTTGGGTTTTTTGCAAGGCAACTATCTATTTTTTCAAGCAACTCCTAGGCAAGCAGTGTAGGCTTGGCAAGGTGCAATAAAAGCTTGAATTGAAGTTTTGATGAGAACAATGGATTCAAATGTGCCAATATAGAATAGGAAATGAAGGAGTAGAGTGTTAAGGGTTCATAACTCATAGGATGAGGTTTTAAGTGGAGTTTGAAACCATCGTGAATGATTCAATTTCATTATCTTTGAAACCCTTAAAATGAGGGTTTTCTAAAGCCATACTGTATGGTCATCCTAGGGGCCTAAGATCTGAGAAATATTCAAGTTTAGGTCATAGGTAACAAAATTTATAAAGACACCAAGTGGCCTTGTTAAGATTTTTTGGGAGTTTTAGCTTGTTCCTTTTTTTTAGGAGGGCTAATAGGGGTTTTAGGGCTACAAGCCTAATCATGATAATTAGGAGTTATTAGAATGTGAAACTCATAAGAATGATTTAGAATGGTAGGAAATGTGTCAAAAACCTAATATTGATGGTTCAAACTTGATTTTGGCCTTTTAGGTGAACTGGGTGAAGTTTTTTCATTCTAAGTCAAATAGTGCATAGTTGGTGAATCAAGGGAGAGGATGGAAAACTGAATTGTTGGATGAGTTTCCTAGTGAAAGGGATTGGGAAGGAGTCCTCAAGGTTGGGGTTTAGTAAAGTAAACCTAAGTAGGCTAGGAGTAGCCTTAGAAGAGAAAGAAAGTTCTAGAGTGAAGAAGCGCCCCATCAAAGTGGTATGAGAGCCATAATATTGTGGCTTATGGTGGTATGTTGTATTCTCTCAAGTCAAGTGGATCTTCAAAGATGGTTACCCATGTAGAGTTGGAAAAGGAAGTATATGAGAAAAATAATCTCATAGAAGAGAGGACAAGGCTTCATGATGAGGCCCTAGAAGAGGTGAAAGATAAGATAAAGGAAATGGAAGATGCAACCCAAGATAAGGAAGATGAAGACTTTAGTAAGGGTAAAGATAAGGTTAGCTTGGAGGATGAGATACCTAAACCAAATCCTCCACTTGGTGAAAAATAATCATTCCTCAAGGCACTCAAAGCCTTTGTAGGAAATATCCTTGAAAATGTGTTAATTTTCCATGGTAAGATGGATGCAAAGGTTGTACTAGTAAAATTAGATATCATTGAAAATTATTTTGATTGTGAAGGGACAATAGAGGCCCAAAAGGTGAGATTTGAAGAATCCATATTGAAAGGTCAAGCATTAACATGGTGGAAGTTTGTGCAAGAGGAAAAAGAGAGTGACGGGAAGAGACCTATAGCTAATTTGAAGGTTATGTTGGCAAAGATAAAAGAAACCTATTTTCCATAAGACTATGAGATTAAAATTCACAAATAGAGGTAGAATATTAAGCAAAAGGATCTTGATGTGGCTACCTATAATAAGGAGTTTGAGAAGTTGGCTCTAAGGTCAAGGGTATAAGAGGTAGAAAATGTCAAGGTGGCTAGGTATCTAAATGGCCTTAAGTGGTTCATTGAGGATGAGTTGAGCTTATTTAGTCTCACTATAGTACAAAGCTATTTTTAAATGGCTAGGAAAGTTGAAGATAGGATGGGAAAGAAAGGGAACACAAGTTCCAAGAACAGAGGCCAAGGTAAAGACTTTATATGTGGCTAAAGAAGAGGCTCTAGTAGAAAGACTAATGAAGAGAGAAGCTATGGAGATTCCAAGTGGAATGAGAAGGCCAGTGAGACTAGTCAGAGGGGAGGCTCTAGTAGAGGTAGAGGATCCAATAATGGTGTTAGAGGTAGATATGGAAACAATAATAAAGGCACACACTTTAGGAATATGAAGTGGTACAACTATGGCAAGTTGGAGTACCCTACCTATAGATGTCTAGAGAAGGCATCCTCATCCTATGGATAGAAGAATATTACATATGTCCAAGAGGGGAACAATCCCAACGTAGGTGAAGTGGACCTTGACATAGAGAAGGGAGAAAATCTCATGTTAAGGAGAGTCTTGGTTAAGGAACTAGGAAAGGAGGAACCCAAGTAGAGAAGAACACTATTTAGAACCACTTCAAGATATTAGCTAAGATATGCAAGGTAAGCATAGACTCAGGGACTACTAGAAATGTACTATTAGAGGAAGCAATACACAAACTTGGACTCACAAAGATCCTACATGTGTGTCCTTATCGGGTGACTTGGTTGAAAAAGGGTAGAATATCCTAGTGAATGAACAAGTTTGGGCGCAGACATCATTATTGGTAAGTATCAAGACAACATCCTACATTATGTGCTTCCAATGGATGCTTTCCATCTACTATTAGGAAGGCCTTGGCACTATGATAGGGAGGTAGTGCATCATGGGAAGGAAAATAAGTATTCCCTCAAGAAGGATGGGGTCACCTATAGGATGCAATCCATAGTGGAAGAAGTTAAGGTGGAGAAGACTATTACAAAGACTTTTCTAATGAGTGGAAAAGAGTTCCTCAAGAACTTGAAGGAAGGTGAAGGAGTAGGCTATGCCATCATGGTAAATCCCAAGGAGGAGAAGAAATCTTCACCAAAACCTATACCTATAGAGGTAAAAAACCTATTGGATTAGTTAAAAGATATCATTTTTGATGGAGCACCACCAACATTACTTGCAAAGAGAGCCATAAGTCATCAAAATGACTTCATACCAGGAGCATCATTTCCAAAAAAATCTACATATAGGATGACTCTAGAGAAGAAAAAGGAGATTGCAAGGCAAGTTTAAGAGTTTCTTGATCAGGGGCTAATTAGGAAGAGCATCAGTCCATATGTCATACTAGTTTTCATAGTACCTAAAAAGGGAGGTATGTGGAGAATGTGGCACTAATTCTAAAGAAATTAATAGAATCAAAATTAGGTATAGATTTCCTATTCATAGGATAGAGGATTTGATGGACTATCTAGGAAGGCCTAAGTAATTTTCTAGAATTGATCTCAAATGAGGATATTACCAGATATGATGAATGATGGTGATGAGTGGAAGTCTACATTTAAGATTACTAAGGGTCTCTATGAGTGACTTTTAATGCCATTTGGTCTTACCAATGCACCAAGCACCTTCATGAGAGTCATGAATGTGGTCATGAAAGACTAGATAGGAGTATTTGTTGTTGTATACTTAGACAAAATCCTCATCTTCAATAAGACAAAGAAGGAACATATGAAGCACCTAGAATTGGTGTTGAGGAAGCTCTAAGAGGAAAAGTTGATAGAAAACCTAGAAAAGAGTGAGTTCATGAAGGAGGAGCTAGTTTATTTGGGGTTTGTAGTATCCCAAGGGAATTTGAAGATGGACAAGGACAAGGTGGAGGCAATCTTGAGCTGGCCTATTCCTAGATCTACTATTGAGGTCAAAAGATTCCATGGTCTAGCATAGTCCTATAAGAAGTTTGTGAGGAGATTTAGTAAAAGTTGTGCACCAATGAATGAAACCATCAAAGGAGGCATGAAGACCAAGTTCACATGGAATAAGGCAACAAATGCAAGTTTTGAGAGGTTGAAGAAAGAAGTGGAAACACAACCAATATTGGTTTTTCCTAGTTTTGAGAAGCCATTTTTGGTGGAGTGTGATGCCAGCAACATAATAGTTGGGGTATTTTTAAGCCAAGAGGCAGACCAATAGCCTTTTTCCAGTGAGAGTCTTAATGAAGCTAATAAAAGGTATTGAACATATGACTTAGAGCTCTATACACTTGCCCAAGAACTTAGGAAGTGAAGGCATTACTTATTGCCCAGGGATTTTGTTGTCTTTACAGTTAGCCAAGCCCTAAGCTTTATCAACTCACAAAAGAAACTAAGTTTGAGGCATATCAAATGGATAGAGTTCTTGTAGTCCTACACTTTCATAATCAAATAGAAAAAGGGCACAAACAATAAGGTGGTAGATTTTTTGAGTAGGAGACTATTGATAGTACAAGAGGTCAAGTTGCAAAGCATAGGATTAGATGGATTCAAGGATCTATATGAGGAGTATACTGACTTTTCAGAGGCTACAGGGTATGTAATAACTTTGCTAATCATTATCATAGTGACTTTGTTGAATACACCTTGTAGAATGGGTTATTGTTAAAAGGTCAATAGTTGTGCATCCCAAGAGGATCTATGAGAGAAAATCTCATACAAGAGAAGAAAAATGGGAGCATGAGTGGGCACTTTGGTCTTAACAAGACTTTAGACCTTGTTGAGAGATTCTATTACTAGCCTAAAATGCAAAGGGATGTAAGGAGGTATGTGGAGCAATGTGGCATATGTCAGAAGGCAAAGGACACTTCATCAAATGTAGGACTCTACCAACCTCTACTCATTCCTAATAGGCCTTGGGAATGCATCAACATTAACTTTTTAGTGGGATTTCCAAGGATGAGGATAGGGTTAGATAGTGTGTTTGTGGTGGTGGATAGGTTCAGAAAGATGAGCCATTTCATCCCATGCAAGACAACACATGATGTAAGCAATATTTATAGTCTATTCTTCAAGGAGGTGGTTAGGATACATGGCTTATCAAGGAGCATAGTTGCTGATTGAGATATCAAATTTATGGTGCACTTTTCAAAGACCCAATGGAAGATGCTTGGAAAAAACCCAGCACATAGTTTTTCCTACCATCTCCAAATAGATGGGTAGACATAAGTCACCAATGTGGTCCTAGGGAACTTATTAAGGTGCCTAACCAAGGAGTATGGGAAAAGTTGGGAGCAAGCCATCCCTTAGGCTAAATTTTCCTACAATGATAGTAAAAATAGAACAATAGGGTTAAGACCTTTTTAAATAGTGTATGGGGGTCATCCAAGGGGCATCATGGAGCTAAGAGACTTACCAATCCAAGCCAACATTAGTGGGCATGATGATGACTTTTTTCAATCCATGAAAGAAGTGCATGATCAGGTTAAGAAATTGTTGATGGAAGAAAATCAAAAGTTGAAGGAGAAAAATGATGAGGGGAGAAGAGAATTGTAGTTTCAAGTGGGAGACTTGGTAATGGTTTATCTAAACAAGCTATATTGCAAAGGATAATCCCAGGTAAGTTGCAAATGAAGAGGATTGGGTCATGCAAGGTATTTGAGAAGTATGGACCCAATGTCTACAAGGTAGACTTACCTAATGACATGGATATCTCTTCCATCTTTAATGTTAAAGATCTAAAACCATATAAGGGTCCTAAGATGGATGAAGTAGAGTATTAGGAAGAACTAAACAAGGATGTCTCAAACCTACAAGTCCTTGAAAAGAATAAACCACAGGTGGACAAGATTTTGGATTCTATAGTGAAGAAGAGTACAAGAAAAAAGGTCTACAAGGAGCATCTAGTGAATTGGTTGGATACACCAGAAGATGTGGCCACTTGGATTTTTGAGAGTGATTTCAAGATGCATGGCATTAGTAAGGAGTTCCTATCTCTAGCAATACCTTAGTCTTTTCTTGCAGGGGGAGAATGGTGCAGGAGCACCTAGGGGTAAAGGTGAAACCCTAATGCATTTTTGTTTTATAAATAGTCTAAAAAACCATTGAGGTAATAAGGACTATGAATAAATTCCTAGGGTAGGTTTAGGAGGTTTGGATAGGTAGGATTTGGAATGTGAGTCAAATTTTGTCTATTAGGTCTTGCTAGGCAAAATTGCTTAAAATTTACTCAAGGCTGAAAAATGTGACAAAATGTCTTAAAAGGGGGAAATAAAAATGTAATAGTGGTCCTTATGTGTATTAAGGTCATTTTAGAATGTTTATAAATACATTTTCCAATTTTGAAGGCTCAATGTGCAAAATTGCAAAAGTTGTCAAAAACTTGCATTGACAACTTTGCAATTTTTGCAAAATTGTAGAGTAGCCTTTTCCATAGTTTTGAGGAACGAACTACTTGGTAGTTATGGATTGAAACAAAGTCTAGAATGGATTATGGAGTCTACTTAAACCTTCTTCAACTTATTTCCAAGGGTTGGATAGTCACTTGTACAAACATCACCTCTAGTGGAGCAATTTTGTGATTAGAAACATGGTTTTGAAGGATTAAATAGATATATTGGATTGAATAACCTATTGTTTTGGATGCAATAGAGTCTTGGGATCATGTTTTAAAGTTTTACATAATTTTTTTGGTTCCAAGCATTCATTTTCTAGAGTTTTGAAAATTAATTAAGTTTTACCTTCCTGTTAACTAGTTTTGTATTTCCAACACTCAAATGGCTATGGCTTGAAACTCCTTGGTATAAATACCATGCCCTTTGGAGATCAGGAAATAGCCTCTATAGATAGATTATATAATGATTTTTTTATTTGTGCTAAGAAAGTAGCTAATTTTTAAAGTGAGCCCTAAGAAAGCAATGTAGACTTGGCAAGGTACAATGAAAGCTTGAATTGAAGTTTTGATGAGAATATTGGATTGGCACATGTGAATATAGACTAGGAAATGAAGGATTAGAGTGTTAAGGATTCATAACTTATAGGAGGCGGTTGGAAGTGGAGTTTTAAACCATTGGTTAAGGATTCAATGTCATTGCCTTTAAAACCCTTAAAATGAGGGTTTTTTGAAGCCATACTATATGGTCATCCCAGGGGCCTAAGATCTAAGAAATATTCAAGTTTAGGTCATAGGTAATAAAATTTATAAAGATACCAAGTGGCCTTATTAATATTTTTTGGGATTTTTATCTTGTTCCTTGTTTTTAAGAGGGCTAATAGGGGCTCTTAGAGCTACAAGGCTAAACAAGGTAATTTGGAGTAGGAGTGTGAAACTCACAAGAATGATGAAAAATGGTCGGAAATGTGTCAAGAAACTCATAATTATGGTTCAAAATTTATTTTTTCCTTTAGGTGCACTTGGTGAAGTTTTGGCATTCTTGGTCAAGTACTGCATATTTGGTGAACTAAGGGAGAGGATGAAAAATTGAATTGTTGGGTAAGTTTCTTGGTGAAAGGGGATTGGAAAGGAGTCCTCTAGGTTGAGTTTTGGAATAGTAACCCTAAGTATGCTAGGAGTATCCTTAGAAGAGAAATAAAGCTCTAGAGTGAAGAATCTACCCATGATTGCTATTGCTCCATCCTTAATAAGGTTGATCTTAAGATTCTATAACTAGGAAACTCTGAGATAGTTGTTTGAAAATATCACATGCTATAAAATAGATACTAAAACTATTTATTTTCAAGTTGCAATACCAAGTTCATGAAAATAGATACTAAAACTATTTATTTTCAAGTTGCAATACCAAGTTCATGAATGTATACATATGACATCTAATAAAAAATTTATTTCTAACTAGGATAGTTTCTGCAATATAAGAATGCCATATAACAAAATACACACAATAAATAGCAAGTCATGTAACTACAAGTAAGTTTATATTTCATTGAATAGAAAGAGTGTAAGATATATAGTCCAAAGGTTGTTTATGGTCACTAAGAGAAGATTTTGGTTGGAACTTGAAACCCCTTGTTACCACCTCACTATCCTTCTTTACAATCATAGTTACCTCACAAACTATAAAATGGAACTTCCTTCAAAACATCTAATTTTCCTCATCATGTAGAAATTGTATCCACAACAACCAAAATTTGGCAAAAGCTATTATACACTATTGTTTCATCCTCAATATGGTTGATCTTTAGATTCTATATTTTTTTATTAAGGTGAAAATTTCTACTGGGAAGCTTGAGACAATTGCTTGAAACTCCAAACTGCTATAAAATATATACTTTTTAAACTCTGCAATGTCAAGTTAATGAATGTATACTTATGACATAACACCCAAATATTATTTATTGGTAGAATAATTTTAGTAGTATAATACCACAAACACCATACAAGAAAACATACACAATAGATAGAATGCCATGTGATTGCAAGTACACTAATATTTCATTAGATAATAGGAGTTTAAGATATACAATCTAGAGATTATTTATGGTCACTACGAGCAGCTTTGGATTGAAACCTAAAACCCACTGTTACCCCCCATTATAATTATAGGTATTAATCATAGAAAATTAACAAAATCTTGTCATGACAATAAATTATATGAACCCAAAAATTTAGTAATATTTCCCAATGAGGGGTTTCTTCTAAATTAATGTAAATTGATGTATAAATAGAATATGAATTGGAGTAAATATGTAAAGGAATATTTTTTTAATCATTTGTTGAAGAAGAAACACAATAAAGGCTAAAAAGTAAAATTGTAATAATAAGATGGAAAGATGGAAAGGCATACCTGAGCTACAATTAAGTAGTTATGGGTGTTGTCAAAGGAACACTCGATGAAATGTTGGTTTCTCCCAAAGAAAGGATGTATGTGTTGTGATGTTGGGGGAGTGAAAATTTGGAAAAATCCTTCCAATGGAGACTAATGCCATGCTTTTCATTGAACACAAAACCCACTGCACACTTGCAATCTTGTACACTTGCAATTTGATGGATACACATGTTGTCAAAATAGTGATAAAAACTTAGGTTTTGTCAAAATTTTGATGAAAAAACTTAAGTTTGGTCAAAATTTTGACCTTGTTACAATCATATTAAAATAAAAAGTGGATTTGACAAGAAAAATTGGCCTGTCATCAAAAAATTTGGTCAAGAATGGAGACCTAATGTACTAGTGTGAACTTGTATGATTGACTTACTAAGTAGCAAATTTCCACAACCAAAAACTCTAGACTTAGACAACCCTTATTTAAGAAACATAAAGGAAATATTATTTGGTGATGTAAGATTTCTCTTACACCCAGGATGTTCCTATATTAGTTATAACACATAAGCTTGTATTATATGTCACAATTCCAAGTTAGTTAGAAAGTCATGTTAACTTCACATGACTTATTTATTACAAATTTTTAAATCATGAAGCTTCTAGATGTTGGTGCCTAGTTTTATATTTCAAACTACTTTTTGGTTCTCACTTTTCATTGCTATGTATATATCCAATATATCTATTGTATGTCAGAGAGATGTAATATGATGTACTATAATAGAGACATGGATATTTAGGTGTAAAAAAATGATACACTTGGCTAACATAAACTAAAACATAAATATTACCAAGGGGGACACTTGGAAGTTTGAAAAACTAATTTTATCCCTCGGTAAGATTTACGTTTTAGATATTTCTATGATGTAATATGAAATATCCCATTCCTGCATGATGTAGTGTCTGTAATAAGAAAGAAAAAGCCATGATAGCATCAACATTTAAATTATGACAAGATATCTAATTTAATACACTAATCTTGTGTTGTGTATGCTATAAAAATAACAATCCATATTATATCATCACATTATGAACTATATTGTATTCATTCTAAGACAACTTGAGGAGAAATAGGATAGGAGCTAGAATAAGAAATTAAGGCAAGAATTGCAAGGAATTTGTTGTTACATTATTAGATACATGTTAGAGGAGGGAAAGATGCAATGAAAAAAGGCCTAAAAAAGATAATGTGTATGGAGAAATTTATCACATTAATCCTAACAAGGAGTTTCTTTTTTGGGGTGATATGTATCTTCTTCTTTTATTGAATTTTTAAATGAATTTCACATAATTATTGAGAAATTCTAACCATTATTTTATTTTTAAATCTATATTGTAATTAGTGAAGGGAATTTGATGGAGAATGGATTAACAATTAGGGAAGAAAACATATACTTATAGCCTTATAAAATTATCCTGCTTCTTTAGGTTCTTATGCATCTTTGGAGGGATAAATTGCTTATAATTTACAAAATTCATATTTATGTGTTAAAACATATATTCTAAGATCCAAAGATAAATAAATTGAGATCATGTACTACTTTGAATGTGTGAGTTAAAAATGTACAAAACCATTTATTTTTAAGAGTTAGCAAAATTGAACACAACACTATGCCACAACAACACATACAATGTTGGACTATCAATTAATATAATAGTCAACTATTCAACACCTATTAGAAATAAGAATTACTAAGAGGGTGGGGGGGTGAATCAGTAATTTAAAAACTTTTGTCACCAACTAAGTATTATTTATTACTTTGAACCATACATAAGAAAGTAATAAAGTAATGCTAAACAGTAACAGTAACCATGCACAAAGATAACTCATAACACCATATTTTGTTAACTAGGGAAACCCTAGCCAAGGGAAAACCCCAATGGGTATGATACCCACAAGATAATATACTGATATATATGTTCCTTGTTAGAGGATGGACCCTATTAAGAGTCAATGAGAAAATTCAATATAGAGAGTCCTTGTTAGGAGACTTTGAATCCCTATTAGGAGATTCTAACTCTGTTAGGAGTTGTAGTATAATAGATGCAAGATGAGCCCACTGCCCAAACATGCACTTCCAATTAAAAGAAGAGCTCACTTCCAAAACAAGTAATTAGTCTTCTAGAATATAGATGTTAAATTCTTTCTTGATTGATCTCTAACCTCAACTAGGTCTCAATACAATAATCAAATTCACATATATTGCTTCATAGTAAGTTCACATATCATAATACAATTGCTTAATACAACATATCATAACACATTTGAATTTGCAAGATGTCCATTGTATAAATAAGATTAGCAATTAGGGAATAAAACATATACTTGTAGCCTTATAAAATTATCTTGCTTCTTTAGGTTCTTGTGCATCTTCAAAGGGATAAATTGCTAATAATTTACAAAATTCATATTTATGTGTTAAAACACATATTCTAAGATCCAAGGATAAATAAATTGAGATCATGTACTACTTTGAATGTGTGATTTAAAAAGGTACAAAACTATTTATTTTCAAGAGTTATCAGAATTGAACACAATGTTATGTTGCAACAACATGTACAGTGTTGGACTGTCAATTAATATATTAGTCAAATATTCAATACCTATTAGAAATAGGAATTATTGAGAGGGTGGTGGGTGAATCAATAATTTACAAAATTTAATTTCCAACTAAATATTATTTATTACTTTGAACCATACATAAGGAAGTAATAAAGTAATGTTGAATAGTAACAGTAACCATGCACAAAGATAACTCATAACACCATACTTTGTTAACTAGAGAAACCATAGCCAAGGAAAAACCTCGGTGGGGATGATACCCACAAGATAATATACTGATAAATATGTTCCTTGTTATAGGATGTACCTTGTTAGTAATCAATGAGAAAATTTAGTATAGAGAGTCCCTGTTAGGAGACTTTGAATCTTTGTTAGGAGATTCCAACCCTATTAGGAGTTGTAGTAAAATAAATGCAAAAATGAGCCCACTGCCAAAACATGCACTTCCAATTACAAGAAGAGCTCACTACCCAAACAAGTAATTAGTCTTCTAAAATATAGATGTTGTTAACTTCTTTCTTGACTGATCTCTGACCTTAGCTAGATCTCAAATCACAACAATCAACTTCACATATATCACTTCACAATAAGTTTGCATATCACAATATAATTGCTCAATACAACATATCACAACACATTTGAATTCACAAGATGTCCATTGCATAAATACCATGTATTTTCACAAATTATTGCTAGTTCAACTAAGACCATAGTATACTTTTCCAACTTAAAGTAAAAATCTAGGATGTTGGCCCTAATTATTCAAGTAATTATTTTGTAACCAAAATAATTCCTTTCCTTTAATTATGTTGTCCTGTGTCATTGGTCAAACACAAATATCTCTTTTCCATATAATCTCTACCAATGTTTGAGGTTATACACATCATCATCAACATGTATACTATCTCCATCTAATTTTTCTAGTCATAATATGATATTAATAACAAATGTCAGCCCTAATTATTCAAGTAATTATTTTGTAACCAAAATAATTCCTTTCCTTTAATTATGTTGTCTTGTTTCACTGGTTAAACATGAATATATCTTTTCCATACAATCTATACTAATGTCTAAGGTTATACACATCATCATCAATAGGTACACTATCTCCATATATTTTTTCTAGTCATAATATGACATTAATAACAAGTTACATACAAAATAATACATTGTTGTAAACCAAATTCATACTTAGACAATTTTCTGAGTACCAAAAGATACATATCTTTATTTTTGAGATTTCCTACAAGCATGTACATCATGTGTTTCTATAAATGACAACAATTACATATCTTCATTAGTCAATTGTCAACAATCTCCCCCTTTAGCATTGATGGAAAAAAAATAGGGAAAATTGTTTAAGTGACAAAAACTTGTCAAAAACATAGTAACAATACTTTAATCATCTTTTACAACTTATCCATCTTACATATGCTCCCCCTTAAATTATGATTTTATACTTTACAATTTTATCTTTTCCCCTTTACCTTATTTACAATTTTCTTATGCATCCTCTCCCCCTTTCACATCAAAGATAAAGGTCAGAATGTCAAAAACTATATAATCATCTTCCTTGAATTGATAGTATCTTCATATAGTCATCAAAACTTACCTTGAGACTATTTAAACCTTTTTTCCATCTATCCTTGGCTGATTTAGAAGAGGTGAGAGTTACACATAGGGCATATGATGCAATATCAACTGCATTAAGATTGAAATATAAGAATTTTGTGTAGGTATCCTTGGCTTTGACACACTCCTCCAATTGTCTCTCAACAATAGATATTTTTAGAGAAACAAACTCTCTAAAATCCAATAATCTCTTCAAAATATGTTCTTTTTGAAGTTCCAATTTCTTGATGTCACTAAGAATACTAACCACTTATCCTTCAAAGTCATCAGCTTTGGTAGAAGGTTGCTAAATCTATCTTGATAGAGCTTCTAGCTCACTCAGCTTTCCTTCAATATTACTATCAAGATCCTTGGTCAACTTATGAGATAAGGTACACTTGATGTACAATACCTTTCCATCTTGTTGACATTTCTAGACTTCCTTGATATAAGTATCAAGACTTAGCAAATCATTCTTGATGTTTTGACAAATGGTGCTAAATAGATTAGCATCATGTGAAATCTGGGCCTTTGACTTTACCACATTCAAGAAATTTTTTAATTCTTCATCAAAATATTTCAACACTATTTGTGCCCTCTATTCAGGATCTGCCTTTGTATGTTTGACTGCCAAAGTACTATGTAATCTGTCAATAAGCTCCATTAAGGTTTTTTGTAGGCTCTTCACTTTTCTATTTTTCTCAATAAGTTTTGTTAGAGATGAAATAAAGTTAGTTTGATCATCATCATCACATTTTAGGCTAGTCATTGAATGTGGAGTAGATGAACTAGATGGTTTAGATTCATCTTCCCTTTGCTTCTTCTCTACTACCTCTCTCACTCTTCTCTCTTTTTTTTATTTTTTTTATTTTTCTTTACCAATCTTCTCTTTACATACCTAGTTATCGGATACTCATGGGGAAGCACATTATAGTACATGTATGCTTTTGGCTAGAGTTCTATTGAAAATCGGAGGATATGGGTTGATTCAGATCAATATGGAATTGTTACCTCATGCTAATTCTTTGTTTTTTCCATGGTTGATTATCATAGGATTAGTGAAAATTATCTATGCATCTCTAACTTCTATGGGTCAATGCAATTTGAAAAGAAGGATAGCCTATTCATCAATATCTCATATGGGTTTTGTAATTATAGGAATTGGTTCCATGACACATACAGGTCTCAATGGAGCCATTTTGCAAATTATTTCTCATGGATTAATTGGTGCTACACTTTTTTTCTTAGTAGGAACAAGTTATGATAGGATACGTACTCTTTTTCTTGATGACCTCTATTCTCTTCTTCCTTTCTTCCTCTATTTTCTTTTTGTTTTCTTCCTCAACTCTTCTCTTCATTTCTTCTTCAAGAAATTTCTTCTTGGCTTCTTCTATTTTCCTATTTTCTTCCTCTAATAACCTCTTCTCCTCTTCAATTTTTTTTTTATTGGTCTTGAATATGCTCGGCCTGAGATTTAGGCTATTCAAAACTCTTAAAAGGTTTAGTATCATCAATGTTAATAGTAACATTGGTCTCATCAATGTACATTGTGTCACCAGTTACTGACACTTCCAAGGTTCTAGGTGTTGGTGAATGTGTTGTCTTAGACTTTGTCATCATTTTATTAATAGTTGTAGTTATTTCACTTCTTATCTTATCCTCCACACCCACCATAAATAGAAATGGTCTCACCTTGTTTCTTAAGTAAGGTTTCCAGACTACTCAAAAAATTCTTGACTTCTTCTTCATCATTAGTCTTGCATATTGTCCTTATCATAGACTTCTAAAGTTATATGTCTTTTTCTCAAGCTAGTAACTTCTTTATAATAAGTTTATCATAGACTTTCTGATTTATCATGTCTTCAATATCCTAAGTTTTAGATTGTTAGCTATTATATATCTCACAATAGAGATATCAATCTGATCTTTCTCAATATTATTATACAAATTATAAAATTTGTTCATTTGAACAAAGTTCCCTTCATTAGCAATGGCTGAATTCATGATGCATGAGCATCCAGAGGTATAAGGGAAATCCTGTGTCACCCAAAAAAATATACTTAGACTTAGTTTTTGTTTCATGTGTTTTCATGTTTGGATACCCATTTGGGTCAAATAAAGGTTCCAACTCTCAAAGTTCCACTATCAGTGTTCGTGTAAATCTCGAAAAAATAGGAGTATGTAATTGAGCCATCATTTTGGTGAACTAGGAGGTGTAAATTGGCTAGATGAATGTAATTGTAATTTAGAGCATTCCAGAAAAAGAATCAGGTCAAAAGGCCCCACGGTTTGAAAGTTATTGCAATTTTTTGAGTTGTGGAGACCTCCTAAGAATGCTTCAAAGTCAGGTTAGGGGCATTAAATGACCTCGAAAAGGGCCAAAAAATGGGGGACAAGTGAAGCTATCCATAGGGCTGTAGAGCGCTTTGAGATCTTTTCAAAAATGTAAACGGTTCGTCAATCAGAGCTACAGTTCAAAAGTTATGCCTCTCGAAAGTTTGATTACCGTTTCTGGATTCTTCTAGATTTGCGTTGACTTCTAACGTAGCTTCTAGAACCTTCTATTTGGTCAGTGGATGCCTACTAGCACTTTCTAGAATGTACTCCTAGTCCTTAACCATCCAGAGTCTATTTAAGGAGATTTTTGGCATTGTAAAAGGCAGTTCGGAGTGGAGTTTGAGAGGAGGTACCGAAAGGAGAAATTATCTCCACATTTATGCTATTGTAAGCCCTTAGGGAATGTTTTGAAGTTTATTTTCTCTGTACTGAATGTACTAGCTTTTTTTTCAGTTAATAAAATTTCCCTTTTCTATTGTGTCCATTCTGTTCTTGGGTTGTGTCCCCATCAATTTATCTTCTTAATCTTCAACTTCTAGGGTTGCCTTGCTTTACTTGTTGTCTACTTAGAAGTGGTTACTTTCTCTTCCTATTTTTCTTCTTGTTTTTCTTCTTCTTCATTGGTTCCACAATTGTCAACAATTTTATTTGTCTTTTACCTAGTCTAGTAGCCTATTGCTTTACTCATTTTGTCTTTGTAGTCACATCTTCCACTAATCTCTCTTATTTCTTCTTTGGCTTACTTGGTTGTACATCTGACACTGCAGCATATGGAATGCTCCATTCTAAAGATGTCTTTGCAATAGATATTGACAAAGGTTGCACATACACTATACCTTGTTTCATTGTTTTTCTAACTACTTGTGACTCACTTTCTATCATATTGGCCTTTGTTAAAGCTTTCTTCATTATTTTCTCTATCTTCTTGTTAGATGCGTTCTCTAAGGATGCCTGATGAGCTGATTGGGTAATCTCTCCATAAGTTCCAAATCTATACTAAGTTTGGTCCTTATCAAAGTTCAACAATAAATCAATGTATCCAATTACTATATCATCATTTAATTCATAACCTAAGGGATCAAGAAATGTTTCATGAGGTTCTACTACTTGAATATGAGTAAAATATGTATCAGCCATAACACATATGTCATCTTTAAATCTTTCTACAATTGTAGGTGCAATTTTGAATCTTTATCTCATCTCATTTTGAAATGTTTTCATTATTTGATTTCTGTTATCCAAGATTTTATCTATTGGATGTCTCAACATACACCAGTAATATTCTCCATGGTACACTTCTCACTACTCATAATTGTTGTAACTGACAAGTAAGGAAATCTCTTAAGTATATGAAAATATATATAATTAATCAATGATTGAAAACTAAACACACAATTCTTTGTCCTATTTATTTTCTCTGGGTTCTCAAAAAGTTGCATTCTTAGAATTTCACTAAGGTTAACTTGTTCCTTCTCAACACAAATCTTATAGGTTTCATAGATAAATCCTATCAAAAATTCATCAATCTTAGAACTTGCACATATAGAGTAGGCAATGATTCTACTCAAGAATCTTCCATCATCTTGTTTAATGGTGTTGATCACAATAGCCTTCCCATTATAAACTAGTTTTGTGTAGCTCTCAGCCTTCTTCTTAACAAGTTTGTCACTATAATCACCTAAAAATGGTCATCTAGACTATTAATCCCCTTCTTGACATTTTGGCTAATTTAATTAATCATTTACCTAGACCAAATTGCTAATAACCAATTAATCTAATTATAACCTATAGTTTGACTATGCTATCCTAAGTTAATTATTTGATTAAAAGAATATGTTCCTTTTTAATTAAATAAAAGCTCCCTTTCCTCTAACCCAATTAAAGTGCATACATTAAAAGAAAAGGCTTTGCGACTTTTGTCTTATATAGGAAGTTAACTTCTATTTTATTGGTTGACTTGCTTGTGCACATGGATGAAACCTATTTTAGAACTCCACTTTTGATCTCCCATCATCTTGAACTTGATCTCTACCATCTGTACAACTTTAAAAGAGAGAGATCTTACCCCTCAAATGGTCCATCCACCTTTTGAATATTTTTATGCTGCAAGTTTTCTAATAGGTTTCTTTGGAGATTTGTGGAGAACTTCATTTTTCTTTTCTTCATTCTCTCATTCCATCACATTCTAGCTTAATATCATGTTGCATGTTATTTTAGTTTCTCTTTTTCAATGATTTATCTCACATAGCTTAACTAGGATCAGTGGCGACACTCTCATCCTTGTTTAATGTAGCTACACACTTCATTTCATCTTGGCTTACTTCACATTTGCATTGCATTATTGAGACATCCTTTGTAGAAATTTTTACTCTTTCATCTCATCTCTAAGAGAACCTCCCATTGCAAGGTTTACTAGCAAGAAGAATATTCCCAAGGCTCAGTTGAGAGCCCTCATATATGAATCGTACTCTCTTGCACTCTATGGATAGGGAGCTCTAATTTGGCATCCAAGCATTCCAAACTCTTGGAATCCCTTGGATAGAATGGTTTAGAGTGTGACACATTTATAGTGTACATTTTTAGCACTCACCATGAGGCATAACACATGGTTTTGTCCTTCATTTTACTATTTTTGTTACATGTTCTGCATGCTATCTATAGTTCTCTTTTTTCTAAAGTCACAAATTTCAAGCAATATTTTGCCAATTTCTTATAATGTTTCTATAACTGTAGTGCAATATTTTTTTGGTAAAAGTGTTGCATGACAATACTGAACTCTATCACTCCTCTATAGTATGTTTTTTTGCTTGACTTAGATAGAAATATCACATGGAAGAAATTTGTTGCACTCATATATTGAGAAATATTGCACAACAAACTTCCAACATAAACTATCACCTGGTCTGAATGTGCTTGCTAATTGAGTGATTAGATCAGTGTCTTGGTTGTACTTGTTTTTTGCTAGATTTTTACAGGTCTATAGTAGTTTTATAGAGGTCTATTTTCAAATTACATGTTATTTTGAAGCTAACTTGTGGAGCTAATAGTTTTACTTTTAGGTTGTTACCTTTAGATGTTTGCCTAATCACCTTGAAAAAAATGCATGTCAAAGCTTCAAATGCACAAGGGCTACTAACAATTGTTTGCATAGTTTCCCAAAGCATAGAAACCCAAACTTTCTTGTATTTTCTTTATTTCATGTGCAACAATATTACTAGTAGTGTCATATTCATAGGCACATTAAACTTGCAATAAATGTCCTTTGGTGATAGGAGAGTATGCTCTTCACCCTTGTGGTGGATTAGAAATCTTGACTTGCCTTTGGGTTTTAAGAGCAAGGGGATAATGTGATCTTCTTGGTGTGTATCAAGGAAGTGATCAAGATAGGAGATTATGCTCTTAAGCTTTGTGGTGAATTAGAAATCTTGACCCTTGCAAGTGGATTTGTAGTTAGAATCCTTTAGAGGGATTGCTCTTGGGCAACCAAGAGGAATGACCTAAGTGGGGATAAGTGAACCTATCTATTCCAACCCACTATAAACTCAAGGATATCAAGGACACAAAACCTCGGTAGACGTATTATTTTTCTTTGCTTAGTGTGATCACTTGTGGTATTTTGACCATAAGGAGATCACTAGGCAAGAGCACTTAAGGTGCTCTTGTGACCATGAGGTTTATTAACCACTGCAAGGTGGGATTTCCCTTAATTGTGTACAAGAGGAAAATTATGAATGGAAGCCCTTTCTAAAAACTCTAAGTTAGTAGCTACCCTATTTTTTTGCTCAACTTCTTGGTGGAAGGATTGATCCTAGTGGATTAGCCAGATCACCCCAAGATTTTACACTCACCATTTTTGTTCCCTTGGTTGTGGTTATGGCACTTCCATGAAAAATCTAATATCTCTTTTGGGAAACCACTTAGTGTGAGGTGAAGGAGCATCAAGCATGAGCCAAGTTGTTGAGTAATGAAATGTGACTCTAAGCTAGATTGTTTGGCTAATTTTTTTGAACATGTTGATATGTGTTAACATTCTTACAAATCAAACATCTCGATAAAATTGGTAGGAAGGTTGTTTTGATATCAAATATGCATATTGAAAAGTTTTTTTTGACCCTTGTTCAATTGTTATAGATATGTTGAAAACCCCTACTATTTGTTAACCAGGCTATTACTTGATATGAACTAAAACCTAAAAATGTTTGGTCTAAAAAATATTTGACTATCAAACCAAAACACAAAAAAATTGGAGTCAAAACTTTTCCTTTTTAATAGAAAACTAGCACTTTATCACACATTATCTAGAGAAATATCATGCAACAATTTTTTTCAAAAATTGTGTTTCCCTAATGTTATAGAGTCTATCATCCTGCTATACTAAAATCTATCATCCCACCTTATGTGAACTATCACCCAAGAGAAAAGTGTCACATAGGTATTACAAACTATGTCACACAATATATTGTGTTGTCCTACTATTGTCTAGGTTTTGAAAGAATATCACCTGAGCCTTTTTGCTATCAAAACAAATTCTTTTTTCTATTTTTTCTGATCTTAGTTCTTGTCGCTTGAATCCTACCTAGTCTTGGCCACACATATGTATCTTAGGTGTTGTCTAAAGTTGAAAAGATGGGTTTAGTCTATTAGATGTAAGTCTCAAAATGTCATTGATGATTACTTGTCAAGATCTGGTTACCATTCTTTGCTAGCTATTCACTATTGAGCTTTTTTCTTACTCGCTTAGCTCAATTCACTAGTGCTATAAATTCTTGGTAACCTTTGACAAGCCATCTATTCTACCTTGACAAGTGATTATTCATGATTGTAAGAGCTTAAAATGTGAAAAACTTCTCTCATCCTATTAAGAAACGAGACATCCTTACATGCTGGTCATAGCTAGGTTCCAAGTTGGCAACAATGGTCATTCCCCCTTCATTTTTGCATAGTTAGAGACCCTACCTAGGCATCCTCATAGACAACCTTGTGTGGAAGACCCTAATTCTAGTCAAACACAGATGGTCCACATTTGGCACAATCCACTTTATATTTTTGAGAACCCATTTTGAACACCCTTTGAGACACCCATGGGTGAAAATAATTTGAGAAAAATACATCCTAACAAAACCAAATCCCACTTAGAAGAGAAATCTTGTGAAAATGAAAGACTTTTGGAAATTATTCATGCTACGAAAAGAGGGGATCAATAACTTGAAGCTAACCATCATACACACAATGAGGAAACTAGAGGAGACTTATCACAATCCTTTTGATCAAATTACCATCGGTGGAAATAGTGGCAATCACACACCTCCAAGGACTCCTAGGTTCAACACAAGAGCATGTCCATCACCACCCATACTTTAGAATCACATCATGAAAGTGAGGATGAGATTGGAGTGCCTCTTGTGTTTGTAGTCTATACCTTGTCTATTTTGATTCAAGAGATACTTGTTACTCTTATTTTGTACCTTATGATGACCCAAGGGTTAGATGTTATACTGTGACTCAATTCCATAGATGCTATGCTGCTATGTTGTTCAGTTTATCATTTTGCATGTTGATGCTATTTTGAGATGATAGTAGATCTATGATGATATCTGGTTTTATGGTTTATTGGACATATTTGTTGAGTATGTTATGAGATGGATTCTATGTTATGGTTA
Source organism: Cupressus sempervirens (assembly GCA_028749045.1). NCBI lineage: Eukaryota > Viridiplantae > Streptophyta > Pinopsida > Cupressales > Cupressaceae > Cupressus > Cupressus sempervirens. The sequence goes on from CM053786.1 coordinate 485,847,944, forward strand.
TTTACTTCATTCTTTTATCTTTATGCTTTCTACGAATGTGAGTGATGTAAATGGATTAAATAGGTATTTTAATACATGTTTCTTTGGCTATGATATTATATGTAATTACACTTGATCATGTGTTTTAGTGTGCAAGAAGTATATCCGTAGCAGTGGCACATGGAGTTAGTGATTCAGTTGTTCATATTTTGCCAATGTCATCCCTGTATAGTTGACATACCCTTATTTAGTTGTTTAAATCTAAACCTTTTGGTGATTAGTAAATCCAAACTCATTTACATTATATGATTAGACTAGTGAGCATGTCTGTGCATTTAAAAATATGCATTTTTCATGAAAGTGTTAAGTGATTTTCTGTGATATTGGGTTTTTGGGTTTTAAATCTTTTTGAATTTAATTTTTGGAAGCTTGGCCTTAGGTGAAATTCTATTACAGATAATAACCTATTTGCATTTGGGTTAATTTAGAGTTAGACTACTTCAACTAGGCAATTTCCATAATTGACTATTCACTCAAAACTGAATAAGTATTGGAAAAGTGAATTCATTATTGACTTCTCACTTTTTAGAAATAGAATTTTGAGAGCAAATTTGTAAATCCTCTTTTGAAGGATTCTTGTTTTGTTCATTCTGGGAGCTATGAGTGTAGGATCTGTGTGAGGTTGGTCTCATTGGATTCAGCTGAGGGAGTTTATACTTTGTCATCATTTTCAACAGACTTGGCGGTTGGTTTATTTTATTGGGTGAGTTATTGTTTCAGCCCCTTTTTCTATCAGGTAGGGCTTTCCTATTTTGTTTATTTCATTGTGTTTCAACTTCTATTTCTTGTAGCAATATGTTAGGAGGTTGAGAACTAGTGTTCCCCTCTATTTCTGTTTGCTGGTTTTTCCTGGTTGGTTAGGTATGAATGTTTTCCCTATTTTTGAAATGGGGGTTTTGGTTTTTGAGCTGTTATGCTGGCTATTTTTGTATACAGTGTTTGATTTCATTTATTTTTGGTTTTCTATGGTTCTTGCACCCAAAGGCCAAATGGGTTTTAATTTTAGAATTTTTCCAAAATTGGGGTTTTTGCCTCATTTTGCATGTCGCCCTATTTTCTCAAGTTTTCTCAGCACAATGTGGGTCAGAGACTTGGATGATCCGTTTGGATATCCGTTAGACCACTTTTGCACTTTTTGTTGCATTGGGATGCATGTAGCATTCGTCATCCCAATTATATTTTCAATTGATTGACTTTCTATTTTTTTTCTCATCTAGTCCTTGTGTTGATCTTCATAATGGCCGTGCACCACACACAAGTATAGTTGTCAGGTGACTTGCGAGGCCCAATCTTTCATGGTATTTTCAGAAGTTATGATCATTGGGGTTGGGTTGGGAGTTTGCATGCCTATGGGCACTCATTGCTAGATGAGCATGGATAGGGTAGCATATGGAGGGGGCTTCTATCTCACAGCCTAGTGACCTTGTCCCATAAGGTTGGCATGAGGAAGTTTTAAGTAAGTGATAATTAAATAAAATATTGGATGGTAATGAAACTTAAGATAATGAAAAAGTTATATGCGTTGGCCTTCAAGGGAGTACCTTGAGTGAGTGTTTGCATTCATGTGATGGCCTCGAAGGGAGTACCTTGAGAGTGTTTCCACATGTGATCTAAGCTTGGGCTTTTGGATGCCAAGTGACTCTCCATGATGTCAGTCCCTACATAGTAGCCCATTGAGATGTCTAACCAGGACTTGTAGTTTATGCATTGTCTATATCTTGGATTCAATCATCATACTGCTTGGTGTGTGTGTTAGCCATGTATGTTGTTTTGTGTGTTTGTGGTTGGATCATTATCTCCATCAGCACAACAATTATGGACCTATGGGTGCCACATGGTTGGGAGGCATAGCTACTCATACCACTGCTAGGGACCAGTGTATAGAGATGGTCTTGTATCCTAGTGCGACCATTGCTAGATGTGTTCACTTGGTGCTTTAGTTTATAGAGTATGTTTCTTGTGATTTATGCTTTCATTGGGATATTGTTTATCATGTTTAGATGATCTTAGTTTTAATGCATTCCTTATTATGATGATTAGCATGTGATAGGTGATATTATCTACTTGCAAGTTTATCTTCTATTGTACTACTAGCATGTTAGATTTCCTTATGCTTTTGGTTATTAGCATGTTTAGTAGTGACGTCCCTACCATGATAGTACCAATGATTTGATCAGTGGCTTGGGATTTTATGCACAGGGGGATGACTAGGGCCCACAATGGTCTTATGATGCCATCGATGGTTGGGAGAAACTGTGTACTTAGTTTGGTTTTTTTGTACATTGTGATGTTATTTCAGTTATTACGATGTTGCTTTAGTTCTTTGTGATGTTCCTTCTATACTTTTACTCTGATTTGTTAGATGGTTAGATGTTGTTCTTTTTGTATTTCCTTATTTTGTTCAAGTGTTCTTGCCTCAAAATGTGTATTCGGTACTCCTTAGTGTGGAGGTTCTAAATTTAGTTTCTCCCCTTTGGTGTTTGTCTTAAGTGTTCTTGTGTATTTATGGGCAACCTTTTATTAGCTTGGTGTGACACAAAAATTTATCACACACCCATTGAAACTGTATTATGTGTCCCCTAATTCTATCACATGCCTCTTGGAGAAATGTCACACGATATTGGAAAGTATCATACCTCCTTATAAGAAATGTCATATGACACCCTTAAAGTGTCACACACCTTTGGGAGAAGTATCGCCCAGTCCTTGTAAATGTCACCCTCCTTCTTTAGAGATGTCGTGCGATACTTTTCTGTGCTATATTAAAGTATCACCTAGTTTTTGTAAAAACCTATGCAAGCGGTTAGTGGGAACTTTTTGGTTTGGTCTGAACTTGTTGAGAGTTGATTTGGATACCCTCTTTGAGGTTCTTCAACCCATTGTGTTCCATTTTGATCCCAATTATGTGTGTTTCCATAGTCAGTCTCTTGGGGTTTAAAATATATCGTTTAAGTATAAGTTGACATTAAGTTATTTAATGTCAACTTATACTTAAGATATATTTTAATATATGTGATGATTCATTTGAGATGGGTTTCAGACCTCTACAAGCTAAGATAAAGATTCTAGGAAATTTCAAGGCTTTAGAAATACAGACTTAGCCAAATTTCAAGGCTTTAGAATTTCAGACTTAGCCAATTTTTTGGAGTCAACATTTATCTATCAGCTTGGTTGATCTCATATGTCTTCTTGTTATTTTTTGGTTAGTAGTGGTGTTTGGAGATCTATTGGTGTTGGTTGATTGTCAGTCTTCCATTGCGATCTTTATGATCTATGTAGGTTGTTATCATGTGCACTTACACTTGATTTAAAAAATAATAATCTTGCTCATTTTTCATCCTTGTTTCCAAGGGTCTTCAGGCAAGGAATTACATTTGGTATAAGAGCCCATGTTGCAACAGTGGGACCTCTGTATTATGCTTCCACTATGGTTTTGTTTTTTTGTTGTGTATTATTATATTATGTTGTTATTATGATATCTTTTGAGTTCATATTCTGACTCTTATGCTTATGATCCTTATGTTTGATTTTTCCTTGTTGCTTCCATAGGGATTCCTCCTACATGTAGGTCTAGTCAGGGTGGTAACCAATGGGTTGTTCAAGAGGAGGAACACCATGAAGAGGAACGTCAGGATGAAGAGGGAGAACAAGGTAATAATGCTAATCAGGATGGCATGGGGGTATTGTTGCCCGTACTCTAGGAGATTCTTGCTCAGTTGGGCCCTTATGTTGAGGAGCACCAATAGGATCATAATAAGGAAGAGGGATCTCATCATGGGGATTCCCATTACTCTAAGCATAAAGAGGAGGAATGTGAACGTGAGCATTCTCTTACCCCACTAGGTGGTATAGGGCACCATCAGGGTGGTTGAGACTGCGACAGTGAGGATTCAATTAGATTGGACATCATGAAGTCTCTTCAAAGTTCTAGACCACCACTGTATGATCTCAAGGGAAGCAGCCTCAAGGCTAAGACTTGGTTTTTGGACATGGAGCACTACTTCACCATGTATCCATACTCAACCAACATGAAAGCTCGTTGTGCAATTATGTAGTTGAGGGACCATGGTTCCATTTGGTGGAGTATTGAGAGTCAAAAGTTGCAGATTAGTTTGTAGATCTCACTTGGGAGATTTTTGAAGAGAGATTCTAAGAGAAATTCTTATCTCCTCAGTTCAGAGAGGCCCATGCTGATGAGTTCTACGTGATCTAGCAAGGAAACATGTTAGTGGATTAGTATGAAATTTGATTATTTGAACTTAGGTAGTATTCATGCTACAACAATGATGATTTTCTTTTAGATCATCATTTTATCTGAGGCCTTAAGGATTCCCTCATTAGAGAACTCTACATGCATCAGCCTAGGACTCTTGCTCTCATTGTTGAGAAGGCACGTATTGCTGAGAAAAATTTGGCTAGAGGTTTTAGTAGCAAAGCTGGTTCTCAAAAAAAGAGTGCAAAGAATTTAGTTCAGGACACATAGTATTCTTAGTCCTTAGGGAAGGGATAGACCCAATCAACACCCTCTCAGGGTGGTTCTCATCATAACTAATAGAAGGGTTATTGGACCAAAGGTGGTCAATCTTTTGGTACCTTAGGAAAGAAAGGAGATAATTAGAACCAATGACAAAAATCTTACTAGGATCATCCTCTACAAAGTGTTTGACAAAATTCTAGTAGGGGTAGTGCACCTTACCCTAGTGCTACTCAGGGTGGTCGTGGAATAGGTTCCAATTTTTTGGAGAACTATTACTCTTGTGGGCAACCTAGCCATAGATCATTTGAGTGCTCCATCAAACCATCTATAGGACCTATTAAGGGTATAGTGAGATCTAAGCCTACTGTAGGAGATGTGGGTCAAAATCATAGAGTCTTTGCGGTAGTTGACATCTATCAAGCTGAGCATCAAGGTACGATAGTTGAGGCTACAAGTACATTACATGGTATTTCCACTTTAGTTTTGTTTGACTCTGGTGCTTTAGATTCTTTCATTTCACCATCTCTTGTTCAGCAATGTGGGCTAGTGGCAATACGTTAGGTTGATAGGTGGTAGGTTGAGTTAGCCATGGGTTTTAAGGTGGCTATTAACTCATTTCTTGGGAGTTGTTGTTTGAATTTGGGAACCTTCACCACTATAGTGGATCTACGCATTCTACCTCTGGGATCATATGAAATTGTGTTGGGCATGGATTGGTTAGCTACCCATTAGGTGATTATTGATTGCCATCATAAGGTGGTATAGTGTGTTGATGACACAGGTGGGCAGGTGGAATTTTTGGGAGTCTAGAGACTAATCTTGCTTCATATGATCTCAGCTTACCAGCTGAAGTAGAGTGTGTGAAAGGGTTGCTAATTGTTTCTTGTGTCTCTCTATGATCTTGAGGAAGCTAAGAGCTATATGGCGACTCTTGACGATCACCCATTCATTCATGAGTATGCAAATGTGTTTCCTAATGAGATTCTAGGTATGCTACCATAGTGTGACATTGATTTTTGGATTGATCTTATACTAGGAGCGAAGCTAATTTCATGAGCTCCTTACCGCATGACTACTTAGGAGTTGAGTGAGCTCAAATTGTAGTTGGAGGAACTATTGTCCAAGGGAAATATTCATCCTAGTGTATCCCCATGGGGTGCACCAGTCATCTTTGTAAGAAGAAGAAGGATGGTTCTTTGCATTTATGCATTGACTATTGACAGTTGAATAAGGTGATGGTGAAGAATCATTATCCTTTTTTGACGATAGATGACTTGTTCGATTAGATGAATAGAGTTAGAGTATCCTTGAAGATTGATCTTAAGTTGGGATACCATCAACTTCATATCTAGGAGGCTGATATTCATCGAATAGTGTTTCGTACATAGTATAGGCATTATGAGTTCACGGTTGTACCCTTTGGGTTAACCAATGCGCCATCAATGTTTATGAGTTTGATGAATGGTGTATTTTTCACTTACCTCAATTAGTGTGTTATCATATTCCTAGATGACATATTGATCTATTCAAAAACTATGGATGAGCATGAAGTCAATTTATGTCAAGTATTGCAGTGCTTGAGAGACCATCAGTTGTATGGCAAGTTGAGTAAATGTGGGTTCTTCCAATCTGAGGCAAAGTATTTGGGACATATCATCACTAGTGATGGCATTGCAGTGCATCAAGAGAAGATTCATGCTATCATGGATTGGTTGGCACCCACTAATGTCTTAGAGGTTCATAGTTTCATGGGATTGACAGGTTACTACTGTCACTTTGTGAAGGATTTCTCACAGGTAGCCCATCCAATCACTTCTCTTTAGAGGAAAGGGAAGAATTTTGTTTGGTTAGACTAGTGTAAGGTAGCATTTAATGCTCTTAAGGAGTGTTTGACCTATGCACTAGTCCTTGTAGTGCCTAATCCTATAGGTGATTTTATGGTTTGCACAGATGCTTGATTGGAAGGCATGGGTGCGGTGTTGATGCAAGATGGTCGAGTGATTGCATATGAGTCTAGAAAACTCAAAGACCATGAGATTAATTACTCCACTCATGATTTGGAACTCATCACCATAGTACATGCCCTTGTCCATTGGAGGCATTTTCTTTTGGGACATAGGTTTGAGCTACATAGTGACCATAGGACCTTGCAGTATATCTTTACTCAGCCAAACCTGAATGCATGAAAGCATCATTGGATGGAGTTATTGTGCGAGTATGACTTTGATGTTAATTAAATTAAAGGGAAGGAGAATGTTGTCACAGATGCTTTGAGCAGAAGGCAACATGAGGTATCAGTGTTGTCATTGGGAGTGGATTTGTGAGGCCATATCTGGAGGCTTTTCCTAGTGACACTTAGTGTTAGGAGGTGAGGGTAGAGATTGAGTCTAGATGTACCCTTTAGGGGAGGTTTTCAAGTTATATGCTTGAGTCTGATGGACTACTACATCACCTAGGTCATATCTATGTACCTGTGTTGGGTGATTTTCATACCTTGGTTTTGTTTGAAGTGCATTGTGCACCATATTCCACACATCCTGGTGTTAAGAAGATGCATGCTGATCTCAAACAACTATACTTTTGGGTAGGGATAAGGCATAATTTTGTTGATTTTGTTATTAGATGTCTTGAGTGCCAGAGAGTGAAGGTAGAGCATTAACATTCAGTAGGTCTTTTGCAACCACATACCATTCTAGAGTGGAAATGGGATATGATATCTGTTGATTTTATCATAGGGTTTCCTATGTCATCATGGAGACATGATTGTATCATAGTGATAATGGAAAAGTTGTCCAAGGTAGCAGATTTTCCACCCATGACAACATCTTACACAACTTCTTCTATAGCACATGTTTTTTTGGTGGATATTGTTCATTCACATGGGATTCCTTGTCAGATCATTTTGGATAGAGATCTAATGTTTACTTCTACAATGTGGATGTCTCTCCAGAATGCTTTGGGCATGTAGCTCAATTTTAGTTTGGCCTATCACCTAGAGACTGATGGTTAGACTGAGAGAGTGAATCAAGTTCTAGAGGATATGCTTCACATGTATGTTATGGATAGGTGGGTGAAGTGGGATGACTATTTGTACCTTGTTGAGTTTTCATACAACAACAGGTATCATAGTTCTCTTGGCATTTCACCTTTGTAGGCCTTGTACAATAGACCATGCCATACCCCTTTGAGTTTGGATCATTTAGAGGACTGAGTTTTTTTGGGTCCAGAGATGCTTTAGGATATGGAGCAACAAGTTGTTTGTATTAGGGAGCATTTGGTTACTACTCAGGATAGGCAAAAAAAGTATGCAGATGCCCATAGGTTGGATTGTCACTTTTTTGTTGGTGATAGGGTGTTTTTGAGAGTGCGTCTGAGGAAGAACCCCATCCATTATGGGAAAGACTTTAAGTTGATGCCACATTTTGTCAGACCTTTTGAGATCCTTGAGAGGATTGGTCATATTGCTTATTGACTAGCATTTCCACCTAGCCTATCATGCACTCACAATGTTTTCCATTTATTTTTTTGACGTAGTATATTCTAGATGTGACCCATGTTCTTGATTGGGATGCTTTGTAGGTAGTGGAAGGGCAACTTACTTTGGAGCCCATTTGTATCCTATAGTAGCAAAGGCTAACCTTGCAAGGTCGGGACATAGAATAGGTAAGGGTCCAATCAGATCCAAGTGATGAGACCTCTATGACTTGGGAGGATGCTTCATGATTGAGGGGATTGTACCCCTAACTTTTTGCTAGCTTCTAGGAGTAATCCTATGCTAGTGGGGGAGGATGTAGTACTTTTCATGTTTGCAATCTGTACCTTGTCTATTTTGATTCGAGAGATACTTGTTACTCTTATTTTGTACCTTATGATGACCTGAGGGTCAAATGTTATACTTTGACTTAGTTCCATAGATACTATGCTACTATGTTGTTCAGTTTATCATTTCGCATGTTAATGCTATTTTGACATGACAATAGATCTATGATGATATCTAGTTTTATGATTTATTGGACATATTTGTCGAGCATTTTATGAGATGGATTCTATGTTATGGTTATTTACTTCACTCTTGTATCTTTACACTTTCTATGAACGTGAGTGATGTAAATGGATTAAATAGGTATTTTAATACATGTTGCTTTGGCTATGATATTATATGCAATTGCACTTGATCATGTGTTTTAGTGTGCAGGAATTATATCCCTAGTAGTGGCACATGGAGTTAGTGATTCAATTGTTCATATTTTTTCAATGGCATCCCTGTATGGTTGACATACCCTTATTTAGTTGTTTAAATCTAAACCTTTCAATGATTAGTAAATCTGAACTCATCTGCATTATGTCATTAGACCAATGAGCATGTCTGTGCATATAGAAGTTTGCATTTGTCATGAAAGTGTTAAGTGATTTTATGTGATTTTGGGTTTTGGGTTTTAAATCTTTTCAGATTTAATTCTGGCAGCTTTGCCTTAGGTGAAATTTTGTTATAGCTAATAACCTATTTTGTTTGGGTTAATTCAAATTTTAACTACTCTAGCTAGCTAATTTCCATAATTGACTATTCCCTCAAAATTGAATAAGTATTGGAAAAGTGAATTCATTATTGACTTCTCACTTTTTAGAAATAGAATTTTGAGAGAAAATTTGTAAATCCTCTTATGAAGGATTCTTGTTTTGTTCATTTTGGAAGCTGAGTGTGGGATTTGCATGAGGTTGGTCTCATTGGATTTGGCTAGGGGTGTTTATACTTTGTCATCATTTTTAGTAGATTTGGCGAGTGGTTTATTTTATAGGGTGAGTTACTATTTCAGCCCCTTTTTCTATCAGCTAGGCCTTTCTCATTTTGTTGATTTCATTCTATTTCAGCTTTCTTTTCTTGTAGCAATATGTTAGGATGTTTTTGATAAGATAAACAGGCTTTGAAGGGACCCTGAAACCCTTTACAAATCAAGATTTTTCAACGATGCCCAAACCAAACAAACTACAATCCTAAAGAAGAACGGGTCACAAAACAGAAGTGACCAGAGTGGCATTACAAGTAAAATAGTATACATCAGCCACACAACCAAGTTTTCAAGGGTTCCTGAAACCCTATATGAGTCAACAAAGGTCACCAAATAAAAGGTGACCAAATTGGCAAAACATAAAACAAGACAATAAAAACCACAAAAATAGGTTTTTATTGGGCTCCTAAAACCCCAAAATGAAACACACTACCAAGAGCAAAAGGCCAAAAGAGCCAGGGAACAACTGGCCAAAAGCCAAGTGAGTTAGACTTTCCCTTTTGAGCCCTTCTTGGTAGACCTTAGTGCCATGTCAAAAGAGGGAGTGGGTGGCTTTTCCTTTTTTCCTTTTACTGTAGTCCATCTATCCTCCATCAAACCAACAACCTTCTACCACCAAAAATCAGCACCATCATAGCCAGAACCTAAAACCCCAGATGCCAGGGAAAAGGATGAAGAAGAGGAAGTGAAAGCATAAACTTGAGACATAACAGTGGCATGTAGCAAAGGTATCATAGGAGGAACTACCTTGGAAACACTAGAAGAAAGACCAGCTACCACAACTGAGGGAGCCAAAAGTGGATCCATTGACAAGAATTCATGAGAGAGAAGATCAATAGAGACAGGAGTAGAGTCCAATCTAGAAATTGGGTCTAGAGACAGACCTACTGTCACCACTAAAGGAGAAAAAGGAGGGGATAGAAAAGAAACAGAAATAGAATCCACCCCAGAAATAGGGACAACAGCGAGAAAACCAAGAGCAAGAACAAAAATCAAAGACTAGCCAGCAGTCACCATGGAAGGGGTAGAAGGAGGAACCTTCTTCAAGATGCCAGGAGAAGAAGGAACCTAAGAAGAGTTCTTAGCAGCCTTCTCATACGTGTAGTGGGCATCTAAGATCCCATTCCACTAAGAAAGGGACAATTTATTTCTAGATTTACCTCAAGAGCACTTGGCAACCAGGTGACCAGTCAAGTGGCAATTCCTATGGTGAAAGGGGATACCCTCATAGTCTAGAAGAATATTCCAAGAACCAAGAGGAGAATCCACCAAAATCATATCCAAGAGTTCCTTAGAAATGTCGATCTCAACAAGAATGCGAGAAAATGTTGATCGATACAAGCTGACAGTATCTGAATCAGATTTCACAAAGTCTCCAAGAACATTACACAGCTCCACCCAAAAAGGTTCCACCCAAAGATAAAGGAGAAGGTTTAGCAACCTTACCCACATAGGGATCTTATTAAAAGTTTCAGTCAAAGGGTTGAAATCCTTGTGCCAAATTTTTGCCATCAAGGGAAACTTCCCATCCCAAGAGAAATTATTGCTAAGGATGGCATTTCTATCATCTACAGTATCCAATATGTTAGGATGTTGAGAACTAGTGTTCCCCTCCATTTCTATTTTCTAGTTCTGCTTGGTTGGTCGAGTGTGAATGTTTTCCCTATTTTTGAAATGGGGGTTTGGGTTTTTGAGCTATTATGTTGGCCATTTTTGCATACAATGTCTAATTTCATTTATTTTTGGATTTTTAGGGTTTTTGCACCCAAAGGCCAAATTGGTTTTAATTTCAGAATATTTTCAAAATTGGGGTTTTTGCCTCATTTTGTGTGCCACCATGTTTTCTCAAGTTTTCTTGGCACAATGTGGGTCGTGGACTTGGATGATCCGTTTGGATACCTGTCAAACCACTTTTGCATTTTTGTTGCATTGGGATGCATGTAGCATCCATCATTCGAATTATGTTTTTGACTAATTGAGTTTATGTTTGTGTTCTCATCTAGTCCTTGTGTTGATCTTCGTAATGGTGGTGCACCACACATGAGTACAGTTGTTGGGTGATTTGCGGGGCCCGATCTTCCATGGTATATTTGGAAGTTATGACCATTAGGGTTGGGTTGGGAGTTTGCATTCATATGGGAACTCATCACTAGATGAGCATGGTTAGGATAGGGTAGCATATGGAGGGGGCTTCTATCTCGCAGCTTGGTGACCTTGTCCCATAGGGTTGGCGTGAGAAAATTTTAAGTAAGTGATAATTAAATAAAAAATTGGATGGTAATAAAACTTAAGATAATGAAAAATTTCTATGCATTGGCGTTCAAGGGAGTACCTTGAGTGAGTGTCTACATTCATGTGATGGCCTCCAAGGGAGTACCTTGAGAGTGTTTCCACATGTGATCTAAACTTGGGCTTTCAGATGCTAAGTGACTCTCCATGATGTCATTCTCTACATAGTAGCCCATTAAGATGTCTGACTAGGACCTATAGTTTATGCATTGTCTATATCTTGGATTTAGTCATCATACTGCTTGGCATGTGTGTTAGCCATGGATGTTATTTTGCATGTTTATAGTTGAATCATTATCTCCATCAACATGATGAGTGTGGAGTTATGGGTACCACATGATTAGGTGGCATAACTACTCACACCATTGCTAGGGACCGATGTACAGAAATGGTCTTGTATCCTAGTGCGACCATTGTTGTATGTGTTCACTTGGTACTTCAGTTTATGGAGTATGCTTCTTGTGATTTATTCTTTCATTGGAATTTTGTTTATCATGTTTAGATAATCTTAATTTTGATGCATTCCTTATTATGATGATTAGCATGTGATAGGTGATGTTATCTACTTGCAGGTTTATCTTCTATTGTACTACTAGCATGTTAGATTTCCTTATGCTTTTGGTTATTAGCATGTTTAGTAGTGATGTCCCTATCACAATAGTATTGACAATTTGATCAGTGGCTTGGGATGTTATGCATTAGGGGATGGCTAGGGTCCATGATGGTCTTATGATGCCATTGACAATTGGGAGGAACCACATACTTAGTTTGGTTGTTTTGTACATTGCGATGTTATATCAGTCATTATGATGTTGCTTTAGTTCTCTGTAATGTTCCTTCTATACGTTTACTCTAGTCTATTAGATGGTTAGATGTTGTTCTTTTTGTATTTCCTTATTCTATTTGAGTGTTCTTGCCTTGAAATGTGGATCTAATACTCCCTGATGTGGAGGTTTTGAACTCAATTTCTCACCTTTGGTGTTTTTCTTAAGTGTTCTTGTGTCTCTATGGTCGACCTTTTATCAGCATGGTGTGACACAAAAATGTATCACATGCCCATTGAAACTATATTGTGCATCCCTTGATTCTATCACACGCCTCTTGGAGAAATGTCGCACAATACTGGAAAGTATCGCACTTCCTTATAAGAAATGTCATACAACACCCTTAAAGTGTTGCACACCTTCGAGAGAAGTATCTCCCAGTCCTTGTAAATGTTTCCCTCCTTCTTTAGAAATGTTGCGTGATATTTTTCTATGCTATATTAAAGTATCACTTGGTTTTTGTAAAAACTTATGTGGGTAGGCATCGGGCACTTTTTGGTCTGGTTCAAACTTTTTGAGAGTTTATTTGGATACCCTCTTTGGTGTTCTTCAACCCTATGGTGTCACATTTTGATTCTAGTTGTGTGTATTTCCATAGTCAATCTCTTGGGGTTATAAGGAATTAAATATATTTCAACTTAATGTCAACTTATACTTAAAATATATTTTAATATATGCAATGATTCATTTGAGATGGGTTTCAGACCTCTACAGGCTAAGATAAAGATTTTAAGAAATTTTAGGGCTTCAGAAATCTAGACTTAGAGCCAAATTTTAGGGCTTCAAGATTTTAGACTTAGGCAATTTTCTAGAGTTAGCATGTGTCTATTAGCTTGGTTGATCTCGTATGTCTTCATTTTATGTTTTGGTTAGTAGTGGCATTTGGAGATCTGTTGGTGTTGGTCGATTGTCAGTCTTTCGTTGTGATCTTTATGATCTGTGTAGGTTGTTATCATGTGCACTTACACTTGGTTTTTAAATTTTTTTTATCTTACTTTTTTTTTATCCTTGTTTTCAAGGGTCTTCGGGCGAGGCATTATAGAGATCACTAGTGAAGATGTTGTAAGATTTCAACAAGATAAGCTAGCTCAAAAATTGATGCTAAAAGCTTTAGAGAAAAAAGGGGATCAATAATTCTAGTATATGGAAACAAAAGGATGGAAGCTCCCCCAAGATTTTGATGTGCAAAAAATAATCCAAAAATGAGAATCTACTAAGGCTGAAATCTTGAGAGAAGAAATGTAAGAACTAAGGAAAAAACTTACACAATTGCAAACTTCCAAAGAGCCACCTAAAACTTCAATTATTGAATCAATATGTGCTCTTCCATTTGATAGAATTTTATACATGCCTCCATTTTTTAAGGATGTAGAGGTTCCTAAGTATGAAAAATATGAATTTGAAAATGACACTTGGACCCCTTTATAGCCTTTCAACCTGATTTTGACCTAATTTTCAAACTCCTCAGAATTCCACAAAAATTGCACTCCTAGCTAATTTTGACATCCTAGATCCATTTTTAGGATCAAAATCAAAATTGAATTTCAAAATTCTACCTTCTTTTGAGAAGTTAGCTAACCTTTTTAGTTCTAATCTTCGAATCTTCACTAGGGCATCTTCATTTCTTCATGTCTTCATCACTTCTAGGCTTTCTATATACTTCAATTCACCTTTTCATGTTTAAAATCTCTTTTCTACTTGATTGGACCTAATTTTCATGCTTTATCCTTCATGGTCAACTCTGGTCAAACTAGGGCATTCTATCATTCATTTATAGCCACTCTTTGGTTCTAATCATCTATCTATCATCTTGGACATTGCTATATCTCAATTTACTCATATCTAGCTCATTTCTTCATTTCCCTTACCTCATTTTGATTTTGATCCCGAGGGGGCAAAAATACTTTGTCATCACTTGCTACAACTATCTATTTCTTAGGAGCATATGTTTGATATTTTCATTTGCTCTCGATCTATCTACTTTGCTAGGTGTTAGCATTCTTCTTGAATTTTGACATCATCTTTTTCCTAGTGTTTAGTATTATCACTATCAGGAACAATCACCTAATAATGATCATCTATACTATTAGCCCCCTTCTCAACATTTTGGCTAATTTAATTAATCATTTACCTAGACCAAATTGCTAATAATCAGTTAATTTTCTTATAGACTATAGTTTGACCATGCTATCCTAAGATCATTATTTGATTAAAAGAACATGTTCCCTTTTAATTAAATAAAGGATCCCATTCTTCTAACCCACTTAAATTGCACACATTAAGTCATTTTTCTATTTTATAAATTAAAAGAAAAAGTTTTTGTGTCTTTTATCTTATATGGGAAGTCAACTTATATTCTATTGGTTGACTTGTGTGTGCACATGGATCACTCCTCTTTTCAAACTCCACCATTGATCATCCATCATCTTGACCTTGATCTTTACCATCCATACAACTTTAAAAGAGAGAGCTCTCCCCTTGTCAAAGGATCCACACTCTTGAGTATTTTTATGCTATAGGTTTACCATTCAAATTCTTGAGAGATTTTTGTGGAGAACTTCTATTTCTTGTCTACATTCTCTCATCCATGGAATTTTTAGCATATTTTTATGATATTTTAGTTTCATTTACTATAATATAGCTCACATAGCATAATAGTTGGATTCTAACTCTCTCATCATTGTTTAGAATAGCTACATTTTGTATATTCATGTAGCTTAATCTTCAAACTTGCATTGCATCCTTGTGGACATTTTTATTCTTGCATCTCATCTTTGGAACCTCCCGTTGCATGGTTTACTAGCAAGAAGAGTATCTCTAAGGCTCAATTGAGAGCCTTCTTATTCTTGAAACATTGTCTCTTGCACTCCATGGATAGGGAGCTCTAAACTGGGATCCAAGCATTCTGAACTAATGGAATCCCTTGGATAGAAGGGTTTAGAGTGTGACACCTTTTGAGTGTACATTTTGGCACCCACTGTGGGGTAGAATGTCTTAGTTTTTCTCTTCTTATTGCTATATTTTCACATTTTCTACATTCTTTTTTCAATTTTTCTTTTTTTTTATATTCATAGATTTTGGGCGACATTTTTCTAGTTTCATATGATAGTTCTTATAATTGTAGGGTGATAAATTTTAGAAATAGTGTCGCATGACTATACTTTACTCTGTCACCTTGGTATAGTGAGTTCTATCACCTAGCTTAGGCAGAAATATCATACTGGAAGATTCTATTGCACAGATATTCTAAGAAGTATTGGACAACAAGCTTCTAGTGAAAACTATCGCCTAGCTTGAATTTGCTTGCAGTTTGGGTGATCATGTCAGTTTTTTCAATTGCTGCTTGCTACTTATTGGTTTTTACATGTCTTTAGCTATTTTAGAGAGGTTTTATTTATAGATTACATATTGTTTTGAAGCTAACTTGTGGGGCTAATGGCTCTAGTTGCAGAGTGTTACCTTGAAACATTTGCCTAAATTGCCTTAAAAAGAACACATGTCATGATCTAATTAGGATCTAGGACTATTACAGAGGAATACTAACTAATTACATAAAGTTAATTTTAAAGATTTAAATGAAGAAATTAACATAATGGAAATTAATGAACAACACACATTAAACTAACAGAAGGGAAATTGAGAGATAGAAGACACAAAACAATTTGATCTTGGAGTTTGTCCATATGGACTATGTCTCTGATTCCTACTCCAATAAGGGGACTAATTTGATTAACTCTAAAATTAGGTACCAGTGTTTACAAAATCACTCCCTTCAAATACAATAGCATCACACTATTCCAAAGTATAGGACTGATCACACCTTCATAATTTCTCTCTCCTTCTTAGCACTTGGACATTCTCTCCATTCCCCAATGAATAATAAGAGTCTCCTAAACCTCTCTTTTATACACCAAATTAGCCAAAATAAGGCTATAACAAAATTTACAAGAATAGGCTCTCCAATTAATTCCCCTCTCAGAATAACCCCTTAGCCATTTTGAGAGATTTGTCTCTATTTTATTCTTAGGGGTCAAAAATAACATATAAACTTAATTTATGAGGTTGGCAAGATTTTGGTTAAGGTTAAATATAAACTAACCTATTAATGTGTTTGAGTGTGTAAATGGCACATTGGTAGTTAAGTATTTTATCAAGTGGTCAGTTAGGGGTTCCAACCCCATTGATGGTCACCCTTTTTCCAACTTAGTCGAGGTTTAAACTTCAAATACAATAAGGTGGTTATAATGCTTAAACACCATGTATGGTGTAGTGGCAATTAGTTTCCATTAGAAATGGGGCAGTTGTGGGTTTGAATCCCACTAGAAACTTTTGACACCCACTGTCCTGTCCAAATGATGATCTCATGCTGACATTATCTAAATTTATACTTTTACCTGTATTTCAAACTGTCGTATCTTTCACATACGATATTCATTTTTGACGAAAAGAATGTCATTGGATAGCTTTGAATGAGCTCTTTTATTTGAAATCCATTGTTGACTACTTTTGAGATTATTATTTTTTACCTTTCTTGATGCCCTCTAAACTAGGGTTTGACCAAACTTTGACTGGCCATAACTCGAGCATATGGACTCCATTTTTATCCATTCAAGTTGTGTTGGATTTAGAATTTTGAGAACTTTATCATGGTGCTAATTATTGAAGTTTTGAACATACTTCAATTTTTCATGAAAATATCCTCTAGATCATGTCAAATCTTCAAATGCATAAGGGCTACCAATGATTTTTTGTAGGGCTGCCCAATGCATAAAAAATAAACTTTCTTTCTTTATTTTTTCCTTTTATTTCATGTACTACATCTACTAGTTATTTTATTTTCATAGGCACATTAAACTTGCGATTGGGATTCTTTGGTGATAGGAGAGTATGCTCTTCACCCTTGTGGTTAATTGGAAATCTTGACTTGCCTTTGGATTTTGAAAGCAAGAGGATAATTGGATCTTTTTGGCATGTTTGTGCAAAGCAATCAAGATAGGAGTGTATTTTCTTCACCCTTGTGGTAATCAGAAATCTTGACCCTTGAGAGTGGATCTAATCTGTGGTAGTTAGAATCCTTTAGAGGCCCTGCTCTTGGACAACCTAAGAGAAATGACCCAATTGAAAACAAGCTAATACCCAACTCTTCCATCCCACTATAAACTCAAGGCTATCAAGGACACAAAATCTTTGTAGACATAGTGTTTGTCTTCACTTAGTGTTATCACTTATGGAATTTTGACCATAAGGAGATCACTAGACAAGAATGCTTAAGGTGCTCTTATGGCTACAAGGTTTGTTACCCATCAAAAGCTGGGGTATCCCTTAATTGGGTGCAAGAGGAACATTAGGAATGAAAGCCCTTTCTAAACACCCTAAGTTAGTAGCTACCCTATTTTGCTGCTCAACTTCTTGGTACAAGGACCAATCCTAGTGGACTACCTAGATCACCCCAAGATTTTACACTCACCATATGTGTTTCCTTGGTTGTGCTTATGGAACTTTCATGGAAAAGCTAATATCTCTTATGGGAAACCACTTGGTGTGAGGTGAAGGAGCATCAAGCATGGGCCAAGTTGTTGAGTAATGAAGCATGACTCTAAGGTAGATTGCTTGGCTAGTATTTTCAAATGTGTTGACTAGTGTTAACTTTCTTACAAATCAAACATCTCGATAACATTGGTAGGAAGGTTATTTTGATATCACAAATCCATGTTGGAAAGGTTCTTTTTTCCCTTGTTCAATTTTTTGAGACATGTTAAAGACCCATATTGTTTGCAAACCTTGTTGTTACTTGACACAAACTAAAATCTCACACTCTTTGATCTGAAAACCACCTAATTGTCAAATTGAAACATAAAATTTTGGAGGCAAAAAATTGTCTTTTTGTACAAAACTGGCACTTTATTGCCTATTCTCTAGAGAAATATCATGTGACGGTATTTTTCAAACATTGTGTCACCCTATTGTTCTAAAGTCCATCACCCTACTATACAAACTCTACCACCTCACTTTCTACAAATTGTCACCTAGGAGAAAAGTGTCACACAAATGTTTTAAACTATGTCATATGACACATTATGTTCACCTAGGTTCTATGAAAGTAATACCTAAGACTATTTGCTACCAAAACTAAGTTTGTGTTTTGCTTTATCTAATCTAGGGTCTTGTCACTTGAGTCCTTCTTGGTCCTGATTGCACATCTATATGTTAGGAGCTATGCTAAGTTGAAAATATGGGTTTAATTTGTTAGATGTAAGTCTCAAAAAACCATTGATGAATCACTTGTCAAAATCTAGTTACAATTATATACTAGCTACTTGTTATTGATCTTCTTGCTCACTTGCTCAACTCAAGTCACCAGTGCTATAAGTTCTTGAGCAATGTTTGACAAGCCATCTATTATACTTTGACAAGTGACTAATCTTGATTGTAAGAGCTTCAAATCTGACACACTTTTCTTGTCCTATTAAGAAAAGATAAATTCTTACATTTTGGTTACAAATAGATTTCAATTTTTAATGGTAGTCATACCCCTTTCACCTTCAAGAAATTGGAGACACCACCTAGGCACCCTTGTAGACAACCTTGTGTGGAAGACCCTAAATCTACTCAAACACAAATAACCAATGTTCAACATAATCCACTTTATAGCTTTGAAAATCCATTTGGTACACCCTTTGAGACACCTAAGGGTGAAAATAGTTTGATCACCATGGTGCACCCTAATGAAGTCCAATGCTACTTAGAAGAACAAGAGCATGAAAATCAAAAGATCCTAGAAGAAATGTACACTAGGGGAAAAGAACATCAACAAGCTAAAACTGACAATCACATACACCATGAAGGGAATAGAGGAACCTATTCTTGAAATCCTTTTGATGGAAATGATGACAAAGTGCCTCTAAGGACTCCTAGAGTGACCATGGGCATATGCCCTACACCACCTAGAAAATCACACCATGAAAGTGATGAAGAAGTAACTAGTGAAGATGTTGTAAAATTCCAACAAGATAGTTTTGCTCGAAAACTAATGCTTAGAGCCTTAGAGGAAAATTAAGAACATACTTCCAATACATGGAAGCAAGGGGATGGAAACTCCCTCATAGTTTTGATGTTGAACACATAATCCAAAAATGAGAACCCATTAATGCTAAAATCTTAAGGGAAGAAATACAAGAACTGAGGAAACAATTTGCACAATTACAAACTTCAAAAGAGCCACCTAAAACTTCATTTGTTGAATCAATATGCACTCTTCCATTTGATAGGTGTTTATACATGCTACCATTTCCTAAGGGTATATAGGTTCCTAAGTATGAAAAATATGATGGAAATGGTGACCCTCATGATCATGTGAGGCATTTTTATGCTATTAGCATGGATTTTAAGAATGAAGATACCTTTCTTATGCATCTTTTTCCTAGGAGTCTAAGAGGGAAAGCCATGGAATGGTTTACAAAATTGAGTCCTCCTCTTAAAACATTTGACAAGCTTGCAAAATAATTTATCTAGTAATACTCCTACATCATTCAACATCCCATAATAGTGTTGGACTTGTGAAACATCAAAGAAAAATTGGGAGAACTTTTTGCAACATACCTTCAATAATGGAAATCTTTATACTCTCGGTAAGTTCCTGAGGTTGAAAAATTAACATTTTTGTTAGCATGCTTGTACTTGAACTATACTTTGACTTAATAAAATAGTTATTCACATATTTCAATGCCATGGTTGAGTGCATATCACATTAAGGATGTTGCTATCAAAAAATGTGACATTGTTCTACACAAAGACAAAAATAATAATGGCAATGGTAAAGACAAAGGAAAACCTTGGAATGAAAACAAGTATGCTATCAATGATGGAGTAGTGGAAACTTCTAAGACCAAGGAACTTGCATTTAACCTTTCTAATGCTATCTATGCTAAAAAAAAACAAGAAGGTTCCAAACCACAAACATCTGACAAGAGCTCTAAGTTTACTAAAAATTGACATGTTTATACACCAATGGTTGAGCCTTACAAAGTGGTCTTAAAAACCTTAATTGCAAAAAAGCTAGTTACTTTACCAGATAATTCCAATCCCTATGACCCACCCATTAGACCTTCTTGGTGGAGAGAGGATCACATTTGTAGTTATCACTGAAGCAAGGGTCACAAGACTGAAAAGCATTTCAAACTCAAAGACATAATTCAAGATCTCATTGAGGCTAGTGAAGTTGTCACAAATGGTCTCATGAAAAATGCTGACCATAAAGCTTTTAAACAACCCTTGCCAGAATACAAGAAAGGTGAGAGCTCCAAAGCTACTAAGAATCATGATACCAAAATCAGCTATGCCTATGCTAATGAAAAAAACCTTATAGGAATGCTTGAGCCCATTAAATATATTTACATGGCTAGTCATAATGATGACAAGAAATCCAATTATTCTGCTAAGGATGACAGCCCTAAGGTTATCCTAAAAACATGAAATGCTCCTAAATACCATAATGATACCATACCTAAGGTGGTCCTTTAAGTGGCTAAATCTTCCTCTTCATAGAGTGAACCACTTAACGCCATCACTAGGGGGCAATCTAAGGTTTTCCTAAAAGTTGCTCATGTTCCTAAGAATGCTTCATCTTCTAAAAAATCAACTACTTCAAAGATCTTCAACTATGACCTTGTCAACCAACTACAACATACCCTAGCTCAAATTTCCATTTTTGAGTTGTTAGAATTGTCCCCTTTGCACAAGAATATCCTCAAAAAAGCTTTATGGTCTACCAACATTCCCACAGATATTGATGCAAAATGATTCTAAGCTATGGTGAACCATATCTCTTCACCTCACTATCTCACCTTTTCTAAAGAAGATGACTGATGTCTCAATCATCCCATAATCTACCTCTCCATGTTGAAGTCCAAATCTTCCATACTCATATTTATCAAGTCTTGATAGACAATGGTGCAGGGTTAAACATCATTTCATTCAATGTGATCCAACAATTGGGTATGTCTAAATTTTCCATTCAACCTAGATGCAAGATTACTATAAAAGCCTATGATGAGGTCAAAAGACCATCTAAAGGTCTAATTGTGCTTCCAATCAGAGTTGCTCTAGTTAAGAAGGACATCATTTTCCAAGTCCTAGACATACCCCTCACATAAAATTTATTGTTGGGATGACCATGGATTCATGACATGCAAGCAATACCCTTTAAATGGTACTAAAATAGTTGTCCCCAACAATAACTCAATGCCTATCAACAGTTATCTACTATAGAAATATTGGTTCCATAGAATTGCTCTTCTCATAAGCTGACACTGTCCTTTATAGAGTGTGAATAGAAATTGAAAATGATGAGCCTTGGTATGGGTGAATAAACTCTAGACTCTATTGCTACTTTACCTATTTCCCCTCAAGCTTATGGGAAACCTTCTACCAAAAAGAAGCCTTTTGCTTCTACTATGACTCTTTTTGGCACTTTTGTGCAATCCTCTGTTCCCCTAGCAGAAAAGAAAGAAGAACAAGAAATTAAAGATGGGATCTATCGGGAAGAGGAAGATGAGGAGGAAGCCACAGTCACTACTCCCATTTCTCCTAAACATTATGGAAAAGGATATAAAATGCTTGCAAACTTGGGCTATCAAGGCCACAGGTCCTTAACAAGTAATAAAAAAGTTGTAGCTAAATAGTTAAGTCATACTCAAGGTCATGATACTGGAGATACTACTAGCCTAGGTTTTGGGTTAGAAGATGACATACCAACATTTAATCAAAGTGCACCCATGCCTAGCAAATCAGAGGATGAAAATCCTCCCTTTTTTGCTACCACTTTGCAAGATGAGGACTTTATGCCAATAACCTCTCTCCTTTGGGGAGAATAAACACTAACTACTAATCATGATGTTGAATCTTCCACTTCTCAATAGCTGAAACAAAATGAATCTAACCATGAAGATATGAATAGAGGTTAGATTAGACAAAATATTGCTCATCTAATTACAAGAGATCAAAGTGCAGACTCTCATGAGTATGAATTGGAAAGCCTATTAGATGCATCTTGTGAACTAGGAGTGGATGTTATTCATGCATATCAACCCAGCCAAATGTAGTTGAAGAGTCTAGTATAGGGATAGATGAGTTTGTCTCATAACATGCTTTACTAGATCAGGTTGGTCCCTCTAGGTCTATTCCTAATCTAGACTCCTTTGCAACATTCACTATAAGATCAACTTTGTATGTCAGTAGAGGTGACTCTTTTTGCATTAACAACCTTGAAGGTTACACTTGTTGTGGTTCCACAACACACGCCCCATTCCATACTAGGAATGGGGACCCCCTACTTTTTTTTTCAAATCTCTAGACTCACAATTCAAGATCTAGAAAATTCAAAGAGTCAAAAGAGTAAAAATTTGAAAAATTGAAAAAACCAAAAAAAATTGAAAAATAAAAAAAGTCATAAAAAATATAAAATTTGAAAAAAATAAATGACGTGCGCATGCACTTCCATCACCATGCACATGCACCACAAGTGCTACGCACACATGTGCCAATGCTCCACGTGCATGCCATGACATATCGTGTGCACACCACAAGCACTGCACATGCACCATGAGCATCGTGTGCACACCATGATGCACCACACATGCCATGACTATCGAGCATGTGCCAATGTGCCACGCATGCACCTCTATTTCATGTGCACCCACTCAACACCATACGCTATCACTCCATGCGTGCATTGCACCTCCCATTCATCTCCTACATGCTGTGGAACTAGTTTTTAGGGTTTTAGTTTTTGGTGTCATTAGGGTGTGTCTTAATTAAGTATTTTTCAACTCTATAGACTAATATTTGCTTCTTTGTGTAGGTAAAAAAGGTATCCTTAACTTGTCAGGGTCATCACTTTTGACTCAGAGCTTAGAATTCAAAACCATTTACATCATTCGAAAGAAGAACTGAAGATCTAATTTCAATCCCTAAAATAGTGAGCATTTGGCTACTTAGTTGTAGGGACCAACAAAGGTTTTAACTTGAAATTTTGAGCAAAAGACCTCCAAAAAAGTCATTTAAAAATGCCTAGAAAGTCTTGTGAAAAAATATGAAAAAGTTTCAAATATTTGATCATTTTGGATAATCTAGATCACTTGGTTTCTCATTGAGAAGGAGAGGGCAATTAGAGAGAAGACAAAGATCAAAGATATATAGGTTGGGCAGATGAAGGAGAATAGGTTCCTCATCTTATGTAGCTATTAATGACAAGATTCAATGTAGGTGCCTTGGGATTTTAAATTGAGGAAGCAGGAGTTCAAGTTTATGAAAGTGATTAGCTATAAAGAGGGTATAAATAATCAAAAAGGGGAAAAGTATGTACACAAAAAGTGATCTAAAACCCCATTTGAGAAAAACCCAGAAACCATTTTCAAAATTGAGAACTTTGATTTTTTTGCAAATTGAGCTTCCAAGGTTTAGGTGAAGGTACGCAGGTCCATAGGTAAGTAGGTTTACAACTTTGCAATTCAAAGGTGCACTGATAGTTAACTTTTAGTTCCAAAAATAGCACCTTCCATGCATCGGGAATGCATTATGATGGCAGTTTAACTTCGACACACACCTAGTGAAGGACCAATTTCTATCTTTGGCACCTCTAGATACTCCTACTTTGATTGAAGGCTTCCTCCTACTTCCTCTCTCATGCGTTCTCTATTTTTTACATGTAAAGGGCCCATGCATCCAATTAATGAATAAAATATGGATGAAGTCCCTCCAAGCACTAGATTAATTGTTAGTTTGTATATATTTAGTTTTTTTTATGTTTAAAGGCATTTTTTTACATGAAGATATCTCTCACTCTCAACACAAATTGAGGAGATGATTTATTATAAATACCCTATTGTAATATGTAACAAGGGCCACCATTATTATGCAATAAAATTATGCTTTTGGTGCTTGCATTTGGAGTGTAGTGATTCTTTCCTGAATGTGTCATTGTTTTGTGAATTCCATTCATAAGATTGTGATTGAGCCAAAGGTTTATTGCATTGTTTCTGGTTGTGTGATCTTTTAGTTCTAGTGTTTGCTACAGATTTATGAATTCTACTGATGTAATGAGCTCCAGAAGAGATTATCAAATTGTGCCTTCATAGCCTTTTGTCTTGCATGAGCACACTTTCTGTGGCCTTGCGATTTGATGAAAGGTGAAATATCATATGATTGTTAACAAGACTTTAAAAATGCCTAGAAAGTCTTGTTAACAATCATATGATAGTTAACAACACGCTGCAAGTTAAGCTTTTGAATAAATTATGATTTGATGAAAGGTGAAATACCAAATTATTTGAAAGCTTAACTTGTAGCATGTTGTTTACTATAGATTATGTCTATTTAGGATTTCAATTTCAAGTTATTTCAATTTCATGTTGTTGGCTTTCAGGTTTGTTATTTTACTTTGCTAACCCCTTGTTAGAATAGGAATGCATTTTAGTTGCACTGTTAGAATTGCATTCATTGAAAAACTAGAAAATACAAAAATATTGTTCTTTTGTGTGTGATTTTGAGATAGAAAATAGATTTTATTCATTCCAAGATCAAAATAGAACCAACAAAGGCATCCTCATGAACAATAACATTTATTTTCAACTGAGAAAATTTTGGTACATTGCAATACAAATACTAAACCTTGAAGTTGATCCCAAAAGATTATTTTTTCAAGAGAGGAATTGCACAATGGATTCCTATCATTGACCTCATGCAAAATAACCACCCAACACCACCTCACTCTCATTAATTCACCTTGATCTCATAGATTGGTCCATTCAAAATCAAACACCTAAAATACCATCTTTTCAAAATGACTATGAGATCATTTGTTACATAAATTCCATTGAACCCATCCATTCTTCCACCAACAAACCCATAGTTAACATGAAAAAACCAAATATAAGGTATCTTAGTCATAAAATTAAAAGAAAAACAAGCGGACAGATGGAAAAAAACCACATTGGGGAAATATCTAAACCTAAAAAAAAAAAAAAAGATGTATCTAATGGTGAAAACCTCCCTAAGGCACATGCAGATGACGTACTTGGTAGTTTGTCAGCCTATTTTCAAGACAGATCATTGGTTCTCATCGAACTAATATAGTCTATCAGCTTGGGGACAAAGGAATCTCCTAAAACTATTCATGTGGCTCAATTACTGTCAACTGAGGAAAAGGAGCATTTTGCTTTATTCTTTCAAGACAAGAAGATCAACTCTACATGGATGTACTCAAATATGCCTGGGCTTGATACAAATCTTACAATGCATTGTATATCTATCTCTCCTAGTATAAAACCTATTAAACAAAAACTAGAAAAGATGCATCCACATGTAGCCTTTGGTTAAAGTAGAGTTAGAAAAACTTTTGAATACAAACTTTATTAGAGCTATTGACTATGCAGAATGGATTTCCAACATTGTACCTATATCTAAACATGATAAATCTATTTGAGTTTGTACTAATTTCAAAGACCTTAACAAAGCATACCCCAAGGATGACTTTCCACTACCAAACATAGATATGATAGTGGAAATGACTATGGGTTATGAAATGTACTCCCTCATGAATGGGTTTTTTTGGGTATAACCAAATTAAGATAGCTCCAGCTGATCAAGAGAAGATAGCCTTTACATGTGCATGGGATACTTTATGCTAGAATGTTGTGCCTTTTGGGCTCAAAAATGTTGGTGCTACCTATCAAAGGGAAATGACCACCATCTTCCATGATATGATGCATAAAAATATGGAAGAATATGTTGATGACACATTGGAAATATCTAGAAAATGAGACACACACCTTGAAGACCTTAGCCTAATATTGGATTGTATGGAATAGTTTCAACTTAGGTTGAACCCAAAAGAGTGTTCCTTTGGTGTCACCTCTGGAAAGTTATTAGGCTATATTATCTCAACAAAAGGCATTTAGTTTGATCTTAAAAAGGTCCAAGCTATCATGGAAATGCCTCCTCCAAGAAATATCAATCAACTTCAAAGTTTGCAAGGACCTCTACAATGCATAAAGGTCTACTCATATCTAGAATGAGGAATGTCAAAAAAGTCTAGACCAAATCAAAGGGTACTTGGATAAACCTCTAGTTTTGATGCCATCCATTCTAGGGAAACCTTTGATCTTGTATATCTCAGCTACAACTTCTTCTCTAGGAGCACTATTAGCCCAAAGTGATGAAATGCGTAAAGAATGGGCTATATATTACATCAATCAAACTTTGGTAGCTTATGAAATGAACTACACTAGTATTGAGAAAGTTTGTCTTGTAGTGGTCTTTGCTTTTTAAAAGCTTTGACATTACATGTTGGCACACATAGTTCACCTAATTACCAAAATTGATCCTTTGAAATACTTGTTAAACAAAGTTGCCCGTACTAGTTATCTAGCTAAATGGATGATGATTATTTTAGAATTTAACATTTAGTATGTCAAACATAAAGCTCTCAAATGATAGGCTATAGCTAACCAATTGGTTGATTTTCCACTTGAGGATACAACACCCATGAAAATAGAATTTTTAGATGCCTTAATTATGTACATCATTGAGAGAACTTGGAAAATATTCTTTGACAGTTCTCATACAAAGAATGGAGCTAGAGTAGGTGTCTTGTTTGTTTCCCCTCATGGATATATGATCCCAAAATCCTACAAACTCTTATTCCCTTGTACAAATAATATTATAGAATATGAGGCACTAACAAATGGGATCAAAATGGCTCTTGAATGGAGAATAACTAAATTACACATCTATGGAGATTCTTAACTTGTTATAAACCAAGTGAACTATGACTATCAAACAAAGGATGACAAGTTGATACCTTACAAGAAGTTGATAGATGCTCTAAGGAACTATTTCACTTTTGTGACATTTCAAAAATTCCTAGAGTAGAAGACAAAGCTGTGGATGCTATGGCCACTCTAGCATCTATCCTCCAACTACAAGAACATGAATTGCTATTTGAGTTCCTGATGGAAGAACTATGTCATCTTGCCTATGAATCCATTGATAACTAGGTGATTTGCACTATTGTAGGTCATGATTCTTCCTACTACATGACTATCTTCTCTTACATGTTTGATCAATTTATTCCTAAAATCCTCATGTATAACTAAAAATTTCAACTCCTCCACAATGCTTCACATTACACTTTGGTCTCTAGTGACTTGTATAGGAAGAGTCTAGACAAAACTTTACTTAGGTTTTTATAGCTAGAAGAGTCTGAAAAGGCACTCATTGAAGTCCACAATGAGAACTTGATGGCACATTCTAATGGATTTTTAATTTCTTGAAAACTACTAAGGGAAGGTTATTACTGGTCCACCATGCAAGCTAATGTTGTATGTTATGTCAAGTCCTATAAAAAATGTCAACTTTATGGCAACTTAGTTCATGCTTTTGGATGTGAGCTAATTCCCTTTGTGAAATACTAGCTATTTCAACAATGAGCCTTTGACTTGGTAGGAAAAATTCACCCAAGTTCATCTAGTGGTCACAAGCTCATCATTACAACAACTAAATATTTCACCAAATGGGTTGAGGCTATGCCACTATCTGTTTCTATAGGCAAACATGTTATCCTATTTATATTGAACCACATCATTTATCATTATGGTATTCCTTCCTCCATTGTTATTGATAATGAATGTCAGTTCAAGAATAAGGACCTCAAACAACTATACAAGAAATTTTGAATCAAACAACATTGGTCCTCTATCTATTACCCTCAAGAGAATGGCCAAGCTGAGGCCTCCAACAAAACATTGCTAAAGATCTTACATCACACGATTCACAAGTTTGGGAAAGATTGGCACCTATAGATAAATCTAACATTTGGGCCTTCAAAACTACCATTCATACTTTTACAGGGGCCACACCCTTTCTTTATTTTATGGCTCTAAGGCCATTCTCCCATTAGAAGTCGAGATACCCTCCTTGCACATATCCTTATGTGGGTTGATAACTAGTGAAGACCATAGAGCTATGAGAGTATATGAATTAAAAACTCTCGATGAATGTCATAAGGTTGCATTTCATCATAGGAGGGCTTATCAAAAGTGCATGTCTACTCAATATAACAAGAAAGTTCACCCTCATGAGTTTCAAGTAGTGAACTTGTGCTTAGAGAGAATCCAAAAAATCAGCAAAGTTCAAACCTAACTGATTAAGTGCATACATTATTACAATAGTATTTGGGTCTGGTGATTATCAACTATCTACTCCTAAAGGTGAAGAACTTGCAGAGCCTATCAATATCCTACATTTGAAGAAGTTATTTGCTTAGAGGCTCACTGCTTAGTTATCTTGTACATATTTATGATCCTGAAAAAATTCCTAAAAATTAGAAAATGTCCTAAAAACTTGATCATCTTAGTGAAAACTTAGCAATAGGAACTTTGATGTATCACCAAAAAATAAAAATACAAAAAATTGAAAAAAGTCCTTAAAAAATCTTTCAAGTGGTGAAAACCTAGAAATAGGCGCTACTTGAGACCCTTGCCCCTATGTCTATCAGTCACAATCACTCATTTTGCTACACATTTCTTAGCTTGGGATTGTTTCTTGTCCTCATCTTGGGGACATAGCTACTTAGCCTATTTGAGGTTTCCTTGTGCATTAGGGTTTCTTTGGCAACTCACAAAATAGTGTTTCTTAACACTACCCCCCCCCCCCCCCCCCCCCCCCCACACCAAACTTGACATCAAGTGTTTCTTAACACTTGTTAGATAGTTTACCTAAAACTTTTGATGTCATGATGTTTCTCATTATTAGATTCAAGTCTTGAAGCAATGGCCAAGTGACTTACACACACACTTAAACACTTAAATGATTAAGCTATACTAATCTTTATCTAATTTGTGTGCTGTCTATGATGATTTATTTTCTATATGTTCCATCCCTAATAGTCTTTCAAGGATGTCATTGACTAGAAGATTGGGGGCATGGAACATGTTTTCTTGATTTTTTCTTGTGGGTATACTTTATTTTATCTGTAGTGTTTAAAGCATTCATGCTTGTCCTATTTGATACTTTGACTTATTAACGTATCAACCTTGACTATTTTTCCAAGAGTGCACTCAAGGGTTATCCTAGCACTTATGCCTTGATACAAGTGTAATCTTGCTAAATCAAACTTAGGGAATCTAATCGTGTAGTCATCCTAACTTACATGTCTCTAATCATACACATATCCTCATAGTTATACTAGTGAAGGTTCTATGATCTTATGATGTCCTTAAATAAATACTCAATGATGAAAATAAGGGTCTAAATGTTATGCATTTCTTGCTGGTAAAAACCACTTTGCATATTATCTTACATTATAGGTTCATTCTCTAGCATAGTCTTACATTCCTGCATATGGGGAGATCTCTCTCTTCATCTTTTTCAGACATGTCAGCTAACTACTTTCATTTCTTTTTTATTTTTCATGTCTTTTCACCTTCTTGATCATTTGCTTCATTTCTTTCTATCTTGTCATCACAAAGGGTTAATCTAATTTTTTTTTAAAAATCACATTAGACTATCCAAGTGTCACATGTTTCAAAAATATAAGTCTATATCATACACATGAGAGATAAAACATCATACATGAGAGAGATACATTAGCATATTCACATAAACATCAAAGAAATGCATACATGAGAAAGAAATAGAAACATGAAAACTTAAAATGTTGAAAAATCCATCAAATGAGACAAGTACACAAATCTATCGATCAAATCTAGTATCTCATATATATAGCAATATGTCATAGTACATATACAAATATGAGATCCAAAATCTAGATAGCTATCTCAAAAATATATATGGAGTACAATCAAAACTATTAAAAACTATCACAATCAGCCTATGACTGACTCACACCCTCTACAACTAGTGGCAATGCCTATCTCCTATCAAGTGGTTGTACCACACCCTCCAATTTGGTTGCCCACTCAAAATAGTTAGGAAGTACCTACCCTAGTGGCATCACACCTCTATAGGCGGCATAATAGTATGCAACCTAGTAGCATCTCACTCCCTATGGAGCTCCTCTCCATGTGCCCTCTAATCCACAAACTTTGAATCCTGTACTACAATAATGACCTAGGCTACCTATAGCTCTACCTCTAAGGTCTAGATCCTCATATTGTGGTCATTGTCTCCTCTGGTAGGTTGCTCTTCATGTGCCTCCACCTGCACCACTCATTGCCATCTTAGTGGCACCTCCTCCTCCTCCTCTCCCTCTGCCTCTACCTCCTCCATGTCCCATTGCTACAAGTAGTGTATATAGATTTGTAAATGAATAAATGGATGTCTATGCATCTCATATAAATAAGTGGGATCTACCCCTACATCAGCTAGATTTGGGCAATAATCTCAGGGAGTCCACACTAAGGCTACTATTTCCCAGATGGCTATTTGCCAATCTAGTATTGCTAGCCATCCCCATGCCTCATCTGAGTAGAAGTGAACATAGGTAGTGGTTTGGAGGAAAAATCTTTTATATCTAAAAATAAATGGTTGGCTCCACTCTCGTGGCTACACTCATGGTCAGATTACAACAATGTGCTCCCATGCTCGGATCTATGCTTACACTACTCCACATGCTTAGAAATGAACCTCATGTATACAACCTCATGTAACTCATGATACATATCTACTAGAATAGCTAGCCCCCATGCCATCCTACGAGGCAGCACAATCAAGTTCATTACCAGTCTGCCCCATCCTAGTGGGAAACGCTTCTAGCTCCTATCATTCACCAAGGCCTAAGCAACTAATGAACAGAAAAAGCTTGGTAGGGGGTAATAAACACCATGCTCATTAGTGATTCACTCCCAACTTAGATGGTGGTCTAGGATGGTAACATCCTAGAACATCTTCTACATCATTGGTCACCTCTCTATTGGGGTTTGATCATAATACACCTATGACATATATCCAAACTTGGTATCAATATACCTCACATCAAAAAATGTAAAACATAATAGAGCAATAAAACATAAAACTCACTAGATCACCATAACAAGGTACATGGAGGATGTGATACACATCCTCTAATGTGATCAAGTCCTCTTCGATCAATAGATGGAAGGTGTTATGCTCACTATGCCACCGCTTAGTAAGCACAGTCAGCAGCCCATGGTTTACCCATATGTGGGGCATCTATATAACCCATCTCAATCCCATACTCAATATATTGGCCATCTCATCATCTGTCAAATGATGTACAACCCACAACCCTACCACTTTGGGAGCTCTAATGAGAAGCACAAGAAATACTTCGTAAAACCCAAGATGTGAAAACATCAGTAATGTATCAAACATAGATCAAAATGCAAAATTTCATGAACAAATACTTTAAAATATAATCTGTGCAACATTTCTTACTATATGCAAGCGATACAATATGCTAATTAAGTATTTGTGATAGTTTGTTATACACCGATGTGATATAATTTTGTCATACAACATTTATCACTAGTTTGGGTGACAAATGGGTATGTCCCATATGACATACTTGCAACTACTCATGATACAATTTTTTGTTCAAAATATCGTGCGATATTTTCTAAAATATCACCCAATATTCCATATTCTACCTCAAAAACATGTGAAAAAACATACAAAAATGCTAAAATGTGCAAAAAAAGTACAAACTTACTGATGCCCCATAGTAATCTGACCAGTTGTGCAATTGGCTATGCTCAAAATGATGTTGATCATTTGAAATGTCTACTAATGCCATTTTCTTTCTCTAAAGCACTCTAACCTCTCCAAATTAAGAAAAGAAAAAATGAATTTTAAAATGACACTTGGACCCTTTTTATAGCCTTTGACTTCATTTTGACCTAATTTTCAAACTCTTCAAAATTTGGTGAAAATTGCACCCATGGCTAATTTTGATGTCCTAGATCTATTTTTGAGATTAAAATTGAAATCTGAGTTCATCTTGATTGTCAAAATTGCATTTTAATACTCTACCTTCTTCTGAGTAGTTAGCTAACCTTATTTGGTCTAATCTCTAAATAATCATTGGGCATCTTCATTTCTTCATTTCTTCATCACTTCTACACTTCATATCCACTTTAATTCACCTTTTCATGTCTAAAATAACCTTTCTACTCGATTTGACCTAATTTTTATGTTGTATCCTTTGTGGTCAAATCTAGTCAAACTAGGGTATTTTATTCTAATCATCTATCTATCATCTTGGACACTATTATATCTTTATTTGCTCATATATCACTCATTTCTACATCCCCTTACCTCATTTTGATTTTGATCCCAAGGGGGCAGAAATACTCTATCATCAAATGCTACAACTACCAATTTCTTGGGAGCATTTGTTTGATCATTTCATTTTATCTTGATCTATCTACTTTGCTAGGTGTTATCACTCTTCTTGAAATCTAACATCATCTTTTTCCTAGTGTTCAGCACTACTGCTATTAGGTTGTACATTTAGGATTTTCTATCTCTTTCTACATTTTGTTCTTCAAAATTAGATATATATATCTATTGCTGCCTTTGGCTTTTGTTTCCATTGACATAATGTATTCCTAAATTGATCACACATTAGTCAAATAGGGGCATATTTAATCACCTAAAAATGGTCATCTAGACTGTTAGGCCCCTTCTTAGCATTTTGGCTAATTTAATTAATGATTTACCTAGACCATATTGCTAATAATCAATTAATTTTATTATAACCTATAGTTTGACCATGCTATCCTAAGTTTATTATTTTATTAAAAGAACATGTCTCCTTTTAATTAAATAAAAGACCCCATTCTTCTGACCCACTTAAAATGCATGCATAAAGTCCTTTTTCTATTTTATAAATTAAAAGAAAAGGCTTTTGTGACTTTTTTCTTATATGGAAAGTCAACATATATTCTATTGGTTGACTTGTGTGTGCAAAGGGATCACTCCTCCTTTCGAACTTCACCATTGATCATCCATCATCTTTACCTTGATCTTTACCATCCCTACAACTTTAAAAGAGAAAGCTCTCCCCTTATCAAAGGATCCACACTCTTGAGTATTGTTATGCTACACATTTGCCATTCAAATTCTTGAGAGCTTTTTGTGGAGAACTTCTATTTCTTGTCTACATTCTCTCATCCATGACATTTTTAGCATAGTTGCATGATAGTTTAACTTCCTTTACTATAATCTAGCTCACATAGCATAATATTTGGATTGTAACACTCTCATAATTGTTTAGAATAGTTGCATATTGCATATTCATGTAGCTTAATCTTCATACTTGCATTGCATCCTTGAGGAACTCCTTCTGGACATTTGCATTCTTGCATCTCATCTTTGGAACCTCCCATTGCATGGTTTACTAGCAAGAAGAGTATCTCTAAGGCTTAGTTGAGAGAATTCTTATTCTTGAAACATACTCTCTTGCACTCCGTGGATAAGGATCTCTAAGATGGCATCTAAGCATTCTAAACTAATGGAATCCCTTGGATAGAAGGGTTTAGAGTGTGACAACTTTTGAGTGTACATCAGGTTATACATTTAGGATTTGCTATCTCCTTCTTTGGAATCAGATATTTATATCTATTACTTCCTACTTGGCATTCCCAAATCGATTACGCATTAGTCATAGAGGGGAAAATATAATCACCTAAAAATGGTCATCTAGACTACTAATCCCCTTCTCAACATTTTGGCTAATTTAATTAATCATTTACCTAGACCAAATTGCTAATAATCAATTTATTTGATTATAATCTATAGTTTTACTATGTTATCCTAAGTTTATTATTTGATTAAAATAACATGTCTCCTTTGAATTAAATAAAAGAACCCACTTAAAGTGCACACATAAAGTCTTTTTTCTATTTTTCAAATTAAAAGAAAAGGCTTGTGACTTTTGTCTTATATGGGAAGTCAACCTCTATTTTATTGGTTGACTTTCTTGTGCACATAAATCACTCCTATTTTTGAACTCCACCATTGATCTCCCATCATCGTGACCTTGATCTCTACCATCCATATGACTTTAAAAGAGAGAGAGAGAGAGAGAGAGAGAGAGAGAGAGAGAGAGAGAGAGAGAGAGAGAGAGATTTCCCTCTGAAAGGATCCATTCAACTATTGAATATGATTATGTTGGAGGTTTTCTAATAGGTTTCTTTGGATCTTTATGGAGAACTTCCATTTTCTTGTCTCCATTCTCTCATTCCATCACATTCTAGCTTAATATCATGTTGCATGTTAGTTTAGTTTCTCTTTTGCAATGATTTATCTCACATAGCTTAACTAGGATTGGTGGTAACACTCTCATCCTTGTTTAACATAGCTGCATTTTTCATCTCATCTTAGCTTACTTCACATTTGAATTACATTATTGAGGCATCCTTTGCAAACATTTTCACTCTTGTATCTTGTCTCTAAGAGAACCTCCCATTGCAGGGTTTACTAGCAAGAAGAGAATTCCTAAGGCTTAGCTGATAGCCCTCATATCTAAATCATACTCTCTTACACTTTGTGGATAGGGAGCTCTAAGCTAGCATCCAAGCATTCCAAACTCATGGAATCCCTTGGATAGAATGATTTATACTATGACACATTTATAGTGTACAATAATAAATGGTTGTGAGAAAATTCAAGACAAATATGGATCCTATCTTCCTAAAAATATCCATAATGAAATACATGACACTTCATGATGACACTTAACAATAAGGTCATTAGCACCAATATGAAATTTTTGGTAACTGTTGGATATTTTTGCCACCATTGATTGCACCATGGATAAGGTCAATATGAGAAAATTTCAATGGGCTAAAATATATGCCAGTGGGTTAACACGTAACATGTATAGTTAACCTTCATTCAAAGTTCAATATACTATTTAGTAGGGTTCACTATTTTCTCCTTGCAAAATGATGAAACCTTTATGCTTTTCTACATGGTTTCCTCATGTTTGACTGGTATGTATTATGGAATCTTAATTTTTCCATATTTTCTCAAGTTTTATGTCATGCACCTCTTTAATGATCAATGACCCAAGTTTCTTTTGTTTTTTTTGAAACAACTTTCTAGGAGTCCTTGCAAAATGAAAAAAATCAATGGGTCAACTTTATAGGTGTGTGCATTTCATTTAATAGTTCTAGTTATCTCATCCCAATAATTATTTCATAGTGACATGATTTGATTATTTGTAGCCATAAAATATTTCTTGAGCTAAACTGTTGAAGATGATTGGTTAGTTGTGTATTGTCTTTGATGTTACACAAAATGTCATATCATTGCTAGTTAGTTGTCAAGATCACTAAGGCGATGAAGATAGTTTCCTATGTCTATTGAGCATTCCAAAGTTTTTTAAGTTTAGAAGACACTATCTACTAGGTTCACTTAGGTGTCAAAGGAAAATTTGCCAATGTTGAGTGTTAATCAAGCACACTCAATTAATGAAGGAAATGTTGGATGGAACTAGTGTTAACCAAGCTCACTTGTTTACTAAACAAACTTTTTGAATATGAAATGTTAATCAAGTTCACTTGGTTAACATGGGAAAATCAATTATAAATTAGTGTTTACCAAGTAGGGTTGGCTAATAAAGGATTTTCTTATTTTGACATATTGAGTTTAATTGATTTGATTTTTGGTTCTAGCTAACTAAGGAGATGAATATTAACTATTCTAAGTTGCATTAAAGCTAACTTGACAATGTGTAAGATATAAATATAAGGTCAAGTAGAGGATTGAACATGTGGAACAAAAAAAAAGATTTGAAGATGCATAAAGGAAGTGAATTTGAAGGATAAGAAGAATATCCTTGTTGAGCTGCAAAGATACATTCGATTGAAAGGATCAAGTATACAAGCCAATATTGAGATTTGTAATCAGCAATTTAGTTGCATCAAAAATTAGTTCATTTCATTATTACTCTCTAACCATTGTAGCAGTGATCTAAATCTCTTAACAAAGTTGTATTAAAAACTATTTGTAAATCCTCTAATAAGGTGGAATTTCTATTTCAATTTTCTTAAAGACCTCTTAACAAGGCTACTACTAATAGGGTGATCAAATCCTCTAAAATGGTCACACCTAATAGTGTGTTTTGTAACTTTTAATAGGGTTGGCTCCTAATAGGGCTCACTTCATAAGAGTGAAAATCAGTAACTAGTTGCAATTGGTGGTTTTCATGTTAAATCTTGGTGTCACTTGTGTTCATTTATTTTATGTGTATGAAAATAAGTTAAAATTAAATTTAATCACATTAAGATCAGTATATTTAGTTATTGCCAAGTTAGAGTTGATTCTTAGTATTTTCTGAGTTACAGCATTTGCTAGTGTTAGCCAAGTGCCTGTGTGTTTTCTGAGTAACAACAAAATATAGTTTAATCATAGTTTATGTTTTGATTTGTATTGACATCCAAGGGATCTAAGATTTATTTTTTTAATAACTAATTCACCCCTCCCCTCTCAATTACTCTTCTTATATTTCCAACAATTGGCATTAGAGCATTTGGTGCTTGCGGAGAAGGTTTCAAGGACCTAATCTTATATAAAGATTA
The DNA here is from genome assembly GCA_028749045.1 of Cupressus sempervirens. NCBI lineage: Eukaryota > Viridiplantae > Streptophyta > Pinopsida > Cupressales > Cupressaceae > Cupressus > Cupressus sempervirens. The sequence goes on from CM053786.1 coordinate 485,884,923, forward strand.
AGATGTCTTATAGAAGAGAGATTCTAAAGTTGAATAGAGACAACTTTGTAGCATTAAAATACCTTATGAAGTTGCATTTGGTAACCATTAGTGATTCAGATTTGAAATACATAAACACTTCTTACATAGCTCCTACTAGTACAATGACAATAGAAGAAATTTTTGAAAAGAAAAATCATAATATCATGATGATTGACGTAGCATCAACTCTTAACTATGCTAAATTTGATGAGGTCAAAGGATGTATTACTACTCATGACATGTGGACCAAACTAAAGGATATCTATGGAGGTGATGATAATGTAAAATGAGCCAAGGTAAAAAGTTTGAGAGGCCAATTTGATCAGATGAAAATGAGAGAGGATGAAAACATTGCAAAATATGTTGAAAGAATCAAAGCCTCTTGAGGAACAATTGAAGATGTAATAGTGGTAAGAAAATTACTCAAAACCCTTCTTCCTATCTATGCAATTTGATTGATTTCTATTCAAGAGATGAGATGTGATCCAAATAACAAGATAACTTTGGATGCTTTAGTGGGAAGGTTGACAGCATTTGAATTGGATAATTATGATAATTATACTCATAGTTCTAGCAACCTTGAGTCTACATTTGATGCCAAGGTATCACTCAAGAAGAAAGCTAAAAGATTTAAAAGAAAACAATCTAAAAGTGAAGAGGAAGATAGTTCTGACAATGATCTTGAAGCCATTGAAGTATTTCTTGCAAGAAGGTATCCTAAAGGAAAAGGAAAGTATAAAGATAAAATTCCTTTAATCTATTTCTCTTGTAAAAAAGTTGGACACATTTCTGCAAGGTTCCCAAATAGAGAATACAAAGATAAAAGGAAAAACAAAAAGTACAAAGAAAAGAAGGATTTCAAGAATTACAAAGACAAAGGTAAGAAATCTTTTTTTATAGCTAAAGACTCAAATAGTAGTGAAGATGATGAAATGATATATATTGTTGTAAAAGATGAATATGATGATGGAGATAAAATAACACTTATCTCTCATGTTAGCAAGAATGATACATGGATTTAAAACAAAATTTTAACACATGTAACATTATGATGGTGGTAGTGTGAGATTTGGAAACAATGAACCTTGTTTCATAAAGGGAAAAGGTTGTATCTCACTAACCAATGAACTTAGATGTTGTAATGCTTATTGGGTTAAAGGACTAAAGCATAATCTATTGAGTGCGGCATAGTTGAATAACATTGGATTCAAGGTATAATTCATGAATGGGAAGGCCAAGCTATTGGATGGAAAAGAAAATCTAGTTGAGTCTGGCAAACAAAGAAAAGGTAACCTATTCTACCTAGATCTTAGTGAGCATTCATGTTTTATTGCTCAAGTAGAAGAAAGTTTTTTATGGCACAAAAGGTTATGTCATGTAAAATTTAATAATTTAATCAAGATAAGAAAAAAGAAAAGAGTAAGAGGTATTTCTAGCTTGAGGAAACCTGATATGGGCCTATGCAAAAATTGTCAAATTGGTAAGATGGGAAAGACAAGTTTCAAAAGCAAGGACTATCATTCTGAAGAAATCTTGGAGCTAGTTTATACAAACTTATGTGGACCTATTGGAATTGAGAGCTAAAGTGGAGATAAGTACTTTATTCTTTTGGTTGATGATTATTCTAGAATGATGATTGTAATGTATTTGAAATAAAAGTCTAAAATATTTCAAAAATTTAAGTGGTATCTAGCAAAAGTAGAGAAAGAAACTATAAAGAAGCTAATATGTTTGAGATCAAACAAAGGTGGTGAATTCATTTCAAATGAGTTCAATGAATTCTACATTGAAAGATTAATTAAGAGACAAGTATTAGAGCCTAGTACACCACATCAAAATGGTATAGCTAAAAGAAGGAACAAATACATCATGGATTGTGCAAGAAATTTAATGATAGAAAAGAGTGCTGCAATCAAATACTAGAAAGAAGAAATTAGTAGAAAAATGCATACCTTGAAAAGAGTACATTTGAATAAAGAATCAAATCAAACTCCTTATGAATTGTGGTATGGCTACAAACCTAATGTAAGTTACTTAAAAGTATTTAGTAGTAAATTCTATATCTTGAAGGAATCTAGGAAAAATAAATTTGATGTCAAAGGTGATGAAGGCATATTCCTAGGATACTCCTACATAAGTAAAGCATACAAATGTTTAAATTTATCTACTCATAAAATCATAGAAAGTGAACATGTGAGAATTGATGAGTTTGTAGAAAAAAGTGAAGAGGAAAGCAACAAATAACCTATGGATTACAAAAGGTTTGTTTACTATGAACCTAATACATTGTCAAATCTATTTGGAAGTCCCCAAAATATCCAAAAGCTACCAAGTTGCAACTAGTGCAACCCAAGTTACAGTCTGAAGGACCTGAGTCACAGTCAAAAGCTACTGAGCTACTACAAAGAAAGTTGAGTCTGGTGGACCTAAGTCATAGATAGTGGGACCCAAGCTTGATATAGAAAATTGTGAAGAGGTTAGTGGAACATGTTCTAAATCCAAAGTACTTGTGTTAGCAAGATATTTTAGAAGGTACCATGCACTTGATTAGATCATTAAGACAAATTAGATGGAATAATGACAAGAAACACATTGAAAGGTACATGTTTGTTTGTTGAATTTGAACCTAGAAATGTTAAAGATGCTTTGGATAATGAAAGTTGGATGATATGAATGAATAAATTGAATAGATAGAAAGGAATAGGACTTGGACTCTTGTTCCTAGACCCAAGGGTAAAAATGTAATTGACACAAAGTGGGTTTTCACAAATAAGATAAATGAAGATGGAAAAGTTTCCAGAAAAAAAATTAAGGTTAGTTTGTAAAGGTTATTCTCAAGAAGAAGGTATTGATTATGGTGAAGCTTTTTCTTTTATTGCAAGATTAGAAGGTGTTAGAACTTTACTAGAATATGAGTCACATAAAGGATTTAAAGTTTATCAAATGGATGTAAAATCTACATTCTTGAATGGAATTCTTGAAGAGGAAGTTTACATAGAACAACTTGAAGGTTTTGTGGATCCTAGCAAAAAGGATATGATTTGCAAATTACACAAATTATTGTATAGTCTCAAGCAAGCCCCTAGAGCTTGGTATGAAAGACCTCATAACTACTTGATAAATATTGGCTTTCAAAGAAAAAATGATAACAATAGTCTGTATATCAAAGAAGGACCAGACAAAAAGATTGTGTTGGTAGAAATCTTTGTGGATGACACTTTATTTATAGGAAATGATGATATATGCAAAGCATTTTTAGAAGAGATGAGTAAAGAATTTGAGATTTCTATGTTTGGAGATATAAAATTAATTATTGGATTGTAGATCCAATAGAAGAAATATAGTATCTACATTACACAATCCAAATATATCAAGGAGATAGTAGAGAAGTTTGGCATGGAAGATTCAAGACCAATTGGAACACCTATGTCTAATAGATATAAAATTTTAAAAAATGATGATTCCAGGGAGGTAGATCAAACCACATACAGATCAATAATTGAAAAATTACAATATTTAGTACACACAAGGCTTGATATTGCATTAGCAGTTAGTATGGTGGCAAGATCCTTAGCAAATCCAAAAGAAAATTACATGATAGAAATCAAGAGAATCATGAGATATATGATAGGTACTGAAGACTATGGATTATGGTACAAAAAATGAGAAAATTTGGATTTGAAAGCATTCACAGATGCTGATTAGGCAAGAAATGTTGATGACAAAAATAGCACTAGTGGTGGAGCATTCTTTCTTAAAGACTAGTGTCTTGGAAAGGTAAGAAGTAGAACTACATTTATCAGTCCACAATAGAGGCAGAATATGCAGCAACGTCAATTAATTGTTCCAATGTTGTTTGGTTCAAGTAACTATTGGCAAGGATGAAGATAGAAATCAAGGATCTAGTGATTATATTCTATGATAGCACTATTGCAATTAATATATCAAAGAATCCTATGATGCATACCAAAATCAAGCACATTGCTATAAAATATTATTTTTTGAGAGAATTGGTATAAGACAAAGAGGTAATATTGGAATAGGTGAATACTAAAGAACAAATTACAGATATATTCACTAAGAAATTACCTAAGGATACATTTTTGTATCTAAGAGGTAAGTTAAGGGTCATTCCCCTATCTAAAGTTCACTAAAAGTAGTTTAGTGATGCATCAACTAGAGCATGTTGAAGATCAGATTGTTGATGTAATATTAAAAAAAAAGGCACATTGCATATGAATAAGTATATAAGGTACACTAAAATTATTGTCTTTGGCATGAGATGTCAAAGAGGGAGATGTTTGTTGTCATATCTCATAGAAATTTTATTACTTCCAAAGATGTCAAAGTGGGAGAACTCGGCCTGATATCAAAAAAGGAGAGTTTATTTTCAAAAGAAGATTTCAAAGATAGAGTTTTTTTTGACAAAGGAAGAAATTGAAGGCAGAGGGATTTCACACTGATAGAGGGGGTTCTCATGGATGAGAATTAGAATGAAACTAGGGATATGTTCCTTACTTTATTCTTGCTCTAATTTTTTTTTTGTATTATGGCATGTTGTGTTTCCATTAATGGAAAAGAGGGAGATTGTTGAAAATAATTGATTAATTGTGTATTATCTTTGATATTACACAAAATGTCATATCATTTCTAGTTAGTGTATGCCAAACTCACTCAAGAAATAAAGACAATTTCTTGTGTCTACTAAGAATTATAGAGTTTACCAAGTTCAGAAGATAGTGTCTACTGAGTTCACTCAAGCATCAAATGAAAAGTTTGTAGAAATTGAGTGTTAACTGAGCTTAGGTGGTTAATGAAGGAAATGTTAGATGGAATTGGTGTTAATTGAGCTCACTTAGTTTCCAAAGGATCTTTATGAATATGTAGTGTTAACCAAGTTCACTTGGTTAACATAGAAAAATCATTTTTGAGTTAGTGTATACTGAGCAAGGTCGGCTAATGAAGGATTTTCTTGTTTTGGCATATTGAGTTTAATTGATTTGATTGTTGGTTTTAGTTGAATAAGAAGATGAATATTAAGTATTTTGAGTTATATTCAAATTGACTTGAAAATGTGTAAGATATAAATATAAGGTAAAGTTGAGGATTGAATGTGTGGAATAGACCAAAAGATTTGAAGATGCATAGAGTAAGCAAATTTGAAGGATAAGCAGAATATTCTTATTGAGCTACAAAGATACATTTGATCGAAAAGGATCAAGCATACAAGCTAGAATTGAGATCTATAATAAAAAATTTAGTTGTGTCAAAAATTAGGTTATTTCATTGTTACTCTCTAACCATTGTAGTAGAGATCTAAATCTCTTAACAGAGTTGGCTTAACAACTACTTGTAAATCCTCTAACAAGGTGGCATTTCTATTTGAAGTGTCTATAATACCTCTAACAAGGCCACTCCTAACAAGGTGATCAAATCTTCTAATAGGGTCACACCTAATAGTGTGTTTTGTAACCTTTAACAAGGTTGGCTCCTAATAGGGCTCACTATAGAAGAGTTAAAATTAGTAACTAGTTGTAATTGGTTGTTTTTTCCAAATTAGGTTTCTACATTAAATCTTGGTGTCACTTGTGTTAATTTCATTTATGTGTATGTAACTAAGTTAAAATTAAGGTTAATTAAGGTTAATCACATTAATATTAGTATATTCAGTTATTCCAAGTTAAAGTTGATTCTCAATATTCATCAAGTTACAATATTTGCTAGTGTTAGCCGACTGCCTATGTGTTTGTTGAGTAACAACATAATATAGTTTGATTAGAGTTTATATTTTGATTTATATTGACATCCAAGAGATCTAGGATTTATTTTTGTAGTAACTAATTCACCCATCCCCTCTCAGTTACTCCTCTTATATTTCCAACAAACATGTTACTTTCCCTCATGTCATGAACATGTTATACCTCAGTTGCAGCCATAACATGAATTACCAAGAAACCATGAGGCTTATTGTTCTCCAAGTTACCATGTCATATTAGGTTGTGATTATGTTCAATATGCCCACCTCCAATACATCCAAGCCCAAGACTAACAAACTTATCTCTAGGAGCAACAAGATGAATACCATCAAGATCTCTTTTACTCTCCATACTAGGAGGCATTGCATAAGAAATGATCAAAGGACCTTACATCAAGGATCTTCAGAGAAAATCAAGAGATGATGCTTAAGCTTTCTCAAGTGAAAACATCTGAAGAAAACATGCCTCCTAGATGCAAATTTGATAGCTTTCAATTTAGAAATACTTCCCCCTTGTAGGTTCATATACATGAGATGCTACTAGTGGAGAAGGAGTCTGTGTTGCAATAGGTCAGGGTGGAAGAACACATACTACCAACCATGCCTTCAAAAATATTTCTAAGTCATTAAGATAAAAGTGTTTGAAAGCATAACAACATGGTCAAGGTTTACCTCTTAGACCCAATGCCATCAAGAGAATGTCCCAAAATCCATCTCGCATTGCAAAAAATCAACATGTTGTCCCCAATCATGCTTATTTCAAAGCATGAGGGAGCATTTTACAAAAAGGAGAAAGAATTACTTTCTCAAAAAGATAATGTCCTAGTGCTAGAGAGTAATTTTTGTTCTTAGCACGAGGAAGACATTCCAAAGTGCAGTAGTATATCGACCATTCTTGCTTCTATATCTAGTTTCCCACATGCATGAAAGGAATGAAAATTGGTAAGAAAGGATGACTTTTTTAAAAAGACAGTTAATGACTTTGTTTAATTTATTGCTTTTAAATACTTGTATATAGAAGAGTATGTGTTTTGAGCTTTTTATTGCATGTGCACAACTATTTCCCTCTTGGATATAGTAGGTTTTTCATTTTTTCTAACATTGCAGAATGATGAGCTTATAAAATGTCATATATATATCAATTTTTTTATAACACTTTACCCCATGGTTTCAATATATTTCCAATCCATTTCCATACATTAACTTGGTTTATGAAGCATTAACTATGATTAATGATTTATTGATTAATAATTGCATGTGTAGCCAGTTGATGCTAGAAATCTTATGATGATTTATTGTGATAAATGGTTAACATTGAATAATAATATTCTTGAGGTGGTTAACATGTTTTTTTTGAGTTATTTGAGTCATTCATGTAGCTGGAAAGAAGGAGAAGCAAGTTGACATTTGTTAATATTCAGTAAGTGCAGGAAATGAAGATAAAGTTAAAATTCAGTTTCAGAAAAATAATCATATATCACTCAATTCTTAATGAAATTAAGAATGGCTTATGGTTTTGGAAAGCTGAAAACAAGGAGCATAAACTCTTTTGAGAATTTGAGTTGGTTCAAAATAGTTAATGAGCACCACTAATCAGAAGTTGGTTGAGAAAAAAGTGGCATGTTTTTAAGCAGCATAAAACCACTTTCAGAAAAATGACCATAACTTTCACAGTTCTTAATAAAATTTATATTTTCAAAATGATATAGAAATTTAAAAAGGAGTAGCATAACATGGTAAAGTTTTTTGATCTAATTCACAATAATGAAGGAGAGCCATGCATTTGAGTGGACTACTGAAAATATGGAACTGAAATTCAACACATTTTGTAACAAGATTCTTCCTTGTTTAAAGGAATGATGGAAAACTTGTTAGATTTTTGTTATGGAGTTAGTAATCTTATATATTAAAAAATTTTAATCAATTATTTGGTAGAGGTAGAGAGGTAGAGAGATGCAGACATACCTAAATACATAGACAGATTAGATAATATACAGTTCCTATAGCAACTATTGTGCAGTTTCTTGCAGCCATTACTATGTATTTAGATTTATTTCCAGCATTGTTATTTTGCAATGATAGAATAACTTAGAGAGTTTTATGGTGCATATAATTTGTAGACATGTTTCAAGTATACGTCCTTGGGTTGACAATTTAAATAAAACTTCTCTATTAGAAAGATAACTACTCATTTTGGATGTCTAATATGTGAGTTGTGTTTGTAAACCAAGTTATTGATCTGATTGGGAAGCCGACACAGAAGTTGCAAGATTTTTTTGTGAAGTTATGGGTGGTTTAACCTATCATTCTCTCTTGTTGACTCCATGGCCAATTAGCTTAATACCTTAGTAACAAAGGATTGGACATCCTTTCATAGTGACTCCATGATTAGATAGAATCATATGTTTTCCTAAAATTAACATATTGATTTCATTTTATTTAGTCAACCTAGGAGTATAAGCTTGAGAGGGTGGCTACAAAGTATATGATCTAATTCCTCTTTAAGTCATTACACCTACAAAAAAGGGAATGTTGAAGGAGACTTAAGCTAAAACTAAAACAACATATAAATCTAAGCTTAAAGTAATGCTACAAACAATAAATCTATTTATGCACCTAAGCTGCAAGAATAATTCATCGATTCTATTATCAATGGTTGTAGGAACAAAAAAAGTTCTACCTTGCTAAGAAACAAACAAGTAAATTAAATCTATTATAACAGAGTAGTTCACTCACCAAGTGGGCCCCCTTGGATGAGTGAACAAAAAAGACAATCAAGATAGAAGATGTAAACTTAAACTTTGTATTCTATTCATTCATGGTAAGAGATTGCATCTAATTAAAATAGGATCACACACTATTGTTATGATAATCAATCTATTCTATCTTTCTCTCTAAGAAACTTCTTTCGAAGCTACAGTGGGTGTTATTTAAACGGAAACTACAACAACTTTCTAACTCTATGATCACTCCATCAATGATGATCAATTATAGATTCATAAAGTTTGCAATAGAAATATCATTAACCTTGATTAACTTCTCCAAGGATATAGTAGGTTGAGGGGGCTATATTAGTGTGCTACCATAACATAAATAACACAATAATCTACTAATTGCAATGATTTAGCAATCTAGTCATCTTTGACTTAGCATTGATGTTCTGACTTTGAATACGTGTAGCAAATACATATAAAACATTGAATGCATACAAATTCCACATACATATATTCATTTCATCATCAATGTTAGAAAATATATAATGTTCAAACTATCACTCTTTGCAAATCCTATGGCTATAGGAAGGAATCTACCCAAAACATAGCATGAATGTGAAAACATTTATCAGCATGTAACATTCCTTTATTATACCATAGAAGTCCATAGATTCAAGAAAATATAGCATATTTGAACTTATCCATACTACTACTTCATGTCTTAGCATATAGATAACATAGTCATGAAAATATGAGTTCATTTACTTAAAACTATAGAGTAAAAACTATTTTTGCAAGATAACTATCTAGAAACAAGATAAAAGGAACTCAAAATAATGGCCTTTTAAAGGCTCATGTTGGATATATATCATAGGCTAAGTTACTGAGAGGGGAGGGGTGAATCAGTAACTAATAAAACTTAATCTTTATTAACCAATTAATCCTTCATGTGTATTTAGATCTAATTGTATGCATGAAAAACTAAAAGTATTAACACATTCATAACACTTTGACACACAATATGCTTACCTAGAAACCTTCTAAATATAAATAAAAACTAGGGTGGGGATGAAACCCACAAGCTTTAGTACTATAGTATAAATGGCTTATTAAGGCTTATAGTGATCACTTCTAATGATCTACCTTATTAGGAGTAATAAGGACTGCTAGGTCCACCTTGTAAAAGGATTTACAAACATACAATGAAGTATGCACTCGGTAAAGAGATTTACAAAAGATTATTAAGTCTACCTTGTGAAAGGATTCAATTGTTCCACCTATTAGGATGAACCAATGGCTGATCTCTAATCTATAAATTGATTTTTCTGAATGAGATTCCTATGTAATGATCACCTTGTTGTGATAGATAAATATTTATTTCTCCTTATATTGTTGTAGCCTTTTACTTCACACTTTTTACACTTTTTATACTTTTATGATACCTCTCTTGGATGTGATTTAATACATTACATATATACCAATCCAATTTACAAATTAAGAAAGTTGACTACAATACAAATTTCACCAAAATACACAAAGTTGGCCCAATTGTAGGTACTTGGGTTTTAAAGAAAAACTCGATGAGGTTTTGATGCTCAACAACCATTCTCAATGCTTGGCATCATCATGCACTTAGTAGACATAGAAGCTCAGCTCATACTGATCACTTTCAAGTAGGTTGAACTCAGTTTGCACTGGTGACTCAATGACTATTGTGAAACTCAACATATAAACTAAATCACTTGGTTAATATTGAATAGCTTGGTCAACACTATCACTATGAGCTTGGTATAAAATGAATCACTTGGTTAGCACTGGATAGCTTAGTCAACACTAGATTCACATCACAAAAAATATGAACTTAGTAACCATTATAGAACATGATTTGCATTGAGAAAATTAGTAAACCTTATGAATCTCAGTTTACACTGATAATTATGAACTTGGTAGTATCTACTCGATGCAAACTGAATATTATTCCTGAAACTCAGTAGCAACTCTAGAATTCAATAGATTCCAAATTACTTGTTTAACACTATTAGCTATACACTAAGCTCAATAGGTGTTATCTACTTGAATAAGTGTGTGTCACTAATAAACAAAATTGACTAAAATGTCAACAATCTCCCCTTTTGCATTAGTGACAAAAACACTTATTAATCAAAACTAAATTCTCAAAAGGTTCAAAAACAATGTTTAGTCTCCATCCTATGTCTTTAACTTGGTAACATACTCTATTTTTGAGATTTTTCAAAATTTCTTTTGTAAGAGATGTTACTTTGAATATCTATACATATATGATGCTCCCACATTCATATATATACTTTATAAAATATGTGCATCTTCTCATCTTCTCTCTTTTTCCTTTATATCACATCTTCTCCCCCTTTATATATTACATCTTATATTATATCTTCTCCCCTTTAAAATATTTTATATACATCTTCTCCCCATTTTTGACATAAATTCAAAAGGTGTATTTTAAATGATTATACCAAAATGTTATAAGAAATAAGTATGTACCTTTAGAATCAATTACGATGTCTTGTCCCAATTGTCTTGCAACACCTTGCATGTATGCAATGCAATTTAAATTTTTGTTGATAATGCTATCATCTAATCAGAAATGGAGAAGTTGTTATCATGGATGAGGTTTTAGCATGTGCAATATGTTTTTGCAATGCATCTGTGTTCAGAAGAATCATGTGTTGTATGTCTACAAGTGTAGCTCTTATCTTGGCTTCTTCACTTAGCTATTTTTCCTGCATATTAGTTAGAAATTTGATCTTTGTATAGTGAGCAAAACCATAGCTTGGGTCAAGTGACAACTAATGTGCACTTGCCTTCAGACCTTCATCAATCTTGGAGAGTTAATCTTTCATTTTTTGAGTGAAAATGGATGTCATAGAGTTTCCCAAATAGAGAAGTTACATTGTTGGCAGAGGTTTTCAATGAGCTTAGAATAGTAGACAAGTATACTTTGTATATGACAATATTTTTTGTGCTATAAGCTCCAATACTTTATTTTCAAATTTCTTCTCTACTCTCTACAACAATTTCTCTTGTCCATTCAAATATTTATTTAATTTCTATACCACTTATGCAAGCTAAGCCAAAATAGGTTTAGAAGTGTCAACCTCAATGTTGAGTGCCTCTGCAAGAATGTTCTTTGCATCCTCAAGCACTTGAAATTATTTGTTCCTTTCTTCTCTAAGCCTTTGTTGCTTATCTTTCTTCTATAGTATCTCTCCTACTATATGCATTTGATCAAGATTTAGATTAGAGATATCCTAGTTTAGGATAACTATATCCTCATCAAGATCAATTTCTTCTTCCTTGTCTTTGCCTTTGCTCAAAACTTTTGTACTTAGTTGAGGCTTGGTCTCAACTGTCCTAGTACTTATTATTTGCATGTTTGGAATGGAACAATGGTAGAAATGGTAGGACTAGTAGTAAAAGAAGATATGACACTAATTGAAGGAATAATTTGTTGTTGAGTAACCATAACTAATGAAGGAGGAAACATTGACTACTTGGTAGATGAAGTGTTGGTCACTTCTATCAATGAAGTACTAAGTTGAATAGGTGCAAAGATTGGTTGAGTGCATGGATTTTTAGTACTTGACACAACCAATTCAAAAGTAGCTTTCTCTGAGCTAAATGGCTTTGAAGCTTTTCTCAAATAGTGAGGAAGTGAGGCTATACTTGTTGCTGTAATTCTCTTGGGGTCAGTTTCCTCAATGCTCTTAATTTTAGGGAGATTATTCCTAGTAGCTTCCTATTATTGTTCCTCATCATCTTTATCATCATCGTTATTTTCTTCTTCATCATATTTGTACTCTTCTTCCTTGTCATCTTCACCATCATCATGCTTATCATTGACATTAACAAAAAAGTCTATTTTCTTTTAAAGATTATAGATATTCTTACATGTGTTAGTAGCATTCTTCACTACATGTTCAATGTCATTGATTAATATCAAGCAAGTGTTAAACTACAAAGTAAGTTTCTCTTCATTTTTCTTGATGGACTCTTTTACTTCTTTGTCACTCAAGCTTGGTATGAGCTTCCTTAGAGTCTGCTCATATATGTCCTTAGTAGTTTTCTTGGTAAGTTCCCATCTTGGCTTTATTTTCTCCACCAATTCACTGGGAATCTATTGTGCAAGGTGGTTAGGAGAATATTTCCATTTTCCAATTTTAGACATAACCATGTCTTCAACTGGCTTCTACTCCTCTACATTTCTTATCTCATAGTCAATTTCTTTAAACTTTTCTTGGAATGTGGGTGCAAGCGATCATTTGAAGATCTCATCTCCTCCTTCTTCACTCAATTTTTGTTTCTTCATAGATGCACTTCTTGTAAACACTGTAGTAGATAGTTTGGTAGGTTTGGTTATAATAACCTTACCTTTCTTCTTTACTAGATCTTCTTTTTCTAATTTTTCTTCATCTTCTACTTCATTTTCTATGTCATCTCCTTTACATTTTGTCAACAGGAGAGTAGAGCTGGTTTGTTTCAATTTTGTTATTTTTGTCTTCCCTTTATTGATAGCCTAAGGGAGTTTTATCTCTAATTCAATTCTTTCTTTAGCTTCATCATGAGTGTCAAAATAAGTAGCCTTAGGATCAACAGGTTCATTTATCAATGCTTCAATGATGTCCTTGGTTTCATCTATATTAACCTTGTAACCTAGAGGGATGACATATAGAATTCTTGGTCTGACTACTTGAATATACACTTTATCACAATCTACCATTTAAAAAAATATCATTCTTGTAGTCTTCTACAAGTTTCTTTGGGATTCTAAATTTTTTATTCATCTTATCCTTAAAAGCATCAAAATAGTTGTCCATGATACTGACATTGTTTTTTCAATTTTTGCTATATACTCATTGATTTGATAAAGAATAGGTACATCTTTTCTCCATACAATTGTACCTTTTGATGGGAAAAACATTTGCACAAAGAAAAATAAATAGGTTAAGAGTGAACTGAACTTAAAGGGTTAATCTTTAAAGTTCTTATGCTTTCCATATTCTTGTTGAACTGGTTCAACATCAACTCAGCAAGGTCAAAGGACATATTGTTCTTGACCACTTTGAAAGTGAGATCCACAACTTCACATGATACATTGTTGAGTCCACTAGAGATGTATATCATGTGTGTAATTTACATGTATCCCAAACTTCAACTTCATATTAGTGACACAACTAATCTTCATACCCCTTCCATCTCATTCGACAAAGGTTTTCATTTCTAGTTTCACCTGACTTAGGGTTTTAGTTGTTTTATCCTTGGTCAATATTGGAAGCCCCATGATTAGATGAATCATTTTCTTCATCATCAAAATAGGTTGTTCCAACCATAACTTCCCATTGTGCATTTGGCTGAGGATAAATCTTATCCATTTAATTTGAAAATCTTGGGGCATGTGAGGAATGTGGGTTAAACCCTTCACTTCAAGGTGTTGATTAGGATTTTTTTAGTGGTGAATATTTTTAATTTTGCAAATTTTAGAAATGTTTTGCTAGTAATTTGGCTAATAGTTTAAAATTTAATACAACCTAAATCGCCACATTTTTATTAAATTTAGTTCTATATTTAAAAAATTTTCTCAATAATTTATTTTATTAAAAAAATTAAACTCAAAGATGCACCACAATATTCAATACATGATTAGATTTGATTCACCTAAATATCTATATATGATCAAAGAAATTAAAATTAATTCACCAATAATTATCATAATTATTAGTTACTTTAGGGGGTAAAAGTGTAAAGTTGTGTCACCTTTTAGGCTAACTTATCAAAATGACTGAATTTGAGTATTTCTATCTAGAAATCAATTTTGTTCAAATATATGATCTAGATAAATTCATTCTAGCTAAGTTATATATGGTCTCACACTTTTCCAATTTGAAATGTCTGCACAATGCATGTTTCATACTAGTTTGTATCCAATTACTAAAGAAATATAATTATTTTAGAAAATTGACATTTCAATAACTCCTACTATTTTTTATGAATTTTTTTAATAACTTATCAACACCATCTTATAGAGGTCAAAGTCAAGAATATTCCCATTTAAAGTATAGTGTTTTAATTAGATATAGTATATTGTAATTAAAAAATTCTACAAGCACATAATTTAACACTCAAAAAGATGTCAATTTTGAGAAAGAAAAAATATTAAATCATATCAATTTTTTTAAAAAAATTATATGATGTTCTAGAGGAGAGAGTCCTCTTCTAGAATGAATAATTTTTATTCTAGTTAGAATAGATTTGTTTTGAAAAATGTGGTGGGAGATGAAAACTATTGAGTTTAGGTGAGTTAAAATTTGAATCATTATAAAAGAGAAAATGTAGTTCTAAAGCCAATTTTTATTTTTGAATGTTTTAGATATATATTTTATCTATAACATAGTTTGAGATCAAAGGGAAATGATATAATTTCCATATAGTTTTGTGGTGGGAACTAGACCCCTAATTTACAATATTTTTTAGCAACTAAAAAATTATCTATAAAAATTATGAAAATATATCAATTCTTATTTCAAATAATTGATAAAAATTATAATCACAAAATTGATCAATTTCTATGCATTTCATTAGTTTACTTTGTTTTCAAATTCTAAATATTAATACTAGTTTTATATCATTGAAGTTGAACAGTTATAGTTTTTTAAGCCTTTTCCTTTACAAAAGGGTGACACAGGTTTTTACTTTTACCCAGGGCTCTATTACCAATATTTAGTTTTCACTATTGATTTAAATATAATGAAATTATCTTAATAATTTTCATTAGGTAAAACATATTCAATTTTAATTTTTAATATTCAATGATGATTAGTGAACTTCCTATTACTATTAAGATTCGCCAATATTTTCTACTCAAAAATTATGATTCCAAAATAATTGCCAATGTAAATAATATTTAAAATAAAAAAATTGAAATAATCAAAAATAAAAATAGTTTGGTTTTCCAAAATAATGAAAGATTCACCAATAATTTATGTCTTTTTCTAGAGGGAGGTTTCTTAAAGTTCACCCTGGTGTTGATGCTCCGGTTTTAACACACCATTCATGCATGATTCTTTCAAAGATTCATCCATTTCTAGGGTTCCTATATCTTGGTTAGAACATAAAAAATATGAGTGAATATCATTAATCAATAGTACCTTAGCTGGGATGTGAGATTGAGCTCCAATTGGACCTAGGGTTTCTGTAATAACTAGACTAAGCTTGAAATATGGTGCCTTCCATTCGATGCCTTGAACTAGCATTTCAAACCCTTTCTTTGTCTTACTATTGGAGGATGCCATTGCTAATCAGGGTTTTAGAAAACATGAAAATTTTTAATAAAAAATTATTTAGATCACTTGAATGCACATAAATTGCTCTTTACAAATAGCTTTTTAAAGTTCATGGTGACAAATGAATTTGATTTCACCCTTTTATTAAATTTCACCTTTCAATTGTCATAAATTCATGGTACATTTGTTTGGTTGATGAAAGACTATCTTCAACTTAGCTTGAATTAAATTCTTGGAAGGAACATTCATGACTTGGCATCCACATAAAACTTAGTTGCTCCTGACCTTGCTCGGTAGGGTCTACATCCTGACCTCACTTAGTACTGTTTAGAATTTCTTCAAACACTCAGTGATCCCTTTGCATCTTGAATGTTGATATGGATCTTTCCTTCTAGCTGACTAGAACTAATGTAAGATTTTTGCTTCAAAATCCTAGTTCTAGTTCTCCTTGAGGGAGATCAGGTAGAGGTGCTTTAGTCATGCAATTCTTGAGTGACATTTGCTTCAATACTCAAACTAGTATTCTCAAAAGATTTTGGAATCGGTTGTTGTCTCATCTGCTTTTTGATGTTATGAACCTTGACTTTCTTTTCATCTTCAATTCTTCTAATATTCATATAATTGTTGGCAAGATGACCAAGTTCTATACAAATGAAACATCTTCAAGTGGTGGCTCTTGTCCTCATGTGATGTTTTACACAATTTATTCCAATGTGTCCAAATTCTCTATAGTAGTGACATCTACACCAAGTGTTGTAGTCCCAACCAAATATAGCTTTTATAATCTATTCTGCTAGATTCAATATCTTAGTTTTGCATTTAGAAGATTTATGCCCATGCTTCTTGCATTTGTGACATTTTTTCTCAAATTTAGGTTTCTCCTTGCATTCATTTGCTCTATGACCATGTTAAATGCAATTGTAACATTTTCCATTGAATTTAGCTTTCCCATTGCTCCAACATTTGTTTGATGTATGACTTATCTTACCATAGTGACTACAAGTAGGTCTTTGATTCTTTTGAGCTCCTTGCTTGGATGATTCACCTTCTTCTGTATATCTAATTCCTACTTTTCCTTTTTGTCTATATTGGCTTTGCACATTCAATTGATTCTTGTCTTCTTGAGATTTCATCATCCTCTCATTGGCTTTCCTTTTAGTGTTTAGATCATTCTACAATCTTTCATTCTCTTATCTTAGATTCATGATCTCTTCATTTGCATCAGTAAGATGATCTATGAGGTATGTCTATTGAAGGGATAGATGTTGAATTTCATTACTCTTTCCTTCTAACTCTTCTTTTATCTAGTTTTTCACTTCCATGACTTCACACAATCTTATTGATTGAAGTTCTTTCTCTCTTTGCATCTTTCCTACTTCTTCTTGAAGTGTATCATTCTTTTCTAATAGTTCTCTAATTGCTTCATTAGCTTCATCTAAATTTCTTTCTGAATGGATGTCTTTAGTTCTTTCTTCAATGTAGAGTTTTTCATTCATCTGTACTGTAAGATCTTTTCTTCTTTTCAAGGATTGAGAGAGTTGATCCATTTCTTTCTTAAGTTTCCCAATAGCCAATTCCAAATCTAGCTTTTCATTGTCAATAGCCTTATCAAGTCTGAATACCTCCATAGCCTCTTTATCTTTACTCAAGCTATTAAACTCTTCTCTGAGAACCACAAAGCTTTGATACCAATTTTTGGAAATATATGATAGTATAAGTTATTGAGAGGGGAGGGGTAAATTAGTAACTAATAAAACTTAATCCTTATTAACCAATTAATTCTTCATGTGTTTTATAATCTAATTGTATGCATGAAAAATTGAAAGTATTAACACATTGATAGCACCTTGACACACAATATGGTGACCCAAAAACCTTCCAAATACAAAGTGGGGTGGGGATGATACCCACAAGCTTTAGTACAAAGTTGGCCTGTTAAGGCTTATAGTGATCACTTCTGATGATCTTCCCTATTAGGAGCAATAAGCACTACTAAGTCCACCATCTAAAAGGATTTACAAACATACAATGAAGTATGCACTCAGTAAAGAGATTTATGAAATACTATTAAGTTTACCTTTTGAAAGGATTTAACTATTTCACTTAATCTTTAATCCACAACATGATTTTTCTGAAAGAGATTCCAATGTAATGATCATCTTGTTGTGATAAATAAATCTTTTTTGCTCCTTATAGTATTGTAACCTTTTACTTTACACTTTCTACACTTTTTATACTTTGATGATACCTCTCCTTGATGTGGTTCAATACATTACATATATACCAATCTAAGTTACAAATTAGAAAAGTAGGCTACAATACAAATTTCACCAAAATACACAAAGTCAACCCAATTGTAGGTACTTGTATTCTGAAGACAAACTCGATGAGGTTTTGATGTTTAAAAACCATTGTCAATGCTTAGCATAATCATGCACTTGGTAGACATAGAAGCTTGACTCATACATATCACTTCCAAGTAGTCTAAACTTGGTTTGCACTGGTGACTCAATGAATACTGCAAAACTCGACATATAAACTAAATCACTTGGTTAACACTACATAGATTACTCAACACTATCACTATGAGCTCAGTATAAACTAAATCACTTGGTTAACACTGCATAGCGCGGTCAATACTAGATTCACATCACTGAAACTACAAACTCAATAACCATCGTAGAACTCTATTTTCACTAAGAAACTTGGTAAACCTAATGGAGCTTAGTTCACACTGATAATTACCAACTTGGTAGTATCTACTCGGTGCAAACTAAATATTGTTCCTGAAACATGGTAGCACCTATAGAGCTCAGTAGAGTCTGAATGAATTGGTTAATACTGTTAATAGTACACTAAGCTGAGTAGTTGTTATCTTCCTAAATAAGTGTGTATCACTAATAAACAAACTTGATTGAAATGTCAACAACTCATCACTCCATTCTCAATGGATTTCTTAAGGTCAGTAGTATTATACTTAGTGGAAATGTGTCCCCTTTGAGTCACAGGAAATGTTGGCTATTTTTTCCACTAGTCATTACATCATAGATAAGTGATCTAAGGAAATTTCAATGGGCTTAAATTCATCACTATGGTTTAACATGTGCAATCTATGGATAACCTTCATATAAAGCCCAATTCTCTATTTTGAAAAGTTCATTCTTTACCCCTTGTGAAATGGAAAAAACTTTATGCTCTTTTTTGTGGCTTCCTTCTATTTGACTAATAGGTATGTTAGGCCCTTAATTTTGTGGCATTTTCTAAGTTTTATGTCATGGATCTCTTTAATAATCAATGGCCCTAGTTTCTTTCATATGTTCACTATAGCTTTCTAGGGATCCTTGAAAAATGGTGATAGTTAATGGTTCAACTTTATAGGTGTGAAAAATATCCACCTCTATTGATTTGTCTAGTTGTTAGACAATGCAAATCTAATTTCCTTGATTCCCTTTTTCCATAGATAACAAGATCACAGATATCATTGTTCTCATATGTGAAACCTTCTATTTTGACCAAATTGCTTAAGTCTTTTTCTCTTTCTCTTTATCTTGGCCTTTAGTTCTGCTAACACTCATGATTCTTATTTTTCCCATCTTTGGTACTTACATCTTTTTTTGTTCCATTTAAAATGATTAAGTTAATGGTAGATAGGTCACTTACAACTGAGGTAGATATTCATGGGTCCACCACCAATTCTGTATCAAAAGGACCATGATTATGCAAGTACAAAGCATGTTTTTCCAAGTAGTTACAAATTCCTTCCATATCATTATACCATTTCTAGAAATTCTTGTATGATTTTGACATGTGTCCATCTCTTGGTCTATAGCTTGTTGCTACCCTTGTTCCTATAAAAGGATAACCAAGACTAGAGACAAGGATCTGACCATTGATATATCAAGTTTTTTTTCTCGAGGTTTGTCATTCCAATGTGTTTAGTTGTTTAATATTCTAATAAAATACTAAAAAGGGGAGAATATAAAGGTCTTGACCAATTTAGAGTTTCTTCTTCTAGGTTTTCTGAGACATTTCTATCTAACATATTTGTACACCAATATATTCTATTAATGGAAATTTGAGAAGAATTTTCTAATTTTTTCCTCTCTTATTGCAGATTTTATGTGATTGGAACAAGTTTTAAATTATTTTCATTGCATTGTTATGGTGTATGTACCTATTTCATACACTAGTTCAAGGAATCAATTAAAATGCTTTGGTTGAGAGAGAATAATTACATTAAGTATTATTGTATGGCTTGATAATCAAGATAAGATGGAAACTTGATAGTTTACTATTTAGAAGAAAATAAATAATTAAGTCTCTAAGATATTTCTTTTTTATTGTGGTATAATATGGAGGATTTAAATGACTCTATGACCCAATGGATAAAATATTGGTTGAGTTATATTTCTATGTTACCAGTCTTGTTAACTTTCACATTAAGATATATACTTTTTAAATAGGATCTCCATTTTTTTTATGTTTAAGTATTGAGGATATTTATTAAATAATCTCATACTCCACTTTTGATTGATGTTATATGTGTGGTTAGCTTCTACCAAGTATCTTTCAATTTGTGTATAGTTGTAGATGGTTTTTGAGTGATGTTAATAAATATATGGTTAGCTTCTACCAAGTATCTTTTAGTTTGTATAGAGTTGTAGATGACCTTTATAAGCACTAGTATTTCACAAAAAATTTGAGAAGAGGTCATAGGTAAAAATACATTTATTTTGTTAGGGTTTTAACAAAACAACTTTTTAGGTGGTCCAAGTTCATTAAAGGATAGTCATAGGGGTTAGCTACTTTTTAGGCTCTTAGCTAGGTATCTTGGTAACATTTAATACATGTAAATCCTATCCAATAAAGAATCAATAAACTCCAAGTTATGTGTAGCTTCCTACACACTTTATATATCAATAACCCTCTAATAGATCACACTACCTTTTAATCTTGGGTTGATTTCAGATACATCAACTCTATTTGGTGTAGGTGTGAGGGATCAAATAGCCATGGTGGCATAGATATTAGTATAATATGCACCTTTTAATGCCATCTCAACCTATTCTACCTTGATACCATGTAATCTTATACTCTTTCTTCCAGCATAAAATTCCACATCTTCAATATCCCACATAGACAAAACTAAGACACCACCCTTGTGCACAATTCTTCTTCCTTGTTATGGTGTCAAGGCTTAGAATTCCTCATGCATTTCCAATTGAATCTCATAAATGATTTCCTATCAAAAGAAATTATGCTTATGAGTCTTTCTTTCCTCAAATATCCTTGGTACTTCTCAATGTTTCTTCACCACATAATTTAATGAAAGGTATGAGTCTTGGAAAATCCATCATCATTCAAAAAAAATTGTGAATTCCTTGATCCTCAAGTCCCTATGGACTTGGCCTTGTATTTATAAGGATGTAAAATCTAGGAGGGGTATAATAGGGAGGAGAGGAATAATAACCTATATATCTACTTCAAGAACAACTACGATATCCCTTTCATCAATGACAATATCACTTGACACTTACATGATTGGGATCAACTTTTCATCTTCACCCTTCCTTGATTTAATGTTAACTTTCAACTCTTGAATTAATTTTGTAGGGGAAGCTCATAGTGGCCTTGGAGATGGTTCCCTCCTAGGAGGATCATGTGGATCTAATATATTTATTTCTTTTAATGGCTTGATATGAGGGGGAGGTGGCCTACTACTAGTCATGATCTTATTTTCTTTATTTTTCTTCCTCCCTCACCCTTTGAATTAGAATGACTAACATGTTCACCCCTTTTTATTTTTAATATTTCTTATGATAATGGGGAAATCCTTATGGGAGTTCTCTCTTCTTCTTTCCTTCCCTCCCTTGGTTTTTTTGAATCCTTTGTAGCATAAGGAGGTAATTTGAATGATTTAATTCCTCTCCTCTTTTGGCTTAGTGAAACATAGATGTCATTAGAAAAATTCAAAAAAATTGATGTTTTAACTATATCAAATGGGGTCACAGGCTTGAGGGGATCATAACTTGGTTCTAATTTCTTTATTTTATATCACTCTTCTTTAAATGCCAGCCACTTCTTCTTATTTTCTTTGTTTTCTCTTCAATGTAAATGTTTCTTATATGATCCTCCATGAAGTGGAACTCATGGGTCACCTCTTTATAACACTTACCCCCATGTTGTAGGGCTGTATGATTTTTATAAACTATGACCACCCTCCTTTAGTGAGTTCAAACTAGTGAAAGAATGTATGATTAGGAAATATGGTACCCTTATTTACATATATATACAAATATTTCACATGACCCATCTATCCTGATGCAAATGACTATTAGTCTCATTTTGGTTTTGATATTATAGTGACAAAAAACTTAGTCATTATTCAATAAAATAATAATGAAAGCCAATTGCATAGTGCATGCCAAGTGATTAGAGCAAGCTGAGCAATCAGTGTGAACTGAGTGATCAAAGCATGTTGAGTGTGAGTTTCCAAAAAACATATGCCAAGTAATATGACTAGCATGTGTTGAGAACTAGTATGTGCCAAGTAGATAGTATGTGTCAAGTCACTCCAATGTTGAGAAGTCTATACATGCTAAGTAATTTAGGTGTCGAGTTCTTTGGGAGCTAAGTTACAATATTCAAAGCATAGTGAAAGCTAGACATCAGAGCCTATTGATGTTGAGTGAAAAGTGAATGAAATAGTTATTTGTTATGGCACAAACTTCTATGCAAACCATTTTTGGGCTGAAATAGCATGAATTTACAATTATAAGAGCTAAGTATGGAGTCATATTATGAATCCCTATTTTATGCATGCAACCAATCACATTTAGGGAAGCTTAAGGAGGCAATATGGATCAATCATAGCGGTTGATTTTACCTAGCCTATCTCTACCATTTTCTATTTAAGGACGTGAAACCCTAAAGAGTTTATAGATGCATGAGGAGATGAATTCCAAGAGTTTAGAGAGTATTCAAAGTTGCTATGATGGCTATGATAGATCTATACAAAGAAGAATCAATCTAAGAGGAACAAAGACAACCAGTAAGAGGTTTAGAAATGATAGATTTGATTAGAAGAATCAAGAGAAAACTAGTAAAGATGAAATATGAAATCAAGCAATAAGGTGATAACCAAAGGATTAGATGTTGAATTATTCTAACAAGTGATATAGAGTAAATATCTTAATAGAGTAGTCTTAACAAGTTGTTTTAAATCTCTTAACCAAGTGCTTACTTAATTGTGAGTTTGAAATCCTTTAGTCAAGGTGAGACCTAATAGTATTGTAAGCTTTTAACAAGGTAGACCCTTCACAAGGTAGATTATAGCTTATGATAAAAACTTTATAGCCATAATTGGCCACACTTTACAAATGCAGTAGTGATAATTTGTTATCATCCCCACCCTAGTTTTAACTTCTCCTTCAAGGGCTTCTGGGTAACAAAAATCTTATGTGTTATGTAATGATTTACTTTATGTTATGGATGTGATGTATGGTTAGTTATTTTCATTTACATGCAAAGTTATGAGATGGATGTATGGTGAATTATTTTTAAGGTTAAAGTTTTAAAGTTCTTATAGACCCCTCCCCCCCCCACCTGGAACTTACTTACTTTCCCATTGGTATTTCTAGATAAGTTCTCTAGAAAGGAAAGTTTAAAAACTTTGGAGGTAATATCTTGAAGATGAAAGTCTATAAATTAGGAAAGACTATTGAGAACTAGAAAATTGGAATAAACTTTTCCCACATCAACTTAAGGAGGCAAGAGATGAACTAAAGCATTCATTTAAGAGAAGAAAGGAATTGGCCATTCAACATGATGACACTCAATATCAACAAATTGAAACTACTATATTATTTGAGGATGGAAACTAAGAATCATTTGATGCAACAATTTCAAATCTAATGGAAAAGAAAAATGTGCTAAGTGAAAAAGTCAGGAATCTAAAAATAGAACAAGAAACTCAATCAATATTATTATGTAAGACAACTAAATTGAGAAAGAAAGATGAAGAAGATAAATCCATGAGTGAAGAAGACAAAAGAATTCTATTTAATAGACTAGAGGAGAAGATATTAGATTTGCAAAATCTTGCAAACGTGGAATTGGATACAATCAATCAATTGATGATTGCAAACAAGAATTGAATAGGAAAGACATTGAGATTATAACTTTGGAAACATGAGATATCCTACTACATAATGAACTAAAGACCAAAAAAGAAAAGCTCAATACTACTAGTGAAGTCATCAAGTACTTTGAAAAACTAATGGAATCACCAAGGTCAATTAATGACGCTATTGGTTTAGGCTATTCCACAACTAAAAAAGGAGAATCATCTAATAGTGATGAATAAAGGAATAATAAGGGGAAGAAAATCAAGCCCACTTGTCATCACTATGGAAAATTGGATCAAAAAACAAATGTTTGGAGGAGCAACACTGGAAATCAAAACCCTAAGCATAAATTCAAGGGAGACTAACATAAATGCAAGAAGAAAGGACATCAAGCACATGAATGTAGGACCAAGACCACTAACACTCAGAGATTTGAAGGTTATTGTTATAAATGTCAAACATATGGACACAAGGAAAATGAATTCAAATCCAAATCCAAGAGGACATCAAACAAATAAATAAAGGGACATCACAATGGAAATTCTTATGATTGGGATTACAACACAAGGTATAGTTGTCACTATGGCCAAGAATATGGTCATATCCCTAAAGATTATATTAGAACACACTTTAGAGGGAACTGCAATAGATTGTTGAATTAGATTGTATGCTTTAATTGTCTTAAAATTGGTCATGTCAATAGAAAATGTCCAGCTCAATCACCTACATCAAGCAATAAATTCAGAAGAGGTAAAGGAAAAGTTGATGCTGAAAATGTGAAGAGGTAGATGAAAAAAACATGGAGAAAGAAGGAAGATTGCATCACATCAAGTCTAGATGAGGTCACTTTATCCAATGGATTAGGTGATCACATCACCCGTAACTAGGCAATCAAAGGTATGTGTTGAATTGACACTCGAATAGAATACTATACATCAGTTCCAAATATATAAGATCTAAAAGGATTATATATGCATGAGTTAAGATAAAATGAATTGATTAGAACCAAGAAAAAAATATCATTTTGTTGTTTTCTATGTTGTTGTCAAGCATGGAAAGAAATATAGTTGGTGTTGAGCATGGAAAGAATTACAATTTTTGTTGTGCATGGAAGGAATTATAGTTGTTGCTGAGTAATGGAGAAATTCTAGTGAGAGCCAAGCTTACTATGTTAGCTGAGCATGCTAAAAATCCTATGATAACTAAGTTTATAGCTATATAAGCACTGAGCAATTAATGTCAAATTTTAAGGGTTATATAGTCATTTTTTCACTCATTTACACCTACCTAAGCTTGAAGAGAATCAAGGTGATTAAAGAAAGGAGATTCAAGTTTTTGAAAACCCAATTCTAGTGTAACTTGACACCATTCTATAGATTCAAAAAGTATTTAGCTTGTGCTAATTTACATTGTTTCAGATTTTGCAAACCCTCATGAATCAATATGGAAGCTAGTCCTTCAACAATAATTAGGAAATAGGGGAAGGAATTTTTCAATGTTTAATTAATTAGTAATGATGTTAGGCAGCCCCCATTTTAAGAAATTCCTAAGATTGTGTATAAGTGAGATCCGTCTATTGCATTATCCAAGATACCACCAAAGGTGCTAATGATTCAAGATGTTTGATGTTGCTACACTTGCAAGATTGGAGATGTTGGAGATATGGATATTAGGGAAACCTACTAGAAGTTGTGTGATAATAGTGTGTTGAAGGAGGATAACAAAATCATCGAGAGAAAAGGGTTGACATGTGCCCTAGACTTGCCTTAGGTTTTCAAAATTGAGTGGATTAAGATTATTTTAAATTGTATACATGACAGTCAACTATGGCTAGAGAATGGGCCTACTATAATTTCAAAGAGGATTGTACACCAAGTATCCAGGTACCCTACCCTAGAGAGACCAAAGAGTATTAGACGAAATGTGAAAGAAGTTATTGAAAACAACACTGGAGCCATGTGGAATAAAGGAGGGATGTCTATTGAGACAATTTTAGATCTTATGGTACCCTTTGTAGTTAGATTTATTGTACATAAATTCTTTTAATCAAACCAACTAAATAGTGTATGAGACATAGTAGTTGATCTTGGCTACAAGATTATTAAATGTAATCATTCCTATGACCTAGTCAAGTTGAGCTTCAACAACTGTTAGAGAACTTGGATGAAATTAGGAAGGCAAAGAATACACAGTCTAAGTTTGGCTCACTTGTGATGTGTATATTATTTTATGTTCAAAATATTTTTCCCACATTTAGCAAGGTAGTGTGGAAGATAAATAGACCCGTTACTCATGAGATAACAAAGTTTACTGAACAATTAGGTAAAAATTATGAGTCAATAATGACTAGTTATTTTGATGACTTCAAGAAGTCAACGAAGCAAAGGTTAAGAATAACTCATGTATCCCTATTAGAAAAACACTACAATGATATTTTTTCTATTAGATTTTGACTATACTTATGTAAATGTATCTATACTAAGGGTTAAATGGTCGAGACACCTACCATATGAAATTAATGTTGATGAGGCTTTAGTAGCCATTACTCCACTATTGGTAGAAGAGATTGAGAAGGATTCTACATCCTTTGGTAATTATGAGGAGGCTAAGTCTAGAATAACTATTAACTTATAGACTACCTCTATCATAAGGAAAATAATAAAATTGTAAATAAATTGAAAGAAAAGTTTGGAGAAGCTACAGATGAAGATGATGAGGTAGAGGAACAAGGTCAAGGACCTCTTGAGTTTACACAAGGCTTGGGTGAAGAAAAAGATTTTGAGGAAGAAGGTGTCAAGGAAGAATACATCAAGGAATCACCTAAGGTTATTGAGAAAAAGAGGAAAGAAAAGAAATAGGTAGTGGAGAAGCCAAAGAAAACCATGAAGAAGTCACAACAAAAGCCAGTTGTACCCTTAACAAGGTGAAGCACAAGGGTAGCCACTACACAAGCTAAAGAACAAGAAAAGCCCAAAGGGAAGAGAGAAAGTACCATAGTAGAGCTAAGCTAGATTGTTAAGAAGCCAAGGGGAAAGTAAAAACCACAAGAGGATTCAGATGAGGAGAAGTAGAATCTGATGACTTGAGTCAATTCAAAGTCGTAAGCCACAATTCTTCATTTGACATTGACAATTTGTGTTAAAATATTAAGACCAATGTAGATTTATCAGGTTTCACTCATATAGATTTTAATAATTTAGGGAATGTAGACAAGAATAATATTGAGGAGGCCATATATGACATGATGGTAAGATATTTCCAACTCCATACCAAAGAGCTTATATGAAAGAGCTGAGCAAAAGTGACAATTCAATTTAACTACTAAAAGGAAAATAAGAGAGACTACATCAGCCCAAGTTATACTTGACTTGGATAAGTAGATGATTGCTAAAGAAATAGAGAAACACAATGGAAAATTTTCTCCAAAATATAGAGCATTGCATTTACTAAAGAAGCAAATAGAAGATGCGATAACCAAGAGCACAACAATTTGGAAATATATTTATGGGTTATCAAAAAAAGCTATAACTAAGAAAGGAGAGAAATAATAGAGAGACACTGCAAAATATGTTTTATTCAAGGAAGGTACCATGGAGGAGATAGAAGAAACAGTTGAGAAAGAACAATAGGATGCACAAGATATTCAAGTGTCGAGTGCCAGTCCCCCACATGTAGACCAAGAGAGTCAACATGACCCAATTGTTATCAAGAATGTTCCTGATAAGAAATATTAGAATACAAATCCTTTGATTAATGATGATCTGAAGAAGATACAAGAAGACTCTAATAATGTAACTATTCCATGAACAACCCAATATTGGTGAGAATAGATCAAATTAAGAAGGCAAAAATTGCATCTGTAGGGGAGAACTAACAAGCTACACCAAATGTGCCCCTAACAACTACATAGGTAAAGGATGAATAATCATAGGATATATAAATAGATCAAAGTGTAGACCTTGGACAACAAATTGCAACTACACAGACACCATCTACAATACCTACATTTTTTATTTAGATTAAAGAGGTAGAGGCAAAACAAGAAGTGATGCAGAGCCCTCTATATTTACCTTCAAGGAATCTTAGTTCAACTCAAGGGATTCAAAATAGGCTGGTACACCCTCAAGGAACCAAGAACATATCAAATATTTCAACAAAGAACCTGACATTACACACCAATAAAGACAACATCTTCATTCACACAATTAGATTTTTTTCTGATTACATTATTTATAACTTTTTTTCTTGAGCTTTTCTTGCCAAAACCTTTGGAGGAATTGTTCCAAATTAGTAATAATAAAACATATTCAAATATGATATCCATCCAATAAACCAATTACAATTTATTGTCTTTGTATCAAGACCCATTTTCTCTGTCATAAACCAGAAGTAAAAATAGTAACCCTGTCTAGGGAATCAAATATATTTCACAAAACAAATTCAAATAACACCAAAAAAATTTGATAGTATCCACTTATGAATATGATTTCCAAATCTGTAATGCATTTACTTTTCCCATTCATAAATCATTTTATAAGATCAAATCTTTGTCGACAACACCATTGAAGGCATTTAAAAACTAGTTTTCACTCATATCCTCATAACTTTCACAAATCTAAATGAAAATGAAAGATAGTTCACATATATTTAAAATTAATTTTATTAGAGGTCCTGGGTCTCCAAAATTTCTCTGTACCACATGCTACAATATGACTGTATTTAGGGAATCTCAAATCTGCAAATACCCATTTTCACCAAAATGATCATAACTTATTCATTTCTTCATAAATTTGAACCAAAAAAAAAGCATGAGAAGGAGGATTCATCATTATATCTATAAATTACTACATTACATGGTTTCTAGGTTGTATATGGCTATACAAGACCTGGAAACAACACTAAAACTAGAAGACCAATCAAAACAACAACAACAGAATGCACCAAAAATGTATCAAAGTATTTGCTCCTCTCCAAAATTGATTTGTTTCTACCATGCAATGGTATTTATATCCATTTGATAGTTATAAACCTTCCTAACTACCCCCAAGACCAAAAATATACCTTTTTACTTTATTTTTGTATTATTAGCAACTTTCTCAATGTTGCATTTTACAACTTTTTATGCAACTTTTACATTTTTGACAAAATGGCTTCATACCCTTTACAACTTGACCCAAATACAATATAAATGACTGAAATGGATTTAAATATCTCAAATAAGGAATCTTGAATTTCTCATTTTCTTGTACTTTAGGTTCTCTTGCACCATACTCCCAACCTTGAAAAGTTTCCAAGTCTCTTGGAAACATGGAACCAATAACTTGCAAAAAAAAAAAATCAGACCAAAAATCTTCAAATTTTTCCACTCAACTTATTTTCCTCTTCATACCTCTATCACCACCATATCTTCCATTTAGGACACATGAATACCCTCAAAATCACCTCAAATACTCCTATTAGTGGAGCATTAATAGCTGTAACTTCCATGGTGCCTTATCAGTCAGAGATCCACCTTTACCATTTACCTTGAAAACCAAGCCTAAAGTGGTTAATTAGGCTTGCATACTTAGTGCTGATTTAGACATGCTATAGTGGAGTTGGACTTTGGAACTTAGGAGTTTGTTAGCACTTGGAAAAGGGTACTTAAATCTGCATTTGGTTCCCCAGGTCCTGTGATAAGTTTAGAAGTTATTGGCTAAAAACTATTTTAGGAGACCTAATAGGCTACTAAGCCTAATTGAGCATTTTGAGTTGTGGGTTGTTGGGAGTGCATCCAGAGGATGTTTTTTCTTATTTATGTTGAGTCTAAGTTGTCTCATGCCTTTTTTGATGGTATAAATGCCAAGGATAGTAAAATCCCCATTTTGCCCATTTTGTGGAAGGTTGCCATATTTGCACTAAATTGGATGCAATTGGTTTTGGGTCTTACTTGTGGAAGGTGGTTCTAGAAACCTATTTTAGAGTTTTTTAGGAGGATTATCCATTAGAGAAGTAAACCAAATCCATTGTTCAATCCTTGTGAAGACCTTGGGGGTTGTATAGGAGTTGGGTTCAAACTTGCTTCCTTTGTGCTTGCTCTGCATCAAGAAGCTACATCATTGCCAAGATTAAATGTTAGCTATAGTAATAATTGACAAGGATGGAACTGAAGAGAACAACGGTAAGGAAACTATTCCTTTATACTCTATACTATCATAGGGTGAACTAAAAAAAAGAGGGAGAAAAGAATAAAGAGGACAAGTTGACTATTAAACCCAAGGAACACATTACCATATAGACACTGGTTACTTTGCCAGTCTTTGCATCTCCTCTTAGTAGTCAAGCTCTTCAGAGGCTGAGTGTAGAAGACACCACATTTAAAATATCAAGGCCAAGTTCTAGTACACCAAAGAGTGTTGATGCTACATCATTTGAGAATGTCAGCTTAGATGAGGTAATTAAATTACCCAAGTTTTATTTTAACACAATCATTATTGAAGAAATGAGTATTCTTTGAGATGCTCTACAAAAGAAGAAAAAGCAAGAAATCCTAAGGAGGGAGCATAAGCAAAAGAAAGTCTTACATGAAATCAAAGATATATTCATTAATTATTTTAGCCTCCCAGATATACATGAAGATAAGCTTATTATAGAAAAATTTGTCAATATTGTGGACAAGATTAAGGATGAAGACTTAGACACTAAGTAAAACTACTAGAATGGTTTGAAAGGAAGTTTCATACAAAAGTTATGGAAAAGATATCCAGTGCCATTGCACTTAGATAGGTTGATTCAACCAAGATGGAAACTATAAAGAAGATGTTAGAGAACATTTTCTCTCTATACACAAAGCTATGTATTGAGATATATTCACTAAGGAAACCCAACATGCTATTGACCAACTACAGGAAGATTTGCAATTCATAGGTACAACATTGCAATAATCTCCTGGTAATATTTAGTTACATTTTTAGAGGCTATTGATGACTCAAGGTAGGCTTTCCAAGCTACAAGAAAAGGATGCTAACATCATATCTACTTTGATTAGTATTCAATCCATGTCGACACCACACATTGAAGTATGGCAAAAGGAACTACCCTATGCTGAAACACTAATGAAGAAAAATACATATCTTTCTACACATGAAGGCTTAATTGACCTTGTTGCCTAGCTAGATATAAAATTTCAAACTCTAGATGCTACAATAGGTAATTGGGATGCAACTTTAAAGATTAATTTGGAGTTACACAAGCCATTTTTGGACAAACACACTATAAGTGTACCACCCACATGACATAGTGTCAAAAAAGGTGGATTATACAAATTTTGAAAATTTGAAGCATTTTTTTCAAGGCAAATATTTACTCAGAAGGATTTAGAGAATAGAAATAAAGCATTTACTTAGGGGGAGTATACACATAGGTAACTTTAGTAGTTTTTTGAAAATTATGAATTTTTGAAGATTTTGTATAGAAGCTGAGCAGAATGGAGACATTGTTTGACTTATACACAAAATGAGGATGTATATGCCATGAAAAAGCATTTTTTCCATTCATGTCAAAGGGGGATATTATTGATCTCATTTTAATTTTGATATTATAGTAAAAAAATACTTAGTCATTATTCAGTAAAAGAACAATGCAAGATGCATGTACAATGCATGCCAAGTGATCAGAGTAAGCCGAGCAATAAGTGTGAGCCAAGTGATAAAAGCATGTTGAGCATGAGTTTCCAGATAGTATATGCCAATTAATATGACTAGGATGTGTCAAGTCACTCCAATACTAAGCAACGTATACATGCTGAGTAATTTAGATGCCAAGCAACAATTAGTGTTGAGTTCTTAAGGAGTTGAGTTACAACATTCAAACAATATTTAAGGATGAGCATTAAAGCTTATTTATTTTGATTGAATATTGAATGAAATAGTTGTTTGTTATGGCACAAACTTATATGTAAACTATTTTTTGTTTGAAATAATCATTAATTTATGATTATAAGAGATAAGTATAGAGTCATATTACTAATAGGAGTAGTCTAGGGTAATGTAGATAGTTGATATTCACTCCTTGATATCCCCTACTTACAAAATTCAACCCTAATTAATTAGAGAAAACTTTTCCTTAGACTAGCATACCCATTTAGGCTTGCAGACTAGCTTGAAACTTCATTTTAGGCCTCCTTGATTACTTATATAATCTTGAAAGGGGGGAACAGTGGACTCCTTTCCATCCATATACCACAATCCATCCATTATATTTATATATGATCCCTTCAAACCAATGAAAGACTCCTATTAGGCCTCATATCCCTCAATTAGCCATCCTAGTGGACTAAATTTGGATTTTGTAAATCTTTCCTTAAAAAGGTCACAAAAAAAATCCACTTTGAGATAACCATTTCAAATTCATTTAATATTATTGAGGTCTCATATTCCCAAAGTCTATCATATGCCCTAACCCTAGTTTTGAGGGTTTGCTAGGGTTTATCAATAATTTGAACTAGTCAAGAACAAATCTTCTCTTCCCCACTCTCTAGTAACTTCCAATACTTCTCCATGTAGTCATAGTTTCTTCACACTATACTCTAACTTTCCATAACACCCATCATATTCAAATCATTTCATCCTTGCAAGAAATCTTCTTTCCTTGGCTCAATTTCTAGCCGAGTGGAACTCTGTCTCACCTAGGGCTTCCAAGGAAATGGCCTGGACATTCATCTCTTGCTCCATCCTTCCTAATAGACAATTCATAAAGTGTCTAATATATTTTCTCAAGGTTTTAGAGAGTTTCAACATAATTTTTCAAAGTTTTCCCAAATAATGGCTAGCAAATAGGCAGTTTCCTAAAGCATTTATTTTGAATACAAATCGATTGCTAAGAACTTCTAACCAAAACAAGAAACAAGGATATACAATGTAGAAACTAGATTCAAATGAAAAATAATGGATTCTATCTCATGTCAATCACAATCACTTCCTTTCATTTAAATTTCCATTGATTTCCTTGTTTGTTGTATGCATCTGTACAACTCAAAAAACTCCAACCGTACAATAGTGGCTTGGAGGGCTTTAAAAAATCATTTATCAACTTAATGAACCAAATCCAAATTTTTTGTAACTTCCTTGTGCCTTCTAATCACCTTTGCAACTTTTGACAAGAAAAATTGCAAAAAGTGCAAAATTGTTAATGTACAATTTTTTTGCAAAATTGACAATTTTTGCATTTTTCCACTTTTCGGCTTGTGAGGACTATACATTACGACTCCAAATCATTCATGGAAGTTATTTAGACCATTTATTGGCCATTTCCATGCCTAATTAATCATATATGCTTACCTATCCCTCTAAGACAACTTTTACACTTTTTCCCCTAATCTACAATAATGCAACATTACATCAAGTTTTCTATCATGCATTACATTGGTACTTCACATGCATGAGGACCCCTATACCGAGGACTTCTTTATTCCTCCTAGATCTTATCAAGACTCCTATTTCTTCCTAATGACCTATCCTAGGTGCTCCTACACCATACTTCCCCAATGAGCTAAAAGTCCTTCTAGGACTTTAAGAGGGAATCAAAGAAAGGTCAATGTCCTTCTTCTTGAAGTCTACTTCTATAACCCAAGGGTCTTCACTATTTGGTTTCTCCTACTATTTTACAAGATGCTTCATGTAAGTCTTTTTCCTAGTTACCTTATGCACCTTAGAACTCAAAATATTCTCAACTTGCAAATTTCTTGTAGATGGTTTTGGCAAGTTCGCTACAATGTCTTGAAGGTCTCTATCCTCTACTAGAATGAAAGATGGAATGGGACCCTTGTAGACTACCAAATCTACAACAGTAAAAGTAGTGGATAAGCTCATATATATTGGTAGATCAACTTGATATGCATTGGTTCTATACTTAGCTAGGATCTTGCATGAGCCCACCTTCCTCATCCATAACTTGTTAGATTCTCCCTTGGATAGCCTATGCTTGTTAATGTGAACCATGACATATTCCCCAACTACAAATTGAAAATCTTTCTTCCTTATATGTTCCCTTTTCTTCCTTTTTTTTGTATTCTACTCCAAGGTGTGTTTTACCATATCATGAAACTCTTTCATGGAAAGGGAAAAGTCTTTAGCCACTCCCATAACCTTTGCACCTACTTTCATGTCCCTTAGTTCAAGTATGCCTCTAGGATGCACTCCATACACCACTTAAAAAGAGCTCTTCCTAGTTGATCTATTTATAGTATCATTGTAGGCATACTCTTCTTGTGCAATAATGTGGTCCTGACTATGACCATACTCCTTAGTTAAACATATTAAAAGGTTTTCCAGGCTCTTGTTAACCACTTATGTCATCCCATCTATTTAATGATAGTAGGCAGATCCAAATGAGAGGTTACTACCCAACTTATGCTATAGAGTTTTCCAAAAATGACACATAAACTTAGTGTCCCTATTAGACACAATGCTAAGAGGTAGTTCATGTATCTTGAATAATTCCATAAAGAACAAATTAGCAATGACACATGTATCATGAGTGGCTTTACATGGAACAAAGTGAGCCATCTTGTTGAACTTGCCCACAATGACAAAAACCCTGTCAAAACCCTACTTGGTTTTAGGTAGCCCCACCACAAATTCCATGCTCAAACATTCCCAAGGTCTTTGAGGAATAGGATATAGTTGGTATAGTCTTGCATTAGTGTAAACTCCCTTGTCTTTCTAAAAAACCAAGCAACATTCCACATACCTCTCTATGTCCCTGCTTAAGGCAGGCTAGTAGTAGAACCTTTGGACCAATTCTACTATTTTATGCACTCAAAAATACCCACTCAAAGAACTATTATTCTTCTCTTGAATCAGGTTTTCTTTGATGAATCCCCTTGGGACACATAGCTAATTTCCTTTGAACATGAGGCCTTCCTGCAGGGCGAAATTAGAAAGCTCGTGATAGAAATGGCTAGCATAATCAATGCACACTTGATAATGCTTTGAAAATTTTGGATCATCAGGGTATATCTCCTTTAATTTTTCAATCCCCATACTCCTAATTTTCACTTCTTCTACAATTACCAACCTACAGCTAAGTGCATCTAAAACTTTGTTTGCAATGCCTTTTTTATGCTTGATGGTGAAGGTATAGGCCTAAATATACTCCACCCACTTCATGTGCTTGTGACGTATCTTAGGAATTTAGTAAGCTCAAGGCCTAATTGTCTAAATAAACAACAAATTCTTTAGGAAATAAGTAATGCCTCCATTTCCTCAAGGCTTAGACTAAGGCTTAGATCTCAAGGTCATATGAAGAATACTTTCTCTTGGCTATATTCAACTTTTCACTATGGAATGCAATTGGTTTACCCTCTTGGCTAAGGACCACTCCAATGGAAAGGTGACTGGCATCACATTCAATAGTAAACAACTTCTCAAAGCTAGGTAAGACCAATATGGGTTGAGTGGCAATATGTTGTTTTAACAATTCAAAGTTCCTAGTGGCTTATTCAATCCACTTGAACTTGGCTCTAATCCTACCTTTAATGGTCTCCAAAAAAGGTGCACAATTATGACTAAACTACTTAATGAACATTTTATAAAATTATGCTAAGCCATGGAAGCTCTATACCTCTAAGGTAGTCTTGGGTGTTGGCCAACTAAGTATGGCCTCCACCTTGTTAGGATCCATCTTGAGCTTCTCTTGTGAGATGACAAAACCCAAGTAGAAAAACTCTTCCTCTATGATGTTGTATTTTTAAATATTTATAGTGAGCTTAGCATCAAACAACCTTTTCAAAACTAGACCCAAATTCCTTACATATTCTTTTTTGTGCTAATAAAAATTGAGATATCATCAAGGTAAATGACAAAAAACTTACCCAAGTAATCAACAAAGACTTCATTCATGAGGCTCATGAATGCGGAGGAGGCAGTTGACAAACTAAAGGGAATCACTAGCCACTCATCTCCCTCCTTAATCCTCATCTAATGCTATCCAATCTTTAAGTTAATTTTGGTGAAGTACTTTGCATTGCCCAAAAAATCAAAAAAAATTCAATTCTTGGGATTAGGAATCTATATCTAATTGTTATCTTATTAATTTCCCTTTGACCTATGCACATTCTCCAAGTAACTCCCTTCTTTGGCACCAAAATAGTTAGCACTATACATGGGCTCACACTTTTCCTTATCAATCCATGGCCCAAAAATTATTGCACTCATTTGGCTATCTCCTCATGTTGACTAGGTCTCATCTTATAGGATGACTTATTAGGAAAAGCTACTCTAGAGATGAAATCTATATGATGGCTGATGGAGGTGCAATATAGGATTCCCATCACTTATAACGTCTTCAAAAGGATCTAATAAATTTTTTACTTCCTTAGGAAACTATGATTTGATTGTGCAACTTGTACTATGAGGTTTTACAATGATGACATACCCTATACCCTCTACTTCCTCATGAGATTTAGGAATTATTTTTCTTCTACCATGATTCCATTAAGCTCCACCAATTGTGTGCCTTTTTCCTCTAACAAAGACTAAATGGTGTAAGACTTCTCTCCTTTTCTAAACTTGTACACATTCTTCCTACCATCATATTGGGCCTCTTGGTCATATTTCCATGGCCTCCCTAAAAGAAGATGGCATGCATCCATTGGTAGTATATCACATAGAACCCTATCCTTATAACTACCAATGTTGAAGTCAACCCATGCTTGTTCCTTTACCTCTACATGTTGACCCTTATTTAGCCATGTGACTCTATACGGACTATTATGAGGAAGCTTTTTAAGTTTTAATTTTCCTATTGCTTCTTTTAACATTACGTTATCAGTAGACCCTAAATCAATAATAAATTTACATATCTTGTTTTGCACCTTGCCTTTGACCCTAAATAGGGCTCTTCTTTGGCTTGGCTCCTTCTTCATGGGATCCCAATGAGTTTTCTTCTAAATACCAAATTCTCACCTTATTGTGAATCAAGTGGGGGATCAGTTGCCTTCTTGTTACCACCATCTTCTTGAGCATAAGCCATATTTCTTTCTCCTAAGGTAGAAGCATTCTTTGGACACCTATAAGAGGGATTCTCTAGTTGGTTATAGTTGTAATACTTCATGGTGGAAAAGTATGAAGGTCTTCTACCTTGACTATTATTTCTACCCCTAAAGCTATTATTACCTCTACCTCTTTGGTTAAATCCACCTCTTGGACTGCTTGAACCACTAGGTTCACTTGGTTTACTATCCCCATGGGGTCTAATTTCTTGGCCTCTTCCCCCACCAAAGTTACCTCTCTAACTACCTAGCTCTCTTCCTTTTCATTTGCTTCTATTGTTGAAGTCTTACTTCTTCTTCAACTTCTCTTCTACCTTAAGTGCTAGTTGATAACACTTTTGCAATATGTTAGGAGTCCACAACTGAATCTCCTCTTGAATATTCCATCTCAATCCATTAACATACCTTACTATTTTAATTCTTTTAGCCTCTTGCACTTTGGACCTTAGGCATAGTTTTTGGAACTCCTCGGTATAACTTGTCACATCATTGTCTCTTTGTTTGATATTTTTCTTGGCATGTAATTGCACTTCAAAATATTTAGGAAGGTAGATTTGTTGAATTTTTCTTACCATACTCTTCCAATTTTCATGGGTTTTTTTTTTCCCTCTTTCACTCTTTCATCTTGAGTAAACTTCCACCATATGAGAGCTACTCCTCTCATCGTTGCCTTTGCTACTTTCACCTTTTGGGCTTTAGTCAAATTTTCACTCTTAAATTATTTTTCCATGCCTTCCAACCATTCTAAGACATGGTTTGTATCCAAATTTTCACTAAAAAGTGGCACTCCTTCCAAGGTTTTCTGATTCAATGCCTTGATTTCTCTAACAAAGGGTTCTTCTACTATTTTAGGATAGGTGTGGGTGCCTCTTCTTCATTAGACATTAGCTACTTCTACCTACTATGTTCCTCCAATTGGTTGACCTTATTGGTCACTACTTAAATCTAGAGAGCCTCTTTCTCAAGTGTTGTCTCCAAGGCTATTATCTTATCCTTAAACTCTAGGTTTTCCTTATCCTACTCTTAAACCTTCTTAGCCAACTCTTTATTTGTCATCATGGTGGATCCTATGGAGGATTTTCCTTCACAGTCAGACATGCATTTATATCCCTCAAAATCAAATTCACTTTAATTCCAATTTGATAGGAGTAGTATAAGGTAATGTAGATATTTTATATGCATGTCTTAACATCCCCTACTTACACAAGTAAACCCTAATTAAATAGAGACAACTTTTCCTTAGACTAACCTACCCATTCAAGCTTGCACACTAGCTTGAAACATCATTTTAGGCCTCCTTGATGACTTATTTGATCTTTCAAGGGTTGGAGGATCTTCCTAGGGTAAATTGGACTCCTTTCCATCCATCTACCACAAACCATCCATTAGATTTCTATACGATCCCTTCAAACCAATGAAAAACTCCTATTAGGCTTGATAGCCCTCAATTAGCTCTCCTAATGGACTAAATTTGGATTTTTGTGAATCTTTCCTTAACAAGGTCATAGAATAACTTTATTTTTAGATACCCTTTTCAAAGTCCTTAAATATTTTTGAGGTCTCAAATTCCCAAAGTCTATCATATGCCCTAACCCAATTTTTGAGGGTTGATTAAGGTTTATTAGCAATTTGGACCAATCAAGAACAAATCTACTCTTCTTCACTCTCTAGCAACTTCCAAAGCTTCTCTCTATAGTCATGGTGTCTTAAAAGTATACTCTAACCTTCCATCACACCCATCCTATTCAAATCACTTCACCCTTGCAAGAAATCTTCTTTCCTTGGCACAATTTCTAGCTAGTACAACTTTGTTTTGCCTAGGGCTTTCAAGGAAATGGATTATCCCTTCACCTCTTGCTCCATCCTTCTTTCTAAAAAATTTACATGGTTTCTACTATAATTTCTTAAGTTTTTAGAGAGTTTCAACCATGGGGAATGCTAGTAGACACCATTTTGCCAAGTCTACCTGAGTACTGGCCAACAAACAAGCAGGTTCCTAAAACATTTATTTTGAACAAAAAATGATTGCTAATATATTCTAACCAAAACAAGAAACAATTATATACAATTAAAAAACTAGATTCTAATTCAAAAGGATAGATTCTATCTCATGTCAATCACAATCACTTCCTTTTATTCAAACTAACATTGATTTCCTTGTCTGTTGTATGCATCCATACAACTCAAAAACTTCCAAACATACAATAGTGGCTTAGAGGGCTTTAAAAACTTATTTCCAAAATAACTAAACTAACTCCAACTTTTTGGTAACTTCCTTGTGCCTTCTAAGCATGTTTGCAACTTTTGACACGAAAAATTGCAAAAAGTACAAAATTGTCAATGTGCATTTTTTAACAAAATTGACAATATTTACATTTTTACACTTTGGAAATGTTAGGAATATACATTATGAATCCAAATAATTAATGGAAGTTATTTAGACCATGTATTGGAAATTTCCATTCCTATCTACCCTTATATGCTTATCAAGCCCTCTAAGAAAACTTTTGTACTTTTCCCCCTAATTGACAATAATGCAACATTACATCAAGTTTCCTATCATGCATTACATTGGTGCTTAAAATGCATGAGGATACTTATACCAAGGAACTCTTTATTCCTACTAGATCTCATCGAGGCTCTTATTTATTCCTAATCCTGGGTGATCCAACACCAATTAGGAATCCCTATGCTATGCATGCAACCAATCACATTTAGGGAAGCTTAAGGTAGCAATATGGATCAAACATAGTTGTTGATTTTGAATTATCCCATCTCCATCATTGTCTATTTAATGAGGTTAAACACTAAATATTTTATGGATGTGTGAGGATATGAATTCCAAGAGTTTAGAGAGCATTCAAGGTGGCTATGATGGATATCACAAAGCTATTGATGTAGAGGACTTGTGTATCCTGGGGTCTCTTTATTCCAAATGATCCTTTGTTTTCCCTAACTATCCAATGGTTTAGGATATTATTTTATTTAGGATCTCCAAGATCATTGGGATCAACTTATCCTCCAAGGTATAGTTGATCTTTGTAAGATTCCAAGCTTACAAGGGTGAACTAGTCCAACAAGCTCCCAAATACCTAGTCTTCTTCTTCAGTCTTTCCTACTAGAATTCCCAATCATTTTCCTAGGATCTCTCCAAACATTACCTTAGATACTTAGTATTATTCTTAACCATATAGAGTCACTTTGAACCTTTACCCACACTCCTAGACCCTTCACTGGTCCAATTAGTCTCAAGTTCACTAGAA
This sequence comes from Cupressus sempervirens, assembly GCA_028749045.1. NCBI lineage: Eukaryota > Viridiplantae > Streptophyta > Pinopsida > Cupressales > Cupressaceae > Cupressus > Cupressus sempervirens. The sequence continues at coordinate 485,925,151 of CM053786.1, forward strand.
GACCTAATTGCCCAAATGCCTATTACGTCGAATTTAATTATGTAGTGTTAAAACTCCCAAATTCTCCAAATGAACCCATAAAAAACCTTTTGAATATTTAAGGTACTTGTGAGTACCTCCAAAATACAAAACCTTAGCTTTTGGTTGCACCCATAACCCTAGTTTATGTCAGGCCCTAGTTTTAAGCTTATTAATTAGGCCTTTGGACTAGTGACCGTAAACTATTTCCAAAATGGTCAACAATCCTTATTTTAACTCCTTCCACCTCAAAATACTATCAAGTTATTTTATATGGATTCCATGGGCCTCATTATATCTTTTTCACAAGGCTATGGGCACACATGCTAAAGTATTGTTTACCATGTCCTGGCTCACCTATTTTCAACAATAAGCCATAAGGCTTGCCATTGAAACCAATGAACTGATTGAAAAAAAAAAAAAAAAAAGGAATAAAAATTATATGTACAAACTCTAACCCTACTTCCCACATGGTTTCAACCATTTCCCCTAGTGGGTTCTTAGGTTAGAGCCATTTTTTGCCAAACAATACAATGAGTGTCCTTTAAAAACTAGAGACCTACAAAAACTCCTAACTTTGTACACTAGTAACTTGAAAGAAAAATACTTATTTACACTAAAAAATATTTAAATTATCTACATTCCCATAGATCCTAATCTACTCCACCAATCTATACAAGTCATACAAAAATAAACAAAAAGTACAGTTCTACCACAATACAACCACAAACATTCGTATAGAAGTACAAAAACAATAGTTTTAATCCAAAGTTTCATTAACCTTCTTCAAGAATTTAATCCATTATTATATCCCAAGCATGGGTTGTTATAACTAATCTAACCAACAGTTTCTCCATTCTTGCAAAATTTGTCAAAGTTTCTTGAGTAACTTTTCAAAATTGCCTAGCAACTTTCTGCATAATGAGCATTTTGGCTCATTTTGACAACTCGATGGTTGAGTGTTAGCACCTTGACCCTAGATAAGGTAAATAGGGTCCTAAATCACCCCTCAAACCCATCCTACATCAAAATATAATGTTTCACTATTCTAATCCAAAATTGCAACTTTTTGCAACTTTTCACCTAGTGAGCACTATAGGCTCTTACAAACCCATGGTTGATCAACCTTACATCCAACCTATTGAAAATTATTCAACACACCCATAAAAAAACTAAACCAACCCCAAAAACACTTGAAAAAATTAAAAGGGGAGGTGTCTTGTACCATACTCCCCTGGGGCAAAAACTCAAGTCCTTGAGTTAGGAGGTCTTCAATGGTGACTGCATATATTAGAATGTTTGCCTCTATCATCCAAGTATCCTCAAAATCAAGTAGTCCCTACCACTTGATGAGGTACTCTTTGTTTTTACCCTTCCTAGTCTTCCTGAGAACCCTAGAATCTAGGATATTGTCCAACTTCATAGGTGTTGGAGTAGGTAAGTCTTTCACCCAATCGTCATCCTCCAAAACACCAAGAGGGGATTGAACTAAGTCTAAGGGTGGCCCCTTGTAGGGATATAAATAACAAACATTGAATATTGGTGAGATTCCTAAATTAGAAGGTAACTCCACCTCATAGGCAGATATTTGTGCAAAATCTTCAATGGGCCTATCTTCTTCATGAGTATCTTAGCAGGCTAACCCTTGGGTAGTCTTTCCTTCTTGAGGTAATCAAGGACTAGATCCCATACCTTGAACTAAAAATCTCTCCATGTTTGATCATCTTTGGCCTTGTACTTCTCCACTTATTTTTGCAAAGTTTTGGTGACCTGATCATGAAGCTCCTTCACTTGTTCTGCAAATGACTCCCCTTGTGCACTACTTCTGTCTAATAAGATAAGATACCTTATCTCTAAGATCCATCTAGGATGAGCCCCATACACTATTTCAAAAGGGATTTTTCCAATGCTCTTATTGATGGAGTCATTATAGATAAATTAAGCTTTCCCTATGATATGATCCCATGACTAGCCATGCTTCTTAGTTAAACATCTTAGTAAATTCCCAAGAGACCTATTCACCACCTCTATTTGACCATCTGATTATGGATGGTAGGCTAAAGAGAAAGACAAATTTGTGGCAAGTTTCTTCTATAAGGTCCTTCAAAAGTGACCTACAAACCTACTATTGCTATCACTGACAATATTCAAAGTCAATCCATGAATCCTCACAATGTTCCTAAAGAATAGGCATGCAATTTGAGAAGCATCATTAGTTTGCTTGCATAGAATAAAGTGTTCCATCTTTCTAAAATGGTCCACTACCACAAAGAAATTGCCATTATCCCTTGTTGTCTTTGGCAACCCCAACACAAAATTCATACTAATGCAATCCCAAGGCCTTTGGGGTATGGTAAGTAGTTGATACAACCCACTGTCATTGCTTTGTCCTTTTTCTCTTTGATAGATTTGAGATTGTTCCAAAAAATTCCTTATATTAGACTATGTTTTAGGCTAATAGTAATACCTATTGACTTATTCTAGAGTTTTATCCACTGTAAAGTGTCCTGCTAAACTCCCTTGTTATTTCTCCTTCACAATTTTCTCCCTCATTGAGCTTTGGGGTAATGCACATAAGGTGTCCCTTAAATAGTAAACCTTCTAGTAGTACAAACTCACTAAAGTATACCTTGAATCCCTATTGCAATTGCACACATGCCTCATAAGATTCTCTAAAGTCCCTGTCCTCTTTGTAGAGGTCCTTCAAATCATCCATCCTTATGCTTTGCACTTGGATTCTTGTATTTTTAAGTGCCTTTGACTCAATTTATCCTACCCATTTAGGAAACTTAAAGAATGATTATTAGTATAGGCCACAAATTCCCTAGGTAAGAGATTGTGTCTCAATTGTTTGAGAGCTTGCACCATACCATATAACTCTAAGTTATAGGTGGAGTACTTTTGTTTAGCCTCATTCAACTTTACTGAGAAGAAAACTATAGAGTATCCTTCTTGGAGTAATACAACTCCAATGGACAACTTGTTGGCATCACACTCCACCACAAAAAATTGGTTGAAATTATGGAACCTAGGGGTAGGTAGCTCTGCAATCCTTTTCTTTGACATTTCAAATCCTTGGTATATTGTTACTATCCATCTAAACTGGCATTTGATCCCACCCTTTATGGTGTTGAGGATAGGGTCACATACATGATTGGAGTTCCTTAAAAAATTCCTATAGTAGGAGGCCAAACCATGGAAACTCCTAATATCCCCTATGGACCTAGGTGTAGGCCATTTCAAGATTGACTTAAATTTATTTAGGGTCCATCTTTATGCATCCACTAGCAACCACAAAACTAAGATAAACTAATTCAATTTCATAAACTCGCAATTTTCTTGATTGATCATTAGTTTCTCTTGATGTAGCCTCTTCAACACCATCTTGAAATTCTTAATGTGCTCCTCCTTGGAATTGCTAAATATTAAAATATCATAAAGGTAAACAATTACAAACTTACCAATGAAATTTTCTAGCACTTCATTCATGAGCCTGATGAATGTGCTAGGTGCATTTATTAAGCCAAAGGGCATAACAAGCCACTCATACAACCATTCATTTTTCTTGAAGGTTGTGTTCCACTCATCACTAGGCCTTACTCTTATTCAATGATGTCCTAACTTCAAATCCACCTTGGAAAAGTAACAAGAACCTCCTAAATTGTCTATTAAATCTTCTATTCAAAGTATTAGGAACCAATACATGATTGTGGTTTTATTTATAGCCCTAGAGTCTGTACACATCATCCATTTTCCAACCTTTTTAGGTGTAAGTACTGTAGGTACAACACATGGGATTAAACTCTTCCTTATCAAGCCTTTATCCAACAAATCTTGAATCTGCCTTACTATTTTTGCATTTTGACTTGGTGCCATCTTATAGGCTACTTTGTTTGGAAAATTTTCTCTGGGTATAAGGTCAATCTAATAACCCACATCCCTCATTGGTGGTAATGCATTGGGAAGCCCATTATCCACTATGTCACGGTATGTTTCCAACAATGCTTGTACCTTTGGGGACATATTGACTTTCTCCTTGGTCTACTCCTTTGGTTTCACTATCACTATACAAAAAATTCCCTTCTCCTTCTTCATATCCTTAAGAAACTCTTTCCCACTCAATAACATTAAACTACTTCCTACATGCTTCTCCTCACTAAGTTCTTGCAATGGATTCATTTGGAATTTTGTGCCTTGTTTAGTGATCACATAGGTATTCTTCTAACCATCATGGATAGCTTTGACATCATACTACCATAGACATCCTAAGAGTAGGTTGCATGCATCCTTGGGCATGATGTCACATAGGACCTTGTCCTTATACTCACCAATCTCAAATGCAACCATACTTTTCTCATCCACCATTATTTTTTGTCCCTTGTTCATCCATGAAACCTTATTATAGGGAGTGGCATGAGGTATCCTCCTTAACTTTAGTTTATCCACCATCTTGGTAGACACTATATTTTTAGTGGATCTAGAGTCCACTATTACCTTACAAATCTTCCCATAAGACGTACAAGTTTTCTTGAATAGATTCTTCCTTTGTGGAGGCTCTAACACACTTGGCACCTTCAACAAAGTTCTCTTTAGCATTAGGTTCTCTCCATCCACTACTAGCCCTACCTTGGAAATGGGAGAATTAACACTTTATGTGTCATCCTCTTGAACCAATTGATTTCACCTTTCCCACATTTAAGAGGAACTAGCCTTCTCAGGACATCTACCCATTGTATGTCCTACTTGGTTGCAGTTATAACACATACTAGTAAAGTCTAATTTAGACCTTCCTTGTGACTAAAATATGCCTCTTGAAGGCCCTCTTCCTCTGTATCCTCCCATTTGGAAGGATCCCCTAAACTAGTTGTCACCACTGCTATCAGTAGACTAACCCTTATCAAGTTCATTAGGACCTTGCCCATTTCAAAAGTTTCCTCTACCTATAAACCATATATTGTTATTATCTCTTCTTTTTTGATAAGACTCATTCCTCCTTCTAGCTTTATCCTCTTCCCTTAATGCCAATTGGAAACACTTATTAATGCTATTAGGGGTCATCATAGTGATCTCATCTTAAATCCCTTACCTTAAGCCATTAAGGTACCTTGCTACCTTTTCCACCTCTTCTTCTTTTCTTCTAGCTCTAAGACTCAACCTATTGAACTCCTTAGTGTAAGCACTTACTATCATATCCCTTTGCCTTAGATTTTGCAACTTTTGATACATTTGGATCTCATAATTAGTGGGTAAGAACTAAGCCTTGATTCTAATCTTCATCCTCTCCCATGCTACTATCTTCTTCTTCCCTACTACTACCCTATCATCTTACATCATGTTTCACCACACCAATGCTGATCCCTTGAGCCTAGCCTTAGCATAACTGACCCTTTTTCCTCTTGCACTTCCTTCTAGTCAAATTGGTTATCAATGGCTTCCATCTTCATCCCCATTAAGGGTACTACTGTAGTAAATGTGTTCCATGTTATCTATGTTGAGAGACTTAAAGGCTTCCAAGAAAATCTTCTTATCCTACTCCACCTCCTCCTTACTTTCTATTGTCTCCCCTATGAGGCCTTCATCTTCCTCATCACTTTCATCTCCCTATTCTATAATCTTTTTCTTGCTCTTTGTCTCTATTTGGTTGGCCTTAGCCAATAGGTCCTTGACCAAGTCCTCTATAGCACCCTTTTCTCATTGCCTTAGCTGGCATACTATTAGCTTCTTGGCTCCCTTGACTTCCTTCTTCATTAGACATCTACCAACCAAAAAGTTGGCTTTGATACCAATCTAATGTAGAGGACTTGGGTATCATTGGGTCTCTTCAATCTAAATGCTCCTTTGTCTTCCCTAACCATCCAATGGTTTAGTATCTTCTTTTAGTTAAGATCTCCAAGATCTTGGGATCAAATTCTCCTCCAAGGTACAGTTTATCTTTGTAATATTCCAAGCTTACAAGGGTAAACTAGTCCAACTAGTGCCCAAATACTTAGTCTTCTTCTTTAGTCTTTCCTCCTAGAATTCCCAATCTTCTACCTAGGATCTCTCCACACATTCCTGTAGATACTTTCTAGTCTTCTTAAGCATATAGAGTCACTTTGAATTTTTACCCACACTTCTAGACCCTTCATTAATCAAATTGGTCTCAAGTTCACTAGGAGACCTAATTGCCCAAATGCCTATTAGGCCTAATTTCACTGTTTAGTGTTAAAACTCCTAAATTCTCAAATAACCCCATAAAAAACCTTAAGAATCTTTAAGGTACTTGTGAGTAGCTCAAAAATCCAAAACCTTAGCTTCTAGTTGCACCCATAACCCTAGTTTTAAGCCTATTAATTAGGCCTTTGGACCAATGTGCATAAACTATTTTCAAAATGGTCACTAGGCCTTTTTTCAACTTCTTCCACCTCTAAATCTTATCAAGGGATTGTCTAGGGATTCCATGGACCTTGTCATATCTTTTTCACAAGGCTATGGGCATGTGTGACAAAGTATTCTTTACCTTGTCTTGGCTCACCTGTGTTCAACATTAAGCCATAGGGATTACCATTGGAACCAAGGAACTGATTGCAAAAAACAAAAAGGGACAAAAATTCCATGTAAAGACTCTAACCCTGCTTCCACCATGGTTTCATCCATTTCCACTAGTTTTTTCTTAGGTTAGAGCCATTTCTTACCAAACAAAATTGTGATTGTCCTTTAAAAATTAGAGACCTACAAAAACTCCTAACTTTGTAAACTAGTAACTTGAAAGAAAACTACTTACTAACAATGAAAACTACTGAAATTCTCTATATTCCCATGCATCCTGATCTACTCCACTAATCCATAAAAAAGTATACAAAATAATAGTCTCAATCCAAAATTTTATTAACCTTCTCCAAGCATGGGTGGTTATAATTGATTAAACAAAAAATTGCTCCATTCTTGCAAAAGGTTAATATCAAAGTTACTTGAGCAACTTTTCAAAATTGGCTAGAAACTTTTTACATAATGAGCGTTTTGGCTCATTTTGACAACTTGATGGTTGAGTGTGAGCACCTTGACCCTAGATAAGGTACATAGGGTTCTAAATCACCCCTCAAACCCATCCTACATCAAAAGAAAAATGTTTCACTATTCTAAGCCAAAATGACAACTTTTAGCAACTTTTCACCTAGTGAACACTATAGGCTCTTACAAAGCTATGGTTCATCAACCTTACATTCAACCCATTGTAAATTATTCAACACACCCATAAACAACTAAACCATCCCTAAAAACACTTAAAAGAATCAAAAGGGCAGGTACCCTACACCAACTACGCAAAGTAGAATTAGTCTAAGAGGAACAAAGACAAGTACATGGTTAAAAAACCATAAAAGATAATATGTTATTTATGAAATAGTCATTCAAAAAGAAATTTTGGAACTTAAAACCTTATGAAATTTTTTATACCTTTGTTTTAAGAAACTTTAGAATTTGAAACCCAAGAAATAGATCTCAACAACTAAAAAACCAGCGCTTGATAGGGGAGTTGTCTATTCTTACAAATGAATACCAATTTACATAAGAAATAGGTAAACACGAAATTAGAAAATAATACACTTTTTATTATATATTTTTTCACAAAGAAAAGTTGGATTTGTAGAATTCTCACCATATATAGATTTAGCTTCGAAAGAGAATAAAATCTTCCAAAGAGAGTAAACATAAAGTTTCACAAAATAAAATTTATAACACTGTACAAATTAAAACAAAAATATATATAAACTAAATTTTTATATTGTTAGTAAACCATATTTGTCAAAAATATATAGCAGCAAATAACATTCTTATCCATTGTTAGGTACAACGAAGAAAAATCCCCAGAAGAAAATGAGACCATGTATCAACACCACATAGAATCCTCAAGCTAGTTATCACATAGCATAAATAAAAATTCAATTTCTTTTTTGATTTTTTTTACAATTTTCAAGTAAATATAGTTTTCTAATATAATGATCTTATGAAGCTAAGTTGGAATTGATTTATTTTGGGAAAAAAACTTTTAAAATGGTAAAAAATGGGGACAATGCAATTTCAAAACACATTTTAATGATGTCAACATGATTCATGGTAAGAAATAAAAATTCAATGTGGATGGAAGTGCTAATTGTTAGCCACATAGCTACATCATCTGCATCTAAAAAAAAATCAATGTTAATTGCATTCTTGCTACTAAAGATTTGGATTCATAGAGAAGTTCATGTAAACCCTCATCAATTAGAAGAAGGAACTAAATAAACCATCTAATATTGTACCAATATAAAGATTTTAGCTGCCAAAAAAATCTACTAAAATGATCCTCCACATATGTATACAAGTCCATATGCATTTCATCTCCCCACATAAAGAGGTTATTTTTTGATAACTTCAACAATACAATCTTGAACATTCAAACTTTGTGTGTTTTTAAACAAAAATATAGAAAAATAAAAAGATAGAACAAAGTCTATAGGTTGTTCCATTGACTAATTGGAGTTATGATATGTAGTTTTGTGTGTACAAAAAGTGTCTTATTTCTATAAACCATTATTCTTAGGAATACCCATGAAAGAGGGCATCTCAAGAGGCAGCTTATAGCTTCCTATCTATGACATGAAAGAGCTATGAGATGGTGGCTCTCAAGTGAACCTAGCTATGAAAACCATTGTAAGGTGCACCATAGAATGGAAGATTCAAAGAGTAGAGAAAAGAGTGCCAATAACAAAAAATCTAGAATAAAATGCAAGATAACAAAGAGAACTAAGCTAAAGCATAAGCTAAAAAATATGCCATAATATAAGTAGAATGTGAGCCAAGATAAAATGAAAAAATGCAAGAATGCTCCAAGTCTCCAATATCACCCAGAAAACCTACAACATAACAATGGCATGAGAGACAAAGATGAATGAGGAGAGAGCCCTCACTTTTAAAGAAAAATGGATGGTATAGATTAAGAGGCAAAAGATTCATAATCAAGGGAGGAGAATGCATCTTGAGTGATCCATGTGCACAAGCATTTCCACCAATCATGATGAAGAGTTAACTTTTGTCCCCAATGTGGGACAAAATTGTCTTTTCTTTTATTTTTAAATAAGAAAAATGTTTTTGTGTGTGCAAAATAGGATAAGAGATGAGTAGGGAATGTTATTTAATTAAAAGGAGGACATGGTCTTTTAATTAAATATGAACTTAGGATAAAGTTCTCAAACAAAAGGATAAAATTGAATAAATAGATTTTGGGAGATTTGATCAAGGATAAACATTAGATAAATTATGCAAAAATGCTAGAAAAGGGGCCCATAGTCTAGATGACCATTTTTAGATGATTACATTTTCTCCTTTTTGACTAATGTGTGATTGGTCTAGGAACACATTACATTAAAGAGTGAAGAAACCAATATAATAAAGAGATTTGACTTTGAAGAATGAAGCACATAGAGATAGCAAAGCATGAATGTACAGTCTATTATCAACAATATCGAACATTTGGAGAGACAAGAAATAATATTAGTACTGGAGATGAGCACTGATATGTTGAGAAAATAAAGTAGATAGATCAAGAGAAAATAGATAGTAGTAGAAGAAAGCAATTTGCAACAATGATAGAATATTTCTACCCTCTCAAAATTGAAATCAAAATGAGATAGAGGAGATGCAAAAATAAGATAGATTTGATCAAATTAGAACAAAGAAAAGTTCATCATGATAGATATGAGAGCAACACTAAAGAGTGATCACCAAGAAATGAAGATATGATCCATTATGACTAAGTTTGACCAAGAAAGATAAAGCTTACAAATTAGGTCAAAGAAAGAAGAAAAATGAAATGAGATCAAATAGAAATGAAAGTGAAGAGTGGAAGAGAGTAGAAATGATGAAGAAATGATGATTTCCCCAGCAATATTCTAAGATTAAGCCTCAATAGCTTAGCTAACAACATAGAAGAAGGAAGAAATTTTGACTAGCAAGATGAACCTGAATTTGGATTCAATTCTAAAAATGGATCTAACATGTCAGTATTAGAAATGATAGGTTAAAAGAATAGATGAGATGATAAGATAGAAAAGAAGAGAGAAATAATAAAGAAGAGATAAGATAAGATTGAGAAGAGGAAAAAGAAGGATGAACACAGTTACCTAACAAGTCCATGAAAGATAAAGAAGAGAGCTCTCTCAACATGTAAAATACAAAGCTAAGATAGAATGAACCCTAGAATGCAAGCTAGTATGAAAAGGTTAAGTAGGTATTAGTTTTTATCATCAAGCCTTATTAGTGACATTGAAAGATCATGCAATCATTAGTAGCATAAACTATGAGGATATGAAAATGATCTATATCAAATAAAAATGTGAGAACCCAATCTAATCATCAAAGACATGTGAGTCAAGATGGATAATTCAATTAGATTCCCTAAGTTTAATATACAAATATTACACCTCTATCAAAGTATAAGCATCGAGATAACCCTTGAGTGTTGTCTTGTGAAAATAGACAAGGATGATATGTTGTAGGCCCAAAGTATCAAGTAGGACAAGAATTAACACTCTAAAAACCTTAGACTAACAAAGTATACACACAAGTAGAAAGTAAGTAAAACATGCCCCATACCCCCAGTCTTCTAGTCCATGACATACTTGAAAGACTACTAGGGAGGGAATACTTAACAAATAAATAATCATAAACAACACACAAAGAAAGATAAAGTTCATCATGGCTTAGTGATTTTAACATTTAAGTGCATGTGTGTAAGTCACATGGCTATTTCCTCAAGACTTGATTCTAATAGTGACAAATATTGCAACATCCATGACTATAGGTAGACTATCTAAAAAGTTTTGAGAAACACTTGATGTCAAAAGGGGGTAGTGTTGAGAAACATTATTTTGTGTTTTTCCAAAGAAATCCTAATGCACAAGGAGACCCTAATAGGATAAGTAGTCATGCCCCCAAGATGAGGACACGAGAAAATTCCAAGCTAGGAAATGTGTTATGGAGTAAATGAGTGAGATTGATAGACATAGGTGTGAAGGTCACAAGTAGTGTATGTTTCTAGGTTTTCACCACTTGGCACATTTTTTCAAGATTTTTTGCAAATTTTTTTTGTATTTTTTGTATTTTTTGATTTTTTTTTGTGTGATGCATCAAAGCACCTATTGATAGGTTTTCACTAAGATGATCACTTTTTTAGGACATTTTGGGCTTTTAAAGATTTTTTTAAGGATCATATATGTTCTTTATTTTATTTTTAAGAATGATAAAAAGATCACTAGTTCTCAAGAAAGATCACATCATTTTGTTCCATTGTCTAGCAAGGTGTAGAATATGGAGTAGAAACCAAGTGGATTGTTGGAATTAAAGATAGAGTAACTAAGAGGGGGGGTGAATTAGTTACTAACAAAAATTAATCCACAAATCACTTAGATGTCTTAAAGATCTAGTTACTACTTGTACTTGGTAAACAAATGTTGTAACTCGATAAATTAAACTATTACTTTATTTTCAAGCATTCATGCATGTAATTGAAAATGAAGTGAACCCAAGAGACACCAGATTTAATGTGGAAACCCAATATGGGAAAAACCACCAAGTAACTAGTCACCAATTTTTCACTCTTCTGAAGTGAGCCCTGTTAGGAGCCAACCCTGTTAAAGGTTACAATACACACTGTTAGGTGTGACCCTATTAGAGGATTTAATCACCCTATTAGGAGTGGCCTTGCTAGAGGTTTTTAGAACAATTCAACTAAACTGTCACCTTGTTAGAGGATTTACAAAATGGCTATTAAACCAACTCTGTTAAGAGATTTGAAATCACTGCTACAATGGTTAGAAAGCAACAATGAATTGATCTTAATAAGATGCAATTGAATTTTCTAGTTACAAGTCTTTGTTCAGCATCATTAAATCCTCCTTGATCAAATATGACTCTGTTGCTCCTCAATGATCTCTGATCATCCTTCAAATTTCCTTCCACAATAATCAGTCTTCATATCTTATTAATTCCACTCTTCTTACTTACATTTTAGAATTCACAACTTGACCTCTTACTTATACCATTCAGATTGTCAAGTCAGCCCATTTACATGTTATATTTACCAATAAACCATACATCAGTCAGCTACAGATATAACTCTAAAAAAAAAAACATTATTTCATAAAATAGTAAAATCCTTTGCTGGCCAGCCCTTGCTCGGTAAATATTGCTTCTAAAAATTTCCTGAGTTAATCTTCTTGACTTGGTTAACATTGCAATATCCTTAAAATCCTTTAGCTGCCAAGTTTACTTAGTAAGAACTACTTCTTCCAAATTACCTTTGATGACTGAGTGAGCTCGATAAGAAATGTTTCTTCCAAATTACCTTTGATGACTGAGTGAACTCAGTAAGAACCATTTCTTCCAAATTACCTATGATGATCGAGTGAGCTCAGTAAGAGCTATTTCTGTCACATTTTCTTTGATTACTGAGTGAGCTCGGTAAGAACTAAATTTCTTTGATTACCTTGAAAGCTCAATAAACATTGTCCTTTGCCTTGGTGACCTTCTGAGCTCGGTAGACACTATCCTTTTCCTTGCTAACCTTTTGAGCTCGGTAGACACTATCCTTTGCTTCGCTGACCTTCTGAGCTCAGTAGACACTATCCTTTTCCTTGCTAACCTTCTAAGCTTGGTAGACACTATCTGATGACTGATATGACATTTGTGTGACATCAAAGACAACACACAATTGAACAATTGTATCCAAAAATCTCCCTCTTTGGCATTGATGGCAACACAACATGTCAAAATAGAATGAAATTTGAAAACAAGTCTTTAAATGATAGAATACTACCTCTTTCATAATAATCTCTCCCTCTTACACTAATTCTTATTATTTGCAAATTTTAGAAATATTTGACAGTATATTCTCCCTCTTTGACAACACATGCCAAAGACAACTCAAAACAACTAAATAACATTGTACCTAATGTACTAATTCATATGCAATGTCTTCATTGGTTTGCTGCATCAATTGATAGATCTTCAATTCTGTTCCTGTTGACGCATCACTAAAACTGTACTTTAGTGAGCTTCAGATAGGGGAATGACCCCTAAATTACCTCTTAGATACAAGAATGCATCTTTAGTTAAAAGCTTTGTGGATATATTAGCAATTTGTTCCTTTGTATGCATATATTCCAATCTTATTTTCTTTTCTTTCACCAATTATCTAACAAAGTGATATTTTATGGCAATATGCTTGGTTTTTGAATGCACCACTGAATTCTTGGAGATGTTAATTGTACTCATGTTATCACAAAACATAACAATGGATTCTTTTATTTCTTGCTTCATACCTTCCAATAATTAATCTACATCGATGAACACCTTTAAATCTAGTTTTCCTCCAAGTCTATACCATAATCCATATTCTTTAGTTCTTTTTAAGTATCTCATGATCCTTTTGATTGCCATCATGTAATTTTTTTTTGGTTTTGCTAAGAATCTTGCTACAATCCCTATTGCAAGGGTAATGTCTAGTCTTGTGTGCACTACATATTGCAACTTTCCAATCATAGATCTATACAATGTCTGATCCACTTCCTTTGATTCATCATCCTTGGTGAGTTTTAATCCAGTACACATAGGAGTCCCAATTGGTTTGTAGTCTTCTATACCAAACTTTTTCAGTATCTCCTTGATGTATTTAGATTGAGTGATGTAAATTCCATTCTCATTCTGCTGAATTTGAAGACCAAAAAAGAATTTTATCTCACCAAACATTGACATTTCAAATTCCTTGTTCATTTTTTCTAAAAATTCTTTGCAAAGATCATCATTTCCTATGAACAAAGTATCATCTACAAATATTTCTGCCAAAACAATCTTATTATCTGGTCCTTCCTTTATGTAAAAACTACTATTGTCAATAGTTCTTTGAAAACCAATCTGAATAAGATAGTTATGCAATCATTCATACCATGCTCTAGGGGCTTGTTTCAGGCCATATAATGCTTTATACAATTTGCAGACCATGTCCTTTTTTGAATCAACAAAACCTTCAGGCTACTCAATGTAAACCTCTTTCTCCAATATGCCATTAAGAAATGCTAACTTGAAATCATCTGATAAACTTTGTATCCTTTGAATGCAACATATGCAAGTAAGGTTCTAACAACTTCCAATCTTGCAAAAGGAGCAAAATTTTCTCCATAATCTACACCTTCTTCTTGAGAGTATCCCTTGCATACTAGTCTAGCTTTGTTCCTTGATACCTTACCATCTTTATTTAGTTTGTTTTTGAATACCCACTTTGTTTCAATCACATTCTTGTCTTGGGTCTAGGTACAAGAGTCCATGTTTATTTTTTCTCTATTTGTTCTATTTCTTCATTCATAGCTTCAATCCAACTTTCATTGTCTAGTGCATCTTTAACATTTCTAGGTTCAAAATAAGCAAGTAAAAAAGTGCCTTTCAACTTACTTCTTGTCATTATTCCTTTTGATTTATCACCAATGATCTAATTTGGTGCATGATGCTTTTTGACATACTTGGCTAACATGGGCTCCTTTCCTTTTGAATGACTTGCATTGTTATCCTTCTTTTTCTCAACTTCTGATTTTGATTTTGGTTGCTTGGACTTGGTAGATGCTAACTTAGTAGCTTCTATTTGCAACTCAGGTTCTTGCAGCTCGGGAGGCATTAGCTTGATTTGAACTTCCTATGACTCGGTAACTGAAGATTCTGGAGTTGAAGATTCCTAAATAATAGGTATACTTGGCATTGTATCAAGTTCAATGTAAATGTATCTTCTATAGTCTTTAGGTTCCTTTTTTCTTTCTTCTTTTGTTCTTTCTGCAAACTCATCAACTTTCACATGTGCACTTTCTATAACTTTGTGAGTAGATAAGTTCAAACATCTATATGCTTTGCTTTTGTTAGAGTATTTCAAAAATATTCTTTCATCACTTTTTACATCAAATTTACCTTTTCTAGATTCTTTCAAAATGTAACATTTTCTTTCAAATACTTTTAGATAACTTACATTGGGTTTGTAGCCATACCATAACTCATAGAGTGTTTTGAATGAGTCATTTTTCAGCTATACTCGGTTCAAGGTATGAACTGCAGTGCTGATAGCTTTCTTCTGGTATTTGATTGCAATGCCTTTCTCAATCATTAAGGTTCTTGCACAATCCATTATAGATCTATTCCTTCTTTCTGCTATTCCATTTTGTTCTGGAGTTCTAGGTGTTGAAACCTGTCTTTTGATTCTCCTTTCAATGCAAAAGTTATTGAACTCATGTGAAATGAATTCAGCACCTCTATCAGACCTTAAGAATTTTAGTCTTTTTCCTATTTCCTTTTTTGCTTTGGCCAAATACCATTTGAACTTTTCAAATGCTTCTGATTTCTCTCTAAGGTACATGATAGTCATCATTCTTGAATAATCATCAACAAACAAAATGGAAAATTTTTCACCAGTATAACTTTCAATGCCAATAGGTCCACACAAATCAATCTACATAATTTCTAGAACTTCTTCAGTCTAATAGTTCTTGCTTTTAAAACTAGTCTTTCCCATTTTACTAATTTGATAATTCTTGCATAGACCAACCGCAGGTTTCTTTATGTTAGGAATACCTCTTACTTTCTTAAATTTACTGATTTTTATTAAGTTGTCAAAGTTTACATGACACAACCTCCTATGCCATAACCAACTTTCTTCAATTTGAGCAATGAAACATGAACATTCACCAAGTTCAAGATAAAATAAGTTACCTTTTGTTTGAGTGCCTAATCCAATCAGCTTTCCTTTGCCATCCAGCAATCTTGCTTTTCCATGCATAAATTCTACTTTGGATCCATTATTGAGTAGTTGTGCCACACTCAACAAATTATGCTTTAGTTCTTCTACCCAATATGCATTATCACATACAAGTTCCTTGGTTAGTGAGATTCTTCCTTTTCCTCTTATACAACAAGGTTCATCGTTACCAAATCTTACACTACCACCATCATAGTCTTCAAAATATTCAAACTTAGTTTTATCACCAGTCATGTGATGAGAAAAACCACTATCTATGATCCATGTATCATTTTTTCTCATATGAGATATGAGTGCCATTTCTTCATCATTATTAGACTCATCTTTTATAGCAATGTAGACAATTTCATCTTCTTCATTATCATCAGAATCATTAGAATCTTTTGCCATAAAATATGTTTTCTTACCTTTATCCTTGAATGATTTTAAGTCCTTTTTGCCATTGTACTTGTGACCTTTCTTCTCATCTTTGTTTTTCTTATTCGGGCACCTAGTAGCAATATGTCCAATTTTTTCACAAGAGAAACAAATTAGAGGAACCTTACCTTTGTATTTCCCTTTTCCTTTTGAATATTTTCTTGCTAGTAGAGCTTCAACCACCTCAAGATCACTATCTAAACTTTGTTCTAATTCTTCATCACTGTCTGATTATGGATCCTTCATCTTTTTCCCTTTTTCTTTGAGTGAAAGCTTGGCTTCAAATGCTGATTCAATGTTCTTGGTAGCTCGAACATAATTTCCATAGTTGTCTAACTCAAATACAGTCAATCTTCCAACTATGGCCTCTAAATTTATTTTATGATTTGCATCACATCTTCTTTCCTGAATTTTAGAGACTCTGATTGCATAGATAGGAAGTAGAGTTCTAAGAACTTTACTTATAACTGCCTCCTTACTGATATCTCCTCCAGATGCTTTGATTGCATTAACACATTCTTTAACTCTTTCAACATACTTTGCAATGTTTTCATCCTCTCTCATCCTCATTTGATCAAATTGCCTCTCAAATATTTTTCTTTGGCTCTTCTCACATTATCATCTACTCCATAGATTTCTTTCAGCTTGTTCCACATTTCAAAGGTAGTTTTGCACTCCTTGATATCATCAAATTCTTCATAACGTAGAGCAGATGCTATATCTATCATCATGTTATTATGAGTCTTTTTTTCAGCAATATCATTGACAAATAATGTACTTGAAGGTTCTTCATATTTTTCATCAAGGTACTTCAGCCTTGTATCACCAATAGAAGCTAGATGAAGCCTCATCAATCCTTGCCATGCTAAGAAGTTGTCCCTGTTAAGTCTTGAAATTTTTCTTTTGTAAGACATCCTAATCTCTAGCTTAGATCCTTGAAATCTTTTCCTGTAAGCACCAAAAGCTCTGATACCAATTATTGGAATTAAAGATAGACTAATTGAGAGGGGAGGTGAATCAATTACTAACAAAAATTAATCCACAAATCCCTTAGATGTCTTAAAGATCTAGTTACTACTTTTACTTGGTAAACAAATTTTGTAACTTGGTAAATTAAACTATTACTTTCTTTTCAAGCATTCATGCATGTAACTGAAAATGAAGTGAACACAAGAGACACCAGATTTAACATGGAAACCCAATATGGGAAAAACCACCAAGTAACTAGTCACCAATTTTTCACTCTTTTGAAGTGAGCCTTGTTAGGAGACAACCCTATTAAAAGTTACAATACACATTGTTAGGTGTGACCTTATTAGAGGATTTAATCACCATGTTAGGAGTGGCCTTGCTAGAGGTCTTTAGAATAATTCAATTGAACTATCACCTTGTTAGAGGATTTACAAAATGGTTGTTAAACCAACTCTGTTAAGAGATTTGAAATCACTGCTACAATGGTTAGAAAGCAATAATGAATTGATCTGAACAAGATGCAACTAAATTTGCTGGTTACAGGTCTTTGTTCAGCATCATTAGATCCTCCTTGATCAAATATGACTCTCCTACTCCTCAATGATCTCTGATCATCCTTCAAATTTGCTTCCACAATAATTAGTCTTCATATCTTATTAATTCCACTCTTCTTACTTACATTTTAGAATTTACAACTTGACCTCTTACTTATACCGTTTAGATTGTCAAGTCAGCCCATTTACATGTTATATTTATCAATAAACCATACATCAATCTACTATAGATATAACTCTAAAAAAATAAATTTTATTTCATAAAATAGTGAAATCCTTTACTGGCTGACCCTTGCTTGGTAAATATTGCTTCCAAAAATTTCATGAGTTAACCTTCTTGACTTGGTTAACATTGCAATATCCTTAAAATCCTATGACTGCTGAGTTTACTCAGTAAGAATTGAATCCCTTGGTAAGAATTGCTTCTTCAAAATTACCTTTGATGACTGAGTGAGCTCAATAAGAACTATTTCTTCCAAATTACCTTTGATGACTGAGTGAACTCGATAAGAACTATTTCTTCCAAATTACCTGTGATGACCGAGTGAGCTCGGTAAGAGATGTTTCTGTCACATTTTCTTCAATTACCGAGTGAGCTCGGTAAGAACTAAATTTCTTTGATTACCTTGAAGGCTCAATAAACATTGTCCTTTGCCTTGTTGACCTTCTGAGCTCGGTAGACACTATCCTTTTCCTTGCTAACCTTCTGAGCTTGGTAGACACTATCCTTTGCTTTGCTAACCTTATGAGCTCAATAGACACTATCTGATGATTGATATGACATTTGTGTGACATCAAAGACAACACACAATTGAAAAATTATATTAAAAAATGGATAAGATGGATACGAAAGAAAGAATGAAGCAAGTGAAAATGATCCTTAAGGAATAACTCCTCAAGAGTACCCAAGCTAGGGAAAGATAGCCATATGAAGTAGGTTTTGAATAAGCAATGGAAGCAATGAGCAAGATAGTATGTAGGATAAGAAGTGAAGCCAATAAGGGAGATAGCATGAAATCATGTAATCCAAAAGAGTAGACATGTGAAGAGGCCTCAGACCATATTTTTCTTTGTGTGATCAATACCAAGGGATCAATTGAATAGGATAGTGATAGGATAGATAAATAAGAATGAAGCTTGATGCAAAGGCTATGAATGAATGAGAAAAAACAATAGATAAGCTGATGAAAATGATAGCCAATATGCAAGAATAGCTCAACATTTTAAAGATCAAAGAGAAAGATGGATTAGATGGACAATGCAAGAATTATGCATTATTTCCATGATTTTAGCACCCAAGTTCTAAACTCCCAAGCTAACTCTGCAAAGATGATTTGAGTTGGTTTTTAACTGTTGATGATAGATTATGAACTCTAACCTATGAAGAAGATAGAGTTATGAAGGTATGCTGAGGTGGAACCATCAAATTAAGAACTTCAATTTTTTGCTTCATTTTAAGATTGGGTTTGCAAAAGGATGAATTTTTAATACATTCCAAGGTGCAGCATATCTGTGGAGTCAAACTTGAACTTGAACCAAAGTTTTCTACTTCAACTTTGTGTTCGAGTCTGCAAAGTAAAAAATTTTGACAGCATTAAAATAATAGTAACAATATGGGTGGCATAACTTTTAACTCCACTATTGGATCTGATCAAATTTTGGATATGTTGTTCAAAATCAAGTTTTCTAAAGGTCCACCAAGGTGATCTTCAAAATTTGGCCAAAGTCAAAAGTTATGATGGACTGAATGCAGGTCTGTCAATACACCAGCAAATACAGATATGCCATAATAAAAAAAAATAGTCATGTTGTGGGGTCCACAACTTTTACTCCGACCATTGGATTGAGCTAAATTCTGGATATGTTTGAGGAAAACCTAGTTATCTAAATCTTCTTCAAGCCGTTTTGCAATATTTTTGACGGATCAAAAGTTATGACTGTTTGAGTGCAGCAGTATATAATGACAGTTACAGGATTATGATTGCAATCTGTAACCAGCACATGCCATCTGTCCAAGAATGCACAAGGGATTCATTTTAAAATTTGGTAAAAAGATTTATTATAATTTATGAAACTTTAAAGTGGCTCAACTATTAAAATTCCAAAGGGATAAGAAGAAGACAAGTCATGAGAATAATGAAACTATTTTTTCAAAAAACGGTTATGGAAACCAGAAAGACAACCCAAAATGTCATTTATTGTAAGATTCAGATGTAGCAAGGGTTCTTCTCTTCACTGGCAGTTCTACAACTACAGGAAAGGGAGAATATATTTTATGTGTAGTGATTGTAACAAGGAGAGGAATAGTAGTGTTATTTCTATTTTTCTGTAACTTGATTGTAATGATAGAGATAAAATAATATTGTTATTGTTTTGTTATGCATCTGAAATAGAAGAGAGTTTCATACATCAGATTCTAAAGTTTGAATATGGTTTTCTTGGATTGAAAATGATTCTACAGTCATTTCTTTCATGTTTTAGGTGCAGTTTTGCATTATCATTCATATTCAACAAAATAAGATAATGCTTCTTTGTACTTTCCCTATGATATGAGAAATTGGATAGGTAGTCTTGTGGCTATTTGTTCATTTTCTTTCTTCATTGTACAACTTTTAAATCTTATAATTGTATTTATCCCATAGTGATGGGTAAATGCTAGAAAACCTTTATGTTAACCAGTTATCTAAATTCTCTGAATATCCTTCTAAGAGGGAATTGTACCTCTCAATTCAGAGAAAAGCTATCAATCTCATGATAGTATTTCCAATTGTTAGTGGCAATTGTTCTTCTATTTCGGTGTCTTGAGTCATTCTTTGTATTTAATTTTGGAAGGACAAAACTGTTTACTAACAGTTTTTGGCAACTCTGCTAGGGAAGAAAGTGAAGTTTCAGTGCTTTCTTTCCTTGGATATCTGAAGGTTACCTCCCCGAAGATGGAGGTTGGCGACTCTGATCTTTTTTGTAAAAAAAACCCAGTATAACTATGGCCTTGGCTACAACTCAATCATGGTAGCCACATTTTGGTCCTTTTGGTCTATCTCATTTCACACTCATGCCTACTGGGTCAAAGAAATATTTTCCTAAGTATGCCGGAAGAAGCGATCAAGATTCGAACAACCACATTCGAGCATTCAAAATAGCCTGTGGGATTCTTGGTGTTTTGGAAGAAGATGTATATGTAAATCTATTTGTTAAATCTCTTGTTGATGATGTCGCTATTTGGTTTCAACATTTGAAAGATGGGTGCATAACTGGTTGGCATGTGCTGGAAAATAAATTTCTTGCGAGATTTAAACTAGCAGTTAATGTGGGTGATTTATTATGCCAACTCTTCAAGATTCAGAAAGGAGAAAATGAAGAAATAAGAAGCTTTGTGGATCGATTCACGTGAACCTTGGCAAAGATTCCACAAATTGATCAGCCCAGCCAAGATAACCTGTTGTCAATATTTATTGTAGCATTACATCCAGAAGTCAAATTTCATCTTAAAAGAAGTAAGGTATGTGACTTTGAAATTGCTAAGCAAGAAGCTATAAGAATTGAAGATGATTTAGTTTTATCTGGTTGGTTTCAGTGAGACAACATTGCAAAAGTCTCAAGTCCAGATTTGAAATTAAAAAATGGGCATGCAAGTAATAAATTTTTACAAAAAAGAGTTTGCCTCTATGAGCAACAATATCATCTAGAGGCAAAACCCAAGATGAGAAGGCTTGTCTTCAAAAAAGTGAAACCAACACCCTCTATTTCTGATTGTCAAATTACATCAATTTTCTGTGTAGAGGATTTGATAATACCTCCTTTATCTGAAAATAATCCTCACCATACAATGGGATCATATCACTTGTATGTCAAATATGATGATGAAGATTCTCAAGGAGTCACACCTGAAGAAAATAGTTCTTCTAATATAATAGGATTCTATTGTTCACACACTGAGGATAATAGAAAGCATACTTCCCAATTAGATGATTTTTTGAAACATCTAAGTATGCCTCCTGTAGAGGAAGAGCCGGCTGAAAATGAGTCAAATACAAGCTTATCAATGGATACCTCTCACCCAATCTTTGAATCTTCTTCTATTAAATTTTCAAATGCAATTTCAGTAATCATCATTAATAAGGAGAAACAACAAGAGGACTTCTACATTCCTATGAGGTGTTCAAATGTTGATTTGTAGCCTAAGGTTAAACCTCAATCGGGTAGTCTTCATGAATCCGAGGCAATCACACTCACTTGTGACAACAAAGGTCCCCAAATGGAGGAACCTCTCACATGCTCGAATAAATAAGACACTCTCCAAGCAATGGATGAATCAGCAAGTGAGACAAAAATAAAGTTTGAGGAGATAGATGATAAGTGGGAATAGAATGAACTTAACCCACTATATGTGCCAACAGGGTTTCATGAAGATGACATTGTTAGAGAAAACCCTCTTTTCAGAATGCAAGAATCACCTCCATGTGGGAAAGAATATTTATTTCTCTTTGGTTTGGAGAATGCTGAAGCAAGTATGCTGCAAAGAAAGTCCCAAGGACCATTAAAAATTTCAGCAAACACATTATCTCATAGTGAAGAAATGTTTTCCTACTTTCTATTAGCAAGCAAGGAAGGAATAGCTCTCATGAAAACTCCAGGTATAAGCCTTTCAAATTCCTCTAATTTAGATAAAGAGTTTTCAAATTTATTAGAAGAAAAGGATGATGGATTTGTGCTGATTGAGATCAACTCTATGCTTGGAAAGGCTCACTTCTATCTCGAAAATGTTTTGAATTCTGAGAAGCCTTTTGTTGGTGTTGATTCCAAGAGTAGGTGTGCTGAAAATAATATAATTCCTACTCTGAGAATTTTTGAGCAAGTTTTGTTTGAGGGTATTTTTGGAAAAGAACTTGCAAATTCTTCACAGGATATCTAGGAAAACTTAGAATGCTATGATAAGATATGGCTCTTTGGACGTGATGATCGGTGGATAAAGTTCATGTGCATGATCAGTCTGAAATACCAAGAAGATGAGTTTTCCAAATGGAAGTGGTGTTGGGTTGTGCTATGCTGGCACAACCTATTTTTCAGGAAGGGTTCTTTCTTCTCACAACCAATGAATGGCTTTGTGTAAGTTTTTCCTCAGCTCTAGTCTAGTGGTGAGTTCTTCTCACCTATGTACATTTGTAAATATTTCTGCTTTTTGAGTTTTGGTCATGTTTAGTGTAGCTATTCGATAGTTGTGTTGTTAGTTTTCTTTTGTTTTCTGGTTTTTGGCTTGCTTTTAGCTTTGTGCTTTTGTGTTCTCTATGTCCTTCCCTTTCTCTGCAAATTTTCTCCTTTCTTTGTTCCCATGACTCTGTTGCCCAATTGCTAGACACTGGTCTCAACCAGAGATTGTTGGATTCTTTGTGTCCCTCACGGCCCACATCCCGAATTAGAGCCATTTACTACCATGTTTTAGCACCCATGTTCTAAACTCCCAAGCTAACTCTGCAAAGTCAATTTGGGTTGGTTTTTAATTGCTGATGATAGATTATGAACTCTAACCCGTGAAGAAGATAGAGTTATGAAGGTATGCTGAGGTGGAGCCATCAAATTAAGAACTTCAATTTTCTGCTTCATTTTAAGATTGGGTTTGCAAAAGGATGAATTGTTAATACATTCCAAAGTGTAGCATATCTGTGGAGTCAAACTTGAACTTGAACCAAAGGTTTCTACTTCAACTTCGTGTTCGAGTCTGCAAAGTCAAAATTTTTAACAGCATTAAAATAATAGTAACAATACGGGTGGCATAAATTTTAACTCCATCATTGGATCTGATCGAATTTTGGATATGTTGTTCAAAATCAAGTTTTCTAAAGGTCCACCAAAGTGATCTTCAAAATTTTGCCAAAGTCAAAAGTTATGATGGACTTAATGCAGGTCTGTCAACACACCAACAAATACAGATATGCCACAATCAGAAAAAATAGTCATGTTTCAGGGCCCACAACTTTTAATCTGACCATTAAATTGAGCTGAATTCTGGATATGTTTGAGAAAACCTAGTTATCTAAATCCTCTCCAAGCCTTTTTGTAATATTTTTGATGGATCAAAAGTTATGACTGTTTGAGTGAAGCAGTATATTAATGATAGTTACAGGATTATGATTGCAATTTGTAACCAACACATGCCATCTATCCAAGAATGCACAAGGGATTCATTTTTAAATTTGGTAAAAATATTTATTATAATTTATAAAACTTTAAAGTGGCTCAACTATTAAAATTCCAAAGGGATAAGAAGAAGACAAGTCATGAGAATAATGAAACTGATTTTTCAAGAAACGGTTATGGAAACTAGAAAGACAACCCAAAATGTTATTTATTGCAAGATTCAGATGTAGCAAGGGTTCTTCTCTTCATTGAAAGTTCTATAGCTATAGGAAAGGAAGAATATATTTTATGTGCAGTGATTGTAAGAGGGAGGGGAATAGTAGTGTTATTTCTATTTTTCTACAACTTGATTGTAATGACAGAGATAAAATAATATTGTTATTGTTTTGTTATGCATCTGAAATAAAAGAGAGTTTCATACATCAGATTCTAAAGTCTGAATATGGTTTTCTTGGATTGAAAATGATTCTACAGTCATTTCTTTCATGTTTTAGGTGCAGTTTTGCATTATCATTCATATTCAACAAAATAAGATAATGCTTCTTTGTACTTTCCCTGTGATATGAGAAACTGGATAGGTAGTCCTGTGGCTATTTGTTCATTTGCTTTCTTCATTGTACAACTTTTAAATCTTATAATTGTATTTATCCCATAGTGATGGGTAAATGCTAGAAAACCTTTATGTTAACTAGTTATCTAAATTCTTTGAATATCCTTCTAAGAGGGAGCTGTACCTCTCAATTCAGAGGAAAGCTATCAATTTCATGATAGTATTTCCAATTGTTAGTGGCAATTGTTCTTCTATTTGGGCATCTTGAGTCATTCTTTGTATTTAATTTTGGAAGGGCAAAACTATTTACTAACATGCATGATGCCTATTTACTAGGTTTTCATCATGGTACTTATCCAAGGTGCCACAAGAAGTGGTTTTCACCATATGACAGATTCATTTCTCTTTACCTTTTCTACCAAAGTGCCACAAGAAGTGGGTTTCACCAAGGCTCTTTTTTTTTTGGATTTCTTATTTTTAGAAAGAGATCAAGCTTTTTAAGTTTGGACAGTGCTCCTATAGGAAAGACAAGTCATGATAAGCTAAGACCATAGAAAGGTATGTTCAAAGATGATAATAGGGTAATGGAAAGGAGATGTTAGATAATGTATATGGAGGACAAGGTTTTATTCTTTGGAAAGATAAAAGGAATATGGATAACAGGTAAGTGTAGGCTTGAAAATATTGCATAAGGGTAGGTGATAAAGTAGGAAAGATCAACATTGACACACAACTTAAAGGGTTGTGATATGATGGAGTAATTATGGAGGAAATATCTCGAGGTTTAGATGTATGAGGTAGCAAAGAAATTTTCGATGAAGATGGAGCAAAAGGATTTTGAAGTTTCTTAGTAAGATTTTTGAAAGAAGATGGAGTAGAAGCCTTTGGAAGCTTGAATGTCAACATAGATTTGTTTTCAATATTCAAGTGTTTTAAGAAATACTTGGGAATCCATATAGCTTTACATTTTTGCATTGGATACTTTAGAACATATTTCTTCAATAATGGGTTTAGGAACCCATATTCTCTTTGATTTAGCTCTTTGGGTAGTGGACCTTTGTGTTCACATGTCAATTAGATGAGACATAGTGATCTTTATTTGTCAATGGATTCTTGTATTTCTTATGTTGATCATCCAAATTTCTTCCAAAATACGTGGGACTTATGGATGGATAAGGTTGATATGCCTAGTTCAGATGGTTGAGTGGATGAAAATTTTTCAAGGATGAGCGTCTTTGTTGATCTTAAGGTACTGTAGGAGAGATAGGGATGGAAAATGTAGGAGATGAAGGAACATATGGCCTCAATATGGAAGGAAATTTTGAAGGTTCTAGCTTAGATGGATAAGGACCAAGGATGGATTTTGGAGATGAAAATGGATAGTTAGTAGGGATATCAACATCTTTATAGTAAGCAATGTGACCATGGGCATCAATAGACTCATGGGTAACTTTTATAGGAGAAACACCTTTTATAGGAGAATTTGAAGCTTGAGCATAATTTTGAGGTGTATGTGGAGAAGTAGAACATGAGGGGACACTTTGATCTTGACAAGTAGATTTGGATAGCATAGGAAGAGAACTTTTCTCATAATTTTTAGTAATCTCAAGGCAAATAATGGAAGTGGTGTCTTCATCATATTTAGGAGGTGGATAAGGCATAGGATATGGAATAATGACCTCTTAAAGGAGATGAAAGGGTTCTTGATCTTGATCTTTCTTGACATTTACAGCTTTATCTTTTTGAGAGTCCTCTTGACATGGAGCCACTTCTAAGGACATGGGAAAATATGAGGTTTAAATGATAGGCTCTTAAAGAGGTAATGGGGATTAGCTGAATTAGGCATAGTAAGCATAGCATTGTATGAAAGTTGAGGATCTTTAGGCTTAGTAGCATGGAAAATATTTTCAGCCAAGTGAATATTATCTTGAGTTTCTTTTAGAGGTAGCCCTTGAGGATAGGCATAGTGTACAAAAAAAGTATTAGGCTCTTTATTTGTTGGAGGGATGTTGGAAATTTTTTAAGTTTTGAGAGGTTCATGAGTGTTGGAAGAAGTAGGGGTGTCATGGAGGCCACTATTAGACATAGGTTCATAAACATGATATTGCTCAAGATAAGTATCCTCATCACATGAGCCATTAGAGGTATTTTTGGGTAGTCATTTTACATGAGGTCAGCGATAGGAATCCATTGCACAATTCCTCTCTTGAAAATATAATCTTTTGAGGATCAACTCCAAGGTTCAGTATTTGTCTTACAACATACTAAAATCCACTCAGTTGAAGATAAATGTGATTGTTTATGAGGAGGATTTTTTTGGTTATGTTTTGATCTTGAAATGAAGTAAATCTATTTGTTGCTTCAAAATCACACACAAAAGAACAATATTTTTGTATTTTATGGTTTTTCAATGAATGCAATTCTAATAGTGCAACTAAAATGAGTCCCTATTTTAACAAGAGTTTAGCAAAGAAAATAAAAAAATTGAAAGCAAATAACATGAAATTGAAATAACTTGAAATTGAAATCCTAAATGGACATAAACTACAAAAAAAAACACATTGTGAGTTAATATTTCAAATAAATTGGTAAGAAACTAATGAAAATAGGAACAACACTTCCTAGAATCCACAAATGCAATTGTCAATGAGAAACTTTAACAATTATATGGCATTTCAACTTTCATCAAATTGCAAGGCCATGGAAAGTGCACTCATGTGAGACAAAAGTTTATATAGACACAATTTGATGATCTCTTCTCAAGCTAGATATGTTAGCAGAATTCGTAAATCTATATAGCAAACACCAAAACTAAAAGATCACACAACCAAATACAATGCAATAAACCTTTGGCTCAATCATAATCTCATGAATAAAATCCACAAAAAAATGACACATTCAGGCAAGAATCACTACACTCCAAATGCAAGCACCAAAAGTATCATTTTATTGCATAATAATGGCAGCCCTTTTTACATATTACAATGGGGTATTTATAAGAAATTGTCTCCTCAATTTGTGTTGAAAGTGAGAGATATCTTCATGCAATAAAATGCTTTAAAAATATTAAAACAAACTAAGTATATATAGACTAACAATTAATCTGGTGCTTAGAGGGACTCCATCCATATTTTATTCATTAATTGGATGCATGAGCCCTTTACATGTTAAAAATAGAGAAAATAGGAGAGAGAAAGTAGGAGGAAGCCTTCAATCAAAGTGGAAGTGCATGGAGGCATAAAAAAATAGAAGCTAGTCCGTCAAAGTTAAACAATCATCATAATGCATTCCCAATGCATGGAAGTGTTATTTTTGGAACTAGCAGTTAATTATCAGCGCACCTCTAAATTACAAAGCTATAGATCTGTGTACCTATAGACCTATGGACCTACACAACTATGGACCTATGGACCTCAATAGGGTCAAAAATCTCAAAATTTTACTAAGTGTCAAAATTGAAATTCTAGCATCTAGGTTTTGTTCTTCTTCATCCCAAAGCTATGTTTGGATGTTTGCCCTTGAATTTCTCTATCATCTCAATAATCTTAGCCACATCCTAAAGATCTAAAGCCTCATATTTATCCTTGACCTTCTATCTATAGTTGTCCACCTCAATTCAAGTCCCTACAAAATCTTTGAGCTTGGTGTCCAAATCTAACAATGCTTCTTCTGTCCTAAAAGCCTGTCAAATATCCTCATCATCAACAACCTCCACAAAAATCTTTTTGAAATTCTCCACTACTATCTCTATAGGTAACAACCTTTCTCTTTCTTCATCTTCAAAAATATCCAAGCATGGATCATTGTAGTGTCTTTCTGCTTCCAAGATTCGCTCTCAAGCTTGGTCCTTGAGCCGATGGATCTCCTCATGTAATGTTTCCATTACTTTATTGCTATCTGCTATTTTCTCTATCCAGTCATCAATCATTTCCAATTCTCCTTTGGTATATACATCAATAAAAACTTGATATCTTTGGCCCTTTATGGCTTATAGAGTCTACAAATCCTTACTCTAGGCCTATACCTCATCCATGATACTGAAGTCTTGCTTCAAAATTGCTATAATCTTATTCACATTCTCCTATGTAGCATGTAATAACTTCAAATTCCCTATGATAATTGTAACACCTTTCTCCTCAAAAATTTCTTGCCACTCCTAAAAAGCTCTAAAAAATGGATCAAGTTGCACACCTCCCCCTTCTCTAAGTACAGTGTTCAAAGTATCCTCTAGGTTTTCAGGATTAAGAGGACCAATGACTTCAGCTAGATATCCTTTTAGGATCTCAACTTGCCTTTGAAGTGTTTGAAGTTCAATCTCATCTTGTTCCATGTGACTAAGGACCTCTTTAACTCCCATGGTCATCATTTTTTGAGCTAAATTCTGTGTAGGCTTTCCCAATATAACATCCTTCATCTCATAATCTTTGAAGCTAACCCCTTTTGCATTTGTATCTTTAGGGGGGAGAGCCACTCATGCAAATAAATCTTGTTTTTTCATGGTGGTGAAAAATGCTAATGGTATCACCTCATGTGGTGGAGACTCAGGTTTGTTCAAAATCTCTACAATATCACAAATGTCATCCTTTGATGCATAGAACTGAGGCTTAGCACTTCTCATTATCTCCTTTCAGAACCATCTCAAGATATATTTTCCTATAGATCTAGCTATTGATGATGAAGGGGTCTGTTCAACTACCTCCTTCCCTTTATCACTCTTGCTTGGAGTCATCTCCTATTGTGAGGACTCTCCTTCTGTAGCTTCAATCTCTGTAGATTCTGTAACTTGCTCCTTAGCATCTTGGGAAGATTTTTGTGCATATTCTACCATTTGTCCTTCCTTTGACACTTCATCAATAGTCCTTTGTTTTGGTTGCTCTTCTGATGATAGTTCCTTCTAAACTTGCTCCTCCTTTGAACTCAAAGATGGAGGAGTTACTGAACTCTTAGCTACCACTATAATCTGTGGTGGAGATGGAGGAGTGAGATTAGGACCTTGTGTATCTGGCAGCATCTAGATCTAGTTATCCTATTGAGGTTCACCTGTATGGGTGTCCCTGATCTTATCCTTGATCAACTCTATACCTATGGGCATGAAATCAAAATTTGACATTGAGAAAACACCAC
This sequence comes from Cupressus sempervirens, assembly GCA_028749045.1. Classification (NCBI taxonomy): domain Eukaryota; kingdom Viridiplantae; phylum Streptophyta; class Pinopsida; order Cupressales; family Cupressaceae; genus Cupressus; species Cupressus sempervirens. The sequence continues at coordinate 485,954,729 of CM053786.1, forward strand.
CACTCTCTTCACTCTGCTCATCTACCAACTATTGTACTTCATCTTTTGAAGAAGAGAGATCTAATGGTTCTACTTGAGTCGATAGCAGGGTACCCATGGCACTCTTTCTCCTTTGCAACTCTATAGCTCTGGCTAGCCAAGTCTATCCATGTAGGGGCACTTGTTCCTCTTCCTCTTCCTCCTCTGATTCTTCTTCTTCTTCCTCTTCATGTCCTTCTAGAATACTTTTAGGGATAGATGGATTGGGTACTAATCTTCTACTGATCCTTTCCTTTTCTTCATCCAAATCTTAATTCTTTTCTTCTATTTCTTGGAGGTAGAAGGAGAAGTAGGTTCATCTTGTGCAAGAGGAATGGAGACTTGTGGAATCTCTATCTCTTCTAGTTGGCTAGACACAATGGGAGGCAATTGTGGTTCATCCTAGACTAGGGTAGCTCCAGTATCTTGAGACCCTTGTGGAATTTGTTCCTACTACTAGGAAGGTGCATGTTCTATTTGAATCCTCTAAGGAGAGGTCCTCTTTCTTTTTTTCTTTCCTTTCCTTTTAGGAGGGCGATAATATCCCACTAGGCAATCAAGCTAGTACACTATTTTTGGCCTGATAGGAGACTAGAGTGCAAAGGTAGGAATTGTGACTTTCCTTCCTTTACCCCTTTCTAGGTGAGCATGTGCATGGAAGATCATTTTATCCAAAATTGGATCAAGTGGAAAAGGTTTCTTAATCCAATTCTTTGTCTTTTAGATGACATGTCTCACTCAATGATCAATATCATCTCCTTCCTCCATATCAACCTTTTCATTCAAAATAGGTCTTTCATCAATTTTATCCACCTTGAATAGGGGGTCTAGTAACTCCTTTGAATCTTGTTGCTTTATCTCATCAGGGATGTTCAACTAGAGAGCCTTTTCTACTAGATACAAAATCATCCTACAATAGTCCCTAATGCGAATATTATAATCATTTGTGGCATTCATCTAGTGATCTTCAACAACATCTTCATGATGGAAGTCTTTTCTTGCCAGACTCTCCACTTTACCAACATTGTCAAAATATGGCTGGGGAGAGTTGTTTTCTTCAAGAGGATAGTTCTCCCACTCATATTCAAATGAAGGAATATCATGTTTCCTCTTCACTTGATATGGTCCTATGATCAATGGCCATGCCTAGCAGGGCCTCCATTGCCTCTTTATCTTCTCATAGGCCAACTCAATTTGTCAGGAGATCTCTAACAGTACCAGTTTGTCACTTGAGTACCTCAGGAGCTTCTTAGGATTGATGGATGCATCGGCTAATTGTAGATAGGTGAATGTTTTGAACTGGATGAAGTAGGCTCCAAGAGCTATGATCTGTGCTTTAGCTTCATTAGATAACCTCTTTACATAATCACCCTCGATGAATCAAATGATCACAAAGATGAATGCATCATTCACAATTTTGTATTCTTTTCTTTTCCCTGAGAGCTTCTTCTTCACCAACTAAGGATAAACTATGTATGGCCAGGCATTTGGGTCTTGCATATTGTCTTTCTTGTACAAATTGGGATAGTTTTTCACCCTTGATGCAATAAATTACACCATGTAAGAAGTCATTTAAAACTTCTTCTTGTCCTTCATCATCCTCAATTGCTCACACAAGTTTTCACTTAGTGTGGTGGCCTAGTCTAATGGCATCTTTTCCTATTTGATGGTCTCAATAAAATTGACCATGAAGGTACTTAGGTGACCCACTATGGGCAAGCCCATGACTCTACTCAAGAGAATGATAGAGTATCCAATGTCATCCTTCATGTATCCCCGAGTCATCTCTACTTTTCTCGTTATCCTTCCCTAAGGAGGCTTCTCAATTAGGTATGAGAATTGTATGATGTCAATGGCCTCATGTTGATGCTCCCTATACCATCTCTCAATTTCTTTATATGACAATCTAATGAACTGATCCACTCTTAGGAGATGGAAGACCCTCTAAATGTTGTCCGATCACAAATCCAATACCACTTCCCCTGTGATGCTCTTGACCACCCTCTCATTAGGCATGAAGTGTTGTGAAAAGGCCATGACTAGTTTCACTAATTGTATTGATATAGAATGTGATGCTGCATTTACTAATTCAAAATGGATCAATCCAGACACCAAAGTTTACCTCTTAGTTGGCTTGTTGCAAATTTTTAGGAATTCTCCTAAGTTCGTGTATCCTAGGTCCATATCTAGGATCTCGGCATAATCATTGTGGAATCTTGATTTTGAAGGTACACCTTGGAACTTGAACATGACAGGTTTGGGTGCTACTCCAGATTTTGACGCCATTTTAACTATCTGCACATTATGAGAAAATGCATTATTAGTCAAAAAATGTAAAAACTATGAATTAAAAGAAAGAAAAGAAAAAAATGCACCCATTTATATATTTTATTTATTTTCATTTATTTTTGTTATTTTATTTTTTTAATATTTTTAATTTTTTTTTGGTTTTTTAACGTTTTAAAAATAAATAAATAATAAAAAAAGGAGGTGCGTATAGGGGCACCATGCGGGCGCAAGTGACACCACATAAGTGTGGGCACGGGTGGTGTTAGTGCCATGATGCTTGTTATTTTAGGCATGTTGTGTGAATGAGATTTTAAAGTGCCACCACATGAGAAAATTTGCCACTGCAGGCATACATGAAGTTTGAAGGTGCAAGCCGCGTTGCCATGTGGCAAAGTTGCCACTGTAGGTACATAACAGATTAGGGTGCAAGGCTGCACCATCACATGGGAAAAGTTGCCACCATAGTCACATGAAGTTTGAAGGTGTAGGCCATGCTACCACATGGGAAAAGTTGCCACTGTGAGTATGCATGAAAAATTAGGGCACAAGGCCACGCCATCATGCGGGCAAAGTTGCCACTGCGAGTGCATGAGTTTAAAGCGTTGCCACCATGGGTGCATGAAGTTTGAAGGCATAGGCTATGCCCTTATGATTTGATGAATGGTGAAATATCATATGATTGTTAAAGTTTCTCACTAACAATTGCATCAGTGGATTCTAGGAAGCATTGCTCCTATTTTTTTTAGTTTCTTACCAATTTATTCAAAAGCTTAGCTCATAACATGTTGGTTTTTGTAGCTCATGTCCATTTAGGATTTCAATTTCAATTTATTTTCTTTTAGTTTCATTATTTTCTTTGCTCACCCCTTGTTAGAATAGGAACTCATTTTAGTTGCACTATTAGAATTGCATTCATTGAAAAACCATAAAATACAAAAATATTGTTCTTTTGTTTGTGATTTTGAGATAGCAAATATATTTACTTCATTTCAAGATTAAAAAAAAACCACCATATCCTCCTCATGAACAATCACATTTATCTTCAACTGAGTAGATTTTGGTACTTTGTAAGACAAATACCGAACCTTGGAGTTGATCCTCAAAAGATTAGCTTTTCAAGAGAGGAATTGCACAATGGATTCCTGCCATTGACCTCATGTAAAATGACCACCCAACAGGTATCAATAATCACATCATCAATAAGATCTTTGACTTTATGTCTTAGCTCAATACAATCTGAAGTACTATGATCATTATGTCAATCATAAGAACAATAGATATCCAAGAATTGATTTCCATATGAGCTATATTTAGACAATGTAATGAGCTTAGTGCCAAGAAGTATTTCCAAAATGTCATCATAAGAATATTCCAAGGGAGTAAAAATTCTCTCAAAAGTATGTCTAGGATTACCAAGCACATTGCATGCATTAATATTTTCATCAAAGATAGGTTTATTATGAAAGATTGGAATAGGCTCAAAGGAGGTATCAATTTCTTTCTCTCTAAGGAGGTCTTTAAATCTAGAAGATGGAGACATTTGATGTCTTGGAGTAGAATATGTAGATCTTGAGGAAGATTAACTGTATGTATCTAAAGGTCTTAAGGGAGATTTATTTAAGAATGCAATCTTCTCCTCTAACCTTTTCTCAAGTTTAGACTTCATTTCTATCATGCTCTTAGAGAGATGAATGTAAGAAAGATCATTTGTCTCTTCTAGTTATTTGTATTGAGCATATAGATATTGAAACTCTTTAATGGCATGGAGGATATCATGATCATCTAGATTTTCTTAAGGTTTGGTAGAAAAAGGTTTGAATGCCATAGTTGTAGATAGAAAATCAAGCATGGAGGATACTAGAGGAAGATAATAAGGTAACAAAAAATAACTTGATGTCCAAACTAGAGAGGTAGAGTGTTCACTTGTCAAATAGAGGTAAAAATGAATGAGTGACTTATCAAGAAAAGTGTGCAAGAAGATTATGACACTAGTGACTCAAGTCAAGAGCTAAGAAAGAAGCCAAATAGCCAAATAGATAGAGCAAGTGGAGTGATGAGTGAAAAAATTTCCCAACCTAAGAGCATAGTCAAGAAATCAAGGTAACCATTTTAGCAAAAAGATAACTAACAAGTGGACATAGACTATGCATATAGAAATACCAAGAGCATTGATTCCAAAGAGTCACTTTAAGCATGTTCAAGCACTAGATACATAGAGATGAAAAGTCAAAATATGAGACTCCCCTTAGCAAGTAACACAAGAAAATGTTTGTGCTTGATGTTTTGACTTGGTTGACAAAGTTGATAGCATAGAAAGTTCAATTTCAAAAGCAAGATGTGACACATGGAGTAGTCTTAAAATAATCAAGTAGGTGACAAACCAGCCTTGCATGATAGAAGCATATGTGAGGTCTCAAAATAAATCCATAGAACTATCATCATGTGTATGTTGAAAATATTTCCACAAGTCTAGCACATTTGAGAATACATCAAGCAATATCTACCTAAAGTAAATGGTTCGTTACTCAACAACTTGGCCCACACTTAATGCCCCTTTCCCTCACACCAAGTGGTTGCCCACAAGAGATATTGGCTTTGTCATGGAGATTCAACAAAAATGGTGAGCATAAAATCTTGGGTTGATCCTACTAATCAATTAGGATTGATCCTTGCACCAAGATGTTGAGTGACAAAATAAGTTAGCTTATATCTGAGGTTCTTAGTAAGGGCTTCTGTTCATAGAACTCATCTTTCTCTTAACACAAGACACCTAATCATATGATAAGTAACAAACCTCATGGCCACAAGAGTACCTTAAGAATTCTCACCTAGTGATTTCCTCATGGTCACAATTGAGTTTATAATGAATAAAATATATGCTATTGGAATGTGTTGAATTATTATAAATGTTTTTTGTGTAATTGGTCTTCGTGATGAAATTTTGAAGATAATTTTTTGGCTATAATTTGAAATTAGTTTTTAAGGAAGGAAGCTAACTAGTTTTAACATAAATATTAGACATATCAATGATAATTCTAATCTTCAAACTACTTTAGAAGTACTATATTTTGGATTTTTTTTCAAATATATGCTTACAATAATTTTTTAAAATCTATTCCATAGAAAAAATTGTTTTTATTTACAAAAGCATTTTTTTGTTATTTTATGTTTGATTAACTCTACTTATAAATATAATGGTATTGTTCTTGTATAGTAATAAAAATGAAGGATTGTGTACAACAAGAATGAAAGTCAAATAGGATTAGAAGAGTTCAAGCAATGAAGAGGTTTTTAGGTTCATTTACTACTATGGAATATAGATAAGGTATATCAAACTATGACAAAATAAAGGAAATGGTTTACTTTATATGCACATAGATTGACAAAAAAAAGCCATATTTGTACAATTAACTAAAGCAGCAATAAGATGTCACTAACTGGTCTCACTTTGGTGTAGTTTTTAGTGAAGAAGTTTCTTGGGGCATCTTATTCCTTGAGGATTTTAGTGAACTCAATTTTACATTTTTCATCAACCTTATTCAAACTTTGATTTGTAATCAACCTTGAAATGAAATAAAATATTAGAGATCATGTTTTCATATAAAATAGGGGAGATCTAAAACTAAAGTGTATTATACCTTGGAAATGCAAATGCTTCTTTGAATATGATCGATTATATTGATGTAATAGATTTATTTCACACAAAAACCAATAAGTAAATCATGAAAGATAAAATCTTGTATAATAAACATTCTAGGTTTCCATTAGCTTGATGTAAAGATAGATTGATGAAGAGTTGAAGAGTTGAATTCTTGAATGTGCATGTTTTATTATATGTAGATAGATGTTTGTATAATGATATTATTCTATGATGGTATCTTCTATATGAATGAGGTATTGAATCATGATCCATAGAGGACATTGCCTTGAAAATAACCTAGAATTCTTAAAATCTTACTTGTGAATGTCTAGGATGTGAAATTGTAAGAGAGATCTTGGTTTCCAATTTGTTAATGTCCAAATAAGAGAGTTTTTCTTGTATACCTCTCACAATATTTCAAGGCTCAAAAATCAAAGGGGGGGCTAGCAAGAAATTGGAAATATTGCTAAATCAATGTGACAAGCCTTTGATTCAAATTTTTAAAAAAATAGAGAAATAAATCAACCTAGATGTCCTCTTCCCAAGAATATAATATCTTCTTCCCATTAAAAGAGGGTAAAATTTAATTTGAGAGTTAAGAAGTTGGAAATAAAGTCATACATGTAGGTGGTTTGGATCTAGGATTCTAAAAATTAATGTGAGAATTCAAATTAAAATGCTAAAATAGGAATTAATTGAGAATCAAATTAAAATTTATTACAATTTAGGAAGGTATATTTATCCCTCATGAGATTATGATTCCACTTCATCCCCATAATAAATAAATGGAGGGAGAGGGGGGGAGGAGAGAGATAGAGAGATGATCATAGGAAAAACTACAAAGAGATAAGCCATCATTAAGTTTAAGGATGCCAACCCCTAAATAAAGGTTCTTAACTCAAGAAACCACATGCAATGGAGAAAAATAAAACCAAGAAAGATAAAAGACAAAAGGAAACATGTGATGATTTAAATTTTATACCCCTGTGTAGAAGGAAATTTTTTGTATTTACCTAGTTTATCCTATAACACAAATTCCATGAAATCCTCATCATTCACCACCATCATCCAACTCATTACCAACTTTAAGTTTCTTGTCACATGGATCAATGGTTTTGGAATTGTTTTCATCATAAAAAAATATGCATGGCATGTTGACATTCCTAAATTTATAGATATGCAAGTTATCATTGGAGCATTATGAACTATCAACCTAAAATTGTAACACCCCAATGTTGGTCTTTATTTTGTTGCATTCTACTTGAATAAATTTAAAACCCATTCTTTGGCCTTAATTTTGTCTTCTTGGACTTATTTCTTTGTCATTCTCATTACTTTCCTCTTCATCTATCAACTTGGATACATTCTACACACAATGTTTTCCAATTTCCTCATTGTTAAAGTTTTCAAGATGTCATATGATGGATCCATAGTCCTCACTTGAGATTCTCTCTTTCATAGTAGATTTTATCACCCATCTCTTGAGTCATAGGAGAATATTTTTCATATTATCTTCTTCTAATTCAAATTTTCATTTACTTTATTATCTTTATTTAGTTATCTATCACCAATTTTATCATGTCAACTAGGGTTGTGGAGTTGTAGTCTCCAAGACAAGGACTTGACTAATGCAAGTCTCCAAATAGTCACCAAATGCATTTAGCTTCTTCCTTGTGTGTAGAATTTTTTATGGATATGTGTGAACTAATAGGATTGCATTAACAACTATATCATCTTAAAAAGTAATCACTTATTTTGTATCCTCTTTTAGGCCCTTTTATCCCTCTTTAGTGTGTCTCTTCTTATTTATAGCTTTCATTGCATTTAATTGTATTAATCACTTTATATAACATGATTTCCTTTTATTTTTTGTGTTGAATCAAATCTATTACATTACCATCTTTGGTTATATTTTAAGCAATAAACCATCTATATGGAATAATATACTTCATTGTTATTTGATATCTACTACATGATAGTGTTTCCTAAATTTCATTTATCATTTAAAGATTAATTCTTAAATAATTCCTTAACCAATTAAATTTGCTTCCCTCAAAAAATCTCCCCATCTCTTATGTGTACCTACAAAACTATGGAGTATCAGATCTTGAGGTGTTAATTTGGAGGTGTAATATTTGTCGCATTCTCAAGACCTATATTCTCTTCCCTCTCTGGTATAGTTTTCCTAAAATAAACCCATACCATATATAAGTCACTGAAATTGTGACCTATTCCCTGTGCTCTCATATTTTCACAAGTAGAAGTTAATGGTTCCAAGTTCTCTGATCTTAGTCTATTCCTAGTTTTGACATAGTTTGAAAAGGTTTCTATTGATATGAAAGTGTTTCCTCTACTAGCCCTCAATGTTATTATCTTCATTTTGCCACTTCCCTTTCTAAAATATGATATTCTATTTTATTGGTTGTCATTTCCTTGTTTTATCTCTCTTGCATATCTTATTTAATTCCTAACAAGACAAAGGAAGGAAGCACCCTTTATATCATCCTTTGGCTAGATCTTACATTTGTATCCCTTTCGGCGTTAGATTTACTTTCCTATCTAGATCTTCTAGTGCCTTTCATGTTTTCAGCTTGTACCTTGTACTTTTTGATTCAAGAGATACTTGATACTCTTATTTTATGTACCATGAGATAACCTAAGGGTTAGATGTTATACTGCTATCTTGTTCAATTTATCATATTTGCATGTTGATTCCATTTTGAGATGATGGTAGGTCTATGATGATATCTAATTATTTGGTATTTAGACATATTTTCTTATTATGTTATGTGATGGATTTTATTCTATGGTGATTTACTTCATTCTTGTTTCAGTGTGATATATGTGAACGTGACTAATGCAAATGGATTAATTAGGTATTTAATGCACTTTTTCTTCAACTATGATATTATATGAAATTACACTTGATCAAATGTTGTACTGTGCAGGAATTATATCCTTGGTAGTGACCTATGGAGTTAGTGATTCAACTGTTCATTTTATCAATTTTAGCCCTATATGGTTGATGTATCTTTTAAATGTGTTTTAGTTAGACCTTCCAGTGACTTGTTAAATCTGGACTCATTTGCATTATGTGATTAGACTAGTGAGTGTGTCTATGCATTTAGAGGTTCACACTATCATGAAAGTTGTTAAGGTAATTTTTATGATTTTGGGTTTTTGGGCTTTACATTTTATTGAGTTTAATTTTTGGAAGCTTTTCCTTACATGAATTCCTATTACAAGGAATAACCTTTTTTCATTTGGGTCAATTTAGAGTCTAGCTAGTATAACTGACTATTTTCCCTAATCAATTATTCACTCAAAAAGTAAATAAGTATGGAAAGAGAACTTTAATTCCTCACTTTTCAATTTGGCAATTTAGAAATTGGAGAGATTTTTCTAAAATTCTTTTCTGAAGGATTGGTTTTCTATTCATTGTGAGAGCTATGAGCATGGGATCTTCATGAGGTTAGTCTCTTTGGATCTAGCTTGGGGAGAGCTTTCTTTTCTATCACTTTTAGTAGTATCAATGAGTTATTTATTTTATTAGGTTAATTTCAATTTCTATCCCTTTTGTTTTTAGGTATGGCTTTCCGATTTTCTTGTTTGCCCTTCATTTCAACTTCTATTTCTAGTAGCAATTTGTTAGGAGGCTAAGAACTAGTGTTCCCCTTTGTTTTTGTTTGTTGGTTCTACCCAATCGATTAGGTATGAACATTTTCCCTATTTTTGGGATGGGGGTTTAGGGTTTCATGTCGTTATGCTGGCCATTTTTGCATATGGTGTATGAACCCAAATTTTGTTGGATTTTTAAAGGTTTGTGCCCAAAGACCAAATGGGTTTTAATTTCAAAGTTTTCCAATTTTGGGGGTTTTTACCTCATTTTGAGTGCTACCCTATTTTCTCAAGTTTTCTTGGCATGATGTTGGTCTTGGACTTGGATAATCCATTTGTATGTTAGTTAGACCACTATTGTAATTTAATGTTGCATTTGGATGCATGTTACATCCATCCTCCTAAGTCTATTTTTGGTTGAGTGATTTTCTACATTATGTTATCATCCAATCCTTGTGTTTTGATCTTTGTGATGGTGGTGTGCCACACATGAGTATGTGTGCATACATTTTTTGGGTTACTTGTGAGGCCCAATATTTTGTGGTACTTTTGGAAGTTATAATTATTGGGGTTAGGTTCAGAATATACATGCCTATGGGTACTCATCATTAGATAAGCATGGGTAGGGTAGGGTAGCACATGGAGGGGCTTCTATCCTATAACATGATGACTATTTCCCATTGGTTGGCAAAGAAATTTTTATATAAGTGATAACTAAATTAAAACATTGGGTGGTAATAAGTATAAGATAATTAAATAGTTGGGAAGCGTACCTTCCATTGGGAAGAGTTACCACCCAAACCGTGCAACTTCCATTGGGGAGTGCAGCTACCAAATTGGCTTGGGCTTTTAGATGCCAAGTGGCTCTCCATGGTGTTAGCCCCTACTTATTATAGTATTGAGTGTCTAAATAGGACCTATAGTTTATGCATTATCTGTGTTCTTGGTTTCAATCATCATAATATTTGGCATGAGTTTTAGCAATGGACATTGTTCTTTATGTGTTTTTATGGTTGGATCATTATCTCCATTATCATGATAGGAGTGGGCCTATGGGTTCCACATGGTTGGGAGGTATAGCTACCTTCACCATTGCTAGGGATTGATGTACAGAGATGCTTCTTTAGCCCAGTATAGCCATTACTGGATATTTTCACTTGGTACTTTGGGTTTCAAAGTATGCTTTCTTGTGATTTATGCATTCATTGGAATGCTTGTATATCATGTTTAGATGATATTAGTATTGACACATTTCCTTATATGATTTTTAGCATATGTTAGATGATGAGTTTTATTTGTAGGATTATCTTATGCTTTACTTCTAGCATGCTAGATTTCCTTATTCTTATGCTATAGCATTTTTAGTAATAACATCCTCATAAGATAGGACTGACGATCTGGTTGATGGTTTGGAATGTTACATGTGGGGGATGGCTAGGACACATGATGGTGTTATGATGTTATTACAATTGGGAGGAACTACATACTTAGTGGCTTATTTCAGTTCATTCCAATGTTACTTGTGTACACTGCGATGTTTCTTTTGGTTATTTTTCTTCACTACTTGATTAAATGGTTAGATACAATTTCTATCTTTTAGTATTAGGTAATAGTGTTTACACCTCAAATTATGGATCTGGTACTCCCCAGTATGGAGGTTTTGAACTCTATTTTGTACTTTAGATTGTCCTTGGAGTGTTTTATGCATTTCTTGAGTGACCATGTGTCAACATTGGGAAATACTATAAAGTGTCACACACCCAAAGGAGTTATGTCATGCAATACTAGAAAGTATCACACCTCTTAGGAAGAAATGTCATGCAATATTGGAAAGTATCGCACCCACTTTGAAGAAGTGTCATATGATACTAGTAAAGTATCACATTCCCTTTTGAGAAGTGTTGCCCAAACCTTGAAAGTGTCACACCTCTTCTTGAGAAAGGTCATACTTTACTAGAAAGTATCACATAGTGTTGATTTAAAGTATTGACTAGGTTTTGCAAAAATTTGTCTGGGCTGATAGTGGGCATTTTTTAGTTTAATCCAATTTTTTTAGTAAGTTTTTTGGCTACCCTCTTAGGTGCTCTTCAATCCCTTGACATTGCATTTTGAATTTAGATTTTTTTGATTCGAATTCCATTGTGCATCTTTTGTAGTCCATCCTTTTGGTTAGTAGTGGTGTTTGGAGATCCATTGGTGTCAAGATATTTGGTTAGTCTTCCATTGTAATCATTGTGATTGTTGTATGTTGTATGTCATGTGCATCCATACCTTTTTAAAAATAAATTATCTTGGCTTATATTTATCCTTGTTCCAAGGATCTCTGAGTAGGGCATTACATCTGGTATTAGAGCCCATGTTACAACTTTGGGATCTTTGTGTTATGCTTACACTATGGTTTTATTTTTTGCTATGTATTGTTATATTATGTTATATTATTTTATATCTTGTTGGTTCATGGTTTTAACTCTTATGCTTATGATCTGATTGTTTTGACATTATCTTGTTGTTCCCATAGTGATGCCTCCTACATGTAGGTCTGGTGGTCGGGGTGGTACCTAGAGCAATAACCATGGAGATGAATGTCAAAAAGAGGAAAATTAGGAAGGAGAGGGAGAATAGGGTAATAATGAATAAAATGGCATGGGGCCATTGATGCTAGTGCTTTAGGAGATTCTTTCTTAGTTGGGCCCTCATGTAAAGGAACATCAATAGGATCAGAATTAGGAAGAGAGATCCCATCATTCAAAGCATAGAGAGGAGAAGTGTAAATGTGAACATTCCCGTACTCCACTAGGTGGCTAAGGGCACCATCAGGTGGTAGTGACCACAATGGTGAAGCTTTCATTTGGTTAGATAGCATGAAGTCTCTTCATCAATCCAAACTACCATTATATTATGGTAAGGGAGGTGGCCTTAAAGCAGAAGCTTCTCTATTGGACATGGAGCACTACTTCAACATGTACACATATAAAACCAATTTGAAGGTACGTTGTGCGATTATGTAGTTGAGGGACCACATATCTGTATGGTGGAATATTGAGGGGCAAAAGCTCTAGATCAACATTGCAGATCTCACTTAGGAGATCTTTGAGGAGAGGTTCCATGAGAGATTCCTATCTCCTCAATTTAGAGAGGCTTGTACTGATGAGTTCCATGCAATCCAATAAGGAAATATGATAGTGGATCAATACAAAATCCAATTCTTTGAGCTTAGGTAGTACTCATGCTACAACCATGATGATTTACTCTTGGCTCATCATTTTATTTGAGGCCTTAAGGATGCCTTTATTGGAGAAGTCTATATGCATTAGCCTAGGACTCTTGATCTCACTATAGAGAAGCCACATATTGTAGAGGAAAACTTAGCTAGAGATCTTAGTAGCAAATCTTGTTCTCAAAACCAAAGTACATGATATTTAGGAAAGGATGCATAGTTTACCCAGTCCTTAGGGAAAGGTCAAGCCCAATCATCACCCTCACAAAGTGGTAATCAACATTTTTGATCAAAAGAAAAATGGTTTAAGAGTGGAAAGAATGTTGGTGACTTAGGGAAGAAAGGAGAGAACCAAGGCCATGGAAAAAAATTCCAATAGGGTCATCCTCCTCAAAGTGTTCAACAAAATTCTAGCAGGGGTAGTGCACCTTATCATAGTGTTTCATAAGGTGGCCATGGAATAGGTTCCAACTTTGTAGGAAACTATTATTCTTATGGTCAACCCAGCCATAGATCTTTTGAGTGTTTAGTTAAACCATCTTTAGGACCTAGTAAGGGCACAACAATATTTGAGCCTACTGTAGGAGATACCAATAGGAATCACCGAGTCTTTGTGATGATTGACAACCGTTAAGTGGATCATCAACATACAATAGTCAAGGTTGCAGGTACATTGCATGATATTTTTTCTTTAGTTTTATTCAACTAAGGTACTTCTAATTCTTTTATATCACCCTCTCTTATTCAACAATGTGGGCTAGTGGTAGCACATCAGGTCAATAGGTGGTAGGTTGAGTTAGCCACAACTTTCAAGGTGGCTATAGATACATTAGTTAGAGGTTGTTTTCTAAATTTGGGAACCTTCACCACCATAGTAGATCTACACATTCTACCTCTGGAATCATATGCCATTGTGTTGGGCATAGATTGGTTAGCTTAGAGACTAGTCTCACTTCTGATGATCTTAGCTAATCAGCTAAAGTAAAGTGTGTGAAAGGGTTGTCAATTATTTCTTATTTTTGTTAGTGATCTCGAGGAAGTTGAGTGTCATACAATGACACTTGATGATCACCCACTCCTTCATGAGTGTAAAAATGTGTTTCCTAATGACATTCCAAGTATGTCGTCATAGCATGACATTAATTTTCATATTGATATTGTATCTAGGGAGCCTATTTTAAGAGCTCCTTACTACATGACTACTCAAGAGTTGAGTGAACTCAAATTATAGTTGGAGGAATTGTTGGCCAAGGGTCATATTCTTTCTAGTGTATCCCCATAGAGGGTACTAGTTATCTTGGTAAATAAGAAGGATGGTTCTTTGCATTTGTGCATTAACTACTGACAGTTGAATAAGGTGATGGTGAAGAACCACTATCCTTTATCAAGGATAGATGACTTGTTTGATCTGATGAAGGGATCACGACCATTCTCAAAGATTGATTTAAATTCAAGATACATCATCTTTGTATTCAGGAGGTTGACATTCGTCAAACAACTTTTCATACACAATATGGGCATTATGAGTTCATGGTTGCACCCCTTGGGTTAACTAATACACCATTAGTGTTTATGAGTTTGATGAATAGTGTATTTCACACTTACTTGGATCAGTGTGTCATTGTGTTCTTGGATGACATATTTATTTATTCAAAGATTGTGGAGGAGCATGAAGTCCATTTATGTCAAGTATTGTAGTGCTTGAGAGATGATTAGTTGTACATGGAAACTTGAGTAAATGTGGTGGTGCAGGAGCACCTAAAGTACAAGAGCACAAGGAGATTAAGAGTCCCTATTTCATATATTAAATATTTTTTTTAAGACATTTATAATGTGTTTGAGTCCATAAGTTGAAATGTAAAGGCTAGAGAAGCCATTTGTAATAAGTGTCAAAATTGTGCAAGGAGGTCTCAAATTGGTCAAGAAGGTAAAAACATGAAATAATTCCTTATAAATTATTAATTTGATGGAAAATTTCCATTTAATTCCATTTTAGGGTTATTCAAGTGTCCATGCAAATATTTGTCAAATTTGGACTTGTAAAAGTTGTAATGTGAAAATGCATAAAATGCATAAATATTGTGAAAGTTGCATAATGAGTTAAAAAGAATGTAAGGAGATGGTTTAAAAGGTGTTTTGGAAGTTATAAAAAACCAAAAAAACTATAAACATGGATGTATGGTTGAACCAAAAAGGAATGGAAGAAAACATTCACATTTGAAACAAATTTGGTGAAATTCTGAGTTGTTATTCTGATTGACTTTTCAGTTTTAGTGTTGGTTCTAGGTATTTTATGGCCATGTATGGCCTATAAACCATGTATAATATATATTTTTGGATAGAGGGATGAATAATATTCCTTTTATTTTTGGTTTTGATTAGTTTCATTTGGTTTTGAAGAAGTTATGCATATTTTAGTGAATGTGGTTATTTACAGATTTTGGATTTCTTGATAGCAGTCATGTTGCAGCACTTGGTACTGAGATGTATGGAATAGTTATGAAATATAAATAGATTCATTAGAGAGATATTTAAATATAATTTTATTTCCTTTTGTTTTGAGTCATTTTCAATCATATTTATGGAAGCTATGAATGTTTTAGTGGAAACTGAGTTTTTATATCTTCAATAGAGTTGCAATCATAGATTTGCATGCATGTAATGATTTATAGATTGTAATAGTTAATGGCTTATAGATTTGAAAACTAGACTCAAAATTGGTCATTTTGGAATTTTTTTGGTTTCATTTGGAGTTTTTTTGAGAAATATATTAAATTCCCAAGGCAGAGTTTTGAGTTTTACCTCTACATTTTTATAGTAAAATTGGGACTTGATTTAGAGATCATAAATTATAATTTAGTTGCTGGATTTGGCTTATATTTGGATATAATTTAGAAGGAATAATTTTAAATAATTCCTCCAAAGGGTTTGGTAAGAAAGTTTTTGAAACAAACGTTATGAATAATGGAACCCAAAATAGAAACCAAGGTATGGGAATGAGAGAATATTAAGCTTGGTTGTGTTTAACCTCATAAAATGCCTCTATGTTAAATGTTTAATGTTAGTGATATGTAGATTTTGATTCTTTTGAAATCTTATTTGCATAATGTGGGTTCTTCTAGTCAGAGGTGAAGTATTTGGGACACATCATCACTAGTGATGGAATTACAATGGATCCAGAGAAGATTCATGCTATCATAGATTATTTGGTACCCACTAATGTCTCAAAAGTTTTTAGTTTCATGGGATTGGTAGGTTACTACTATCACTTCATGAAGGATTTCTCACAAGTATCTCATCCCATCACTAATATTTAGTGGAAAGGGAAGAAGTATGTTTGGTCAAACTAGTGTGAGGCAACATTTAATGCTCTTAAGGAGTGTTTGACTAGTGCACCAGTCCTTGCAGTGCCTAATCCTATAGGTGATTTCATGGTTTGCACAAATACTTTGTTGGAAGTCATGGGTGTGGTGTTGATGCGGGGTAGTCAAGTGATTGCATATGAGTCTAGAAAACTGAAGAACTATGAGCTTAACTACCCCACTCATGATTTGGAACTCATGGCCATGGTGCATGCCCTTGTCCATTGGAGGTGGCATTTTCTTTTGAGACACAAGTTTGATTTGCATAGAGGCCATAGGACTTTGTAATATATCTTTACTTATCCAAACCTAAATGCACAAAAATGTCACTAGATGGAGTTCCTATGTGAGTATGAATTTGATGTTTATTACATTAAAGGGAAGGAGAATGTCATCATGGATGCCTTGAGTAGGAGGTGATACAAGGTGAGGCTATATCTTGGAGGCTTTACCTAGTGACACTTGGTATTAGGAGGGGAGGGTATCAATCGAGTCTCCCTTGAGGGGAGATTTTAAGGTTATATGATTGAGTCCAATGCACTATTGTAACACTTGGGGCATATCTATATACCTATTTTGGGTGATCTTTGTGCCTTGGTTTAGTCAGAAGCACATCATGCACCATATTTTGCACATCCCAATGTTAAGAAGATGCATGTTGATCTTAAATAGTTGTACTTTTGGGTAGGGATGAGGGGTGATGTTACTGATTTTGTTGCTAGATGCCTTGAGTGGTAGAGAGTGAAGGTAGAGCATCAACATCTGGCAGGTCTTTTGCAGCAGCATATCATCCTAGAGTGGAAGTGGGATATGATATCTATTGACTTTATCATAGGGTAGCCTATTTCATGAACAGACATGATTGTATCATGGTAACAGTGGACAAGTTGTCCAAGGTAGCACATTTTTTGCCGATGAGAGCATCCTACATAGTTTCTTTTCTAGCACATGTTTTCTTGGAGGATATTGGTCATTTTCATGGGATTCCTCATCAAATTATTTTGGATAGAGATCTAGTGTTTACTTTTGCACTATGGATGTCTCTCCAGCATGCTTTGGGCACACAACTTAATTTTAGTTCAGCTTATCACCTAGAGACCGATGGACAAACTAAGAGAGTGAATCAAGTTCTAGAGGATATGCTTTGCATGTATGTTATGAATAGGTAGGTGAAGTGGGATGACTATTTTTACCTTGTTGAGGTTGCATACAACAATGGTTATCATAGTTCTCTTGGCATGCCACCTTTTCATGACTTGTATGATAGACCAAGCCGTACCCCTTTTTACCTTGTTTTGCATGCCACCCTATTTTCTTGGGCTTTCTTGACATTATGTTGGTTGTGGACTTGGATGATCTATTTGGATGCTAGTTAGACCATTGTTGTACTTTTATCTTGCATTGGTATGCATGTTTTTGATAAGGTAAACAGGTTTTAAGGGGTCCTGAAACCCATAAGTTTAACAACAAGAAAGGCTGAAAATAAGCAAAAAATCACCCAGCCAAATCATAATCCTTATGGCTGAAAATAAGCCCAAAGGCCCAGCCCGAAACAGCTGCCCACAAAAAAGGCCAGAGAACCAACCAGAAAAAATGGAAACCAGACAAAAAGCCAAAGCCAGGAGAAACAAAAACCAAAGGATAGAGACCAAACCTAGCAGACTACTTCTCCATCTCGAGCATGGTCTGGGCAGCTTCGGCGCACTCTTGTTGCTCTTCTACCTTATGATCCTGGGTGTTCGTCAGATCTTGCTCCATAGTGCTATCCTTGGCTTTATCCACATCCAGCCTATCTTTGTCTCTGTTCTGTTTATCATCTTCCTCCATCTGGTTCCTGTCTTTGAGATTATCCAAGAGAGAGAGGATGTTGTCGTTGATCGAAGTGAGGAGGGAGATCATTTGACTAGCTAGGTTGTGATTGTAGTTCTCAATATTTTTTACTCTCCTCTCCATCAGAGTCTCCCAGCTATTCCGGTCGCCTTGGCTTTCAGCACCTGTCTTGCTCTTGATTTTTTCCATTTGGGAAACCCTATCTCTGACATCCTCAAGCTCATGGAAAAGCCATTTAATCAATCTAAAGTTGTCGATCATGCTATTGTGGGCATTGTTCAACAGATTCATACCCGTTTCTCTTGCATTATCAAAAATAGCCACCATAGCCAGGTCAATTAGCTCATTGAGTCTAGGCTTCTCGAGGTCATCCACCAGGAGTTGGGGGTTCATCGCCTCTCTGTAAATTCCCATAGTGGCCGTTCTCACATTGAAGTTCTTCCAAGCCTTCCTTCTATTATTAACTTGCACTTCCCCCTCAATCTATCCAGAGTTATCATTTTCCTCCAAAGGAGGCTGAGGATGTATAGGGGAGAGGGGAATGGGCAGAGAATCCTTTCCCTGATTGCTGGATCGCTCTATGCTCTCTCCTTCCCTCTTTTGTCTTTTTCTCAATTTCTCCTCATCCAGCTCCTCCTTCGAAACCTTGTTAGAATCATCAGTATCCATTTCCTCCTCCTCCTCAGCAGAGCCAATTTTAGCTGGGGTATGACCTCTAGGGCTCTTTCTGCTGGGTAATTTGATAGAGGGGTAATCCTTCTTATGGATTTTAGTCTTCTTACCTGAATGCTCAAAAACCTCATCAGAGATGATGCTCTCGACATCGTCGGAATCTAAGGAAAAATTGGAGCTGCTCTTGTCAACATCCGCCCTCTAGATAGGGTTTTTGCTAATGGTTTGAGCATGGAAATGCTCATGAATCAGAAGCAGAAGACCCTCATGCAGTGCCGGGTTGACGGTAGCTTTCTTTTTAAAACTAGAAATGGCCTTGTTCATCGAGTTAAAAAGATAATACGGGAAGGAGATCTTACTACCATGCCGAAAATGATTCAGAATCACAAAATGGTGAGTCCTAACCCTATCAAACCTGGGGTCTAAGGTTATATATTCAATGACAGCGTAGAGAACATACCTCCAGAGCTTCTTTATAGTATCCGTTACAAAAAACGTCTCTTTCTTGCCCAACTTGTTCAGCTCTTCAGTGTTTTTCACAAAATCCTTGATAGCATTAGAAGACATCTTCTTGTCTCTGAAAAATTTATGCCCCTCCTTCGGAATCCCCGTGACTTTAGCAACCACATCCTTAGTAATTTGAAAGTAGACCCCGTTCACCTTAACCTTACCATTATTCCACGAATTCACCATGCTGTTAGTGATCTCAGGATCCGAGCCATGAAGTTTCTCGAAGAAATTAGTAACCCCACCCTTTTCCAGCTCTCTCCAAACTTTGGCCTTGTTCTTCCACTTTTGAACTTCCCCCACTGGCTCCTTTCTGCTCCTCTCACCCGTCATGTTTACCTGATCAACTTCCACAATTCTCATGAACTCTGATCTATGCAAGTTATTTGCATTCAAAAAAATGGTGATGTTTCTTTTATGATACCCATGAATAAACCCCTTTCTGAAAATAATGGTATCGTCCTTTCGAACGTGTCAAAATGTCAGAGGAAACCCCTTTTACTGGTGCAAATCACGATGCCAATAATGGCACTTACCATTTAATAAGCAATCTTTATTATCCATAATTGCATTGGATTTGAGTCGTCCTTCCCAAGATATTATCTTGGTCGATGAGCAACTTTGCCTCCACCGGAAAATCTTTTCCGGCATGCCAGGACAGATTATTGGTGGCGTTAACCCCTTTATTAGCAAACCAATCAGCGACTAGGTTTGCCTCTCTGTAAACATGAGTGACGTGGACCTTATCGAACTTTGTGAGAGTGGCGCAAGTCTCATCAATTATGTTCGCAATCATCCACGAGGGAGGGGAAATACCATTAATGGTATTAATAATGTTTTTGGAGTCCCCCTCAAGCCAGAGTTTAGTAATCCCGACTTCAAAAGCCAACTTGACCACCTTACTCGCAGCTCTTGCTTCAGCCAGATGAATAGTCTGGATTCCCAGCGGGGAAGCAAAGGTAGCTATTCCCTCCCCATAGCTATTTCTTATGATTCCACCGCAGCCTGAAGGGCCTGGGTTACCCTTGGAGGCCCCATCAAAGTTGGCTTTTGACCAACCATCTGGGGGGAGAAGCCAGCTAGCATCCTACCTTTTGAGGTTCCTGTCTTTTTCTTTAGCTATCTTTATGTCCCCTTCTTCTTCTTCTTCCTCCTTCAACACTTGGAGATTTTCCTTTATATTCTTCGAGACCTTCCTGCCAAGGATTATAGCTGGCTCCTCTCTGTCTCTAAATATTCTATTATTCCTTTCCTTCCAGATTCCCCAGGAAAAATGGGGTAAAATCCAGTCCGAGTGATCCTGCCGACCAGCAATCTTACAAAGACCTTTCCACTGATGGAAAAAATCCATGAGATTATTCGGTTTGCACCAGAGGGTTTCATTATCATGTGTGATGACATTCCACACCTCCCTGGCATAGTCACATAAGATGAAAATGTGATTTTCGGTCTCAGCCTGATTCTTACACAAGGGACATCTACTGGGCATAACATGTCCTCGCTTCATGAGATTGTCATGAGTAAGGATTTTGTTCTGAAGAGCCAGCCAATAAAAAATGTTGATCTTTGGAGTGAGACCCGAAATCCAAGCCTCCACCCAAGGGGCCTTCTCTTTTAAGCTCCAAAGGGAATTATAGCCTGAGGCAACAGAGTATCTTCCATTAGGATTATCCCTCCAGACCAGCTCATCCCCCAAATTGATAGGAATCATGGAATTGAGCATAAGCATTATAGGAGTCAAGTCCTCAAAGATGAGGGATAGGTCACTCCATTCCTGGCCATTCCAATAATCACAAACTTTGGACCCAATTTGATTAGTACAAGCTTGCATCCATCTCTCAAAAATAGGGTTATTGATAAGTGGATCTTGGGAAAGCCATCTATCCAACCAGAACTGGATGTCCTTCCCATTTCCCAATTTCCATGATATCTTGGCCTTAGCTAGGTCCCTGGCTTTCATGATCCCATTCCAAATGTTCGATCCTTTTGGGATATCTTCATTAAAAAGGGTGAAAAGAAGAGTGGGTCTTCTAAGGTACTTGTTTACCAAGGTGTCCCTCCATTCACCGGTGCTACTGAAGATCCGCCATATTTGTTTAGCTAGGAGAGCTTTATTGAGGTGAGTGATCTTTCTAATGCCCAGACCTTCGTACCTCATAGGGAGGCAAACCTTCTCCCAAGCAATAAGAGGATATATTTTCTTCCCTTCATTACCATTCTAGAGGAAGTCTCTCTGGATTTTCTCCATTCTTTCAGCTATTTTCCTTGGAATTCCAAAGAGGCTCAGGGCGTAGATTGGCAGATTTTGAAGAGAAGATTTGACTAAGAGGCATTTCCCCGCTTGACTAAGAGAGACCCCTTTCCAACCAGCCATCTTCCTGTTGAATCTATCCAAAATATCATTCCAAAAAGACTCCGGGGGTGAGGATCCCAAGGGAAGACCAAGATAGGTTGAGGGGAAAGAGCCTACCCCACAACCCAGAATCCTGGCAATTTTACTTTGTCTAAACTCAAAGGTGTTGATGAAAAAGAGTGAGCTTTTGTTCCAATTAATCAGCTGACCCGTCCCACTGGAGTAAGTATCAAGAATCTTCTTCAGGGCTCTGGCCTCTTTGACAGAAGCTTTCCCCCCCAAGATAGTATCGTCAACAAATTGCTGATGAGTGAAGGGAACGCAATTAGAGGAGGGAAGGATCCCTTTGATACAAGCCTCACACTTTCTACGGTCTATAAACCTTCCTAAGCATTCAGCTAAAATGATGAACAAAATGGGCGAAAGGGGGTCTCCTTGTCTGAGGCCTCTGGAAGGTTTGAAAAAATTAGAAGGGACTCCATTAACCAAAACAGCCAAGGAGGAGGTGGAGACCAATTGAGAGATAATTTTGCAAACTTTACTGTCAAAGCCAAAAGTCAAGAGGACCTTCCCAAGGAGAGACCAGTCCACCCTGTCATAAGCTTTAGAAAGATCCAGTTTGAGAAGCATACCTTCCCGTTTGGATGCCTCAAGAGAGTGGATGACTTCGTGCACCATCTGGACAGAATCCAAAATTTGTCTCCCTGGAACAAAACTTGATTGATGCTGCGAGATTATCATGGGCAATATCTTGAGCATTCTTAAAGTGAGAACTTTAGAGATGATCTTGTAGAGAGAGTTGCACAGACTAATAGGTCTGAAGTTGTCCAACGAGTCTGCCCCAGGGGATTTAGGAATGAGAACCACAAAAGTCGAGTTTAGCTCCTTGAGAATAGATTTGGCTCCAAAGAATTCCTGGACAGCCTGAACAACCTCTCCCATGATCACCGACCAGAACCTTTGGAAGAAAAAAGTGGGAAAACTGTCCAGGCCTGGAGCCTTGTCAGCAGGCAGAGAAAAGAGAGCCTCTCTAACTTCCAAAGCCTTAGGAATAGCACAGAGCTGTTTATTATGGATAGGTTGAATGAGCTGAGTGATACAGTGTAACAAATCCTCTTGGTCCAAATTGGAAAGCATTGGGTCCTCAGAGAGAAGGCTAGAGAAAAAGGAAACAGCTTCTTCCGAGATGGCAGATTCTTCAGTTAACAGCTCTTGCCCCTTTCTGATACCATTGATCCTGTTACTAGCACAGTGCTTGAGGGTGGTTAGGTGAAAAAACTTAGTGTTCCGATCTCCTTCCTTTAGCCAGGTGATCCTCGATCTTTGCCTCCAAAAATTTTCTTCCTTATTAATAATGTTATGAATTTCAGACAGGGTCTTGAGCTTTGAAACCCTGTTGGTCTCAGTGTAACCTTCCTTCTAAATGCAATCTTGGATAATAGTTAGATTATCAAATAACTCTTTCTTTTCATGGAAGATGTGACCAAAATCAGACTTGTTCCAAATTTTAATCATCCTCTTCACATTGCTAAGTTTTTTGGTGACTCTGAACATGGCTGAGCCCTCCACCTCTATCCCCCACCATAGCTTGATATTATCCATGAGGTCAGGGTGAGAGGTCCACATTTTCTCAAACCTGAAAGGATGGTATCTCCTGTGTACTAGAGGGGAAACAACAAGAGAAATGGAAGAGTGATCCAAACCAATTCTGGGAAGTAGGGATAGTCTGCAGCTGAAGGATTGAAGCCAGTCCGAAGATATAAGAGCTCTATCCAGCCTAACCTGAATGCAATCATGGCCTTTTCTCTTGTTTGACCAGGTAAAGGATCCGCCCTTAAGCTCTACGTCCATAAGGGCCAAATTATTTATGAAGTTAGAAAGGTCCTGTTTACTTTCCCAATCCGGGGGCATACCTCCCTTTTTCTCTTTATCTTCTAGCGGTGTGTTAAAATCTCCCATGATTATACCTTTCTTAATGTCACAATCTTGCACCATATTACCAACTTTGGTCCAAAAGTTTTTTCTATCTCTCTTATTATTGGGGGCGTAAATATTCACTAAATACCAGGAATCATTGGTGTGCAAATGTTGAACTCTGCAGAAAAGAATGTTATCTTCATCATACTCAGCTACTATATTGAAATACTTATCATTGAAAAGTAACAGCAGTCCTCCACACGCTCCTTCAGAGTTAGAGGCTATGCCCTTCATGCTATTGTTGAACTTAATATTTTCCATCCTTTCCTTCTTCATTTTAGTTTCCTGGATTAGAAACACATCAGGCCTTTGGTCCCTTATCATGTTTCTAATAACTTCTTGCTTGTGGATTCCATTGAGTCCACGAATATTCCAAGATAAGATCTTCATGATTTAACTACTGAACATGCTTCCTGGATAATGCATTGCGTACCATCCTTAATGTTTCTTCTGGCTTCCTCTTTCCTAATTTCATTCTTGTTTTTCCTTCCCACTAGGTTAGATTTGTGGCCAAGATCAGCCTTGGCCATGCTTCTAGTAGAAGGGGGAGATACCGGAGAAGGGTCCCTGCTATTCTTCTTCTTTCTACTCCTAACTTTTGTCTAGGGATTCTCTTCTCCCTCTAGTCCTTTGTCCAGCCAAGCATCAATTCTCGCCAAATCTTCCATTATCGATGCAGACAGCCTCTCTATGATTTTGTTTACTATTGAAGGGGGGGCACAACACACCAGGTTAGGGTCCTAGGACATGGGTTCCCCCTCCTTTGGTTCTTCCATGGAGTTCGGGACAAAGGATAGTTTCAAGTCATCCTCCTGAGAATCCAGAGGGGGAAGAGTCATTTTTTCACCTATCTCCTCAGATTTCTTCTCAGATTCCTTCACATTGGGGAGATGTGTTGAATCGTCTTTCACTCCTTCCTCTTCTCCCCCTCCTAAGTTTCCAGCCACCCGAGGAGGCCCTGATTCCTCTTGGGGCGCATTAGGAGCAGAATTTGTTTTTTCTTCTGCCTCTCTATTTGCCTTGACTTGCGATGCTTTTTTCCTCCACTCTTTTTTGGGATCTAGAGAATCTTTTATCCCCCCTTGTGGATGAGCCTTTCCCACCGTACTCTTCCCTTTGAAAAGTGGACATGATCCAGCCTTGTGGCCAGCCTTCTTACAATGGAAACAAGCGAAAGGCACACTTTCATAGTCAATCTTTTGAGATCTATTTTCCAGATGAGATTGTAGTTCTAAAACTTGAGGTATGTCCTGGCCTTCGATGACTCCTACACAGATTCTTGCGTAGTTCAATCTTTTCTTAGTAGCTGTGACAGGGTCAATGGAGAGGAGCTCTCCAAAGGTCCTAGCTATGCCATCAAAGACATCCTCATGCCAATATTCCAAAGGAAGTTTCGAAAATCTTAACCAAACTGGAACCTGAGATTGGAAATCATTGTTCAAATCCAAGTTGGATGTCCATTTTTGCAATATTAGGTTGGATCTGCCCAAAGACCAGTTCCCAGCGCATAGTATACGAGAAAAATCTTCCGAGCAAGAAAACTCAAAAGACATGAAGCCTTTGGCCATAGCAGTCACATCTACATGCCCTTTAAGGTCCCATTTTCTCCTGGTAAATGTCCTCACTACATCAATATTAGGTCTTGGCCCTACAAATTTTCCTACCAGAGTGTTCGCCATGCTTAGGATATTGTGGTCAATAATTTCCCTAGGGATTTCCAGAGAAAAAATACCTTTCTCCTTATCAGATTTGTCAATGACTTTTGGGAAAGACGATTTACCTGATGGTTTTATCCCGAATAGATTCGACCAGCGTCCCCATGTCCCAGACGGCCCACTGCCCACATGGGGGGGAGGGGGAATCTTCTCACCTGGATGGGGCATCAAAACCTGTGGGTCCCCATCTTTTGAGGCATCCTCATCTTTCCCCTCCGTTTCCTGCCCTGCGCTTGTTGCATGCCTTGTTGCATGCCCTCCTGTAGACGTGGTCTCCTGTCTCCCGCCTTTCTCCAGATTCGAAACAACGTGATTCGAATTGCAATTCTCGCCCGCTCCATCCCTCTCTCTCACCGTGCCCATCATTTTTTTTATAAGTTTCCAATTATAATGACAATTGCATTGGTATGCATGTTACATCTATCCTCCTAGGTCTATTTTAGTTGAGTGATTTTCTGCATTATATTCTTATCCAGTCCTTGTGTTATGATCTTCATGATGGTGGTGCACCATACATGATTATATGTGTGTACATTTGTTAGGTGACTTGTGAGGTATAATATTCCTTGGTTCTTCTAGAAGTTATGATCATTGGGGTTAGGTTGGGAATATGCATGCCTATGGGCACTCATTGTTGGATGAGCATGGGTAGGGTAGGGTAGCTCATAGAGGGACTTCTATCTTGCAACCTGGTGACTATTTCTTGTTGGTTGGTAGAGGAATTTTTCTATAATTGATAACTAAATTAAAACATTGGGTGGTAATAAATATAAGATAATTAAAAAGTTGGGAATTGTACCTTCCCTTGGGAAGAGTTACCACCTGAATTGTGCACCTTTCATTGGGGAGTGCAGATGCAAAATTGGCTTGGGCTTTTGGATGCCAAGCGACACTCCATGATGTCAGCCCCTGCTTATTATACTATTGAGTGTCTAACCAAGACTTGTATTTTATGCATTGTCTATATTCTTGGTTTTAATCATCATACTGTCTAGCATGAGTGTTAGCCATAGATGTTGTGCTTTATGTGTGTTTACAATTGGATCATTATCTCCATCAACATGCTAGGAGTGGGCCTGCGGGTTCCATGTGGTTGGAAAGCATAGCTACCTTTACCACTACTGGGGACTAGTGTAGAGAGATGATTCTTTATCCCACTGTGACCATTGCTAGATGTTTTCACTTGGTACTTCAGGTTCTAGAGTATGCTTTCTTGTGACTTATGCTTTCATTAGAATGCTTGTATATCATGTATAGATGATGTTAGTATTAATGCATTTCCTTATATGATGTTTTGCATATGATAGATGATGAGTTTGATTTGTAGGATTATCTTATGCTTTACATCTAGCATGTTAGATTTTCTTATTCTTATATTGTATCACATTTTATTAGTGACATCCTCATAAAATAACATTGACGATCTAGTTCGTGGTTTGAGATGTTACACATGGGGGATGTCTAGCATCCACAATGGTCTTATTATTCTATTATGGTTGGGAGGAATTGCATACTTTGTGGGTTATTTTAGTTCATTTTGATATTACTTATGTACACTACAATGTTGCTTTCAGTTATTTCCCTTCACTACTTGATTAGATGGTTAGATGTAGTTTTTGTATTTTGGTATTGTGTTTGAGTGTTTATGCCTTAAATTCTAGATTTGGTACTCCCAAGTGTGGATGTTTTAAACTTTTTTTAACTCTTTAGTTTGTCCTTAGATCATTTTATGTGTTTCCTAGGCAACCATGTGTTAGCATGGGGTGGTACTATAAAGTGTTGCATGCCCAAAGGAGTTATGTCATGCAATACTAGAAAGTATCACACCTCTTAGGAAGAAATGTTGTTTGATACTAGAATGTATCACACCTTCTTTGAAGAAGTGTCATACCATACTTGTAAAGTATCACATGCCCTTTTAAGAAGTGTTGCACCTCTTCTTGAGAAAGGTTATATGATATTGGAAAGTATCACATAGTGTTGATTTAAGTATCACCTAGGTTTTGCAAAAACCTACCCTAGCGAATAGTAGGCACTTTTTGGTTTGATCCAAACTAATTAGGATGTGTTTTGGCTACCCTCTTAGGTTCTCTTCAATTCCTTAGCATTTCATTTTGAATTTTGAATGTTTTGATTTAATTTTGGTTGTGCATCATCTATAGTCCATCATTTTGGGCAGTTGTGGTGTTTGGAGATCTGTTGGTGTCAAGATGTTTAGTTAGTCTTGGTTGTGATCTCTGTGATCCTCATATGTTGTATGTCATGTGCATCCATACTTGTTTAAAAAAAATGATCTTGGCTTACATTTATTCTTGTTTGAAGGATCACTAGGTATTACAAATTTACTTAATATACATATAATATATTCCCCTTTCATTTCATTTATATCATTGTCTGTGTATGCTTTCCTATATATTAAAATTTCATGAACATGTTTCTTTCATTATTTATACCTTTTGATTGGTTAGTTAGATCTTGTTTATGTGGTCTCCACTTTCATCTTCAAATTTCCACTTCTACCTTTGCTAATAGATCTCATTTTACCTTTAGAACTAATGTGCATGTATTTTTCTATCACTAGTTTATAAAATATTATGTATCTAAATCTATATGTTGTACTTTTTATTTAGATTATTTTTAGATCAATTTCATCATTTCACATATTTGCAATGTAAAAAATACAAAAAGATTGCATCTTGCATCTATGTTATTCTTATATTGCATTGAAATATGTCTACAATCATAGAGAAACACAAAAACATTTTAGTTATTTTATTTTATTTATATTGTATTTTTTTAATCTTTATTGGCTTCTTTAATTTTTATTTTTCTTCAAGATCTTCAAGATGCTCTATTTAATTCATATGATGATAATTTAGTTCTTCCTTTTATTGATTCTCATAATGTTTTTCCTCCAAAAATCAATCCCACTAATGAAAAAATTTTAGTGCAAGAAGAGTCAATTTATTCAAATAATCTCCCTCCAAAGGGTAGGATCTTGAAAGATAATGTTGATCCTTCTCCTACATATTATATCTCTCATAAAATCATTTTGATGCAAGAGAGGATAATTTTACCCTTTTTTTTGTCATCTCCAAAGTATTAGGGTTCAAGATTTAGCAAGCAATGATTATTCCTCTTCTACAACAATATGTATTCATAAAAATGCTCTTATCCATGATTTTTCACCTATTTAGGATGAACACTTGGATAGGGATATTTATTATTATATCCCCAATGAAGCCACTTTTAATCATGATTATTCTTCTCTTAAAGTATTCCTTATTCAACACAATATTCCTTACCTTGGTGATTCTCCTATTTGTGTTGAACCCTTAGATAAGTACATGGATTAATCCCTTCCTTGTGAAGAAACCTTTACATAAGTGGATGATAATATCACTATTTCTCCTCATGATGAACTACTTCCTATAGGTTTAATTAATATTCATCCTATAGATGAAACCTTAAAGATTTATGTTTTTCCTTCTCCTAAGGACATCATAGAAGTAGAGGGTAGCATCATTTGTGCTTATTATTTTCCTAAGGAATAACTTGAGCTTAAAATCCAAGCTAAATTAAGGATCATAGTAAAAGGAGATCATCTATTAACCCAATTTTCACAAATCAAACATTATAGAATAAGGCTCCTTATTAAAATGAATCTATTCCATCTTCATTTATTTCTCTTGACCTTTCTCCAATACAAATATTTGCCCATAAACTCTTCATTATGATTGTGTAACTTTAGATTTCACACCAACATTACATAGAAAGAATAAGATCCTTGAAAATAGCACACCTTTATTTGATGAATGTATTTATATTGAATTATCCTCTTTAGATTTGAATCCACTTCCACCTAAAGGATAATCTTATCTTACTAATCTGTCAAACCTTCTCAAAGAAAAACTTGGTTTCCAATATTCTCATTCCACCCTTAAATATGTGCATTATTCTCCTAAATTATTATAAAAATAAGAGATTATTATGTTTAGTCTTCTTAAGGACAACTTAATTACTCCTTTGAAAAATCAAAACAAATATAGTAAAAACAAACAAAATCATTCTTCCATTTGTATGTTTCATAAATTTCATATCCATAAGACTACTGAATTTTATGATTCATAATGTAAATTTAGCCCCTCTCCTCTATTTCTATGTGGCAGGCTCTTCCTTATCCAATGTAGACTCATTTGCTTCTACTTCAATTTGGTAGCCCTACTCTTATACTATGTATTTAGCTGGTGGACCAAGGAGTCTATCCAACTTGTGTAAGTCAGAATTTGAAACCATGTTTAAGCTTATCAGAGAATGAGAAACAACATTTAATTTGAAAAATTGGGTCACTGCACCTGTGAACAAATATTGATGTATTAGGTAAAATAATAATGGGAAAGGTACCATTCATCATTTAAATCCCACAATCAATGAATTGTGTGTGTGTGTGTGTGTGTGTGTGTGTGTATCTATATATACACACACATGTGCACATTAATATTTTGTGTGTATGTGTATATGTATGTATACATTCACACACACACATACATATATACTCTCTCTCACACACACACAGACAAACACATTTTCCCTTGGGGTTTGTATGGGTTCTTCTTTTCTTAGTGTCAAATATGTTTTGTTTTGTAATTATTTTTCTTGTTATTTTTATTTTTCTTGATTTTATTTTAGTTTATTTCATATTTATTTTTATATAAAATTTTAAGCTGAAAGGCTCTATGGGAACTTTGTTCTCAAAATTTTTTTCTTATTGGAAATGTTGCCAGCCTTCTTTTCAAGCTATATTTTTTCCTAGATTTTGGAATTTAACAATCAATTTTAAAATTAGAAATAATAAGTTAATTTTAAATCAAATAGTTTTTAATATGATGAATGGTTTTACTTTTTATTTTAGTTTTATTTTTAAAATTGATTAAGGTCTTAGTTTTTTAATCATTTTTAATAATTTTTAAATTACAACAATTTTTCAATTTAAATATCAATTTAAGTTTTCATAATCTATCAAACCAATAATATATTTGTGGGAGGATGTAAATTGTTTGATTTCTATTTTATTAATTTTTTTATTTCTTTTATTAATTTTTTACAATTAGATTTTTTTAAAGCAGTCACTTTATTAATATATAATAAATAGAATATATAATAAATAATATATCTTTGTGGATTTAATTTTTTTATTTAAAATATTATTTTACTTAATTAAAAATTATTTTAAATATTATCAAGCATCTATCAACTTATTTTTGCAAGCACAAAATTGAGCAATTTTTTAGTCTTTTTATGTAGTTTGTATCTAGATTTTAGTATGTTCCATTGTTGAGTTAATTTCTTTGATTTTTTCTTTTTCTTTTTGTACCATTTTCTAGGATCCTATTTTTTTCTATTAAATATAAGGAGTCTAGTACAACAAGAGTAACCATAAGTATCAAAACCAACATACAATGGATAACAAAAAGTTGTCGATGTATGGTCCATTCAGATCATCCATTTATTGTCAAGCCAAACACAAAATTCATAAAAAAAGAGTTTATCTATGCCCACTTACCATAAATTAGAACAAAGAAACAACTAACAATCTAATCTTTCATCCATACAATCCATGGGAGTGGTCCATCTACCCATCTGAGTCTCTTGTCCCCATCATGGATAATAGTGGAAGGAATTCTCATCAGCTCTTTCCATGGAAAGGGTGGAGCAACAAGAATGGCACTAGCCTTAGGCATATTGGTCTTCCTTCATTAAATTCAACAAAATTCTTGGTTACCACTATCATGTTTGGTGTTTCCAAGTTATTTGCTAACTTATTTATAAACTAACTCATTCTTGATTTGTTGATTACCGGTCTGGTTGTGGTGGTGTCAATTTGGACATTAGTATCTTGTTGATTATTCAACTCATCTAGTACCTTAATTTAATTTGGTCAAGCATGTATTTGAGTGTTCTTTCAAAGTTGAATTATTCTTTGTCATTGGTTCTGACTTCAAATTGGATAGAATCTTTCTTGAGAATCTTGGTACATGCATTAGTAATCCTCATCATTTGATTCATGATTACCTTATAGTTGATCATTACCTACATGGAAAATTTATGCATTATGAGTCTTTACAGAGGCTCGATAAGGATTTTGTTCCTACTCTTAAATACATCATCATCCTTAGCTAACCAAATAAACCAAGGTAAATATGTTGGAAAAGTGGCTCAAAAGAAGTTAATCTCTTTAGGGATGCCATTTATTTTACTAAAAAAATACATGGAGAATGTGGAACTTATGGTTAAACAAGATAGCAAAGTAGCCTCAAATCTCTTTGGTAGAGTTACAATCAAAGAAAAGATGTACAATAGACTCAAGTTGAGAGAAAAAGGTACAAAGATAAGGATCCCCATCTAATTTAGACAAAGGAAGTCAATGGAGAAGGATTAGCCAAAGGAAGCACTATATTTCAAGCTCAATATTTTGGTTCTAGATGGGGGAAAAGACCTTAAACTAGTTGTTGGAGTCAAATTGACAAGACCATTTATGGTTAAGAGAGTCTACAACTTCATTGTTATCTGATAGAAAGTTTTATAGGTACTTAGCTTTAGTTGTAAAAATATGAGACTCATCCAGCCAATATAGGAGGGAAAGTCTACCAACCTCCTCCACATAAACCCTTGGGAGATTGGCCTTTTTCTAGACATCCTTAAGAACATAATAATTTCTTTTATGAGAAGGGAGGAGGCTGAATTTGGAGGAGATTTCATCCCATGAACACAACTTACCTCCATAAGCAAGGTCACTAAATTTACTAATACCCATTTCATTCCATGACTTGGTTCAGCATCCTTGCATGAGAGCAAGGAGTTTTCCATTCCTTTCCAAGTTCCACCAAGGGGACTTCTCTCCATAGATTTTTTTTTGGTTATCCAAGATCCTAGCTCATGACACTTAGACCCTCACATTCTCCCATACTTTCCAAGTAGCTTTAAATACAATTGAACCTTCAACCTTGACTTTCAACTTAGCTGAGAGCAAGTTATGAATACATAGATCCTTCCAAGACTTCCCCGTGGCTGGGACTTCATGAGAAATATTATTTCTCATTAGCACCTTCTATGGTTCATTTCCCTTAGTGGATTTAGCCATCCATTTGGCCCCAAGAGCTATACCTTTCCATCTTAGGTCTTTTAGCCCAAGGCCTCCTAATTCCTTCTTCATAGACAACAACTTTACTTGACAACATGTCTCCTTCTAAGTCCTCTACCATCAAACTAAAAGAAGTCCTTGATAATCTTCTAAAGATAGGTTATTTGGTTTTGGTTAAAGAGTCAAGCTAAAGATTAATACACTATATAAGTTTATAGGATTTTCTAACAAACTTGGACTTTTCCCACAAGGGATAAATAGTGTTGTGATGTGGAGCCTAATCAGAATCAGAGGTTTACTCAGTGCAGTTTCTCCTAAGATTATTTCTACAAGGTTTGGCACGTAGTACCCCCAAGATGAGGTCTAGGGGTAGTGCCCCTATGGGGATTTGAGCAGCACCCTAGGTGCGCTCCTTATCATAGTACAGGTTGAGTTCGAGGGGCAGCACCCCTAAAGCCAAAAATGACTTTCTATTGTAAAAGGCATCAAAAATTATTATTATAGTTGATGACTTATTCTACCCCTAACTTTGTAAGCAACAAAAACTTGTATAAAATGGCTTAAGGTTAGGGATATCATAATGTATGGTGATATTTTTTGATTTTTTCACAACACATGCCCCATTTCTAGTAGAAATGGGTACCCCCTAGTTTAATTTTGCTTTTCTAGACCCCTAGTCTTTTTAGTGTTTTATCTAGTGTCTGAGTCAAGCCTGGCTCTCTACCTAAGAAATTCAAATCCCCAAAAACTCAAAATTCTAGAGAAAAGTGTGATTTTAATGTTAATGGGTGCACTAGCACACCTAAAACACCCTTCAAGGTGCACTAGTGTGGAACACTTCCTCTTGGAAGTGTGCACCTATGAACATGTGTAGGTGTGCACCTCCAGGAGGTGCACTCCATCCTAGGCCTATATAGGCCTGAGACCCCAGCTTGGCCAAAGAAAGGGATCAAAATACTACAAAAATGGACTGATTAATCTAGGATTGGACATCCCAAGTGTTTCTAACCCAACTCATTTGGACTCATTTAATTTATCAACCAGGGATGTAAACTTGAAATGGTGTTAGCAAAGTATATGCTTCAAACTTCTCTCCACTTAAGAATTATTTTACAAAAATTCAAATGATTATGCTGCAAGAAATCTACGCTAAAGCTGAGAATCAAATCTATTTTAACAAAGCATGAAATTTCAGCTAAGAGATACTTCTACTACCTATGCTGCAGGAATAATCCACTAATTTTGCTATCAATGGCTGTAGGAACAATAGAATCTACTCTAGTTTTACAAACTGAAGGTAAATCCTATGCTAATTAATTAGTTCACTCCCCATGTGGGCCCCAACAAAGAAGTGAAGTAGAACTACTTAAAGATGGAAACCTAAAATGATCTTTTCATTCATAAAAATAGTAAACGTACATACTAATAAATAGAAAGATTATATTTAGTACTCAAAAACTTAGAAAACTTTTCCTTCTACTAAAAACCACTAACTAATTCTAGAATACAGACTTCCAATTATTTAAGTGCAAACTAGGAACATAATTCCTAGATTTTAGACTTCATCAACTACCAAAAAAATAGAGGACATTGAATATTACAAGAGATGTATTAACTTTGGTGCCAAATGGAACATGAATTTAGGAGCTCATGACCCCTAGATTCCCTGCTTCCCACTTTCCTAAAAATAGGTATTGGCTATTATGGATGAAACAAATGGTAATGTGGAAGGTCATTAATAAAATTTACCATCATTTTCTTGGGTTATTGATTCCACTTAGCTGAGTTGACTTCACCTTTGAATCTAAAACATTAGTACCTCCAAATTAATAACATACATCAAGACTAATTTAAAATATGTCATCTAAATTAGTTTACACTATGTCACATTGCTACAAGAGAACTACCCAACCTAGCTAAGGAAGAAAAACATCATTCTCACTATTTTGTAATCAAATGACATATCATTTTATAGCATATTTGTTTTAGTCCTAAAAGGTAATTATGCACATATTTGTCTAAAATTATCATAAACATCATGTTCTTAAACATCAAAGTTTTTAGAAAGTTTGCAAATTCAACTGAAAATGAAATGATAAAATAGACCATATTCTGGTCTCATCATTCCCCCCAACTAAAACTTTGACTTGTCCTCAAGGAAACATGAATTTTTTTACCCTCATAGCCATCCTAAAATCTAATGGAACTATTGGAAATGATTGAAAAGATCATGAATGAAGAATAATGGAACTGGTAAAGAATATTTTCAATCATTGTTTTGTCATTGATGTCAAACTTGCTACTTGCAGGAATGACAATTGCTTAAGTGATCCAAATACTATCAATTGGTTGATTGACAAGGAGGTGGCAATCAATAAGATGTAATTAGAGTACCTAGAGAAAGGTTGAAGTTATGATGTTGTAATGAATTATAAGGATCAACTAAGCCATTGATGAAATAGTGTATTGATGACATACTCTAAGAGGTTGGACACACTAAGACACATCAAAGATGTAAGGTTTAACTAAGTCATTTGTAAAGCCTAAGTTCATTGGAGAGAGATGAGTAAGATAGTTAGAGCTGAATAGATTCTCAGTTGAAGCCAAGAAAGATCAACTTAAGTGTGTGCTAAGTGATCTTAAGGTGCCGAGTAGCCTTTAGCTACCGAGTGATCTTCAAGTACCGAGTGAAGATCAAGTGCTGAGTGACTTCAGGTGTCGAGCAAGATCTAGGAGCCGAGTGATATTTAAGTGCTGAGTCTTCAAGTGTCAAGCAAAGAAAAAATGCTATAGGTGCCGAGCACTAGTAAAATAACAGTAGAAGTTGAGTAACACAGAAGGAGCCAAGTATCAGTAATCTAATAATGCCAAGTTGCTGCATTATTTTTTAAGTCAAAAATTTGCCAAATCAGTGACGATAAGTTTGTTACATAATTTTTTTTGAATTAGTTGGATGATAAGGATGATGAGTAGATGTCACAAATATTATGTAAACCATGCAAACCAATTTAAGGTGAATCCTAATGGATTTATCATGAAGTTTCTAGAAGAAACAATTTGGAGGGAAAAAAATAACATTTTCTCAAGATCAAATTAAGATTTGAGCGACAAATGAAGAACAAAACTTCTTTATAAGGAGTTATAGATTAGAGATCAAATGTGCATGTATGAGAAGGAGATGGTCATAAGTATGGTCATGCAAAGAAGCCAATGGGTGTAAGTATAGAGCATTAAGACTCTGATTTGATCAAGTGATCATGGAGTGCATTGGCATAAGGAGTGGAAGAACTCAAGGAGACAGATCTTGAAGGGTGAAAAAGTTGTCAGCACTCCAAGGGAGGAAACCCAAGCAAAGAAAAGAACTGAAGAGTGATCTAAAATCTGAAAAGTTGAAGTTGCAATGTGTATCAAGTCAAAACCCTTCTAATACTTTCTTACCATTGTATTAGACATTGAAACCCTACATTGCTAGGTTAGCTTAACAACTAGGTGAATAAGCCTCAGGAAAAGGATAAAGAGATCCCTAGGAGTAGGATAAAGAGATCCTTAGGAGAAGGATAAGAGATCCTTAGGAGGAGGATAGGAGATCCTTAGAGAGGGATGAAAGATTATTTTGAGAAGGTGGCTGTAAATCCCATGGACTTGGGTGATCCTAACAGCTCTATGTAAATCCTTTAATAGGGTGACATTCCAAGTTGAATGTTCTTAAGTCCTCTAACAAGGAACACTCCTAACAGGGTGTAGAAATCCTTTAATAGGGTCACATTTGACAATGTGTTGTAGCCTTTAACAAGGTAGACCATCAGAAGTGGTTAAAATCACTTGTGCAGTTATTTTGTGAGTATCATCCCCAATCTAGTTTTACCTTCTTATTTCTGGAAGATTTCTAGGTCATCAAAATTCTTAGTGTTATTGTGTGATGCATATTTACTTTTCATGATTGTTTAATGTTTAATTTCATGTATGATAATTTTTGTTATGTGTCATTAAGGATTAGAAGAAAAAGTTGTATTGGACATCATTGGACCTTGGATAATTGATTCAACCCCCCCTCTCAATTATTCTAAAGAATTCTAACAATTGGTATCAAAGCCCACTGCTAGTTTGTTTTAAGGTACTAGCAGTAGGAAGATCAAGATGTCCAAGAGAGAAGTTCCCAAGTTGAACAAAGACAACTTTGTTGCATGGCAAAGTCTGATGAAGCTACACCTCATATCAATAGGTG
This sequence comes from Cupressus sempervirens, assembly GCA_028749045.1. NCBI lineage: Eukaryota > Viridiplantae > Streptophyta > Pinopsida > Cupressales > Cupressaceae > Cupressus > Cupressus sempervirens. The sequence goes on from CM053786.1 coordinate 485,991,293, forward strand.
ACTATGCATAGACCTCAATCACAATTGATCATGTAGACCTTGTAGGACCTCTCACTATAGATGAAATGAGCAAGAAGAAAGAGCACAATCAAGCAATGCTAGATATTGCTTTAGCACTAAGCTATGCTGAGTATGATGACATCAAAGGATGTGATACTACACATTAGATGTGGAAAACATTATCAAAAATCTATGGAGGAGATGACAATGTCAAGAGAGCCAAAAGAGAGATCTTAAGAGGAAATTTTGATGACATGAAAATGGAAGAAGGAGAGAATGCTGCTCAACATGGTGCAAGGATGAAGGAAGTAGTAAGTGCCATAAGAAGCCTAGGAGGATAGTTAGCAAAAGAAATAGTATGTATAATATACTTGAGAACTTTGCTTCCTATCTATGCTATAAGAGTATCAGCCAACCAGGAGCTAACGTGTGTACTAGGCAATGCATTGTCATTTGAAGGAATAATTGGAAGACTCGTTGCTTTTGAGCTATCCAACTTTGACAACTACAAGCTAGAAAACTTTGATTCTGCATTCAAAGCCAAGATGACAATAAAAGACAATGATGAAGTACAAACAAAGAAAAAGAGTGGAAAAGGAAAGTATGTATCTAGTGACAGTAGCACTGATGAAGATGATGCAGATCAATTAGAGGCATTACTAGCAAGAAGATTTCACAGAGGAAGAGGAAAATTCAAAGGTAAGCTGCCAATCATTTATTTCAATTGTAATGAAGTTGGTCACATTGCAGCCAGATGCACACAAAAGAAAAATTACAAGGATGGAGCCAAATTCAAGAACAAGAAAAAGGACAACAAGGACCATAGAGGTAAAGGCAAAATATGCTACATTGTTGAAGAAGACTCTGATGAGAATGATGATGAAGTAGTTTATGTGGCTATGAAAGATGAATCAGATGAAGATAAAGTAATTGCCTTGGTAACCTGCATGAACAAGAATGATAGATGGATCATAGATAGCAAATGCTCTCATCACATGACTGGAGACAAAAGTAAGTTCATTACCTTTACTCAATATGAAGGAAATAGTGTTAGATTTGGAAATAATGCACCATGTTAGATCAAAGGGAAAGGTAGTATCAAGTTTACTTAAAGGATATCATGTGATAATGCATACTATGTTGAAGGCCTGAATTATAACCTGTTAAGTGTCTCACAGTTAGGCAACATAGGATGCAAGGTTGCATTTGGAAATGGAATTGCTAAGATCTATGATTCTCAAGGAAGTCTAATAGGAAAAGGTGACCAGACTAGGAGTAATTTGTTCTACCTAGACATGGAAGATGTTTCTTATCTCATTGTTCAAACTAATGATGTATGGTTATGGCACAAGAGGCTATGTCATGTAAATTTTGACAATTTGATAAGCATCAGCAAAATGAAGAAAGTCAAAGGTCTACCAAAGTTGAAAAAGCCTAATAACACCATGTGCAAACAATGCCAACTAGGGAAGATGACCAAGTCAACTTTCAAAAGCAAGGCTTATACTTCTAATAAAGTATTAGAGCTATTTCATACTAACTTGTGTGGTCCTATTGAAGTGCAAAGCTACAAAGGTGACAGATACATAATGCTATTTGTAGATGACTATTCAAGAATGATGACAATCATGTTCCTAAAACTAAAATTAGATGCATTTAAAATGTTCAAATGGTACTTGGCCAGAGTAGAGAAAGAGACTGGGAAGAGCCTAAAATGTCTCAGATCTGATAGAGGAGGTGAATTCACATCAAGAGAATTTGAAGAGTTCTACAATGAAAGAGGAATCAAAAGGCAGACATCAACACCTAGGACTCCACCTCAAAATGGTATAGTAGAAAGAAGGAATAGATTAGTTATTGACTATGCTAGGACCTTATGATCGAGAAAAATATTGCACTCAAGTACTAGAGAGAAGTTGTAAGTACTGCAGTCTACACACTCAACAGAGTTCAAGTCAAGAAAGGTACATATGCAACACCTTTTGAATTATGGTATGGGCATTATCCTAATGTAAAACATTTCAAAATATTTGGATGCAAATGCTATATATATAAAGAGTCTAGAAATGAAAAGTTTGATGCAAAAAGTGAGGAAGGCACATTTTGTTGGTTATTCTACTAGAAGCAAAGCTTATAAGTGCTTGAATGTTAACACTAACAAAGTAGTAGAAAGCATAAATGTGAAGTTTGATGAGCTTGCAAAAGCTTAAAGTATTGAGGACACCAAGAAAGCAAAAGAATACAAGACCTTTATATACTTTTATGAAGGTATAACTAATAATGGTGAAGTTGCAACTCAGAATGACAATCAACAACAAAATCCAGTATCTACTGAATCACAAAGTGAATGTCGAGCAACAGACACATTCAGAAGACAAGCTGTAGAATATAGAGAATGTTCATTCAGATTATGAGAATAGCCAACATGAAGGAAATGAAAAAATACCTAATGAAAATATACATGAAGATTCAAATTCTAAAAGAGACAACATGCAAACAAGGAGAGAACTAGTATTGGCAAAGTATGTAAGAAGAAATCATCCTACAGATCAAATTATTGGAAACAAAGAGGGAGGACCAATCACAAAGAATAGACTCAGAAGTAAAACATGTCTACTCAGCAAAATGGAACCAAAAAAATTAAGTGAAGCTATAAAATATGATGATTGGTACAATGCTATGAAAGAAGAAATAGAACAAATTGAGAAGAACAAGACATGGACCTTAGTCTCAAGACCAGTTGATAAGAATGTGATTGGAACCAAGTGGGTGTTCAGAAAAAAGTTAGATGAGAATAGCAAAATCACAAGGAACAAGGCAAGATTAGTCTGTAAGGCTATGCACAAGAAGAAGGACTAGACTATGGAGAAACTTTTGGTCCAGTTACCAGATTGGAAGGAGTAAGGACCCTACTGGCATATGCAGCCTTCAAAGGATTTAAAGTCTATCAAATGGATGTAAAGTCTGAATTTCTAAATGGTATACTTGAAGAAGAAGTCTACATAGAGAAACTAGAAGGTTTTGTTGATGAAAAGAACAAAAATAAGGTATGCAAATTACACAAGGCTCTATATGGATTAAAACAAGCCCCTAGAGCTTGGTATGAGAGACTTCACAAGTACCTAGTGCAAATAGGATTTGAAAGAACTGATGACAATAGCAACATGTACATCAAATTAGAAGAAGGTAAGGATATCCTTGTATCTGAAATCTTTGTGGATGATATAATTTTTGGAGGAAAGGAAGTGCTTTGCAAAATTTGTTTTGACAAAATGAAACATGAGTTTGAGATGTCTATGTTTGGAGAAATCAAGTTATTTGTTGGATTGCAAGTACACTAACTAAAACATGGTATATTTGTGACACAATAAAAGTACATCAAAGAGATACTTTAAATGTTTGGATTAGAAGACTCCAAACTTGTTAGCACACCAATGGCAACATGACATAAGCTATCTAAAAATGATGAATCAGCTGAAGTCAATCAAACAATGTACAGATCCATGATTGGAAAACTACAATATGTTGTACATAGCAGACCAGACATAGCATTAGTAGTTGTAATAGTGGCTAGATTCTCTACTAATCCTAGAGAAAATCATCTCATGGTAGTAAAAAGGATAATGAGGTATCTCAAAGGAACTGATGATTTTGGCCTATATTACAAAAAGAATGAGAAGTTTGAGCTCAATGCATACACAGATGTAAATTGGGGAGGCAAAATTGATGATAGGAAGAGCACAAGTGGAGGAGAATTATTCTTAGGTAAAAGGCTAGTCACTTGGACTAGTACAAAACAAACATGAGCATTCAGTCCATTGCAGAAGCTGAATATGTGGTAGCAATAGTCAATTGCACAAACATTGTGTGGCTCAAACATCTATTGAAAGGAATGAAAGAAGAGGTAACCAAACCTGTGATATTGTATTGTGATAATACAAGTGCTATAAACATATCCAAGAACCCAGTAATGCATGCAAAAACCAAGCATATTGCAATCAAGTATCACTATGTCATAGAATTGGTGGAAGACAAACAAGTGAAGATGGAGTACATTCACACAAAGGAACAAACTACAGATATCTTCACCAAACCATTGCCCAAGGATGCTTATGAGTATCTTAGAGGTAAGTTGGGGGTAATACCCCTAACTCAAGTAGTCTAAAGCAACATAGAAGCTACCCTGCATCAACAAGAATAAATCATTGAAATATTAGAAGAGTGATGCAAAGGATATCAGTAGGAACAAAAATTCTAGATCAATCACAAGCATGGTGACAAAGGGAGAAAACATGAGATGCAAAGCTTATATTTAGCATTTTAAAGATGCTACATCTTTTCCATTTATGTCAAAGAGGGAGATATATGAGAAATTGATCAATACAAAGTAAGAAGGAGATATATATATATATATATATATATATATATATATATATATATATATATATATGAGAGAGAGATGCATATGAAAGAGGGAGATTCAGAAGAGATAAGAATCAGCAAGCAGCTATGAAGGATCAGGAATACAAAGTAAGGATGCAACAGTCAGAGGGAGAAGAAGAACAAAGGATTCAGTTTGTATGAGTTTGTATCAACAAAAGAAGGAGTTATATACCAAGCAGACAATGTATGTAATTTTGTTTGTAACAAAGTTGATCATTTGATCAATTTGGTTTACCATCAATGCCAAAGAGGGAGATTGTTGGAAATGATTGAAAAGATCATGAATGAAGAATAATGGAATTGGTAAAGAATGTTTTCAATCATTGTTTTGTCATTGATGTCAAACTTGCTACTTGTAGGAATGATAATTTCTTAAGTGATCCAAATACTACCAATTGGTTGATTGACAAGGAGGTGGCATTCAATAAGATGTAATTAGAGTACCTAGAGAAAGGTTGAAGTTATGATGTTATAATGAAGTATAAGGATCAGCTAAGCCATTGATGAAATAGTGTATTGATGACATACTCTAAGAGGTTGGAAACACTAAGACACATCAAAGATGTAAGGTTTAACTAAGTCATTTGTAAAGCCTAACTAAGTTCATTGGAGAGAGTCGAACAAGCTAGTTAGAGCTGAATAGATTCTCAGTTGAAGCTAAGCAAGTTCAACTTTAGTGTGTGCCGAGTGATTTTTAGGTGTTGAGCAGCCTTTAGGTGCTGAGTGATCTTCAAGAGCTGAGTGACTTCATGTGCTGAGTGAAGATCAAGTGCCGAGTGAGTTCAGGTGTCAAGCAAGATACAGGAGTCGAGTGATATTTAAGTGCCGAGTCTTCAAGTACTGAGCAAAGAAGAAATTCTATAGGTGTCAAGCACTAGTAAAATAATAATAGAAGTTGAGTAACACAAAAGGAGCTCAGCATCAGTAATCCAATGATGCTGAGTTGCTGCATTATTTGTTAAGTCAAAGATTTGCCAGATCAGTGATGATAAGTTTGTTACATCGAATTTTGTGAATTAGTTGGATGATAAGGATGATGAGTAGATGTCACAAATATTATGTAAACCATGCAAACCAATTCAAGGTGAATGCTAATGGATTTATCATGAAGTTTCTAGAAGAAACGATTTGGAGGGAAAACAATACCATTTTCTCAAGATCAAATTAAGATTTGAGTAGGAATTGAAGAACATAACTTCTTTATAAGGAGTTACAAGTCAGAGATCAAATGTGCATGTATGAGGAGTTGGTCATATGTATGGTTGTGCGAAGAAGCCAAGGGGTGTGAGTACAGAGCATCAAGACTTTGAGTTGATCAAGTGATCATGGAGTGCATTGGCATAACGAGTGAAAGAACTCAAGGAGACAGATCTTGAAGGGTGAACAAGTTGTTAGCACTACAAGGGAGGAAATCCAAGCAAAGAAAAGAATTGAAGAGTGATTTAAAATCTGCAAAGTTGAAGTTGCAATGTGTATCAAGTCAAAACCCTTATAATACTTTCTTACCATTGTATTAGACATTGAAACCCTACATTGCTAGGTTAGCTTAACAGCTAGGTGAATAAGCCTCAGGAAAAGGATAAAGACATCCCTAGGAGAAGGATAAAGAGATCTTTAGGAGAAGGATAAAGAGATCCTTAGGAGAAGGATAAGAGATCCTTAGGAGGAGGATAGGAGATCCTTAGAGAGGGATGAAAGATTCTTTTGAGAAGGTGACTATAAATCCCATGGACTTGGGTGAGCCTAACAGCTCTATGTAAATCTTTTAACAGGGTGACATTCCAAGTTGAATGTTTTTAAGTCCTCTAACAAGGCAAACTCCTAACAGGGTGTAGAAATCCTTTAACAGGCTCACATTTGACAATGTGTTGTAGCCTTTAACAGGGTAGACCTTTAACAGGGTAGACCATCAGAAGTGGTTAAAATCAATTGCACAGTTATTTTGTGGGTATCATCCCCCACTCCAATTTTACCTTCTTATTCCTGGAGGGTTTCTAGGTCATCAAAATTCTTAGTGTTATGGTCTGATGCATGTTTACTTTTCATGATTATTTAATGTTTAATTGCATGCATGATAATTTTAGTTATGTGCCATTAAGGATTAGAAGAAAAAGTTGTATTGGACATCATTGGACCTTGGATAACTGATTCACCCCCTCTCTCAGTTATTCTAAAGAATTCTAACAGGAACACTCTATCCTTTACCTCCTATAGCATAGTTCCAATAAAAGCCTTTACTTTTAATGTACCCTTCTCATTTGAGGAGCTCTTCTTTCATATCAAATTTCTCTAAATCTTTCTTATTAGCAAGAAATGGGGACAATAGCAATTGAGGCTAAAAAGTTAAAGGGATCCAATCACTTTTCCTTTCTTCCCCTAGCTTAGTGTACCAAGGTGCTCACTAAGTAGCCATGATAAGATTCAATAGAGAATGGCATTCCTTCTTCTGTAGGCCTTCACTCAATCCTATCTAGCACCATTGATTTCCCTATTTTATTACAAGAAGATCTATTTCTACCATAGCTTCATATTCTTGATATGCTACCTCCCTTAAATGAGAAATAATTCAATTTCTAGATTTTGATTGAGCAACTTTCAACCAGTCATAGTATAGTGTTATGGCATCTTTGGCTTCAGGCCTGAGAAAAAGTGGAAACTCATACTCTAATTCTTTGTACTGGCAGGCCTAATTTTTTCTACTAACTTCATTTTGGATCCAAGACATTAATGCCCTGAGTTGAATATCACCCATATAAAGTAGAGGGTCCTAATCTCTATTGTCAGAGACTACTAAATTATGTAAAAAGAGTTCACAAAGTAAATTTTATATGGCTATAGGGGCAGTATGAAAAGCTTGGAAGCATTCCTAAGGAGTATTCAATGTTAAACTTTTACCTTGCATTTTAAAGGTCATCAGATAACTAACAAATTGTTCTTTCAAAAGGAGAGCATAAACAAGAGTGACAAGAAATCAATTTAGAAATCATGCTAGTGACTTTTGTAAGTTTACCACTTAATTGTTCAATCTTTGCATCCTTTTCAATCAAATCTTGAGATTGATTGAAGATGGTTTTGTTGAGGCTCTCTCTCTCTCTATTTTCCATTCTTCCCTCTCTTAAATTAACTGATTAGATATCTATGAAATTATGCTTAACAATGAAATAGTGGAACCATGATGGTAAGTGAAATGTGGCATAGATGAAGAACCAAGAGGAACAACTTGCTAGGCTAAAGAGGCTAAAGCATCAAGTCCTTGTGAAAGAATTTGTTCATCAATAGTATTAACTGCTTCCAAATTTATTCCAATATCTTTTTCATAAAATTCTCCTATTTGAAGAATAGGAGGAGAGGCTACAATGATGACAGATACACTCTCCTCATTGTATAAATCTATGGAAATGATGGGTGGCAGGATAGAGGATGTTCCTACTACTATAGGCATACATTATGCACTTTCTTCATTTGAACCATCTTCAATCATGATCTTATCCTCATCAGAAGAGGATTGCTCCTTTTTAATAGTTACATTTTTAGACACAGGGGATTGAAAACACACCCTCATCAGGTTTTACAAATGGTTGGCTCCTTCGAGTTCTATAGCTAAGGGGTACTTATACTACTTTTGAAGCTACAAGAATTTCTAAAGATGTTTCCTATACATTCCCTTTCTTCTTCTTATAAACCCTAGTAACTACAGGAGAGCCAATATTTGGAGAAAATTTAATTTTCCTTTTACCCTTATGAAATGTTGGACCTGGCCTAGAGGTAGAAGCTATAGGAGTGGAAATTGGGGTCTCTGTGACCTCCTAGGTTTAGACGATGAAGAACCAGGTGCTAGGTTTATAAGATTTTCCTAAGGTTCTTTTTCCTCTGTAATTTGCTCTGTAGGCTACCTAACAAGGTTTTGCACATTTTTTGAAATAAAATCATCCCAAGATATCCCAAGTTGTTCCATAAGGGATTTTTCTATGATGAGCTTAATAAAACAATGGTGTGAAACATCTTTCAAGGTTCCTTTTTGCACTATAGTGGCTCTTTTTAACAAAATGTGATACATAAAATGAGGAACACTCAAAGGGTAGTCATCATGTCTTAGGAAACTCAAAAATTTGAAATGCATGACATGCAAATATGAATGCTTCCCTTCACAAGTAAAATATCTCACAATATAGATAGCACGTTGGTTAAATAGTTTTGGTAAAGATGTGAAAATTGTACCTTATTTCTAGTCTATCTAAATTCATGAGTCTGTGTGCACAATAAATTGGGCTTTGGCTAACACTGGGTCCAATGCATTTGAAAACCCCTCTCCTTCTAGAGGTAATTCCATTATCTCAGCTACAATTTTAGGTGAAAATGAAACCCTTATTCCTCTGACTATTACAAAACCATCTCTTAGCATCTGAGAAATTCTAAGGTAAGCTCTTCATCCCATGTAGACAATTTGAACATGTAATTTGTTCACCCCATGGCTTGAAATATATATAGGAAAACTATGTCTCCCAACAATGTTGTATGGTCATCTAGTTCTCTTCTTTTCAAATCACCCCCCATTATTCTTCTAGAGTGATTACATGAGTAATGTCAAATATGGAAAAGTGTAGAACAAGATGAGAAGACAAGTGATAGTACTTGTTTTAAGTAACTGACATTTTACCATTTGAGATCACTTAATTCTACATTAAGTACATCAGCAACAACTTGTACTTACCAGTTTACAAAAATGTGAGACATAAAGGCAATTGTCACATTACATCATTCTTTTTATGTGGTAGTATATAAAGAATAGCATGAACATTTAATGATTACAAAAAAAATTGAATGAAATATAATACCCCTCCCCTAACTAAATTAGGCAATAGCTCCTACAATTTCTAGTTACGAAGGTAACTAAAAATAGAATGACACATTAAGAAAAAGATTTAACTTAAGTATGTGTATGGACCTTGTAATTTGTGTTGTTAGATGATACCATCATTCAAGTTGATGAAGGATTAGGTGAGGTGGGAGACAAGAAAGAGTGGAGTGAGGTGGAATTATTATGGAGAAAATACTTTCACTAAGAAAGTAGTTTATTATGATGATTGAAATCCTCTTAGAGAGAGGACATCAAATTAGTAGGAAACTTATCTGCAGTTGCTGCAGGAATTGTAAGATATATAGATGGCTCAAATTGCTACAAGAACTCTTCATGACTAGATGGCTTATGGTTGAGTTTTAAGCAGTGCAGATTAACAAGAAGTTTAAAGCAAACAAGATCAATGGTAGAGAGCTTCACTACACCATTCTTAAACACAGAAATGATTTCATATGGTCCAACACAACATGTTTGGAATTTTCTTGGAGTTTTCTAATAATGGGAATCATATAGTAGGGCCTAGTCTCCAATGGAAAACTTCTTTTCATGGATGAACTTATCATGTCATTTCTTTCGCTACTATTGAATTATCTTAGTATTATGCAAGGAAAATTTGTAGTATTCATCAAGGGCATTTAGCTACATTAACCTATCTTCTTGAGCCTTTGAAAGATTAACATCCAATTCCAGAGTAAGTTTTAAAGTCTTGTGCTCAAATTTTATAGGCATGGAAGAATATTTACCATAAAGTAATTCAAATGGGGTAAATCTAGTAGTTCTCTTCCATGTAGTCCTATAAGAACAAATTGCTTTAGGAAGCCAAGTAATCTAGTCCCATTTGTGAATAGCAACTGTCTTGGTGAGGATTGCTTCTATCTCTCTATTTTTGATTTCTACCTAACCATTAGCTTAAGGATGTTATAGAGAAGATGTGTCATGATGGATCATTTACTTCTTCATGAGTTCTACAATTAGGTTGGATGTGAATTGAGCTCCTTGATCTATGAAATTTTTCTAGGTGCTCCAAATCTAGTGAATATACATTCATATAAAAGATCTACTACTTTGTGATCTCTAGCATGTTTCATAGCTTGTGCTTCAACCCATTTACTTTCATGATTAGTACATACTAAGATGCATGATTTTCCATGAGAAGAGGGTTCTATTGGACAAAAAAAGTCAATACCCCACTTGTCAAAAGGTATGACCACCACCTATGGTTGTAGAGGCATTTCATCATATTTAGTGGGCCTTCCCATGCATTGGCATCAATCACATCACCTTGTATACTTTGCTACATCTTTGTGGAGAGTAGGCCACTAGAATCTAGTTGTCAAAATCTTTTAGGCTATTCTCTTTCTTGCAAAATGATCCCCACATAGTTCATCATGACATGACCATAGGATGTCATAGGTTTCATCTTCCCTCAGACACTGGAAAGTTACTTGACCTGGTCTAGTATAGAAAATCAACCCAGCTATCCATGGGAAATTAAAACTATTTTCCACCAAGAGATGATACTGCTTGGGTGAAAAGTGTGGTGGTGTTCTTCCTGTAGCAAGGTAATTTTCTATATCTACAAACCATGGCTTATAAATTTCTATTGAAAATAGTGCTCATTAGGGAAGCTATCATCTATGGCTATAGGATCATCAAGTACTTGAAATCATGATAGAAAATCTACTACTACATTGGTTTGGCCTAGTTTATCTATTATCTTCACATTAAACTCCTACATGAGGAGTAGCTAATATGCCAATCTACCAGAAATAGTAGGTTTGTTCATCAAATATTTTATAGCAGAGTGATCAGTGTAGACAAAAACCTCATAGCTTGTGATATAATGCCAAAATTTATTAAGTGCATACACAACAACAAGCAATTATTTTTCAATGATAGTATAATTCAGCTCAACACCCTACAAATTCTTACTAATATAGTAAATGGCATGCTCAAAAGTACCTTCTTTTTTTCCCAAAATTGCTCCTAAAGTAGTATCAGATACATCAATATGAATGTGAAAAGGTGGCTTCCAATCAAGTCCTCTAAGAATAGGTGTTGTAGTCAAAAAATCCTTCAATTGTTGGAATCTTGCTTCATAGTCTTCTATCCACTTGAATTCTATTGTCTTCTTGAGTAAGTTGTACAAGGGGGGTAGCAAGCTTACTAAAGTCTTTGATGAATATCCTATAGTAATTGACATGTCCAAGAAAGCTTCTAACATCTATTTTCTTGGTGGGCATTGGTAGATTAGTAATTACAGTGATATTTGTAGGGTACACTCTCACTATTAAGAGAAAGGTTGTATTCTTGAAACCTTTTAGTACCTTCTCCAAGTTGGCATGAGCTTGTTCAAATGTGTCACCATAAGTGGTGAAATAATCCATATAGATTTCAACACAATTAGTGGCTATGTTAGAAAATATGCTAAGTACCACTTGTTGAAAAGTTGTAGGTGCATTACATAATCCAAATGGTAAGATAGAGTAAGAAAATGTTACCCATGGATAGGTGAATGTTGTCTTATCCTGATCTTTTGGAGAGATTTGGATTTTACTATATCCACTAAAACCATCTAAAAATGAAAAATATCTCCTTCCTGCTAAGTTATCTAGCACTTGATCAATAAATAGTAGAGGAAAGTGATCCTTTTTAGTGGCTTTATTAAGCTCCATGTAGCCTACACATACTTTCCATTTTCCTCCCTTGTTTGGAATAAAGGTGACACCCACTAGCTATCAGAAATAGGATAGATAAATCCAACACTAAGAAATTTTTGTAACTCTACTTTGACTATATCTTTTAATGATGGGTTTACTCTCCTCTGGGGTTATCTCACTAGCTTACATTCTAAGTTAATAAATATCCTATGTATATAAAGACTAGGATCTAAATCCTTCATGTCAGTATAGTCCCATGGAGAGGCTTGCTGACTATCTTGCAATAGTTTAATGAGACTTGTCATCTGAGATGCAACAAGGTCATTAGTGATATTCAACTCTTTTCCCGCAGTAATCTCAACTCTCTTTACCATTTCCATCATTAAAACCTCTATTTTTGATGGAGATTTGATTTCATGGGGTAATAATGTATGAAGGTAATCAAGTGCTATAGGAGATTAAGGTGCATCACATTTAGGCAATATAGTTTGTAAGAATCTAGTAGGATTTTAAAAAGTGGACTCCTTAGAATCATATTGATTAGTAAGGATTGTAGCTAGTATATCATCTTCTTCCTTAGATACAACAATTGGGTTTCTCTCAAGAAAAATTATTTGTTGAATAGAATTAACTTCTAAAGGATCATCGCCAAGGTTTGGGCAAGAAACTTGGTCAAGATCTAGTTATGGTTGTGCGGGAGAGTACAGAGTTACCTTTTTAGTCTTGGCCACATCTGATATTGTCATTTTTCCTAATCAACATGCAATGTATGCATCTATAGTGGTAAACCAAGGTCTACCTAAGATTAATGGATATCCTCCAAGGGTGCCTCTAGGTGATATCACAACAAAGTTAGAAGGAAAATCAAGTAAATCCAAGGTTACAATGATATCTTCTATCATACCATCAAGCTTTACAGTTGAGTTGTCTGTTAACTAAAGTATTGTATGACCTTAATCCAATAATGCTAATACTTAACAAGACTTCTCTAGTTATGAAATTAATCAATGCTCCCAAATGAATCAAAACATTTTGACTTTGGATGCCATTTATGTGTATGGTAACTATAGGACTTCCTAGTTCAGAATACTTAGGCATCAGGGCTTTACTCAACATTAAATCAAAATTTTGTCCCAAAACATGGATAGTAAGAGGATCCTTTTTCTTTCTACCAAAATGCTTGACACATGCTTCTTTTAAAGCTTTATTGTAAAGGGGCATCTCCTTATGCACATCCAATAAGGGAATCTAGATAGTCATTTGTTTAAGCTAGTCTAGGAGATCAGTTTCTACAAGATTTGGTTTGGATAGAGCTACAAGAACTAACCTTTTTGGATATGGAGGAGTAGATGATTGTATAGGAGGGGGAATTGAGCCATTAGCTAGTTGATTTGCTAGAACATTTTCAGTATCAATGACCTCAGTTATTATAGGTCCTTTAGGTGTAGGCAACTTGGTTCTGGACCTTAAATGAATATCATTTATCTACAAAGAATAAGCCTATTTCTTATTATTGGGATTTGGTGTTGGCTGAGTAGTAAGATTTTTTTGCTTATATGGGCTAGAATTGGTTACATGTCATGTCCCCTTTTCAAATAATTAAAAATAATAATCTTTTCTAAGGCAGGCAGGCCCAAAAAGGTGAAGTTTTAGAAAAGGGGATAATCTTCAGAAGCTAATGGACTAATAAATAAAAATTATTATTAAAATATATTTTATTAACCCCTCTTGGATGTGAGTTAGGGTTATGCCCTCTTTTAAGGAGTTTGGAGGCATTTTGGGTGGATTCCCGAACTTGATTTTTGTTCATTTCTTTGTTATTCTTCAGAGGCTGCCAAACCTGTGGAGAAGGAGACCCAAGAATGGGAGTTTTCAGGTTTTTAGGAAGGCTAAGGATGGGATTTTTAAGCCATTCCATGTGCATGCTCATACAGAGTTTGCCTTTGTGCTGAACAGTGCAGATTTGTGAGTTTTCGGGTGTGTTTTTTGTAAGAGTTTGGTGTTTTCAATTGAGTATTTCATATAAATTTGGGTTGCTGCTGTATTTCAGACTTTTAGATGTTAAAATAGAGCTGAATATATTTATTTGGTCATGATTATACTTCTGTGATAGATTATTAGTGTTTTTGTGGTGTTTTCAGGCTATTCTATGTTGTTTTCAAGAGCCCGATGAGCATTGTTTTTATCCTCTGTTTGGGAGTTTTTGTGTACATGTTATATAGATATAGAAACATAATTTTTTAGGCTGTTATGCTGCTGAAATTTCTATAAAAATTTCCACTTTCAGATTTGTTAATAATATGTGAAGCTGTGAAGCTTTTGGCACTATTTTCGGCATACCCAATTTGGGGTTTATTGAGAAATTGGTGGATCTTTGAAATATTGGTTGTTCGATCTTAAAGATCTGATTAGAGGCTTGAAATATCATATAAAATCAGTAAAGGGACATTTCAGTGGTATCAGAGTTATGATCTTGCCAGCCTGAGGGTTTGTAGAAGTTTGCATGTCAGTTTTGACTACCCAAATCTTGCATGTCAAAATTTATGGTTGCATGCTACTTCTAATCATTTGCATGTTATTTCTTGGTGAATTTGGTGGTTGCATGTTGCTTCTAATTAGCTACATGTCAAAATCTATGGTTGCATGCTACTTCTAATCATTTGCATGTTAGTTCTTGGTGAATTTGGTGGTTTCATGTTGCTTCTAATCAGCTACATGTCAAAATCTATGGTTGCATGCTACTTCTAATCAATTGAATGTTAGTTCTTGGTGTTTGAAGAAGTTATAACCTATTGGGGTTACACTCTACTTTATCCAAAATGGACAGGTATAGTACAGAGTCTCAGAGGACATGATTTTGGACAATTGATATCTAGAGTCAGAATAGTAGAAAGGATGGTTATTTAGACATCCGAGATAAACTTAGGAAAATAAGCCATGACATGTCTGAACAGTTGGTTGAGCACCACCGTATGATGAATGACATGTTGTCTAACCTAGCTAAGGTGGATAAGTTGACCAAATTTCTATTTGGAAAATTTTCTCATAGGGCAGGTGATACAATTACCAAGAACTTGCATGAGGAGTTTGAGAAACTAGCTTATAGCCAGGCTGAGGTCTTAGATTCTACTCTGCCACAGGAGGTAGTGAGAAAGGATATTATGTAGATTGATAGTAATGGTCAAATTGATACTAAAATTGAGACAATTGTATATAGGTCATCAAAGGGTGATGTCACAGGTATTTAGGATGGTATAGTTACAACAAGTAGTGACTACAACATAGTGCATTCAGATGATGATTATGAGGATGTTGTTGTGCATGATGGTGAGATACCTGGTAGAGATGAGCAAACATTGAGAATTCATGACTTTCATGAGAAAGAGTACCAGGCACAACTAGATGCTTCATCACATGAGGTTGAGGTTGGTAGTACTTCACATGATTTGTCCAGTCAGCTTAAAGTGAACAAAGACAGTATTGTGACTTCATTATCTCATCATGATAGGTCATATTACTCAGGTGAGGAGTTTTCTTGAGTTACCAGCTGATTCTAGTTTATGGATATGGACTCGAGATTGTTATATTGGCATTTAGGATTCAGTTGACTGGAGATCTTTAACACTTTTTGGTAGCAGTGTTTGTTTGGGTGCTATCATGGATTTGATTATCAGATTGCATGGTTTTGTCTTTTCTTGTTTCAGCAGCTTGTCCGATGTTGTTATTAGTTTTTATACACCGATGTTGGGCTTTGCTCATATATCCAGTCGACCATACTTGCTGGAATGTGTTGATGATCTTTCATATTTGGCAGTGTGTACAGATGAGTCCTAGGATCATATTGGCATTGATGACATCCAGGAGGATGTAGTGGGTAGTTTTGAAGACTTAGTTTCCTTGGTAGTTTCTTTTGGTACAGAGGAGTTAGACATCAGTGCTACAATTTTTGATACTCCATATGTTGATATGAGCTTTGGAGTTGATTCATAGGATATGGATGGTAATACTCTAGAGACTAGTAACTTTGAGGATACTCCTTTAAACAGTGCATCAGAGGAGGTTTGTAGGAGATAGTCTAGCCAGTGCCATCATGTGTCTAATCAGTTGAGAGTTAGTGAGCGAGACATTGCTATCACTTGCCATCATTTTGATGATGCTCCTCAATTGTTAGCCATTTATGGATGGGGTTCTCCTACTAGTGATGAGCAGGGAAGCAGTTATCTTTCCTTGATAGAGTTCTACTCTTCATGGGAGGCTATCCAGATTCTGAGACAGGATTATATGTAGTTGGTAGCTGATAGAGATTATCTTATGGAGTGGGGCAGTATAGCATACAATGCATTGTTGGCCAAGGAAGATGAGGTGAGTGAGCTTACTCAGCAGCTTGAGGTGACTTTTGAGATTCTTGAGAGTACACAGTTGGCTTTCAAGGAGTCACATTTTCATTTGGCTAAGGTGATCGTGGAGCTAGAGCAACTATAATCTTTACCCTATTTTATAAAGTCACAAGCTATGGTGTCTAGTGATCTGAGGATGTCCATGGTCGAGATTGTCAAAGATAGTGGAGATGGGGATGCATCCATCCTTGATACTAACATTGGCATATTGGGTTTGTCCCCACTAGAGTCAGGTTCAGTTGAGTTGGGTGTTGCAATAGATTGTTGTGGTATGCCTGACATGGTGGTGACCTCTAGTACTAATGGCACAAAGACTAGAGATGATGTATCAAAGACCATGTGTGATGTTGGTGAACCGACAGTTGGCATGGTTCCTGCTAGTAATACTACTCCCTTGGTGATGTCTTCAGAGCTAGTAGTCAGTTCCAACTTGGTTAGTGATCGATTGTAGTTAGTTACATCTAGATTGCAGTCTGAGCCATTGACTGAGATTGGCACATTCTATTGGCATTACATTGTGAGGTATGCTCATCAATTTACCTTTGATGACCATGTTGATGAGATGATGATACAGAGATGTACTTTGGTTCCTAGTGCTTATCATCAGTTATGGGATAGTTTGACACCTTGGGATGAAAATCATGATGGGCATGACATGATGATAGGTTTTGCAGTTGACAGCTTGATAATGCATGACTTAGAGCAGGAGTTTTGGAGTGATGCTTTAGCGGGTGTTGTTATTGATTCTACTCCTTTGGCTATGACATCTCCTGACTTAGCTGGTGATCAGTCACAGTGGGTTGTATCACTTGTTCATGATGAGTTGTTGACTGAGGTTGGTTTTCTTTATCAACATCATACTGTAGGGTATATACATCAGTTAGCATTTGATCCTTGTGTTGAGGAGTTGATGGCAGTAAAATTTGGTTTAGGTTCCATTTCTTACTGTTTATCTTGTGATGGCTTTTCACCATCAATAGTGCATGGGAGTTATGGTTACGAGATAGTGGCTGGTGATTTGCAGAGTTGTGTTGACTGCAGGAGTTGTACAGTGTGTGGATTCTCTATACTTGGTACAGTTTCATTCGGGAGCATGCACCATTGTTGCAGAGTTGGATTGTACATTCCATATAGGCCAGTGGGATGCGTTGATGGTATTTACTATGTTGGTAGTTTGATTTGTCCACTTTACTTGGCTTTTGATGTTCTAAGAGTTTGTGTCTTATGGGTTGCTGACTGTGGTAGTGGTGATTTTGGAGTTTCATTGAGTTGTAATTGTCAGTTTGGTTATGGATTCCTCTTGGTTATATTGCAAAGGATATTGCAGGAGCCTGTGTTAATTGATAGTAGTATAGTTCATGAATACATTTGGGATCTAGGTGGATTGATTGGTTTATTTTTCAGCCATTTCTTGAGGACAAGAAATATTTGGGAGGGGAGGACTTGTCATGTCCCCTTTTCAAATAATTAAAAATAATAATCTTTTCTAAGGCAAGCAGGCCCAAAAAGGTGAAGTTTCGGAAAAAGGGGATAATCTTTGGAAGATAATGGACTAATAAATGAAAATTATTATTAAAATATATTTTATTAACCCCTCTTGGACGTGAGTTAGGGTTATTCCCTCTTTTAAGGAGTTTGGAGGCATTTTGGGTGGATTCCAGAACTTGATTTTTGCTCATTTTTTTGTTATTCTTTAGAGGCTGCCAAACATGTGGAGAAGGAGACCCAAGAATAGGAGTTTTAAGGTTTTTAGGAAGGCTAAGGACAGGATTTTGAAGCCATTCCATGTGCATGCTCATACAGAGTTTGCCTTTGTGCTGAACAGTGCAGATTTGTGGGTTTTCGGGTGTGTTTTTTGTAAGAGTTTGGTGTTTCCAGTTGAGTATTTCATATCAGTTTGGGTTGCTGTTGTATTTAAAACTTTTAGCTATTAAAATAGACCTGAATATATGTATTTGGTCATGATTATAATTTTGTGATAGATTATTAGTGTTTTTGTGGTGTTTCCAGGCTATTCTGTGTTGTTTTCAGGAGCTTGATGAGCATTGTTTTTATCCTCTGTTTGGGAGCTATTGTGTACATGTTATATAGATCTGAAAACATCATTTTGTAGGCTGTTATGCTGATGAAATTTCTATAAAAATTTCCAGTTTCAGATTTGTTAATAATATGTGAAGCTGTGAAGCTTTTGGCACTATTTTCGGCATACCAGATTTGGGGTTTATTGAGAAATTGGTGGATCTTTGAAATATTGGTTGTTCGATCTTAAAAATATGATTAGAAGCTTGAAATATCATATAAATTCAGTAAAGGGACATTTCATTACAAGAGGTAGAGGCATTAGGGCTTTTTGCTAAGATAGAGGCATTAGGGCTTGCTGCTGAGATGGTTGGTTAGGACCCCACTAAGGTTGTGGGCTAAACCCTCACTAAGGTGGTTGCTACCAATTCCCCTAGTAGATAGGTTGCTGGTTAGGGCCTTGCTAAGGATACTAGTTATTTTATTAAGGCCATTGATTATTTTTCTAGGAATACTAAGGTGGTTGTGCATAGGCTTGTTTATACAATTGCTACTAGTTGGGCCAATTATTGTTCCAATTCTATCCTTGAGGGGTAGAATTTGGAGGGATAGTGCCCAATGATTATTATTATAACAAAAATTATTTAAAGGGTCTTGAGGCATACCTTGTCTCTAATCCCATGGAAATCTTTGAGTAACATAGATCACTTCTCCTATATCCTCATCAATTGCTTTGAACTCAGTGGGTATTGGATGTGCATTCATGGCTGCAATGGTCTTGCATGTGTAGTTCTTCTTCCTTTCTCTACAACGAGAGTAGAATTCAGTCAACATAGCATTAGCTTCATCCTTTTTCCTTTAGGCTTACATGGTATCCAACTGATTAGTGACATCATTAATGATATCTTTCTTGAAGTCAGATAGTAGGTTAGATAACTCCATCTTGGATACTCCTAACCCACCATTGTTCTTATGTGGTAGGCCCCTTAATCCTCTACCTTTCTTCATAGTAGATCTTGAATAGCTTTTACATATCTCCTTGATTTCATTCCAATTCCTTTGTGCAACATCTCCTCTAGCCATTAGGTCCAAGGCTTCCATGCTTTCTTCTTGCACACCTCTTAGAAAAAGATTCTTCTTAGATTCTTCATTTAAGTTATGTTGTGTATTCCAATGCATATTGAAAAAGAATCTAGAAACATAGTCTTCAAAGGTTTCACCCTCCTTCTATGACATTTTAAAAATGTCATCCCCCATCATATCTTGACCTCTACAATATTCTTTATATTTTTGAAGAAACAAATTACTCATTTCAATCTAGTTTGCTACAAATTTTCCACCCAACCCCATGAACCATCTTAGAGCAACCTCCTTCAAAGTAGAGGGAAACAATTTCAACTTATGGGCATTAGTTGTGTAATCATAGCTCCTAGAAAGAATGTCAAACTTAAAGAGAAAGGTTTCAAGGTCTTCTATAATAAGGCCATAGAATTTTGGAAGGGCAGCAACATGTATATTCTTCAATTTTGATTCCCTTGCTGAGGTGGAATAGGAAAAGGAAAGGTAGACATAGTTATTCCTAGAGGAAGAGGTGGTGCTTGATATATAACAATGATTAGTGGATTATATTGATATTTAGGCTTAGCCAAAAGTTCATTCAAGTGGAGTGATTCTTCTGAAGATGAAGAAGGTATTTCTACTTGAATATCAACAAATTAATTTTCAAAAGGCTCATCTTCATCATTCTCTCTTTGGAGTTCATCTGGTTCAAGATGAACATCATTGGATGGTTCTTCTTGATTATCACAAGGAAGGAATCTCCCAAGGTGGTCTCTTCTTTTATGCATATCATGCTTATTTAACACTAAACTCTATTCTACAGAGAATAAAAGTGCAACTACAAAGATTGGTTTGAATTAACACCATCCCTAGCAACAACGCCAAAAATAATTGGCCAAAGAAAGGGATCAAAATACTATAGCAATGGACTACTTAATCTAGGATTGGACATCCCAAGTGTTTCTAACCCAACTCATTTGGACTCATTTAATTTATCAACTAGGGATGTAAACTTGAAATGGTGTCTACAAAGTATATGCTTCAAACTTCTCTCAACTGAAGAATTATTTTATGAAAATTCAAATGATTATGCTATAGGAAATCTACATTGAAACTGAGAATCAAATCTATTTTAACAAAGCATGAAAATATAACTGAGAGCTACTTCAACTACCTATACTGCAAGAATAGTCCACTAATTCTACTATCAATGGCTACAAGAATAGTAAAGTCTACTCTAGTTCTACAAACTAAAAGTAAATCCTATGCTAATTAATTAGTTCACTCCCTGTATGGGCCCCCATAGAGAAGTGAAGTAGAACTACTTAAAGATGGAAACTTGAAATGATCTTTTTATTCATAATAATAGTAAACATACATATTGATAAACAACAAGATTACATTCAATACTCAAAAAACTTCTTCCTTCTATTAAAAACCACTAATTAATTCTAGAACACAGACTTTTAGTTATTTAAGTGCAAACTAGGAATAGAATTCCTAGATTTTAGACTCCATCAACTACTAAAATAATGGATGACATTGAATATTACAAGAGATGTATTAACTTTGGCACCAAATGGAACATGAATTTAGGAGCTCATGACTCCTAGATTTCCCACTTTGACTCCAGCTTTCCTAAAAATAGTTATTGGCTATTATGGATGAAATAGTTGGTGATGTGGAAGGTCATTAATAAAATTTACCACCATTTTCTTAGGCTGCTAACTCCGCTTAGCTGAGTTGACTTTACCTTTGAATCTACAAAATATTAGTGCCTCCAAAGTAATAACGTGCATCAGGACTAATTCAAAATATGTCATCTAAATAAGATTACTCTATGTCACATTGCTACAGGAGAACTACCAAACTTAGCTAAGAAGGAAAAACATAATTCTCACTATTTTGTAATCAAAAGACATATCATTTCATAGCATATTCATTTTAGTATTGAAAAGTAATTATGCACATATTTGTCTAAAATTATCATAAACATCATGTTCTTAAACATCAAAGTTTTTAGAAAGCCTACAAATTCAACTAAAAATAAAATGATAAAATAGACCATATTCTAGTCTCATCAACCCCTCTCCTTTTCCACACTCATTCTTCACTTTCAAGACTTTGGTACAACACCTCTACACCCACAAAGCTGTGCTATAACCCTTAACTTGCACATACAAGAACTAAGTTAAAAAGAATAAAGGTGCACACCTTGCACACCTATCCAAGCTGAGCAAGGTATGCACCTTTATTTCATTAAGAAGAAAAACCTAAAAAAGCAAAGCACTATACCCTAAGATCAAAGGTGCACCCCTTGCACACCTATCCAAGGTATGCAAGGTGTGCACCTTTGTACACCAAAAAACCCTAAAGCTAAGACCATCATAAGAATGGTGTATAGTTGCACACTTTTCCAAGGTGTGCAACTACACACCATATTTTGGCTTTACAAAGGCCAAGTCTTCAAGAAATTAGGGTGCACATATGAACACCCCATGAGATGCACATTTGCGCACTTGATTTCTCTATGGAAAGGCCCTTTTCAATATAAGGGTTCACAGATTGAGCACCTCACAAGGTGCACCTAGTACACCTTCAATGTGTGGAAGGTGCACCAAAATTTGCATAACAAAGCTAGAAAAGGGGTTTTTAGGTGTTTTAAGAAGATTTAGGGTTCTAGGCCATTTTTTTAGCATTTAGGGTTTGTCTAAAATTTATTGTTCCACCTCCTAGACTAATATGCTTCTATTTTGTGTAGGTATAATGGCTTCTCCTTCCTCCTCCCTCACAAAAAAGATTGCTCTTAAATCAGTGGTCTTTAAGTTTCAAGGCATCCAATCCAAATCCTATTTCTAGGATGTGCATTCCAATATTTGAGATACAAAAAAGGGTCATATTGACTAGAATAGATTCCTAGTTCTCTAAAAAAAACCAAATGAGAGGTCCCTAATGGTGTCTGCACTTATGAGATTAGGATTAGTAAATGTAGCTTCACACCTAGTTTTAGTAAAATCTTTTAAGTTGGTCATGTATTTGGCTGAGAATTATGTTTCAGAAGAGAGGGTGGTCAAAAGTATAAGTAGAGAGATAGTGCTCAATCTAAGACCCAAGAATATAGAGAAAGTATTCCATCTTGTGAGGGAACATCAGTATATAAGGATAACATATCATCAAGCATAAAGGTGGTATAGAGAGCACAAACAAGAAGCTACAAAAATTATTCAATCATCATATTTGATTGATAGGACACCTATGGGAAGAAAAGTTGGAAATATAGATATGACAAGAGGTTACATGTGTAATCACCTAAAAATGGTCATCTAGACTATTAGCCCCCTTTTCAACATTTTGGCTAAATAAATTTAATCACTTACCTAAACCAAATTGCTAATAATCAATTTATTTGATTATAACCTATAGTTTGACTATGCTATCCTAAGTTCATTATTTGATTAAAAGAACATGTCCCCTTTTAATTAAATAAAAGACCCCATTCTTCTAACCCACTTAAAGTGCACACATAAAGTCCTTTTTCTATTTTACAATTAAAAGAAAAGGCTTTGTGACTTTTGTCTTATATGACAAGTCAACTTATATTCTATTGGTTGAATTGTGTGTGCACATGGATCACTCCTCTTTTCAAATTCCACCGTTGATCATCCACCATCTTCATCTTGATCTCCACCATCTATACATATTTAAAAGGGAGAGAGATTTCCCCCTCAAATCAATCCTCATTTTGAATATTGTTATGCTGCAGGTTTTCTAACAGGTTTCTTTGGAGCTTTGTGGAGAACTTCTATTTCTTGTCTACATTCTCTCATCCATGGTATCATGGCATTCTAGCTTAGCTTAGATTTCATTTTTACATGTAGCTTAATCTCACATAGCTTAATAATGGTATTATAACACTCTCATCCATGCTTAGAATAGCTACACTTTTCATATTCATTCTAGTTTAATCTTTAGTTGCATTGCATTCTTGAGGAACTCCTTGGGACATTTGCATTCTTGCATCTTGTCTTTGGAACGTCCCATTGCATGGTTTACTAGCAAGAAGAGTATCTCTAAGGCTCATCTAAGAGCCTTCTTATTCTTGAAATATACTCTCTTGCACTCTATGGATAGGGAGCTCTAACCTAGCATCCAAGCATTCTGAACTCATGGACTCATTTGGATAGAAGGGTTTAGAGTGGGACACTTTCGAGTGTACATTTTTGGCGCTCATCGTGGGGCTTGAATCAAGTTTTTAGCTCCATTTTCTTTTATTTTTCATCTCTAGTTTTTTACAGTAGCATATTGGATCTAATCAAGTGCTTTTCTAGAATTATCACTTGGCTTTTAAGGCCAACTCATATGTAGATTGGTTTGAAGGCCAAAAATCTAGTTGGTTTAAAGATTTAATCATATCTTTTAAACCGCTTAGAGTTTGGTTCTGAAATTTTTTTTTCAGGTTGGGTATGTGCTCGAAATATCTCAGTCCAATTTTCAAAGCATTTTGATGTGATTTTTGAAAGTTATGATTTTTTCTTTTTTTTCATAAAAATCCATTTTTGATCGCAAATTAGTGCATTTTTCGAAAAAACTTACATTTTTAGAAATATTTTTGAATTATAATATGGTTTATTTCTTTGTGTTTTGAATTTTTAAGTCATATTAAGGATCAAAAACTCGATTGGATAAATCTGGCCTATTTTGACAAAATTGATCTCTAGGGAGCAAATGAAGAGATTTTTTTGAATTTCTTACATTTTTGGAAAGATCTTTGATTTTTAGTGGGGGTCTCTTCTTTTTATTTCTATTTTTAGATCCAAAATCATAGCAAACAAGTCCAATCTTGTTGACTAGGTCAAAATCAAAGAGTAAAAATGAGAGCATTTGTGATTAACTTGCACTTTCTTTGCATGCACTTGGTTGGAAAATAAATTGGATTTTTGAGGCAACTAACAACTTTTTATTGCATATTTTTATGTTATTTCATACTAACTTATGGTACTAACAAGTTGTGATTACAGGTTGCCATCCTTATGAAAAAAATTAAAACATTACTTTAAAAAAATGCATGTCAAAGCTTCAAATGCACAAGGGCTACTAACAATTGTTTGCAGGGCTGCCCAATGCATAAAAACTAAATTTTGCTTGTTCTTTACTTTTACATGTGTGACACATACTAGTTGTTTATTTTTAGGTACATTAAAACTTACAATTGGGATCTTTTGGTGATAGGAGAGTATGCTCTTCACCCTTGTGGTGAATCAAAAATCTTGACTTACCATTTAGTTTCAAGAGTAAGAGGCAACTAAATCTTCTTGGCATGTTTTGGAGAAAACAATTGGAATAGGAGAGTATGCTCTTCACCCTTGTGGTGAATCAGAAATCTTGACTTCCAAAAGTTGATCCACTCTTTGTGTAGTTTAGAATCCTTTAGAGGGCCTGCTCTCGGACAACCTGAGAGGAACGACCCAAGTGGGGACAAGCAAATTACCTAGCTCTTCCAACCCACTATAAACTCAAGGCTATCAAGGACACAAAACCTTGGTAGACATAGTGATTGTCTTCGCCTAGTGTGATCGCTTATGGGATTTCGACCATAGGGAGATCACTAGGCAAGAATGCTTAAGGTACTCTTGTGGTCGTGAGATTGGTTACTCATCACAAGGTGAGGTTTCCCATAATTGGGAGCAAGAGGAACACTATGAATGGAAGCCCTATCTAAACACCCTAAGTTAGTAACTACCCTTTTTAACCACTCAACTTCTTGGTGCAAGGATTGATCCCAGTGGACTACCCGGATCACCCCAAGATTTGCACTCACCATATGTGTTCCCTTGGTTATTCTTATGACACTTCCATGACAAAGCCAATATCTCTTGTGGGAAACCACTTGGTGTGAGGCAAAGGAGCATCAAGTGTGGGCCAAGTTGTTGAGTAATGAACCATGACTTTTAGGTAGATATTGCTTGATGTGTTCTCGAATGTGCTAGACCTGTGGAAATCTTTGGAACATACACATGATGATATTTATATGGCTTTCTTTTAAGACCTCACATATGCTTGTATCATGCAAGGTTGCTTTGTCCCTTGCTTGATTGTTTGAAGACTACTCCATGTGTCACTATCTTGCTTGGAAAGAAATTGCTTTTGAACATCAAACTTGCTATGCTATCAACTATTGTCAAAATTTTTCAACCAAGTCAAAGCATCAAGTTTTAACATTTTTCTTGTGTTTCTTGCTAAGGGGAGTCTCATAATTTGATTTTTATCTTCTATGTCTCTAGTTCTCGAACATGCTTAAAGTGGCTCTTTGGTCTTAGTGCTCTTGGTCTTTTTGTCTTCATGGTCTATGTTTGATGGCTAGTTATCCTTTTGCTGAAATGGTTTCCTTGATTTCTTGACTACACTCTTGGGTTGGAGAGTTGTTCACTTGTCACCTTGCTTGCTCTATCTATTTGGCTATTTGGGCATCTTTCCTAGCTATTGACTTGAGTCATTCATGTCGTAAGTTTCTTGGACATATTGTTTGACAAGTCACTTTAATCTCTCTCTACTATCTTGGCAAGTGAACACTCTACCTCCTATAGTTTCAACATCAAGTTATCTTCTAGACTATTTTATGCTTGGCTTTGCATCTAAAACTATGGGATCTAAACCTTGTGCTACCAAACTTCAACCGAATCTAGATGATCATGATATCCTCCATGTCACTAAAGAGTTTCAAGATCTATATGCACAATACAAAGAATTAGAAGAGACAAATGATCTTTCTTACCTTCACCTCTCTAAGCACATGATAGAAATGAAGTCTAAACTTGAGAAAAGGTTGGAGGAGAAGATTGCATCATTACATGAATCTTCCTTAAGGTCTTTACATGCATGTGAGTCACCTTCTTTGAGGTCATCCTCTTCTTCTAGGTCTACATACTCTACTTCAAGACATCAAATGTCTTCATCTTCTAGATCTAAAGACCTCTTTAGAGAACAAGCAAGTGATACCTCCTTTGAGCCTATGCCAAAATTTCATGATGGACCTATCTTTGACGAAGATAATGATGAAGACATGAATGCATTCTATTCACTTGAGAAACAAAAAAAGGACTCTAGACATACTTTTGAGAGAAATTTTACTCCCTTGGGGAATTCTTATGATGACATTTTGAGAACACTTCTTGGCACCAAGCTCATCATGTTGCCTAAGTCTAGCTCCTATGGAAATCCATTCTTGGATACCTATTGTGCCTATCATCGATCTAATGAACATGCTACTTCAGATTGCATTGAGCTAAAACATAAAATCCAAGATCTTATTGATAATGGAATTATTGATACCTCTAATGATTCATGCGATGAGGATACTTTTCATGAGCAAGATTACATTAATGAACCTATGTCTAGTAGCAGCTCTACTACATCTTCCACTTCTTCCAACACTTGTGCATCTCCCAACATTTCAAAGCTTTCCAACATGCCTCCATAAAATAAAGAACCTAATGCTTTCCACATTGACTACGTGTATCCTCAAGGGCTACCTCTAAAAGAAACTCAAGCTAACCTTCACTTGGTTGCAAACCTTTTCCATGCTACTAATCCTAAACATCCTCAACCTTCATGCACTACTATGCCTAATCCAAGCACTACTCCATTCACTCTTCATTCTCCCTTGTCCTTAGAAGTGGCTCCATGTCAAGAGGGCTCTCAAAATGAAAAAGCTATAAATGTTAATAAAGATCAAGAACAAGCACCCTTTCATCTCCTTCAAAATGTCACTCCTCCATATCCTATGTCTTATCCACCTCCTAAGTATGATGAAGATACCACTTCCATTATCTCCCTTGAGCTTACTAAAAATTATGAGAAAAGTTCTCTTCATATGCTATCCAAAGCTACTTGTCAAGATCAAAGCATCCCCTCATGTTCTACTTCTCCATATCCACTTCAAAATTATGCTCAAGCTTCAAGTGCTACTATTAAAAATGTTGTTCCTATCAAAGGTACTCATGAGTCTATTGATGGTTTTGACCATGTTGCTCACTCTAAAGATGTTGATATCCCTTCCCACTATCCCTTTGCATCTTCTAAATCTATCCTTGGTCCTTATCCATCTAAGCTAAAACATTCAAACCTTCCATCCATATTGGGGCCTTATGTTCCTCCATCTCCTACATTCACTCCTAGCTCATTCCCTAGCTCTCCTATAATACCTCAAGATAAACAAAGACACTCATCCTTGATGAATTTTCACCCATCTATACATCTAAAACAATCATATCATCCTTATTCATCCACAAATCCCAATTCCTTTGGAAATGAGAACAAACATAAGAATCCATTGAAAAATGAAGATCACTATGTCCCATCTAATCAACATGTGAATGCTAAGAAGGAAAATGCACAAAAGAGACTGCAAAGGTCCACTATTAAGAGAGCTAAATCAAAGCAAATGTGGGTTCCTAAATCCATCATTGAAGAAATGCACTCTCAAGCACCCAAAGAATGAGGAAAATCTAAAGCTATGTGGATTCCCAAGTCTCCTTTAAAAGACTTGAATATTGAAAATACTTCAAAGTTGACATTCAAGCTTCCAAAGGCGTCCATTCCATCTTCTTCCAAAAATCTTCCTAAAATTATTCCAAAGCCTTCCACTCCACTTTTTTCCAAATCTCTTCTACCACCTCATACATCTAAATCTCAAGCTATTTCATCCATGATTCCTCCATCATTCCAATACCGTTCAAGGTGTGTTTCAATGTTGATCTTGTCCAATATTTCAACTACCCTCATGAAATCCTCTAAATCTTACACTTACTTTCTATACATGAACTCTTATCCTCCATATATTCTTCCTACTACCATTTCCCTTTCATCACCCTATCAACATCTTTGAGCATACAAGTCTATGGTCTCGGCTTATCATGACTTATCTTTTCTATAGGAGCACTATCTACAAACAGCTTGAGCTCTTTCTAAAAATTCAAAAAAAAAAAAAAAAGAAGAAGAAGAAAAAAAAAAGAAAAAAATGAAAATGTGCCTTGGTGAAAACCACTTCTTGTGGCACCTTGGTAGCAAAAGTAAAGAGAAATAAATTTATCCTATGGTGAAAACTACTTCTTGTGGCACCTTGGATAAGTACCATGATGAAAAGTTGGCAAACAAGCATCATGCGTAATTCTTTCATCATCCATCTATCCCCTCTTCTCTCTTTGATCTTCACAATGTTAAGCTATCTTTGCATATTGGCTATCTTATCCACCAGATTTTCTATTGTGCTCTCCCATTCACTCATAGCCTCTATCTTGAGCTTTATTCTTATTGTTCTATCCCATCGCTATCCTATCTAGTTGACCCCTTGGTCTTGATCATAATAAATTAAACATGGTTCTCATAGGTCTCTTGACATGTCTACTCTCTTGGATTTCATGCTTTCATGCTATCTTACTCATTAGCTTTCATCGCTTATCTTATATGCTATCGCACTTGTTGGCTTCATTTCTTATCCTACATGCTATCTTTCTCATTACTTCCATTTCTTATCCAAAACATGCTTCATATGACTATTTCACCTCTTTCCCTAGCTTGGGTACTCTTGAGGAGTTAGTCCTTGAGGATCACTTTCACTTGCTTCATACTCTTTTTCATCCATTTTTTCTTATCCACTAGCTCATTGCTCCACCATATCCTATACCTTGCTAGACATTGGGAGAAAATGATGTGATCTTGCTTGAGAACTAGTGATCTCTAAATTATTCTAAAAAATCCAAAAAATCATATATGATGCTGAAAAAATCCTAAAAACTAGAAAATGTCCTGAAAAAAAGATCTTCTTAGTGAAAACCTAGAAATAGGCACTTTGATGTATCACCAAAAAAATAAAAAATACAAAAATACAAAAAAATTGAAAAAAAGTCCTGAAAAAATCTATCAAGTGGTGAAAACTTGGAAACAGGTGCTACTTGAAACAATTGCACCTATGTCTATCAAACTCAATCATCCACTTCGCTACACATTTCCTAACTTGGAATTATTTCTTGTCCTCATCTTAGGGGTATAGCTACTTAGCCTATTGAGGTATTCTTGTGCATTAGGGTTTCTTTGACAACTCACAAAATAGTGTTTCTCAACACTTCCCCCACTTTGACATCAAGTTTTTTTCAACACTTTACAGATAGTTTACCTACAGTCACCGATGTCGCGATATTTCTCACTATCAGAATCAAGTCTGGAAGAAATGGCCAAGTGACTTACACACACGCACTTTAACACTTAAATGACCAAGCTATGCTGATATTTATCTACTTTGTGTGCTATCTATGATGATTTCTTTGCCATGTGTTCCCTCCCTAATAGTCTTTCAAGGATGTCATTGACTAGAAGACAGGGGGCATGGGGCATGTCTTCTTGATTTCTGCTTGTGGGTATACTTTGTTTGTCTATAGTGTTGTAAGCATTTATGCTGGTCCTATTCAACACGTTGACTTATAAATGTATCATCCTTGACTATTTTGCAAGACCACACTCAGGGTTTATCCTGGCGCTTATGCCTTGATACAGGTGTAATCTTGCTAAATTAAACTTAGGGAATCTAATCACGTAGTTATCTTGACTTACATGTCTCTAATGCTTAGATTGGATTTTGACATACCTATCTGATATTGATCATATTCATATCCTCATAGTTATACTAGTGATGGTTGTATGATCTCATGATGTCCCTAATAAATGCTCAATGATGAAATTAAGAGTCTAAATGTTATGCACTTCTTGCTGGTAAACCACTTTTCATATTATCTTGCATTTTAGGTTCATTTTCTAGCTTAATCTTGCATTCTTGCATATGGGGAGAGCTCTCTCTTCATCTTTTCGCAGACATATCGGCTAACTCCTTTCATATATTTCTTTACTTTCTTCTTGTTCATGTCTTTTCAGCTTCTTAATCTTTCGCTTCATCTCTTTTCTATCTTGTCATCACATTATATAAATTTTTGACCTCTTAAATAATTTTGACGTCCTAGATTCATTTTCGGGATCGAAATCCAAATTCGAGTTCATCTTGATGGTCAAAATTGTCTTTTAAAATTCTACTTTCTTCTGAGAAGTTAGTTGACCTTTTGAGGTCTAATCTCTAAATCATCACTGGGGCATCTTCATTTCTTCATGTCTTCATCATTTCCATACTTCATATCTACTTCAATTCACTGTTTCATGTCTAAAATTACATTTCTACTCGTTTTGACCTAATTTTTATGCTATATTCTTCAAGGTCAACTCTAATCAAACTGGGGCATTTTATGAGTTTCTTATAGTCATTATTGGGCTCTAATCATCTATCTATCATCTTGGACATTGCTATATTCTAATTTTCTCATGTCTAGCTAGTTTTTGCATCCTCTTACCTCATTTCGATTTCGATCCTGAGGGGGCAGAAATGCTCTATTGCTGATTGTTACAACTATCTATTTCTTAGGAGCATTTTTTTGATCTTTTCACTTGTTCTCGATCTATCTACTTTTCTACGTGTTAGTATTCTTCTTGAATTCTAACATTGTTCTTTTCCTAGTGTTCAGTACTACTGCTATCAGACTATGCATTCAAGACTTGCTATCTATTTCTGCATTTCATTCTTTGGAACCAGACATCTATATCTATCACCGCCTACTTGACTTTCTATTTTCTTTGACATAATGTGTTCCCAGATCGATCACGCATTAGTCAAAGAGGGGAAAATGTAATCACCTAAAAATGGTCATCTAGACTATTAACCCCCTTTTCAACATTTTGGCTAAATTAATTTAATCACTTACCTAAGCCAAATTGCTAATAATCAATTTATTTGATTATAACGTATAGTTTGACTATGCTATCCTAAGTTCATTATTTTATTAAAAGAACATGTCCCCTTTTAATTAAATAAAAGACCCCATTCTTCTAACCCACTTAAAGTGCACACATAAAGTCCTTTTTCTATTTTGCAATTAAAAGAAAAGGCTTTGTGACTTTTGTCTCATATGACAAGTCAACTTATATTCTATTGGTTGACTTGTGTGTGCACATGGATCACTCCTCTTTTCAAATTCCACCATTGATCATCCACCATCTTCATCTTGATCTCCATCATCTATACATCTTTAAAAGGGAGAGAGATTTCCCCCTCAAATCAATCCTCATTTTGAATATTGTTATGTTGCAGGTTTTCTAACAGGTTTCTTTGGAGCTTTGTGGAGAACTTCTATTTCTTGTCTACATTCTCTCATCCATGGCATCATGGAATTCTAGCTTAGCTTAGCCTTCATTTTTACATGTAGCTTAATCTCACATAGCTTAATAATGGTATTGTAACACTCTCATCCATGCTTAGAATAGCTGCACTTTTCATATTCATTCTAGTTTAATCTTTAGTTGCATTTCATTCTTGAGGAACTCCTTGGGACATTTGCATTCTTGCATCTTGTCTTTGGAACCTCCCATTGCATGGTTTACTAGAAAGAAGAGTATCTCTAAGGCTCATCTGAGAGCCTTCTTATTCTTGAAATATACTCTCTTGCACTCCGTGGATAGGGAGCTCTAAGCTGGCATCCAAGCATTTCGAACTCATGGAATCGTTTGGATAGAAGGGTTTAGAGTGGGACACTTTCGAGTGTACAACATGAAGGATGATATCGAACATCCTATAGTGCTCCTAAGAAATACCATGGGATTACTAGTAGCAAGAAACTTAAACATATAGATGGTACACTTCATTGAAACCATTAGAACAAAAAAGATGCCAATTGACTAGGTGCAATGCTTAGCGAGAATTTGGATGAACAGTTAGTGGCCGTCAAAACTAATCCAAGATTCTATATGAGCTCATACTTGGTATATCTATTAGCAGCAAGGAATACTAATTACCCAAGGTTGTTTAAGATGGGAAGCATGCAAGATGCTAATGCTTGGCTATATGTGGTATACCCTAGCATGTGAAGAAGAAATTGTCAAATCAAAGAAAAGAGTATCAAATTGTGAATGTCAATAGAGGTAGTAGCAAGAATTTTAGAAATAGGTGCCTACTATATCTAATTTAAGATATTCACTTACCTAAGAGTAGTGGGCACAATGGTAAATCCTAAGGAGCTCCCTAAGTATTTGTCCAATTGACTCATTTTGTTGGAGATGGCAAGGCAACTCACATCTACATATGGAAGAGTGAGGAAACAACATAAGAAGACCTGGGTATGGCCCATCACTATAGGTCCTTCCAAAGTTAAACAAAAGTAGGACATAATAAGTTTTGACTTAGAATGGATTAGTATCCCTTGGAGGATTATAACTCCCCTCATCCATATTTTGACAATATTGACAGAGTCAAATATTTGGCAGGAAAAAAAATTGAGGATGAGGATGTCATAGAAGATTAATGGATGAATGTGATCGATGACTATGATATCCAAATCAAGGATTATTATAGAATGGCTCTTTATCTAGTAGAGAAGGTCTTGAAGGTT
This sequence comes from Cupressus sempervirens, assembly GCA_028749045.1. Classification (NCBI taxonomy): domain Eukaryota; kingdom Viridiplantae; phylum Streptophyta; class Pinopsida; order Cupressales; family Cupressaceae; genus Cupressus; species Cupressus sempervirens. The sequence goes on from CM053786.1 coordinate 486,024,207, forward strand.
AAGATCCCATTGAAATCAATTCAATAAGACATTGAAGAGGTCTTGGATCCTTTATTTAATCAAGATAAGATATTTGATCAATCGATCATGAATGCAGAGATTGATAGAGAGAAGAACACAAATATTAACTACAATAAAAGACATATTATCCAATTAACCAAAGATTGGATCAAGAAGCCTTTCAAGTTAGACCCAGTTCTTGAAACAATTTTCTTATAGGCTACCACCCAATAAAGGGAAGAGAGGTGAAAATTATAGTACCAAAATTCATAGCCCAATCTCTAATTAGGCCAAAAATGATATATCAACATGAAGGGAAGTTGGATATTTCAAGGTACATAAAGGCAAGAATAAGAGAAAGAGAGTTTCTCCTTAGTGAATTGAGCCTAAATTTGAGGGGACTCAAGCCTAGGAGGAAACTCAAGCCCCTAAGAATCAAGAGCCAAGAAATGTAGAAGCTACTCAAGTCCAAGACAATCCACAAGTCCCACCATCAGAACAAGGCCAAGGGTCAAAAGAAAGAGCACAAGAAGTGTCTCTAGTTGACCAAGGAGAAGAACAAAAGTTGGCTTCACCTAGTCAAGAGACTTCCCCATCATTAGTTAAGAAATCTAAGAAGAAAAAGACTATAGTGAGAACAAATAGGAGACAAAAGGTGATAAGAAGGGTTATTCTTATTCCTTTAATTTTAGAATCCATACCTAAAGAAGTCGAAGAGGATGAAGAAGATGAAGAGGATGACCTTCCTTTGAGTCAAAGGACTCATCTTGGTAGGGCTACAGAGGAAGAGCAAAGAAAAAGATCTACTATAACACCACCATCCATTCCTATGCAACCTATTTAGGTTACTACTTTAGAGGATGAGCTACAATAGTGGATTGATGAGCAAGAGGACTAAGGGGTTGATGTCTTTAAGATGCTAGATTTTGATTTCATGCCTATAGGAACTAAACTTTTTGGCAATAAGATAAGGGATACACCAAAAAATCAGCCTTTGGAAGGGAATTAGAGTCAATCACCACCTCAACCAAAAGGACTTTAAGGTGTCTTACTATCACCAAGTCAATATTTATCTTTCTTGGATAAAGGTTCAATCAGTCCTCTCCCTCCAGTCAATGAAGAACAACTGCAACTAGTGCAAGAAGAAGAGCCATAATAGAGACTCATCAATGAAGTATCAAAAGAGGGGTAGATATATGAGGAATCTTAGCAAACTTCCCAAGATATAGAGGAAATAATATGGAATGAACACACACAAAGATGCCTAATATAAACCCTTCACATAAAGAAAGGACTTCAAAGAGGAGTGATAAGAAAAAGGGTCTAGTAGAACAAACTCCCTCTTCATCTAAGTATAAGTATCCAATGGAAACTACTCCAAGATGGTTTAATAAAGAGGTGATGGTTAGAAATAAGAGGCAAATGTATTGTAGTGAGGAGGAGGGAATGAAAGAATTAGTTGAAGCCTTGAAGAAACCTAAGCTAGCTACAGGTGATGCACAAACATTGGCCTTTATTATGAGGAATCAAAATCAAGACCTGTTCACTCATGTTGCTATCCCTGCTCTACATGTAGATACTATAGATTCGACTACAAAAGACTATCAGATTAAAGAGGTCCTATTAGGAAAGCCAACTATGGATGCAGCTAAATTGATGGTCGCTATAGGAATAAAAGAAGTGTCTAACCACTTGCAAAAAGATGAGTCTAAATTGTTGAGACTCTGAAAACATAATGAAATCATGGGGTGATTTCTTCATGACTTAGTTGGTCCTATTAACCCAAACAATCCAAAGGCAACCCTTGAAGCAACTTTAGAGAAGAGAGATAAAGAGAGGGCAGTTATATAGGGGGTTCATTTTTGAAGGCTTTTTAGTTATGGAAAGAAAGTTTTGTGGAAAATTCTATGCATATAATATAGAGGAACCTTAATTTATTTCACCATATGTAGAATAATGTGGAGAAACTGGTTGCTATTTTAAACCAAGATTTTGGATTGATGGATGAGTTACATACCTAGGGAAATGACCTTCAAGTGTTGCATTCAGTAAAAGGTCAAATGAATTGTATGCTAATGCATGTATATATAATGGATGAGTTAGATTAGATAGATGATTGTATTGAGAAGGTTTTGGATGGTAATAAAGTAATGGAGACATTACATGTAGATATTCATAAGCTCAAGGATAAAATCCAAGAGCAGATTTTGGAAGCAAAGAAGTATTATAGTGATGCATACCTTAATATTTTTGAAGATTAATCAAAAGTTAAACTCCTACCAATGAAAAAAATCATTGAATACTTTCAAAAGATCTTTGATGAAGCTTTGACTAATGAAGATGTTAGACAAACATTCAAAATAGAGGAGGCATTATTGGAATTAGATGTAAAACTAGAAGATTTTGCAGAGACTCATATAGAAGTGGGAAACTACTAGCAGATAGTGAAGGATAAGTATAGTGCTTTGGATTTATTGGATGTGACCCAAGTGATGGAGATAATAGAGAAATTCAAGAGAAAACTTCCAAACATAGCTCTGGTATAAAGGGGAACAAAACCTAGAAGCTAGAATTTCAATTTTGACACTTGGGAAAAATTTTCATTTTTGAGCCTTGTCACTAAAGTACACCTCTCCAAAGGTGCACAAGGTGTGTAAGGTGCACTTCTCCAAAGATGCGCCAAATTTTTTTTTGAAGAAGCCCAAATTGCACTAACAATTAACTTCTAGTTCCAAATTTAGATCTTTCAATGCACCAAAAATGCATTTTGATGGTAGTTCAACTCCTAGAAACATCCATATAAGGTTGAGATTATATTTTTGGGATCTCCAGAGACTCCTACATCATCTAATAGCTTTCTTCTTCTTATTTTTTCATTCTTTCTTTGTTTTAATTCATGTAAAAGTGCATACACACTTTGAAGGATATAAAAAAAAGGTGGAGTCCTACTTAGCATCATTTAGAGAGTCAATTTGTATATAAATAGATTTATTTTATTAGTTTAAAAGCATATATTTGCATGAAGAGGTCTCTCACTCTCAACACAAATTGAGGAGAATATTTCTTATAAATTGAGGAATTAAATGTGTATTCTAGGTCATTATTTTGATGTAATAATATATGCTTTTGGTGCTCTCATTTTTAGTGTAGTTATTCTTACCAGAGTGTGTTATATTTTGTGAATGTATGTTCATGGAGTGTAATGGAGCCAATTATTTTGTTGTGTTATTTTGATTAATAGATCTTTTAGTTCTGGTGTTTTCTACATATTTAAAAATTCCACTAATGTACTTAGTTGGAGAAGAGATTACCTATTGTTCTTGCATAGATTTTTATCTCACATGAGTGCACTTTTTGTGGCCTTGCAATCTGATGAAAAGTGCAACATCTTATAGTTACTAAATTCCCATCGACAATTGCATCAGTGAAATTAAGGAAGCGCTGCTCTTATTTTCATTGGTTACCTACTGATCTTTTCAAAGGCTTAACTCACAAACATGTTGTTTATGTGGCTTATGTCTATTAGGGATTTACCTTTTAATTCATTTTTTTTAATTTCTTGTTACCTTATCTTCATTTTTCTCTTTTACAAACACTTGGTTAATTTAGGCATTCATATAGTTGCATAGCTAAAAGTGCATTCATTAAAAATACAAAAGTATATTTCTTTTTGTGTGGTTATTCTTTTGAGATAGCAAGAAGATTCAACATCTTATCCAAAATTTGTTGAATCAACAAAGGTCTCCTTATGAACACTCACATTTATCTTCTACTAAGCAGATTCCAGTAAGTCACAAGATCACCCAGAATCTTGGAGTTGATCCCAGATAAACTTTTCAAGAGAGGAGTTCCAAAGGATTCCTATTGTTAAGCATCATGCAAAATGAGAGCTCAATAATATTGTAGCTTCTTGTGGTGGTATCAAGCTATAAGGGATTATAGATTATAATTACTAGATAATTATAATATTGGACTTATTGTTGGCGGATGTAGCCTAGGGATTTGGTGAACCACGTTAATCTTTTTGTCTTGTGTTCTCATTTGTGTGCTTTATTATTTTTTTGATATTAGTTATATTTGCATGTAACTATTATTTTTGCATGTGGTTAATCTTAACAAGTGGTATCAAAGCCAGATTGTCATTATTTTTTTAGCCAGACTAGCACATTTTTTTTAGCTATTCTCTATAGGAAGGTCTCATAGTTGAGTGGGAGTGATGGTAGATGAGGGTAAGTTGAAGGTTGAGAAGTTTAATGGGAAAAAAATTTAGTTATGAAAAATGAAAATGGAGGACTATCTTTATTAGAAGGATTTATATGGAAACCATTGGAAAGAAAAACTAAGAAATAGGGAACTATGATAGACGAGGACTGGGAGATTTTAGACAAAAAGGAACTTGGAAGAATTCAATTGTGCTTGGCACCATCAGTGACATTTAACATTACAAAAGCAAAGACAAGGAAAAGTTGATGCAAACCCTAGAAAAATTGTATGAAATTAAGCCCTCTACTTGAAATAAGGCGTTTTTCATGAAGTAATTATTTAGTATGAAGATCACAGAAGGTGTATTTATTGTAAATCATTTAAATGAGCTTAATATTGTTACTAGTTACTTATATTATTTAAATTTCAACTTTGATGAATAAATTAAGACTCTCTTGATTTTCTATTCTTTTCTTGAAAGCTAGAATGGCTTGGTAATGACTGAGTAATTCTATTTCTAGATCTAATACCCTAAAATTTAATGATGTAATTCATGTTATTCTAAGTGAGGAAACTAATAGGAAAACCTTAGGTGGATCTACATTAGGAAGTTCTTCGAATGCACAAAGCAGAGGTAGAATGACTAAGAGAGGAAACCATTCTAGAAATCATGGGAAATCAAGAGGAAAATAAAAGGGGAAGAGGTCTCAATCCATAGGACCATGAGATTGCTAGTACAATGGAAAGCTAGGGCATAAGAAGAGAGATTGTTGGAATCAAAAGAACAATGACAGTGATAAACCAGAAGGAAATAAGGAGGCAAATGTGGTAACTAACAAACTAAAGAGGGTGCTTTGCTTCTTTGTTGAAAAAGTGTTGATGACTCTTGGGTTTTAGATTCCAGGGCTTCATTTCATATTATATCACATAGAGTTTATTTTATTGATTATGTCAAAGGGAATTTTGTGCTTATTTATTTGGGGGATAACGAACCTTGTTAGATTGTTGGAAAGGAAAAAGTTAAGGTTAAGTTGTGAAATGGGAATCATTGGCTATTACATAATGCAAGACATGTTCCAAGGCTGAGTATAAATTTAATTTCAGCATAACAACTCAGTGATGAGAGTTGTGTAGTTACTTTTAATGATAAAAAATAGAAGATTTCAAAATGTTCCCTTGTGGTATGAAAATGTGTGAAAGTAGGCACTTTATATCTTTGGATAGGTCATAGTGTTCCTTCTACTTTAATTTTTTTAGAGAAAAATGAATGTTCAGGAATAAATGCTATAGTTGAGAAGGGAGAACAAATAGTTCTTATAAATTCTAATATAGCACTATGGAAGTATAGACTTGGACATATGAGTGAGAAAGGTATGAAATTACTTTATTCAAAGAAATTTTTAGCATGTCTAAAATGTTTCAATATGGATTTTTGTGAAAGTTGTGTGTATGGAAAACAAAAGAGATTGAGTTTTGTGAAGAGTGGGAGGGAAAAGAAAAATGAGAAATTTGAGCTTGTCCATATAAATGTATGGGGATCAGCTTATGTATCTTCTCTTGGTGGCTCTCATTATTATGTTACATTTATTTAAGATGCAACTAGAAAAGTATGGGTTTTTTTCCTTAGGCAGAAGTTTGAAAAAATGGAAATGCTTGGTTAAAAATGAGACTAGTAAGAGATTAAAATCTCTTAGATATGATAATGGTGATGAGTATTATGGTCATGAATTTGAATATTATTGCTCCACTAATGGTATTTGTAGAAATTAATTTTTTCCAAGGATTCCATAGGAAAATGGAGTGGTTGAACATATGAACATGACAATAATGGAGCGTGCAAGGAGCATGAGGTTGCATGTTGAGTTGTCCTTAAACATATGGGTAGAGGCTATCAACATTGATGTATTTTTGATTAATAGAGTTCTCTCTACTCCTTTGGGCTATGGTATTCTAGAGGAATAATGGATTGATAAGAAGATGAGTTGCTCTTTTCTCAAAACCTTTGGTTGTGAAGCATTTGCACATATAGATTTTGAAAATAGAACCAAGCTGGAAGTTAAGTCAAAGAAATGTGTATTTGTTGGATATGACATTGATGAATTTGGTTATAGGCTTTGGGATTTTAAAAATTATAATAGTGTAAGAAGTAGGGATGTCATATTCAATGAGAAAGTGGTGTACAAAGACTTATTGCAGTAGCATGAGAAGAAAGAAAATGATTATGTATTGTTGGATGATACTCCAAAAGATGATGCTCCAATATTTCCTCATGATCAATGACAACTACAAAAAAAAGTACCACACACTTACTCCACCTAGCATTCCTTCCATCTTGGTGAATGTTAGACAATCAACAAGGCTAAGTAGACCTCCAAAAATATTTTCTCCTTCTTTTTATTCTATTTTACTTACTGATGCTGGTGAACCTAAATTTTATGATGAAGTTGTGCAAGTGGATACAAAGATTTAGTGAGCATCTGCAATGAAAGAACAAATGGATTTTTTGCTGAAAAATAAATCTTGGGATTTATGCAAGCTGCCTAAAAGCACAAGAGCTTTACAAAAAAAATGGGTTTACTAGTTGAAATAAGAGGATGGAGGTAAGAAACAATTTAAATGTAGGTGGTAAAAGGATTTGCACAGAAAAAGGCCATTGATTTTGATGAGATATTTTCTCCTGTTGTTAAAATGACTTATATTGGCATAGTTTAAAGTATCGTGACTACTAAAGATTTGCATTTGGAGTAGTTTGATGTTAAAACATCCTTTCTTCAAGGTAATTTGGATGAAGAGATATATATGGCATAGCCATAGGGATATGCAGTCAAATGTAAGGAGTATCTAGTGTGCAGATTGAAGAAAAGTTTATATGGTTTGAAGAAAGCACCTCAACAATGTTATCTTTTATGCATGAGCATGTATATAGTAGGTGTTATTTAGATCATTGTGTTTATTTTACAAGGTTAGATGATAAAAACTATATTATTTTATGTTTATATGTTAATGGCATGCTTGTAGTTGGGTCTAACATGGATCACATTAAGCTGTTAAAAGAAAAGTTAGCACATTCATTTTCTATGAAGGATTTGGGGGAAGAAAAAATAATCCTTGGTATGAAAATTTATAGAGATGGAAAGAATAGAAAATTGACATTATCTTAGGCTAGTTATATTGAGAAGGTGTTGCAATGTTTCTCTATGGGGAATGCTAAATCCATCAACACACCTTTACTTGGTTATTTGAAGTTGACTAAGGAGATGCATCCAAAGATACTAGAAGAAGAGGATAAGATCTCCAAGGTACCTTATGCTTTAGCTGTAAGAAGTTTAATGTATGTTATGGCATGTACTAGGCTAGATATTGCACATGTAGTGGGAGTTGTTAGTACGTATATGATTTTTCTAGGGATTTAGCATTAGAATGCAGTCAAATGAATTCTTAGATATTTGAGAGGAACATCTAATAAGTGTTTATATTTTGGGGGCTCTACTATTGATCTACATGTCTATGTTGACTCATATTTGGTAGGGTATATTGATACTATGTGGAGTACTAAAAGTTATGTATTTACTATTAGTGGGATAGTAGTGAGTTGGATTTATCGGTTGTAGAAGGTTAATGCTTTATCCATTACAGAGGTAAAGTATGTTGCCACTATAGAGGAAATCAAGGAGATGATTTGGATTTAGTTCTTCATGCAAGAATTGAGACACCCATAGATGGATAATAACTTGTTTGTAGATATCCAGAGTGTCATTGATATTGCAAAGAATTATGCTCTACATTCAAAGAAAAAACACATATAGTTGTGGTACCATTTCATTCAGTTAGTTTTGGATGCTGGATACTTAAAGATGGAGAAGATACATACAAATGATAATCTAGTAGATATGTTTACCAAGGTAGTCACTAAGAAGAAGCTAAACTCCTCTACAACTTTGGTTAGTCTTCTAGACTGGACAAAATAAAAGAACAACATAGTCAAGGGTGGTTTAATATTCCAGTGGGAGCTATAGGTTTAGCAGAGCTATGATCAATCTCCAAGTGGGAGGTTATTGTTGTTGAGTATGATTAGTCTCCAAGTGGGAGATTGTTGTGATGTGGAGCTTAGTCAGTCTCATAGGTTTATTCTACATAGTCTCCCTATTGTATTATAGGATGAGATTGAGGGGTAATGCTCCCATGAGGGTTTTTTGGGGTAGCAACGTTGAAGCCAAAAGTATTGTAGAAGGCACCGACAGTTATTTTTCTATTGGACAACTTATTCCAACCCTAATTTTGTAAGTGGCAAAAGCTTGTACAAAATGGCTTAGGGTTAGGGATTTCATAATTTATGGTGATATTGTAGCTTCTTATAGTGGTATTCAGCTATAACAGATTGTGGATTATAATCACTAGATAATAATAATATTGGACTTGTTGTTGGTGGATGTAGCCTAGGGACTAGGCAAACCACATTAAATCTTTGTGTCTTATTTTTTCATTTGTGTACTTTATTATTTTCTAATATTGGTTATGTTTGCAAGTAACTTGTATTTCTACCTATGGTTAATCCTAACAAATATTTGTTATTCCACTTACCAAGTTTACTCTTAATTTTATTTTTGATCCAATCCCACATGGCATTAATATTAAATGAAATAGAGAATGGTCTACCCAAATAGCTTACTATGTGAGAACAACCTCACTAGGAAAAAGAAAATGAACTATACCATTTAGGAGGGTGTTCATCCCAACCTAGCATAACAAACTTATAAATTGATACTTTGTTTCCTGATGCTTGACATAAGATATCAAGTTTAGTACTAAGTTTGAAGATATTGTCTTCTAAAAGTTCAATAAGTAAGGAGGTATCATTTGTAAATTGTAAATTACATATTTCCTTTGAGATAGATAGAACAATACCTCTAACTTTATGAGATATATTTTCATCCCTTAAGATATAGTGTAAGTTGTCAATAACAATGACAAAAAGAAAAGGAACCAAAGGGCACCTTTGTCTAATGGATCTAGAAAAGGGGAAAGGGTCAAATTTGGAACCATTTACTTCCATAGTTGCAGAGGCATCTTCCATTAGAACAAGCACCATTTTAATGAATCCTTTTGGAAAACTCAAGCACTCTAGAACCAGTTTGATAAACTTCCATTCTACCCTATCATATGCCTTTTCATAGTCTATGAAGGACATGGCTGATTATTTTCTAAAGTTCTTTTTCCAATCCATAGCCTCCCAACAAGTGATGAGGTTCTCCAAGATATATTTATCTTTTATCCTTAAAGACATTTTTTTTTGCCAATATCTTATATGAAACATTGAGAAGAGTGATGGGCTGCTAGGTTTTAATCAATGTCTTATCTCCATCCTTGGGAATAATTTTTATCATCCCTAAGTTGATCTGTGTTCATAAGGAGCCATATTCCATAGCTTCTTCATACCAAAGTAGAAGATCATACCATATCCAATCAATGTGCAGTTTGTAAAACTCTATTGGGACTCCATCCAATCCAGGAGCTTTGTCATCACTCATTTGGGAGATAACAAAGATAAACTCTTCTCTAGAGAATATGCGTTGTACCAACTTCTTTTTGTCTTGTTCCAAAACTCTTCTTGGGATCAAATTCCTAATATTTGTCTCTCGTTCCATATTAGGACCAATATCCTCATAGGTAAATAACTTCCTATATTAGTTTGCAAATGTTTTCAAAATCTCATTGTTCTCTGCAATTAATTTATCATTCTTAATTATACTTTCTTCTTGAGTTTTTCTTGTTGTTGTTTTTATCATTATTATTTTATCATCATCATCATCATTATTATTTTATATTTAGGAGTTTTTTGTGTTTATATATATATAGCTTCTCATTTTTTGGCGTGAGTTTATTTTTATTATCTTTTATTATAATAATTATAAGTTTTGTCATTGTTGTTATTCTCTTCTTATTTTTCTTTCTTTTTGTATTTTATTATCCCTCTTCACTATTTATTTATAGTTTTTTTTGAACTATTATGTGTTTATTAGTAATAGTATTAACATTAGCATGACTCTTCCTCATCTTTTGTATTTTTTATTTTATTATTATTATTATTTTCTTCATTATTTTTATTATGAGTGTTAATATTGTGTTTATTATTTTTATTTTTATTTTATTGATATTTTATCCTCCTTATTATTACTAGTCAATTTTAATAATATTTTATATTTTTTGATGTTCTTTTTGTTTGTTTATTCAATTTCTTCTCTTTTAGACCCCAATCATTAGTTTCTTGTTAGGTTTTAAAGGTTGACTTTAGATTGTTGTCCTCCTTTCTCCTTGATCTTTGAACTTTCTTTTTCACATTTGGACACCCTTATATATTCTCTTTTTGGTTTGCAATAATTTATTTTTCTTATCATATCTTATTTTTATTCTTATCTTGATGATGAACCATTGTGTGTGATATGAAACATTGATGCAAAAATAACACGAGCAAATACAAAAACGACACAAAGATTGTCAAATTATAGTAAAATCTCTATTTTTTCTATTGATGATTTGTTCAAGCATCTAATAGATTTCACATAGATTATGTTAGAGTAATAAAGTATTTTCTTATTAATTAAATCATATTGATTTAATTATTAAGTCACTTATTATCTCTAGTTTACTTAAGCTAAACTTTAGGCATATAATAATTAATTCTTTTATTAATTATTATCATGCAACCTAGGTTAGATTCTTATTAGGGTTTTGATCTCCTTTTATAAGGATTGATATCTTTGTAATTCATTCACTTTTGATAATAGAAATCTCTTTTTTTCTCATTAGGAATTTCTCATCGGTGGATCTGGCAATTTCAACCTCCATAGCTTTTGCTTCTCGCTTCCTATGATAGATGTTTGTATGGAAGTGATTCTTGGGAGTTGTGGGGTTGATCTTTCATCAACTTCAACATGGTATCAGGGATCCTAATCTTCATCCCCCTATTCTGTTTATGAGAAGTTTGGCTGGGCTTTCAAATCTGTGGTTTTTTTCTTTTACAAGGTTTCATTTTTTAGAGTTTTTTGTATTGAATATAGGGGGTCACCATTTCTTGGTGCACTTTGAGGCCAAACAGACCTCATCATTGAGCTCAGAGTGCCCCAAAACCCCTATTTTCATGTAAATTGTATCCTATTTGGAGACAATTAGAATTTGAGGCTAAAAAATATTACTCCCAGATTGGGCACATTTCTCGAGGAGATAATTTTCTAAATTTGTTTGGTAAATTTCCCTAGGTGGTAATTTTCTGATTTTTCATTCAAACTAGAGTTTTTTTATTCAAAAATTAAGATTTTTGGCTAACAAATCAAGAATTTTTGTTCAAAAACTAGATTTTGCACATTTCATGAGGTGACAATTTTGTAATTCTAATCCTATCATGTTGGTGCAATTTATTTGCACTTTTGATCTTGTTTGGTTGCTAGTTTATGTAGTCAAAGTCACAGGTTCTACTTTGCACTCCATGAGACATATATTGAGACATTCTATTTTCTAGATTCTGCTCCAAGCACATCCCAATCAACTTCAACATGGTATAAGAGCTCCAGATCTTGATGCCCCTATTCTGATTATGAGAAGTTTGGTTTGACTTTTAGATTTTTTTTTTCCTTCTTTCAGAGGGTTTCATTTTTTAGAGTATTTTTGTATTGAATTTTGGGGTTCACCATTTTTGGGTGCACTTTAGAGCTTAGAGCCCAAATGGACATCACCATTGAGCTCAGAGCACCCAAAAAAGCCTTATTTTCATATAAAATTTGTCCAATTTGGACACAGCTGGAATTTAAGGCTAAAAAATATTGCTCCAAGATTGGGCACATTTCTCGATGTGATGATTTCTAGTTTTTGGTACATTTCCCAAAGCAATAATTTTTATTTTTTTTTGTATACAAATCAAAGTTTTTTATTTGAAAATCAAAATTTTGCACATTTCCTAAGATCATAATTTTCTAAATTTTGGCATGAAAATCAAGATTTTGGAACATTTCCCAAGGTGATGATTTTGTAATTATTTGTACAAAAAACAAGATTTTTTTTGGGTGCATGAATCAAGATTTTTGGTCATGCAAATCAAGAGAGTTTTGGTACAAAATTGACATGCTTCCTGAGGCAATTTGTGTTGTTGGTGGGTATACTTTTCGAGGCATTTAGCACAGATCCTGAGGCAGTAATTGTTTTTTGTTTTTTAGCCCTTTTTTGACCTACATGTGGTTTTTTGGCCATAACTTGCTCATCCAAACTCCATTTTTTTATCCTAAAGAAGTGACAAAAAGATGATTATGAGCCCATCTTGTTGGTGCAGTTTATTTGAACATTTTATCCTATTAGTTTCTAGTTTATACAATCAAAGTTAGGGGTTCTATTTTGCACATTGGGAGTTATATCTTGAGACATTCTATTTTCCAAATTCTACTCCCAACACTTCCCATACATTTTTTTCTTCTTTTTACTTTCTAATAGATATTTTTGTTATTTTAGGTCCAAAGATTGATTTTGTTTCTTAAGATGATTTTTCATGGGTTGTACTATCTCTTGTATCAGCCTTATGTCTATTTTGATCTTTGTTGGTGTCCTTTTGTATTATTTTTGCAAATACACTAAGACTAAGTGGCACTCTATAGCATTTTGAGATCTTGGACACCTTTTTGTTTTTTGTACTTGCACTACAATATACAATTCCTTGGTGCATTTTACATTGTCTATATTCACCATCTTCCTTTTTCAAGTGAGTGTTCCTTCCATGATATTAGTGTCATGATGTGTGGATGATATGTGCCAATATAGGTGTTTGTACTTCTCTTGCACTCTTGATGTTCCTATTTCCCCTTTTTGCATGAGATATTGCATTTAGTTTTAGTATTCATGTCTTACCTCTCAGCATTATAGGAGGGTTATGTTGGTTCTATTGATTTCTTGGTTCGATGGAGTGAGCTATGTATTTAGTATTTGATCTTATGTACTAGGGGATTGCAGTGGTTGAATACCTATGCATTTTGATGAGATGGATCATTTACCATATAAACATTCTTTCATTCCTACTTTCCATCTTTGATTGATCAGCTCTTCAAACTTAGTCTTCTCTACCTAGTAACATTTTATAAAGTGGAGGTTCTTCAGATCAATAGTTTGACAGTGTTTGCAGCTTCATGCTTTAGTGGTGTTCTTTATGATCATTTTTTTTCCTATCTTCTGAAACATTCTTTCCATCTCTTTTTGGAATATCATTTTTCCTATGTGGTTTTCTTTATTTCTCCTATTTTCATAGATTTTATTGTGCTTGGGTACCTCATCAAGCCTTATTGTTAGGACCCAATTTCCTTTTAGCACTAGTTTCTATGTGTTTAGATACTCCCTAAGTTTATCTTAAGGGGGCTGCTAGAGTAATAAAGCATTTTCTTATTAATTAAATCATATTTATTTAATTATTATGTCACTTATTATCTCTAGTTTACTTAAGCTAAACTTTAGGCATATAACAATAAATTCTTTTATTAATTATTATAATGCAACCTAGGTTAGATTTTTGTTAGGGTTTTGATCTTCTTTTATAAGGATTAATCTCTTTGTAATTCATTCACTTTTGATAATAGCAATCTCTTTTTTTTCTCATCAAGAATGTCTCATCTATGCATTAGACAATTTCAACCTCCATAGCTTTTGCTTCTCTCTTTCTGTGACACATGTTTGCATGTAAGTGATTCTCAAGAGATATGGGGTTGATCTTTCATCAACTTCAATAGATTACTAGATTGACAAAGAACTATAACATGACCTAAAAAATTTCACAACACATTTTAGTGATCAAAATACACTCTAGATAAATATTGTTTATGATCAACTATTAGTAAAATTTAAATCCATACATAATTTGACAACCCAAAGTAATTAAACACATTTACAACCAAAACTGATTGATATGAATATTTTAAAATTTTATCAAGCTAAGATACCAACGATTCTTTACAAACAAATTGAAAGATCAAAAAAACTTTCAAGAAAATAACTTAATTGATACATGCAAGCATGGTAATTTTGAAATTACCATGTTTAAAGCTTGTGATAACATGTTTGCATTTATTGTTTGAGATAAAGAAAGTAATAAATCATAAACATATGAAATTTTGAGTTATCATATGAAAAGGAGTACAAGAATCAACTAAGATAGTGATATCATAGTGTATTGATAATCTACTTATGGTTACAAAGGTTGGTTACACTAAGTAAGTTCAGAAGAACAAGTTTAACAAAGTTTTTCTACCAGGCTTGACTGAGTGGATAGTAGGTGCTGAGCAAGGTTAGTGCAAGCCGACTAAAAAATTGGTTGGAGCCAAGTAAAAGTCTATTCTAGTGTAAGCCAAGTAAAATAGTTGATGCCAAGGACCAATAAACTTTAGTTCATGCTAAGTAATTTTACAATGGATGTCGAGCAACACAATATGTGTCAAGCATTAGAAGCTAGTTAATGTTGTGTGTCAACATTATTAGAAAGATCATTAATTTAATGGATCTAAGCTAAAAAATTTGTTTCCTTAGATTGTGTGAACCATGTGGAAGATAAGATTTATGAACTAGGAGCACAAAATTCATGGTAAACCATTTTGAGGTGAATTCAATGAGGATTGAAGGAGAAGTTTATAGAAGGGAATGAAATGAAATAAGGGGTAGGTTAATTTAATCCTACCTAATCTATCCTAATCTTAAATTTGATGATAGAGAATGAATGAAAAAAATATCTTAATTCTCTATTTATAGAGATGGTTGGTCAGAAGAAAGGTTGTCATGTGCAAGAACCTAAGGTAGACAAGGAGTCTAGGGTATTGTTTCATTTAGTGAACTAAGTAAAGAGTTTGCATTGGCAAGATAAAAAAGAAGGCTTAAGGGAATGGATTCTTGAAGGGTGAAGACTATATTAGAGTTGAAGTGTGTGAAAGCCAAGCAAAATAGAGGACTAAAATAGAGATTTGTAATCTGCAAATGGAGTTGTAAGTTGTTATTAGATCAAGCCTTACTATTACTCTCTAATAATTGTATCAATCTAGGGTAAATAATTTCAATTAAGGTTGACCTAACACTCATTTGTAAATCCTTTAACTAGGTGAAATTCTAAGTAAATGGTCTAAAGTCCTCTAACAAGGTGATTGAAATCCTTTAACAGGGTCACATTTAATAGTGCATTGTAACCTTTAACAGTGTTGGCCTTTCATAGTGCATCACTTCAGAAGAGTGAAAAAGAGTAGCATGTTGCTAGTGGTTTTTACCAAATTGGGTTTCCATGTAAATAATTGTGTCAAGTGTGTTATTGAATCTGTGAGGCCTTGCCCCGATCCATCGTAGCATAGTGATACATTACTATTATTTTGATATTCATGACTCGAGATGTCGAGACATTATCTGATGCTTAGAACATACTTTATTATTTCATGTTGTGTGATGTTACTTTCAGATATATTTGATGATTGTCATTTAATGTTTCATGTATATGTATGTTAATGAAATTAGTAAATGTAGGATTGAGACTTTGATTTAAGAGATTTTAAATGGTTAAGAGTTAAGCAGGGTGAAGAAACCCTTATTGATGTATGTTTTAATTTATGTGAATTGCTGATACGTATACATTTATGTACATGTGATTTTATGGGACTATTGATGTGTGCAATGAGTGTGCAGATATTTTAGCCGAGAAACCCTACGGAGGAACAAAACTGATCTCTATGTGCTAATTGTGGAAACCTTGTTGTTCGTAGTTCACGTATTTGTATTGTGAGATGTATGTATGTATCTTCTTTGTTCAGTGAATGTTAATATTCGTAATTATGTTCTTTTAATGTCGCTTGACACTCGTAAATTATTTATCTGCTTCAGTGTGTTGTTTTAGGTTATTTGTTTAACCTTTGGAACCAAGTTGGTTTAGTTGGTTTCATCTTGCTTTTGGGTTCTTAATCGAGGTTAGTCATCCCTTAATTCGGATTAGTGCTTAATCTGCAATGTTAGAATAGTTAGATGATCCCATTTTATTCCTAGATTTTATTTGTCTCTAAACCTCTTTCCTAAGGCTTAAAACTTGATATTATTATACCCAAAGGGTATGGGTATGGGTTAGGGGTCTTTTCCAACCCCTAAGCCCCTTTTTTTGACTTTTGAAGTCACTCAAAAAGTCTCTTTTTGCCTTTGTGCGAAAATTGACCATGGTCATCTTGAGTTACTTCACCTCATCTCCACTTAGGGTTTAATCATAGTGTAGGTTGAGTTAGGATTTTCTAGAATTGCAAGTGGGTGGGGTAGTTATTGAGCTCTTGGGTGGTTGAGTTGGAGGCCTATTTAGAGGCCCTTCTTGGTCTTGTGGAGGTTGTTACCCAATCTCTACATTTAGAAAGGAGTTTTGAAGATTGAAGGAAGGAAGTGGAAGCTCTACTCAAACTTGTTCTTTGCCATTACCTCTTTGTGAAGGTACAAAATTCTCATCTCCTTTATTTATTTTTCATATTTTGTTTCGTGCTCATGCTACTTTGTGGTTGTTTCAATGTTTGTATGTTTGTGGGTATGTTGGGAAGATTTGAAACCATGTTATTTTGGTTGTTTTCCTTTCATGTTTATGTTTGCAATTTTGAGATTTTCCTTGCATGGGTGTTTTGGTATTACTCACCCTTGGAGAGGGTAGAAGTGACCAATTTAGGGAAAGGTCTGTTTAGTTGGACTCCAACTAGTGTAGAGTCTCTTCTTAGGATGAGAAGAGGGAGAAAGAATAGGGTGTTATGGGCCCCTACCCATCAGCACAAACCTTGTATGAGTATGGCATTTCTAAATGGAAGAACAGAAGTTCTTAATAATTAGCCCCGATTAGGCATCTTATTTGGTGTTGTGCTCGACTTCTCCTAGTTGGAAGAATCCACCTTTCCCTAGTGTTGATTTATTGAAGATCTTGTTGTGAAAACTTTGTATAAATATGCATGTTTTGAATTGTCCTTGTTCATGCTTTTGGTCACTTGATTAGATTCTATTACCTCCATGGTTCTAGAAATGAGTTGCAGAAAACATTATAAATCCCTTGATTAGGGTCATGAAGAAAATTTGATAAAATTGTTGAAATTTGGGATTGATATCCTATTGTAAATTGTATTTTAAACTTATTGTAAATGGCAATGAAGACGAGTTTTCTTCCTGATTCTTTCTCGGCTGAGCCTTTGAATCAGGTTTGCCAATAAAATTGGTGCTTTGAGTATAATTGGTTATCATGTGATTTATTCGTGATTTAAATTTAGATGGATGAATCTCAAAATTAGGATGGAATTGATGATGTTCAATTTGGTAAAATTTCAAGGTTTTTCCTTTATGTTGAAAACGAAAATTGATCCTGGATGTAAATTTAGGTTGCATGGTTATTGAATCAGCAAGTATTGCATTATTGAATAAAATGGACAATTTGTATTCTTAGTATGTTAAGGTTGTAATTAGGTTTTATGGATCTTCATTTAAAAGAAATTTTTGACAAGGTTGAAATATTCCAATTTAAGAGTTATAGGAGATCAAATTATTTTGGTGTAAATGTTTTAAATCTATTTTAAAAAAAAATACATCTTGAAAAAAAAAATATATTTTGTTTGCCTTGTAATTTCTATACTTAGAAAATTTTTCATCAAAAATGTGTGTGCAAGAGAGTAAAACTCTCTGCCTTTTGTATGGGAGAAGATTTAAATGAGTTTGTGCAATAGAGAATATTCTCTGAGATTCCTTGATTTTGAATTTAAATTCGAAATTAATAACCAATAAAAATGATTAGGGTTAACTAAATAAACATTATACTAATAACCTAAATATCTAATTTCCTATCAACTAAACTTTATGCAATAATTTTTTTTTAAATATCCCATCTTAGCATTACTTTCCCTCTTCCTTCATGCACGTCAAATTGAAAGTTTCTTTTGCAAGTCAATAAGGATGACATCACCTGTACTACCCTAACTTTGTGCTTGATTACTTTACCCTCCTTGGGAAGCGATGGAGTTCTTGAAGGGGTTTACATTTAATTTTATTTGTTTTAAAACAAAACAAGCACCTTACTCCTTTCCCATCGCCACTTTTCATGGCAGATTGGGATGGGATGGTACGTACCTATCCCCCCTCTCTTGTTTAGCGCACAGTCTTTTTTATGGAGCGCTTGGGAAGTGCTTAGTTGGAGTTATAGATGGGGGGGGGGGGGGGGGGGGGCGGTGTAGGGTAGCTTGGGTTAGTATAGGCTAGAGTTAGTAGGTAGGTTAGTTGTTTTTATATGTTAAGTTTAGTTGTTTGTTAAATCTAATTTGTATGTTAGTTAATGTTTAAATTAAGTTAAGTATTAGAGGTTAGTTTAGATTAATATAAGTTAGTTGTTTATTTTAGTTTACTTTTTTTTTAATTCATTGTCATGTAGATTAATTTAGGTTAAGTCAGTTCTAATTTAATTAATTATAGATAATTGTATTATTTATATTTAAGTTAAATTTTGTTTTAGATAGTGCTTAATATAAAACTAAGTTGTGTTTTAAGTTATTATTTATTTTTAAGATAGTTGTTGATTTGTATTAAATTAGTTTTGTATGAGATTAATATTAAATTTTAAGTTTCTTTCTATTTCTTATGTTTTCTGAATTATTTAGATTAGTTTAAGTTAGTTAAGTTAATTAAAGTTAGTTTAGTTTAAATCTTAGTTTAGTTTAGATAATAAATACTATATAGTTTTGATCAGATTTGTAATGTAGTTAGTGATATTCTTTTGCAAATCGATGCATGTTACACATTTATATAAAGGTTAGTAAAACTTTGATTTAATGTAAATTTAGTCTAGCTATTAAGAAAGTTAATCATTATGTTTGTGCTCATAACAAGTTATGTTAGACTACTGTGATAAGGTAAATTGTTCTATGTAGTTACCTTAAAGACTTATATATATTATTGTTCAAATTATTTTAATCTATCATTGTAAAGTTAAAGTGTAACTATTGTCGATGTTGACTAAATAACGAGAGTATTAGTGTAGAGAACCTGTACTTAAAATGTTATCTTCATTAATCTTTTCCAAACTTAGAGCAATTTAATTATTATTATATTAAAAAAAGAAGAAAAAAAAATGTATTTTTCCCTCGTAGTTTGGGCATGACAGAATCTATTATGTTTCATGTTTATATCTCTACAAATTGATTTGACAATAACCTACAAGTTTTTAAGTGATTGCATAATCTTATGGATGCATGCATAATGATAAATGTTTTATGGGTTCACTTAGTCATGAAAAAATTTATTCGTACATCTGGATCTTGGATAATTGATTCACTCCCCCCCCCCCTTAGTTATTCTAAATAATTCCAACAAAAGGCCATGGCTTGATAAAGGTTCTTGGAGCACTATTGTTGAGGTTTGTTATAGTTAGTTGGTTAGCTCATGAATTTTATTAAAATATTCCATTCATTCAATTATTCAAATCCTATTTTCTCCATTTTTATTGAATATTGAAAATGTATCCTACAAAGTTTGGAACTTTATGTGTGTAGTCTAAACTATTATTTTCCTTTTGTGCTTCTTACAAGTGTTTATGTTTTGTCATATTTTAAAGTTTGAAATCAATTGAACAAGAATCAAAGGATTTATTAATTCAAATTGGAGGTTTTCCCTTAACTAGGAACTCATGAGATATTTCAAGTGTTCTAGAAGCTAAGAATATCTAATAGTTCTCATCACTAATAAGAGGTCTTTTTTTTCTTTGTAATAAATTCCTATAAATTATTCATGGATCTTATCTATATAGTTAAAAAAATTCTAATCAATTATTTATCTCATTTGTGTGAGCCAAAAGATGCGATCTGCCCAAGTTTGATTTTGTCATGCAAGATGAAAACATATTTTTTTAGTCAAATAATGACATTGACAAATAAATGAAATTGGTTGCTTAAGGACAACTATGAAGCTTGCAATTTATAGGAGTATGAAAAGGGATAAAGGCATCAAATGACTTGGATTATAAGAAACAATCATCAATGACATCCTTGATGATTTTTTTCAAGATATTTCATGTATTTACTTGTGAATTTGAAATTTTGGTTATCCTAAAATTTCTTTTAAAAATAATATAAAATATTTAAATAAAAAATATATTCTATCTCTCTTACTAAAAGTAATTAGGAAATGTAATTGGATTTCAAAGAAATACGAATTATACAAGTTTTTCCTTATTTTCTTGGCTAATGGGCTAGAAGCAAGTAGATAATACATAGAAATTCCTTTAGAAATCAATTTACCCATGTTTCTATACATGAAGAGTGTCCTTATTAAGATGCATCCTAGTTTAAACTCAAACCATCATGTATCAAATTATCCACAGATGTTGTATTGAAATTGAATATTTTCAAATCAATTATTATCTAAAAAGTAAGCCCTCTTTAAAAAAATAAATTGTTGAAAATAAAAGATAAAAATGAATATAAGCTTGAAGATTTTGATTTTAGTTAATTCTACTATTTCTCTCTTTTTTGTGTTTCACATTGTACTTTGAGCAAGTGAAAGGATATATGCCTCACAAAAATCATATTTTTTATACTTATATATACAGTATATTTGTTAATATTTTTATTAATATTAATATTAATAAAAAACATTAACAAATAAATCATATAACTATAAAAATATGGTTTAGAGTTTATAGTTATATGATCTATTTGTTAATATTTTTTTTTAATATTAATAAATATTAACAAATAGATGGTATCACTATAAAGAAAAGTATGGTTGTTGAAAACTTACAATTGGAACAATTTTTGTTTTGTCATTGATGTAAAATATATTGATAAGAAATATTGCTACCTTATCTAAATGTCATTTCTATTTGATTAATGAAGAAGATTTGAGAAATTGTTCATAACAATAGCACCTAGAAGAAAGGTTGAGTTATGGAAAGGAAGTTACAATGGATATTTGATTAGTTAGAATTTGATAAGATAAAGTGATTATTTATATCAAGAATGCAAAGCTAAATTGAGCAAAAGAGTAAAGGTTAAGAAATGTCAAGTGATGCTAGTGTCAACCAAGCCACAGTAAGTGTCGAGAAAATATAGTTTTGACTGAGCATCAGTATTGATCAAGAAAGATAGTTGATGTCAAGCCATAATGTTTTTAGTGACCAAGAGATAAAGTTATGACCAAGTGTTAGAACTTAGTGATTGTCACATAATAGTGTTGAGAATGAATTTGAGGAAATTGTGAGTTCTAGCTAACTCAGTTGATTTCTTGGGAGATATAAAGTGTGTTGAAGATAAGATTGATAAGTTGGATCATTAAAATCAAGAAGAGGATTAGGTATAACATCTATGATCTAAATTTAATGGATGAGAAGATTCTAGAAAAGAAGGAAGATGAATAGGTACAATGAACCTGATGAATGTGATCATAAACCTTGAGATCTAGGGTGATCATGTAAAATAACAAAGCAAGGAATACCTATTTAAAGAGGTGTAGAATCAAACCAAAAAATGGACAGACAAAGAGAGTGTGAGAGGCATATAGAGAATGGTAGATCAGCGACAAACAAGGGTGAACACAAGTGTGTGTGAGTTAATGCAAAGCTAAATGAGATAGCTTGCAGAAATGCTACTAATATTGATAAGGAAATTTGAGCAAATGGCTTATGTTTTGAAAGGAGACGGTTGATTTCTTGAAGGGTTTCCAAGTGAATCAAGAATAGAGATGACAATGGTCATTGAATCAACACATGAACTGAATAGTGATTTGGGTTAGAATTCTTTAGAATAACTAAGAGGGGGTTGAATCAATTATCCAAGGTCCAAATATACAAATAAAACATTTTAGTAGTTAATATATTCATATGAATAAAACCATATCATGCACATATCCATTAGAACATCCAATACCTTAGTAGGTCACTATCCCATGTCAAAATAACTTTATAGAAATGTAAGCATGAAATACCATGAACTCATTCACATAATTTGGCACAAGGATTTTACGTGGAAACCCAATTTGGAAAAAACTACCAGTAACATGCTACCATTTTTTACTCTTTTGAAGTGATGCCATGTTAAAGGCCAACCCTATTAAAGGTTACAATGCACACTATTAAATGTGACCTAGTTAAAGGATTTCAATCACCCCATTAGGAGTGGACCTTGTTAGAGTACTTTAGAATATTTCATTAAAATATCACCTAGTTAAAGGATTTAGAAATGATTGTTAGGTCAATCTTAATCCAAAGGATTTATCTAGACTAGTACAATTGTTAGAAAGTAACAACAAGACTTGATCTGATAATAAAACACAACTTAATAGTAGATTATAGTTCTTTGGTTTAGTCCTCCATTCTTCTTGGCATTCATACTCTTCATAACTGATAGTTTGTTCACCATTCAAGGCATTCATCCTCTTAATCCTTCTTTCTTTGTATGACAGTTACAGACTCTTCTACTTGGCCATCATATGAAGCAACACCCTAGACTCCTTGACTTCCTTAGGTTTCTACACATCACTTATTGCTTATGGCCTGCTATCTCTATAAATAGAGAATTTGGGTCTTTTTTTTGCTTAACCACAATCATCCATTTTAGGGTTAGGTAAGATTCAATGAATCTACCCACTTTTCCATTTTAGTCCCTTCTAGAAACTTCTTATATAATCCTCTTTTAATTCACCTCAAAATGGTTTATCTTGAATTCTATGCCTCTAGCTCATCATATCAATGTTCCACATGTTTCATGTAATTCAAGAAATCAACATTATCAGCTCAAATTCATCAAATATGTGATTTAACTCATTTTTCTATCACTCAGCATCCACACTATTCACTCGGCAATAACAATCTTCTAATACTCAGCCAACATTGGGTTTCTTAGCATGTATTAAGTTTTCCTCACTCCATCACCACTATTATTTTCTTGATGTTTGACACTTACTAAATTTTACTAACACTCAACACCTAAAAAATTTTATTGATGCTTGACACTTATTGAATTATGCTTAGCCTGAACTAAGTTTACTCGGCTTACACTATTTTCTCAGCCATGCTTAGCATACACTTTTTTATGAAAATGTGTTTTCTTGGCTTAGCTTAAGTAACCATTTAATTTATCCTTAAGTAGATCAACAATAAACCATATTACCCATGTCTTACTTGATCTTAGTGCTCCTTTTATACACCAAATAACTCAACCTTTCTCTAGGTACTCTTATTATCCTTTCTTTTCACATCCTCTTCATTAATCAAACAAATAATAACATTTAGACCAAAAAGCAGTTGTCTCACTAACAAGTAGAAGGTTTTACATCATTTATTAATGATTATTCCATGATAGTTCCACCCTTGAAACAATCTCTTTTCAACAATCTTCCTCTTTGGTATTGATGGGAAACCAATACCAAAAAAATACCAAAAAGAAACTTAATACCTTTGAAACTCTCCCTCTATTAGTATGTGTCCTTCCTCTGTATAGGGTAATGTAGGATTTTTCAATCTCCTTCAATGTATCTCTCCCTCTTTGAGAACAATTCCAAATACTTGTCATCTTAACATGTAGATATAATCAATTCAACTTCTCCCTCTATTACCTTGTATGTGACTATAAATATTTTGATTCAACTCATTCATTACTTTAGGTAGCTCCTAAACTAGATCCACTACACCAAGTTGTAAAATATGATATTCAAATTAGTTGATATAGAGCACTACTCTTTCTTCTTAAGTAGCTTTGGATAGGGGTATCACCCCTAGTTTACCTCTTAGATACTCATGTACATCCTTAGGTAAATCCTTTGTGAATATATCGGCTATCTACTATTTTGTATTCACATATCCCATTCTCACTTCTTTTTCTTGAGCTAGCTCTCTCAAGTAATGATACTTGATTGCAATGTTCTTTGTCTTTGTTTGCATAATAGGGCTCTTAGATATGTTTATAACACTTGTATTGTCATAGTAGAGTATCACAAGTTCAATAATTTCTTCCTTCATTCCTTTGAGTAACTGTTTGATCCATACCACATTAGTGCAATTCATTGTAGTAGCCACATATTAAGCTTTAGTAGTAGATTGTGATATACAATTTTGTTTCTTACTGATCCATGAGACTAATCTTTTTCCTAAGAAAAATGCTCTACCACTTTTACTTTTTTCTATTATCAATATTTCCAACCCAATTAGCATTTGTATAGGCTCTTAATTCAAAATTATCATTCTTCTTGTAGTATAGAACATAGTCTTCTATTCCTTTTAGGTATCTCATAATCCTTTTAACAACCATAAAATGATTCTCCTTAGGATTTATAGAAAACCTTGCAACAATCCTAATAGCTAAAGCAATATTAGGTCTTCTATAAACTACATATTGAAAATTTTCAATCATAGACTTGTACAATGTTTGACGTACTTCAACAGAACCATCTATCTTGGATAATTTATGTCATGTCACCATAGAAGTACTAATAGGTTTTGAGTCCTCCATATCAAAAGTTTTCAATATTTCCTTTACATACTTGGACTGAGTGATGTAAATACCATGATTCATTTGATATACTTGCAATCCAACAAAGAAATTTATCTCTTCAAACATAGACATTTCAAAGTTTTTCTTCATTTCATTTACAAATGTCTTACACAATGAATTTTTTTCCTCTAAATATGATATCATTAACAAATATTTCAGCTAGTAAAATTCCTTTACCTCCTTTTGTCTTCATGTATAGATTTTTGTTATCATTATTCTTCTCAATACCAATCTTCATAAGATAGTTGTGAAGCCTCTCATACCATGCTCTTGGAGCTTGTTTAAAACCATATAAAGCTTTGTGCAATCTACATACCATGTTCTTGTTGTTTCAATCAACAAATCCTTTAGCTTGTCCAATGTAAACCTCCTCTTTGAGTTTACCATTTAGAAATGTTCATTTCACTTACATTTGATAAACTTTAAAATATTTATATGCAAAGTAAGAAAGTAGAGTTCTTACTCCTTCCAATCTTGCAACTATGGAAAATGTCTCTCCATAGTCAATTCCCTCAACAATGGGTCTATCAGCTTTAGAGTCACTATGTACTTCTCTATCAGGTAACTCAGTATTCCTTTCATGTACACTCATCTTAGTATCAAAATGTACTTTGGCTTCTAACTACAACTTGGCTCCTAAATGCAACTCAGTTCCTAAATGCAACTTTATATTCATTGTATGTGACTCGATAGTCATTGATACTTATTGCTATTGATTTACAACTTGGTTCTTAGCTTCAAAATTCATGTGTTCATGGTAGTACTCAAAGGTTTTGTACTCTTTAGATTCCTTCTTAGGTTTAGCTTCATGTACCTTTGTATATTCATCAAAGTTTATATTTGCACTTTCCACAACTTTTTTAGTGTTAATATTTAAACACTTATAAACTTTGCTTCTTGTAGAATAGCCTAGTAATATATCTTCTTTACCTTTAGCATCAAGTTTATCATTTTTTTTGTCCTTAGGAATGTAACACTTGCTTCCAAATACCTTAAAATATTTTATATTGAGTGAGTATCCATACTAGAGTTCAAAATGTGTGGAATTTGTATCTTTCTTGACTTGTACTTGATTCAAGGTATAGACAGTTGTATTAATAGCTCTCTCCAGTATTTTAAAGAAAAACTATTCTCCATCATCAGTGGTCTAGCAAAATCCATTACAGATTTGTTCCTCCTTTAAAAAATCTCATTTTGTGGTGGGGTGCTAAGTGTAGAAGTCTATCTTTTGATTCCTCTATCATTACAAAATATCTCAAACTCATTTGATGTAAATTCTCCACCTCTATCAAATCTTAGACATTTTAAGCTCTTGTCAATTTTGTTTTCAAATCTTGCTAGATACCACTTGAACATTTAAAAAGCATTGGCTTTTTGTTTCAAAAACATAACTATCATAATCATCAACAAATAGGATAATATACTTGTAACATTTGTAGCTTTGCACATCAATTTGTCCACATTAATCAGTATGAACTAATTCCATAATTTCTTTTGAGGAGTGAGTCTTAGTTTTAAAACTAGATTTTGTTATTTTTCATAACTAACATTTTTTGCAAATTACATTATTAGGTTTCTTCAATTTTGGAAAACTTTTGACTCTTTTCATGTTACTAATACTCTCTAAGTTATCAAATTTAACATGACATAACATCTTGTGCCATAGCCACACATCATCAGTTTCTACAACAAGACAAGTAGCATCATTCATGTCAAGATAAAATGGATTACCTCTAGTATGATCTCTATTTCCAATTAGTTTTCCATTAGTGTCATAGATCTTTTCCTTTTCATTATCAAATTCAACTTTGCAACCTAAACTATTCAATTGTGACACACTCAACAAGTTATAGTTAAGTCCTTCTACATAGTAAGCATTGTCACACATGATCTTGTTGGTCATTCTTATTGATCATTTTCATGTGATCAAATAGGGTGCATCATTACCAAATCTAATACTATTTCTATTGTAATACTCAAGAGTAATGAACTTATTTTTGTCTCCATTCATGTGATGGGAACATCCACTATCAATGATCCATCTATGACTTTTGTTCACACAAGATATCAATGCAATTGCCTCATCTTCATTAGAATCATCCTTCATTGCAACATAGACAACATCATCATCATGGTTATCAAATCCATCATTTTATTCCTCTTCTATAATGTACTAGTCTTTCTTTCATTTTCCCTTATACTCTTTGTTGTTCTCATTTCTTTTACCTCTGTATTTGTCTCCACTTCTATTGTTCTTCTACTCAAGACACCTTGCAGAAATATGACCAACCTCATTACAATTGAAATACATGATAGGTAACTTAACTTTATATTTTCCTTTTCCTCTATAAAATATCCTAGCCAGCAATGCTTCAATCTCTTCTACATCATCTTCATCTATGTCATTTTCACTAGAAACATGTTTGACCTTTTTCTTCTTATCTTTAGGTTATTTCATTGTTAATTTAGCATTGAAGATAGATTCAACATTTTTAATTTTGAAATTATCAAAATTAAAAAGTTTAGTAGAAGTGAGTTTAACCATCAGTCATTCAAGGGTTAGATCACTACCAGGAATACACCTTAGTTCTTGTATGGTAGAGACTCTAATAGCATAGATAGGCAATAGGGTTCTCAATAATTTTCTAATCATATTCTCATCTTTAATAACACCATTTTCTCCTCTGATAGCATTCACAACATCTTTGATTCTTATACAATACTAGACTATAGTCTCACCTTCTTGCATTCTCATGTCATTGAACTTTACTCGTAGACCTTTAGCTTTGTCTCTAAGAGCATTCTTGTCTCCTCCATAGATTTTTTCCATAGCATCCCACATCTTCTTAGCAGTATCACATCCTTTAATGTCATCATACTTTGAGTAGCTTAGGAAAGATGCAAGTTCTAAAATTGTCTAATTGTGCTCTTTCTTCTTTTTCAAATAATCAAATAGTAAGGGCTCCAACATCTTATTTAGTTTTAGCACCTCCTTTTTGTACATCTTGATCTTTGGCTTTTAGTACCTTCAAACTATTTCCTTACAAGCACCAATGGCTCTAATACCAATTGTTGGAATTCTTTAGAATAACTGAGAGATGGGGGGTGAATTAATTATCCAAGGTCCAAATGTACAAATTAAAATTTGCAGTACTTAACATACTCATATCCATAAAACCATATCATGCATGAATCCATTAGAACATCCAATACCTTAACTCAGTATATCACTATCCTAGGTCAAAATAACTTTGTAGAAATGTAAGCATGAAATAAATTTGCTGAAAAAGCACCAGTAACATGCTACTAATTTTCACTCTTCTAAAGTGATGCCCTGTTAAAGGCCAACCTTGTTAAAGGCTGCAATGCACACTATTAAATGTGACTTGGTTAAAGGATTTCAATCACCTTGTTAGGAGTGATCCTTGTTAGAGGGCTTTAGAAAATTCCATTAGAATTTCACCCAGTTAAAGAACTTACAAATGACTGTCAGGTCAACCTTAATCCAAAGGATTTATCCAGAGTGATACAGTTGTTAGAAAGTAACAATGGGACTTGATCTAATAATAAAACATTATTCACTTGCAAATTACTGATCTCTGGTTCAATCTTCCATTCTTCTTGGAATTCATACTCTTAATCTTTGAAAACTTGTTTACCCTTCAAGAATTTATCCTCTTAAGCTTTCTTTCTTTGTATGCCAATTGTAGAATCTTCTACTTGGCCACCATATGAAGCAACACCCTAGACTCCTTAACTTCCTTAGGTTTTTTGCACATCACTTATTTTGCTTCTAGCCTGCTATCTCTATAAATAGAGAATTTAGGTATTTTTTCACTTAACCACAATAATCCATTTTAGGGTTAGGTCAAATTCAATGAATCTACCCACATTTCCATTTTAGTCCCTTCTAGAAACTTCTTCAACAATCCTCTTTGAATTTTCCTTAAAATGGTTTATCTTGATTTTTTTGCCTCCAACTCATCATAGAAATCTTCCACATGTTTCACATAATTCATGAAATAAAAATTGTTTGCTTAGATTCATCAAATATTTGATTTAAATCATTTTGTTATCACTTAGCATCCACACTATTCACTCAGCAATAATAGTCTCTTGAAACTCAACCAACATTGGGTTGCTCGACATCTACTAAGTCTTCCTCTCATAGTCAACACTATTATTTTCTTGATGCTCAACACTTACTAAATTTTACTGATGCTTGATTCCTACTAAATTTTACAAATGGTTAGCACTTACTAAATTCTTCTTGGCTTGAATTAAGTTTTCTTAGCTTACACTATTTTCTTGGCTAGGCTTGGCAGACAATTTTTAATAAAAATAGGTCGTCTTGTCTTAGCTTAAGTAGCCATTTACTTTAGCCTTAAGCAAATCAATATATCATCCATATCTTACTTGATATTAGTGCTCCTTGTATACACCAAATAACACAACCTATCCTTTCTTTTCAAATCCTCTTCATCAGTCAAAGAAATGATAACATTCAGACCAAAAAGTAGTTGTCTCACCAGTAAGTAGTAGGTTTGATATCATTGACAAAATAATAATTTTTTCATGATGTTTCTACACTTCAAAAAATCTCTTTTCAAAAATATAAACCTACAAAAGTGAGTTGTAATCATACAGATCAAAACTCTACTATTTTCTTTCTAATAATTGTAAACAATTTGTATTGAAATCCTTTTAATAGAGGTTGACCTAACATTTATTTGAAAGACTTAACAATCTATGAAAATTCTTTAACAAGGTGAAATTCTAAATTGAATGATCAAAGTCCTTTGATAAGGCCACTCCTTATGGGGTGATTAAATCCTCTAACTAGGTCACATTTAACAATGTGTAGTGTAAGCCTCTAATAGGGTTGGCTCCTAACATAGCTCACTTTGAAAGAGTGAAAAAGTGGTGACATGTTGTTGGTGGTTTTTGCCAAATTGGGTTTCCATATAAAACCATGTTCTCAAACTTGTGTTGAATTCTTTATATGTTCTACATTTGATAAAGTCTACATTTAGCAAAGTATTTTATGTTTCAGACAAAAATTTATCAATACAATAGAGACCAAGCAACAACAAGATAAACATAGCAGTGAATGTTTTATGTTTAATTTTTTTAATGGTACTTATGGACTTTGAGTAACTAATTCACCACCCCCCCTCTCAATTATTCTAAACATTTCCAAAATTTGTGGAGGCACATATCCTTTCACTTTCTCAAAGTACAAAGTGAAAGGTAAAAAGGAGGGAAATTGTAGAATGGACTAAAACTCAAAATCTTAAAACTATTACATTCACTTGTCTCTTTTATTTTCAACAAATTATTTTGAAAAGAGGGCTCACTTTTTAGATAATGATTGATTTGAAAGTGTTCGATTCAATACTAACATTTTTGGATCATGTGATACATGATAGTTCAATTTTAAACTTGAATGTAGCTTAACAAGGACACTTTTCAAGTATAGTAACAAGGGTAAATGGATTTTTTGAAGGAATTTATCTGTATTCTCTATTTGCTTCTAGCCCATTAACCAAGAAAATAGGCAAAAAATTAGTTTAGTTCAGATTTCTTTGAAATCCATTTACATTTCTTGATTATTTTTAGCCAATGAGATGGATGATAAATAATACTATAAATGAGAAAAGTTAAATATTTTGTATTTAACTTTGTTTAATGTTCTAATATCATATTATTTAAAATATTGATTAAATGTGATTGAGTAAAATTGAAAACTTTAATCATTGCTTAAATCTTTCTTGTTGCCTATAGTTGTTTGCCTACTATAGAAAGTAATAATAAAAACCAAAAAAATTATCTATCTCAATTTTTTTTAAGCATACACTAACATGTTCTTTATAGTTTTAAATAAATTTTAAAATAGATTTTTTGAAGTAATTTATCTATATTCTCTATTTGCTTCTAGCCCATTAACCAAGAAAATAGGCAAAAAAATAGTTTAGTTCAGATTTCTTTGAAATCCATTTACATTGCTTGATTATTTTTAGCCAATGAGATGGATGATAAATAATAGTATAAATGAGAAAAGTTAAATATTTTGTATTTAACTTTGTTTAATGTTCTAATATCATATTATTTAAAATAATGATTAAATTTGATTGAGTAAAATTGAAAACATTAATCATTGCTTAAATCTTTCTTATGGCTTATAGTTGTTTGCCTACTATAGAAAGTAATAATAAAAACCAAAAAAATTATATATCTCAATTTTTTTAAAGCATACACTAACATGTTATTTATAGTTTTAAAATAATATACATCTATAAATAATAATTCAATTTAAAAAAAATGTTACACTAGAAACATTACTAGCTCAGAAGTGTCGTATAGTGATATAAATAATTTCATGTTCTTGTTCTTATTCAATAAAAGAGAAAGCACTGAGTATCCATTATGTCTAATTTGCATTTTAGCACATATTGAATTAGGATTTTTTGCGTGTTTTAAAATTATTTCACATATAATATTGATTGTATCACAACACTCTTGGCTACATAACCAACACAATAACCTCAGTAAAACTACATACATATAATGTTCAACCCATTCTTTAAAAATACACATAATTTTAACACTTTGGGAGAGGGTTTTGGTGGGTGACTTTGATGCAAGGATGAAAAATAGTTAGGCCATTAGGTTGGACAATACAGAGGAAGGAGATGATAATTCACTTTGGTTAGATGAAAATATGGATCATGTTCGAGAAAGGACTTTATAAGGTCTAAAAGGGAATGTGTCTCACTTTGGGGTTGAGCATCTAGGTGTTTGTATCTTGTACAATGGTGCAAGAGCACCCATGGGTTAGAGGACCTAAGAAGGATATTTTTTATCTAGGTTTTTAATCAAAATGTAATATAGTATATTAGATCATTTAAATGTCAATCATTTTTTTCATGAATCATTTTGTAAGGCTCATAAACCAAATTATCACTATAAGACCAAAAGAGACCTAGTAGGTCAAAGTTGATCAACATGGTCAAAGGTGATGGAAAGAATAAAAATCATGATCTTGAGTCATCCAAGCCATATTTGTAAAAATTCAAAGGTTATAAGGTCCATAATATGGTCAACGTATTAAGATGTCAAAAGTGCAAAAAAAGTTGCATTGAATTTTTTTGCAAAAGTTGTCAATCAAGTCCTAAATTGACAACTAATATGGTATTTGATACAAAATTAGTTGTAACTAATTTATAAGTGTTTAAAAGCTCTCTTTTGGTCAAGGATAATGATGTGGTGTAAGTTTGAATGAGGTTAAGGTCAATAAAATGTTGTTTAAATGCCCACCTTCTATTAATTTATTGATCAACAAAATAGAGATTAGAGGAATTGGTTGAGTTCATTCTAAAACTAATTAGACATTAAAAATACAATGGATGTTCTTTCTTTTAAGCCTAGTTTTAAGGTTCTCCATCAGTTGTAGTGAACCCTTACAACTAATAGTTTTGAAAATATTTTCTCATTTGTCTTGTTTTAACCATTAGTATTTTTTTTTAAATTATGGATTTTAGTTATATCTTGAAGAATTTTTTTAAATTAAGGATTTTAGTAGTATCTTGAATTATTTTTCAAATTCCTTTTGTTTCAGAACAAAATGGTTGTGTCTTTGGGAAGGTATTTGATGCCCTAGCAGGCTTAGACTAGAAAATTGTCAATGTTTATAGTCACAGTGGTATTTATTATGATATCTTAATTATTATTAATAGCATTTGAAGTATCTTAATAATTAAAGGAACAAAATGAGTGTGATAATCATTAGGATACCTTAATTTACCAATGCAAGAGCATCCTTGGGTACAATCTTGCCCCTAAAAATATTTCCTTTCAGTTTATTTGTTTATTGTTCATTTGGATAGTTTTCTCTTTTTTTAAGCTTGAAATAGATCTAGTTGGTCTATTTTCTTATGAAATCCATATTACATGGTCTAGGCATTATGGAGATACTATGTCTTGCTTTGCATCTTATTCTTGATATTTCTAGATGACTTTATCTCAAGATTTTCCTACTCCTATAATCACCCAATTTCGGTCTAGTCAACAATAAGCCTCTTTTATGGGTATTCTTTTATCTATATGCTTGATCATATTATTATCTAATTAATTTTTCATTATTAATTAATGAAAAATCCTTGATCAATTCATCACATAATCATTTATTTGATTATTCCTATAGCTTTACAACTTTATCCTAACTTTGTATAATTAAAATAACATGGCCCATTTTAAATGAATAAATAATCCCCTTTATACCAAGTGCACATGAAAAGACATTTTATAATTTAAAATATTTAAATAAAATAAAATTGTCTACAACTTGAAAGTGTAAGGTGAGTAGAATCTTTTGACTTTTCAAGAAGGCTTTTCCCTCTTTATCTCAACCACTCATGGTTTTTCCTCTTAATTGCAGGCACTCATTTTTTCTCTGGAGACATGAGCACATGGATAAAGAAAAAATTTATATCCACCCTTGATTAATATTTTTCCTTTTAATCTTGATTGTCTACTCATTTCTAAATCTCTTTAAAATGAGGATATCTCCTCACTCTTTTTATATCTAGAGTTTATGCTAGTGTTATGATATGATTTTGATTCTTGATCTCTTGAGCACTTTCATACTTACATTCTAGCTTAGAATTTCCTTTTCTTATATCACATATATTATCTAGTTTAATTAGGAGGAAGTAACATTTCATCCTTGTTAGATTACCTTTACTTTCGAGCTCTTTCATATCATAGTATCTTAATCTTGCATCCCTCATTTAGTTTAATTTTCATTTCATGTTCATCTTTAGGATCATGGGTACTTGTATCCTCATTTCTTTCTCTCTTTGAATCTTTCATTCTATGGTACACCTTGCAAGGGTCTCCTATCTTAGGTTCATTGAGAGTCACTATCACATCTATTTGATTCTTTCACATCATACATAGGAAGATATAAGAAGCTATTTATGGCTCCATATTCCATTTTATATCTAAAATAGAATGGTTTATATAAGTATCCAAATTTTTCGTATACATTTTTGGTGCCCACTATAGGGATAGAAGCAAGTTTCTAGCTCCATTTTCTTGCATTTTTGGATTTTCTTGCAGTAGATCTTCTATTTTTGTTCCCCAATAAAAAAATGATATGAAAAGCTCTATTTTATATAAAATATTTCTCTAGTCTATAGGCAATTAACTGTCATTCATAATCTATAGATTTCACAACTTTATTTGTTCAAGTTCTCAGGAATGATATTGTATCAAAGGCACTCAAATCATCTAAGTCTTGTTCATAAATAAATAATTTATTAAAATTAATGATATTTCCTAAAAATATCTATGTAGACTACCAAGTATATTATTCATAGGCACCTTAGAGAGGTTTTCACACTTGGATAGTTATTTTCTTTTTACTAGTTTTGGCTATGAGATGCCACAAAGTGGTTTTCACCATTAGAGCACCTATTATTTGTTCATTTTTATTTTCATTTTATGACTAAGGTACTTGATATATGATTCCATGATGTTTTTAGCTAGTTCATCAGTGAAAGAGACTATGGGTTCAATGACATTCAAGTAGTAAGCAATCTCAGTGTTATTTTGAAAGGTTAATAGCTCAAGTTGTTGATTTGTTGAGACTAATCAATGAGATTAGGATGCACAAGTGAGAGGGAAGTGGAATGTTATAAGGTATTGATATTTATATAAGGAATTTAGAAGGTATTCTTCAAAGATTCTCAAATTTATCAAATTCCTAGTGTAGTTAGCTTGGTCTATAAGAGCAATATGTGAGTTCACATGTCAAGCCTAGAGAGAAACCCATCATCTACCTTGGGTGGGTCAATGCAGGTATGAATAACATCAAATTATATATATATATATATATATATATATATATATATATATATATATATATATATATATATATATATATATATATATATATATATATATATAAAAAACTAAAATACATTCCCTTTTATAGTTATGTGATGAAAGATCATTACTAAGAGCTTGAACAAAAGATCATAGACATGTGATCTTGTTTACATAGCTATTGAGGATCCTAACATAGCATACATCCACACAAAAATTGTATGATTTATTGAAAGAAAATATGGTAATTATTAAGGTGAAAATTAATATGAATATTTATTATTTGAATATGCAAATTTGGGACTTGATGTTATTCATAGCTATGCTAACCAAACCAAGGTAAATGATGGGTTATCTGTTAAGCTTGATGATTCAATTTTGCATATTTCTCTTATAGACCAATCAAACTATGCTAGGAGTTTGATCAATTTGATCATCTTTGAAGAAGAACTTATAGTATTTAAATCACTCATCACTAGAGATGATTTCCTCTCACTCATACATCCTAATCTCATTGATTGGTCTCAAAAAATCCCAACAAGGTGGTCTATTAACCTTTCAAAATGACTATGAGATCACTTGCTATTTGAATGTCATTAAAATTGTAGTCTCTTTTGATAATAAAACAAGTAGAAACATGACACAATCATATATCAAGTATCTTTTTCATAAAAAAACATGAAAAATGAAAAATAATAGGCACTATGATGGCAAAATCCGCTTTGTGGTGGTCTCAAAGCTGAAAGTAGTAAAAAGAAAAGATGTATCTTAGGGTAAAAACCTCTCTAAGACACTTGTAAATGAGATACTTGGTAGTGTGCCTAGGTATTTTCATGATAAATAACTAGTTTTAATAGAACTAACTTAGCCTACAAATGTTAGAATAGATGAAGTACCTCACATCATACACCTAGCTCAGTCTCTGTTAGAAGATGAAAATAAATAATTCACTTATTTCTTCTTGGAGAAAAAGATAAAATTTTCTTGGAAATATTTGGATATACTAGGGCTTGACACCCATATTATCATGCATCATCTCTCTCTAACTCCTAGTGTAAAACCCTTAAAGAAAAAACTAATAAAAATATATCCATACATGGTTCTAGTAATCAAGCTAAACTAGAAAAGATCCTTCAAGATGGATTTATACAAGCTACTGATTATGTTGAATGGATCTCCAATATAGTACCTACTTATAAATATGATAAATACACTAGAGTCTATATTGATTTCTAAGATCTAAATAAAGCATTACCTAAGGATGACATTCTACTCCCCAATATTGACATAATAGTGGACATAACTGCAGAGTATGAGATGTACTCCTTAATGGATGAATTTTTGGGATATAACCGAATCATAATAGCTCCTAAAGATCAAGAGAGAGAAAATTCACATGTGCATGGGGAACCTTCTATTGGAGCATTATTCAATTTGGACTTACAAATGTTGGAGGTACATATTGTAATCACCTAAAAATGGTATTATAAAATGTATGCCCCTAATCCTATTTATCAACCTAAAATCATTAAAGTCCTGATAAAAAAGGAAATCTATTTCTACTAATTTACTTTGATCTAAGTACCAAATTTCATAAAATCCTTAACTTGCAATAATCCCCGAAAATCAATTATTTCTTAAATATTGACATTAATTGGCAATTAAATCATCCTCAATCAATTATTTTAATTTAGCATCCCAATACATTAATTAAATTGAAACCATTTGCCAGTTACACATGAAAAAGGAATTAAAATGATTAAATTGAATTAAATCTATAAAAATATAAGTTATTAAAATAAATGTTCATAAATTGAAAAAATCACATTAAATGAGATAAATCTTTAATTATCTTCTCCAAAGTTATAAATTGATTCAATTATTTCTTAAATATTGACATTAATTGGCAATTAAATCATCCTCAATCAATTATTTTAATTCAACATCCCAATACATTAATTAAATTGAAACCATTTGCCAGTTACACATGAAAAAGGAATTAAAATGATTAAATTGAATTAAATCTATAAAAATATAAGTTATTAAAATAAATGTTCATAAATTGAAAAAATCACATTAAATGAGATAAATCTTTAATTATCTTCTCCAAAGTTCTAAATTGATTCAAAAAATTCAAAAAACAAAAATTAAGTGAAAATTTGAGTTTAATTCTAAAACATGAAATCAAAAAGTAAATAAAGGAGTTACCTTGATCATGCATAAAAAAATAAGGCAAGTCAAGGGAACCATTGCATTCTTTCTATAAAAGGGAGTAAGTTCGTTGAGCAATTTAAGTTAGACAGACTAGTCAACTCTCCTATAACTCTCAATCATGGAAAGTGAGATGTGCTCCCACCTTCTAAGCTATTTGATCAACATAAGGTGTATGTGTTGAACTCAACTTGAACTCAACCCATCTCATTTAGCCACTCTATCAACTCTTCTAGATTAAGACTATTGACATAGTCTGAGACTTAGATCTTGATCCCTTTACTTTTTCCTTCTAAAGCTCGAAGCACCTTGTAAAGATTATGATATGGATTTACATCATTAAATTAGAAATATGATTAGGATTATGGTATGCATTTTCTAGGAAATTTAATATGAGTGTTGAACCAATTTAAATTTAATTTTTTAGGATTATGCTTTAGAGAATTTATGATTAAGGTTTAATATTAAAAATATTTAGGATTTAATATAAATAAGATAGAATAGTAGGGGCAATGAAAGAACAGGGGTCTTATATAGTTCGGCCCCTTACTAGGTATGAAGGTAGGGCAAATAGTAGGAATAGATACGGGTGGGGGGGAGCAAGGGTGGTTAATGTTGTGGGAGGCCCTGCCTTTATAATAGTAGGGGTTGCGCGAAGGCCTGTATAAATGGTGGGCTACTTGATCCTAACCTTGATTTCTTATGTGCAATTGAAGAGTAAAGTGATAATGTTGAATTTTCCTTAGAGATATTGAGCATCACTTTTTATTGGGATCATCACTATTACTAAGTTCATATAGATTAATTGCACAATCATTTCAATCATCTAGATTCATTCATACTATTGCATACAAATATCCAAAAATATAGACTAGATTGCATTCATATTAAACATTTCACTTTAATAGTGTCTATAATCACTGAAAATGCTCAAAAATCTGAAAGCATCATGTTCCTATTAAATAGAAGGTGATAGGTTTATTTCTTATGATTTTTTTGTATAGTGTCTAATTATTTAATTTTACTAACCATGAATCTCCACTCACTCCACCCAAAGTCCACATCTCTTAATTAGACCTATGAAGAGGCAGTAATTGTGCTTGTTTGGTACAACTAGGCCCATGATCTAATCTACCTATCTAGGATGGAATGGAAATAAGTACACCTTTGAGTTACTATGTTGGTCTCTCCTCCCTAGGAGGAGGTGTTAGTTGTTGTTGTGCTTGATCTCCAACTATTATAGGATCTATGAATCAATGAAAAGGGTGTGTAGAAAAATACTCCCATAACTGTGGAGTAACCCTTGCGTCAACCACATTGGGGAAATAGTCCCATCTCTAGAGACTTATTCTCCTCACATCATCCATGGATTGAACTAGATCTAGCCTCAGTGACCACCTCTTCTTCATCTCATCAATGAAGTGGGCATATGTATAGTACTCTCATGAGACATCTTGTTGACATCTGAACTATCTTCAAACTCATGTCAAGGGAAATATCTCAATTTAATGAGAATAATGGGTACTAAATGGATGAGATAGCAAAATTTATCCCATATGTGAGTAGGTGTCATCTCAAGGCTCAAATTTTTTCCACAATGTCTATGTCATAGACATCAAATTATCTAGTTGCCTCCTCTAGTAACCTATCCTAACCAACCAAGGATGGGTAATCACTCCACTATATTGATAGATAAAGCTCTAATTTGACTAGTGTTGATCATGAAAGATAGGGGTAGCAATAGGAAGGTTCTCCCATTCCCATACCTAAAAAATGAAAACTATGAACACCATACTCTTTTCACATTGGTAGACCACCTCATGCATCTCATGAAACATATATGCTAGCATGTAGTGGCCCCATCAAAATACAGCTAGCTTCTCTAACATCCTCTCTAGAATCCTACCCCATCTACAAGTAAGACCATACTACCATCTATCTAGTAGTAGGAAGAAACCCAAGAATCCAATAAGTATAACAATGAGATGATGAGTACACCCATTCTTTAGACCAACTCATTTGAAGGAATGGATCTATCCAATATGATCTCATATAAAAAGACAGATTTGAGTTCCTCAATGTTGATCAAGGATATGAATAAAATTCAATGCAAGGACCATGGAAGGGAATCCTCAATATGTGGTAAATTTCCTTAGGAGTCACTATCATCTTATTGAGAGGAAGGTGAAACTTGTTCATTTCACTGTGGAAATGATCAACTAGTGTTGTCAAAAGATAATGATTCACCTAAATGTTTGGTAGATCATAGAGATTTGATAGGCCAAGAACAAATTTTTTAATTAGATCAATCATAGAAAACTTCCTAATAAGACTATGACTCAATTGATGTGTAGAAAAAAAATAAATGTCAAGAAGATCAACATATTGAATGAAAAAATAGAACATGAATCAGTAGTCGATCCATAAAAATATATCAAAGTAGTGAAAACTATACAAAAATCAAGCACACAAGTCCTAAATTAGTAGATAAAGACATCCAAATGATGAAGATGAAGAAAATATAACTCTAAGCTCAAAAATTGTGCTATATATTCTTGTGTGAGAAAACAAAGTATTAAAAGCTTTTACTAAACTCGTGCAAGATTGAGGGGGCTATCATGTGAGTAAATTCTCTTGCATGAGATATTTCATAGGGTGATGTGATAGAAGTATCTATTATATTGATTTTTGGGTGAAAGGTTGGTATTCTTAAGGTGACACTTTGGGAGTTCTAAAGAAAGAAAAGGGACTAATGGAGAAGTCCAGCATGAGAATTATCGTTGTGTGATGTAATAGTAGTTCCAAGGGGTGCTTGCATTGCTTCTTAAGAGACCTAGCTTGTCTCTTCTATTAGGATAAACCATGGACAGAAATAAAAACTACATGCAAATATAACCAATAACAAAAATAATAGAACACACAGAAATGAACACAAGGCACCAAGATTTAACGTGGTTCACCCAATCCCTGGGCTACGTCCACCAAACAAAAAGTCCGATCTTATTACAATCCAGTGATTACAACCTGATTACAATCCGTAATCCCTTACAGCTCAATACCGCCGCAAGAACCAATTTCGTATCACCACACATAAAAAATACCCAACCCTAAGCCCTTTTTATACAAGTATTAAACCACTTTAGGGTTATAACATGTACTTTCCTGTTCAGTCACCACAATCTAACAATCTCCCACTTGGGGACTAATCAGGCTCCATACTAAACAACAATCTCCCACTTGGAGACTAATCTTGTAGCAATACAACTACCACATGGGGCTCCCACTGGATCAAACCACCCTGGACTCTGCTGTTCTTTTATTCACATTTAGTCTAAAAGACCAACTGAAGCTGAAGAGGAGTTCACCTTCTCCCTTGTGACAACCTTTGTCAACATATCTGCTAGATTTTCATTGGTATGTATCTTCTCCAGCTTTAACTGTCCATCCTCCAAAACTGACCGAATGAAATGGTACCGCAACTGTATGTGTTTGGTCTTAGAATGCAGAGCTGAATTCTTAGCAAGATGAATGGCACTCTGACTATCTGTGAACAAATAATTATCCTTCTGAGGATGTCCCAATTCTTCCAAGAAGAACTAAAGCCAAATCATCTCTTTGGCTGCCTCTGTAGCAGCAACATACTCTGCCTCTGTAGTGGAGAGAGCATTAATCTTCTATAGCCTAGAAACCCAGCTCACGGCTACCCCACCAAGAGTAAAGACATAACCTGTAGTACTCCGCCTGGTATCAATATCCCCAGCCAAATTTGAGTCAACATAGCCCTATAAATTAGTAGTAGAGCCCCCAAAGTGTAAACACTTATTGGATGTTCCTCTCAAATATCTGAGAATCCACTTGACAGCATTCCAATGCTCAAAACTTGGATGACTCATATACCTGCTAACGACTCCCACTACATCTGCAATATCTGGCCTAGTGCATACCATAGCATACATCAAACTTCCTATAGCTAAAGCATAGGGTACCTTGGACATCTTATCCTCCTCTTCCTGTGTCTTGGGACACATCTCCTTAGTCAATTTCAAATGACCAGGTAAAGGTGTGCTGATAGCTTTAGCATTCTCCATAGAGAAACGTTGCAACACCTTCTCAACATAATCAGCTTGAGATAGCGTCAATGTTCTGTTCTTCCTATCTCTGCAAATCTTCATACCAAGGATTTGTTTTGCTGCCCCCAAATCCTTCATAGCAAATGCATGTGCTAACTGGCATTTTAACCCCTTAATATGATGCATGTTAGACCCAGCTATAAGCATATCATCAACATATAGACATAAAATAATGTAGCTATCATCATCCAACCTCTTCAAATAAACACAGTAATCTGAATGACACCTGTTATATCCATGCTCATGCATAAAACTGTCAAATTTTAGATACCATTGCCAAGGTGCTTGCTTCAGGCCATATAAACTTTTCTTCAATTTGCACACTAAGTTCTCCTTACCTTTGACCTCAAAACCCTATGGCTAAGCCATATATATTTCTTCATCCAAATCACCATGAAGAAAGGCTGTTTTAACATCCATCTACTCTAAATGCAAATCTTCAGTAGCCACAAGACTTAAAACAGTATGAATAGAAGTCATTTTAACAACAGGAGAAAATATCTCATCAAAATCAATTCCCTTTTTCTGTGCAAATCCTTTTACAACTAACCTGGCCTTAAATCTTTTCTTACCTCCTTCCTCTTCTTTCAACCTGTAAACCCATTTATTCTGTAAAGCCTTTTTACTTGCAGGCAACTTGCACAAATCCCATGTCTTATTTTTCAGCAAAGAGTCCATTTCATCTTTCATTGCAGACTCCCACTGAATCTTAGTATCCACCTGCACAGCTTCATCATAACTTTCAGGTTCACCAGCATCAGTAAGTAAAATAGAATACAAAGAGGGAGAAAACCTTTGTGGAGGTCTAATTGGCCTTGTTGACCGTCTAACATTCACTGGTGTGTGTGGTATTTGTTGTTGCAGTTGTTTCACATCATGAGGAATGGCTAGAACATCAGCTTTTGGAGTATCATCTAGCACTACATAATCATCTTCTTTCTTCTCATGTTGCTGCAACAGATCTTTGTACAACACTTTTTCATTGAATATGACATCCCGACTTCTTATAATTTTATGATTTTCAAAATCCCAAAGCCTATAGCCAAATTCATTAATGCCATATCCAACAAAGACACATTTCTTTGATTTAGCTTCTAGCTTGGTTCTATTTTCAGAGTCTATATGAGAAAAAGCTTCACAACCGAAGGTCTTGAGAAAAGAATAACTCGCCTTCTTACCAGTCCATGCTTCCTCTGGAATACCACAGCCCAAAGGAGTAGAGGGACCTCTATTAATCAAATATACTACAGTATTGATAGCCTCCACCCACATGTGTAAGGGCAACCCAGCATGCAACCTCATGCTCCTTGCGCGCTCCATTATAGTCCTGTTCATGCGTTCAGCCACTCCATTTTCCTGTGGAGTCCTTGGAACAGTTTTTTGTCTATGAATACCATTAGTGGAGCAATAATCTTCAAATTCATGACTACAATACTCACCACCATTATCAGATCTGAGACATTTTAATTTCTTACCAGTCTCATTTTCAACCAAGCATTTCCATTTCTTAAAAGTTTGAAATACATCAGATTTCTGTCTAAGGAAATAAACCCATAATTTTCTAGTTGCATCATCAATAAATGTAACATAATAATGAGAGCCACCAAGGGAAGATACTTGAGCCGATCCCCATACATCTGATGCACAAACTCTAATTTCTCCTTTTTGTTTTCCTTCCCTGTCTTTACAAAACTCACTCTCTTTTGTTTTCCATACACACAACTTTCATAGAAATCCATATTCACACATTTTAGACCTGGTAAAGCTTTCCTTGAATGAAGTACTTTCATACCTTTCTCACTCATGTGCCCAAGTCTATTGTGCCACAGCACTGTATCAGAATCTACAGTAGCTATTTGTTCTCCCTACTCAACTGCAGTAATTTTTCCTGAATATTCATTTTTCTCTGAAACAATCAAAGTAGAAGGAACAATATGACCTGTACAAAGATATAAGGTGCCTACTTTCACACCTCTTGCTACTCCAAGGGAACCTTTTGAAACCTTCCAATTTTTATCATTAAAAGTAACTACACAACCCTCATCACCGAGTTGCCCTACTGAAATTAAATTTCTACTTAATTTTGGAACATGTCTTACCTCATGTAGTAGCCAATGATTCCGATTCTGCAACTTAATCTTAATTTTTCCCTTTCCAAAAATTTGACAGGGTTCATTATCCCCCAAATAAACAATCCCAAAATCCCCTTGGACATAATCAATGAAATAACCTCTATGAGGTGTAGCATGAAAAGAAGCACCAGAATCTAAAACCCATGAATCATCAACACTCTCTAAAGACAGAAGCAAAGCATCCTCTTCGGATTTGTTACTTATCACATTTGCCTCTTTGTCTCCATCTGATTTATCTCCTTTATTTTTCTTTTGAGTCCAGCAATCTTTCTTTTTGTGCCCTAATTTCCCACAGTACCAGCAATCATTTGGTCCTCTCGATTGAGACCTCCTCCCCTTTGACTTTCCTCTTGATTTCCCATGATTTCCAGAGTTACTTCCTCTTTTAGTCGTTCTGCCCCTGCTTTGTGCATTTAAAGCACTTCCTGATGTAGATCCACCTGAGGATTTTCTACGAGTTTCCTCACTTAAAATAACACCGATCACATCATCATATTTTAGGGTACTTGATCCAGGAACAAAATTACTCACCGCCATTACCAAGCCATTCCAGCTTTCAGGCAAAGAACACAAAATCAAGAGAGCCCTAATTTCTTCATCAAAATTGATACCCACAGAAGATAATTGACTAGTAATAGTATTAAACTCATTTAAATGATCTGCAACAGATCCACCTTCTGCCATTTTCATATTAAATAAACGCTTCATGAGAAATACCTTATTTGAAGCGGAGGGCTTTTCATATAGTGTCGCTAGGGTTTTCATCAAATCTTCTGTCGTCTTTGCTTTTGTAATATTAAATGCCACCGATGGTGCCAAGCATAACCGAATGCTTCTGAGTG
Source organism: Cupressus sempervirens (assembly GCA_028749045.1). NCBI lineage: Eukaryota > Viridiplantae > Streptophyta > Pinopsida > Cupressales > Cupressaceae > Cupressus > Cupressus sempervirens. Next base: position 486,068,147 of record CM053786.1, read on the forward strand.
CCTTTCTATCCAAAAGATCCCATTCAGCCTCTGACATAGTTTCCTAATTCTTGGCTTTTCCTTCCAACGGCTTCCATAAATCCTTCTGATATAAATAGTCTTCCATTTGTATCTTCCATAACTGGAAGTTCTGCCCATTAAACCTATCAACCCTCAGCTTACCATCATCTGCCATTGCTCCCACTCAACCGTGAGACTCCCACTTAACCGTGAGACTTTCCTACAGAGGATAACTGAGAAACAACTAGGCTCTGATACCACTTGTTAGGATAAACCACGGACAGAAATAAAAACTACATGCAAATATAACCAATAACAAAAATAATAGAACACACAGAAATGAACACAAGGCACCAAGATTTAACGTGGTTCACCCAATCCCTGGGCTACGTCCACCAAACAGCAAGTCCGATCTTATTAAAATCCAGTGATTACAACCTGATTACAATCTGTAATCCCTTACAGCTCAATACCGCTGCAAGAACCAATTTCGTATAACCACACATAAAAAATACCCAACCCTAAGCCCTTTTTATACAAGTATTAAACCGCTTTAGGGTTATAACATGTTGGCCATATGTCGGCCATAATATGTCGGCTACTTCCAAAAAAAAAAAATTTGGCTACCATGTCGGCCACTATTTATGAAGTATGTACAGTACTTTCTTGATCAGTCACCACAATCTAACATCTTCTAGGTAACTAGTCCTGCTAAGTCCTTTATTGGTCTAGATAATCAAATAATACCAATCTAAACTCCTCTCCAAGAGTTTGATCCTTTGTACTTACCCTTAGAAGACTAAAATCCTAGTTTTAGTACTCTTCTCCACACTCAATTAGAAGCCTCTAAATGAAACTTTCTCACAAACTCTATTCTTCATTTTAGGGTCATCCATCAACATTATTTCACTCCATTTTCTTTCATTTTAGTCCATTTATAAATATCTGTGGACTTCTTCCTTATTGATTTCAAGGTTTTGTCTCTAAGAAGCCTAATTAGGTCTAATACCAATTAGCCCTTGAAAATGACTAAATTCTATTTTTTTTCAAAAATATCCAAACAACCTAGAAAATAATTTTGGATTTTCTAAAGGATTTTGTAGTTAGACTCCTAGGTTGTCCATATAGATGATTCCTATTATCTAGGTCTAATAGGCCTAGAAGGCCTATTTCCAAAGACAAGACTATAAACTTGTTTGAAAACTCACTCAAATGGATTTGTATGACCTCCAACATCATAACATTTCAAGATAGGACTATCCCCTTCCTATAAATATACTCTTTCCATACTGTACTACTCTACCCTACAAGAAATCTTCATTTCACCTATCCTAAACCTCTAACTAGGCTCTATCTATTCACCTAGGGTTTAGCATTAAAGGTAGTTTCCCAAAGTTCCAAAAATATTAATCCTACACATATGTACAATAAAAGCTCCCCTATAATTTCCATTCATGCTTAGGTGTTTCCCATGGCTAGATTTCATGGAGTAGTCATGTCTATATAGACTGGTCAGCATAGAACCAGTGAATTGTTCATAACTTAATCAATTTATTTAACCTTTAATACCAACTCAAATCCACTTGCCTATGAAATGAAAAAATCTCAAAACTAAGAAAATAATACTATTCAAGCACTATTTTGATCCTTTCAATCCATTTCAAAACACTGTCATCACAAAAGCTCAAAAATTTATTTTAACAATGTTGCAAAGTTCTATTCTACACACAAAATCAATACAACTAACTTCCTATTCCTACAAAATTTTAGTATTGGTTAATATATGATGTCATATCCATCATTCTAGGTCTTATTGGTTGATCACCATCTCAATGTTGCATGCAACTTTTGCAATTATTGCAAAATGTTGTCATGATAACATTTTTACAACATTTGGAAACTTCTTGTTAAACCATGATCCTATTTCTTAAGACCTCTATCCTAAAGTTATTCTAAGGATCCAACTAACTTAAGGACCCTAAGAGATCATGATGACCTCCACTAACAACATTTATGTGCCTAAGACACATTAAATACCTCATCTTACTAGTAACTATAAACACTAACAAATTGAAATAACAAGTAACAATGGCTACTTAGTGACCTTAGTCCTAGTGACTAATTCACTTAGCCAACATTGAAAATGACCTTCTAGGGTCTTCAAACAAACTAATTTAATCTCTTTACTTGGCTAGAGTCAAGTACAAGCCAAAAATATTTCAAACAATGGAGGTAGCCTAGGTGTGCTCCTGCACCATCCTCCCCAAAATGAAAAGGTCAATCCACCCTTGGATTGAGGATATTTGGATCAATCCCAATCTTCTTGAACTCTAATTCCTTTATCCATACTTTATCAGCATCCATTTGTCGATATTTCCTAATCAAGTGTTCCTTATACTCTTTTGTTCTAGTCTTTTTATAGACTCTTGTGTCCAGTATGTTATCTAGTCCTATAGTAGTAAAAGTAGGTAATCTAAGATCCTCTACATCCTTGATTACTTCATGAAGATTCTGATCCATGTTTTTTTTGGTCCTCTATGATGGACTAAGTGTGCAATGTTGAAGATTGGTGATAGTCCACTATCTTCTAGCAGTTCTACTTTGAATGCATTGTCACCATACTTAGCCAGTATAGAACAAGGTTCTATCCTCCTCATTTGTAGTTTGTGAGGGACTCAATTCTTTAGTCTTGACTTGTTGAGATCCACCATGACTAAGTCACCAATATTGAACTCAACCATCTTTCTACTCTTATCTACCTTTTCTTTATGTTTCATGGTGTTCTTTGTTAATGTTTTCCTTACTATTTCATGAAACTCTTTCATGGCATATGAAAAATCATTAGAATACCCACTTTCTTTCACTCCATATTTCAAATGTTGCAACTCATAGACACCCCAATGATGTAGTCCATAAACTATCTCAAATGAACTCTTCCCAATGGATCTATTTATGGTGTCATTTTAGGCATATTGAGATTGCCCAATCAATTGATCTCATTTTTGTTTGTACTCCTTAGTCAAACATCGTAGAAGATTCCCAAGGCTCTTGATAACAACCTCAGTTTTACCATCAGTTTGGGGATGGTAGGCTGATCCAAAGGACAAGCTGGTGCCTAATCTTTTCCAAAGAGTTTTCCAAAATGACTCATAAACTAAATGTCCCTATCTGACATAATGTTGATAGGTAACTCGTGGATTCTCACAATCTCTTTGAAGAATAGAGAGGCTATTTGAGTGGCATCATTAGTGGTCTTGCATGGCACAAAGTGAGCCATTTTTCTAAATCTATCTACAACTACATACACACTATTCATGCCTTGCCTTGTTTTGAGTAACCGACTAGAAAATCCATACTTAAACATTCCCATGGCCTAGTAGGAATAGGTAGTGGTTTGTAAAGGTCTACATTTGAGGAAGTCCCTTGGCTTTTTGAAAAATAACAAAACTTTCCACATGCTCCTAACATCAAGATTCATCCTTGGCCAATAATGAAACCTTGAAACAAGTTCTTGGGTCTTAGTAATTCCCAAGTGACCACTCAAAGTACCATTATTATTTTCTTGTATAAAATTCTCTCTAATAGAGCCTCTAGGGACACACAATTGATTCCCCTTGAGTAAGATATCACTTTTCAAAGTATATTCAACATAACTACTATGAAATTGATTCGTGTATTCAGCACATACCTTATATATGTCAGCAAAGTCTTCATCATCTACATATAGATCCTTGAAATGATCTATCCCTATGCTTTTCAACTAAATTTTTTGGAGTGTGAGTGCCCTCCTAGATAATGCATCTTCCACCTTGTTGAGAATACCATTCTTATGCTTGATATTTAAAGTATATGCTTGTAGGTACTCAACCCACATTATGTGCTTGTGACTTAACTTTTCTTGTAAATTCAAGAAACTAAGTGCTTGGTTGTCTAAATACACAATGAATTCCTTAGGAAGAAAATAATGCCTCTACTTTCTTAGAGCTTGGACCAATGCATATATTTCTAGATAATAGGAGGACTATTTCCTCTTAGCTTCACTCAACTTTTTAGAATGAAAAGCCACTAGTTTTCCCTCTTGGCTTAGAACAACCCCAATTGCTACATTGTTAGCATAACACTCAATAGTGAAAAGCTTTTCAAAGCTTGGCAATGCTAAAACAAGTTATCTATCTTCTCCTTTAGTAACTCAAAGATCTTTTTAGCATGCTCATTCCATACAAACTTGGTTTTCATTTCCCCCCTTCATAGTGTCTAACATAGGAGGAAAAATTGCACTAAATCGTCTTATGAATTTTCTATACTATTGTGCAAGATCATGAAAACTCCTTACCTTTCTTGGTGACCTTGGAGTAGGCCAATTCATGATATCCTCCACTTTTCTTGTATCCATTTTCAGTTGACCATGTGCTAGAACAAACCCAAGGTACACTATCTATGTTTTGATGAACTCACACTTCTCCAAGTTGATCATCAACTTCTCATCATATAACTTCTTGAAAATAATCTCAAGATGTGCTAGGTGCTCACTCCTTGTCTTGTTATATATTAGTATATCATCTAGATATACTACTACAAACTTTCCTGTGTAGTCCTTGAGAACTTCATCCATAAGTCTCATGAATATGGAGGGGCCATTAGATAATCCAAATGACATGACAAGCCATTCATTCAACCCTTCATTGGTCTTGAAGGTTTTTTTCCACTCATCTCCCTCATGTATCCTTATTTGGTTATAGCCACTCTTAAGGTCAATCTTGTTGTAGTATTTAGCTTCACTTAGGCAATCCATTAGGTCTTCAATCCTATGGATAGGTAACCTATACCTTATGGTTATCCTATTTATAGCTCTTGAATTAGTATAGAACCTCCAAGTTCCTCCTTTCTTGGGTGCATGTATCGTAGGTATGACACATGGACTAATACTCTTCCTAATTAGGCCTTGGTTTAGGATTTCTTGTATTTGTCTTGCTATTTCCTCATTTTGTTGAGGATTCATCTTGTAGGATGCTTTGTTAGGTAGGGTAGCTCATAGAATAAGGTCTATCCTATGGCTTATGGTTTTGTTAGGGAGTAAATTTGATGGTTACCCATCACTAACAATACCTTGATAAGCTTGCAACATTACTTGGATCTTCTTAGGTAACTCTACCTTCTTAGTCTCCTTGTCTTTATTTCCCTCCTTTGGTCTTAGCACTAATGCAAAGCCTACACCTTCACTTTCTTCCATGGTTTTTAGGAATTCCTTTTCACTCACCATAAGTACTTTTGGACCAGTTTTCTTCATTTCAACATCTTCCAACAATGATTGTATCTTGAAGGTAACATTGTCCTTCTTAAAAGTATAAGAGTTCTTTCCTCCATCATGGATAACTTGGTGATCAAATTTCCATGGTCTTCCTAGGAGTAAATGACATGCATCCATAGGGAACATAGCACACAAAAATTTATCCTTGTACCTTCCAATGGAGAACTCCACCCATGCTTTCTCATTTACTAACACATGTTGGCCTTTGTTTAGCCAAGTGACCTTGTAAGGATTGGAGTGGGATATTATTGTCAACTTTAAATTTTTGATTTCTTCCTCTACAACAATATTTTCTATAGATCTTGAATCAATGATGACTCCACATGCTTTACCCATCATCTTGCACTTTATCCTAAATAAATATCTTCTTTGGCTTGGCTCCTCCTTTACTGGCCCCTTGATCAAAGTTCTCCTCTTCATGAGGTTCTCTCCTTCTTCTAAAGTTAGTGGTACTTAAACATTCTTGACTACTACATTAGACTCATCTTGAACTAATTTTGTTCTCTTGTCACCTCCTTGTGATGAACCACCTTTCTCTAGGCATCTATAGGCTTGGTGCCCCATTTTATTACAATGGTAGCACTTCATATTAAAAAATTAGTTGCCTCTTTTGCCTTGTCTACTTCTCCTTCCTCTAGAATTAGATTTTCTTCATATACCACCTCTACTTGAGCTTCCTTCTTGTTGTTCACTAAATTTTACCTCACCTTGAGCCCTTGAATCTGAACTCTTCCCACCATAGCCACCTTTTCAACTTCTACTATCCTTACTCTTAGCTTTGCCTTTAGAGGTTTCTTGCTTCCTCTTTCTTTTATCTTCTATCTTCAAGGCCATTTGATAATATTTCTTAATGGTTTTGAAATTCAATAGTCTCATCTCTTCCTCAATAGAGCATTTGAGGCCATTAAAGTATCTTGCAAGCTTGATACTTTCCTCTTCAATGACCTTAGACCTGAAGCACAATTTTTGAAATTCCTTGGTATGTTATTCGACATGCAAATCCTTTTGTCTAAGATTTTGTCTCTTCTTATGAAGTTGAACTTCATAGTCATCATGAAGAAAAGTCTACACTTTTTTTACCATACTCTTCCATGTAACTATAGGACCTTTACTATTCGTTTCCCTTTCAATCTGCACAAACTTCCACCAAGTAAGAGCTAAACCTCTAAGCTAGACTTGGCCACCATAACTTTTTGTTCCTTAGAGATGCCATCACATTCAAAATGGTTATCAATGCTGTCAATCTAGTCCAAAATTAAATTTGGATTCATTTGTCCACTAAATAGTGGTACTCCTTCTAAAGCTTTGCCACTCAATACTTTTAATGCCTTTAAGAATGGCTCATCAAGAAGAATAGTTTCAGGTGTTTTTACCTCCTCCTTAAACTCTAACTCCTTCTCCTTTGCTTCTTTTTCTTCATTTAGGTCAATCTATTCTTTGACCCTATCAACTTTATCTCAGACTTCACCCAAGAGTTTCTCCATTTGATCCAATCGTACCCTGAATGACTTATTATCTTCTTCTTGTTCCTCAACCTTCTTGGCTAACTCAACATTAGTCACCATGATTGTGTCTTCTATTTTTCCACTTGGTGTATTTTCTCCCACTAACTTAGTAGACTACAAAATTCACCACAAGTTTGATCAAAAATATGTCTTTGAGACCAATATGGTGTAGTAGTAGTTCCAAGGGGTGCTTGCACTACTTCTTAAGAGACCTAGCTTGTCTATTCTAGGTACATAGTCCTCCTAGGTCCTTGATTGGTTTTGATAATAAAATAATACCAATACAAACTCCTCTCCAAGAGTTTGATCCTTTGTGTGTACTCTTAGAAGACTAACATCCTAGTTTTAGTACTCTTCTCCACACTCACTTAGAAGGCTCTAAGTGCAACTTGCTCACAAACTCCATTATTCATTGTAGGGTCATCCATCAACATGAGTTCATTTTGTTTTCTTGCATTTGAGTCCATTTAGAAATACTTTAGACTTCTTCCTTATCGATTTCAAGGGTTTATCTCTACGAAGCCTAATTAGGCCTAATACCAATTAACCCTTGAAAATGACTAAATTCTATTTCTTTTCAAAACTCTCCAAAAAAAATGCAAAATAATTTCCATATTTGAGCACCCTTTTGGATTTTTTAAAGGATTATGTAGGTCTTAGACTCCTAGGTTGTCTATATAGGCGATTCCTGTTATCTAGGTCTAATAGGGCTAGAATGCTTATTTCCTAGGACAAGACTGTAAACTTGTTTGAAAAATCACTCAAATGGATTGGTATTGTTGGAATAATCAAATGGGAAGAATACTTTTGAGAGGGGGGGATGAATCAGAAGTATCACACTTTTAACCTTAAAATTTTTTAACTCAAAATAAACTTCATCATGTAAACATATCAAACAACCATAAAGTAAACACACGCATCACAACACATAACACCAAATTTGGTAACCCAAAAACCCTCCAAAATGAGAAGGTAAAACTAGGGTGGGGATGATACCCACAAAATATCATTGCAACAATAATGTTTGGCCACTTCTGATGGTCTGGCCTATTAAAGGCCTGCTCTATTAAAGGCTTTACACTATATCAATAGTGACCTATTTAAATTATTTTCAAACATTTTACATGAAGTGTCACCCTATTAAAGGATTTTATCACCTTTTCAAAGGATCTACAACCTAGCTATTAAGCTAACCTATCAACATAGGATTTTCTTTATTACACAATTGCTAGAGAGTATTAGATTAATAAAACCTAATAACTTATAATCCTTGATTGTTGAATTCAGGAACTTGATCTAATCTCTCTAATCTTGATCCTCTAAGATCTAATATATATTCAACGCCCTTCCTCTATTTTGATTAATTGAATACTGCAATGCTACTCTATTCCTCTAAATCTTTTCACATTTACCTCTAAATTTTGCTATAGTTTATCCATACACTTCATTCATCCATGCTTACAATGGAGTTTCATACTCCTCTTAAAGATTTTAAAGACTTAGAGTTAGGTATGAATCTATGATTCATATTAAATCTTTATTTCCCACTCATTCCTTGCACTTTTCTTATTGGTTGCATGCTAATCACATAGGAAATGTAAAAGATCCATTCTTATCCTTAATATCCTTTGAGATTCTTCTATGTCAACTCAAAAAATGGTTTACATCTAAGTTTGTAAAGGCAAAAATTCATATGCTGATTTTGTGTTACTCGACACATACTAGATTACTGGTGCTTGGCACATATATGATTCTAGTTTTCTTAGCACCTATAGCACTCTGGCTTACTCAACATCAACTATGACTCAGCATCTACATATCACTCGGCTCATATGGTTCACTCAGCACCTGAAGTCACTCATCACCTGTATCATGCTTGGCACCTAAAGTCAATCAGAACCTATTAAAATTCTAGCTCAACACATACTATAGCTCGGCATATATAGTGTACTCAACTTCTATGTGAAAATTGGTTAAGTGTGTTGACACTCAATTGTCAAAACCAATCTGAGACTAACAATCTTCCCCTTTGACATGAGTATCAAAAACACTTAACTAAGCATTATGCTTGATCTTATGAGTACATTATTCTTATAACTCCCCTGAGCTGATGTGCCATTTCTATTCCTGTAACCAAAATTCTTGTGCTGAATTTGTCTCATTTTGATGTGTCTAATACTCTTTTCCTTTGTCATGTTTTTGTTTCCTATGCCTACTTGCTGACCTGTTCTATCTATTCTATTTTCACTTGTTCTGCACCTACAAATTTTTATTCGTATCTCCCCCTTTTGTGGCTATCATAGGATATGTACAATCTTTCCCCCTTTATTCTCGAAAAGAATGAAAGAATTTAATTACTTAGTATTCTCCCCCTTAGTTATTAGTCTCCCCTTTATTTCACATCTCTCCCTTTTTGACACTTATGTCAAAGGGTATTAAGGGTTAAGAACATATTTTTCCAAAAATGTACTACTTACCTCCATAATCATCTTGAGAGTTGTATCCCAATTATTCAAAGTAATTTCCAATGACTTGTATTGGATGGCAATCTCTGCGGCAAGATGTACAAGTCCTTCCATAGTAGAAAGATTAGGATCTTTCTCTAAAACATTCTCAGCAGAGGCTTGTTTTTTATGGAGTACTTCCAAATGTGGGGTTATGGAAGATTGTATTTGCATCAATATGCCCTTGATGTTGGCCTCTTCAGCTATCAACATAGCTAGTTCCTTCTGTGAATGAAGCATTTGAGAAAAATGCTTCTCACTCTATGCTGGTTCATTTGGTAGATGAGTGCCAGATATCTTTAAATTTCTCTCCAAGCTTAGGATTCTTTGGCTTGTCTCCTATGTGAAGTATGAAAAATCACACAACTTTTTGTACAATGAGAATACATTCTCAATTACCTTTTTCACTTTGTCAATTTTCTTTGCCAATTCAAGTTGGGACAATGTTATTTCACTGGCTATTTTATCATTTACTTTTCCTTGAAATTTCTTTTCAGACCATTCCATGAGTTTTACATTGGTTTCTTGGTCTTCATTGGTCACCTGTTCTACAATATCTGATAATTGTTCCATTATTGGCTTGGTATCATTAGGTGTTTACAAGCTAAAAGCATCCAAAAAAATGTCATTGATCTCATGTAATGCTTGCTTTTGTTTATAGTCCTTCCTAAGTATCTCTTTCCTTTTTCTCCTATTCAAGGCTTCTTACATCTCAGTAATTTGCTCAATGCTTATTGTTTTTGAGTCATAACTAGGTATGACTATATCTTTATCTAACTCATGGTCTCCATAGTAAAGTAACCTTGTCACTTTTGTTGAGCTTGAGCTTGGTATAGATATTTGCAATGGCATTGCATCAGTGCTTGGCTTCTAAAGGACTTGTGTAGGAGTGCTAGTAGTTGGTAGATTAACCAATGTATATATGGTGGCCTACTCCTCTTCTTTTGATGTGTCATTTTCCTCATCTAATCTCCACTAATCAATTACAACTATTCGTGGTGTACCTATTGTCTGTACTATAGGATTAGATGTAGCAATCAATCCTATTTTTTCTATTGATATATCCTTCTCTACTTCTGCACTCGGCTTCTACTGCATGGTATCAATTGTGTCAACTATTAGAGGCATGAGAAGTTGAACTCTTGTAGCTATAGAGATTATATAAGTTGTTTTTGTGGATTCACCTTATCTCTAATTAGATCTGCTACTACTTTTTGTAACTCATCCACACTCACCAATACTAGATTTGTGCATAATTATGCTTGTAGTGTTGATTGGTGAAGGATCTTCTTGAGATCCTCTCTAGTTAAGGGATTGATGTTCTAACAAGATTTTTTAGTAATATCCTTCATAGTTATAGTAGCTATAGATGTGGTGATGACATGAAGAGGGCTAGGAGGTGGAAATTGTGAGTCTTGCACACTCTGATCTATTTGTTGCTCATCAGTTGTTGCCATTTCATCTTGTTTCTTTGTCTCCCCTTCTTCAACTTTTTCTTTCTCCTCTTCCTCTTTCTTCTCTTCTTCTCTTTTCTCTTCTTCTTCTTTCTTCTCTTCTTCTCCATTCTCTTCTTCTTTCTTCTCTTCTTCTCCCTTTTCTATTTCCTTTTCTTCCTTTTCTTTCTCTTCCTTCTCCTTCTCACTGGCCTTAGCCTTATTTGCTTCTACATCCTTCTCTTCTTCTCCATCCTTGTCATTTGTCAAGTTATATATTGACTCCCAAAATCTTGTGGATTTATTGACAACTTTTTCAATTTTATATTGTAGAATGCTAAAGGCTCTATACTTTGGTGCAAACTTGCCTCCATGTTTCTTGTTAGCCTTAGCAATTTGACCTCTAGTCAATTCTAGCATCACTTGTGCCAATGTGGATTCTCTTATTTCTTTTTCCATTTTCAAGAAATAATGCCATTTATTTTCAATAATTTCATATAAATCCTTGGAAATAATGTTATCTAATTCAAGAGGCATATTCTTGAATTCTGCCATCATGGCATATATTGATTCTACTACCTTATTTTGATTTTCTTTACTTAATTTATTGAAATCAATACTTTTCAAATCAGAAAAGTCTGCATTCTTAAAATTTTCACAAATTTTATCAATATGTGACTTGGGAGGATGACTTACCACTCTAAACTAGTGGATGTCCTCTAATTTTGTTCTTTCCTCATCCTCAAATTCTAGTTGTGCAACATATTTTCTTCTTGGTTTGTATTTCACTTGACCAATTTTCTCAGTAGCCTTCTTCTTCTCTTTCATTTTCTCCTTGGCATTTTGAGTTGAGGCCCTTGTAGTGGCTCTTGTCACTGGTGTTGGCTTGTCTTGGGTTGTCTTGGCAACCTTCTTGGCTTTGCAATGTGTTGTAGGCTGAGTTTTAGCTTTTCTTTTCTTGAGCTCGACTTGAGTTGGTGCTTCCTTGGCTTCTTCTTCCTCTGCACCTTCTTCCTTTTCTTTATCTTCACCTAAGCCTTGTATAAATTCTAGTAGGCCTTGCCCCTATTCATATTCTTCACTCTCATCTTCTTCTTCTTCTTCTTCCTTAACTACCCCTTCAATACCTTCTCCAAATTTCTTTAGTTTCCTCACTAGTTTATCTTTCTTCTTTAAGGTGGAAGCAGTTTTTAGCTCCATATCGAACTTGGAATGCACAACATCATATGTTCCAAAGTGTGGTGCCTCCTTATCAATGATGAGGTACCCATGTACATTAAATTCCCCCAAAAGAGAGAGAAAAGAGACTCCCCAATGAAAATTAGGACTCCAAGTGAGAGGAAGAGGCCCCCCAAAAGATGTAGCATCCTGCACCTCCAACAAAGCTTGCAAATTTTTTCTGGTAGATCCACTTACATCGAAAAAGTTTTCTTCCCTTAGGAAAAGGGATAAGATCCCAAGTGCGGTTCCTCATCAAGGAACTATACTCTTCCTGCATAGCTTTATCCCACTCAGAAATTCCAAAAGCCTCATGAAAGGACTGTGGATTTGAGGTAGTAGCAATGAAGATATGTAGAGCATCCTAGAATTGTAAATGAGTCTGCTTGGTGTCTGATGGATCCCCAACCCAATCACCTGCAAACTGCAAGGTCTGTCTAGCCCAAAGTGGACCAAAAGATGGAGAATCTAGAGGAGAATCATCAACTTGTAAATGATGACTAGGAGAGGAAGGAGGTGAGTCCTCTGAATCACTCTTTGCATCAAAAGTGGAGGTAGAAGACTACTCAAGTGAATCTGACCCATCAGAAGATCTATCATGTATTCCAAGTGACTCCAATGTCAAAGTAGAAGGCAACCCTATGACCATGCTCTACTGGTTAAGCTGATGCAAGTAGTGGAAGTTAAGATGGCCAAACCGCTCATGCCATAATCTGCTCACATCATTAAAGTGAGTGAGTAAAACAGTCAAAGGAGGATCAGGAACAAAGTGAGAAAACATATAGAGTCATGACTAATGATCTGCTCTCCCAATTGCAACTATAGAATCATTGTGCAACTCACATATCTCCATTGAATCGGGAGTGAACTCAACCTGCTTGCCTAAACCTGTGTGAGTGATCTGGTATACTGATAGGAGATTAGTTGACAATGAGGGTATACAAGGAACATCATGGAATGTGCCAACCCCTACATCAATAGACCCTCTCCCACACACCTCAACAGGAGTGTTATCACCCATCAAAATAGAAGGCATAGTACATGGCTCCAAGGACGCAAGTTCTTCCTTAGATGAAGCCATGTGGTGTGAAGCACCTGAATCAAGAACCCAAGTGGATGGTGAGGAAGCAACTGCAAAAAGGGCCTTGCCCTTTCCTTTCCCCTTGTTGTTTTCTTTATCTTTTTTAGGCCCTTCATTAGAACTTTGTTTGATAGACTTAGGAACACTGATATTATTCTTCTCAAGAATGTATGTCAAATGATCAAGTTGTTTCTGCAAACATTTATGTTCATCATGACCAGGTCTTTTACAATAAGCACATTTGACCTTTTCTTTCTTAGGCTTATCGCCCTTGGAAGATGGTGTATCAATAGTTGCTTTTGAAGAAACTGGCATTTGATCCTTCTTCTCCTCACTATTCTTTTGTTTCTTGTCCTTACTATTGTTGTTACTACTTTGTCCTTGTTTTTCTTTTGTGCCTTGGTTGGCAGCCAAGGCATGTGACTTAGAGGACTTAAGAATGCCTATCTAGATTAGCTTGTCCTATTCTCGAGTGAGATTGACAGAAAAATCATCTAAAGATGGCATGGTGAATTGAGTACCAAGTGCACCCTTAGTAGCATACAAGGTAGAGACAAACATAGAATATTCTGAACGTAGCTTAGAGAGAATACTAAGAATCAGTTCTTCATCTTTCTTTTCAATTCCACATTGTTTTAACTGCAGCCTTAGTGATTTCAATTTGGTGAAGAAATCTTGGATTGTGTTGAAATTGCCTAGACTCAAACTTATTATTCATTTTCCAACATATGACACCTCATTGAATCTTGTGTACCAAATAGTGTTTCTAGCTTTGTCCATACTTCATTTGGTGTATCCAAAGACTCAATGTGAAATAGCAAGTCAGGAGAAATAGACAAACACAATGTTCCAAATGCCTCATCACATTTGTTAAACCACTTAGGCTTATCTTCATCTTTAGCAGGTTCAGTTTCAAGTCCCATAGTTATCCTATTTAATCCAGCTTTCCTTAAGTGAATTGTCATGCGTGATTTCCACTCAAAATAATTGTATGGAGTTAGGATGGGCATATTTGTTTGATCCATGATGAATAAATGCAGAGAAGAAATGCTAGAAAGAAGAGAACCCAGCCACGACAATGCCCCCCCCCCCCCCCCCCCCCCCCTTTTTTACTCAATCAAAGAACTAAAATCTACTCTTGCACATAGAAAAGCTCTGATACCATGTTAGAATATGAAAAGATTAATAACCCAGAAAACTAGTGCAAAGAGTAAATATCTTAACTATGAATGAAAATGATACAAAATTAAAATAGCATCATAGAGTTAGTCTCCAAGAGAGTAATGCAAATGCTGGAAGCAAAATAGCATTAAGAGGGTGCAAAAACAAGAGATGCAAATACAAGCCAGGTATCATGCTTATATGGGCTAGGAAGAGAGAGGAGGTGGCAACACCGACCAATGAGGAGCAACCATCTATCAGACTAAAGATAACAAAGTATCTTCCCAAGATAGCTAATGGATGCTCACATGTAGGAAGGTGACACCTCACAACCATTTAGCTAATAAGACATGCTTTATTAACCTAAGCGAGATTATTAAAAGTGTAGGAAAAACCTAGCAAAATAGGAAAAATAAAAAACTACACTAACAATCAATCTCCTTTGCAAGTAATGTTGTGATTGTTTCAAATGCTTCATCAATGTTTATCTCATATCCTAATGGTCTTATCCATCTAACCCTTGGAACTGTTGCTTGGATATAAGTGTAATCAATCTCAACTTATAAGAATCAAATATCATTGATGTGTTATTCCACTAGGAAAACTGGTATCCTCAATCTTTGCTTCATGGATTTCTTCAAATCCTCAAAGTAACTAGTCATAAGAGAGTCAAAGTTGTCTCCCATTTGCTCAATATACTCATTAATTTGAGTAATGGCTAACTTATCTAATTTCTAATTAACTTTTCCAAAAGAGGGGAATTCTTCCAAGACATAGAAAAATATGTAGACAAGGACTGATCCAAACTTACACTAAGCACCTTTGGATCTTCTGATTGCTCCCAGATTCTCTGTGATTTGCTATAACAAAAACTCTACTAGATCATATGTATGATCTTTCTTGATAATTTTATATGCCACATCCACAACAATACATGGTACACTATTCAATCTACTTGATTGATAGAACTTGTGAGATATGATTCTTATAGCAAAGTCTAGAAGGGGATATGTGATTGTCTCAATAGTCATGCCCCTTTTATTCCATTTTTCCCTAGTTTTCTTTTCAATAGCTTCTTTTGAATCACTTTGTCGGGTCTTGTGCTGATCTAGGGTTGGAAAACCTATAACCCTATGCACTATCCTCTTTGTTATTTTGATAGGTCCTCCTTCTAGCCATAAATAACCATTATGTATTCTACTTAAAACAATTCTTATCCATTTGGTTTTAAAAACTACAGGGAAAACTAGGGCATGGATTAAACCCTTTTTCTCAACTATTTGAAATTCATCCTTACGCACTCAATTTTCACACAATTTATCATCTACTTGAAAAATATCAAGGTCTCCTATTGCTCCTACCTTATAGTTGTAACATTTGATTACATCCTACACCATCACAACTTTGGGTGGAATCATGAATAATGCATCGGTAGGGTTGTTTTTATAAGCAACTTCTAGAATTAGCCTAAAATTGGGTTGTTTGACCTTATTACTAACCAACTGAGCCTCAAAACCTTCCCTTTCCTTAGGGTTTTCAAAACTGGAAGCCATACTATAAATATAGGGTTTTAAAAGATATTAAACCTTATGACTACATAACTCAACACTTAAAAAATACCTTAGATCGATGAAATTTATGCTTGATCCATGTTGAAATCTATGCATAAGGCTTCAATTTTGTTTTTCAATTACTTATGTTCTCTTCTCATTCTTTCTCTACATTCAAATGATGAGAAATGGTCAAAATTTTGACCTTATACTCTTTTAGAACCTACCATTAAATGCTTAGTGTGTATATAGTTGTACACTTAGCACTTGAAGATTTCAACATAACTTGGCTTCCATTGGTTTTCCATTACTCAACTCCAACTAGATTTATTCTTCACTCAGCTTCCATTGAAATTCCCCAACTCGACATCAACTATCAACTTGGTCGTAACTGACTACTTGGCATGCACTGGCATTTAAGGATAGCTTGGCAATACTTGCAGAAATTTTAAGTTTTAACTTTGCATCTTTATTCATGCTATTTTCTTCTTTGTAGTGCTTTTTTGTCTTGAGATTGATGTATGATGTAGTTTTATATTAGTCGCATACATCTATCCATACTTAGTTGGATGAGGAGTGACCACTTGACCTATTAGGTGAAGTGATCCTTTCATTTGATGAGCTACACTCATATTTCTTCTTCCAAATCTTGTTCATTTGTCCTCTGATGTGTTCAATGTCTACCTTCTCTTTTCCTTTGTTGACTTCTAACTTGGGTGCCTTTGACATTGTTGGGAAATTTCTACTGATCTGACCAGTCTTCAAGAAACTGAAACATGTGATTTGACTTAACCATCTACTATAGTTCCCTCTGAAATGTGTTCTTATATAGTTTTTAGGAATGTGTCCATATTTCTAACAGTCATGACAGATATACCTAGTGTTATAGTCCCAATTGTAGTGATGACCATAGTTACCTTCTTTATTGCTTGATTTGATGTCCACATAGGCTTTGATCTACACTCAAAATCTCTATGTCCATAGTTCTTTCAATTGTAGTAGTAACCTTCAAATTTTGGTGTCTTGATAGTCCTAGTCCTACATTCATGTGTTTGATGTCCTTTCTTTTTGTACTTGTGACAATAACTTGCATTCTTAGGCTTATCATGCTGATAGGCATTCTTGCTCCTACATACATTAGTAGTGTGTCTCTTTTGATCATAGAAATGACAAGTGGGTTTAGTGTTCTTATCTTTGTTTCTCCTTTCTTTTGTAGTCTTGGAAAACTCTCCTTGTTTAGTGCTAGTGTAACCAAGTCCTGAAGTGTCATTGTTGGATCTTGGTGACTTTAATAATTGTTCAAAGTGCTTGATGGCTTCAATTGATTTTTTGAAGCTCTCTACTATCTCCTTCTCCCTTCTTAACTAATTCTATACTTGTTCATTTTGCATTTTTAGAGTGGAGATCTCAATATCCTTCATATTCAAGTCATGATGTGCATTCATCATCTAACTTAAGGTGTCCAACTGCATGTTGGAAATTTTTTCAAACTCAATTGTCTTTTCCTCTAGTCTATTGCTAAGATTTCTCTTGTTATCCTCAATCATAGCTTTTTCTTCAATGGCTCTTTTCTTCTATTCAGTTACCTCACAAAGTATTATGGCTTGTGATTCTTGTTCAAGCTTGAGTATTATGATTTCTTCTACTTGAGCTTTGTTCTTCTCCATCAATTATGCTATTTCTACATCAAACTCTTGAGTATCTCAATTGGAAAATACTTTTGTGGTATCAATCTCCTTTTAGTGTGTGTCATTTTTAGCTATGGCTATATCCTTCCTTCTTTTCAAGGATTTTCTCAATTCTTCTCTAGCTTCCTCCAAGTTGTGTAGGGTGAGGTGCACATCAATCACTTGATTCTCTATGATCTTCCCAAGTTTGAAGACTTCCATCTTTAGATCTTTTCTCTAAGTTGTTAGGATTTTCCTTGTGAGAACCTTTCTCTGATACCAATTGTTGGAATAATCAAATGGGAAGAATACTTCTAAGAGGGGGGGTGAATCAGAAGTATCACACTTTTAACTAAAAATAAACTTCATGCATATAAACATATCAAATAGACATAAAGTAAAAACATGCATCACAACACATACCACCAAATTTGGTAACCCAAAAACCCTCCAAAATGAGAAGGTAAAACTGGGGTGGGGATGATACCCACAAAATATCACTACAGCACTAATGTTTCACCACTTCTGATGGTGTGCCTTGTTAAAGGCTTTACACTATATCAACAGTAATCTGTTTAAAGGATTTTCAAAACATTTTACATGAAGTGTCACCCTATTGAAGGATTTTATCACCTTTTTAAAGGATCTAGAACCTAGCTGTTAGGCTAACCTATCAACATAGGATTTTCTTTCTAACACAATTGCTAGAGAGTATTAGATTAATAAAACATAATAGATTACAATCTTTGATTGCTAAATTTAAGCATTTCATCTACTCTCTCTAATCTTGATCCTCTGAGATTTGACATCTATTCAATGCCCTTGCTCTATTCTGATCAACTAAATATTGTAATGTTGCTCTATTCCTCTAAATATTTTCACACTTTCCTATGAATTTTGCTATAGTTTACCCATACACTTCATTCAACCACACATACAATGGAGTTTTGTTCTCCTTTTAATTATTTTGAAGACTTGGGGTTAGGTATGAATCTACAATTCATATTAAATCTATGTTTCCCACTCATTCCTTGCACTTTGCTTATTGATTGCATGTCTTCCCCATTTTTCTTATTGGTTGCATGTTAATCGCATAGGAAATGAAAAATATTTGTTCTTATCCTTTGATATTCTTCTATGTCAGCTCAAAAAAAATTTACATATAAGTTTGTGAAGGCACAAACTCATATGTTGATTCTATGTTACTCAATACATACTGGATTACTAGTGCTCGACACATATATGATTCTAGTTTGCTCAACACCTATAACACTTTGGCTTTTTTAGCATCAACTATGACTCAAAACCTACATATCACTCATCTCATATGGCTCACTTGGCACCTAAATTCACTCAACACCTATTGAAATGCTAGCTTGGCACATACTATAGCTCGACATATATA
This sequence comes from Cupressus sempervirens, assembly GCA_028749045.1. NCBI lineage: Eukaryota > Viridiplantae > Streptophyta > Pinopsida > Cupressales > Cupressaceae > Cupressus > Cupressus sempervirens. Next base: position 486,086,979 of record CM053786.1, read on the forward strand.
GTGTACTCAACTTCTATGTGAAAATTGATTAAGTGTGTTGACACTCAATTGTCAAAACCAATCTAAGACTAATATGTATAACCTCCAACATTATAGCATGTCAAGAAATGACTATCACCTTCTTGGAATTGTACTTGTTTCATACTATACTACTCTACCCTACAAGAAATCTCCTTTTCACCTATCCTAAATCTCTAACTAGGCTCTGTCTACTCTCCTAGGGTTTAGCATTACAAATAGTTCACCAAGCTTCCATGACTCTTAATCCTACACATATTTACACTAATGGCTCCCATATAATTTTCATCCATCCTTAGGTATTTTCCATGGCTAGATTTCATAGGGGAGTCATGTCTATACAGACTAGTCAATATAGAAGTAATGAACTATTTAGATCTTAATCAATTTATTTTGTTGGTCTCATATTGGTTTTGACAATTGAGTGTCAACACACTTAACTAATTCTTAAGTTTATGCTAAGTATAATATAGATAATCAAGGATTGCAAGTCATCAAGTCAAGACTTTCTAATACTCTCTAGCAATTGTATTAGGAATGAAAATCCTATGATGATAGGTTGGTTTAATAGCCATGTTGTAAGCGTTTCAACAAGGTGCTAAATCCTTTAACAAGGTAACATTCCAGGTGAGTGTTTGTAAATCCTTTAACTAGGTTGCATTTAATAGGGTGTAAAGTCTTTAACAGGATAGGCCTTTCACAGGGTAGACCATTGGAAGTGGTCAAACTTTTTAACCTTAAATAGTTACATATTGTTGCAGTGATACTTTGTGGGTGTCATCTCCACCCCAGTTTTACCTTCTCATATTAACAGGATTTGAAATGGTTAAGGTTAGTTACTTCTGATTCACACCCCCCCTCCCCCCCTCTCTCAGAAGTAAATCTTCCCACTTGTAAATTCTAACAATTGGTATCAGATCCAAGTTCTCATATGGAAGAGCCTTACAACTTGGAGAAAAGATCTAGAAATGGAAGTCTACAAACATGGGAAGATCACTGAGAATTAGGCAATTGATATAAAACTTGCATAACACACTTTGGAAGAAGCCAAGGAGGAACTGAGAAAATCCTTAAAGAGAAGAAGAGAGATTACCATAGCTAAGAATGATACAAAATACAAGGAGATTGACACCTCAAAATTATTTACAAATGGATATTCCAAAGAGTTTGATGTAGCAATAGTAGACCTAATGGAGAAGAATAGAGCTCAAGTAGAAGAAATTAGAACACTCAAGATTGAACAAGAATCACAAGCCATAATGCTTTGTGAGATGACTGAATAGAAGAAAAGAGCCATTGAAGACAAGGCTATGTTAGAAGAAGACAAGAGAAATCTTTCCAAAAGACTAGAAGAAAAATCAATTGAACTTGCAAGAATTTCAAACATATAGCTAGACACCCTAAGTCAAATGATGAATGCACATCATGAGCTGAATGTCAAAGATATTGAGATCTCCACACTAAAAATGCAAAATGAACAACTACAAATGACTCAAAAAGAGAGAAAGAAATTGTAGAGAGCTTCAACAAACCTAATGAGGCCATCAAGTACTTTGAGTAGCTACTGAAATCACCAAGGGCTAGCAATGATACTTCAGGACTAGGATACACCAACACTAAATAGGGAGAGTCATCCAAGACTGTAGAAGAAAGAAGTAAAAAAGGTAAGAAAACTAAACCTACTTGTCATTTCTATGGTAAAAAAGGACATACCTCTAATGTATGTAGGATCAAGAATTCTCATCAGCATAACAAACCTAAGAATGTGAGTCACTGTCATAAGTGCAACAAGCAAGGACATCAAGCACATGACTGTAGGACTAGGACTATCAGAACACCAAGATTTGAAGGTCGATACTACAATTGCAAGAAGTATGGACATAAAGCTTTTGAGTGAAAATCAAAGCCTATGTGGACACCTAATTAGGTAGGAAGAGGAAATAACCATGGACATCACTACAATTGGGGCTACAACACCACGTACAACTGTCATTACTGTCAAGAATATGGACACATTTCTAAAAATTAAATAAGGGCACATTTTTGTGGAAACTATAGCAGATGGTTGAGTCAAACCACATGTTTTAGTCAAACCACATGTTTTAGTTATTTGAAGACAGGTCATATGAGGAAGAATTACCCAACAAGGTCAAATGTGCCCAACTCAAAGAATAAAAAAGGTAAAGAGAAGGTAGATGTTGAACACATCAGAGCATAAATGAATAAGACATGTAAGAAGAAAGATGGAAGTAGCACAAAAAATGAAGGGATCACTTCACCTAAAAGGTCAAGTGATCACACTTCATCAAACTAAGCAAAGAGAAGGCATGAGGGATTGATTTACAAAGCTTTATCATACATCAGTTCTTAAACAAGAAAGTACTAAAAAGGAGAGATCAACATGAATAGAGATTTAAAGATAAAATTTCAAGATTTCATAAGTGCTGCTAAGTTGCCCTTAGATGTTGAGTAAAATTCTAGTACATGCCAAGTTGACTATCAAAATCAGTAGAAGTCAAATGATTGGTTGGAGCCAAGTTGGTAGTGGAAGCCAAGTGAAGAGAAATTTTAGTTGAAGCTGAGTGAGGGATTCTCCTATGGATCTCAAGTGGTGAAAAGGCAATGGAAGTTGGGTAATGCAGAAATGCTTAAGAAGTTGAGTGGACAGTTATAAATGCACTAAGCATTAAATGCTATGAAAATGGGGTATATTATTGTGTTTTGAATCATTTTTCTTCATTGAAAACTAAGAAAAAATATGAAGAAGAGTGTAGAATGACTTCAAAGAAGAGAATCTAGCATTTTAGCCAATTTCAACAGTGATTTAGCAAGATTTCTTTGAATTCAAGGTATTTACATTTGTGTTGAGTTATGAAGTTTCACATTTTCTTTGTATTTAAACCCTAGATCACACAAATGACTTCTATCTCTAGGAAAACTCAAGAGAAAGAACCATTTGAGGTTCAACTAGTGTCCAACAAAGTGAAACAACCAGATTTTTGGCCAATCCCTGAAGTGGCATATAAAAATGACCCAGCTAGATTCCTATCTATCATACCCCCCAGGGTAGTTATGGTTCAGGATGTTAGAAGATGTTACAATTGCAAAATTAGAGCCATAGGAGACATGGAGATGAGGGAAGCCTATGAGAGATTGTGTGAAAATGGAGTTTTAAAAGAAGAGTACCAGATTGTTGAGAAGAAGGGTTTGATGCGTACCTTAGAATTCTCCACACTTTTCAAAACTAAATGGATCAAGATAGTGCTTAGTAGGATACATGATCGAGTTTTATGGTTGGAGGATGGTCTAGTAAAAATTATAAAAAGGGTTGTAGATAGAGTGATAGGGTAGCCAACCCTAGATCAACCAAAGACCCTTAGGAGTGATTCTAAGGAAGTAATTGAAAAGAACACTAGTGCCAAGTGGAATAAGAGAGGAATTATAATAGAAACCATTCAAGACCCTCTTGTTGAATTTTTTGTTAGAGTTATTGTACACAAATTCCACCAATCCAACAGACTTAATAGTGTGCCTTGCATTGCAGTGGATGTGGGTTGCAAATTAGTGAAAAAGGATACTTATGATCTTGCAGAACTACAACTACCAACAAATTAATGAGAATTTAATAGCAATAAGGAGAACCAAGGGAGCCCAATGCAAGTTTGGTGCAATTTTGATTTGTATATTTTTCTATGTATAGAATGAATTTCCTTCTTTTGGTAAAGTTGTCTAGCAAGTTAATGAATATATAGAACAAATGGGAGCTAATTTTGAGACCATTATGACTAGCTATTTTGAAGACTTCAAGAAGACCATGAAGCAAAGGCTAAGAATACTAGTTTCATTGGTAGAGAAACATGTAAATTATGTATTCTTTTCTATAGATATTGACTACACCTATATTCAAGATACTACACCAAGAGTTGAATGGTTAAGACCTCTTGGTTATGAAATAAATATAGATGAGGCATCAGTAGCTATAACTGCACTACTAGCTGAGGCAGTGGAAAAAAGTGCACCATATTTTGGAACCTATGATGTGGTAAGATCAAAGGTGGATATGGAGTTGAAGACTGCCTCCACACTAAAGAAGAAGGATAAACTTATAAAGAAGTTAAAGGCCAAATTTGGTGACGGTGCTGTAGAAGAAGAAGAAGGTGAAGAAGCTGAAGATGATGAAGAAGAAAAAGGATAGGAAACACTTGCTTTGGCCCAAGGCATGAGTGATGATGTAGAAAAAGAGGAAGGTGTAGAGTAGGAAGCACCCAAGGCTGAACTAAAGAAAAAAAAAAAACATAAATAGTTAGTTGCACAGCCTAAAGGGAAGAAGAAAGCAACAAAGCCAAGCCTAGCCAAGCCAACTACAAGGGTAGATACAAGGGAAACAACACAAGTGGAAAAGGAATAGGGGAAGTAAAAATACATAGAGCAAGGAGGGCCTACAGAACAAATGAAAAGAAGAAAATATGTTGCACCCCTAGAGTCAGATGAAGAAATGACAGAGTTTGACAATGATCAATTCAAATTGGTAAGGCATTCTACAAAATTAGATTTAGAAAATGTTTGTGATAACATTAGAGACAATGCAAATTTAACTAGTTTAAAGACCACTAAATCTAATAAATTGTCAAGAGAAGAACAAAACATAGTGGAAGAGTCCATCTACACTATGATGGCCAAGTTCAAGTCCACCCCACTTGAACTAGACAATTCTATGCCTAAGGAGCTAAGCTCCATTGTAGAGAATAAATGGCATTACTACCTTAATATGGAGAAAGAAATAAGGGAGTCTACATTAGCTCATGTAATGCTAGACCTTACAAAAGGTCAAATAACTAAAGCTCATTAAAAACATGGGAGCAAATTTGCACCCAAATATAGAGCCTTTAGCATCTTACAGAATAAAATAGAGATTATAGTAAAGAAATCCACACAAATATGGAAATTAATTTATGGATTGAATAATATCAAGGAATGGTAGGAAGATCCCTTTGAGGGAAGAAATGATGAGGAAGAAGAGGAGAATGAAAAAGAGGAGGAAGGAGAAAAAGAAAAAGAAGAGGAAATAGTGGAGAAGACATAGCAAGGTGAAGAGGCAACAACTGAGAAGTAGCTAGAACAGAGTGTCCAAGACACCTAATTGCCACCACCAAGTCCTCCACATAAAGCACTAGCAAAAATTTTAATTATCAAGGATGTTCCTAACACATCAAGTTAGAACATCAATCTATTGACTAGAGAGGATCTCAAAAAGATCCTTCACCAAACCACATTACAATCACAATTGTGCACAAATCCTATTTTGGTGAGTTTGGAAGAATTGCAAAAAGCTATAGCAAAGATTACTAGGGAGAAGGTGAACACACAAGAACCACCTTCACAACCTTGCACAACTATAGAAGATCAACCAAAAGAGAAAGCAACACAAGATACAATTGATAAGGTTGATCTCATAGTAATAGCAACACCAACTACCAAGGAGCCAATAAAGGAGTTCCTAAAATACAAAGCCAAGGTGAAACTCCTCAAATCATTATCATTAATCAAGGCAATGGAGAAGAAGAGAAAGAAGAAGTAAAAACCCCCAAGGAAAGAGAGAAAGAGGTAATACAAACACTAGTAAACTTTCCTACTATAGGATTCCTACCAAGCAGTTGAGCACTGATGTAGTACCATTGCAAATCTCAACACTAGGCTCGAGCTCCATGAGGGTAGCAAGGGAACTTCACTATGGAGACCCTGCACTTGATGGGGAAATAGTCATACCTAGTTATGACTACAAAAAAATGAACCTAGCACAAATAAATGAAGTGCAAGAGGCACTTGAGAGGAAGAAGTAGGAGATACTCATAAATGAGTATAGACAAAAGCAAGCATTGGTAGAAATCAAAGACATTTTTCTTGATGCATTTAGCTTGCCTATACCTAATGAAACAAATCCCATCATGGAGCAATTGTCCAACATAGTGGACTAGGTACAAAATGAAGACCTTGATACAAATGTTAAATTATTAGAGTGGTCTGAAAATAAATTTCAAATGAAAGTTAATGAGAAGATATCCAGTGAAATAGCACTGTCACAAGTTGAACTAACTAAAAAGGTTGAAAAAGTGAAAATAGTACTTGAGAATGTATTCTCATTGTACTTCAAATTTTATGATCATCATACTTCACACAAGAAACTAGCTAGAGGATATTGAGCTTGGAACACAATCTTAAGATATCTAGCACACAACTACATAAAGATCTAGCCCAAAGTGAGAAGCATTTTGCAACAACACTTCACACTCAAAAGGAGTTAGTTGTATTGATAGCAAAAGAGGCCAATGTCAAGGCCAAATTGATACAGATTCAATCTACTATTACCCCACACCTAGAAGTACTACATAAGTAAATGTTCTATGCAAGTCTTAAAGAAAGACCCCAATCTTTCTACCTTAGAAGGCCTAGTACATCTTGCAGTAGAGATAGCCATTTGGCACAATGCACTAGAAATTGTCTTAGATAATTTAGATGCTTCTCTGTAATAGATGTAAATAAAACATTTTTGGCTAAATATTCTATTCATTCTTAGGACCATTTGAAATAATTGTCAAAAAGGGGGAGATATATACATTATTCATATAATAAGAATGGGGAGATAATACATTATTTGATGGAGGTAATAAATAATATCCAAAGGGGGAGATATTCATGTAACACATTTTTGAAGAAGAAATAAGAAATAAAGCCAAAAGGATGCAAAATTTGCAAGATGTGAAAGGGGGAGCAAAAATAAAGGGAGAATATAAACAAAGTAGAAATAAAGTATCAAACACGTTAGCATGAGACAAATTTAGCACAAGAGTCTTTGGTTACAAGAGTGGAACTTTGGTTATAGAATTGGCACATCAACTCAAGGGGAGTTACAAGCTTTTGAGGTATACAAAATCTTTGAACAAGTTTTTGAAGTTTTGTACATATGCTGAATAGAATGTGTAGTATACTCAGAGAGATTAGATTCATAATGTTTAGTTAAGTGTTTTTTCCACTCATGTCAAAGGGGGAGATTGTTGGTCTAAGATTGGTTTTGATAATTGAGTATCAACACACTTAACCAATTCTTAAGTTGATGCCGAGTATAATACAGATGTCAAGCTATAGTGTGTCTCGAGATAGAGATTTGATAGGTGTTGAGTGAACTTCAAGTGCTAAGGAAAGTTTAAGTGCCAAGTGATAAGTGATGCCAAGTCACTATAGGTGTTGAGAAAAGTGTAGATGCCAAGTGAAACATAATCACTATAAGAGCCAAGTGAGATAGAATTCCTATATGTGTCGAGCATCAACAACCAGTAAGTGGCAAGTAACATAGAAATAACATATGAGTTTTTGCCTTCAAAAACTTAGATGTAATCCATTTTTGAGCTGACTTAGGATGAATCTCAAAGGATCTTGAAGATAAGATCAAATCTTTTGCATTACCTATGTAATCAGTATGTAGCCAATAATAAAAATGGAGAAGGCATGCAACAAATAGGAAAAGTAAAAGAATTGAGTAGGAAATGAAGAATGAATATTGATCATAGATTCATACCTAACCCTATTTTTTTGAAGCCTTTAAAAGGAGGACGAAACCCCATTATGTGTATACATGAGTACAAGATTATGGGAGAATGCAAGCAAAGTGTAGAAGGGTGTAAAGACTTAGAAAGAATAGAAAAACATTGCAAAATTTAGTTGATCAAGAACATAATATCAAAGTTTTTAGAAGAGACATATCATTTCAACCAAGGATCATAACAGACAGAGCAAAATGAGGATCTAGAATCAACAATCAAGGATTACAAGTCATCGGATCAAGACTTTCTAATGCTCTCTAGAAATTGTATTAGGAATGAAAATCCTATGATGATAGGTTGGTTTAATAGCCATGTTGTAAGCCTTTCAACAAGATGCTAAATCCTTTAACAGGGTAGCATTCCAAGTGAGCGTTTCTAAATCCTTTAACTAGGTCACTTTTAACAAGGTGTAAAGTCTTTAATAAGATAGGCCTTTCATAGGGCAGACCATTGGAAGTGGTCAAAATTTGTAACCTTAAACAATTACATATTGTTGTAGTGATACTTTGTGGGTGTCATCCCCACCCCAGTTTTACCTTCTCATTTTGCAGGGTTTTTGGGTTACCAAAATGTTGTGTTATTTGTTTTTAATGCATGTCTTTATTTTCATGTTTATTAGATGAATTAGATGCATGTGAATGTTTTTAGATTAAAAAGATTTGAAAAGGTTAAGGTTAGTTACTTCTGATTCACCCCCCCTCTTAGAAGTAAATCTTCCCACTTGTAAATTCCAACATATTTAACCTTTAATATCAACTCAAAGCTGCTTGCCTATCAAATGAAAAACTCTCAAAACTAAGAAAATATAGTATTCAAGCATCGCATCAATCCTTTCAATCCATTTCAAAACATTATCATAAAAAAAGCTCAAAAATTTGATGTAACATTGTTGTAGATTTCTATTCCACACAAAATCAATATAACTAACTTCCTATTCCTACAAGATTCGAGTCTTAGTTATATATGATTCCATCTCCATCATTCTAGGGCCTATTGGTCAATCACCATCTCTTAAACTTTAGGGAATCCGAGGATAACAATGTTGCATGCAATTTTTGTAATTATTGCAAAATGTTATCATGACAACATTTGGCAACTTCCTATTAAACCATGATCCTATTTCTTATGACCTCTATCCTCAAGAGATTTTGAGGAACCAACTAACTCAAGGACCCTAAGGAATCATAACAACCTCCACTAACAACATTTATGTGCCTAATTCACATTAAGAAATTGAAATAATAACTAACAATGGCTACTTAGTGACCTTAGTCATAGTAACTAATTCCCTTAGCCAACATTTCAAATGAACTAATAAGGTCTTCAAAAAAACTAACCTAAGCTCTTGACTTAGCTAGAGTCAAGTACAAGCCAAAATATTTGAAACAATGGAGGTAGCCTAGGTGTGCTCCTATACCATCGTAAACACAAAAATAGAATGAAAACATCATAAAAAATATTCAACTTTGATCAACCATGGTCAACTTTAATAAAATTTGGTAAACATGAACTTCAATCGATGCATAAAATGCTCTAAATTTTATGTCAATCACCCCTTATCAAATCTATATCATTTCTAATCATGAGGGAATTTGATTCTTCTATCAATTTGACTTACATTATCAATCTATTCATCATATTTCATTTTTTCTCCTGAGGGGATAGGATGAATACATCATTGCATTGATCATATCTATTAATCTATCAATTTTTTCTCAAAACTAAAGTCCTCATTGCTAGGGGAAACCTTATCACTAGGGGAATGTTAGTCTCATCAAAATCTATATCAAACTGAATACTCTAATCTATTTCCTAGTTGATTTTCATTCAACAAAGTTCAAAATTAGTTAACCTTTGACCAGTCTAAGTCAAAGTTGATTCTTAATCAACTTTAGTTCAATCAAGTTTAAATTTGGTTTATCTGTTCATCTCAAATAACCATTGACCATTCTAATTCAAAGTTGATGCTCACTCAATCTTTGTTTGATCAAGTTCAAATTTGTTTTATCTTAATTGATCTTCATTTGATCAAGATTTAGAGTCAATTCTTTATCTCAATAAATATTAATTCAATCAAGTTTGGAATCAAATTAACCTCTGACCATTCTGAGTGAAAGTCAATTCTCAAATAACCTTTAACATTCTAAGTCAAATTTTATACTCAAATAATATATGACCATTCTAAGTCAAAGTTACTACCTGGTAAAACTTTGTTTAGTCAAGTTCAAATTTGATTTATTTCAAACTAATCTTCAATCAATCAAGTCCAAAGTTAGTTTTTTTTTTATCTCAACCAGTCTTCATCGAATCAATCTCAGAGTCGATCTTATCTCTCATTATCTTTCATAGAATAACTTTATTAGATCCATATCAAGTTGTATTATACTTCAAAACCAAGATTTCTTTGAATAGATGAAATTCTTGCACATCAATTCAAAGAGGAGAAAATGTATTCATCTAAAAATGGTATAATAAAATGCACTTCCCTAATCCTATTTATCGGCCTAAAATTATTAAAGTCTTAATAAAAAAGGAAATCAATTTCTACCACTTTAATCTGATCTAAGTATCAAATTACATAGAACTCTTAACTTGTAATATTCCTCAAAAATTAATTAATTCCTAAATATTGGCATTAATGGACAATTAAATCATCCTCAATCAATTAATTTAATTCAATATTCTAGCACATTAATCAAATTGAACCATTGTCCATTTACACATGAAAAAGGAATTTAAATGATTAAATTAAAATAAAATCTCTAAAATTATCATTTATTGAATTAAATATTCATAAATTGAGAAAATCACACTAAATGAGATAAATATTCAATTATCTTCTCTAAAATTCTAAATTGATAAAAGAAATAAAAAAATAAAGTTTGAGTGAAAAGTTGAGTTTAATTCTAAAAAATGTTCAATAAAAAGTAAATAAAGGAGTGGATTTGACCATGAATAAATATAAAATGCAAGGCAAGGGATTCATTGTATCATTTATATAAAAATAAAGCTTGTTAATTGAGTAATCTAACTCAGATAGACTAGTCAACCCTTCTATCACTATCAATCATGGAAAGTGAGTTGTGCTCTCACCTCTTGAGGTAATTGATCAACATGAGGTGCATGTATTGAACTCAATTTGAACTCAACCTTGGGTCCTATAAAAGAAGTCCTACTAACCTTCACTTCTTATGCATAACTTAAGAGTAAATTTATAGTGGTAGATTTTCTCTAGAGATATTATGCATCACTTTTTATTGAGATCATTTCTATTACTAAGTTCATATAGATTAATTGCACCATTATTTCACCCCTCAATATTTATCCATACTATTGGATACAAAAATCCAAAAAGATAGACTAGATTGCATTCATATTAAATCCTTCATTTCAATAGAATCTATAGTTACTAGAAATTTTTTTAACTATGAGAGCATCATATTCCTATTGAATAGAAGGTGATAGGTCACTTTCTCATATTTTTTGCATATTTTTTATTTATCTAATTTTACTAACCATAAAGAGCTATGAATGCTATTTTTTATAACATAATGCATAAGACCATGGAAGATTATGTGGATGATACCCTGGCTAAATCTAAAATGAGAAACACACACCTTGAATATTTGGGTTTAGTTCTAGATTGCATGGAATGGTTTAAGCTGAGGCTTATCCTAAGAAGCATGCATTTATGGTTTAACTAATAAAAAAACTAGACCAATTTAACGGATTGTACGGCTTTTTTCTTTCTAAAAAATCTTCTACAATATATTTTTGTAAAATTTATTGTGAACTCTGCCCATTTTTCCTAGTCTGCATTATTTTTCTGTAGGATCTTGAGGTAAGTCACCTAGCATGGGTTTAGTGATTTTAATTTTTTTATTATTTGGATTCTAGATTATATATGCAACTGAGTCATTTTTTCCATTATGTTAAAATGTAATAATCACCTTAAAAAAGATCTCTCTCTATATATAAAGAGATACATACATAGACACACACACATGTATGTATGTATGTATGTATGTATGTATGTATGTATATATATATATATATATACATACATACATACATACATACATACATTATATATATATATATATATATATATATATATATATATATCTATATATATATATATCTATATATATATATATATATAGATATATATATATATATATATATAGATATATATATATATATATATATATATATATATATATATATATATATATATATATATATATATACATACATACATACATACATACATACATACATACCGCATCAACTAAACTCCCATTTTATATTGATTACATATTTGGACTATCTTTCTCCCATTGATAAGTTTTGATAGTGGTAGAGAACTAATTATCATAGTTGTTGATGAGAACCAATAGACATTATTATCTAGCTTAGGGACATAAAGAGAAGATATGGGTGCAATGAAGGAAATATCATAGTTTGTGTTTCATTTATGCCTCTTCATTTTTATTTTTTTCAAGGGAAGATTGTCAATGCTAATAGAAAATAACAATGCACTTTCTAAGAGTTTTCAATTGTTCAAAAAAATTAATGTTTTACAATAAAATGTACCTAAAGAACTATTACCACAGAAGCAAGAACATGGTCTTCAAATAGTATAAAAAGTGTTTGACATGAGAGGTCTCCAAGTGAGGGTTTTGACCAATCTTGAAAACATGAATGCTGAAATGAAATCTATCAAGGATCAAACACCTATACCAAAGTTACAACACAATATGAAGTTGATTTTAGATATGGTAGAGGTAGATATTCAAAAGTTTGATAATCAAAATTTAAGGCATGAGAGAGTTTTGGAAATATACTAGAAGGGGAAGGAGTGACTTTAGAAAGAGACTGCATGGAAAAAAAAATAGCTTGACAACATAGAGGATATTATGGGAGTACTAAATAAAATCCAAGAAAGTGTTGCAGTAGGTACTATGACATTTGAATTACTTGCAAGTGTCTTTGAGAATTTACAGTCCAAATATTAGGACTACAAGTTGTGCAATTTGTCATGTATTGCATCTATATTTACTTTACCATTTTTTATCAAACTATTTTAAGGTTGGGAACCACTTCAACATCCTTAGTATGGTTTAGAGGTAAATTCATTATGGCAAAAGCTTCTATAAGGGAATGAACCTAATGATTATAAAATTTACATAGAAGCAAAACTTGCTTCTTCAACTCCTTACACTCCACCCTTCACTGAAGTCATTCTTCTAGTAGTAAGAATAGTTGCTACAAATTCCTAGGAGCCAAGGGACCCTGAACTTATGCTACATTTTCTACTACTATCTTCAATACTTCATAACATTTTGGATCATATAGTGATGCCCTAATTAATAGCAATAGTAGATACTTGGCATCCTCACAAGAATATTTTGCCAATACATGCATGGTTACATACTTGGCTTCCATTGTTGGCCAGTGTATTGATCCTTTATATCCAACCATTCTTTATAAATTGAGGAACGTGTTTCATGCCTGACATGTAAGTGATGCATCTGCATATGCAATTTTATCACCTTGGAAAACTGTATTTGATCTTGCTAGCTGGGAACAACTAAGTGTTTGTTTTATTGCACATAATATGATGAAAATTCTACATGAATTTGTAATCAACCCATCTAATAAAAAATTAGAAAAATTTAACTAGGGTATGTCTTGTTTCTTTTAAAAAATATCTTCTACGATATGTTTTTGTAAAATTTTTTGCTAACTTTTCCCATTTTTCCTAGTGTGCATTATTTTTGTGAAGGATCTTGATGTAAGTCACTTAGCACAGGTTGAGTGAGTTTTATTTTTATTTTTATTTGGATTCTAGGATATGTATGCAGCAAGGTAAGAGCAAGGAAAAGAGAATTAAGATCACAAGGGCATGACACAACAACACAATCACAAAGCAAGGGCATGACCATAGATTGACTAGAGATTATGTACAACCCATCACATAAAATTTATATTGTTTCTTTATTTATGAGTGGTAGATATGCACATTCCCTCCAAGTTAGTCTGAACAACAAAGTTAGTTTGGATGGGTACATGTAATGTAAATTGGTAATACGTAAAGATTAATGTAATCAAAGCTTTTAAAAAATAAGGTGACTAATACATCACTATAAAGAGTATTACAATACAGTCAAGCTCATTTGATGTGATGAATAACAATTTTTTTTTTTAATAAGTTTAGAATATCATATCAGGAGAAAGATATCAAAAGTTAGTTTGAAACAATAGAAAGACTAAATAATGAGGAGAATGCATTATAAGAAAAATACCATGGCAAAAAAATGTAGAGTAAGGGCATGAGTAGGTAATCGTAGATCTCCACACTCTTTCACAACTTCTCTATACCCTTGTTTGGAGCTCTCCACAATTGATCAAATGGGAATGTTTAATTTTTGGTTTTTTTTTTTTTTTTTTTGTTTATAATCATGACACCATCACAATTACAATGCCAATTTGGGTATTGCGATGACACCGAGAAAAATTGCAAAAGGCAACATGAAAATCACCACAAATTACATCACTATCACAAATTGTCATCAAAATTTGATCCCCAAAGTTGTAGTGGGGTAAAAGCACAGATTTTTGTCATTGTTTATGATACCAAAACTTGTTTTGGTCAAATCTCATTTCTCTATCAAAACTCAATTTTTTTTGAAAACTAAAAATACCCTTTTATAGATTTCAAATTCAATATCATCATTATATAAATTTTTTAGTGTTTTGATTATTTAATGTATGCCTAAAATGTGGGCACACTTCTATGAGTCATTATATTCAATATTTCTCAAAAATGAGGTCTCGAATGGCAACTCATAGCTCCCTATTCATGGGGTGCAGGGGTTTGTAATGGAGGCCGTCAGTCTGACCTAGTTTGTGCCCATGCAAGTACACCACGAAAAAAGAGATTCAATGATCTAATATGCATGCAAATGAAAATGAAAAACTAATCTAAATGATAACAATGCAAAACAATGCAAGAAATAAAATCTAATCTATGAAAAGAAATAACAATGCAGATCTAATTTATGAAAGAAAGATCTAATCTATCAATGCAAGATCTAAGCTAACATGAAAATCAAAGTATGGATCATGATGATGGAAGCCATGCATGCAAGAGAGAATGAGACAAGAAGATAGAAGTTCTCCACAAAAGCTTTAATATTCAAAACTCCTTTTTCAAAAATCATTCTCCAAACCTGCAACATAACAATACCATAATAATGAGTGTCTAAAATGAGGAGAGGGCTCTCCCTTATAAAGAAGATTGGACGATCTAGATTGAGAGGAAAAAGATTTAATCAAGGGTGGAGAAATAATGATCCATGTGAACTAAAGATCCACCAATGAGAAAAGTGGAGTGGTTGAGAAGAAAGTGGAGAAAGGATGAAGATAAGTCCCATATTAAGTGTAGATAAAAGATTTATTTAATTTTTTATTTGTTTTAACTCCTTTTTCATCAAAAAGAGATTTAAGTGGGATATTTTATTTAATTAAAAGGGAGCAAGTTCTTTTAATTAAATAGGAAATATTTAATCAAATTAAAAGAGGGGTTTTTCTCTTAATTAATTAAATGTAGATGAATTATTTAGTTAAAAGGGAGGTTTTCTTTTAATTAAATGGAGACTTATTTTATTTTATTAAAAGAGAGCAAGTTTTTTTAATTAAATAGGAATTATTTAATTAAATTAAAAGAGAGGTTTTTTCTCTTAATTAATTAAATGTGGATGAACTATTTAATTAAAAGAGAGGTTTTTCTTTTAATTAAATGGGGACTTATTTTATTTAATTAAAAGGGAGCAAGTTCTTTTAATTAAATAGGAAATATTTAATTAAATTAAAAGAGAGGTTTTTCTCTTAATTAATTAAATGTGGATGAACTATTTAATTAAAAGAGAGGTTTTTTTAAATTAAATGGGGACTTATTTTATTTAATTAAAAGAGAGCAAGTTATTTTAATTAAATAAGACTTAGGATAAAATTATCAAACTTAGAAATAAAACAAATTGAATTTGATCAAGGAAATTGATTTGAATTGATTTAATAAAATATTACACACCATTGATTTAGGAAATTTGATAAATTGATAAATTGAATAATGGGGGCCCATAGTCTAGGCGACCATTTTAGGGTGCATACATTTGCCCCTCTTTAACTAATGTGTGATCAATTTGGGAACACATGTAGTCAAAGAAAGAAATTGAAGTGTGAGGTTGACTTGGGATCACAAAACAACCCAGATGTGTGGTCGAATCGGGAACACAACAGGACAATGAATACAAATAAATTTTGACTTGAAAAAGTCAAGGATAAAATTGATAAAACTGAATCAAAGATTGAATTTGATAATTACTGCCCCCTCATGATCGAAATTGAAATGAGATAGAGGAGAAATAGCAAATTGCTAAATTTGATCAAATCAAACAAAAGATAAGGTTCTTGATATAAGATGAAAGATATAAGAATCATAGAACCAAGGTAGATCATCAAGCATTTTATATAATGCCCCAAAGGTGATTTAGAAGAAAAGAAGTAAGGAAAAAGAAAATGGAAGATAGAAGTTTGGAAGATATGGAAAGAAACAGAAAGAAGAAAAGAAAATGCCCCAAAATCAATCAACTATTTAAGATAGAAATTTCGATTGAGATCACAAAAGAAGATAAGGAAATGAAGATCAAAATGTGACCATAGTTGATTAAAAGTCTACAATAAAGATGAAGTGAGAACCCTCTCAAACTCATAATGTAGCCTAAAAATGCAAACTAACATGAAGTCTAATAATGCAAGCTACATGAAAATGCAAAGGTGTACTTGCAAAAGAGCAACTGTTACATAGGATTTATGTGTTCATCATTCATTAAAGAATGTAAAAGAACTTATTTTCCTCATTGGGCCATTATTAACGAACATCAAAAATTACACAATAATTACTAGTCACAAGTGCAACTATGAAGATATGAATGTAATTTATATCAGATTGGAATGTGGAAAGATTCTAACATAAGCATCAAAGACATAAAGGTCAAGATGACTTCGATGTTAGCTTACCCAATTTAATGTAGCAAAACCATTCTCGCATCAAGGCATAGATGCCAAGATGACCATAAGAACGGTTTTGCAAAAACAATCAAGGATGATGCCTCAAATCTCCTAAGCATTTCAAGGGGACAACAAGAGACACTCTAGAGTTTCAAGACCACACCTGCAAGCAAAAATAAAATAAAAACATGTCCCATGCCCCAAGTCCTCTAGCGATGCATCATGGAGAGACTTATCAAACAAGGACACTAAACAAAAATCAATAATAGTCAGCACACAAAGAAAAAATTATGACATAAGTCAAGCATTAAATTTTGCGTTTAAAAATTTAAGTGTGTTAACTGATACTAAGTTCTGAGGATAAGGATCAAATGCTTGTAGGAAGGGAAGATCACATGATGATACTAGGTAAGACCAAACCAATAAGTGTTGAAAAACACTCGATGTCAAAGGTTGTAATGAAAAATACAATTGGGGTGGTGTTGAAAAACACCATTTGCGAGGCGTCCTAAAGACTAACACATCCAAGAGACCAAAGCTAACATAGTTATGCCCCCTAGACAAAGACCAATTCCAAACCAAGGCAACAAGGACAAGGCATGATGAAGAAAGTCTAAGTGTCGAGGACATGCACTAAGAAATAGGGGTGCAAAGGCCTCAAGTAGCGCTCATTTCCAGGTTTTCACCACTTGGGTTCTTTTTTTTTTGTTCTTTTTTTTTTCAAGACTTTTTATAATTTTTTTTGTATTTTTGCTACCAAGGTGCCTATTTCCAGGTTTTCACCAAGGCATTTTTTCTTCTTCTTTTTTTGTTGCATTTTTTTTTTTCTTTTTTTTTTTTGGAATATATTTTTTTTTGGGGATACATCAAAGTGCCTATTGCTAGGTTGTCACTAAGAAGATCATTTTTTTAAGGATATTTTTCAATTTTTAGACTTTTTTTACAATATATCATTTTTTTGGATTTTTGAAATATATCATTTTTATTTTATTTTTTCAGGATCAATAAATATATACAAAGATGCCCCTAGACAGAATGGGCATTATGGATAGAACTTCTTCAAGTGCAAGACATTTATAGGATCAGGGAGCTGCTCTCCCTTTGCTATAGATAGTAAATAAGCACCAGAATCAAAAGTTGTTGTGATAATGTAAGGTCCAAGCCAATTAGGTTCAAACTTACCCTTTTGATCTCTATTTTGTTGATTCTTATGATTCACACATAGGACAAGATCTCCCACTTGGAACTCTCTAGGGTGAACCTTTTTGTTAAATGCTTTTGACATACACTTTTGATAGACCCTCATATGGTCAAATGATGCTTTTCGTTTCTCATCTAGAAGTTCTAACTCTTGAAGTCTCATGGCACAATAGTCTTCATCTGTAACTAGACCTTTGAGAGAAACTCTAAATGAAGGAATCTCAACCTCTAAAGGTAACACTGCTTCAGCACCATATGTAAGAGAAAAAGGAGTAGCCCCAGTAGGAGTGTGAATACTCATTCTATAGGCCCACAAAGCTGGATTTATTTGTAAATACCAATCTATACCATTCTTATGAACTGTTATGTGCAAGATGTTAAGAATGGTTTTGTTCAATGCTTCTGCTTGACCATTCCCTTGTGGGAAATAAATAGAGGACCACTGTTGTTTTATCTTGAACTTCTTATAGAGTTGCTTAAGGTCCTTATTTTTAAATTGACCTCCATTGTCAGTGATAATCTCAGAAGGCACTCCATATCTACAGATAATATGATTCAAAATAAATAGAGAAACTGTCTTACCCAAGGCAATAGAAAGTGGGACAGCTTCTACCCATTTAGTGAAATAATCAGTGGCAATGATAATAAACTTGTGTCCAAATGATGAGTTGGGATGAATTTGCCCAACAAAATCAAAAGCCCAATGCTGAAATTGCCAATGAGAAATAGAAGAAATGAGCTCCCTACTTGGAGTATGTATCAGGTTACCATGTTTTTGACATTTTTCACATGACTTTGCAAAAGCTATTGCATCAATTTGCATTGTGGACCAATAATATCTTGCCCTAAGCAATCTTTGAGCCATGGCAAGACCATTAGAATGTCCCCCACAGATACCCTCATGGATGTCAACTAATGCTTGATTAGATTCATTCTTTTCTAAGCATCTAAGAAGTGTTCCATCTAGACCCTTCCTATACAAATCACCAGAGATAAGGGAATGGTGAGAGGCATTTCAAATAAGGTTTTTGCGTTCAGATTGGTTAAAGTTTCAGGTATAATTCCATCACGAATGTATGAGTAAATGGCACCATAACAAGATGACTCATGACCAACAAGGGTACATATAACGTGACTTTCTTGGGAATCATAGATAGGGTGATGTAGCTCTTCCACCAGGAATTCAAATCTTGATTCATGTTGCTCTAATTGAAGAAGTGAAGCAAGTGTATCCATAGCATCAACTACCTTATTTTCTATTAGAGGAATTTCTTGAAATGAGACAAATGTGAAGTAGAGTCTCAAGGAATCCACCATTTTCTTGTAAGGTACCAATTTATCATTTTTTGTTAGACAATCATCATTGACTTGGTTGATTATCAGCTATGAATCTCCATAGATGTGTAACTCTGTAATTCTCCATTCTATGGCCATTTTAAGTCCATTTGTTAAAGCTTCATATTCAGCAATATTGTTTGTACATGGAAATAATAACTTGTAAGATTTAGGAATTGTGTACCCATGAGGAGAAACAAACAACACACCAACTCCTGAACCATTTTGCATAAAGGACCCATCAAAGAACATCTTCCATGTTCTTTCAATCATATACATGAGGTGCTCATCTGGGAAATCAACTTGAATAGGTGCATCATCTTGTAGTGGGAAATCAGCCAATTGATCTATTATAACTTGTCCTTTGATTGCTTTATGCTCAATGTACTCTATGTCAAACTCTAAAAGAATCATCATCCATTTAGCAAGTCTACCTGTGAGGGCAGCCTTACATAGTAAGTACTTGAGTGGATCTATTTTTGCTATGAGGTATATAGTGTGTGCAAGCATATAATGTTGCAACTTTTGGGAAGCAAACACAACTGTGAGGCAAGCTTTCTCAATACTGGTGTAATTAACCTCATATGAAACAAGAGTATGGCTAATGTAGTATATTTCTCTTTCTTTCCCATGTTCATCAAGTTGAGCTAATAATGCCCCCAAGGTAGATTCTATTGCTGAAACATATAGGATAAGTGGTTTTCTTGGGATAGGAGGCATTAAAATAGGAGGATTTGCCAAGTATTTCTTGATCTGGTCCATGCTTTGTTGACATTCATCATTCCATACACATTTGACTCCTTTATGTAAGTTCTTGTTGAAATGTTGAGCTCTATCTGCCAATTGTGAAATAAACCTCCTTATAGATTGAAGACGTCCTTGAAGACTTCTCATTTGACTAATATTTTTAGGAGGTGGCATATCCATAATTTCCTGAACCTTTTCAGGGTCCACCTCTATCCCTTTTGCTGAAATAATGAATCCTAGTAATTTGCCAGAGGTGACTCCAAATGCACACTTTTTAGGATTTAACCTTAGTTGAAATTGTTCCATATGATCTAGAATGACTTCTAAATCATCTAAGTGTGTATCTCTTTTCTTAGACTTGGCCAAGGTGTCATCCACATAATCTTTCATGTTTTTATGCATCATATCATGAAAAATAGTTGTCATAGCTCGTTGATAGGTAGCTCCTACATTTTTTAATCCAAAAGGCATAACATTCCAACAATAGGTACCCCATGCACAAGTAAATGCAGTCTTTTCTTGGTCTTCAGGAGCTATCTTAATCTGATTATATCCAAAAAAACCATCCATTAAGGAATAAATCTCATAACCTGCAGTCATATCCACTATCATGTCTATATTAGGAAGTGGAAGATTATCCTTTGGGCATGCTTTATTAACGTCTCTAAAATTTGTGTAAACTCGAATGGTTTTGTCATGTTTTGAAACTGGTAAATGTTTGATATCCATTTGGCATAGTCAATAGCTCTTATGAATTTTGCACCAAGGAGTTTCTCTAATTCTGCCTTGACTAAAAGAGCTATATGGGGATGCATTTTTCTCAATTTTTTCTTAAATGGTTTAACACCTGGAGCTATGGATAAGTGATGCATAATAAGATTAGTGTCTAACCCTAGAATATCTAAATAAGTCCATGCAAAATTAATCTTCTTTTCTTGTAAGAACTTAGTATAGGCTTCCTTTTCTTGTGATGACAAATACTGAGCCAAATGTACCCTTTGTGGAGCTTCATCCGTACCCAAATTGACTGCTTGTGTTGGTTCAATAAGTACTGAAGATCTATCTTGAAAATAACTAGGAAGAGAATCAAGTACCTCATCCTTAGGTGCCTTAGAGAGGTTTTCACCCTTGGATATGTCCTTTCTTTTTACTTTTTTTCATTCTGACACCGCCACATAGTGGTTTTTGCCATTAGAACTCCTTTTCTTTTTCTTTTCTTTTCTCTTTATTTTGTGACTAAGGTACTTGATATCTGGCTCTGTCATACTAGCAGCTAGTTCACTGGTGGAAGAGACTACAGGTTCAATGGCATTCAAATAATAGGCTATTTCATAGTCATTTTGAAATGTTAAGATTCTAGGTTCTTGGTTGCGTTGGGACCAATCAATTAGGTCAGGATGAACAAGGGGTAAATCAATCATAGGTTCGAGGTTGTGAATATGGATGACATCTCTAGTGTTTGAAGATTCGAGGTCTGTCAAGTAACTTCCTAAACTACCCAAATCAAGATTTGTCCTCACAAGTGAAGAATCGTCCACTAAGGCAACATGCAAGTTCAAATCCTCTAATCCTACACATGATTCATTGACTAACTTAGGTTGAGAACTATATGTATGAACAACATCAACATTTATATCAACTGTGGAAGATTCTAAGAAAGAATCCCATTCATACTCATTATAATCTATTTTAAAGTCTCGACTAGGATGCTTACACCATGAATGCTTGGGATACCTGGATGTGGAAGTTTCAATATTATTAAGAGTCACACATTCTTGTTCTAAATTGGCAACTGTCTCATGAGATACTAGATTGTCTGAATCTCCCCAAAGGAGATTAGTAGAAGGGACCCAATCTTCACACATATCTTGTTGGTTTTCTGAATTAGGTATGTATTCTTGTTCTTCTTCACTGTCTGACTTATCAAGGATAGAAACAACATTCTTACTTTGATCCACATACCCTAGGCCAATTGACTTCTTAGACTTGCATCCAAAAAGTTGATGACCAAGAGGTTTAGCTCTAGCATCCAATCTATTACTAAGAGGACCATGTCCAGGATAACCCATTTTCTTGACAAAAGAATACCCTCTTCCATAAGCATTAAGTGAAGGAGTGAAATCTTCATTGTGCAAATATTTTTCTTCTCTATAAATCCAATCTCTAATAGCCACATTTTCTTTCTCATCTTGAATAGGCACTGACAACTATACAAATGTGTCAAACAATGTCATAGCTGAAAAGGAAGGTTTCATCTCTTGTGAAGGTTTACCATAAGACCTAGGTGAAACTGGTAATGCAGCGAGGGAGTTAAGTTGATATCCCCCCATGCCAAGGTATATGGACTTAAACTTGTTCTTGCAATCAGCTAAAACTGTAATAAAATCATCTTCTTGTCTATTAAGGGGAACATGAGCACTTGCTGAAATCGAGTTAATAGACAAAGTGTTATCCCTATGAATACATATCTCTGTTCCATTGTAAGGAAACTTAACACATTGATGATAAGTAGATGGTACTGCTTGCATATCATGAATCCATGGTCTACCAAGCAGAATGTTGTATGCAAGGGGTCCAGCATCAAATATTTGGAATAAAACATCTTTTTCCATAGGGCCAATCCTAATAGGAAGGACAACCAACCCCTTTGAACTTCTCTCTACCTCATCATAAGCTTTGATAGTAATCTTTCTTTTGCTATCAATAACATGTTCAGAATAACCCAATGTCTTTAAAAGACTCAAAGAACAAATATTAAGCCCAGCACCCCCATCTATCAACACACGCCTAACACGGGTCCTATGTATCATAACCTCAATATAAAGGGAAAGATTGTGTGGATGGCTCAAAGATTTATCATCTTCCTCCTTAAAGGAAAGATAATGAGGGCTTGTAATATGATTAACCATGTTTTGGAATTGATCAACATCTAAATTATTGGGGACGTTTGCCATGCACAAAGCATCCTCAAGGACCTACTTGTGTCTCAGAGACAACTCTAAAAGCTCAAAGATTGAAATCTGAGCAGGAGTTTTTTGCAACTGATCAACAAGATTATAATTTTATTTGGGATTAACTACTGGTTTTGAAGGAACATTCTTGTGTTGCACTTGTTTTGGCTTACTTGGTTAGTTTGAACTAGGTCCTTTCATAACAAGGGGACCTTGACTTCGTGTAACAACATTAAGACTTTGGGAAGACACTTGCTTAGGTTTACTTGAATGGTTTTGATTGGGTCCTCTAATGACAAGGGGACCTTGAGATGACTCTCTAGAGTGAGTACCCCTTAGCACCAAAATAGGTTCTTCGCCAAAGGTAGGAGAGTTCAAATTTAAATTATAATCATTGGGATCTTTATCCTCCATCATATTGACACTTTCTTCTACAACCTCAGGCATATTGACAACATTTTTTGTATTTGTATAAGTATAATTGATTGCAGCCCTATCATTCTTAGGTTGGGAAGCTTCCCCTTTCTCATACTTGGGCAAAGGCTCTTTGAATGCTGTCTGATCAGCATTGGTATTTAGTCCATCTATTTTAAGTTTTCCATTCTCAATTAGATCTTGGACAATATGCTTGAATCTCCCATATTTTTCAATATTGTGTCCAATACCATTGTGAAGCTTGCAATAAGCCTTCTCATCCCACCACCATGGCTTAACTTCAGGTATGTAGAACTTTGCAGCATCATAAGGGTGCACAAGATCATGTGCAAGGAGCTTTGTGAATATCTCTTCATATGTCTCACCTAATTGTTTAAAGTTACATTTCTCTCCTTTAGACCTTTTTTGATATCTTGGTTTGTTACTCTATTGATTAGCACTAGCCAAATGGAGAATAGCTTGGTCTTTAGGGTTTGAGGAATCCACAACTCCATCATTGACCACTTGTTTGTTCTTATTCCAATTTATGTTCTTTCCTTTATCCTTGTTGTTGTTGTTATTATGACCATTATTGTTGTTGTTTCCATTTTTTGTCAAAATACTTTGCTCTCTCAAAACATCCTCAATTCTAAATGCAGCTTCAATCATGGTATCAAAGGATTCAAAAACCATCTTCTTAACTTCATACTTCATCTCAAGAACCATATTACTAATGAGGATTTCGATCTTTTCTTTCTTAGGAATAGTCCTAGAATAACGAGAGCATTGTCATCTTCATCTTTGCAAGAAAGTAACAAAGGGTTCTCCTTGATTTTTCTTTGTGTGACATAAGTCCAATAGTGAGACAGATTGTGAAAGATTGTATGAAAAGTGTTGAACAAATCTTTGAATTAACTCAGGGAATGTCTTAACGGGAGGAGTTATATTGGTAAACCATTCCATGGCTTGAGCCTTAAGACTCCTTGGAAATAATCTCATAAGATATGAGTCCTCATGATGAAACTCAAAACTCATAGTATAGAACTGACACACATGATCATTTGGATCCCCATTTCCATCATATTTATCATATTGGGGGATCTCAACTTTTCTAGGAAAATCTTTCATGTCAACACTCTTATCAAAAGGATTTGGACAAATTGAATCAAATGAAAAAGAACTCTTGGGTGCTGATATTTTCTTCATTTGTTTCTTCAATTCATAAATTTCTTCTTTCATGGAAGGATCATGCTTTTGAATCTTTTTATCCACATCAAAGTTGTAAGGGACCTTAGCACCCTTGTTGATCAAATTTTGAAAGCATGCATCTCTATTTTGGTCCATATATGCTTCCATACATTGCTGAAAATGTGGATCTTGTGGTATAGCCATGAAATCATAAGAATTATATTCAAATTTGGAGCTACCACCTCCATACTGTGAACCATGATGAGCTTGTTGTGAAGGTTTTCTTGAAACTCTAGGAGATGTTGGTCTCCTATAATAATCATGTCTTGAAGCTTGCCTTCCTCTAGGAGCAGGAGATTGTGAAGATGTTCTTGAAGATCGCCCACTTTGTGGAGTCTTGGGATTGGTAGATGGGGGAGAGTTGTTTCCACCACCAATGTGCACATTGTTGAATTGATTGTCAAGTTGTGAAGTCTTGAAAAATTCTTGTTCTTCTTGACGGGATTTTCTTTCCATCTCAATAATAACTTGCCTTTCTTCCTCTAGGCATTAAAATTGTTCTTCTTTCTTAGCTTTTTCTTCTAGAAGGGCTTTTCTTTCATGATAAATTTCTTTGAGCCTTCCACTTGCATAACCTAGAAGTGTCATGAGCGGTGTACATGGTCTTGATTGTCTAAACTGATTGACAAGAAATGTTGCATTCACGTCAGCACTAGAAGGCTCACCAATTTGATCATCATGTTGGGCTTCCTCTTCTTGATAGGCATAATGTCTTCCTTTCTCATCCCTTTGATGTGCATCCAAATACCTATCCTCAATAAGAGGTGAAGTTGGTCTACTTCCATGAGTGGGATCACCACTCAAAAGGTCAACATTATACTCACTATTTTGATTCTTCTTGTATGGCGCTCTTGTAAAATTCATATCCATAGCTAAATGAGGTGATGCTAAGGGTGTACTCAACTCAATAAGATCACCACTAGGGTCACACAAAACTTTTGGAATACTCTCAGGTGATTGAATAGACACAGGTTCCTTATGTCTTCTACGAGTTTGAACTAAGGGTAATTGTAAAGACAACTTGAGGTTGCTTTTCTTGATCTACTTGATATCTTGTTGTAATCGACATGAAAGAAAAGGTACTAATTGATAGGATAACCCTAAGAAATGTTGGTACCAAACTAGGATAGTAAAAGCACTAACTTGTCCAAAAGAGATGTGATAAGATAGAATTTTGCAATAGGCATAAACCAACACTGCCACAGAGGTGCTCACAACTTTGGGTGAATATCCTAGAACATATGGACCAGGAGGATGATTTAACCAAATTATAAATAATTAAAATTGATTTTTTTTTAATGAAAGTGAATGGACAAGAGATTACTAAGACTCTCCAAATGTAATATCAAAAGATCCAAGTGTATATCTTTCTCAACAAGGACGGTTTCTAACTCACCAACTCCAAACAAGGTCTCTTGTGAAATCAATGACTACTAATTCAAGAGGTCAAAGAAAAATAACCTAAGGTGCAAAAAGGCTTCTAAAAATGGGGTAAGTAGCCTAATCCAAATAGGATCAACCTAGGGAGACTAGAAATAATGGGATAACAAAGTTATTTGATCGTAAATTCTCAACTCAAGAACTCAGATTTTGTTCATTTTAAATATCCAACTAGATGTATCAATAGATTCTCTATCATGAACCAAGCACACAAGATAGCAATCAGAAATTTCAAGCAAACAGTCTTCAAACAATGAGCAAGGGGCAAAGCAACCTTGCGCATGAACAAGTATAGTGACTTATTATTTCTACTCCTTAAAGGTTCTACTTGTGTATGTTCTTGACAATGTTTTAGCAGGCACTTAGAACACAACAACACCTTATCAAGTTGTCTACAAGGATATACGTGGCTTTCTAAAAAGAGTCCTCAATATACACAAGGTACATGAGGCCCAAATTTGTAGATGAGAAGAATCCAAAATCACACAGCTGGGGGGAGACGATAACCCAAATCTCCTCCTTCACTTCTCAAAGGTATCAAGTTCTTTGAGGCTTAGCCAAGAGTGATATCAAACTCAATTTCCAAGAGAGGTCGTCCCAAGGGGTGATGAAATCCCCAAGCAGGCCTCCTAGAAATAAAAACTAAGTAATTCACTATCAAAAGTATTCAAAGCACTAATGGTAGAACACTCAACTCTTCAAGTAAATGTAAAGTGAGTCCAAAAGTGGAACATTTAACCCTTTAAGATAATGTGAAGTGAGTCCAAAAGTGGAACATTGAACCCTTCAAGAGAATGTGAAGCGAGTCCAAAAGTGGAACGTTTAACCCTTCACACAAACTCAAGGTGAGTCCAAAAGTGGAACATTTAACTCTTCACACCAACTCAAAGTGATTCTAAAAGTGGAACATTTAACTCTTCACACCAACTCAAAGTGAGTCCACACCTTAGAAAACAAGTGAGTTCCAAAAAGCACAAAAGGGTTGCCTAGTGGAGCAATTAACGCTTCTTTCCTGTAGACCCCTCCCCCTTAATGTGGCACTGATCTTGCAACCATGGGGTGGAAATGAGGGGCTGGAAGATTAGCAAGTCTAATAACCCAAGATAGCAATCTAGATCAATCACAAGTAATCTAAGACTGCTAATCAATACTACTCACAAATGAAAAAGGGTTGAACAATGGAATATTTAACTTTCCAAGTAAACATAGAGTGAGTCCACAAAGTGGTGCATTCAACTCTCTATGTAAACAAGGAATGAATCCATGCCCTCAATCATTTAATGAGATATTTGATATTGGAACCAAGAATTACTTAAGGTTTAAACACAAGCATTCACTTACACAAACTTGTATGAAAGAAAATCTATGTTCATTCATTTCCCATTAAGAGCATCAATTGAAATGTGTTTTATGAAAGCATGTAAAACACTCAAGAAAAACACATGAGAGGTTTAATTTTAACCCCAAATCTAAAGGTTTTAGAGATCAAACAAAATACATGGTAATCTTTGCAATGTGTCTTTTCTTTGTTGTACCTTTAGTTTACGCTTGATCGCTCGCTCGCAACGAACAAAGCAACAAACAACACAAGCAAACACAAGATATGCAATATATGTCAACTCATGCAAAAATAGAGTTAGATATAAAATCTGATTTTTAAGAGTGATAATAATCAGCAAGTAATCCAAATGAAAGCTCACATCATGCATTGATTAATTGTAAAAATTAAATGCAAGCTATTCATTAAATGCCATTTTTTTCAATTGATTTTTGACCTAGTCATAAAGATTGGATCTACATGATATGAATTTGGATCCAAAACTCAAAATACAAAAAATTAACCCCTATCAAAAATTAGAGAGCTTTCCAAAAATGCAAAAAAAATTGAAAAGATCTTTTAATTTGTGCTCTAGGGAGTCATTTTGTCAAAATAGACCATTTTTTACAAATCAAATTATTGACCCCTAATATGACCTCTAAAATCAAAACACAAAGAACCAAATTTGTTCAAAATTTTGAGATCTTTCCAAAACTATAAATTTTTTTGAAAAATATGTTAATTTACTCCCAAAAATAATTTTTCAAGAAAAATCAATGAAAAATCATAAAATATCAAAAATATTTCAGAAAAATCTAAACATTGGACTGAAGCTTCTCTAATAGATCAAAATCTTACAAAAAGAAAAAAATTCAAATCAAAATACCTAGCCAGCTAAAAGATATGATCAAATCTTTCAAATCTAGGGTTTCTGTGGGTCTCAAATTATTGACCCCTAATATGACCTCTAAAATTGAAACACAAAGAACCAACTTTATTTAAAATTCAGAGAGATTTTCAAAAATGTAAATTTTTCTGAAAAATATGCTAATTTACTCCCAAAAATGATTTTTTATGAAAAATCAAGAAAAAATCATAAAAAATAAAAAATATTTCAAAAAAATCTAAAAATTGGACTGAAGCTCTCCTGATATATTATAAACTTTTAAAAAAAAAATTAGAATAAAATACCTAGCCGTTTGAAAGATATGATCAAATCTTTCAAATCTACAATTTTTTTTTTTCTTGAGTCTACAAACAGATCTACATAAAATCCAGTAAGCAAAGGTGGGTTGTCCCACGGTGGGTGCCAAAAATGTATGCCTAAAATGTGGGCACACTTCTATGAGTCATTATATTCAAGATTTTTCAAAAATGAGGTCTCGAATGGCAACTCATGGCTCCTTATTCATAGGGTGCAGGGGTTTGTAATAGAGGCCCTCAGTCTGACCTAGTTTGTGCCCATGCAAGTACACCATGAAAAAAGAGATTCAATGATCTAATATGCATGCAAATGAAAATGAAAAATTAATCTAAATGATAACAATGCAAAATAATGCAAGAAATAAAATCTAATCTATGAAAAGAAATAACAATGCAGATCTAATTTATGAAAGTAAGATCTAATCTATCAATGCAAGATCTAAGCTAACATGAAAATCAAAGTATGGATCATGATGATGGAATCCATGCATGCAAGAGAGAATGAGACAAGAAGATAGAAGTTCTCCACAAAAACTTTAATATTCAAAAATCCTTTTTCAAAAATCATTCTCCAAACCTGCAACATAACAATAGCATAATAATGGGTGTCTAAAATGAGGAGAGGGCTCTCCCTTATAAAGAAGATTTGACGATCTAGATTGAGAGGAAAAAGATTTAATCAAGGGTGGAGAAATAATGATCCATGTGAACTAAAGATCCACCAATGAGAAAAGTGGAGTGGTTGAGAAGAAAGTGGAGAAAGGATGAAGATAAGTCCCATATTAAGTGTAGATAAAAGATTTATTTAATTTTTTATTTGTTTTAACTCCTTTTTCATCAAAAAGAGATTTAAGTAGGATATTTTATTTAATTAAAAGGGAGCAAGTTTTTTTAATTAAATAGGAAATATTTAATCAAATTAAAAGAGGGGTTTTTCTCTTAATTAATTAAATGTAGATGAATTATTTAATTAAAAGAGAGGTTTTCTTTTAATTAAATGGAAGCTTGTTTTATTTAATTAAAAGAGAGCAAGTTCTTTTAATTAAATAGGAATTATTTAATTAAATTAAAAGAGAGGTTTTTTCTCTTAATTAATTAAATGTGGATGAACTATTTAATTAAAAGAGAGGTTTTTCTTTTAATTAAATGGAGACTTATTTTATTTAATTAAAAGGGAGCAAGTTCTTTTAATTAAATAAGAAATATTTAATTAAATTAAAAGAGAGGCTTTTCTCTTAATTAATTAAATGTGGATGAACTATTTAATTAAAAGAGAGGTTTTCTTTTAATTAAATGGGGACTTATTTTATTTAATTAAAAGAGAGCAAGTTATTTTAATTAAATAAGACTTAGGATAAAATGATCAACCTTAGAAATAAAACAAATTGAATTTGATCAAGAAAATTGATTTGAATTGATTTAATAAAATATTACACACCATTGATTTACAAAATTTGATAAATTGACAAATTGATAAATGGGGGCCCATAGTCTAGGCGACCATTTTAGGGTGCATATAGTTATAATATGTTATAATCTCAAAATATTATAAGTTGATATTTCAACAATTCAAAAGATGCTCCCTCAAAAAAGGGAAAAAAAGTAAATCATATCAAAAAAAATTTTAAATATTATTTATCTCTAGAGGAGAGAATCCTCTTCATGAATATGTAATTTTTTTCCAAGAAGGTATAGATTTTATAGGGAAGTTTTGACAGAAGAAAAAAATTGTTGGATTCTGATAAGGTCAAACTTGAGTACTTATAACAAAGAAAATATACATCAAAATTAATTATTTCATTTTTTTTTCACTAGCTATACATGTCATCTATAAGATATTTTTAAATTAGAACAAAAAAAGATGATTTGCATATACTTGTTTGACGGGAACTACACCCTATATTTTTTACAGTTACAAAAGGGACTTCAAAATAAAATAAAATGAATAAATTTTTACTCAAAAAAATTATAAAAATTATAGGAATAAAATTCATCCAATTCTACACATTTCATCAATTTATATCATCTTCATATTTTAGACACAAATACCATTTTTTTTGTCATTAATTTTGAACTGTCACATTCTGATATCTCGTTTCTTTATAAAAGGTGACACAAGTTTATGCTTTTACCCAATGTAAATATGAGGCTTTAATGAATGGTATAAAATTATCTATTGAATAGAGGATTAATGAGTTACATGTTTTTAGATATTCTCATCCTATTATCAATTAAAATAGTAATGACTATTAAACTAAGGATGAAAAATTGGTGCTCTATGAGAATATGGTTAATGATCTCAAGAACTATTTTTTCTTTAGCCCTTAATAGGATAGTGTGGATGTAAAATTGAGCCAATTCCTTAAATAAAGTAAATCTAGATGATATGTGTGTATAATTATCTCAATTAAGAAATAAATCTATGTTAAAGATATGAAAGGAAATAGAATATGAAAGACTCACCTTGAAATTCATAAAGGAAGATGTATTTAGCTCTAAAATCATAGATTAGAAATATTTTTTGAATATCTGATGACAAATTTCAAAATGAAATGATGAAAGGAATGTAACCCAAAAATATTCTAGAAAATAGACACTAAAGGACTAGGTTAACTTGGAAGGACATCCTATAATTAGGTTGGCATAATCCAACAAATTTGCAATAAACTTCTCAAGAAAGCTCTTAAGGAGTAGGTTCTAGATCTATAAGCTCTAACTAGTTTCCTACAAATAAATACAAAAATGAAGGGTTTTGTAGTTGGAGTTGGACGAGGGCTTTCCAAGATCTAACATCTTAAGATCTAGAACCCAACACCAAAAACATCATGACTTCACAACACACAAATTATGCCATAGAGGGATTTATGGGTTTCCCTAGTAATGCATCAGTCATTAACATCATCAATGAAAAGAATAAAGATACCATCAAGGCCAATTTTCAAAGAGAAGATATTGGAAGTTTTGACTTTGGGTGAATGCCACCATCTAGCACTATCATAGATCCCAACCATTCACTTTTTAGAATTCCCATGTCATGGTAACCCTTAGATCCAAAATGACCCACAAATGAAAGTCATCCATTGATATAACCACTAATAGACCCCTTTTTTGCATCTACACAAATTAATGCTCCCATTCCCGAAAGAAAAACATCACTCATCACAACATTTGAAATTCATCCAATGCCACAACCAACCTCCACAATACCAATTCTATCCACTAGCCTTCACATCACTATTGTTACTATCGCACAATCCATATCCATGCCTTTAAGCATTTCATAGCATATCACTTCCCCAACACCTAGTCAAAAAACTACCACCTAGAAATCCCCATCTACATCTATCATTCTACCCACTAAAAATTCTACCAACATGGCCCAACAAGGTTCACAATCTACAACCTGATACACTATAGGGTTTCCATCCATGGAACCTATTACTCATACCACCCCACTACCTATTACTACTTCCACTCCATCTACAAAAAATCTAAGTATGTCAACATCATTTTTATCTAACTCATGGAGCTTTAACCAACCACAAATACAACCTATAGGAATCCCTACTTTACCCCTATTGTTCCAACTCCATTGCTAAGAAGTACCCTTAAACCTATCTCTAACTACTTCATGATGCCACCACTTGGAAGCAACTGCACCACTCATCCACCACTCTAGAAATAGAAAGGGTAATACCCTTATCAATTGTGTTATACCACTTCTTACTCATGTA
Source organism: Cupressus sempervirens (assembly GCA_028749045.1). NCBI lineage: Eukaryota > Viridiplantae > Streptophyta > Pinopsida > Cupressales > Cupressaceae > Cupressus > Cupressus sempervirens. Next base: position 486,119,260 of record CM053786.1, read on the forward strand.
CCTCCTCAATTAGTGCAAACTCATCCATCTATGCAATAACCACCCATTTCCTTAGTACCACAATATATACATAATCTATCACAACAATATGTCCCAAAACATTCTCAACCAACATCAAATATTTTTCATGTAGTTGGACAATCCTCATCTCAACCACCACCATTCATAACAAAAAAAACATCTTATTCTCCCTTTGCATTAGATCCATATCATATACTTAGGGAATTTGAAATGGGGACACTCCCCACACCACCAATAAACCTAAATTGGGAAGAAATGAGAAATTCCTTTAAAGAGCTCAAGGCATGAAATGAACCTAAGACTTTTAAATTTGAGATTGTATGCCCCTATCTATTTGATAGATTTATCACATCTATACCCTTTCCAAGCATTTTGAGATGCCCAAGTTTGAAAAATTTAGGAGGAAGGGAGATCTTGTCATACATGTCAAATAATTCTACATGCATTTTCAATAAGTAGCATATAGTGACATATTTCATATGTGTCTATTCCCTAAAAGTCTTGGGGGTCCTACTCTAGAATGGTTATATTGTATACCTTATGAGATTGTGAATACCTTTTTTGAACTTTCTAAAACATTTTTGCATGTTACGCTCACCTAGTTGAGGCAAAATGATCAGTGGTGGACTTATTCCACACCAAACGTAAGGGGGGTGAAAGCCTTGTGACTTCTTATAGAGGTGGAAAACCCTCACCTCTAGAGTAGCATGAAACCTAACAAAAAAAAATTGCTAAAATGTTGATCAGCATCAAACATCCTAAACTTGCACACAAAATGCACATGAATTGCCTACAAACATTTAACGATGTTAGAGAAAAAGGAATGGAACTAGAGTAGGGACTCATTGACTATGGTTTCATAAAACTATACAAGAAAAATAACCAGCACTATAGTTATCCAAATGAAAGTTCTTGTTATTGGAATAAAAAATGTGGTAACTAACAGTTCTATTGATACAAAGCACATTCATGTGGTAGGTGTCACTCAAAATTGACATGACACCACTTATTAAACACACCACTCTTACCAACAAAAACCACTTCAATAATAACGCTATTAATAGCAACAATATTATTAGCAACAATAGTCATATTGACAACAACCATGTCAAAAACAAGAGTACCAAAAGGATAAATGGGAAAACCAACAATAGGCCCTCACAGATCAAACAAATATCATATATGTTGCACTAGGATGAAGACCACACATCTAGAATGAGCCTAAATGAATTTATACTCCCCTTGGTGAACCTCTAGATGTTATATATGAAATAATGGTAAGGAATGATATAGTGATTTTCCCACATAGACAAAAAATGGATGATGACACTTTTAATCCACCTTGGTTTAAAGAATATTGTGCTTATCATTGGGTTAAATGTCATATCACCCTCATGTGCATAAGCCTCAAATACTACGTACAAGATCTCATTGATCGAAAGGAAATCATAGTAGGAGGAAACACACAAACCTCCCAAAATTAAAAATTATAAATATAACAAAATGCTTTTCCACCCCAAAACAATAACACATGAAAGACACCTATCAATAACACCAACGACAACAATGAAACATGTAAAAAGGTGACTTTTGAGCTAACAAATATTACACTACATGTTACATCAATTATGAAAATCTTATCATATAACCAAAGAAGAACCTTTAATTAATTTAATCCATGTCAAAGACATTGAGCACCAATGTGTTGTCACAACTCGACATGGCCTTATGAATGTCGCAGGACCAAATACGACTGTCACCTCAAGAGTACCAATTCCATCTATGACTACCACCTCATGAGCCTAGTAGAACATCTTGTAAAACCTTAGGAATACACCAGCCCAAATCTCCATCTTGAATCTTCTTTGCACAAGCCTACTTCATCAAGAGATCCTAAATAACACCCTCCATGAATCTTGTGTTCCCACAAACATAAATGCTACTGAATTCAAAAATCTTGTAGGACACCTATTTGTACCATGTGCACTATCTTTTAAGCCATCTAACATTCCTAAAATAGATCTATACCATATTCTCCCACTTCACATAGTTATTATGGTCTCCAATTTTATCACCAAAAGGGTCATGATAGATAATGGTAGAACCCTCAACTTATGCACTCTAAAATTCATTAAATAGGGAGAGTACATTGAGGCTGACATCATAGATAAAGTAATCACAATCAAGGCATATGATAACCTTGAAAGAAAATCAAAAGGAACCATCTGATTACCTATCAAAGTTGGTCCATTTATCTAGGAAACAATGTGCCATGTAGTTGATCTAAACCTACCATTTAACATCCTCCTTAGTTAACCTTGGATTCATCTAATGAAGGTCATGCCATCTACATATCTTTAGTACATCAAATTTATGCATCAAGGTAGTAAGGTAACCATCCATGTTGAACCAAAATCATTTTCCTATTGTAATCTAGTAGAAGAATTCTATAGAAACCATTGTACTAGAATTAAAATTGACAATTCTATTTCTAGCTCTTCCAAAACTTTCCCTAATCTGGACACCATCCTTTCCTCCATTTTATCCATTGTTAAAATCAACAACTAGGGGTGTGGTGAATACAACCTTGTAGATGCATTTTCAATTGGTGCATTTCCCCTTGACCCACATATACAAGGGTGCCCATCACACTAAATAAAAAGAAGAACACTACCCCTTAGCTCAATAATATTGGAAAGTACACATTTTTCTCCAATGGCATACTAAATGGAAAAGAAATGGTACCAAACGTAAGCACTTGGCTATACAAGAAACCACCTCCCAAGGGAAAAGATCTCCTAAACTATCTGAAAGATAAATATCCTCATTCTTATAAGATTGTGATAGAACAATGGGACTATCAAGAAGGTGGCCTAGGCCCAAAAGAGATAGGCATCACACAACCTATAGAAGCATATAAAAGTAAAAAGAAGAGATGCCTTGGCTTTGGATTACCCACAATTGGGGGCACAACTAAGAATGGCCATGCTTTCCTTAACATCCAAAAAAAACTCATGGAAGTTGAAAACATCCCATAAGAAGTAGAAAAGAGAGCCTATGGTGATACCCCTAGTGACATCTACCTAGGAGAATAGATCCTCTATGAACTATCTATTCATTTGATTGACCTCCCACTTATATATTCTTAACTCATTCATTTTATCCAACCTAGTGTACTCTATATGTTGAAAATTACCTAATGACGATATGTAATTTTTGTCATTTATGGTAACACATGATGTACATACTCACAAGAAACTTCAGCTATAAAGATACTCAACTTTTGGTACTCAAAAAATTGTCTAAGTATGAATTCTATATACAACAATGTATTATTTTGTATGTAACTTGTTACTAATGTCATATTATGAATAGAAAAGTTAGATGGAGATTGCATACTTGTTGATGATGATGTGTATAACCTCAAAAGTTAGTACAAACTATACTAAAAAGAGTTATTCATGTTTCACTAGTAAAAAAGGACAGCAAAATTAAAGGAAACAAATTATTTTGTTTATGAAATAATTACTTGACCAATTAGGGCTGACATCCTAGATGTTAAATCTAAGTTGGGAAAGTATATTATGGTCTTAGTTGACCTAGAAACAATTTTTGTAAAGGAATGGTATTTATGCAAAGGAAATCTTGTGAATTAAGATGGAGAAGTTGTGTTGAGAAATTGTATGTGAACCTTTGTGAATGTGATATATGTGAAGTTTAAGAAGCTATTTTGTGATCCAAGATTGAACTGAGAAAGAATCTATTCCAAAAATATGATTACTTGTTTGGGTAGTGAACTATTCTTGTAATTGGAAATGCATGTTTGGGTAGTGGGCTCATCTTGCATCTACTACTACAACTCCTAAGAGGGTTGGAATATCCTAACAAGGATTCAAAGTCTCCTAATAGGGACTCTCTATATTGAATTTCCTCATTGACTCCTAAAAGGGTCCATCCTCTCATAAGGAACTTATATATTAGTATATTATCTAGTGGGTATCATCCCTACTAGGGTTTTCCTTTGGCCAGGGTTTCCCTAGTTAACAAAATATGGTGTTATGAGTTATCTTTGTGCATGGTAATTGTTAATGTTCAGACTTACTTTATTACTTTGTTATGTATGGTTTAAAGTAAAAAATAATATCCAATTGGCAACTAAAGTTTGTAAATTATAGATTCACCCACATCCCCTCTCAATAATTCCTATTTCTAACAATTGGTATCAAAGTGAAGTTACTTTGAAGAGGTTTAACAGCTTGAGTAAGATCCCTATGGATATGGAATAGTTGATGAAGAACCTTGAAGAGGCAGTTGAACAAATTGATCTCCTTACTAAAGAAAGAGATAATCTAAAGGATAGATATGAAGACTCCAAAGTATATATTGGATAATTGAAGGACAAAATTGAACATCTAAAATCCAAGCATGAATCTACTAAATGTGAAACTACTATAGTTAATTTTTCCAAGCTAAGATAGATTACAAGATCTTGAAGCATGAATTAAAGATTATGAATCTGAAGTTGACTTTGAGGAGTGATCCTAGCAATGCTGAATCTAATTTGAAAATTTAGAATACAAATCTTAGAGAAATTCTGGCAAAGAGACATCTAAGTTTGAAACATTGAAAGAAGATCATGAAGAACTTCATAAGTACAATACTATTGTGAGAGGTGAGCTAACTTGGTGCAAGCAACAACTTGATAAGATTTATTCTAGCAGAGAAAAGCTTAATGATTCAACGTCAATACCTATACCTACTTATGATAAGACTAGTTTTGGTTATCTATTTAACATGTCTACAAAGAAACCTAAGATTATATTAGATCTAAAAGAAAAAGATAAATCTAATAATATGATTGAATCTAGTCAATATACTAATAGCATTAACAAGATTAAATACCAATATCATTTAGCTCAATAAATTATGTTCCTAAACCACTCATTAAATCCTACTAGTTCTAAGAAAAGTAGAAAACATAATTAAAAAATACTTGGAAAAAAATAAAAAATAAAAAGAGAGAATCACAAAACTAAGCATATGATGATAACAACTTGGCAATTCAAATGCCTTGGATAGGTTACTTGGTGAAAACCTAGCAATAGGTGCCATGAGTAGTTGGAATATTCCATTATCTATTAAATCCCCATAGCATTTTTCCATCCACTTACCCATATCCCCAAGGTGTTCCAAATAAACATGATCAAAAAACTTGTACTAAATATTATACTTGCAAAAAATCCAAAACAATTTTAATCTATCATGATCCATATGTACTATAGCTCCACCATGTGTGACATTACCCCATATCTTGACATGTACTAAAATAGATCCAAATGCAACATATCTCGTGTACTCTATCACACTATCCTTCACATTAAAAATATGTACTATGCAAATGTGTCCTATATAGTCTTCACCATCTCCTATACATTGTGCCAACATATCCTCACCATCCTCTTTATAGAGCTCTTGTACAATGTCATCCTTGTAAGTATCTCAATTGATTTCATTGCACATACCATCCTTGATTAGTGATTACCAATCATTGATTGTTAGTCGTCCATTGCTAGTCTTTAGTAATCAGCTTATCAGTCTTCAATCGGTCTCATTCACTAGTACAGAAACAACAATATGTGACTTAACAAACCACTAAAATTTGTATATATGTGACTAAATCATGTGACTAGTAATAGTTAATATCCAGTCATTTCTAACACTAATAAATTTACTACTAAGCTATTTTAGTCATGTATTCGATCACTAATTTTGATCATTCATTTAGTGGTATATTTTGTAGTATATATAGTGTTATAGTTAGTAATATATTTAGTAATTGATTTAGTAGTTGATTTAGTAGTATATTAAATCATGTGGCTGATCACATACTTTGTAGTATATTTAATCACACATTTAGTTGTATATTTGATAGTTGATTGAGTCACATATTTAGTAGTATATTTAGTATCATATTTAATTATATATTTGGTTACATATTTAGTATCTTTAGTCACATGTTTGGCAGTATATTTAGTAGCATATCTAGTAGTATATTTGATCAAATATTTAGTAGCTTATTTAGTCACTACTAAAAGCTCCTACTTAGAAAGCCACTAAAAGCTCTTGCATCATTCTCCTCTGGTTAAAAGAACACAGATTCTGCAAGTTAATTTTTGAATGTGTATAGTTTCTTTTCTAGAACTTTTCCTTCCATTGTATCAAACATTGATTTTATTGACTCAAAGGAATGCAATTTTATTCCTTCTTCCTGATCTTCCAATTTTTTGACATTTTATTAGTCATCTTTGCATTTTCTAGTGGATCCCTCTTCCTCTTATTTTTTCTTAATCCATATTCTACTCAATATCTTCTCAGACTTTAAAATCCAAAATTCTATTTCTTCTGTATATACCTTTGTACCATAATTATTTATGTCCTTGACATATAATATATCAGAATATCTACCATTTCCATAGTTAACATAATACCTTTGGGAACATTCATATACCTCATTAAAAAAATCTGAAACATCTTCATTAGAAATCTCATTATAAATAACCTTTTTTGTTTGCTCATTTTGAACATAAGGCTGAAAATAACAAAAAGACTCTTTAATGGCTATGTTTATCATGGCTTCTTCAATTCTTAATGTCAAAAAAGTCATTGGTATACTCATCATTTTATTTTTATCTCTTCCTTTATTTTTTGTGTCTCTTCTTTCCTGTTCCTCTTCTAAAAAATCTTTTGAATAGGCCATGCGATCTTCTTCTTGACTAGTAGGTACCATTTTTGCATTTCTAATTCCATTAGCTTTCTTAATTGTTTCCAACTTTCAAGATGTAATTCTCGTAACATTTCTTTCACCTCCTATGCAAATACTTCATCAATAAATCTAGTTCTTCAAATAAGTCCATTAACCTTGCTTTTGCTTTGCCTTTGCCCCAACCTAGGTATTTTATCTTCTCTACCTAGTCTTCAGGAAACTATTTCCTCTTCTCAACCTACATAAACATAAACATAAAACCACACAACTACAAAAATCTCCTTTTTCCAAACCTTCTATGCTCTGATACCAGAGGATGCAGCCAAAATTCCTCAAATAATTAATAGAAACATAAGAGAGAAACAACACAAAAATAAATATTAGAACTCAAAATTCTTCTTTATTATTCTTCCAAATCCTCCTCCTCCTACAATGAGAGAAGTAAAAATTTTAAATACAAATCCACAATTACCATTTTTGGCAATTTTTTCATAAAACTATTTTTTGCCATTTTTGGTAGTTTTTAAAACAACTCAAAAAAAGGTTTTTTTTCATGAAGCTTCCTAAAAATGAGATAAGATAAACTGCCAACTAACATTTGAAATTGGAAGTAATATTTCAAGGTTATTAATAAAAACCAACTTTCTAAAAACTAAGAAAAAGATTAAAAGCTTTAAAAAACTACTAAAAGCTCCTACATCAAGAACTTTCCCATTCACATTTCTTGATCTTACACAACCTCCTTAGCCATGTTACATTATGTCATCAAAAAAATTGTATAATTACATTAACTCCCTTTAAGGTCTTTGGAACATTTCTTCCTAAATAGACCTTGTCAGAACTATTGCTCTTGATCTTTAATCTAAAATGTAAATAAGATTTTGCATTCAGAGGTTTTCCTTAGCCCCTTTCTAAAGATTGAAGATGTTGTATTCTACATGGGATATGTTTTTATGGCATTTGAATTTATTTATATTATATGTATCTCACATAGTTACTCAAACTTATGTGCTCTTAATGCTAGCAAATCTCCACAATCCATAAAATATCTAGGTATTGCTTCTAGATGTCATTGTGTAATTTTTTTTGCATCAACATTTCAAATAACACTTTATGATCTATCATTGAGATAAAAGAGAGAGAAAGGAGAATAAAAAAATGAAATAAGTAGACTTTATATGCTATGTTTGGTGTCTAGATGTGTCCAACCCCCCAAAAAAATTACCCTATAGGCATACCCAAATTCCCATGCCTAGATTGGTAATTTATTTCTAGTTTTTTACTAGTGACTTCCATGGAATTCTTCTAAATATGATTCTTTTGTAATATTTGTGCTCCCAGCATATAGTTTGTGTTTGTTGAAAATATTGGATTAATATTAAAGAAACAAAACCACATAATTGTAGAAGAAATTATCACAACTCACACTAACAATAATTTCTTGACATATTAAGAAAAAGACTTTAAAATCATATTTATACCATATTGCATTCATCTAAGTAGTCTTACCTTTTCAATATTTTCAATCGTAACACCCTTCACTTCAAAAACCCAAGCCTTCACTTTTGCAGGCTTGCTAATCTCTTCTAAATGATCCCTGCAATATTGCATATGTTCCTTCAACTTTGAACAATAGAATTTGATGGAATGCTATTCATAATTAATGACATAATTAAAGAGAAAACTCACATTTACTTCTATTATACATATATTAATATATATATATATATATATATATATATATATATATATTTAATACATGCTTGAAAAACACTATATGAGGTTAAATTTTTTGTAAAAACCATGAAAAGAGAAACATACTTCAATATATGCGTAAAGCATTGTTTCCCTAGAGCTCACAAATTGTCACATAAATTTTTTATCTACAAAATAATTAAGCAAAGAAAATAAAAATTCTCCATCAAAATATTTGTATCTATCAATCAAAGAACACAACAAATTTCCTTACATTCAAAGAAAGAAATCAAAATAGGTTTGTCTAAATAATAGAACTACCTCATCAGCTACCAATGAATGTTCCTTGATGGATGAGCACATTGGATCCTCAAATGAAATGGAAGTAATTGATCCAAGAACTTCCAAAGGCTTATTAGACCATACAAAATCTAAAGCAAGGAAAATTTTTCATGTTGTTGAAATTCCTTCATATCTACAATCATAACAAAGGCAGGAATAACCAAAATAATATGAGAAGTTGTGAACTTTGATGCCACTATTAAAAAATTATGATGGGGTTGTAGATGGTTTTTTTATTCTAAATATATAAAAAAATATACAAAATCTAGTAATATAAAAAGAATATCAAGTCCTACAAATAAAATCTAGCACATCACATTTTTACCTACCTAAAACAAGAAACTTACTATGCAAACTTAGAAGAAATGTAGTATTTACCCTTCACATTTTTATTTTTTTTAGTTTCTTTAAGAACATGCACCACCTAATGAGATAAATAAAGAATTATAAGATATTATTGGGAAAATGAACAATGTTAGTATTGGATATCCTCAAACTAATGTAGCAAAATATTAATTTTCATTCTCATAATGATAACTAGAGAAAGGATACTTGCTAAAGAAAGTAGAGAATTTAAGAATTAATAAATCTACATCAAAGAGATAATAAGCCTACCTTTGGTGGCTCAATAACTTGTTGGAAAATATTTTTAATGCCAAAAAGACATGGATCAATCTTAGTTGGTGCTTTATATCTTAAAGTGCCAATATATATTTCAATAGATGTTGATTGACTAGCAACTAGTTTTTGTCACCTCTATTTTTTCAAACAACTACATTTAACATTTCAAAATGCATTTCAAATATTCAATAAATGAAGATATGAATTCCATTCAAAGCTTTAAATTAACCAAACATAATAGAAAAGTGAAATAAAATTGACATGGTCATTAACCAATATTACTTGCTTGAAAGAATAAAATAGTACATTGTAATCCTAAGATCTAAACAACTATCACATTTCATAACAAGTGACATCTTTTTTCCAAACTCATGAGACTTGCAATTGAAATTTATTATCAAAAACCTTCCAAACAACTCAAAAATAAATTCTTGTCAAAAGTACTAAGTTTTTCAAGGGATAGCAAGTTTTACTTGCAACTAGAAAGTTAAAGAAGATCCTCAAAAAACCCCTATTTTTTGTCATTACCTTCTTTAGAAATTATAATCTGATTTGTATAAACTAATTGTCAAGAGAAATATAATAAAATAATGACATGCACATTGACTAGCCATGTAGCTTTCTCTATTTTGAAGTGCCAAGTAAGCTACTATAAAAAATCAAAAGAACTCAAGAAATAAACATATCTCTTCTCAATATTCTTGCTTCAATAAGCATAAAAATTGCAAGGACTTCAAAGATTTTGTATGACCCATCATAAGTAATAATAATAGTCCTCTCCATCTATTTGGAATAGTAGCAGTTGACATCATTCCAAGAATTAGAAGTGGAAAGGGAACAACTCTGGAAGTATCTGTTGAGACCAGTGAAGAGAAAAAAAACCCAATATTTACTATTGATGCTTCTTTATTCTTGTATAGACATGGGGAGTGGGAGGAATAGCTTAATGAAGGACCTATTTACTACCTTATTATCATGGTATGTTGAATAAAGGATTTTGGGACTCTTCCACATATCTAACCAGCATAAAAACCTTAAATATTAAAAATTATTTCTTTTATGAGTAGAAATATTCATTTTGATAAGGCAAAAAAGAAAGGGATTTAGAGAATGGAAAATTTGACATGGTAGTCATACCATGAGATTAAATAATTAAAATGTATACTGAAGACATGGGGATAGATAAATGTGACAAAGATCACATGCCACTCTTAATAACCCTAGTAAGAGGAAAGAGAATTCAACCAAACAAATTGAAGAGATATTATAAGTAGTTATCACTTTATGATTCATATAGTAATAGTGAAGAACCTAGAATGACTATCAAATTTTGAATAACAAGCAGTGAAAGGAATGTTAACTAGCAAAAATTAACCTTAGTAATGTTGACTATAAGTAATGAATTCGTTGCTAAATTTTTGAATCAAGAAACAAAAATAATGCTAAATTTCTACCAAAATGCTAAATTAGAAATCATCTTTAGATTTGTATAGCTAAAATAATAAAACTAATTAATATGGTATCATTAGTGTCTTACCCATGGTGATAAGTAGCTAGCAAGTGAATCCCATAACTTTGGAAACATTCTTTAGAAAATGTACAACATCCTCCTTTTTCAAATTTCCAATAATGCTTCCAAGCCATACAAGGAAGCATTGTTGTTTGGGATAACATCTTTTTGTCTGTAAATCCTTTGATAAAATATGCATGTACCTGTTCTAGAGCATTAGGTTTCATTCTTGCCACAAGCTCTGCCAAGCTTCTTCTAGCCTCATCTAAAAAACTTTCAAAAACATTGATTCCAATATACATGCATTTTAATTGACCATGAGACCAAAAAAATTCAAACCCCAAGATATTGGGTACAATATGACACATTCACTTGGATTCAAACATGTGCTTCCTCTATGGATTACACAGTGCTTCACTACTAGAAAAGAAAACATGCATACACATGTACCCATTTGAATGCTCATTTCTAAGGACAAACTATTCCCAAGGAGGTTCAAAATGAAACTAGTTCCTTGTTCCTACTAGTGAAACAAGTTCTACCAAGTCTATGATGTTGGAAAGGGGAAGTAATGGTGCTACAACAACATAAAACATGTGCACAAGACTACTATTATTGCTCTAATATCTTGGCAACTAGTAGCATTTAAAGACCAATTATATATATGTGTGTGTGTGTGTGTGTGTGTGTGTGTGTGTGTGTGTGTGTGTGTGTGTGTGTGTGAAATATACAAACCTCTTTAACTTACATGAACATATAAACTTTTTTATAATTATTTTTAATGTAGAATTCATAACAGACAATAAAAAAGCATTAACAGTAGAACATATTTGTAAAATATTCTATTCCTACTCTCAAGAACCTTCATTTTAGCATATTGAAGTAGTATGATCAAGATAATAAAATTATGTGTGTGATCTTAGCATAAACATATTACACAAGAATAACATTTTATGAGTAAATTGATTGAGATAGTTTTCATTGAAGGTTGGTGATTAAATGAGTACTAGGAGGACAAGTTTTAGTTATACAACAACAAATCCAATACTAAAAAATGCCCCTTATGAAATGAAGGTGTATGGCTTGCAACTAGGGTGAATTCCTTTATAAAATTTATATCTTTGCCAAAATTAGAAAATGAACTATCAAAATGATTTTCCCAGTTATGGAAAGAAGATAGAAATAATATCCAAAAGCATACAAACAATGCCAATATAGATATGAATCAAAGTGTTTGCTTTTTATATAATTGGAAATCTATGGATACACTTATAATTATTATAAAACTCCAAAAATCATCAAAATATATGAAAACCTTTGAAGGATTCCAAGTAGCTAGAACTATACCATTATTAAAGAACTTGTACTAAATTAGGAGCTCTCAAGGTTCAAAGACAAGCATCATGTAAGGTAACCCTTTAAGAGGATGTGTCCATATTAAATTAGGTATGTTCAAATGTGAGTGGCATTAAATCTGCTAATGACTCTAACTTTTATAATTGGTTACTCCTTAGTAAGGTGTTGATTGTTCTTTTTTCTCCCTAGAATTTGACTGCAACATTAACATTATTTTTGCTATGATTCTTTTGGGCACTCCATCAAAATATGACTATGCTTCCACATCTTGGATACATGTCTACTAGAAAATTTTATTTATGGTATCTAACAAAAATTCATCTTCCATTATGATCTAATGAATTTCCATATCATGTTATAAAGATCCCATTTTAGCATAGGTAGGAAGGATGCTAGTAGAAGTTAAGGAATACAAGTTTAGACCTGTCAAGTTCATTTGCCTGAAAGTTTCTAAAGCTTTTTCCAAAATTCCTATTTTGCACATACCATACAATTATTGCATTGCATAAATTAGCATCTCTTTGAGGCATTCTTTCAAAATTTTCATGTCCCTTGTCTGTGCTTCAACATTTTTCATACATGTCTATGAGATAATTTCCCACTATACTATTTGACAAATATACCCCTTTTCTTATGATTTTGTGGATGTCCATACCCTATTACAAAGCTCCCATTTTTTGTGTATATCCCACAAAACTATAGTCTAAGAGACTACATTTATTTGACATGTATTTTCAAATAATTCACAAGGCTTATCCATGCATACATATTCACCAAGGAAGCTACAAATACCAAATTTGATAGTCTTCATTCTTCACAACTCTGAGGTAGTCTTCAAATGCACAAACTTTACTTTGGTATGAGACTTAGTTAGAATATCATTCATTTATTCCATGTATAGAAACCATCTCCATGGTATACTCCCTCTGAATTACTATGATCAAAGATCCACTAGTAGAGTTTCTAGCACATGTCTTTGTTTTGATCAGTCTTCCATACACAAATGTACTTATTTGATTTCATAACATGAGTAGATGTAATAAACTATGTATTTATCCCTAAGCTTGGTAACACCAATATTTATGATAATGTGGCTTCTATGTGAAGCTCCAAAATATGCATCATCCTTTTAATATTCTCATCCAAGGTTTTATTGGACCCTTTCTAAATGTGATATCAACCTTATATGATGTAGCTATCCAAGGTAGACTGTTAGACTCTTTCTGGATCTGATATCCATTTTTAATTCAATTTCATAACTTAAAGCATCAAGTTTCCTTTTCTTTGAGTACAATTTCTTATGCTTCTTGATCTATCCAAAGGCATTCTAAATAGTCTATAAAACTAAACTATCTCAAAGGGCATGTTAATCATAATAGCATACAATATTTTTCACCACAATTTTATAGCATGTTGAGTATTATTCAAGGGTATGAATTTTTTATCTCTTATATTGATACAATTGGTTCACAAGACTATAGTAAGGTTATTTTCTTTTCTACCTTCCTATTGGATTTTGTATCTACTATGTCCTTCTCCTTCACTACTATATTTTCCTTGTTAGTTAAACAAGTCATCTATACATGATCTTCTCCCTCTAAAATTCAAGTTCTAGAATCAATATTATCCTTATCACTAGCCAGAACATTTCAATGTGATAACTAACATAATCTAATCATGATCTTGTCCCTATCTCCTTATTAATTGAGACTGGACTAAGAACAAGGACAATGTTCCATCTAAGTATGAATCAAGATATCCACCAATAGCTCTCACTTTAAGATCCTTTATTTTTGATGTAGGCTAGCAAGGAAGATTATGTTGTGCTCTAAAGGAAGAGAATATTCAAATAAGGTTCCAAATACTCTAGAGAAGTATCTATATTCTACTTAATGCTAAACACACCCTGCAACAATTGAGTTCCCTAAAACCTATTAATATCTACTCCAGTTCTTGCTAGTATTATATTTGAGAAAGAAGATCTTAGTTGACTGTAGTTTTGCAATTGTGCAGGCATCTAATCTATCAAAAAAATTTCCTCAACGATAGAGGTACTCCAAGTGTGGAAGAGCCTTCTAAATTCCTCCATATGTAGATTCAGCTTCCCATTACAACATGAGCTTCCTTAAATCCTTAAATAATTTTCTAGCTATGAGATCAAAACTAAGGAAAAGAATCTGCTAGTCTCCTTATTGCACTAATGGTAATTTTACATGACTTGATAGTTCCATCTCACCTTTGAATAATAAAAGATGACCTTTGTGAATGATTTTCACAAGTATGAATAAATATTCTCATAAGAAAAGTTTGGAGTGAATCACAAACATATGTCTACAATCATTTCTTTTAAACAAAATGTGGAAGTAACTCATCCAGATGTCTTGTTAACCAACATGTCATATTGTTGTTGTCATTGCTTAGTTAGCATCATCCATGAGGTCTAAGATGAGGCTTTCCCTCTCTATCATCAGCATCATTAAGGACATTACTCCACTCAAGTGTCTCACTGTCATGAGAAAACATAATGTTGTTGAGCTCTCTAGTACCAATATGACCCAAATCACTCAGTTGACTTCACCTCCATACACAATAATATTCATTCCTTGAGAAAAAGATTCCTGGACATGGGCTTCTCCCCAGTAGTCTCCACCTCCTCCCAAAGGTTTGTGTCTAGTTCAAATCCATGGACAGGATTCATGTTTACCACAAAAGAGGAACACAATCCAAACCTTATTATCAATAATTGCAAGTCTTGCTCCTCCCATGGAGGCCAATTTTCTGCAAATATGAATACTTGCCTCTACTCTTCTCCTACTCCAAAACACAACTCTGTGCTCGACATAGAATCTAATCATATCATTTGCACCTCTTAAATAATAGTCATGGCCTATTAATGAAACATGGAAATTGAAAATGCACTTTGAAAGTGTCACAATAATTCTATCCTTTAATAGGTTAGTGTCTAGACAATATAGTGAAGATTGAAATTCACTTCAGAGTGATCTAGACTATAGGTAAGTAGGTCATGCATGTAAATGAAACCACTATATCTAATTTGAGATAGAGATAGAGATTTTTTCATGGTTTCAACCACTTTTAATTAAAGAGACTCTAGTACTAGCAAACAAAATAGGAACATAGCTAGTAGCCCCAGTACAAAGTATAGATAAAATAAGAGAAGCACCTATCTATATATAGTCCCCTTGTTGATATTTTTAGTCTCATCCCCAATATCCTTACTCGCATACCTATTTGTTCCAATATTGTTGAGACCTATTAATAATGATAAGATCTAGTTCTAGCCCACAGAATAATAGGGGTCATTGAATCTAATTCCATGATATAGTTACAAATTGAGATGCAAAGGCACTACCAACAAAAAAGATGCAGACAAAGAAAGGAGTAGTAGAAGTTGTTGAAGTAGTATTTCCAAGTGTAGATATAGATGCAGAGATAGTAGTAAAACTAACAACTCATACATTTTATGCATAGATGGTATTTATCTTCTATCTTTTATCTTCTTCTAAATATATATTGAGCATGTAATCTTAAGAATTTTTTATTCTTGAATTTGACATTATTTTTCTCCCATCTAGTAATTCCAAAAGTAGTAAAATAAATTCTTTCACATACCCCTACTATTATTGAGGCCTTTGTTTCACTTTCATAGATAAGAGGGGTAGTAGATACAACATTGGAATAGTTGGCTAAAATAGAAATACAAAGATCTTCCTTAATAGAACTAGAGAAAATTTACCATGAAAGCTTTGAAGAGATAATGAAAAAGAAAGCATCACTTGAAATGACCATTGAAGAGGGTAGGGATCCTTTCCTTGGGGAGAGGTAGATGATTAACAGTAACAGATTTCCACAATCCATTTGTAAAGTGCTAAGTTTTTTGGATTCGATTGTGTTTGTTTATTTCATCAACATTTCGGATCACACTACATGATCCATCATCAGGATAAAAAAGTGTAGGATAGTAAGATATGCAGACTGGACCTTTCTCAAGAATTATAAGAAGAGATGGGGCTAGAAAATGTTGAGAAAGGTCCAGTCTACATATCTTACTATCCTGCACTTTTTATCTTGATGATGGATCATGTAGTGTGATCTGAAACATTGATGAAATAAACAAACACAATCGAATCCAAAAAACTTAGCACTTTAGAGGTAGATGAGCTTGCAAAAAAACTAGAATCTAATCAAACCCAATTAGATAAACTAAGAAATGAATGGTAACAAAGGGACATACAAGCTTTCACACTTTCTATGAAAGAGCTAAGTGCACAAGATTCTTTTGTAGTAGTAGTAGAGCAATGGTTTGAATCACTTATGATAATCGAACACAATATAGAAGTGCATCCTATAAGGGGATTTTATTTACTTGCAACTTGCAACATTTTCTAGGCTATTCTTTGAGTCAAAATCCTTCGATCAAAAGTTGGCTTCATTTGGGCATGAGTTCTCCCAAAAGAGTTCATGTAATCAAATAGAGTTTTTTAGCTTTGGATCTTCTAGGTTTGATTCAATCTAGAAGGTTAATAACATGTTAAAATACTATATTTATTTTGTGTGGAAAGGTCCAGTATCATTGATGCTTCCCTTGTTTCATGTATTCATAATTTTATATCTACTATAGATCATAATGCCTTGGGCTTTAACCAAATAATTGGTATTCAAAAGAGGAAGCTTGAAATACAAATTGAATACCACCTAGATTAGTACTCTATGAAAAACCCATACCATTTTTTCTTGAATTCTTGGAAAAAGAAGATGATTTAGTAAGACATATTTCAATGGAAAGTAGAGATCTTGAATCTAATATAGCAAAGAAAAAAATTGAAGCTATGACATGGACTTGGGGTCTTCTTGTTGAATATATAAATGCATAGAAAACTACACATGCTACAATAGTTGTAGCTTCTACAATGCAATTACAAGTGAGAGAACTAAGTCAGGATCTTCAAAAAGAAAAACTAGAGGCCAAACAACTAGAGTGGTTGCATGACTCTCTACTCAACCTTATTGAGAAAGAAAGTATCCTTAAATTAATAGAGTTGTGTAAATAATGATAAACTTCCATCCAACTTTTTCATGTTGAACTAAAGAAATTTGTTAGACAACATTAGATTTCCAATATCTACTATAAATGTGGCCACAAAAGATTTGCAAATTTGGGAGAGGTCTACCATTTCCAATTAAGAACAACTTGAAGGGCCATGATATGGGCATCCAAAACTCAAATAATCCATGTAGAGTGATAGGAATTCCACCTAAATTTCATCAGTATTGTTGTCATTGAAAGCATTTGTTGTCAATGGAAAAAGAGCAAGATTCAGGTATACTGAAGCTCCATACTATTGTTTTAGACTTTGAATATTCTAAGAAGGCTTCCTAAGGCCACTTTTAGGTGTAACACCTAGTGGATCTTTAATTGATGATAAATCATGGTAGAAATGATCTCTAAATATTGTTTCAATATTGGATCATTCTTACCACTAATGCACACATAAGTTCCTTACTTAGGTCACTATAGCTTGCTTTCTAGTTTTTCTTGAGCATACTTCATTCTTTAAAATTTTCTTGCTGATCTCTCTTACATCCTAATTATGGATCATGGGGTGTGATCCAAAACATTGATGTAAAAATATTTACGCAATTAGATTTAGAAGATTTTACACTATACCTAAGGATTCTGGAAATAAGATAGATATTAACCCAAAAAAGTCACCTTTAAGTAGCCACAAATGATGTCCATATTACAAGGGAAAGAAATGTAAGGTTCTAAGAGAATATGTTCCATATCTTCAAGGATACCATCTTAGTCTCTAGCTCAAGATAGAGGTAGTGGCAGTTTTGGCTTCATAAACTCAAAATCCTTTGATGAGAGATGTTAGATAATTATTCTTCAGAATGATGATAATATCGGATCTATGTCCATATCATTCTTCTCCTTTAAATGTTTTAAATCTTATTTTCACATATGTGTGATGGCTAGTGCATTTTAGTAAAGAAACTTTAGTAACACTTAACATTCTCATAAATTATACATAGGGCATCTATTTATCTAGCAACCTTTTCCCATTGAAAAGTTTTTTTTTAACTCATTGACTAGTAGAAAACTCTAAATGACATAAATATACTCATTCTATAAGTTTGAAGAACTAAAAGATTAAGGAAAGAGCCATGACTACAAGGTAGTAGTCATAATTGAAAGGAAACTACCATTTTGTGCTCTACTTGAATGTGTCAGAATGAAATTCACCTTCTACTACTCAACACAATACAACATTTCTACACTCTTCCTACTCTAGCTAGATTGGTTAAAGCATAATTGAATTTATCTAGAGGTTGGTTTGACACTATCTACAATATTATTATATAATTTTGTACCTCTATGCCTGATCTACCCAATTTAATGCCTCCACTTCATTATAAAGTGATGCATTGGGTAATTTATCTTAACAATAAAGAGAGGGATCTAGACTAGTTTATCTAAAAAAAAGAGAGGGATCTAGCCTCACCATGCCAATAGTTTTCCATAACAATAGAAGGGAAATACCTAGATCATTCTTCTAGGATGAATGATATGGATACCTAGATAATTTCATGACTTAGCACTTGTACAATTCATAATAATGACTTATTGATTAGATTGCAACACTTAATACCTAGTTGTGTTAGAATGCCTAGACATGATGATGCACCAAAGTCCTTATAGAAGCCTACTTCAGGATGTTTAAGTTTGTCAAGGGATCTATAAATATTTATAAGTTATTTTAATTGTAGTATTTTAGTTGTAGGTATGATAAAATATGAAGATTTACTATTTAGTTGACTATATTATTTCCTACCAAAAGTTTATTAACATTTTAACATATTAGTATGATTTATTTATTTATTTTATTAATTAAACATTGTAATATATTATTATTTTTCTATATTTTTCTAATATAGATGCAACTAAAATATACCCAACCCAATTTTCACTACACCAACATACTGTATCCACATACACATACTTAAAAGTCTTTTTATTCAACAACATAGCCAACTTTTCTAATAATTTTTCCAATGCAACCACACATATACTAGTTATGTTTAATAGAATAAAATAGGAAACCTTAGATTGCTCTAGTGTTGCATGGCATTGTGGCATAGATTAAATTATTAAGAATTCACAAGAAAGTATCCTTAAGATATTTGATTGAACAAAATTCTTTCAAACACATACCCTAACACAACCCAAATGATTGATCTTGATA
The DNA here is from genome assembly GCA_028749045.1 of Cupressus sempervirens. NCBI lineage: Eukaryota > Viridiplantae > Streptophyta > Pinopsida > Cupressales > Cupressaceae > Cupressus > Cupressus sempervirens. The sequence goes on from CM053786.1 coordinate 486,138,836, forward strand.
CTTTTAATGGTGTTCTTTAGAACCATTCAATCCTTGTTATTAAAAGGTATCTATGGCAGTTGTCTAGAAATGTTTTCCTAATGTATGCAAATCACATATGGGTATGAGATGAGTTAGCCATTGCTAAATTTATTGTATTAGGAAAATATATTGTGCCCAAAATGAACACAAAAATAACCAATAAGTAGCAATTAGAGTTCTAGAATAGGTTTTTGACATGTAATGAGATGTATTTTAACCTTTGTCAAATGTTGTCAAAGAATTGAAATCAATGTGATTGGCATATTTGTAAAAGTGAGCATGGATAAAATGACTCCAAAGAAATGCTATTTTATAGAAAGAAATAATTGTAGGATAGCCATGAAAAGGAAGGAAACCTTCAAACAAATACAACCAATTGACAAAATCCCTCATTGTTTAGAAGGAAACCAACCCAATGCATATAGTTAATATGAAGAATCTCATTAAGGATATGATTATTTTCCATAAGAGAGCTTATGATATGTCTAGAGATAATCCAGGCAATTTAGATGTAGATGACAACAAGGGAGATGATGTTATTTTTTGATGAACAACATACTACTCTCTTTCACTTGGATTACTAGAATTAGATAACAAGAATCTCCTATGACTTGAAAGATGGACAAATATTTTGCATTGATTTTAAGTACAACTATAGACATGGGAAAGAAAGGGAGACAACATCAATATGTAGTTTTCATTGATAAAAAAATTTTGTGGGCATTTTTTGGCTTAGATGCAAAAACTTAGGTTTATATATTTTATCAAATTAATATAAAATTTACACTTGGGATTCCTCATTGGGGATACAGCAAAGAAAAAGTTGGATGCAATGGTTAACCTAATAGAAGATTGAACATTATCCCATTTGAACATGTATCATGTCTCCTGGATTTATGTCCATTGGTCTAATGGAAATGAAGGGCTTCTCATTTAAGGTGCCCTATGATCTTCTCAACCATAAGTATATAATAATTGGAAAAATAGGTAAAATCTAAAATTTAACTATGCAGGAAGAAAATGGTGGAAAAAATAACAAAATAGACATAATCTATAACTGCTGAGGAAAATAAGGTAGATGAAGAACCTGATATGATTTGGGTCTTTGCAAGGGTTTCACCCCATTTTACATCCTCCCTATATGTTCCCTTTATCCTCCTTATATGTGCCATTCATTTTTCTTCCTCGTCCTTCTATGACCAATTTCTCATTCTATAATGCCTTTGTCTCATTTTGTTTAGAAAAAATCAGAATAATATCTTTGGATTAACAACCCCACTCTCCCCTCTCTACAACCAATTCTAGTTAAATGTTAGTAAACACTGCCATGGTTAATGCATAGAAGTTTTTTATTTTCCCATAAATTCTATCCTCTTATGTGGGAAGTGAAAATATTGATTTTTTCATTACCACACCATGCAAAATGTGTCTTTCACAATTTCTTGTCAATGATCATAGTTTGTATCAATATTATTATTTATTTAAATTATTATTATTATTTTAAATTTTAAATAATTTATTAATTATAATTAATTAATAATTTGTTATGTTATGTTTTTTTATTTTTTTATTGTAAAAATAATTGAAATAGTTTGGCTACAAGTTGGATTCAAATGCAAATGTTTGGTTTTTCAACATTATAAGGATAAAAGTAATTTAAGGTTATTCACAAGATTGGTAATATTTATTTATTGATTATTAATCTATCTACTTATTTATAGATAGTTATTAGAGGAAAAATAAATCAATTTGTAATATTGATAAAGTTGAGCCTAAATGGTGAATAAAATCTCTCAAGTCAGTTAACAAAGTGTTGCATATTCATGAAGATGCAAAGTAAAATCACAATTATTATGCAAAAGAGAAGATCCAAGGGTCATAAATGAGCTATGAAAAATTAAATTAACCTAATCCATTAATAAATAAACCTTAGAGAAAGTAAAAATGACTATTTATCGAGCCACTTAGTTATAGTCATTTATTTGGTAGCTTATTTAGTTACTCATATTTAGGTGACTAATTATCCAATCACATATTTTTTCATTTCTATTTGGTTGATCTTGTGATTATACTTGGAGACCAAATTAGTCACTTATTTAGTCACATATACTTATAAATTGCAAAGAAATATTTAAATGTGACCAGTTTTAGTCATGTGACTAAAAGGTTTAGTGGTGTGACTAAAAGTTTTAGTCACACACAGTCACATATTTGCCAAAATGTACTAGTGATTATACATAGCTCAGTCTCATGTCAATTCATGTTAGATCATGTCATTTAGTTCTCACTTCTCCATACTTCAAAGAGTCCTTATGTACAATCCTCTATCAGTAAAGTTTTTTCCTTAGAAATTATGGTTGTTGTTTGAGTCTAGGTGCTAAGTGCTACTGATAAGTCCTTATAAGTTACATATTTCCTCTTGTTAGACTTGGGTCAGTCGGTATCAAGTCCTACCAATCCCTCTAGAAAATAGTTATTTTTTCTCAATTTACTCTTTCTTTTGATGTTCGATTTCTATATGGTTCTTGATTATATTTTTTGAGAAATCTAGTTATCACCTCCTCAAGGTTATCATGATCATTCATATCATGGTGTGCTGCAAATGGGGCAATCAACAAGAAAGGTCTTGATCTATCTTTCATGTTTTCTTTTCTACCTATGAGTTAGTTGGGTATATCCCCTGCATATCCAAATATATGATAATTTATGATTATACTATTCCCTGGGAAATATCACTTGTTTATGGATTACCCAGTGTCATTTCCACTCTAATTCCCATTGGGTCATGTGTGATGCTAGGGCAATCCTTGTGTATTTATTTTGATTCATTCCTATGTAAAATAGTGACAAAACCTTGATGTTCTTGGTAACCTTGGCTAGTCCTCAATAGTGCTATATTAAATTAAGTGTTCAACTACATGGTGGTTCTCTTTATGGAGAATCCCATTATCAAGCTTTAGATGGATTCCATCTCATCCCTCCATTTTTTAACAAGGAAACAACAAAAAGAGTCATTTTTATTCCCTATCAAAATCATCCTATCAGCATCTATCCTACATCCTTATCCCATCTTGAAACCTATCCAAAGTACACTTGCATATTTCATGCATAAATTTTTTGCCTTCACAAGTTACAACTTTATGCTTCAATGTGTTTATCTATTATAAAAGATTGATCACTAAGGGCTTATATTGCCTATTTTTATTTGTTTTATTCTTGATCTCTTTACATTTCATCTCTCTTGTACTATGATGTCCTTAAAGAGTATTACTATCCTCATTACAATCATTCTTAAAGATCTTTCTAATAATGATCTCATTACATCATGTAATGATTTCTTCATTACAATTATTCTTTACTTAGAAGTTCTTATCTTGTGTAATTGGGATGTTCACTAAGCAGACATAATGTGTTATCCTTGTTCTTTTCTCTCTTTCCTTTTATGGATTTTCTATTATCATGTTATAAATTCAATTTTGGCATGAGATGCTTTTTTGCATGCAAGATACCAATATATTTTCTTGACAAACCTTTTTATGCATCAAAGGAGCATGTTTAGCATTCAAAAATCATCCACATCATTATCTTTTTTTCTTTCCTTGATGAATTTCTTACTTTGTATTTGATGAATCATCTATCATATCAATTTTACATTATGTGTTATCTTTTTTTCTAGAGTTTTTTTATTAGAATTGTATAGTTATTGCAAGGTAGGTGTCACTTAGTGTGTACTATATATTTTATCTTTCCCTTATACTTGGAGAGAAAGGTTGCATGTGCAATTTTTCTCTCATTTGTCTAAGACTCTTCTTTTCCAAGTACAATTATATTTTTTTATCATGTGAGATTATTTTCTATAAAGAAACATTTATTTAAATATAAATTAACTCTTATACATGATGTTTCCATCCTTGATCACAATCTCCCCTTTATTTTTAAAACTATGTTCACAATAAATAACTTTGTTTTACTATGTGATTCAAAGTTTGTAATCCTTCATAAAGAATCCCTATATCACTATGTAGTGAAGGGATATATGAATGCTTTTTTTTTCTCTTCCCCTCCCTATCTTGAATATTTTATCTTTGTTCAAGAATCCCCTTAAAGGTTGATATATATTTAATGTGATGTCTTCCTTTAAAGGGGCGCATCCCATGAGAAGACTATCCTTTCACAATTATTTATTTTCTTATCCTATAAGAGTTAAAACTCTTAGCTAAATTTGTGGTATAAATTATTGTTGTGAGGAAATATCCTTGCAGTTAGAAGTAAAAATCCTTGATTTTATTCCTTATGATTTCTTCTATATTTCCATCATAAAGAGGGGGCATACATATGGTCTCCCTTGTACATTTCCTTATACATTTTTACGTACAACTTATCCCCATGGCTATAATGGATCCACATTCATCTATGGGATGCACATGTACATAATAATCTCCATAGATGTGCTATATCAACATCTATCCATGAGGTGCACATACACCAAACAAGTCTTTATGAATATAACAAATATCAACCTCCATTCATGAGGTGAACACATACAAGAAAAGTTATAGGCACAAGTTTTAGATAGAATTGAGTAGCATGACACACAATCTTCTTATAAATTTCAACCATATTTTTTTGTGGGCCACATTAAGTTATACAATCTTATCAATAATGTTGGTCATAGTAAGACACAAATCTTACTAGGCTAGGATAGCCACATCTCTCTCTCTCTCTCTCTCTCTCTCTCTCTCTCTCTCTCTCTCTCTCTCTCTCTGAGACTCATCTTGTCTCATACTCCCACTAATTTGGGGGATAAATCTAGAGACATAAAGTAAGAAATTATGTGTATACATTTTGGGACAATTACTATCCCGCTTTAGTGTTATTATTATTATAGGACTACACATAATGTACCTAATTGTATACATAATTTAAATTAAGGTCCTAGTCCTATAAATCTTGTTCAAACTTTAAGTTGTATCTAATATTCATGCATAATTATACATTTATCTATCCACCCACATAATTCATTTCTCGCATAGGCCTTATTTTACCTCCAAATTCAAATAGTCATCAAGATCAATTATATATTCTAATGCCAAACCATCATATCACCTATGACCCATTTTTTATGACCATAAAAAAATATTTTGGGTACAGGTTGAACTTGGGTCGACCTATACATGGTATAGGTTAAACTTGAGTTTTAGATTAATGCAAAAATAGGTTTTGAGGGGAACTGAAACCCCTTACAAAAATGAAAGATATACAATAAGTACCACCAAGTTTTACAAGGACCTAAAACCTGAGGTTCACAATAGAACATCAAAAAATTAGGTTTTATAGGAACCTAAAACTAGAGATACTGTAACAAACCCAAGTTTTACAAAGGCCTAGAACCTATATTTTAATATAAGAAAAAGTTGGAAACTACAAAAAAATAGAACTAACAACCCACCACGAATTAGAAACTAGTACACCAGTGAATCAGACCAGTAGTTAAATACAATCTTTGATGACCTTCACTAACTCTTTGCCTACCTTTGCAGTGCTCTAGATGATATCTTCCATTTCAATCTCAAGAGCCTCAACAACTTTCTTCTTCATACTCTACCTCATTCTCTTACTTGGCCCACCTAGACTCTTTACCACACAACTACATCTAGAGACATAATCTCATCATTACTTTTATTCCCTAAATTGGTTGTAGCAAAGCATAAGCTATAAGTTACTAGCTCAATTTTCTACTGACTATCTTTGATCAATTGTTAGAGTTCCATTTCATACTCCTTGAGTTTCTTAGGTATATTTCTAACTTGGCTTTCAAGTTGGGCTCTCATGATTCTTTCATGATCTAGATCTTTGTACATATTGCTCACTTTTTTCTTTAGCACCATAATTTAATTATAGAGCCATGAGTTACCGTGAAGAAAAGCTTCAATTTTTATCTTGGTTTTATGAAGGAAAGTCAAATTCACCTAATTAGCATCATCCCTACACCCTTCACCAGACTTATTCCCAGAGTTATTATTATTTTTATGGTTTTCCTTGATATAAAACTAGTTCTTAGTAGTTAAGCCCTATTGCTCCATAATCTCCTCATAACTCTCCTTAATCATTAATTTCTCTTTAATGATAAGAGCTTTACCATCATCATTCTTTTCAATTTCCATATCTATTAGTATTTTAATCTCAGTAGGATCCCCTTTTATTGGTGTAGGATGAACACTTTGGATCCCCTCATTTGTTCGTAATGCTTTAGAAATATAATTAGACTTTGGTTTCCTTTCTTTACTACTTTCCAAATCATCCTTACCTGTAGCAATACCTTTGCTACTAGAGTACCCATCCAGATTAGAGCTGAGGTCCCCCATTTCCATTTTATCATTATCTTCAGCTATATTTTTAGACTTAGTAATTTCCTCCATATTTTTATTTTATTTCTCCCTTTAGTTACCCTTCTTGGAGCCCTTACTATCACTATATCCCTTCTTAGTATTAACCTTAATTTTCTTAGCACTTTCATGAGGATCACTTCCAAGTGATTTACACTTCTTCTCCACAATGGGAGAGGGCTTAACAACATTTTTTTTATGGAAATTTTCAATTAATAAGATTAACCCATGGAACATAGGTCTAGACTCCTTCTCCCTATAGGCTTGGAAACTATGAAGTAGAGAGAAATTCAAATAAAATAGGAAAGGAAACTTATCTTTATACAAAAAGTGATTTAAAAACACAAAATAAAATTTGTGTACCCTCTTAGATCTTCCATCCAGAATGAAGTATTCACAAATGCAAGATAATAAATCTTGCCATATTACCTTGATATGTCCTAGGTCATAGAAGTCTCCAATATTGACAAGCCTTCTCTCCTCTTCATCATTTTTCAAAATTTTCTTGAAAGCTGCATTCGAAATGCTAGTCTCATTACTAAATCTTAGGCCCCCCATTAGAAAACCTATTATCTCAGCAAGAAATTCCTTACATAATTTAATTGTAATACCATGCATTGTAACCCTATTATCAATCTAGTTCTTGAAAAAATACTTAGTGATATGGGGCTTGTAACCATGTAGCTTCTCAATATATGCCGTCACTTTTCCTTTTTGAAGAATATCCCACACAACATAATTCACCTTCCACTCCTTGCATGTCATTGGCTCTTGTTTCCTTGGCTCACCACCCATCTCATAGTTTTCTTTGCACTTGCAAATTTTCTAAGAAATGGTAACAAAAATAGAGAACAAGGTATTTTTAATCTCCAAAAAACCCTTTACCCTTAAAACATGCCAAGCACTTTTTCTGATGGCACAATGGTACCTAGTTGGGATATACAAATAATCCACCATAAATCATCACTTCTCATAATAAATTTCTCAATCTTAGGTAATCTTTCCTTGAATAGAATTTTTTATATCATTATTAGTAATTGTCATCAGCTCACACTCCTTGTTGAGGTAATCCTTCCATATCATCTTATCTTCCCTATTAACGACTTTATTCACTATCTAGTCAACATCTTTGTTACCTTTGTATAAAATATGAGTAATAATAATATTATCAAAAAAATTCATAGGATCTTTAATTTCCATGATGTTGTCATCAATACTCTAAGTTATTGTACTCTTATTATTCAGCATATTGACAATATTAAGAGAATCCTCTTCCATTCATAAATTTTGATATCCAAAATCTACAAAAAACCTCATAGTGTAAAAAGTCAACATAGCCTCATCTTTATGACTAGTAGAATGACCTATAGGTATAGTGATAGCATCCACTACTCTACTAAAGTGGTCTCTCAAAAATCCACCACACCCCTCTTTTCTAGGATTCCCTTTTTTTGAACCATCTAAATTAGCTTTAACCCAACCCAAAGGGGGATATTTTGATTTCACATATTGTCTCTAGTCATCTTGTTTAGTTATAGTACTATAACCATTCATAGGATTTCTTATTTGGATATCATCAAAAAATTTGTTTTGAGATTTGAAATTCTCTTTAATAGCTCTAATAATATTTTGACCCACTACCCAATCTAGAGTTTTCTTATTTCTAAAAATTCTATTATTCCTCTCTTTCCAAATACCCCAACAAAGTTGTAGAAAAGAAATCTTCTAGAGAAAACCAATTTCATCATCCTTAATAAGGCATATTCAGCTCTAAAAGCAATAATCAATGCTATAATATTGAACCCATGAAATGTTTCAATATTAAAGGAGATAACCCCTAACATTATGGCTAAATCTGCAATTCAAAAGAAAGTGATTCATATCTTCCAAACCCATCTTTCAAAAATAGCATTTGTTAACCACATAAACCCCTCTTTTTTGTAGATTATCTATGGTCAAAATTTTATTTTGACGCATAGTCCAAAAAAAGATATTAATTTTAGGGATAAGGCCTTTGATCCAAGCTCTAACCTTATCCTCAGACCTAAACATAAAAAGAGACCTTGAAGCAACTGTTAGAAACAATAGTCTACCAAGATAACTAAGAAGGGGGGGGGGGGGGGGGGGATGGGGGGTGAATCAGTTATCTAATAATTAAAACATTTATCAACCTTAAACAATCTTATCTGTTCAACCAAAGTAAACAACAACCATAACAAGATGCACATAGATAATTACACCAGATATGTTAACTAGGGAAACCCTTGATCAAAGGGAAAACCTTGGTGGGAATGATGCCCACAAGATGATGTACTAATATAAATATTCCTTGTTAGAGGATGGAACCTATTAAGATTTTATTACAACATTTAGTACATATGACTCCCTATTAAGAGACATTGAATCCTTGTTAGAAGATTCTAACCCTATGAGGAGTTGTGCCAACCTTGTTAGGAGTTGTAGAGGATAGAAGGACCTACTGTACAAATAGCTTTTGGGGAAAGACCACTAAACTCTATACTCAACTAATCTCTCAACTATTCCCTATAGAATAATTATACTTACTATACTTTAACTTCTTTCCTATATCCTTTCAACTAGACCAATCATTGTCAGAACTTGTATACCAGGTCACAAACCTAGGATCCAAGTATCAAACTTTGGATCCAATAATAAAACCCCAGTAATGAATTTTTCTTCACCTTTGCTCCACTTTTCTTATCTTTTCATTTCGCTCTTTGTGTTGCTAACAATCATTCACATTCATCCATACATGATAAAGGAAAATTTTCTTCCTTTATACTGAATCCTTAAAACAATTCCCTGAGTTAGCTATTACACCTTCTTAATTAATTATCATAGGACCAAATTAAGAACATGTTACACTTAGTGATAACATTAATCTTTCACCTTGCAACTTGAATATCTTTTTGTAAATGTAACATTATGATGAGCAAGCTTAGCCATGTCATCACCAACATGAATTATTCACATCTTTAACTTTGGCTTCTTAGAATAACAAATCTAATAAGAGATATAATAAGTTTACCAGAATATGCCTCTATAAACTCTATCTTAGAATAGTCTTCATCAAAACTTGCATAACTTCTTCTAGACTTAATATCTTATGCTTTCAAGGTTTACTATGTATACTAGACACATAGTATAATCTCCCTTTAACCTCATTACTAAAAGTACTTAACAATCTATCCTTACCAACTTGATCTTTGTCATTGTTCTTCTATCAGATACCATAGAAAATTGTTATGTCCACATCAATGAAAAACATAGTCATAAATGTAACATATTATCATGATAATGATCTAATCATGTTTCTAAAATACTCCCCTATAGTAATATCATCAACATTCATATTTCTAATAGTAGCCTCCAAGATCAATCCCCCACACCATAAGGTCCTCTTGATGTGGATAAAGGCTACAAGCACTCAATGCAATCTGGATACTAGAGAAGCCTTGATTGATATTAGCAATGTTCACTCAACTATTTTTAGACCAATAATTCTCCACAAACATAAACCTATTTACTAAAATATATAGAGTTCATATCCACAAAATCATCAACAAAAGGGTGATCTAGAAGCCACTCATCATCCTAGAATCTCACTTTACATCCATTACCAACTTTCCATTTACAACCTTTATTCGAAATATGTTTATCACCTTGGAACACATTCCAAATAGCAGAAGAAGTAGGTATAATAGGGTAGGATAAAAAATCATAAATATTTAGAGCATTATAAAGATACTTATGTTTCCAAATATAGCTCCATTCCTTATCATCTTGATACACTCTCCACCCTTATTTTGTCAATAAAGCTTTATTCATACTTCTAATAAATAGAATACCTAGACCACCATCCAACTTAGGTTTATAGATCTTTTCCCAAGAAATCAGAGCCATTCTCTTCTTATCCTCAACTCCAGACCATAAAAAGTTTCTTTGATTTTTATCAATAGCATATGCAAATTTAACTGGAATCCTAAAGAGGCTCAAAGCATATGTAGGGAGACTTTGAAGGAAAGATTTGAAAAGAGTTAATTTACCTACTTGACTCAACGTATTACCTTTCCATCCAGCCAATTTCTTATTGAATTTCTTAACTAGATCCTCCCAAAAGGTATCCAAAGGAATAATCCCTAGAGGGAGACCTAGATAAGAACATGAAAAAGATCCTATAGAACATCCAAGAATATTATCAATTTTCTTTTGTCTACATTCATGAGTATTAATAAAAAAGAGAGAGCTCTTATGCCAATTTATCAACTGCCCAGGGACAAAAGAATAAAGATTGGGAACCTTTTTAAGACTTCTTGCCTCCCTAACATCAACTTTACCTAAAAAAATAGTATCATCCATAAATTTTTCATGACAAAAGATAAGAGGATGAGAAGAAGGTCTCAAAACTTGAATTTCCCCTCTTAAAACTATCTTCCCAATATGTCTACCCATGTTGTCAACCATGATAGTAAAGAGAACAGGAAAAATAGGATCACCCTACCTCAACCCCCTAGAGGGTTTTAAAAAATCAATGGGACTCCCATTGACTAAAACAACAAGAGAAGTTATGGATACCAACTACATAATTAACTTAATAACAAAATAATTAAAGCCAAAAGAAAGAAAAATATTGTGAAGGAAACTCCATTCAACTCTATCATAAGCTTTGGTAATGTCTACTTTCATAATGAAACCTTGTTTATTAGATAGAGATAAAGAAACGATATTTCATAAACATAGATAATAGAATTCAGAATTTATCTTCCAAGAATGAAACCATTATGTTGCTTAAAATTAGGTTAGGAAGGATACTCAATAATCTCAAAGTAAGGACTTTAGAGATAATTTTATAAATTGAGTTGCAGCAGCTAATAGCTTTGAACTATTCAAGAGTGTCAGCTCCAATCTTCATTGGGATAAGACAAAGAAAGGTGGAGTTTATTTTCTTTAGGAATCCTTTAGCTCCAAAGAATTCTTTAATAATGTCACACACATATTTGTCAACCAATTTCCACTCTTTCTGGAAGAAAAAAATGGGGAGTCATTCGGTCCTAGGGATTTATCTCCTTCAAAAGAGAAAACAACTTAAAAAATTCCTCTCCCTTGCAAATAGCACTCAAAATTTTATTCTACTCATTAGTAACCAAATGGGTAATTTCTTCAAGAAGCTCAAATTTTTTAGTTCCATCAACATTAGGGTTAGAAGTAAGCAGAGAAGAAAAAAATGAAACCATTTCATTAGAAATATCACTTTCATTAGTAATTTTTTATGTTCCCTTAGAAAGGATAGAGATACAATTCTTAGCTCTATGTTTCATAGTTGAAAGATGAAAAAATTTATTATTTCTATCACCTTCTTCTAGCCATATGGATCTAGAGCACCACTTCCAAAATATTTTTTCTTTTGCAATGATGTCATGGTATTCCACTAGTTTCTCATTCTATTCTTTTACCAGTTCCACTAAGTATCCCTCCTATTGAATTCTATCTTTGATAGATTTAATATCATCCTTTGTATTTGATTTACTTTCAAAAATATTCCTAAAGGATCTCTTATTATGTTCTCTAACTCTCTTTTTGACATGCTTTAGTTTAGATGCAACATGAAATAGGGTCATTCCTTCAATACTAATATTCCACCAATCTTTGAGAAAAACCTCAAAATGTGGGTGTTGTATCCACATTTTCTCAAATCTAAACAAAAAGTTCTTCCTATCTTGAATAGCCTCCATTTTAAACAAAAGTGGAAAATGGTCAAAATTAATCTTCTGAATAGCATTGAGATTACACACAAAATATTTTTTCCAATCCGAAGAGATAAAAACTCTACCCAAACAAGCTTGGATACAATCATCTCCAACTCTTTTATTACTCTAAGTAAATTCAATCCGTTGAAGATCCAGATCCATTAATGCTTCTTTATTAATGAAATCCATAAGATTCAGCCTTCCTTCTAGTTGACTAGAATTACCCCCTTTTTGCCCATGTTCATAAAGAAGAACATTAAAATCCCCTAGAAATAACCAACTACCATAGTAATATAAACTCTTAAGCTGAGATAGAGAATCCCAAAACTTCTTTCTAGAGTTCTTATTATTAGGAGAATAAATATTGATTACATACCAATTTTTATCCTAGGATAAACTCTGAATCTTAATAGCAATAAAGTTTTTATTGGAATCCATTAGAGTACCATAAAATAAGGAATGCTTCCACATAATCAACATTCCTCCTGAAGCACCTTTAGAACTATTGGTCATAATAGTATAGTTATTGAAAGATTTCAAATTTTCATCTTTACCTTTGTCCATTTTAGTTTCCTAGAGCACCATTATATCAGGTTTGTGCTCTCTCACAAATTTTTGAACAACGTCAAGCTTATGGATACTGTTCATCCCCCTAATATTCTAAGTAATTATTTTCACTATAACTTTTTAGAGGTAAAATCTAGAATAGTTGCTTGCTTCCTATCAATAATATTCTACAAAATTTTGCTTTCTCTACTTTTCATAGTTGTTTTTCTAACAGGTTTCTTTGGAATAACATTCAATTTCATTTTTAGAGATCCTATTTCCATTTTACTTCTTCAGGTCTCAACTCCTATGGGAAAAGGGTTAGCTTTTTATCTTTTTTTTTCCTTTGACCCTATTTCTGTTTTGGTTATTTCTTCTTAATTATTAGATCCAAACACTTAGGATCTAATTCACTTTCAATAAAAGAAAAACTTGACAAAGAAAATTCAACATAGAGAAGGTTCCTTCCTCGGCCTGTAAATCCTCTAAAATTTCAATCTCATCCAATTAACCACTTCTTTCCTCTAGAATTTTTGTCCTTACTCAATCTCCTCTAAATCATCTATCTCATCTAGATTCTCAGCTTTATTTTGATATATGCCCATTTGGTTCACTAATCCATCTACATTCTCATTTTCATTAAAGCTAATATCTTCATTATTCTAGATCTTCTCATCTTCATCCTTTAGCATCTCCTTCTTTTGATTAGCCTAAGGCTTTAGATTATCTTCAATTTTCTGTCCTTGTAGGACCATCTTATTAGGGAGAGCTTTAGGTTTCCAAACCCTTTTTTGAACCGTTTTTCCATAGTCACCATCTTTTGTTTGTTTTTAATTTTCAATGGATAATTTTTTTCCCAGTGACCCAATTTTTTGTAAACAAAACAAGTATTAGGAGGATCTTCAAAAAGGATCTCTTGTATCCACTTCCATAATTTTGAATTAATTTCTACCTTCTCAGAAAGGTCCTTCAAATTTGCAAATTTCACATAGATTCTTGCACATTGAAGTTTGGATCTTGATGTCATCATATTATCAATAGCTATGAGTCATCCAAAAGATCCAGATATCCCCTTAAAAATTTCTTCACACCAAAACTCAAGAGGGAGAATTGGGAGTCTAATCCACCCCGAAGTAGTAAGGATGAAAGCATCAGAAGATCCATATTTCATTCCCATTTTTTAATCGCTACTATTACCAAATAACTAGGGACCTCTACATAAGACCATATTTAAATCTTCCTTGCAAGTGAAAACAAAGGAGAAAAACCCTTTCATCATAATAGCAATATCCACTTGACCACAAAGAGCCCATTTACTTTTAATCATTTTTATAAGGGCTTCAATATATGGGCAAGCCCCCAAAAATTTCCCAACTAGGTAAAATCCATGGTCAAAAAAGAATGATCTAATATTAAATCTGGGATAAAAACATGAAACTCACCTTTTTCCCAATAGGATTTTAAAGTAATCGATGTAGAGGAAGACTTGCCTCTTGGCTTTTTTCCAAAAAAAGAAGACCACTTACATTGACTTGCTTCAATATCCTCCTTCTTCTTATCCTTAGCATGTGATCCTTCAACATTCCTTCTCACATCCACTAAAATATTCCCATTATTTAGTGGGTGGGTCCCTTATTAGGAAATGCTCCTAGTCTGAGGGTCAGAATGATTACATCCAAAAACCCCAAATCTTCTAGAGAAGAAGCCCAACAAAACTTTATCTTCTTCCTACTGTAGAATCTCACCAATATCTACATTTGTATTTCTTGCACCACATTCTTCTAAACTCATAGCTTCTAGATTCCTTGGAATACTAGAGTCAATCCCTACCACTAAATTCTTACCAACAAGGTTCGCACCTACCAGAGCTCCATCATGCCCCATTAGGGCTCTTAGAAAAACTTGAGTTGATCTAAACCCAAAAATATAATTTTGAGTAAGCTTTGGGCCCAATGAAAAGGTATTTAATTTTTATTCCTAATACAATTTGTTGGACTAAACTACACTGTAAAAATTAACCAACAAAAATGGGGAGCATAGAACTCTTGTATCAAGTAAGTGTGAAGTATTGTCAATAATTGGAAACATGTTAAGAATAAGTGTTGAAGTGTTGTGAGTACAATCACTAATGGACTCGCATAGTAGTCTCAATATAAAGAAGAAGAAAGACATGGAATTTTGATGGTTATAGCCCAAACACCATTGATGTGAAAAATTAAGAAAAGGTTTGAAAGTGATTTGGCATGCATGCAAAGAGAAGCAGTGAAATGTGATTGAAGCATGCAAGGACTTAAGTCTACAAGTAGAAATGAAGATATATAAGCATTCCTACATGTATATGCACCTATAGGTAGGTATTCATGGATGTCTTGTTACTATGCTCAATATGTGATCCAAATTTAAAATCCATACTTTGAGCGGGATAATTATAAGATTTCTACCCATGAACAATTAGAGTGATGTAAGATCACTAAAAACTAATTTTAAAATCTTTTTTGTTGTCAAAAACATGGTCATTGTCTTTTTTTTGTAGCTTTAATGAGAAAAGATTTGTGAAGAAAGACTATAATAGCTATCAAGGGAGAGTAACAGTAGAATGATGCACAAGAATGAGGAGGAAGAAGAAGTGAACAAAGAAATTTCACCAATTTAGAATAGAGGAAGGAGATTAGAGAATATTTGAGGAGTTTTACAATGGATCTACTAGGAAAGGTGTGCCCAATATTTAGATCTAAATTTTATATTTCTTTCTAACCATTGAAACTATTGTAAAACCTTGAGAAGGAAGACTTGTAATAAGTCTTTTAAATCCTCTACTAGATATCTCTCGAAAAGAGATCAAAATCCTCTGACAAAGTAGCCTCAAAAGACTATTGTAATCTTAACAAATTATATGTGTTCCTAATAGGTTGTGTTCTTAGAAAGAACATATGTAAGCCTTTTAACAAGGCACCCTTTTACTTGCAAGTAATGAAAATTTGGTATATTACTCCCACTATGGTTTTCCCACTCATACAAAGGATTTCCACATAAAAAAATGTATGTGTCATTGTTGTATGTTTTTTGTGTAATCTTGTATGGATTTTCTGCATAATTTTTATCATTATCTTAATAGTAAAGGTGCTAGTGACAAAGTTTATATTTAAGATAGCTACACTAATTGATAGAATTTTTAGAGTTGGGCATATTGATTCACCCAACCCCCAATACCAATTAGGATTAAAAAATTCATATTAGAGCACAAACCTTAATAGCTACAATCCTCACAAGTTGAGGGAATATCAAATAGCATCCATGAAGTACAAGAAACAACTTGATGAAGCAATTAACACTATTACAGATATAAAAGACAAGTTGAGAGAGTCCTTAGCTAAAAAGAAGAAGTTAATAAGGAATCTGGGAGAAATCTAAGAGATGACAAAAAATCTCAACAAGAAAAGTGGTTTGAAGAATCAAAAGAAATAATATCAGAATTCATGATAGAGAATGAAAAGTTGACCAGGAGAGTGAAGGAAATGAACAGATAACAAGAGCATGCAATAGTAAGATTCAGTGAAGCACAAGATGAGAAAGGAAGCAGCATCCTAGAAAGAGATCAAACCTATGAGGAACTCAAACTAGCTTAGGAAGAAAAATAGTGATTTGAGGAATTTCTTAAAGAAAAAGAAGATGAGATCTCTCTCATAGAGGTAGAGCACTGATACATCATACAAGAAAATAGTGTCCTACGAGAACACTGTCATGAGTAAATTTAATAGCTAGAAATTTTAAATGAAGAAGCTAAGTAACTAGATAAACATGTTGGAAATATAGGAGTAACTAAGAGGGAGGGTAAATTATTTACCACTAAAATAAATCCTAGATATCTTAGATGTCAACAATAAAATTTAGATTGAGAAAGTTGATTACTACTGTTA
Source organism: Cupressus sempervirens (assembly GCA_028749045.1). Classification (NCBI taxonomy): domain Eukaryota; kingdom Viridiplantae; phylum Streptophyta; class Pinopsida; order Cupressales; family Cupressaceae; genus Cupressus; species Cupressus sempervirens. The sequence goes on from CM053786.1 coordinate 486,155,474, forward strand.
ATTGGTAAACACACTAAAAATGTTGTAACTTGATAAATGCAGAGTGTGAAATACTTTTTAGCTGATCTTAAAACATTAACAATGATTAATTTTTAATCATAAGAGAAATAACATGAACACATGAGACACTAGGATTTAATGTGGAAATCTAATATGGAAAAAACCACCAATGTAACTAGTTACTATTTTTCACTCTGATGAAGTGAGCCCTGTTAGGAGCCAATCTGGTTAAAGGTTACAAAACACATTGTTAGGTGTGGCCTTGTTAGAGAATTTAATCACCCTAGTAGGAGTGACCTTGCAAGAGGTCTTAAAAAAATTCAATGTAACTATCACCTTGTTAGAGGATTTACATCTAGCTATTAAACCAACTTTGTTAAGAGATTTTAGATCACTACTACAATGGTTAGAGAGTAACAATGAAATGACCTAATTGTGATGCAACTAAATTGCTGATTAGAGAGCTTTATTATACTTCATACTTGATCCTTCCTAATTGAATAAAACTTTTTTGCTCCACAAGGATACTTGCTTATCCTTCAAGTTCACTCTCACTCTTTCCTTCTTAATTCAATCAACACACTTGCACACACACTTGAAATCTCAACTTGACCTTTCATTTATACCATCCAGATTGTTAAGTTGGCCCAAATTCAAATTAAAATAACCAATAATCATCACCACAGTCAGCTATAAATAATACTTGAAATAATTAAGCTTCTTATGCCAAAACAATAAAATCCTTCATTAGTTGACCCTACACAGTAAACACTAGTTCTAAGACAATTTCCTATGTTAACCAACAGAAGCATGGTTAACACTACGAGCTTGCAAAAATCCTTTGGCAACTCAGTAAACTTGGTGAACACTGGCTCTATCCAAATTTCCTTCATTAACCATGTGAACTTGGTTAACACTATTTTCTACCTGAATTCCTTCGATGCGGGGGTGAGCTCGATAGACACTGTCTTCATAGAGTACACTTTAGGAATGCTTGGTAGATAAGAAAAACTATCTTTCTAACCAAGTGAAGTCGATAAACACTAACTAAAAATTGATATGATGTTTGTGTAACATCAAAGACAACACACAATTAGACAATTGTATCCAACAAAACAATTTCATCAACTGGTAGATGAACTAGTGAATATTAAAGAAGAAATTGAAAGGTTGAAAAATTCCAACAAAAGAAGTAAGAAGTTGATAGAGAAAGAAAAAAATCAAAGGAAGACATTGACACAACCAATCCAGGATTTGAAGGAATCAACACAAATGAGAAAGGAGTGTCTTTGAAAGAAAAATTCTCAAACTTGAAAAATAAAAAAAAAGACAAAAAAGAAAGGTATGTCATCAATAAAGTGTAATTTTTTATTTTTGTGGTAAAATAATACACAAATTGAATGTATATTGGCATAGGAAAGATGCAAATTATACTAAGGATGTCGATAGAGGCTACTGCTATATCTATCATTAGTATGGATACAATATGCATGAGCATGGGCATCTTGCAAATAAAGAAAGAGTAGAAGGATATTTTTATTACTATGAAATGTATGGTTGTCATAGTACCAAGGATTATTAATCAAAAGGTAGCTTGTATTGGTTGTCTACAAAAAGTAAAAGATGTAAGATGATCACATTGTATCCTATTGCAAATGCTGGATAGCTCATTGGAACCATGCCAGACCATGGAAGAACACAAGAAGGATGTGTTATAGATATCATAAGGTAGGCCATGTAAACAAGGATTTTTGGGTCATGTGTAAAACCAAATAGCACCACAATGTAAACAAAGGAAAAGACAAGGTCATTGATATTGAGCAAGCCAACAAGGAATTTTCTAAAGTGTTGACCAAGAAAAGGTTAGAGGATACTAGAGTAAAGATTGGACAAGTGGTTAGCTCCCTATTGAGTGGTGAGACATTATAATCAAGTTAATCTAGAAAATATTAAGAGGGCTTAGGCAAGAAAAGGTAGTCTTGCACCTATTCTCTACATGAAAAGTGATAACTCATGCCTAGTAACTTAGTGATAAGTGAACATGTTGCACCTAAAAAGCAAAGATAGATTGTATCCAAAATTTGACCATTAGATGAACTGATAGAATAATTTATTTCATAAAAGTAGAGGTAGGTAAGAGATGAGGCTATTGTTAGGACCTCAAATTAATTTTCAGTCAGATCTATAAATAAAAATATCATTCAACAAAAATCACTTTTTCAATATTAAGATCCAAAGAGCTTTTTATTTTGAAACCCTAGCTACTAAAATATCATTCTTTGTGTGAATAGAAAGAATCTACTAGTCACTTTGCAGCCCTAGAATTAATATAGTGTAATAGATCCTATGAAAGAAGACCACTTAAAAGATAAATATTACAATGACACAATATGATGGTTTGTTTGATATCGAACTAGTTGATGGACAAGAAAGAGAGACATCTATCTATGAAGTAATTTGAAAGAGAGTTGATGAAAAGGATATGATAGAATTACTATCCTCACTCCCAAACAATGTGTTACTAATCAAGGATGTTAGAGACTATCTTAAATTAATGATCATAGAGTTGGGACACATGAAAATCATAGCAATGTCTAAGAAATTTGATGAGAATGATCAATGGAAGTTAGGATTTGAATATCTAAAGGAAATAACCTATCCCATGCAGAAGATATCCCTAATTTATTCAGGGATGAGTAGGTGAGATTCATGCTCATCAAGGTGCATGATCAATAAATGTGTCTTGATAAGCCCTATAAGATCATGATGGAAGTGATTGAGAGAGTTACAAGGTTCAATAGAGAAAAACAAGAGCCAACCACCTATAAGCACATGCCAATAGTAGTGACAAAGCTAACTAGATGTCATCATGATGCAATAATTCTCTCATTTATAGATTTTATAGATAAGAAATTGTAATTCTCTATAAGGGTGATTACACAAAACATTGATTAGTCAAGCTAGATAAATAGTGTGCCCAATAGATCGATGTATGTAGCACACCAAATCATAACACTAGAAAACCTAGCTTAACCTATGTTGGTGGTTGTGTGAAAAATATTAGATAATGTAAAGAAATAAAGAATGATGGAAATGTGCATATATCCAATTTTAGTGCAATACTAGTGATTATGTTCTTCTATTTTAAGGAAGAATACCCTAGATACCAGAAGTTTTAGTGGAAATATAAGAGTTTCATTATGCCTCAAATAAAAAAATTATACAACAAGGTGGGAAGCAATGCCCTAGACAAGATTGATAGGTATTTCAAGAATTTTTAGTCTGATATGCAAGGAAGAAAGAGGATACCTATAAATATGATCAATGATTATAGAAGAAATATTTTTTCTTGGAAAGCACATACATGTGCATAGCTCAAGTCATTAAACCACAAACTTATTGGTTGACCAAATTTCCCTATGAGGTTGATGAAGACTCAAATAGAAAGGTCATTGACCAATTATTGTTAATTCTTGTTGATAAGGAGCAAAAAAATTTGACATAACCAAAATAGAATAGAAAATAGATGAAGGAGTTGCTAGAAGAAATCTGAAAGGAGATGAAGTAGAAGAAGAATAAAAGTACATGAAAAGTTGTGCAACAAGATAAAGAAGATGAAACCCATGAAAGTGAAGAGAGTACTCAACTAAACACCAAAAATGACTCTTCACCCCAACTTGAATCAAAAGAGGAAGGGGAAAGATTGAGTAAAAGGAAGTTTGTTACTACCAAGTCTCCCATAGTTGAAACGTACGAGAGGAAGGTGAAAAAGATGAGAAAGAAGAAACTTCCCACCCAATTGAAGGAAGAAGAGACTAATATTGAAAGTCTCAAGTCACCTAAATAATGTAAGAAACTTTCACTTAAAAAATTTATTGAAGATATTAAAAATAATGGAAATTATAACATCTTACAAAATAGAATTATATTTTTTGACAAATAAAATAGAAATAAAATTGTGAAAAATATACTTGTGAGTTTGAGAGTGTTCAACAAAACATCGGTCAAAATAGAGTCACAAGTTATTAGTAAACTATTGTTACAATCAAGGAGGTGTGGCCTAGGGCCATACTAGAATAGAAGAACATGGTAGAGGATGCTTTAGCTAATCTTAGACCTGATCTAAGAAAGGACATAAAAAATCTAGTGGAGTCATGTATATGAAAAACTAATACACAAGAGAATGTGGCTATGATAAATATAGGTCTAAAGATCGATGCTTTTGGTGCAGAGGCACCTAAATTTCAAGAAGACAAAGATATAAAAGCTAGAGAAGCCATTTGTAATAAGTTGTCAAAGGAGGTCTTAATATGATAAATAATGTAAAAATGTTTATTTAATTGGTGAATGGATCTATTGACATCCATCTAAAGTCATTTGAGTCATAATGTTGGTCTAGGTTGGGTTTGTATGTGGTGCAGAGGCACCTAAATTTCAAGAAGACAAAGATATAAAAGCTAGAGAAGCCATTTGTAATAAGTTGTCAAAGGAGGTCTTAATATGATAAATAATGTAAAAATGTTTATTTAATTGGTGAATGGATCTATTGACATCCATCTAAAGTCATTTGAGTCATAATGTTGGTCTAGGTTGGGTTTGTATGAAAGTTGAAATGTAAAAATGCATAAAATGCATAAAACGTCATAGCCCTCTTTGTATTTATCTTCAAGGAATCTTAAATCTGCAAATACCCATTATCACCAAAATGCCCATAACTTATTCATTTCTTCATAAAATAAATTCAAACCAAAGCAAAAAGAAAGGTTATTCACTGCTCTATCCAAATATTCAAAGTTTACATGGTCTCCAAGCTGTACATGTCCGTACAAGACCTGAAACCAACACTAAAACTGAAAACCAATCAAAATAACAACTCAAAATATTACCAAATTTGTTTCAAAATGTATCTATTCCTTTCATTAATGTTTTGGTTTGACCTTACATCTATTTTTATAGATTTTTTAGTTGGTTATAACTTCCAAACCACCCTTTAAACTAACCCTTCACATTCTTTTGACCCTTTTGCATTCTTGACAACATTTTATGCATTTTATGCATTTTTACATTTCAACTTTCATACTGATGCATAGCCCTCTTTGTATTTATCTTCAAGGAATCTTAAATCTGCAAATACCCATTATCACCAAAATGCCCATAACTTATTCATTTCTTCATAAAATAAATTCAAACCAAAGCAAAAAGAAAGGTTATTCACTGCTCTATCCAAATATACAAAGTTTACATGGTTTCCAGGCTGTACATGTCCGTACAAGACCTGGAACCAACACTAAAACTGAAAACCAATCAAAATAACAACTCAGAATATTACCAAATTTGTTTCAAAATGTATCTATTCCTTTCATTAATGCTTTGGTTCGACCTTACATCTATTTTTATAGATTTTTTAATTTTTTATAACTTCCAAACCACCCTTTAAACTAACCCTTCACATTCTTTTGACCCTTTTGCATTCTTGACAACGTTTTATGCATTTTATGCATTTTTACATTTCAACTTTCATACAAACCCAACCTAGACCAACATTATGACTCAAATGACTTTAGATGGATGTCAATAGATCCATTCAGAAATTAAATAAATATTTTTACATTATTTATCATATTAAGACCTCCTTTGACAACTTATTACAAATGGCTTCTCTAGCTTTAATATCTTTGTCTTCTTGAAATTTAGGTGCCTCTGCACCAGCTTTGGAAACAGAAAATAAATAAATAAATTGCCATCATTGTATGAATAGGAAAAGATTAGTTTTGAGAAGTAGCATGGGATAGGCCAATAGGCAAAAGAAAAAGTAAAGGAAACCAAAGCCACAAGTCTAAGGAGATCAAACAAGACAACTACAGGGAAACCTACTGAAAAAGTTGAAAAGAGAACATGAATAATTTAGAATTAAACAATGATCCTAAGGAAAGTGGAGAGGCACAATAGGCCTCCACAACACCCCTAGTAGTAGAGGAGAAACATAAGGATGATATTTAGAAAAGTTAAGGTCACTATAGTATCATATATGTAACTCCAATGGACTTTTGTTCAAAGGATGGAGAAGGAGAAGGTCATAATGTAACTAAATCAAGCAAGGAGAGAAGGAAGGAGGAATAGAAGAAAAGGGAACATATGATGGAAGGGGTGATACCAAAATACCCACAATGGATATGTTTGAAGAAAAAGGAGATGAACATCCAAACGATACTGAGAAAACAATAAGGTAAGAGAAATTGTAATCGACTTAGCAGGCAAAGACAACAATAGAATCTTGACCATCAATCATGATATCTAAGGGATAGAGGACTATTAAGAAGATAGAGAAGGTCTAGAATCAAAGGAAAATAGATTTAGAGGAATCTAATAGCAAGAAGAGGAGTAAAGGGAGAAAAAAATCTCCAAAACTAAAAGAGTCATCAACATCTAAGGATGAAGATAAAATGTATGATGCTGATACAATAGAAGTTCAAAAGATGCAAGATCTTGGAGAAAGAGTCACATAAATGGGAAACTGAGTTTGTCACATGAACCCAAAGAAACTAAATAAATATGCTAGATTCATAGAGAATTACAAGAAGATGAAGTAAGAAAAAAAGAGGCATGAACAAGACATCACACTAGTTGATGCTCATGACATACTAAAAGGACTTATAAAAGGGATAGCATTCTAGAAGGATTCAATGATCTAATCACACAAATCAAAGATGTCATAGAATATCTTCATGAGAAAGTAAGAAAGATAACAATAATTGTAGAAAAAAAAGTTCCAGATAAATCTCGTGAAGAAGAGAAGAAAGGGAAGCTTACTACACTCAAGGATAAGATGTTTGAAGCATTAAAAGAGATAACCTTAGTGTTCTTGAAATGTGGTGCATTGGACATCTTAACTGGTGATTTAGAATATAAGAGAACAAAGGCTTAGTAGGAGCATGATGAGGCCACCCAGGATTTTGATGTACTCCCTAGATTAGCCGCAGATCATATCATACAAATCCAAGATACAATGTATCTAGTACATCAACAACAAGTGGAAGAAAAGAAATGAACTATTCACTTGATGGAACTTTAATGTTTCCTAACCCCAGTGCACTTAAAGGAAGTGGATGTTTAGATAGCCATGCCACTAGTAGAGATAGATGATGCCCTCTACAAGAAATTAGTAGATCTTAAGAGTACAATACTGACCCCCAAACATATGAAAGAGTCATGATAGACTTCACTAAATAGAGCACAAGAAAGCTAAAAGGATATCTTTGAGAAGCTAGAGAGAGAGAGAGAGAGAGAGAGAGAGAGAGAGAGAGAGAGATGAAACTATATGATGAATAAAAATAACACAAGGGACATATAACTAGGAGACAAAAGCTATAGGTACCCATTGTCATTGATGACAAAAAGGTGGAGATGATGAATGAAGAAAAAGGGCAGATGCAAAAAGAAATTGGAGATGATAAAAGATGAAGAAGAAGATGATAGTTAAGAAAAAAGGAAATATTATAATGTAAGAAAGAAATGAAGAGAAGAATACACAAAGGGAACAATCAGAAAGGGGGAGTAGACTTAGTCTAAAGCCACATACAAGAGAAAAGGGTAGGTTAGCTTAAAACTTGTGAAGCAACATAAGTCTTGCCAACCTAAAAAGAGGGAGATTGTTGGACTAAAATACATTGGCCAAATTAACCAAGAAAAATAGTAAGAAAAGAACTCATGCATCAAGTAAGTGTAAAGGGTTGTCATTGATTGGAAACTAGTCAACAAGAAGAGTTGGAGTGTTGCAAGTGCAACCACCAGTAGACTGACATACCAGTCTTGATAGAACAAAAGAATAAAGATGTATAAGTTTGATGATCATGACCCAATCACTATTGATGTGATGAAGTAGGAGAAAACATAAAAGTGACATGACATGGATGCAGAGAGAAGTGGTGGAATGTGATTGAAGCATGCAAGGAATTAGGTCTAGAAGTAGACATGTAGAAGGACATGCATGCCTACATGTATGGGCACCTATAGATAGGTAATTCTTAGGTGTCTTGTGACTACACTCACTATACAATTAAAATTTTAAATCCACAGTTTGAGCAAGATCATTTTAGGGTTTCTACCCATGAGAAGTGAGTGTGATTTACATTACTTAGACCTCATTTTAATTGGTTGTTCTAATATTGTTGAGAAAATATCTCTAAAGGCTAAACATGAAAGTTATGAAGAGAGTAATAAAAGCCTTGTGCAAAAGTATGAGAAGGAGGAAGAAAAATTGAATAACCAAGCCAGAACAAAGGAAGGAGATCAAAGCATCTTTGATGAGTTTTCATAAATGATCTACCAAGAAAAGTGTGCCAAGTATCTAGATCTAATATTTATCTTTCTTTCTAACTATTTCAACTATTGTAATATGCTGACAATGAAGACTTGTAATAAGTCTTTTAAATCCTTTAATAAGGTATATCTCAAAAAGAGATCAAAATCCTTTAACAAGGTAGCCTTCATAGGATATTGTAATCTTGATATGCATTCCTAATAAGATGAATTCTTAGAAGCAATATATCTAAGCCTTTAACATGGCACCCTTTTACTTTCAAGCAAAGGCTAGTGGGTATATTACTCCCACTATGTATTTCACCCTCATACTAGGGGTTTCCATGTTAAAATATCTATATCATTGATGTATGAATCTATGTGTAATATTGTATGGTTTTACTACACAACTTTTATCATTACCTTAGCAATAAAGGTGCAAGTGACAAAGTTTGTATTTAAGCTAGCTCCACTAATTGGTAGAATTTTTCAAATTGGACATAGTAATTTACTCCACCCACAAACCCCCCCCATAACCCCCCCCCTCCCCCCCACCCCCACCCCCTCCCCACCCCCCGCCCCCCCACCCACCCCTCTCAGTGGCGATTAGGACTAGCATAATTAGCCTTCATGAATTTGGAAAAGTGCCTCATTTTTTCATATGGATCCATCAATTTAAAGGCATCCAATATTAAAAAATCTATTGTACATTCAAGGATTTTAATTGAAAAATTAATCATTGAAGGAATTCATCCATCATCCATCAATAATTCATGCATTTCCTTCCATGTATTACATTATTTATCCATAGGATTAAAATAATTTTCTTATCAAGGGAAGAGATCTACGTTCATCCATTTAAGTCTTCTCATTTTCCTTCTTAAATTTAACATCAAAAAAATTACAAAATCTACTACATGAGGTTTTTGTTTGTTGTGATTTATTTTTAGTTTTTGTGTTTAGTCAAAGCTATTACATCAACATACTTGATCACATACTATTAATAATTGTATCTACATGGTAGGATATATTTTATGGGTAGATTTAATCTCTATGCTAGATTTCCTATATTTCAATTCAAGGTTAATTCCTAAATAAAGGGCTGACCAAGACAAGCATCTCCCTATAATAATTTCCCCCTATTTCTTGTTTGTAGGTATAGTTAATGGAGCTACATATTTGGATTTGTGAAGATAGAAATAAGAATAGATACAAAATATAACACTACAATTTTAACATCTCATAATATAGGTCAAACTAAGATTGACATATACCTAATATAGATGAAAAAATGAGCCAACCTAAAATTCAAAATTGACCTATTCCTAGAGCTTTAAAAATTTCATAGTTGGTAAATATAATCTTCAGGGGGTTGAATTTTAAAACAATTTCTAGTTCAGATAGATTCTAAAAAGATTTCTACAAGTCTGAATTTCTCTCCTCTATTATCCGTCAAGGTGAGTAAATATTCATCTCGATTTCTTCATAGAACTTACTTTGATACATTAGATTTGGTATATTGTTATTTATCATTGTATAAATATTTTATTTTATTCACATTAATTGTATATACACCAGATTTATGTTTGTACAATGAAAGACCCTAAAATCACATCCTTTAGCTAGATCTTGCATTTGTGCCCCTTCATCCTTTTGGTTTGTGCAAATCAAATTTGGCCTAAGGATCACATCTTAGGTCCCTTCCATAGTATGTGTGAAGTGGAGGTCTATCATTGATCATAATTTTATATTATACAATTGTGGAACAATATTTCAATCATCTTCAAGATGGTTTAATCTATCAGTTCAACAATGGTGGCCATATGTAAGGGATGGTTGAAATTTGGTAGGTATCAATGGATTTAATGCCAGGTTATGAGAGATGACATGCAAATAAAATTTAGCACTTTAACCTTTCTAAGGAAATTAATTTAAAAGTGACTTCTATTTTTCACATCCAACAACAAAGTGAAAGGAGGTTTAAAAATAAGTGAACTATTTGACTGCAATTATATTTTGGTGAAGAACCAAAGGCAATTGATTTGTTAAGGAGGACTTACAATTTTTTCAACCAAACACAATTGAAAAGTGTAGAGACCAACCTCATAATATTTAATATCCTATAACCCTACCTAACTCCATAATCTTTGATAGCATATAACCTTTCCTATGACATAAAAATAAGATTTGAAAGAAGGTATGAATAGATATTGAAACATTGTGATAGATCATTTTTCTCCAATGTTAGATTCTCAACTAACTTGGTTGAAATGTATGGAAAATGTGCAAGGAGGGAAAATTCATGCAATTTTTTTTTGAAAATATATTGATACAAGTATGATAAATGAGTTTCAACCATTGTTTTGTCACTGATGTTTGTAATCACCTAAAAATGGTCATCTAGACTATTAGCCCCCTTCTTAGAATTTTGGCTAATTTAATTAATCATTTACCTAGACCAAATTGCTAATAATCAATTAATTTGATTATAAACTATAGTTTGACTATGCTATTCTAAGTTAATTATTTTATTGAAAGAACATGTCCCCTTTTAATTAAATAAAAGACCCCATTCTTCTAACCCACTTAAAGTGCACACATAAAGTCCTTTTTCTATTTTTCAAATTAAAAGAAAAGGCTTTGTGACTTTTGTCTTATATGAGAAGTCAACTTCTATTTTATTGGTTGACTTGCTTGTGCACATGGATCACTCCTATGTTTGAACTCCACCATTGATCTTCTGTCATCTTGACCTTGATCTCTACCATATGTATGATTTTAAAAGAAAGAGAGCTTTCCCCCTCAAAGAATCCATCCACCTTTTGAATATTGTTATATTGTAGGTTTTCTAATAGGTTTCTTTGGAGATTTGTGGAGAACTTCCATTTTCTTGTCTTCATTCTCTCATTCCATCACATTCTAGCTTAACATCATGTTTCATGTTAGTTTAGTTTCTCTTTTGTAGTGATTTATCTCACATAGCTTAACTAGGATGCTGATTACACTTTCATCTTTTTAACATAGCTAGACTTTGCATTTCATCTTAGCCTACTTCACATTTGCATTGCATTATTGAGGCATCCTTTGTAGACATTTATTCTCTTGCATCTTGTCTCTAAGAGAATCTCCCATTACATGGTTTACTAGCAAGAAGAGCATTCCTAAGGCTCAGTTGAGAGACCTCATACTTGAATCATACTCTCTTGCAATTCATGGATAGGGAGCTCTAAGCCAGCATCCAAGCATTTTGAACTCATGGAATCCCTTGGATAGAATAGTTTAGAGTGTGACACATTTCTAATGTACATTTTTGGCACCCACCATGGGGTGAAACACTTGGTTTTTTTCTTTACCTTGGTGTTTTTGTTACATTTTATGCATGCTATCTACACTTTTCTTTTATTTATAGTTGTAACTTTCAGGTGATATTTTGCCAATTTTGTATAATGTTTCTGTATTTGTAGTGTGATATTTTTTGATAAAAGTGTTGCACGATAGTATTGAACTCTATCACTCCTCTATAGTATGTTCTGTCACCTGGCTTAAAATAAAATATCACATGGAAGAAATATGTCACACTCATATATTGAGAAATATCATGTAGCAGACTTCCAACAGAAATTGTCATCTAGTCTAAACTTGCTTGTTGATTGAGTGACTATATTAGTTTCTTAGTTGTTGTTTGTTGGATTTTTATAGGTCTATAGTGGTTTTACAAAGGTCTATTTGTAGATTACATGCTATTTTGAGGCTTACTTGTGGGGCTAATAGTTGTGTTTGTAAATTGTTACCTTAAGATGTTTACCTAATCGCCTTAAAAATAATGCACATCAAAGATTCAAATGTACAAGGGATACTGCCAATTGTTTATAGGGCTACCCAAAGCATAAAATTCCAAACTTGCTTGTATTTCCTTTATTTCATGTGTGACAATACTACTAGTTGTTTCATTTTCATAGGCACATTAAACTTTCAATTAAGGTCCTTTGGTGATAGGAGAGTATGCTCTTCACGCTTGTGGTGAATCATAAATCTTGGCATGCCTTTTGTCTTTGAGAGCAAGGGAATAATTATATCTTCTTGGCATGTTTGGGGGAAGTTATTGAGATACAAGAGTATGCTCTTTACCCTTATGGTGAATCAAAAATCTTGACCCTTGAAAGTGGATCCAATCTGTGGTAGTTATAATCCTTTAGAGGGCCTACTGTTGGGCAACCAAGAGGAAAGACCCAAGTTGGGACAAGAAAATTTGGCCATTCCAACTCACTATAAACTCAAGGCTATCAAGGACACAACATTTTGGTAGACGTATTATTTTTCTTTTCTTAGTGTGATAGCTTGTGGGATTACGACCGTGAGGAGATCACTAGGCAAGAATGCTTAAGGTACTATTGTGACCATGAGGTCTATTACCCACCGCAAGGTGGGGTGTCTCTTAATTGGGTACAAGAGGAACATTACAAATGGAAGCCTTTTCTAAACACTCTAAGTTAGTAGCTACCCTATTTTTCTACTCAACTTCTTGGTGCAAGGATTGATCCTAGTGGATTACCTGAATCACCCCAAGATTTTACACTCACCATCTGTGTTCCCTTAATTATTCTTATGGTACTTTCATGAAAAAGACAATATCTCTCATGAGAAACCACTTGGTGAGAGGCAAAGGAGCATTAAGCATGAGCCAAGTTGCTGAGTAATGAAGTGTGACTCTAAGGTAGATTGCTTGACTAATATTTTTGAATGTGTTGACCTATGTTAACTTTCTTACAAATAAAACATCTTGACAAAATTGGTGGGAAAGCTATTATGATATTACAAATACACATTGGAAAGGTTGTTTTGACCCTTATTCAATTGTTTGAGACATGTTAAAAACCCCTACTATTTGTAAACCTTTATGTTTTAGATTACGGTAAAAGCAAGTTTTGAAGGGACCCAGAAACCCTTTAACAAAAAGCAGAAAGATAAAGCATTACAGCCCAACCAGGAAAAAGAAACCTGCAACAAACTATAGAACAGTATCAAAATTAGGTTTTACAGGGACCTGAAACAACTAAAAAGTCCAAAAACAAACTAACCTAGGTTTTATAGGGACCTGGAACCACAAACAGTCAAAACTATAAAAACCAAAAACTAGGACCAGAAACCCCAACCAGTAACCAGACCAGACAGAAACTAAACCAGGGAACCTGACCCAGAGCCACTATTGCAGCTCCAAGATCATTTTAGCAACTTCCTTACCAATTGTTGTAGTCTCTTGAATGGTATCAATAGTTGAAGCAACAACAACTTTCATTGCACTCTTCCTCAAGCTCTGCCTTGTTCTTTTGCTCGAACGCTCAGCCAAAGTAATATCTTCATTACCCCTTTTTCCCAGGCTTGCAATGGCTGCACATATACTCAAGGTGACCTATTCCATCTTAGTGCCACTCTCCTTGATTAGCATTCTAAGGTTCTGCTCATAGTTGTTAAGTTTGTTAGGGATGTCTCCCATCTGCCCTTCCAATTGGCTAAGTTTGACATTGATAGTATCTAGGTTATGTTGGAGAATTTCCACCTTTTTCTTCAAACCCATCATTTCATTGTAGATCCAAGAATCTACTTTGAGCATGGTGTCATCTTTATCCTTTGCAGAATGTAGGAAGGTGAGCATGGTATCCCTCTGCATTGAATCTCTATCATCTTTAGTAGTCCCGTGTGGGGGGGAGTGGATATTGTCATTATTTTCCTCCATTTCCATTTGATCCTCCTTTTGAACCCCGTCAGAGTCCTCTATGTGAGCACATTCCTTCCTTTTTTCTTCCTCTATCCCCTTGACAGGAGAAGTAGTCTTAGTCGTATGGTCCTCCTTATTCTTCTCAACAGGGTTCCCAACAGTGTTAGCTTTCGCTTTATCACCCCCACTAGATATAGCCTGGTTACCCTCATTAACATATTTACTCTGTTCAAAATTACCTCACTATTGGCTTCCTCTTTCCCTTTTTCATTATTACCTTCAGTCTTCGGGTACCCATCCAAATTAGAGCTTAAATCACTGGTGTTAGTATCTTCCTCATCCTTAGGGTTAATATTCTCACAGCTCTCTAAATTCTCGGTCTCAGACTCCTCATCCTCATGTTTTTGAGAAGCTGAGGGTTTCAAATTTAGGGCTTTATCTTTACCTTTAATAGAGTCACCCTTCTTACTCTTAATGGAGTCCTTCTTCTTGTCCTTAGAGGGAGTAGAGGCAATGTGTTTATTTTGCCAATACCTCTCAATAAGAAGAATTAGCCCTTCATGTAGAATGGGTCTAGACTCCTTCTTATGAGCTTCTAAACTATGAAGTAAAGAAAATCGCAAAAAGAAGGGGAAAGATATTCTATCTTTGTGTCTGAAGTGATTTAAAAAAACAAAGTGGCATTTATGAACTCTTTTACTTCTTCCATCAAGTATGAAATACTCATGGATATAGCAAAGAACATCCCTCCAGATCTCCTTTATCTGATGCACATTGAAGAAATCACCACTCTTTTCCAGTTACTTCTCCTCATCTTCCATTTTTGAAAACTTTTTGTAGGTTGCATTTGAAATACTGGTTTGCTTGGTGAATTTTATGCCCATCGTGGGGAGCCCCATGATATCTACAATAAAATCATCCATAAGTTTCACAATAACACCATGAAGAGTGACTTTGTCATTGGACTAGTTCTTAAAGAAAGTTGTAGTGATGTGTGGCTTAAAACCATTGAGTCACTCTAGATAAAAAGTCACATTTCCTTGCTATAGAATTTTCCATACATCCTCACGAGCCTTCTAGGCATCACAATTTTTTGGTTCATGCTTGCGCAGTTCGCCCCCCATCTGCAAAGAATAGAGAATGCACTCAAACCAAAGTAACCAGATGTAGAGAGTGAAAGGGTTAAAATGAAAACTATTTTTTGTCCCATCAAAAGAGACTCCCTTTGTCAGAGATACATGATAAAACCACATCGCATTCATTTGAGTGTACTTTCCTGGGGAAGAAAATTTGGCAATAATATGATCACTCAACGAAATGATTAAATTTCTAATCTTTATAAATCTTTCCCACTTGCACATGGATGGCTTCATAATGAATAATTGCTTTGAGATCAACTTGGTTAGTTAATTCATCGGTCCACCTTACCATTTAACCCGTTAGGACAGCATAGTTGGCAGTCCAATCAGCAACACTGTTGGCCTCCCAAAAGGTATGGGATATGACAACTTTTTCAAATTTTTGAATAAGGTATTTGATCTCCTTGATTGTGGCCTCTATCAACCATGAGATAGAGCTTTTATTATTTAGGATATTAACAATATTTAGAGAGTCACCTTCCAACCATAAATTCGGACATCCCAAATCCACTGCAATTTTCATAGTATAAAGGGCAGTTGTTGCTTCAGCAATGTGACTATTAGTCCTGCCTATAGGGATTGCTATAGTATCTTTAACATTTCTCATATGATCTCTCAACACACCTCCACAACCTGCACTTCCTGAGTTTCCCTTAGCAGCACCATCAAAGTTGCCTTTAATCCAACCATAAGGGGGGGAACTCCAAGTGATGTTCAATCTTGGGTTATCAATTTGAAGTTTAGGATTTTTAGAAAGCATTGGATTATCAATAGGAAAGGTTTGATTAGGGTTCTTCAGAGATCTAAAATTTTCCTTAAAAGCTCTAATAATATTCTGACCAAGCACCCATCCTGGAACCTCTTTGTTTCTAAAAATTCTATTATTTCTTTCTTTCCAAATACCCCACCAGAGACGAGGAAGAGTAATTTTCCATAGGAATTGAACATTAGAATTATTAGAAGGGCATTGCTAGCTTTTAAAACAAGATTCCACATTGTTTTGATGAACCCAGGTCAAGTTCCAATACATAAGGATCTCAGTCCAGACTTGCTGGGTATAAGAGCAGTTCAGAAATTAATTGCTTGCTTCAAATTTCTGGCTTTCCTGACTTTAGATTTCCCCATAAAGATGGTATCCTCAACAAATTGGCCATGAGAACATATAAGAGGATGGGAAGAGGTTTTCAAACCCTTAATAACTCCTTTATGCACCAGATCCCCAATGTACCTCCCCAAACAATCAGCCATAATAACAAAGAGGATGGGGGATAAAGGGTCCCCTTGTCTCAATCCCTAAAAGGGATTAAAAAAATGAGAAGAGCTACCATTAACTAGGATAGAAATAGAAGAAGTAGAGATCAACTGATGAATCAGTCCAACAAACTTGTTGTCAAAGCCAAAGGTAATCAAAATGTTTGAGAGAAAAGACCAATCAACTCTATCATAAGCCTTAGCAACATCCACTTTCATTAAAAACTTGATTGTTAGAACAAGATAAGGAATGAATATTCTCATGAGCAGAAATAATAGAATTGAGGATTTGTCTACTTGGAGTGAAGCCATTTTGTTGGTCAGCAATGATCAAAGGGGTCACTAGAAGCAATCTAGAAGTAAGAACTTTGGAGATAATTTTATAGAAAGAACTACAAAGGCTGATCAGCCTAAACTGATCAAGTGAATCAACTACAATTTTCTTAGGAATTAGGCACAGGAAGGTGGAATTGACTTCCTTCAGCATTTTTTTTGCCCCAAAGAATTCCTTCACCGCATCACAAACATATTTTCCAACAAGTTTCCAAAGTTTTTGAAAGAAAAAGATGGGAAAGCCATCAGGACCAGGAGCTTTCTCTCCTCCTAGAGAACAAACAGCTTTGAAAATTTCATCATTCTTAGGAATTGAGCTTAACAATTTATTTTGATCCTTTGAAACCAAAGTGGGGATCACTCTAAGGAATTCAACCTGGTGTTCCATATTGATGTTGGGGTCAGCTATCATAAGACTAGAGAAAAATGTCACCATTTCATCCATGATGTCCTTATCCTCCTCAATCTTCAAATCTCCCTTAATAAGATGTGAAATGTGAGATTTTGCTCTATGCTTCAGAGTGGATGGATGGAAAATTTTGGTATTTTTATCTCGTTCAGTCAACCATATCAATCTTTATCTTTGCCTCCAGTAGATCTCTTCTTTAGTAATGATGTAATGGTACTGAGTTAACTTTTCATTTTCTTCTAAAAGAAGGTCTGGGGTATATCCCTCCTTTTGAATTATATCTTGGATTTTTTGGATATCCTCTTTCAATACAGATTTATCCTCAAAAATGTTCCCAAAGTAGTTTTTGTTCCAAATTTTGATTTTCTTTTTGACATTTTTAAGTTTAGAAGTCACTCTGAAGAGAGCAATACCATCAATTTTGATGTTCCACCATTCTTCCATTTTTCTTTCAAACTGAGGGTGTTGCATCCACATCTTCTCAAATCTAAAAGGAAAATTCATCTTAGGACTAAGCTTATTAGCATTGAAAATAAGAGGGAAATGATCAGAACCAATTTTTTGGTGGGCTTCCAACTTGCAGATGAAATCTTTTGTCCAATCAAGAGAGATAAGAGCATGGTCAATCCTTGCCTAAATACAATCATTGCCAACTCTCTTATTACTCTTAGTAAACTAAATGCCTTGAAGATCCATATCCATTAAGCCCTCTTTTTTAATAAACTCCCTAAGGTCCATTCTTCCTTCAAGCTGGGTAGAATTACCTCCCATTTTTTCATGGTCATAAAGAGGGACATTGAAGTCTCCCATGATTATCCACCATCTAGAGTAATCCATACTTTTAAAATTGGATATAGAGTCCCAAACCTTCTTCCTTTGACTTTTCATGTTGGGCGCATATATATTCACAATATACCAGTCCTCTTTTTGATCAGCACTAGTAATTTTAGCAATCATAAAGTATTTACTAGCACTCAAAATAGTCCCAGCAAAGCAATTTTTTTCCATAGCATCAGGGTTCCATCTAAAGCACCTTCTGAACTACTAGCATTTATAGAGTAATTTTTAAAAGCTTTTATCTACTCTTCTTTCTCTTTGTTCATCTTAGTTTCCTGTAGTAGAAGAAAATCAGCTTTCTATTCTCTAACAAAATTCCTAACAACATCTAGTTTATGGTAAATGTTCAACCCCCTAATATTCCAGGTAATAATTTTCATTTCCATATTTTAGGGTTATAATCCAGAATAGTTGCTTGATAACCATTAGCAATATTCTGCAAGCTTTCTAACTCCCTGGTTTTCTTAGAAGATTTCCTTCCATGTCCATCCAGAGACCCAACATCTGGTTTCACCTTGGACTGCTAGTCTATTTTTTCCCCAGGTTTTATCGGGGTCAAAGCTTTGGGATTCACTTTAGTATGCAATTCTAATTTAATGCTTCGAGTCTCGACCCCCTTTATGTTATTCTTTTTTTCAGCCCTTTTCCTTGAATTTGGTTTAAGCTTTGAGATTACTCCATCTTCTTTGACAGCTTCTAGGATAGGAGGGTCCTTAATAAGGGTATCCTGGGAAAATAAAGGGACAAAAACCTACATCTCCCTGGGCTGAGTTACATCATCCTCACTATGAGCTCTTGATTCAGCCAAGAATTCTCCTTCCTCAAGCTCTATCATCTAATCAAGATCACCCCATTTATCCTCCATCTTTTGATAAAGAACAATTTGCTTTGATAAATTTGGCAGGTCATCTATACCTTGTTCAAGCAAGATGGGATCTAGTTGTAAGCCATTCACTTCTTTTTTAGAGTTCATGTTCTCTTTCTTAGGCATGAGCCTAGCCCCATCCTCGAGAAGAAGCTTAGAGACAATATCCATAACTACTGGTGGAGCTTTTGAGTTCTCATTCTCTTTCTTCTTTTTGAGATGAATGTCTTTAGGTTTCAAAACCTTCTTTTGCTAAACCTTAGTCTTTTTCACTTCCTTCTCACTACTCAAGTGGATTTTACTCTTGGAGGGGCATTTTTTAACCAAGTGACCCTATTTCTTACAAGCATAACAAGCATTAGGAAGATCTTAAAAAATAATTACTTGGGTTTTCTTACCAAGCTTAGAAATTAAATCCACCTTTTATGGGAGATGATTCAGATCCACCACCTTCACATACAATCTAGCACTCTGGAGTTTGGATTTGGTCGCAGTAGCATTATCCAGAGCCACCAGTTCACCAAAAGAACTAGCAATACCCTTAAAAATGTCCTCATGCCAGAATTCAAGAGGGAGTCTAGGAAGTCTGGCCCAAATCGGGGTAGTTAGGAAAAAGGAATCTGATAAAACCATATTAGGCTCCCATTTTTTGATTGTAAGAGAACTTTTTCCAAAAGACTAGGGACCTCCATAGAGAACCAGATTCATATCTTCCTTACAGTTAAAAATAAATAGAAAGAAACCATTCAGCATGGGAGCTATGTCCACCTCCCTGTGAATAGCCCATTTCCTCTTAACCATTTTCCTTAGAGAATCTAGATGTGGTCTTGCCCCAAAAAATTTGCCCACCAGCATGAAATCCATGGAGGAAATAGAGAAATCCACTAAGGGGTCAAGGACAAAGACTTGGAACTCACTTTTCTCCCAACTAGTCTAAGAAGTCACTGGTGGGAAAGAAGATTTGCCAGTTGGTTTCCTACCAAAAAGTGAAGACTAGGTCTTCTGTTCTGAGGAGCCTACCTTCTCTCCAACAGAGGAATTAACTTTATTAGATTCCACATTATCTTTCTTTTCCTCTTTGTCCTGACCTGACACATGAGAAGCAAAGGCAGAATCGCAGGGCGGGTCACGAACCCCACAAAAAGAGTTTGAAACATGTCCAAACTTACCATCATCCCCAATAGCCATGGAACTCGACCCAACATTCTTCCTAGGTCCCCCCAAAGTTCCTCTAGGGTCTGAAGCTCCTACTAGGTTCTCCCCAACCAGTTTCCTAATTGAATGCGAGCCCACTAATTCAAAAACTGTTAGAGCGCCCATTTTTAAACACAAACTACAACCTAAAAATGTCTGGTCTAAAAACTATCTAACTATCAAACCAAAACACAACAAAATTGGAGCCAAAATTGTCCCTTTTTTACACAAAATTGGCAATTTATCATAGAAATATCATGCAACAGTTTATTTCAAAACTTGTGTCGCCCTACTATTATAGATTTTGTCACCCTACTATACTAAAAAAATTCATATTGCCTTGTGTGAATTGTCTTCCAAGAGAAAAATGTTGCATAAGTATTACAAACTATGTCATACAATATATTGTGTTGTCCTACTATCTCTTGGGTTTTGAAAGAATATCACCTGAGCCTTTTTTCTATCAAAATAGAGTCAATGTTTCACTTTTTTTGACCTAGGGATTTTTCACTTGAGTCCTTCCTAGTCTAGGTTACACATCCATATGTTAGGTGTTGTCCAAATTTGAAAAGATGGGTTTAGTCTATCAGATGTTAGTCTTGAAATGTAATTGATGATCACTTGTCAAGATATATTTACTATTATATGCTAGTTATTCACTATTGATCTTCTTTCTAACTCGTTCAACTTGAGTCACTAGTGTTGTAAATTTTTGAGCAACTTTGACAATCCATTTATTCTACCTTGACAAGTGATTATTCTTGATTAAAACAACTAGGTTCCAAGTTGGTAATGATATTCATTCCCATTTTATTTTCACATAGTTAGAAACTCCACCTAGGTGTACTCACAAAGAACCTTGTGTGGAAGACCCTAATTCTAGTCAAGCATAGATGGCCAACATTCAACACAATCCACTTTATAGTTTTGACAACCCATTTGGAACACCCTTTGACACACCCATGGGTAAAAAAACATTGACCAACATGCATCCTAATGAAATAAAATGCCACTTAGAAGTGCAAGCTTGTGAAAATGAAAGACTTTTGGAAATTATTCGTGCTAGGGAAAGAGTGAATCAACAAGCTGAAGCTAACCATTATACATACAATGAGGAAACTAGAGGAGACTATTATTGCAATCCTTTTTATCATATTCCTGTCAGTGGAAATAATGGCAATCAAACACCTCCAAACACTCCTAGGCTCAACATGAGAACATGTCCATCACCACCTCGACAATCACAATCACATCATGAAAGTTAGGATGAGATCACTAGTGAAGATGTTGTAAGATTTCAACAAGATGAGATCGCTCAAAAAATGATGCTAAAAGCTTTAGAGAAAAATGGAGATTAATACTTCTAGTATATGGAAATGAAAGGATGGAATCTACCCCAACATTTTGATGTGCAAAAAAAATCCAAAAATGAGAGGCTACTATGCTTGAAATGTTGAGAGAAGAAATGCAAGAACTAAGGAAACAACATCCACAATTGCAAACTTCCAAAGAGCCGCCTAAAACTTCATTTATTGAATCAATATGTGCTCTAACATTTGATAGGATCTTATACATGCTTCCATTTCATAAGGATATAGAGATTCCAAAGTATGACAAATATGATGGAAATGGTGACCCTCGCAATCATGTGAGGTATTTCTATGCTAATAACATGGATTTCATACATGAAGACTCCTATCATATGCATTTGTTTCCTAGAAGTCTAAGAGAGAAAGCTATGGAGTGGTTCACAAAATTTACTCCCCCTCTTGAAACATTTGATGAGCTTTCACAATGCTTTATCCAACAATACTCTTATAATACTCAACATCCTGTAACTATGTTGGACATATGCCAAAATTAAACAAAAACAAGAAGAACTTTTTACAACATACCTTCAATGATGGAGATCCCTATACTTGAGGTACCCTCAATAAGTTCCTAAAGCTAAGAGAATTCACATTTTGTCAACACTCTTGTACCTAAAATATACTTTGACTTAATAAAATGGTTGTTCACATCCTTTAATGCAATGGTTGAAAGTGCATATCGCATTAAGGATGTTTCTATCAATAAGGGTGACATTGTTGTGAACAAAGACAAAACCAACAATAGAAATGGAAAAGACAATGGAAAAGCTTGGAATAAAAAAAATATGTTTTCAATGATAGAGTAGTGGACACTCCTAAGACCAAGGAGCTTGTATTTAACCTTTCTAATGCTATCTATGTTGCAAAATAGCATGAAGGTTTGAAACCACAAACATCTAAAAAGAGCTCTAAGTTTACCAAAAAATGACATGTTTACACATCAATGGTTGAGCCTTATGAAGTGGTCTTAAAACCCTTACTTACAAACAAGATGGTTACTCTACTAGATAATTCTCATCCCTATGAGCACCCTATTAGACCCCCATGGTAGAGAGAGGATCACATTTTCAGTTAACATGGAAGCAAGGGTCACAATACTGAAAATTATTTCAAGCTCAAAGATGTAATTCAAGATCTCATTGAGGCTAGTAAAGTTCTCACCGATAGCCTCATTAAAAATTTTTACCACAAAGATTTTAAACAACCCTTGACAAAATACAAGAAAGGTGAAACTTCCAAGACTCCTAAGAAGAATCATGATGCCAACATAATCTATGCCTATGCTAGCACAAACAACATTATCAGTTTGCTTGAGCTCATTGAGTATTTATGAATGGAAATTTCTCATGATGAAAAATAACCTAAGGATGAAAGACACAAAGTTGTCCTAAAAATGTGAAATTCTCCCCAACACCATAATGACACTAGATTAAAGAGGTGGTGCTCTAAGTGGCCAAATCTTCCTCTTCATAGAATGAACTACTTAATGCCATCACTGGGGGCAATCTAAAGTGGTCCTAAAAGTTGCTCATGATCCTAAGAACACGCCATCTTCTAAACAACCAACTACTTCTAGGATCTCCAACTATGATCTTTTCAACCAACTACAATGTAACCTAGCTCAAATTTCTATTTTTGGATTGTTAGAATTATATCCTTTACACAAGGATATCCTTGAAAAAGCTTTATGTTCTACCAATCTTCCCACAGATATTGATGTGGAATTATTCCAATCTATGCTGAACCATATTTCTTCACCTCACTACCTCACCTTTTCTAAAGAAGATGATCGAGCTCTCCATCATCCCCACAACCTTACTCTCTATGTCAAAGTCCACATATTTCATTCTCACATTTTTCAAGTCTTGATAGACAATGGTGCAGGGTTGAACATCATTTCATTTAATGTGATCCAACAATTAGGCATATCTGAATTTTCCATTGACCCTAGGTGCAAGATCACTATAAAAGCCTACATTGAGGTTGAAATACCTTCTAAAGGTCTAACTATGCTTCCAATCAAAGTTGGTCCAATTGAGAAGGATGTCATTTTCCAAGTCCTAGACACACCACTTGCATATAATTTTTTGTTGGGATGGCCATAGATTCATGACATGCAAGAAGTATCCTCTATGTACCATCAGTGCATCAAGTTCCCTTTTAATGGTACTAAAATAGTTGTCCTTAGTGACAACCCAATGTCTATCAACATATTATCTACTTTAGAAACACTAGTTCCACATAATCACTCTTCTCATGAGCTGACATCATTCTTATAAAGTGTGAACAAAAATTGAAAATGATGAGCCTTGGTATGGGTGAATACACTCTAGACTCTATTGTTGCTTTACTTGTTTCCTCTCAGTCTTATGGGAAACCTTCTACCAAAAATAAGTCTTTTTCTTTTGTAATGATGCTTTTCAGTACTCTTGTGCAATCCTCAGTTCTCCTAGAAATAGAAAAAGAAGAACAAGCAATTAAAGATTGGATCTATAGGGAAGAGGAAGGTGAGGAGGAAGTCACATTTACTAATCCCATCTCTCCTAAACACTATGGAAAAGGATACAAATTTCTTTCCAACATGGGTTATCAAGGCCACAGATCCTTAACTGGTAATAAAAAAATCTCTAGTTGAACCTTTAAGTCATACTCAAGGCCATGACACTCAAGATACTACTAGCCTAGGTTTTGGGCTAGAAGATGAAATACCAACATTTGATCAAAGAGCACCCATGGATAGAAAATTAGAGGATGATGAACATCCCTTAATTACTACCACTTTGCAAGATTAGGACTTTATGCCTCTAAGTTCTCTCCTTTGGGGAGAAGAAACACTAACTACCAATAATGATGCTAAAGCTTCCACTTCTCAGAAGCCAAAACAAGATGAATCTAACCATGAAGACATGAATAGGGGATATATTAGATGAAATATTTCTCATCTAATTGCTAGAGATCAAAGTATAAACTCTCACAAGTATGAATGGGAAAGCATATCAGATGCATCTTATGGACTAGGAGTAGATGTCATTCTTACCTATGCAACCCAACTAAATGTAGTCAAAGAGTCTAGTATAGGGTCAAACAAGTTTGGCTCGCAAAATTCTTTAGTGGATTATGTTGGTCCCTCTAGATCTATTTCTAATTTGGGTTCCTTTAAAACATTCACTATAGGCTCCACTTCACATGTCACCAAAGATGACTCTTTTCATATTAACAACCTTGAAGCTTCCACATCACTCTCATTGATTCACCTTCATCTCATAGATTGGTTAGTTCAAAATCAAACACTTGAAATACTATCTTTTCAAAATTACTATAAGATTTATTGTTACCCAAATGCCAGTGAACCCATCACTTCTTCCACCAGTAAACCTGTGGTTAACATGACAGAATTAGATATCAAGTACCTCATTCATAAAATTAAAAGAAAAAACAAGTGGTCAAATGGAAAAAACCACATTGTATAAATATCTAAACCTAAAAAAAGAAAAAAAGAAAAGATGTATCTAATGGTGAAAAACTCCTTGAGGTACCTACAAATGAAGTACTTGGTAGTCTACCAAGCTATTTTTAGGAAAGATCTTCAATTCTCATCAAACCTACATAGCCTATTAACTTGGGGATAGAGGAATCTCCTAAAATTATACATGTGGCTCAATCACTATCAATTGAGGAAAAAGAAAAATTTTCCAAATTCTTTCAAGATAAGAAGATCAATTTTGCATGGACGTACTCAATTATGCCAGGGATTGTCATAGATCTTATCATGTATCACTTATCTATCTCTCTTGGTGTAAAACTTGTTGAACAAAAACTAAGAAAGATGGATCCAAATGTAGTCCTATTAGTCAAATTAGAGTTCGAAAAACTCCTAAGTGAAAACTTTATCAAAGCTATTGAATATGTGAAATGGATTTCCAACATTGTACCTATATCTAAACAAGATAAATCAATCTGAGTTTGTACTGAGTTCAAAGATCTAATCAAAGAATGCCCCAAGGATGACTTTCTACTACCAAACATAGACATGATAGTGCATATGATGGTAGGTTATAAAATGTACTCCCTCATGGATGGCTTTTCTAGGTGTGACCAAATTAAGATTGCTCTAGTTGATCAAGAGAAGACATCTTTTACATGTGCCTAGGGTATTTTCTATTGGAATGGCATGCCCTTTGGGCTCAAAAATGTTG
Organism: Cupressus sempervirens; assembly: GCA_028749045.1. Classification (NCBI taxonomy): domain Eukaryota; kingdom Viridiplantae; phylum Streptophyta; class Pinopsida; order Cupressales; family Cupressaceae; genus Cupressus; species Cupressus sempervirens. The sequence goes on from CM053786.1 coordinate 486,181,082, forward strand.
GTGCTACCTATCAAAGAGTAATGGTCACCATCTTCCATGATATGATGCATAAAAATATCCAAGATTATATTGATGCCACATTGGCTAAATCCAGAAAATGAGACACACATCTTGAAGGCCTTAGTCTGATATTGACTGTATGGAACAATTTCAACTTAGACTGAACCCAAAAAAGTGTTCCTTTGGTGTCACATCTGGAAAATTTCTAGGCTACATTATCTTAGCAAAAGGCATTAAGGTTGATCTTGAAAAAGTCTAAGCTATCATTGAAATGCTATTGGAAATATAAGAGGAGTAACTGAGAGGGGGGGTGAATAAGTTACTACTAAAATAAATCCCAGATGCCTTAGATGTCAACTATAAAATTTAGACTAATAAAATTGCTTACTGTTGATACTCAGTAAACACACAGAAGATTATTGTAACTTGGTAAATGTAGAGTGTGAATTACTTTAATGAATCTTAAGATATTATCAGTAATTACTTGCAAGCATGAAAGAAATAACATGAACATATGAGAAACTAGGATTTAATATGGAAACACAATTTGGAAAAAACCACCAATGTAACTAGTTACTATTTTTTACTCTTTTGAAGTGAGCCCTATTAGGAGCCAACCTTCTTAAAGGTTACAAAACACACTATTAGGTGTGACCCTGTCAAAGGATTTAATCATCCTATTAGGAGTGGCCTTGCAAAAGGTCTTAAAACAATTCAATGGAATTGTCACCTTGTTAGAGGATTTACAAATGACTATTAAACCAACTCTGTTAAGAGATTTTGGTTCACTACTATAATGGTTAGAAAGTGAAAATGAAATGACCTAATTTTGATGCAACTAAATTGCTGATTATAGATCTCTGCTCTAGTTCATACTTGATCCTTCTTGATTGAATAATACTTTTCTGCTCCACAAGGATATCTACTTATCCTTCAAATTCACTCCCTCTCCTTATCTCTTTTAGCTCATTCAACTTGCATCTCACACACACTTTGAGATCACAAATTGACCTTTTACTTATACCTTTTAGATGTCAAGTCAGCTCAAATACAGGTTGGAATAACCAATATTCATTACCTCGGTCAGCTAGAATCAATAGGTAAAATAATTAAGCTTTACATGCCAAAATAAGAAAATCCTTTGGCAGCTGACCCAGCTCAGCAAAAATTGATTCTAAAGTGATTTCTTGTGTTAACCAATAGAATCTTAGTTAACACTGTGAACTTACAAAACTCTTTTGGTAACTAAGTGAACTCAGTTAACACTAACTCTTCTCAACTTTCAATTTGTTAACCAAGTGAGCTCAGTTAACACTCTTTTCTACTTAACTTCCTTTGACACCTGAGTAAGCTCGATAGAAACTACCTTGTGCACAAAGTAAACTCAAGAACACTTGATAGACTAGGAAAACTATCTTTACTAACCAAGTGAACTTATCATGCACTAACTGCCAACTGATATAACATTTGTGTAACATCAAAGACAACACATAATTGATCAATTATATCCAACAATCTCCCTCTTTGGCATTGATGGAAACACAACATGTCATAGCATAATGAAAATTTGAGAACAAGACTCCCTCTATCAAAAAGTTTCTCCCTCTTTGATTGATGCACAAAAAACTTCTCTTAAAGTGTTCTCCCTCTATGAAATGAACTTCTTTACTTCTTCCTCTACAAAATTATAGAAAGATATGACACTAAACTTCTCCCTCTTTGACAACACATGCCAAAAAAAATTTGAATAGTAGCAATGTACCTTGAGTACAAATTCATTTGCAATATTTCCTTGCCAATACTGCATCAACTGATTGATCTTCAATTGAGTTCCTATTGATGCATCACTAAACTTTATTTAGTGAACTTCAAATAGGGGAATGACCCCTAGCTTACCTCTTAGGTACAAAAATGCATCCTTACATAATGGCTTCGTGAATATATCTACAATTTTTTCTTTTGTATGCACATATTCTAATCTAATTTCTTTTTTATGTACTAATTCTCTTATAAAGTGATATTTAATAGCAATGTGCTATTTTTTGGAATGCATCACTAGATTCTTTGATATGTTAATTGCACTGGTGTTATCATAATACATCACTATTATCTCTTTGATTTCAACCTTCATTCCTCCCAACAACTATTTGAACCAAACAATGTTAGAACAATTCACTGCTACTACTACATATTTTACTTTTTCTATTGATTGTGATGTGTAGTTTTTTTTCTTGCTTGTCCAAGATACCAATCTTTTACCAAGAAATAATGCTCCACCACTAGTGCTTTTTCTATCATCAAGATTTCCTTCCCAATTAGCATTAGTAAATACTTTTAGGTCAAGGTTGCCTCCAATTTTGTACCATAAGCCATAGTCTCTAGTACCTTCTAGATATCTCAAGATTCTTTTAATTGCCATCATTTGGTTTTCTCTAAAGTTTAGCTGAGAATCTTGCCACTATCCCAACTACTAAGGGAATATCAAGCCTTGTATGTACCACATACTGTAATTTCTCAATCATTGATCTATAAGGTATGATCTACTTCTTTGGAGTCAACATCTTTTGTAAGCTTAAGTCAATTACACATGGGGGTTCCAACTTCTTTTGAATCTTCCATTCCAAATTTCTTGAATATGTCTTTGATATATTTAGATTGAGTGATACAGATACCATTTTTATTCTGCTGTATCTCCAATCCAACAAAGAATTTTATTTGACCAAACATGAACATTTCAAATTCTTTATTCATTTTTTCTAAAAATGCTTTGCATAAGTCATCATTTCCTATGAATAGAATATCATCCACAAATATTCATTCCAATACAATCTTCTTATCTGGTCCTTCCTTGATGTATAGGTTTTTGTTATCATTTGTTCTTTGAAAACCAAGCTATATTAAATAGTTATGCAATCTTTCATACCAAGCTCTGGGAGCTTGTTTGAGACCATATAGGGCTTTGTGTAATTTGCAAACCATGTCCCTTTTGTCTAGATCAACAAAACCTTCTGGTTGTTTAATGTGTACTTCCTCATCAAGAATTCAATTCAAGAATGTAGATTTAACATCCATCTGATATACTTTGAATCCTTTGTGAGTTGCATAAGCAAGTAAAGTCCTAACACCTTCTAATCTTGCAACAAGGGCAAAATTTTCACTATAATCAATACCTTCTTATTGAGAATAGCCTTTACATACCAACCTTGCTTTGTTTCTCGGCACTTTTCCATCTTCATTTAGCTTATTTGTGAATACCCTATTTGTACCAATCACATTTTTATCTTTAGGCCTAGGTACAAGAGTCCAAGTTTTATTCTTTTCTATCTGCTCTATTTCTTCATTCATAGCCTCAATCCAAATTTCATTTTCCAAAGCATCTTTAACACTTCTAGGTTCATAATCAACAAGTAAACATGTACTTTTTAGTTTTCTTCTTATCATTGTTCCATTAGATTTGTCTCCAATAATCTGATCAAGTGCATGATGCCTTTTGACATATTTGGCTAGTATAGGTTCTCTGATTTATGAATGAACTACATTGTCTTCATTTTGAATTTCAACTTCTAGCTTGGGTCCTTCTATTTGTGGCTTGGGTTCTTCAAACTCAATATGCACTAACTTGGTAGCCTCTGAATATGACTCGAGTCCTTGTCACTCAGTTTGAACTTCCTACAACTTGATAACTAATGGATATTTGGAGAGCTTGGGAGATGAAGTTTCCTTTTTGTAAGAAGTTTTTGGTAATGCATCAAGTTCATAGTAGACAAGTCTTCTATAATATTTTGATTCCTTTTTCCTTTCTTCTTCAGTCTTTTCTGTAAACTCTTCAATTCCCACATGTGCACTTTCTATGATTTTGTAAGTAGACAAATTCAGACATTTGTATGCTTTACTTCTATAGGAATATCCTAGAAATATACCTTCATCACCTTTTATATCAAAATTTCATTTTCTAGATTCTTTCAAGATATAACATTTGCTACCAAATACTTTCAAGTAACTTACATTGGGTTTGTAGCCATACCATAGTTCATAGGGAGTTTTGTTTGAGTCCTTCTTTAACTGAACTCGGTTCAAAGTATGAACTATAGTGCTGATAGCTTCCTTCTTGTGTTTGATAGCAACATTCTTTTCAATCATTAGTGTCTTTGCACAATCCATGATGGATCTATTTCTTCTTTTAGCTATTCCATTATGCTCAGGAGTACCAGGGGCTGATACTTATCTTTTAATTCCTCTTTCAATGCAAAAATTGTTGAATTCATTTGAGATGAATTCACCACCTCTATCTAATCTTAAGAATTTTAATCTTTTCTAGTTTCTTTTTCCACTCTAGCCAGATACAATTTGAATTTCTCAAAATTTTCTCATTTTTCTCTCAAATACATAACAATCATCATTCTAGAATAATCATCAACAAAAAGAATTAAAAACTTTTCTCCACTATAAGTTTCTATTTCAATGGGTTTACATAAATCAATATGCACAATTTCCAAGACATCTTTTGACTAGTAATTTTTGCTTTTAAAACTAGTCTTTCCCATTTTACCAATTTAGCAATTCTTGCATAACCAACATCAAGTTTCTTCAAACTAGGAAGACCTCTTACCCTTCTAATTTTGCTAATCATGACCATATTATCAAAGTTTACATGACATAGTATTTTGTATCATAGCCAACTTTCTTCTACTTGAGCAATAAAACATGAATAATCATCAAGATCAAGATAAAATAGGTTACCTTTTGTTTGCCTACTTGATCCAATTAGATTTCCTTGGTTATCCAGTAGTCTTGCCAACTTGAATCCAATGTTTTTCAACTATGCCACACTTAGTAAATTATGCTTTAGTCCTTCAACCCAATAGGCATTGTCATATACAAGTTCATTGGTTAATGTGATTCAACCTTTTCCTTTTATGCAACAAGGTTTATTGTTTCCAAACCTTATACTATAATCCATCATAGTGTTCAAAATGTTCAAACTTAGTTTTGTCTCCAATCATATGGTGAGAACATCCACTACCTATGATCCATCTGTCATTTTTACTAACATAAGAGACAAGTGCCATCTTATCTCCTTCATCATTAGATTCATCTTTTACAGCAATATATGCTATTTCATCTTCATTTTTATAAGAATCTTTTGCCATAAAACAAATTTTCTTACCTTTGCCTTTATAGGATTTGTGACCTTTGGGTTCCTTCGTGTCTTTGTACTTCTAGCTTTTCTTTTCTTCCTTGCCTTCTTTGTTTGGACACCTAGTAGAAATATGACCAATTTTTTCACAAGAAAAATATATTAGAGGGATTTTACCTTTGTACTTTCCTCTACTCCTAGAATATTTCTTCACAAGTAGAGCTTCAAAAATTTCAAGATCACTATCAGAATTTTCATTAGTTTCTTCCTCACTTTCTTATTGATTATCTTTTATTTTCTTACCTTTTTCTTTGAGTGAGAGTTTAGCTTCAAATGCAAACTCAATATTCTTGGAAGCAGGAACATAGTTGTCAAAGTTGTCTAGTTCAAAAGTTGTCAATCTTCCTACTAGGGCATCCAAACTTAACTTGTTATTTGGATCACATCTCTTTTCTTGAATAGTAGATACTCTAATTGCATATATAGGAAGCAAAGTTCTGAGAACTTTACTTAAAATAGTTTCTCTTTTGATTTCTCCTCTAGATGCTCTGATTGCACTAACACTGGCCTTGATCCTTTCAACATATTTTGCAACTTTTTCATCTTCTCTCATCCTCATTTGATCAAATTTTCCTCTAAGGCTTTCTTCTTTGGCTCTTCTTATATTTTCATCTCCTCCATAGATTTCTTTCAGCTTGTTCCACATATCAAAAGTAGTTTTACAATCTTTGACCTCATCAAATTTGGCATAACTGAGAGTAGATGCAATGTCAATCATCATGATGTTATGATTCTTCTTCTCAGCAATATCATCAACTAATAATGTTCTAGTGGGATTTTTATATTCTTCATTAAGATATTTGCATCCTAAATCATTGATTGTAGCTAGATGAAGCCTCATAATTCCTTGCCATTCTACAAAGTTATCTCTGTTCAGCTTTGGAATCTCTCTCTTGTAAGATATCCTAATCTTTAGCTTAGGTCCTTGAAACCTTCTCTGTAAGCACCAAAAGATCTAATACCAATTTTTGGAAATATAAAAGTAACTAAGAGGGGAGGTGAATTAGTTACTACTAAAATAAATCCTAGATCCCTTAGATGTCAACTATAAAATTCAAACAGATAAAACTAGTTACTGTTGATACTAGATAAACACACAAAAAATTGTTGTAACTCGGTAAATGTAGAGTGTTAATTACTTTAGTGAATCTTAAGATATTATCAATAATTACTTGAAAGCATGACAGAAATAACATGAACACATGAGACACCAAGATTTAATGTGGAAACCCAATTTGGGAAAAACCACCAATGTAACTAGTTACTATTTTTCACTCTTCTAAACTGAGCCCTGTTAGGAGCCAACCCTATTAAAGGTTATAAAATACATTGTTAGGTCTGACCCTATTAAAGGATTTAATCACCCTATTAGGAGTGCCTTGTAAAAGTTCTTAAAAAATTCAATGGAATTGTCACCTTGTTAGAGGATTTAGAAATGGCTACTAAACCAACTCTGTTAAGAGATTTTGGCTCACTACTACAATGGTTAGAAAGTAACAATGAAATGACTTGATTCTAATGCAACTAAATTGCTAATTATCAATCTCTACTTTGTTTCATACTTCGTCCTTCTTGATTGAATAATACCTTTTTGCTCCACAAGGATATCTACTTATCCTTTAAATTTTGCTTCCTCTCCTTATCTCTTTCAGCTCATTCAACTTGCATCTCACACACACTTTGAGATCATAACTAGACCTTTTACTTATACCTTTCAGATTGTCAAGTTGACTCAAATACAACTTAGAATAACCAATATTAATTACCTCAATTAGCTAGAATCAATAGGTAAAATAATTAAGCTTTACATTCCAAAATAAGAAAATCCTTTGGTAGCCAACCTAGCTCAGTAGAAACTAATTCTGGAGTAATTTCTTGTGTTAACCAACAAAAGCTCAGTTAACATTATGAACTTAAAAAATTCCTTTGGTAATTGATTGAACTTGATTAACATTGACTCTACTTAACTTTTCCTTTGTTAACTAAGTGAGCTCAGTTAACACTCTTTTTTGCTTAACTTCCTTCAACACCCAAGTGAGCTCGGTAGAAACTACCTTCTGCACAGTGTAAACTTAGGAATGCTCGATAGACTAGGAAAACTATCTTTACTAACCAAGTGAGCTTGGCATGCATTGACTCCCAACTAATATGACATTTGTGTAACATCAAAGACAATACATAATTAATCAATTGTATCCAACAAATGACTCCTCCAAGAAATATCAGTCAACTTAGATGTCTACAATCCATAAGAAGATTCATTTCTCAGTTGGCTAATAAAGCTCAATCTTTTAACAAGACTTTTCATAAAGGCTCTACTCATATCTAGAATTTAAAATGTCAATAAAGTCTAGACAAAATCAAAGAGTAATTGGCTTAACCTCTAGTTTTGATGCCACCCATTTTAGGAAAACCTTTGATCTCTTATATCTCAGCTACAGCTTCTTTTCTAGGAGCATTATTAGCCCAAAGTATGAGACTGGTAAAGAATGGTCTATCTATTACATCAATCAAACTTTGGTAGCTTATGAAATGAATTGCACCAGTACTATAAAAGCTTTCCTTGTAGTGGTATTTGCTTCTCAAAAATTCTAACATTACATGTTGGCACATATAGTACACCTAATTGCCAAAATTGATCCTCTAAAATATTTGTTGAGCAAAGCTGCACTTATCAATCGTTGAGCTAAATGGATGATGATTCTTTCTAAATTTGATATTCAGTATGTCAAACATAAAGCTATCAAGGGGCAGGCCATAGCTAACCAATTGGTTGATTTTCCACTAGAGGATACAACACCCATGCAAACTGAATTTCTAAATGCCTCAATTATGTAGATCATTGAGAAAACTTGGAAAATGTTTTGTGATGGTTCTCATACATAGAATGGGGTTAGAGCAGGTGTTTTGTTTATTTACCCTCATAGTTATACAATCCCAAAATCCTAAAAAATCTTATTCTCTTGCACAAACAACATTGCAGAATATGAGGCATTAATAAATAGGATCAAAATGGCTCTTGAATGGAGAATCACTAAATTGCACATCTATGGAGATACTTAGCTTGTTATAAACTAAGAAAATACTAAATATCAGACAAAGGATGACAAGTTGATACCTTAAAAGAAGTAGATAGACACTCTAAGGAACTATTTCACTTTTGTGGCATTCCAACATATTTCTAGAGCAAAAAATAAGGCTATCGATGCTATGGCCACTCTAGCATCTATCCTCCAACCACAAGAACATGAATCACAATTTGAGTTCCTAGTGGAAGAACTGCATCATCCCACCTATGCTTCCTCAAATATTTAGGTGATCTACACTATTTTATATCATGATTCCTCCAGCAATGCAGCTATCTTCTCTTACCTATGTGATCAGGTTATTCTTGAAACCCTCACATGCAACCAAAAATGCCAACTCCTCTAGAATGCTTCATATTACACTTTGGTCTATGGTGACTTGTATAGGAAGAGTCTAGATGGAACATTGCTTAGGTGTTTAGAGCTAGAAGAGTCTGAAAAAGCACTCATTGATGTCCACAAAAATATTTGTGGGGCACATTCTAATGGCCTTGAACTTTCTTGGAAACTACTTAGGGTGGGTTATTACTAGCCAACCATGCAAGTTGAGGTTATTCATTGCACCAACTGTTGTAAGAAATGTCAACTTCATGGCAACTTAATTCATGCTCCTAGACATGAGTTGATTCCCTCTATTATATATTGGCCTTTTCAGCAATAGGCCTTTGACTTTATAGGCAAAATTCATCCAAGTTCATCTAGTGGTCACAAGTTCATCATTATAACAACTGAGTATTTCACCAAATGGGTTGAAGCTATACCACTATCTACTACTACATGCAAACATGTTACCCTATTTATATTGAACCATATCATTTGTCATTATGGTATTCCTTCCTCCATTGTTACTAATAATGGAAGACAATTCAAGAACAAGGACCTCAAACAACTATGCAAGAAATTTTGAATCAAATATATTTGGTCCTCTATCTACTACCCTCAAGGGAATGGCCAAGCTAAGGCCTCCAACAAAAAATTGTTGAAGATCTTGTACTATATGACTTACAAGCTTGGGTAAGATTGGCACCTATAGATAAATCCAACACTTTTAACCTATAGAACTACCATTTGTACTCTTACAGGGGCTACGCCCTTTTCTCTAGTCTATGGCTCTAAGGTCATCCTCCCATTAGAAGTTGAGATCCTCTCCTTGCAAGTCTCCTTACATGGGTTAATAAGTACTGAAGACTATAGAGCTATGCGAGTATAGGAATTAGAGAGTCTTGATGAATGTCACAAGGTTACTTTTGATCACATGAGGGCTTATCAGAAGTGCATGTCTACTTAGTAAAACAAGAAAGTTCACCCTCATGATTTTCAAGTTAGTGAACTTGTGCTTAGAGGGAATCAAAAAATTAGTAGCATACAGAGTAGAAGGGAAAGTTTAAACCTAATTGGTTAGGCTCATACATTATCATAGTAGTATTTGGGTCTCTTGCTTATCAACTATCTACTTCTGAAGGGGAATAACTTGTAGAGCCTATCAATTTCCTACACTTGAAGAAATTATATGCTTAAAGGCTCACAGCTCAACTATCCTATACATGTTTACGATGCTGAAAAAATTCAAAAAATAAGAAAATGTCCTGAAAAATGATCATCCTAGTGAAAACCTAGCAATAGGTGCTTTGATGTATCACCAAAAAAATACAAAAATACAAAAAAATGGAAAACATCCTAAAAAAAATCTATCAAGTGATGAAAACCTAGAAATAGGCACTACTTGAGACCCTTGCACCTATGTCTATCAGTCTTAATCACCCACTTTGCAACACATTTCCTAGCTTGAGATTGTTTCTTGCCCTTGTCTCAGGGGCACAACTGCTTAGCCTATTGAGGTGTCCTTGTGCATTAGACTTTCTTTGACAACTCACAAAATAGTGTTTCTCAACACTACCCCCAACTTGACATTAAGTGTTTCTCAACACTTTTCAGATAGTTTACTTAAGTCTTCGATGTCATGATATTTCTCATTATCAAAATCAAGTGTTGAAGAAATGGCCAAGTGACTTACACACATGCACTTAAACACTTAAATGACTGTGCTATGATGAAATTTATCTACTTTGTGTGTTTTCTATGATGATTTATTTTCTATGTGTTCCCTCCCTAATAGTCTTTCAAGGATGTCATGGACTAGAAGACTAGGGGCATGGGGCATGTTTTACATTCTTTCTACTTGTGGTTATAATTTGTTTGTCTACAATGTTTTTGAGCATTCATGCTTATACTTATTGACACTTTGAATTACAACATATTATCCTTGACTTTGATGCTTAGATTATATTTCCACATACCTATCTAATATTGATCATATTCATATCTTCATAGTTATACTAGTGATGGTTGTATGATCTCATGATGTCCCTATTAAATGCTCAATGATAAAATAAGAGTCTAAATGTTATGTGTTTCTTGTTGGTAAACCACTTTGTATATTATCTTGCATTATAGGTTCATTCTCTAGCATAGTTTTTCATTTTTGCATATGGGGAGAGCTATCTCTTCATTTTTTCTTAGACATATCAGAAAACTGCTTTCATATCTTTCTTTTCTTTCTTTTGGATCATGTCTTTTCATCTTCTTGATCTTTCGCTTCAGCACTTTGCTATCCTATCATCACATCTATATAAAATTTTCAGCCCTAGCTAATTTTGACATCTTGGATCCATTTTCAAGATCAAAATCAAAATTTGAGTTCATCTTGATAGTCAAAATCAAATTTTAAAATTCTAACTTCTTCTAAGCAGTTAGTTGACCTTTTTAGGTCTAATATTTGAATCTTCATTGGGGCATCTTCATGTCTTCATGTCTTCATCACTTTGACACTTCATATCTACTTCAATTAACCTTTTCATGTCTAAAATCACTTTTGTACTTGATTTGACCTAATTTTCATGATTTATTGTTCGTGGTCAACTTTTATTAAACCAAGGCATTCTGTCATTCCTTAATAGTCAATCTTTGGTTCTAATTATCTATTTGTCATCTTGGACACTACTATATCTGAATTTTATAATATCTCACTCATTTCTACATTTCCCTTACCTCATTTTGATTTTGATCCTAACAAGGCAGAAATATTGTATTGTTACTTGCTACAGCTATCTATTTCTTAGGAGTATATGTTTGATCTTTTCATTTGCTCTTGATCTGTATTCTTTGCTAGGTGTTAGCATTCTTCTTGAATTTTGACATTGTCTTTTTCCTAGATTTCACTACTATCTCTATCAAGTTATACATTCAAGATTTGTTCTCTCCTTTTGCATTTTGTTCCTCAAAATCAAATATTTCTATATATTTTTACCTACATGGCTTATATTTTCTTTGACATAATGTGTTCCCAATTCGATCATGCATTAGTCAAAGAGGGGAAAATGTAATCACCTAAAAATGGTCATCTAGACTATTAGCCCCCATCTCAACATTTTACCTTATTTAATTAATCATTTACCTCAACTAAATTGCTAATAATCAATTAATTTGATTATAACCTATAGTTTGACTATGCTATCCTAAGTTCATTATTTGATTAAAGGAACACGTCCCCTTTTAATTAAATAAAAGACACCATTCTTTTAACCCACCTAAAGTGCACACATAAAGTCTTTTTTCTATTTTTCAATCAAAACAACAGGCTTTGTGACTTTGTCTTATATGAGAAGTCAACTTCTATTTTATTGGTTGACTTCTTATGCACATGGATCACTACTATTTTTGAACTCCATCATTGATCTTCCATCATCTTAACCTTCATCTCTACCATCCATACAACTTTAAAAGAGAGAGAGTTTTCCCCCTCAAAGGATCCATCCATCTTTTGAATATTGTTATGCTACAAGTTTTCTAATAGGTTTCTTTGGAGCTTTGTGGAGAACTTCCATTTTCTTGTCTTCATTCTCTCTCTCCATCACATTCTATCTTAATATCATGTTGTATGTTAGTTTAGTTTCTCTTTTTCAATGGTCTCTCTCATATAACTTAACTAGGATGGTGGTAACACTTTCATCTTGTTAACATGGCTGCACTTTGCATTTCATATTAGCTTAGTTCACATTTGCATTGCATTATTGAGGAATTCTTTGTAAACATTTACACTCTTGCATCTTGTCTCTAAGAGAACCTCCCATTGCATGGTTTACTAGCAAGAAGAGCATTCCTAAGGCTCAGCTAAGAGCCCTCAAATTTGAATCATACTCTCTTACACTCTATGGATAGGGAGCTCTAAGCCAGTATCCAAGCATTTTGAACTCATGAAATCCCTTCGATAGAATGGTTTAGAGTGTGACATATTTCTAGTGTAGAATGTCAAACTTGCTATTTTCTGGTAAGACAAGTGCTTATATAATTTACGTACTATCATTTATTTAATTGATGAATAGGATTTGATCAAATGATGTAACAATAGAACCTAGAGGAAAGGTTGAGTTATGATATGAAAATAAGTACAAGAATCAGCTAATATAGTGATATCATAGTGCATTGGTAATCTACTTAAGGTTGTAAAAATTGGTTGCACTAAGCAAGTTTAGAAGAACAATATAAACAAAACTTGTCTACCAAGCTTGATTGAGTGAATAGTAGGTGCCTAACAAAATTAGTTCAAGCTGAGCAAAAAATTAGTTGGAGTGTGGTAAAGTCTATTTTAGTGTATGTCGAGTAAAACAATTGATTCCAAGTAAAGTTAAGTTGATGTTGAACACAAATAAACTTTAGTTCATGTTGAGTGACTTTACAGAGGATGTTGAGCAATGCAATTTGTGTTGAGCATCAAAAGCTAGTCAATGAAGAGTGATAGCATTATTTGAAAGATTGTGAATTTGATAGATCTAAGCTAACAAGTTTTTTTTCTTGGATTATGTGAACCATATGAAAGATAATATTGATGAGCTAGTGGCATAGAATCCATGGTAAACTATTTTGAGGTGAATTCAAAGATGATTGAAGGAGAAGTTCCTAGAAAGGGATGAAATGAAATAATAGGTAGATTCATTGAATCCTACCTAATCTATCTTAACCCTAAATTAGATGATGGAGAATGAATAAAAAATATATTAATTCTTTATTTGTAGGGATGGTTGGTTAGAAGAAAAGGTTATAATATGCGAGAACCTATGAAAGACAAGGAGTTTGGGGTATTGCTTCATTCAATGACCTAATTAAAGAGTCTACATTGGTAAGTTAAGCAAGAAGGCTTAAGGGTATAGATGCTTGAAGGGTGAACAAGCTATCAAAGCTAAAGTGTGTGAAAGGCAAGTAGAATGGAGGACTAAAACAAAGATCTATAATCTACAAAAGGAGTTGTATGAAGTTATCATATGAAGCCTTACTATTACTCTCTAATAATAGTATCAATCTAGGGTAAATCCTTTGAATTAAGGTTGACCTAATAGTCATTTGTAAATCCTTTAACTAGGTGGCATTCCAAGTGAATGATCTTAAAGTCCTCTAACAACACTTAATCCTAATAAGGTGATTAAAATCCTTTAACCAGGTCACAATATGGTTGGCCTTTCATAGGACATCACTTCAAAAGAGTGAGAAAGAGTAGCATGTTACTAATGGTTTTTCCCAAATTTGGTTTCCACATAAATCATTGTGTAAAGCATGTTATTGAATCTATTATATTTCATGTTTACATTTTTGCAAATTGATTTGATAGTAACCTATAAGTTTTAAGTGATTGCATAATCTTATGGATGCATGTATGATAAATTTTTCATAGATTCACTAAGTTGCAAAAAGTGTTAATAGTACATCTAGACCTTGGATAATTGATTCACCCCCCACCCCCCACTCCTCTTAGTTATTCTAAATAATTCCAACCTTTTTTTATCAAGATACCTCAAAGAATTATATTTTCATAGAATGTGATGATTTCCAAATATTCCAAAATGAGGTGTGTTGGAATGAGATTTTTTTTATAATCTCTATGAAAACCAATCTAAGAGGCATACCTAAGGCATGTAGATTATTCCACATAATACATGGTAGACATGCTTTTGTCAAAAATTGATGGAATTTTTTTTGAATAATTGAGAGGGGGATGAATCAATTATCCAAGGTCTAGATGTACAAATAAAACTTTTCACAGTTTGGTGAACCAATATCCAAAAAACATATTCATGCATGCATCCATTAGATCATACAATCACTTAAACTTTGTAGGTTATTGTCAAATTGAATTTGTAGAAATGTAAGCATGAAACATATCAATAACACATTTGATACAATAATTTAACATGGAACCCAATTTGGGAAAAATCACCAATAGCATGCTACTCTCTCGCACTCTTCTGAAGTGATACCCCAAGGCCAACCCTATTAAAAGTTACAATACACACTATTAAATGTGACTTGGTTAGAGGGTTTCAATCACCTTGTTAGGAGTGAGCCTTTTTAGAGGACTTTAGATCATTCACTTGGAATGTCACCTGATTAAAAGATTTAGAAATGACTATTAGGTCAACCTTAAGCCAAAGGATTTACCCAGACTAGTACAGTGATTAGAAAGTAATAGTAAGGCTTGATCTGATAACAAATTACAACTCACTTTCAAATTATAGATATTTATTTTAGTCCTCCATTCTTCTTAGCCTTCACACACTTTAGCTATGATAGCTTGTTCACCCTTCAAGCATTCATACTCTTAATCCTTATTTCTTTGCTTGCCAATAGTAGTCTCATCTATTTATTCTCTGAATGAAGTAATACCTTAGACCTCTTCTCTAACTTATATTCTCAAACATTGACCCACCTTTCTTATAACTAGCCATCTCTATAAATAAAAAATTAAGATATTTTTCCATTCATCCTCTATTGTCCATTTTAGGTTTAGGTAGGATTAGGTAAGATTCAATGAATCTACCCATCTTTTCATTTTAGTCCCTTCTAGAAACTTCTCCTTCAATGCTCTTTGAATTCACCTCAAAATGGTTTACCATAAATTTTTTTCCACCAACTCATCATAGTTATCTTCCACACTCTTCACAAAATTCAAGAAAATAAAATAGTCAAATCAGATTCATCAAATCCACAATTTAAAATGAATACTGGCACTCAGCATCAATATGTTGTCACTCAGCTTCTATATTGTTCTTCCACTCATATTCAACTAGATCATTTAAAAAATACTAAATTTTACTGGTGCTCAACATTAACTAAACTTTACTCATCTTACACTATATCACTTAGCATATACTAAAATTTTACTCTGCTTGACTCCAATTTATTTTTTGCTTGGTTTGTACTAACTTTTCTTGACACCTGTTGTCTACTCAGTCAAGCTTGGCAGACTCAATTTTTCTTACCTATTCTTCTATACTTTTTCATTGTATCCAACCTTTACAACCTTAAGTATCCAACCTTTGCAACCTTAAGTAGATAATCAATGCACTCTATCATCATTACCTTAATTGATCTTTGTATTCCTTTTTACATACCATAAATCAACCTTTTCTCTAGATGCTTTTTTTAATCTCATTTCATCAAATCCTCTTCATCAATAAAACAAATGATAATACTCAAATCAACTAAGCAGTTGTCTTACAGGCAAGTAGCAATTTTGACATTAGTAAAAAAATAATGAAGGAAACACATTCTCATACTTGGATCAATATGTTTTCAATAATCTCCCCCTTTGTCATTGATGGAAAACTAGTACCAAGAACAATATCAAAAAGAAAATAATTCCTTGTATTGAAATCTCTCCCTCTATCAGTAGCTTTCATCTTCTGTATAGGTTACAAAATTCTATTCTAATCAATAGATAATCAACTCATCCTTATGACTCCCTCTTGATCACTTCCTCTTTCTAATATTCAAATATCTCTCTGCCTACTCTATTCTTATATCTCCCTTAGTACTATCTCCCTCTTACTAGGTAGATGTAATCATTTCTCCCTCTATAGTAATCATCAGGTACACTATATCCCTCTAAGTAGATATTTCATGTTTCTTCCTTGTTCTCACTGTGTTTTGTATTCTACATTTCTCCCTCTTTTATTTTTATTTTTCTCTCTTTGACAACAATGCCAAAGACGTGCCATCTTAATATGCAGATATCAACATTTTTATTTTCTCCCTTTGTCACCTAGCTTGTGACTGATTTGCATCTCTAGCTCTTTGATTACTTTAGGAAGCCCCTAAAGTAAGATCCACTACATCAATGTGTAACATATATAAATCATCTCAATTGATGTAGCACACTTCTCATGTTTCTTAAATAGCCTTAGATAAGGGTATCACCCTTGTTTTACCTCTTAGATACTCATGAGTATCCTTAGGTAATGATTTTGTGAAGATATCAATTATTTTCTCTTTTTTATTCACATATTCCATCTTCACTTCTTTGTCTTGAATTAAAACTCTCAAGTAATAATATTTGATTGCAATATGCTTAGTTTTTGTATACATCATAGGATTCTTTGGTATATTTACAGCAATTGTGTTATCACAAGAAAGTATCATAGGTTCAGTGATTTTATCCTTCATACCTTTGAGTAGATGTTTGATCCATACAATGTTTGTACAATGTAATGCATTAGCAACATATTCAGCTTCTGTAGTAGATTAAGATATGCAGTTTTGTTTCTTGCTAGTCCATATAACCAACCTTTTTCCTAATAAAAATTCTCATCCACTAGTGCTCTTTCTTTAATCAATATTTCTAGTCCAATCAACATCAGCATAAGCTCTCAACTCAAACTTCTCATTTTTCTTCTATTATAGACCATAGTCATCTATACTTTTTAAATATCTCATTATTCTCTTAATAGCCATCAAATGATTCTCCTAGGATTAGCAGTAAATCTTGCAACTATCCAAATAGATAATACAATAACAGGTCTACTATTCAATAAATATTATAATTTTCCAATCATAGACCTTAACAATGTTTGATTCACCTTAGCTAAATCATCATTATTTGAAATTTTGTGTCCTATCACCATAGGTGTGCTTACTGGCTTGGAATCTTTCAATCCAAAAAAATTAGTATCTTTATATATTTTTATTGAGTGATGTATATATCATATTTCATCTGATGTACTTGTAAACCCATAAAGAACTAGATCTCTCCAAACATAGACATCTCAAATTCTTTCTTCATTTCATTTGCAAAAGCTTTATATAAAATATCTTGACCTCCAAATATGTTATCATCAAAAAAAAAAAAAGATAGTAAAATACATTTTCCTTTTTTTGTCTTCAAGTATAGATTTCTATTATCATTAGTCCTCTCAAATCCAATCTTCACAAGATAATTGTGAAGCCTTTCATACCATGTTCTTGGTGCTTGCTTCAAACCATATAAAGCCTTGTGTAGTCTACATACCATGTTTTTGTTGTTAGCATCAATAAATCCTTCTGGCTATTCTATATAGATCTCTTCTTCCAATATTTTATTCAAAAATTTATATTTAACATCCATTTGATAAACTTTGAAACCTTTGTATGTAGAGTAAGCAAGAATACCTCTTACTCCTTTCAATCTTGCAACAGGAGTGAATGTTTCTCCATAGTCTATCCCTTCTTCATGTGCATACCCCTTGGAAACTAATCTTGCCTTATTCCTTATGACTTCACCATTTTCATCTAACTTGTTCTTATACACCCACTTGGTGTCAATCACATTTTTATCTTCTAGTCTAGGAACTAGAGTCTTTGTCTTATTCTTCTCAATCTGTTCAATCTCTTCTTTCATGGCTTTACTCTAGTCCACATCTTCTAAGGCATCTTTCACTATCTTAGTCTCATGCATGAAAATAAAATATGTATCACTTTTCAACCTTTTTCTTTTCATTGGTCTTGCATCTTTATCTCCAATAATTTGTGTAGCAAAGTGATGTCTTTTCACATACTTTGACAATCTTGGTGTTACTCTATTTTTCTCACTAGGTCTATCAACTTTTGAATCACTATGTACTTCTTTATCATTTATTTTAACATCTCTTTCATGTACACTAATCTCATAATCAAAATTTTCCTCAACTTCATTTTGCAACTCGACACCTGACTATAGTTTGGTTCTTGAATACAGCTTCACATTCATTGTATGTGACTCAGTAGTCACTAAAACTTGTTGTTGATTTGCATCTTGATTTACAACATCTTCATTAGCAAGAATACCTTCATAAAAGTATACAAATGAATTGTATTCTTATGGTTCTTTCATAGGTTCAACAACATGTACTTCTATATATTCATCAAATTTTATATTTGCACTTTCCACAAGTTTGTTAGTGTTAGTATTTAAACACTTATAAGCTTCACTTCTTGTGGAATAGCCAAGAAATATACCTTCTTCACTTTTTTCATCTAATTTACCATATCTAAAATCTTTGAGAATATAATACTTACTTCCAAATACCTTAAATATTTTACATTGGGTGAGTATCCATACCATAGTTCAAAAGGTGTTGAATGAGTATCTTACTTGACTTGCACCTGGTTCAAGGTATAGATAGTTGTACTTACAACCTCTTTCCAATATTTTGAAGTAGCATTTCTCTCCATCATGAGTTTCCTTGCATAGTCCATTACAAATTTGTTCCTCCTTTCAGGTATTCCATTTTGTGGAGGGGTTCTAGGGGCACATGTTTTTCTTTTGATTCCTCTATCATTACAAAACATCTCAAACTCATTTGATATAAATTCTCCTCTGTTATATCTCAAACATTTCAGACTTTTACCTGTTTCCTTCTCAACTCTTGCTAAGTTCCACTTAAACATTTGGAAAGCATTAGATTTCTATCTTAGAAACATAACTATTATCATCCTAGAATAATCATCAACAATAGCATAATGTACTTATCACCTTTGTAGCTTTACACATCAATTAGTCCACACAAGTCAATATGAACAATCTCCAAAATTCCTTTAGAGGTGTGAGTCTTACTCTTAAAACTAGACTTTGTCATTTTTCCTAATTGACATTATTTGTAAATTATATTGTCATGTTTCTTCAACTTAGGCAAACCTATGAATCTTCTCATGTTACTAATACTAACCAAGTTGTCAAAATTAGCATGAAATAAACCCTTGTGCCATAGCCACACATCATCAAATTCTACAACTAGACAAGTAGCATCATCCATATCAAGATAGAATAGATTACCTCTAGTTTGATCACCTTTTTCCATTATTTTTCCATCAATATCATATTGTACACTCGAAAGTGTCCCACTCTAAACCCTTCTATCCAAACGATTCCATGAGTTGGAATGTTTGAATGCCGGCTTAGAGCTCCCTATCCACGGAGTGCAAGAGAGTATATTTCAACAATAAAAAGGCTCTCAGATGAGCCTTAGAGATACTCTTCTTGCTAGTAAACCATGCAATGGGAGGTTCCAAAGACAAGATGCAAGAATGCAAATGTCCCAAGGAGTTCCTCAAGGATGCAATGCAAATGAAGATTAAGCTAGAATGAGAATGTCAAATGCAGCTATGCTAGAATATGAATGAGAGTGTTACAATCCAAATATTAAGCTATGTGAGATAGATTATTGCAAAATAGAAGCTAAACTAACATGCAACATGAATCTAAGCTAAAATGTTATGGTATGAGAGAATGTAGACAAGAAATAGAAGTTCTCCACAAAGCTCCAAAGAAACCTGTTAGAAAACCTGCAGCATAACAATATTCAAAAGATGGATTGATTGAGGGGGAAAGCTCTCTCCCTTTTAAAGATGTATGGACGGTAGAGATCAAGATGAAGATGGTGGATGATCAACGGTGGAATTTGAAAAGAGGAGTGATCCATGTGCACACACAAATCAACCAATAGAATATAAGTTGACTTGTCATATAAGACAAAAGTCACAAAGCCTTTTCTTTTAATTGCAAAATAGAAAAAAGACTTTATGTGTGCACTTTAAGTGGGTTAGAAGAATGGGGTCTTTTATTTAATTAAAAGGGGACATGTTCTTTTAATCAAATAATGAACTTAGGATAGCATAGTCAAACTATAGGTTATAATCAAATAAATTGATTATTAGCAATTTGGTCTAGGTAAATGATTAAATTAATTTAGCCAAAATGCTGAGAAGGGGGCTAATAGTCTAGATGACCATTTTTAGGTGATTACACATATATCTTAGCTATATTATTCTCAAACTCAACCTTGCAATCTAAACTATTTAGTTGTGACACACTCAACAAATTATAGTTAATTCCTTTAACATAATAAGCATTATCACATAAAATCCTTTTCTATGAGTTTGATAAAACCTTTTCCTTTTATCAAACAGGGTGCATCATTACCAAACCTTACACTATTTCCATCATAATAATTCATGGTAATGAACTTACTTTTATCTCCAATCATGTGATGTGAAGATCCACTATCAATGATCCATCTATCATTCTTGTTCACACAAGACACTAATGCAGTTGCCTCATCATAATCAGAATCATCCTTCATTGTAACATACACCACTTCATCATCATGATTTTTAGATCCATATTTTGTTTCCTCTTCTATAATGTAGCAAGACTTATTGCCTTTGTCTTTATAATCTTTGATATCCTCATCTCTTCTGCTTTTGTACTTGTCTCCACCTCTATAGTTCTTCTTCTCTAGACATCTCGTAGCAATATGACCAACCTCATTGCAATTAAAAAGCATGATAGGTAACTTACTTTTGAATTTTCCTTTACTCAATGAAATTTCCTTGCTAGGAGTGCTTAAATTTTTTCTGCATCCTCCTCATCTGTATCACTATCACTAGAAACATATTTTACCTTTTTTTTCTTCTTCTCATTAGGTTCCTTCAATGAAAACTTAGATTTGAAAGTATATTCAACATTGTTAGATTTGAATTTGTCAAAATTAGATAGCTCAAAAGTAGTGAGTGTAGGGAAACTCGGGTGTGGAAATAGCTTCCTACACTAATCTCTTAAGGAAAGCATTGTGAAAATTCTTTTTAAATTCTTATAATTTCATATTCACTTTCGGTAGAACAACAATATTACAATCAACCATGAATACATAAAATAGATAGAGAAATAATAATGCATAAACACAAAGATATTCTGGTGGGCAAAAACCTTTTGATAAAACAATCCCACCCCTCCAAAACCTACACAATGTATTATCTTCAACTCAAAGGTTAAAACACACTTATAGTGCAATCTCTTTCAGGACACAAAAGACTTATCTAGTAGCAACCAGCAATACACTACTCACCCTCTACTATCTATAGCCCTCAAAGTTCTTGTATAATGTGCTTTCCATTTTTAGGGCATCTTCCAAAGATAGTTCTTACATATCATAGGAATTTGTCATAACCGTTTCAGTCATGATTTTCTTACACATAATTAAATCTTCCAAAGATAGCTCTTACACATCAAAGGAATCTGTCATAACCATTTTAGTCATGATCTCCTTACACATAATTAAATATTCCAAAGATAGATTTTGCGTGTCATAGGAATCCATCACAACTGTTTCAGTCATGATTTCCTTACACACAATTAAATATTACAAAGATAGTTCTTACACATCATAGGAATCTATCATAATCATTTTAGTCATGATTTTCTTACACACAATTCAAGATGCCAACACATGCAAGTGGAGTGACACATTAACATGCCAACTAGTCATGTACACTCATACTTAGTTACATTATTTGAAAAAAATACATTTACAAAACAAATAATAAGAATAGGAATTATCCAAGCTTGAGACACCTTATTCCTAATAGTGATCCTACCTATTAGACCTTCAAGAGTTAGATTAGAACTTGATATGCATCTCATTTCTTGTATTGCAGAAACTCTAATAGCATAAATGGGAAATAGTGTTCTAAAAACTTTTCTTAATATAGTCTCATCATCTATCTTACTAGTAAATCTTCTTATAGCATTAACAACATCTTTTATCCTAGAGCAATATTGACCAACATTATCACCTTCTTACATCATAATATCGTCAAAATTACCTCTAAGACATTCAGATTTGGCTCTCAAAACATTTGCATCACCTCCATAGATGGTGTGAAGAGCATCCAACATCTTCTTTGCACTATCACAACCCTTGATGTCATCAAACTCGACATAATTTAGGGAAGAGGCAATCTCCAACATTTTTTGATTGTGTTCTTTCTTCTTTTTCAAATCTTCAGCAGTTAGGGCTCCAATAGGATCAACATGGTCAATTGTGATGGTAGATAGTGCATGGTCTCCATGATATCCTAGATGTAGCTTCATCAAAATTTTCCATGCAGGAAAGTTGTCCCTGTTAAGTTTGGGTTCATCTTGATCTTTTGCTTCTAGTACCTTCAAACTAGTCCTCTTAAGCAGATGGCTACAATACCAATTGTTGGAATTCTTTTAGAATAACTGAGAGGAGGGGTGAATTAGTTATCCAAGATCTAGATGTACAAATAAAAGTTTTTACAACTTAGTGAACCAATTGTTAGCTTAAAGAATAAATTTGACAACTGAGTGTCAATACACTTAACCAAGATCAAGAGTAATTGTCGAGTGATAATAAGTGCCAAGTGCAATAGGTGTCGAGTGATAAGAAGTGCCGAGTGCAACAGGTGCTGAGTGATAACAAGTGTCGAGTGCAACAGGTGCCGAGTGATAACAAGTGCTGAGTGCAACAGGTGCCAAGTGATAACAAGTGCCGAGTACAACATGTGCCGAGTGATATAGTTTTGTTCAAGTGTTGAGCTATCCAAAAAATAGCATGTTCTGAGTATCAGAAATACTTCAGGAGCCGAGTAACTCAGTAGAATAGCATAAAAGTTTGAAATTGTACAAACTATGATGCAAACAATTTTTGCAGCCGACAGAAGGTAAATCTCGAAGGATTTAATGATAAGATCGAATCTTTTATTTTTCCTATGCAATTCGCATGCAGCCAATAAGAAAAATGCTAATGGCATGCAACCAATCAGAAAAAGATAAGTATTAAGCAGGAAATTGAGATTCAATATGGATCGTAGATCCAAAACAAACCCTAAGTCTTTGAAGTCTTTATAAGGAAGATGAAATTTCACTGTAAAAGAGAGAGATGAGATATATTGAAGGACATACAAGGGTGCATAAGAAAATCTATTTTTAGAAGCAAGAGTTATCAGATCACAAAGGATCAAGATCAAGAGAAGGCAGAAAAGGAACCTGTATTCAGCAATCAACGATTGTAATCTATCAGGTTTATTGTATCTAATACTCACTAGCAATTTTATTAGAATGAAAATCCTATGGTGATAGGTTAGCTTTACAGCTATTTTGTAAGAACCTTTTGATTAGGTGATTAAAATCCTTTAACCAGGTGATACTTCATGTTAAGTGTTTGAAAATCCTCTAACCAGGTCACTATTAATACAGTGTAAAGCCTTTAACAGGGCAGGCCTTTAACAGAGCAAACCATCAGAAGTGGTTGAACAATATTGCTGCAGTAAATTTTTGTGGGTATCATCCCCACCCCAGTTTTACCTTCTTATTCTTGGAGGGTTTCTGGGTTACCAAATTCTGGTGTAATGTGTTATTGATGCATGAGTTTTGTTATATATTTATTTGATGTATTTACATGCATGCAACTTACTTTCAGTTAAAAATTTTATTGGCTAAAGTTTGGTACTTATGATTCACCCCCCACTCTCATAAGTACTCTTTCCATATTTGAATATTCCAACAATTGATATCAGAGTAGGTCAAGTTCTCACAAGGAAAAGCCTAACAGCTTGGAGGAAAAGATCTAAAGATGGAAGCTTTCAAACTTGGAAAGATCATTGAGAATTAGGTGATAGATGTGCAACTTGCTCTGCATAGCTTGGAGGAATTTAGGAAAAAATTGAGAAGCTCATTAAAAAAAAGGAAGGATCTAGCCATAGCTGAAAATGATATGCACTACAAGGAGATTGATACCACCAACATATTTTCCAGTGGAGACACAAAAGAAGTTGATGCAGCAATAGCAGAACTGATGGAGAAAAATTAAATTCAAGCAGATGAGATAAGAACTCTCAAGATGGAACATGAATCACAAGCTATAATGATATGTGAAATTACTGAACAAAAGAAAAGAGCAGTTGATGATAAGGTCATGATGGAAAATGACAATAGGAATCTTGCAAACAAACTTGAAGAAAAATTTACTGAATTGACAAGGATCTCAAACATGCAGATGGATACACTTGCCCAAATGATGAATCTTCATCATGAACTCAATATAAAGGATATTGAGATCTCTACCTTGAAGATGCAAAATGAAAAAATGCAGAATGAATTGAACAGAGAAAAAGAGGTAGCAGAGAATCTCAATAAATTAAGTGAAGCAATCAAGTATTTTGAACAGTTGCTGAAATCGCCAAAATCTGCCCATGATACATCAGGACTTGGATATAATAGCACTGAAGTTGGAGAATCATCAAAGAGTGCTGAACAAAGAAGTGATAAAGGTAAGAATTCAAAACCCACTTGTCATTTCTATAATAAGAAGGGACATACAGCTAATGTGTGTAGGAGTAGAAGATTCAATCAATCAAACATACCCAAAAGTTTCTGTCATAAGTGTAACATGCAAGGACATATGACACAAAATTGAAAATCCAATGTCACAAGGACTCAAAGATTTGATGGACATTTTTATAATTGCAAAAAGTATGGACATAGGGCATTTGAATGCAGATCAAAACCTATGTGGACAGTAAATCAACCAGCAAAAACATCAAACCATGAATTTTGGGATTACAACACTAGGAACAGTTGTCACTATTGTCAAGAATATGGATATATCCCATAGAATTGCATAAGAACACATTTTAGAGGGAACTACAAAAGATGGTTGAGTCAAACCACATGTTTCAGTTGCTTAAAAACTGGTCATGTCAGCAGGAATTGCCCAACAAGGTCAAAGGCATCAAGTTCTGAGTTCAGCAATGGAAAGGCAAAGATAGATGTTGGACATATCAGAAGTGAAATGAATAAGACATGGAGAAAGAAAGATGAGTCTAGCACATCAAATATAGAGATCACTTCACCTAATAGGTCAAGTGATCACACTTCATCAAATTAAGTAAAGAATGAGTGTGAGAGATTGATAAACCAAGTAAAATCATAAATCAGTCCCAAGACATATAAGAACTACAAAAATGAAATCAGCATAAAACAAAGGATGCTAAGCCAAAATTGAGAACTTTTTGAAGATATGTCAAAATTGCCTTCAAGAGCTGAGTTGCTAACAACGACCGAGATCGATAGTTGATGTCGAGCTATGAAATACCAATAGGAGCTGAGTAAAACATAATGAGAGCCGAGTTATAACGAAACCTTTCAAGAGTTGAGTAGATAGTCGGCAACATACTAAGCATTTATTACTCTATTTTGAAGGGTACATAAATCCTATTTTTGATCATTTTCCCACCATTCGAACAAGAAGAAAAGATGAAAAAGGAGCGGAGAAGATCAAGAATAGCTCAAAAGCCATTCGTGAAAGATTTCAACAGCGATTCAAGACAAATCTCATCGATTTAAGGTATTTTTCTTAAGTGTTGAGCTATGTAGGACTCATAAACTTGTTTAAATTATAAACCCTAGTTTTGCAAACAATGGCATCTGGGTTAGGAACCACCAAGGTTTTAGAGAGTCATGAAGTTCAGTTGGTCAGCAACAAAGTAAAACAACTTGAATTTAAGCCCATTCCAAAAGTAGCATACAAGAATGATCCTGCAGGTGCATTATCAGTTATTCCAAAAAAAAAATTTATGGTATAAGATGTTCGCAGATGCTACAATTGTAAAATTGGTGCCATAGGAGACTTAGAAATTCATAATGCATATGATAAACTGTGTGAAAACAAAGTATTGAAAAATGAGTTTTCAATAATAGAAAGAAAAGGATTAACCAAAACCCTAGCATTTTCGACTGTTTTCAAAATAGAATTGGTACGGATAGTTTTGAGCCGAATACATGATGGAGCTTTTTGGTTAGAGTTAGGGCCAGTAAAATTTACCAAGAAAACTATTCATAGGGTTACTAGTATTCCAACCCTAGATTGGCCAAAGACCCTGTGAAGTGACAAAAGGGAAGTAATAGAGAAAAATACAGGTGCCAAATGGAACAATAGAGGAATGACTATCAACACAGTCACAGATCCTCTACTAGATTTTGTTGTGAGAATTATTTCACACAAATTCTATCAATCAAGCAGGTTGAATAGTGTACCTTGTATAGCAGTTGATGTTGCATACAAGATAATCAAAAGGGATCACACTTATGATCTGGCAGAGCTCATGTTTCAATAGATTAATGAAAATCTGGGAGCTATAAGGAAGAGCAAGGGAGCTCAATGCAAATTCGGATCAGTTTTGATGTGTATGTTTTTCTATCTGATGAAAGAATTTCCTTCTATGGGTAAAGCAAAATGGAATCCAAATAAAAAAATTGTTGAACAAATTAATGGATACATTGAACAGATGGATGAAAAATTTGATGCCCAAATGACTGGTTATTTTGAGGACTTCAAAAAGTCCATGAAACAAAGAATGAGAATTCTAGTCTCATTGACTAAGAAATATGAAAAAGATATTTGTTTTCTTGTAGATATAGATTATACTTATATACAAGTAGTTATACCTAGAATAAGATGGCTTAGGCAACTAGGTTATGAACTTGATGTTGATCAAGCCTCTGCAGCAATAACAGCCTTACTTGCAGAAGAAGCAGATAAAAATGCACAAATTTTTGGAACTTATAATGTTGTCAAATCAAAGGTAATAACAGGTTTGAAGAATGCTTCAGCAGTAAAGAAGAAAGAGAAATTGGTGAGACAAATCAAAAGAAAATTTGGCGTAGAAGAAGAAGGAACAGCAGACGAAGAAGGAGAAGACATTGAAGAAGAAGGAGATAAACTTCAAGGTCAGACTCAAGGGTCAAAAGGAGACAGAGAGGGAAGTGCTAAGGTAGAAAAAGACAAGGAAGCACCAGTTAAGAGAAAGACCACAACTCCTTCTGCTCCTAAATCTAAGGGTAGGAAAGTAGCTGCCCCTGCACCAAAGAGACCAACCACAAGGGCTGCAGCACAAAAATCCTAAGAGGAGGCAAAAGGAAAGAAGAAAGACTCAAAGAAGACTGGTGCTAAGTCAAATAAAAGGAAATTTATTCCCCAACCTGAAACAGATGAGGAGAAAATAGAGTCAGAGGACAATAGTCAATTTCAAGTGGTAAGACACAAACCCTAGACTGCTATTGATAAATTATGTTCAAAAATTAGAAATAATGATTTAAAAGGTCTAAAGAACCTAAATTTTTCAAGCTCACCAAAGAAGAGAAAAATAAATTAGAGGAATCTGTGTATGCTATGATGGCTGAGTATAAGCACACACCTCTAGAATTAGATGAATCTATGCCAAGAGAACTGTATAAAATTATAGAGGATAAATGGCATTTTTGTTTACAAATGGAAAAAGAAATAGGGAGTCAACATTGGCAAGATTGTTTCCTAATTTGACTAAAGATCAAATAATACATGTTGTAAGAAGGCATAATAACAGATTCACTCCCAAGTATAGAGCATTCAACATATTGCCAAATAAAATTGAAGAGGTAGTTACTAAATCCACAAGATTGTGAAAAATAGTTTACAAGAAAATTGAAGATGTATATAATGAAGAATATAAGGTAGAAGCAATTGCCAAGACAAAGGAAAAGAAAGCATCAGAAACAAAAGAGAAGAAACTAGTGGAGAAGGAGAGTAAAGAAGAAAAGGAAGAAGAGGCACACAATGAGGAGAAAGAGGAAGAGAAAGATATAGCTGAGCCACAAGATCAAAGTATGCAACACATACAGGTATCTCCTCCTAGTCCTCCTCATGCGACCATCACACATGCAGATTTCATAAAAATAAAGGATGTTACAGATATTTCAAATCTAAACATCAATCCATTAACTGCAGAGGATTTGGAAATCCTTGACCAATCATCACTAGTAGCAAAATTAAGTTCAAATCTTGTATTGGTCAGTGTTGATGAATTATAGAATCTAGAAGTCAAGATAAAAGCACAAGTGCCACCTTTGACCACACAAACTACTGGTATTCTATTCCTTCCACCACCACCTCCACCAAGTATACTCACTGATACACTCCAAGTGTCAAGTACAGTAGCAGGGGAAATAAAAGAAATATCTGAACAACCAACAAGTTCAACCCCACCTAGCATTCATAACTGGGATATTCAAGCTGAAGAAAAAGAGACACAGAAAAAGGAGGAGACTACAATACAAACATTGGTTGCATTACCAAAATCTGGTACTCCAACACAAACTCTTCAGCAGCCGAGCACAGATGGATTACAGCTGAAAATCAAAACACCAGGCTCGAGTTCATCAAAGGTAGTCAGGAGACTTCACTATGGAGTTCCTAAGCTTGATGAAGAAATAAAGATCCCATATTATGAATCTAGCACTCTTACTAAAGAAAAGATTAATGAAATTTAGAGTGCACTAGACAAAAGAAGGAGACAAGAAGCACTAAGAATGGAATACAAGCATAAGCTTACATTGAATGAAATTAAAGACAAATTCACAGAAGCTTTTTGCTTACAATCTCCAGATGAGTCAAGACCAATCATGGAACAACTATCTGATATAGTTGACTAGGTGACTAATGAAGACCGGGAAATAAATGCTAGATTGCTTGAATGGTCAGAAAAGAAGTTCCAAGGAAAAGTAAATAGTAAAATATCTGATGATATAGAAATGTCATAAGAGGAACTGGGAAAGAAAGTTATAAAAGTTAAAATTGTACTAGAAGACATCTTTTCCCTGTACAACAAGTTGTGTGATTTTTCCACATTCACACAAGACACTAGCTAGAAAATACTGAGCTTGGAAAATAATCTAAAAACTTCTAGCATGCAACTCCCCATAGATCCAGCTCAGAGTGAGAAGCATTTTGTCCAATCGCTTCACACACAAAGAGAGCTAGTTGTTTTAGCAGCAGAGGAGGCAACCACAAAAGCCAAATTGATACAAATGCAATCGTCAATTACTCCTCATTTGGAATTACTTCACAAGGAGCAAATAAATGCAGAGATAGTCCTCAGGAAAGACCCCAACCTTTCTTCATCTGATGAACTTGTACACCTAGCAGCAGAGATTGCTATCCAGCATAAGACATTAGATGTCACATTAGCAAATTGGGATGCAGCTCTAAAGGTATTCCTTGAAGTAAATAGCACATTTTTGGCCAAATATGGCATTTTATTATAAAGACCCTTGACATAAGTGTCAAAAAGGGGGAGAATAAGTAATAAAAGTTGAGTACAAGAATGAAATGATAAGTATAATAAAAGGGGGAGATAGCAGAGATAGCAGAGATAGAAAATTTTGAAATTTTGGGGGAGATAGAAAATTTTGGGAGCAAAGTTTGAATGAAGGATAAATTACTGAGTCACATGGATCTTAATTAAGTGTTTTTTCCACTCATGTCAAAGGGGGAGATTGTTAGCTTAAAGAATAAATTTGACAACTGAGTGTCAATACACTTAACCAAGATCAAGAGTAAGTGTCGAGTGATAATAAGTGCCAAGTGAAATAGGTTCCAAGTGATAATAAGTGCCGAGTGCAACAGGTGCCGAGTGATAACAAGTGCCGAGTGCAACAGGTGCTGAGTGATAACAAGTACCGAGTGCAACATGTGTTGAGTGATACAGTTTTGTTCAAGTGCTGAGCTATCTAGGAAATAGCATGTGTCGAGTATCAAAAATACTTCAGGAGCCGAGTAACTCAGTAGAATAGCATAAAAGTTTGGAATTGCACAAACTATGATGCAAACAATTTTTGCAGGCGACAGAAGGTAAATCTCGAAGGATTTAATGATAAGATCAAATCTTTTATTTTTTCTATTCAATTCGCATGCAGCCAATAAGAAAAATGCTAAAGGCATGCAACCAATCAGCAAAAGATAAGTATTAAGCAGGAAATTGAGATTCAATATGGATCGTAGATCCAAAAAAAACCCTAAGTCTTTGAAGTCTTTATAAGGAAGATGAAATTTCACTATAAAAGAGAGAGATGAGATATATTGAAGGACATACAAGGGTGCATAAGAAAATCTATTTTTAGAAGCAAGAGTTATCAGATCACAAAGGATCAAGATCAGGAGAAGGCAAAAAAGGAACCTGTATTCAGCAATCAACGATTGTAATCTATCAGGTTTATTGTATCTAATACTCACTAGCAATTTTATTAGAATGAAAATCCTATGGTGATAGGTTAGCTTTACAGCTATTTTGTAAGAACCTTTTGATTAGGTGATTAAAATCCTTTAACCAGGTGACACTTCATGTTAAGTGTTTGAAAATCCTCTAACCAGGTCACTATTAATACAGTGTAAAGCCTTTAACAGGGCAGGCCTTTAACAGAGCAAACCATCAGAAGTGGTTGAACAATATTGCTGCAGTAAATTTTTGTGGGTATCATCCCCACCCTAGTTTTACCTTCTTATTCCTGGAGGGTTTCTGGGTTACCAAATTCCGGTGTTATGTTTTATTGATGCATGAGTTTTGTTATATATTTATTTGATGTATTTACATGCATGCAAATTACTTTCAGTTAAAAAATTTATTGGCTAAAGTTTGGTACTTATGATTCATCCCCCCCCTCTCATAAGTACCCTTTCCATATTTGAATATTCCAACACCCATATCCATAAAAATTATTCATGCATGCATCCATTAGATCATACAATCACTTAAACTTTTTAGGTTACTATCAAATCAACTTTGCAAAAATGTAAGCACGAAACATAAAAAATTCAATAACACATTTGACACAATAATTTTACATTAAAATCCAATTTGGAAAAAACCACTAGTAACATGCTACTCTCTCACTCTTCTAAAGTGATGTCATGTGAAAGGCTAGCCCTATTAAATGTTATAATACACACTGTTAAATGTGACCTAGTTAGAGGATTTCAATCACCCTATTAGGAGTGAGCCTTGTTAAAGGACTTTATATCATTCACTTGGAATGTCACTTATTCAAAGGATTTACAAATGACTATTACATAAACCTTAATCCAAAGGATTTACCCTAGAATGGTACAATAATTAGAAAGTTATAGTGAGGCTTGATCTAATAACAAATTACAACTCACTTGTAGATTACAGATCTCTATTTCAGTCCTTCATTTTTCTTGACTTTCACACTACCTCTGATAGCTTGTTTACCCTTCAAGCATTCATACTCTTAAGCCTTCTTTCTTTTCTTTCCAATAGTAGTCTCTTCTATTCAGTCTGTGAATGAAGTATTACCTTAGTCCTCTTGCCTAACTTAGATTCTCAAACATTGACCCATGTTACTTTTGACCAGCCATCTCTATAAATAGAAAATTAAGATCTTTTGTCATTCATCCTCTATCATCCATTTTAGGGTTAGATAGGATTAGGTAGGATTCAATAAATCTACCCATTATTTCATTTTAGTCCCTTCTAGAAACTTCTCCTTAAATCCTCTTTGAATTCACCTCAAAATGGTTTACCATGAATTCTATGCTACTAACTCATCATAGTTATCTTCCACATGCTTCATAAAATTCAAGAAAAAAAATAGTTGGCTTAGATTCATCAAATCCATGATTTAACATTAATACTGGCACTCTACATCTATATGTTGTCACTCGGCTTCCATATTGGTCTTCCACTCATCTTCAACTAGATCATTCTAAAAATAATAAAGTTTATTAGTACTTGGTAACAACTAAACTTTACTCGGCTTACACTTTATCACTCGGCATATACCAAACTTTGACTTTGCTTAGCTCCAACTATTTTTTTTCTCGGCTTGCACTAACCTTTTTTAGCACCTACTATCTACTCAATCAAGCTTGGTAGACTCAATTCTTTTTACTTGTTCTTCTAGATGTTGTTAGTGTATCCAACCTTTTCAACCTTAAGTAGATAATCAATGCACTATATCATTGCTTTCTTAACTGATCTTTGTACTCCTTTTTCCATACCATAACTTAGTCTTTTGTATAGGTGTTTTTGTTATCTCATTTGATCAAATTCTCTTCATCAATAAAAAAAATGATAGTACTCAAATCAACTAAGCAGTTGCCTTACCAGCATGTAGTGGGTTTGACATTAGTGACAAAACAATGATTGAAATCCATCCTCATACTTGGATCAATATGTTTTCAATAGAAACTAAAATTGGAAGGATTTTTTTTTTTTCATTGATGTCAAACCTTATTGGTGAGATAGTTTTTTGTCTTATTTGAGTGTCAATATAGATGATTGATGAAGAAGATTTGAGAAGTTAGTCATAACAAAAGAACCTAGAGAAAAGCTTGAGTTATGAGAAGAAACTAAAAATGGTCACTTGATTAGTTAGACTTTGGCAAGATAAAATGATTATTTCAAGTGAAGAAGATAGTTGCGTTGAACCTTGAAGAAGTGATCAAAGATTAACCAAATGCAAAATCTTGACTGAGAAATAAAGCAAAATATTAAGGAATTTGTGATACATGTCGAGTGATGCTTGTCTCAACCAAGCCACGATGTGTGTTGAACATAAATACTATTGAACAAGCATCAGTATTGATTGAGTCAGAGTATATGTGCCAAATATAAAGTTATTAGTGATTGAATAATCCAATGATCACCAAGTGTTAGAACACAATGTTGGCCAAGGGACAACATTTTAACAATTTTTGACAAATTGTGACTTGCAACCAACAAAGTTGATTTCTAGGAATATGTAAAGTGTGTTGAAGATAAGGATGGATGACCTTGAACAATTAGATCAAGGGAAATTATTTTTGCACATTTCTATGCAAGGATTCAAAGAAA
The DNA here is from genome assembly GCA_028749045.1 of Cupressus sempervirens. Classification (NCBI taxonomy): domain Eukaryota; kingdom Viridiplantae; phylum Streptophyta; class Pinopsida; order Cupressales; family Cupressaceae; genus Cupressus; species Cupressus sempervirens. The sequence continues at coordinate 486,214,175 of CM053786.1, forward strand.
AGTTTTTAGAAAAGGAAAGGATGAACAACAAGGTAGATAGATTCATTGTATGTGTCGAATCTGATTGTAACCCTAAAAACTATTATGATGTTCAAGTAGAAAAATATCAAAAATTTCCTATTTAAGGAGGTACAAGCACTAACCTAATGAGGTTGGAGTACTTATTGATGTTGTTCATTAGAAAACTTAAGCAAAAGGTTGAGAAGAGTTGAGAAGAGGCAACAAGTGATTACTTGAAGGGTTGCCAAGAGAATTAGAGACTGAGATGGCAATGAAGGCCAATCAATGGATCAACATTTGAGCTAAACTAAGATCTATAAGTGTAAAGTGAGTTGCATTTTTTAGATCAAAACCTACTATTACTTTCTAACCATTGTATCAGTTTAAAATCCTTTAATAAAGATTGACCTAATAATCAAATGTAGATCCTTTAATCAAGGTGACATTCAAATGAAATGTTCTAAAGTCCTCTAACAAGGCCACTCCTAATAGGGTGATTAAATCCTTTAACAAGTTCATATTTAACATTGTGTTTTGTAACCTTTAATAGTTTTAGATCCTAACAGAGTTCACTTTAGAAGAGTGAAAAGATTGGTAACATGTTATGAGTAGTTTTTGCCAAATTGGGTTTCTACATTAAATTCTAGTGTCAAACTTGTGTGAATTTTATATGTGATGATTTACTATTAAAGTTTACATTTTGCAAGTCTATTATATTCAGGACATTGAACTACTAGTTGATGTTATTGCAAGTTTACTATAGAGACTGAGCTAATAAATGATTAGATTTGAAATAGTTTAAGTATTTGTTTTTTCAATTGGTACATTTGTATCTTGGATAACTAATTCACCCCCTACCCACTCTCATTTACTCTAAAAATTCTAATAGCTTGTAAGATATGGATGCTAAAATTATACCCAACAACCATGTCAAAAAAAACCTAAAGTTTATAATGAGATGCATTCAATTTGAGGATATAGACATTGCATATACATTAAACTTTAGGATTTTATTTCTTCCAAAAATAATAGATAAAACATTATGGTTTTGGATAAGATTAATTATTTCTCAATGAATGAATAATTTGAAATTTTATTTTAGTTAGTTTAGTGAAATAAACTTTATGTGAAACAGTCGGTGGATAATATAGAGTTACTTTTAGTGAAATATGTTTGTGAATAGTATATAGTTGATTTTAGAAAAGTAATTAGTGTATAATTTAAAAGTTATTAAGAATTATTAGTTCATCCATTCTTTTATTTTATGAAATCTATAAAAAAAAATGATTTTAATCTTTTTAATTCAACTTTAAATCCTTATAGATGTGTTTAATCATTAATATGTTAATTTATATATAAATATGTTGTATTAGAGGACAATTTCTAATTCATTTCAAATCATTTAGACATCTGAACATAAAGAGAACATTCTTGTATGATTTTTTGGAAATGTTTAGAACAACTAAGGTGGGGGGTGAATCAACTACTCAAGGTCTATATGTACCAATTGAACTTTTAAACATAAACACTCATTGTTTACTTCATCCTATTGTTGCCCAGTCTCTACTATAATAGAATTATTGGTTGGGGACTCTGGTCTTGGTTTCTGGTTTTTTATAATTTAGACTGTTTGTGGTTCCAGGTCCCTGTAAAACCTGGGTTAGTTTGTTTTTAGACTTTTCTAGTGGTTTCAGGTCTCTGTAAAACCTGATTTTGATATTGTTCTTCAGTTTGTTGCAGGTTTTTTCTTGGTTGGGTTGTCTTGCTTTATCTTTCTATTTTTTGTTAAAGGGTTTCGAGGTCCCTTCAAAACCTGCTTTTACCGTAATCCAAAACTTGCTTTTCTTAATCAAATGTGAAACATATAAAGCATTAAACACAGTTTTGATAGAAAGATTTTTATGTGAGAACCCAATTTGGAAAAAACCACCAGCAACATGTCACTACTTTTTACTCTTTCAAAGTGAGCTCTGATAGGAGCCAACCCTATTAAAGGTTACAAAACACACTATTAAATGTGACCTTGTTAAAGGATTTAATCACCCTATTAGGAGTGGCCTTGTTAGAGGACTTTGATGATTCCATTTAGAATGTCACATAGTTAAAGGATTTACACAAACTGTTAAGTCTCTCAAATTATTGTTAGGTCAACCTCTATTAAAATGATTTCAATACAAAATGTTTACAATGATTAGAAAGAAAAAAATAGGTTTGATCTGTGTGATTAAAACTCACTTTGCAAGTTTAGCTCTATGTGTGATCCATGTGCTGACTCACTGATAAGTTCTCCATTGTCATATATGTTCTTGATTCACTTGGAAACCATTCAAGATATCAACCTTCTCTTCTCAACAACACTTAAGCCTTTTTCTCAAATTCACTTATCAACATCAGCATCTGCATAAGAAATATCCTTTAGCTTCACATTCACTCTCACTTGTGTATTTTTTATCAACCTTCTTCTGCATGTGTCTCTTACATACACTCACACCGAAACACTTATATTTGTTCAGCTTTATACCTATTTAAATAGGAAATTATTGCTTTATGATTTTCTATCATCACCATAGATCTTAGGGTTTATGATCAAGTTCAACACAATTTATTGTATCTGTCCATCTTCTTGATCATCCTCTAGAAACTTCTCTAGATCCATCTGTTAGGTCTTTACCTAATCCTCACATTGAATTTAATGATCCAACTCATTACTCTTATCTTCAACATGATTTACATCTTCTAAGAAATCAACTGATTCAGGTAGATCTCAATATTTTGTCAAATTTGCTCTCATATTGTTACTCACCAATCTCTAAATTTTGACACTCAATCATAACTAAATTACTCTATCATTTTAAAGCTTCTAGCTTAGCATAAATTATCTTGCTTAATTGATACTAATGCTCAGTCAACACTATATTTTCTCGACACTAATTGTGGCTTGGTTGGCACTAGTATCATTTGGCATTCCTTATCCTTTTACTCTATTGCTCAGCTTGGCTTACTTTTCTTGATATAAATAATCACTTTTTCTTTGTCAAAATCTTCAAATCCTCTTCATTAATCAAATAGATATAACATTTAGATTAGGTAGTCAATATGTGTTATCAATAGATTTGACATCAATTATGTAATGCCTACCCCTAGTTGACTTTTCATGTTGTATTGCCAAGTCATTTTAGGCTAGTTTTATGACTATGTTTTAAAACTAGTTGTACTTGGTTACCCCTTTTTTTTTTATGTTATTTCATACTTAGTTGATATATTTGATGAGCTACTTAGTACATGATTATATTAGGTGTTTATGTTTATCCTTTTGATGATGATATTTTGTATATTCATATAGTGATTTTAGTTATTTCATGATGATAGATGGATGTTTTATATGCAGCTTCTATAATTACTTACCCCATACTTGCATGTGTATGGTGTACTTGTATGTTTTACTTTCTGATTAACATTTTTGATGTGGTTGAAGGAGGGAGTCATGGTCACCTACTAGTTGGGATCTACATGATATACTGCTTCCCACCATTTCCTATTTAGTTTTGATTATATGTGTATGCACAAGCTCAAATTTTATGCAGATGGCAAGTTCCAGGCATCAACTTCAATGAATTGCCAAGATGAGTGTGCCTTATCACAGTATCTCAATGGTAAAAGAGGAGAGATAGTTCTTGAGTCCAAATCCTAACCTTAAGCCAATTTTTCTAGAAAGTAGGACAAGTATTTGATTTTTACCCTTATGAATTCGTCAAGTGATGTGAATTTGTGAATTTGACACTTGAGTTTGATCTAGTACTTTGTTCTTTTAATTGGGTTTTTGTATTTAGTCTTGTGGGTCTATTGTGGTTTTCAGTTATAGTTAAATCAAATTAAAAGATAATTTAATAATTTAATTTAATGAAAATTTATAAAGAAAATTTAATATTTAATTAATTAATAAATTAATTAAATTTAAATATTTAATTTAATTTTTAATTTTGGCATAACCATATTGATTTAATTTAATAACAATATATTTAGGACTTTCATTTTTATAATAAACTCTAAATATTATTATTACTTAAATTAATAAATATTTTATTAAAAATGTCTCATGTTTTAATAAAAGAGATAAAAGAATTAATTTAATAAATGTTATTCAATGGCAAAAGGTTGCACATGAAAATTAAAATGTAATAAAATAATTAAGAAAAGGCTTTGAATGATTTCAAAACCAAATCCCTAAATGCATAAAGCTCTTTATTAAGGAATTAGAGCTCATTTCTCCATACTAAGATTTGGAGGAGCCAATTTCTGGAGAAGAAGGTTTTTAGAAGAAGCGGAAATTGCTTGCAAGCTCTATATGTTTGTTGTTTTAGCATCAGATCCAGGTAGTATCTTGTGGGTTTAGTGTGATAGTTTTCATTCTCTAATTTCTCTATCTTCTCCATGTTTGTTGTGGATCTGTTTTCAAAATTTTAATTGGGTTGAAACCCTTGTTGTGAATTTCATTGTTCTTCATTTTGAAATCATTTGTATATGAATTAAATTTAGAAATTTAAAGAATTGTAGTTTGATATGAGTAGGGTTTGGAAAAGAAATCAAGAATATTCTATACAAATTCAATTGATTGTTTGTTTTTCTCCTATCAGATCTGATTGGGGAAATCTTTTTAAAATAAGTATGTGTATATATGTATATATATATATATATATGTATATATATATATATATGTATATATATATATATATATGTATATATATATATATATGTATATATATACATATATATATGTATATATATACATATATATATATACATATATATATATGTATATATATACATATATATATGTATATATATACATATATATATATATATATATATATATATATATATATATATATCATAGTAATTAGTAATTACTGTGATAATTATAAATTTATAAATAATATAAATTTAAATTGAAATATTAAAGTGGGGCCTGGAATTTGTTTTGTTAGTTTTTTTTAAAGGAAATTTTAACCACCCCCACCTCCCCTCCTTTGTCCTTCTCAATGATGGTCGTATTGAGACTGCATGCAGCAATCTTGTTGTGGCAACAATAGGTCAACATGCCCTAAAAATTTTTTAAATAATTTTTTTAATAGTGCTTTTATATTATTTTAAATTTATTAAATTTTGTAATTTAATAAAAATAAATAAAGTTTATTTTGTTTTAGAATAAATTAAATTAGTTTTAAGTAATATGGGATATTAAATATTAAATATATATTATTTTAATAATTATATATAATATTATATATATATATATTCAAACACATGTTCAGTTAAATAATTTTTGAGTTTCGAAAAATGGGGTTTTTAGTGTTCAATCAACCGGTATAATTGAACTATTTATTTGAACCTAATGTTGATTTATCTAAATGAACATGATGAACTTTTAGGGTTATATTGCAAATGAAGCACATAAACTTGAAACCTTTGTTAAGTCAAAATTATATGTTTTCAAAACCAAACAAAATCTACAAAACTACACTGCTCTGTTGTATGATTTCTTTTGTGTTGGGTTTGGGGCTGACATAGAGTGTTGACTAGTTTTGGGTGTTTACTACAGGCTTGGGAGTTTTTTTTCTATGATGATATTTTTTATATGATCTTTTATACCTAACCGTGGTGATATGCCACATATTTTCTATGATGAGTTTGCTTGGATGTTTGTGGTTTTTTCCAATTTTCTTGTGTAGAACTAAGGTGAATGATCTAACTTTTCTAGTGTAACCTTCAAGTCTTCGAGTAGTTATCTTTGAATTTTTTCTAGTTACTTGTATAGGATTGAGGTGATTATTGTGATTATTTTTAGATCCTTTCCAGTTTCTTTTAAAGGACTAAGGTGAATATTGTATTTCATGTATCGGTGCTTTCCAATTTCTTGTAAAGGACTGAGGTGAAAATGGTGATTTTATGAGTCTAGGGTAGGTAATCTATGTGTATGTTGGGAAGTGGCTTGCAATGGAGGCCAAAGCCCTAAGTGGCTACCTGGGTAATCCATTTTAAGTTGTTTTAATAAATGATAACATTTCATTAAATGAGAGTATAATGAATTAATAAGAATTATTACTTTTCCTCTCCCATACCTCAAGTTCTAGTATAGGCTAGAATGAGAGTAGAGAGGATGCTTGGTTGTAACCTCGCTTCATTAGTATGTCTTGTCTATATGAAAGGATATTGGTGCCACATAGAGACACTAGGGGTGTAGAGTCCAAAGAGGCTGCCAAGGTAACCTTAGAGTTTTCTCATGTGATCACACTTTCCCACTTACATAGTAGATTTCATTGTTTCCTCTACAATTAGATGGTACTTGTGTCTCGGTACCTTTGAGATAGTTTGCTATTAGGTGTTTTCTTGACCTAAATGTTGGTTAGGACTTGTGGATTGATATCCATATGGGACTTGACACTATCTCCTTAGCATAGTGGGAGTGGTCCATTTAGGTTCCATGACGATGAGTGATAGTGCTTTTTACATATACCATTGAGATTCAACAATTGGATGTCATTGTCAGATGTTCTTGTATAGTTGTTCCTTTCTTTCTGGTCTTGTTTTGTTGGATGGTAATATTTTTCTATATTGTACTTAATTATCAAAGATCTTATGAGATGATGTATTTATTTATGATGTATATTCTTTGAGCTTTTCATACCTTGTGACTTGTAAAATGGATGATTATGCATTCTAATATTTCCAAGTGGCATCTTATGTAAATGTATATTATTTAATTGCATTCATACTTGTGGTTATTCCATGATGTGGATTTTGGTTATCTGTTAGATTTTATATTAATAAACTTATACATGTGATTCAATGTCATGGAACCCTTAAGATATGTAATAAACTTATACATGTGATTCAACGTCATGGAACCCTTAAGATATGTAATCTTTTTTGGATGGTTGTATGTATGTGAGTTATTACTTTTTCTATATTATCTCTTGTTGTTATTATCTTTCTTTTTACAAAAATATTTGGCACACTTAGTGAAACTTTAGGTTAATTTCTTTTGGGTTCCCTAGTAGGGCATTACGTCTAGTATTAGAGCCTAAGTTTTTACATTGGGAGCTCTAGGTATATTGGAATACCACTAGTTGTCAACTAGTTAAACTAAAACAAAACTTAAATAGTTTATGTATCTATTACAATCTGAACACTTGAAACTTCAAATTTGATTTCTTGAAACATAGAAAAGTAAAAACTTAAATAACTCTAGAGTAGGTTTTCAAACATATTTTCTTATGATTATGCTTTAAGGTGGTATGCCTTTGTGGACTTTGTGGGTATTTTGTTGTTCTTGCTTGGGTGTTTGCAGTGGAGTATTATCCTCCTATAGGGGGAAAAGGTCCAGTGGGACCCATTAAGTGAGTGCTAGAGTTTTTATCTTTCTTGTAGGCTTCTAGGAGTACACCTAAGTCTAGGGGGGTGGATGTAATGCCTACCCCTAGTTCACTTTTCATGCTATATTATCAAACTCTTTTAGTCTAGTTTTATGATTATGTTTTATGATTAGTGGTACTTGGTTACCTAGTTTGTTTAGATTTTATTTCATACTTAGTTGATATATTTGATGAGCTACTTGATACATGATTATTTCAAGTGTTTATATTTATCATTTCAATGATAATGTTTTGTATGTTCATATGGTGATTTCAATTATTTTTATGATGATAGATAAATAGATATTTTATATGCAGTTGCTATGGTTACTATTATCACAAAATCTTTCACCCTTGTCTAAATTTTTTACCTAAAGGCAACCTTGTGAAACATGGAAACAATCTCCAAGCTGTGGGACTTGAACTATGAGATTGAGTCTCTAGAGAAAGTTGGCTTCCTTACTATCAGGGTGCCCCTAACTACTCTTTGAGAGAAAAAGGGACAAGGAGATGCATAGAAATCAAACTACCTAATCTAATCTAAAGCGGTGATACACCAAAATAGTATGTTCAATCTTATCTATGCTTCGCATCATTGCTACCTGGAATACAGTTAACCCTAACTATGTACAACCATGCGATGAAGGCTATCACATGGTCGCAACTTAAAACCCCTTAAAAGATATAACATGAAAGGCTTGAAGCCATAAGATATAAAAAATAACCTAAGGTTTTGGCATATCCTTATATTATTCAAATGTTTGAATCTTTGAATATTATGACCATTGGGTATGCTTTTGCAACTACAAAATATTTAAAACTTGGTCATTCTTTAGAGAAAAAGAATGTTCTCGTGATTTCAATCTTATCTATGCTTCGCATCATTGCTACCTGGAATACAGTTAACCCTAACTATGTACAACCATGTGATGAAGGCTATCCCATGGTTGCAACTTAAAACCCCTTAAAGGATATAACATGAAAGGCTTGAAGCCATAGGATATAAAAAATAACCTAAGGTTTTGGCATATCCTTATATTATTCAAATGTTTGAAAGTTTGAATATTATGACCATTGGGTATGCTTTTGCAACTACAAAATATTTAAAACTTGGTCATTCTTTAGAGAAAAAGAATGTTCTTGTGAACTTTTTAGAAAATTGAAAAAACATCTAACCTATTATATACAAGAGTTTACAGAGATAAAAGATTAAAAAAGCCCATTGACTAGATTTTTGAAGTAGTTTCCCTTCCTCACCAAATAATTTCTTCTCCCATGCATGAGGATAGCTGAAAATAATATTAAGCATGAAAAAAACATTGCTATATGGAATACTTCTTTCCTAATGCTAAAAAAAATGAAGTTGCTCTCCAATACTGGGACACCTTGGCCTAGAGAAAAACATGCTTTCTCTTCCTTGTAGAATTCTCCCAAATACTCTGGAGTGAGCATGACTAAGGGAAACTTTCATTGTCACAAAGCTAGGTGCTTTATGGGGCATCCTCTTGATGGTGTAGAGCCAAAGGAATCATCCTTGACTGCTTGATTGTGCTCTACAATGGTAGCATTAGACTAGTTTGGAAGTAGCTCCTTTTCTTTTGAAGAAAAAAACTCCACCTCTTGCTCATGATGCTCATTAGGGAGCTACAAGTATGGTGTGAATCTTTGCCTATTGTTGCAGTGAAACATGCTCCTTATATATAGGATATGATGATTCAACATCTATGGAAGAGAAGATAACATCCAACTCATCCCAAAGATCATCCTCATCATCGATCTCCTCTATAATAGTTGCAATGACATGCATAGGTTGAGGGAAAACCTTGTGCATGTAGCATGTTCCTCCTTAAGGATAGAGCTATCCTTGGGACTCTCTTTTTTATCCTCCATATCAACAAGGATAGTCTATTGTGGTGAATCATCTTCTTCCTCCTTAGCTTGCAACAAATCCTCATTTACTTGAAAAGGCTCAAAAGTCATGATTAGTTCCTTAAGGGAAGGAATTACCTTAAGGGAGGGAATCTCTTCAAATAAGAGGATTGGATCTTCTCCCTTCTAAGGGAATCTCTTCAAATAAGAGGATTGGATCTTCTCCCTTCTTCTCAAAAGCTACCTTTTTGGCATCCTTAGTAGCCTATGATTCCTCCCATGGTAGCTTGGTGGGCTTGTTTTCACTCTCCCAAAAATCCTTATATGGACCATTAGGAGTCCATACAACTAACCCATACAACTAGTTTTCTCGCTCAAGGAGTGGAAAAGTTATAGTAGTAAGATTTTGTGATGGAGAGGGCTTCCAAAAGCTTGGAATCATGTACCTTGGAGAAGGGTCTTCCTTTGCTTCCTTGGCTTGAAAATGAGCCAATTGTAGTCTCATTTCCTCTTCTTTTTATGCAACAACTTGCCTTGCAAGATCCTCTTCAAAATGTCTCTGACTCTCCCTCTCTTCCTCTTCTTGTTGGAGATGTACACTCGAAAAGTGTTAGACTCTAAACTCTTCTATCCAAACGATTCCATGAGTTTGAAATGCTTGGATGCCGGCTTAGAGCTCCCTATCCATGGAGTGCAAGAGAGTATATTTCAAGAATAAGAAGACTCTCATATGAGCCTTAGAGATACTCTTCTTGCTAGTAAACCATGCAATGGGAGGTTCCAAAGATAGGATGCAAGAATTCAAATATCCCAAGGAGTTCCTCAAGAATGCAATGCAAATGAAGATTAAGCTAGAATGAGATGCAAAGTGGAGCTATGCTAAAACATGTATGAGAATGTTATAATACCATTATTAAGCTATGTGAGATTAAGCTAAATGTAAAAATGAAAGCTAAGCTAAGCTAGAATTCCATGATGCCATGGATGAGAGAATGTAGACAAGAAATAGAGGTTCTCCACAAAGCTCCAAAGAAACCTGTTGGAAAACTTGCAGCATAACAATATTCAAAATGAGGATTGATTGAGGGGGAAAGCTCTCTCCCTTTTAAAGATGTATGGATGGTAGAGATCAAGATGAAGATGGTGGATAATCAATGGTGGAATTTGAAAAGAGGAGTGATCCATGTGCACACACAAGTCAACCAATAGAATGTAAGTTGACTTGTCACATAAGACAAAAGTCTCACAAGCCTTTTCTTTTAATTGCAAAATAGAAAAAGGACTTTATGTGTTCACTTTAAGTGGGTTAGAAGAATGGGGTCTTTTATTTAATTAAAAGGGGACATGTTCTTTTAATCAAATAAAGAACTTAGAATAGCATAGTCAAACTATAGGTTATAATCAAATAAATTGATTATTAGCGATTTGGTCTAGTAAATGATTAAATTAATTTAGCCAAAATGTTGAAAAGGGGGCTAATAGTCTAGATGACCATTTTTAGGTGATTACAGGAGATAGACCTAGTATGTCATCTCCTCCGCCTATCTCTCTATTTCTTGTTGTCTTTAAACCTCATGAAGCCACCTATCAAGAGATGATGATTCAACATCTATGGAAGAGAAGATAACATCCAACTCATCCCAAAGATCATCCTCATCATTGATCTCGTCTATAATAGTTGTAATGACATGCATAGGTTGAGGGGAAACTTCGAGCATGTAGCATGTTCCTCCTTAAGGATAGAGCTATCCTTTGGACTCTCTTTTTTATCCTCCATATCAACAAGGATAGTCTATTGTGGTGAATCATCTTCTTCCTCCTTAGCTTGCAATAAATCCTCATTTAATTGAAAAGGATCAAAAGTCATGATCAGTTCCTTAAGGGAAGGAATTACCTTGTTATATTTTTCTTCTTCCTCAAGAAAGGAGGGAATCTCTTCAAATAAGAGGACTGGATCTTCTCCCTTCTTCTCAAAAGCTACCTCCTTGGCATCCTTAGTAGCCTATGATTCCTCCCATGGTAGCTTGGTGGGCTTATTTTCACTCTCCTAAAAATCCTTATTTGGACCATTAGGAGTCCATACAACCAATCCATATAGCTAGTTTTCTTCCACAAGGAGTCGAGAAGTTATAATAGCAAGCTCTTGTGATGGAGAGGGCTTCCTAAAGCTTGGAATCGTGTACCTTAGAGAAGGGTCTAGCTCTGCTTCCTTGGCTTGAAAATGAGCCAATTGTAGTCTCATTTCCTCTTCTTTTTATGCAAAAACTTGCCTTGCAAGATCCTCTTCAAAATTTCTTTGACTCTCCCTCTCTTCCTATTCTTTTTGGAGATAGACCTAGTATGCCATCTACTCCTCCTATCTCTCTATTTCTTTTTGTCTTTCAACCTCATCAAGCCACCTATCAAGTTCCTCAGGCTACCTATCCTAGGCCAAAAACTTCTCATCTTGCTCATCTATTTTCTTACTCCAAGTGTCCATCACTCCCTAGGTCTCCAACATCATATCTTTAAGCTTCTCAAATGGAAATGATGGGATTGGTGGAACAAGGTTGGGAGGGGAGTAATAATTTTGAGCATACTAGCCATAACTAGGTTGTGGATGAGACTGAAATTGGCCATATGAGGCTTGAGGAATAGCCTCTTCATGATATGGGAGAGGGGGTTGGGGGGGGGATTAGTAGTCTATGAAATAGATTAATTTTTCAAGTTTCATAAAAACTACATTTCCATAGAGCTTTGAAAATCATAAAAGTTCAAGAAAGATCCTTACATACTAGCACTATATCTGTATGAAACTAGTAGATATACACTAGAGTTGCCATGATGTTTGATTGAAATGCCTCCAAGGCTGATTTCACTAAGAATAACACCCAAATTCTCAATGCCTAGACTTCAAGATGGCTTCTAGTGGACTTGAGTAGCTGAAATGATTGTCCCACCAGGCATGTCAAAAAAATTTGTCACAAAAGCTTGCACCCTTGCCTAAGTTTTTACCTAAAGGAAACCTTGTGAAACATGGAAACAATCTCCAAGCTATGGGACTTGAACTATGAGATTGATTTTCCAGAGAAGGTTGGCTTCCTTACTATCATGGTGCACCTACCTATACTTTGAGAGGAAAAAGGAGAAGGAGATGCTTGAAAATCAAACTACCTAATCTAATCTAAAGTGGTGATACACCAAAATATTATGTTCAATCTTATTTCTACCTAAGAATGCGTAGCTAACCAACATAATCTCAAAGGATATAAATTCAATCCTTGCTTAATCCAATAACCACATGTAGATTAGGAAATAGAAGAATTCTATAAGGAAGAAACTTCACTTTGTATCATTCAAATGCTCAAATAGATACAACAATATAGTTGGAGAATATAGATAATACAATAACAAGAGGCAAGAAATTATTGCACATTATATTAATAGATGAAAGAGATTTGACAGAGAGTTACAATAGCTTAGAGGCACAAGAAATTATAGTGGTAAAGTAGATAATACAATACTAGAGAATCATAGAAATATCAACCCTTGGAAGGGAAACAAACCATGCTTTTATAGTTCAAGCATAACTAAGATAAATTTAGAGAGAAGCCAAGTTCAACCACTAAAATTAAAGTTACGCAGAACAATCATGCAAATCTGAAGAAAATCTAATTCAGGTACACATCCAAATGCATGGAAATCCAATATTTTGCCAAAATAACAACCTTGAGAAGACATGAACAATAGCCATTATCATTTTGATGGGGTAGATAGATAAGGCACAATAGTGGGAGGATGAAATTGCATTAAACAGACATGGAGAATGCACAAAAGTAGTTGTAGATGATCCAAGAGATCTAATTTTCCATTAAAGAGTTTCTCCTCTTCACTCTTGACACACCAAGTTAGATATATTAGCATGTCAACTATATTCAATCTCCACTCTTTACCTTTCCTAAACTTTCATTGGTCAAAGACACTTTTTATATTTTCTAGCTTGAACAATCAATCACCTTCTCTTCATCAACTTAGAGTCTTATGATCTTATGATTGTCAATGAAATAAAAACCCTTCATAACATCTTTAGCTTGGAGACTGACCTTATGATCTTATGATCTCCCTTATATCTCATGGTCGAAGGCACCTTTTACAACTCTTATGATCTTACGATGACAACCCTATTGTGACATCGGGCCCTCCTCAAAACCTCTTCACGATCCTTTGACACACCATTTCTTTGTGATCTCACAATAGCATGAACATGCAACAACACCTTGGCATAGCATCATGAGACTATCAGTCTTTTTGTAGTATTAGAAGCTCTTTGATTTGGCCTTGAGATATTATGTTGTAGCATCAGAAGCCTTTCAATTCAACCCAAAGATCTCACAATCCTCTCGACACTACTATAACCCAACCTCATAACAACAACCTTGGCATATGGTCAGAACCTTCCTTCATCTACCTCGTGATCTTATGAACATCACTTCATCATAAGGTTGAAACTCTATTTTTTATGCCCCATAACAAGAAGACCATTGAATGAATTTTTTTTACCTTGTCTGATGCTTTACCCTTCAAAATTGACCCTCACGATGCTACAAAAATAGGAATACATGAGATCGGGCCTACATAGACATCCATCCAAAGCCCACTTCCTCACATTGACTAAACCCTATGCACCTTAATAATGCAAGAATATGACAACCCTAGAACATGCCCAGCTAGAGAAACCTTGACACACTCATCAGCTTCTGTGGCCCACTCAAAGAGACTGGCCCCACCAATCCATGTGGCAACTGTCCACTTTCTCGCATTCATTAAAGATCATGCATTTTGAAAATGTGGGCATGTGATAGCCATTGATCATCTAGAATCTGATGGTAGAGAAAAATGGGATCCCTAACCTAAAACTTGTATCTACTACCCTTCATGCAACCATGAATAAGGAGAAATTCAGCATCACCACTAAAATTTTGTAGTTATTTATAAAATGTTCCAATGCTACACTAATTGCTGAGAGCAACTGCCTTGCACCATCACCACTTGGAACATAGTTAAATCATGACTGCATGTGACCATGCGATGAAGGCTATCACATGATCACAACTTAAAACCCCTTAAAGGATACAACATGAAAGGCTTGAGGCCATAAGATATAAAAACAACCTAAGGTTTTGGTGTATCCTCAAATTATTCAAATGTTTGAATTTTTGAATATTATGACTGTTGGGTATGCTTAGGCTTTTAAAATCAATTTTTTGGTGGGAGGGAAATTTTGGCAACTCAAGGGGGTATGTGCAAGATCATGGTCAACCAAACTATGCTCTTAAGTGGCAATAAAAAATCAGAAAATCAGGGTTATGTCAACTTGATGTGCAATTTTCTACTTGTAATTAATTTTATATCAAAAAGTTGAGAGAAAAGAATCTCTAGCAAATTGAATCTAGTTTCTAAACTATTAGGACTTATCTCAAAAAAATAAAAATTGATTGGTCAAAATTTTAAATTTTAATGCAATATTACAAAAAATTTAAAACAAATACGAAGTAGACATATGTCTGACCACCTTAATCAAAATCAAATGATAATATTTTTTAATAATATTCTAGATATAATTAGTATACCTATGCTTGGATGTGACACATATTTTTGGGTATTTTTATTCTAAATAAATAATTAATAATTATTTTTTACTTTAGTATTTTTGGAATTAAAAACTCTCGTGTTTGACCACCTTAACTAATTCAAAACTCTGTAAAATTCATTTTTTCATTTTTTTCCTTATAGTAGAAGAAAGATAGAATGTGATACATCTTTTGGATTTAAAAAATGTTATGCCATTTGAAAGTTATAGTTATTTTTCAAGTAGTGTGTCAATCAACACTTTATATGTAACTCCATTAGAAAAATAAGTAAAAATTACTTAGTAAACTCATAATTTGACAAACCTTACATTTATGGAAAGATAAGAACATTCTTAAGAAACTTTTTTCATTTCATCAAATTTTGAACAAAAAAAAGTCGTCAGCTACATGTTTGAAGTAAAAATCACATAAAAATAGGCCAAAAGCACATATTTAGGATGTTTTTAAAGTTGACCATATAGGTTTGGTATCGAAAGATATAGTATATCTCATAAAGATATTAATTGTTTTCATTTAGTATAAGGGTGGGTGGGAAAAATGTTAATATAGATTTTGAAATGGTTTGAGATATTTCATAACTACAAATTTTTCAAATCACCACTATTTGGCACACCATGATCATGCACATACCCAGGGGGATGCAAGCCTACTATGCATATGACTAGTGACCATTATGCATCTGTTGCACTATGGAGTCATAAAAAACATGGATCCTACTCCTCTACAACTAAAAAATTTTCAAAATTTGGTCATTCTTCAAAGAAAAAGCATGTGCTCATGCACTTCTTGGAAAATTGAAAAAATATCTAACCTACTATATATAGGAATTTACAAAGATGAAAGCTAAACAAACCCATTGACTGGTTTGTTGAAGTAATTGGCCTTCCTCACCATTTGATTTCTTCTCCCATGCATGAGGATAACTGAAAATAATAGCAAGGGTGACAAACACACTGTTGCATAGAATACCTCTTTCCCAATGCTGAAAATGAAGTTGCTCTCCAACACTATGACACCTTGGCCTTGAGAAAAACATGCTTACTCTTCCTTGTAGAGTTCTCTAGTACTATGTTCTTTTAATTAGTTTTTTGTATTTTGTCTTGTGGGTCTATTGTGATTTTCAATTATAATTAAATAAAACTAAAAGTTAATTTAACAGTTTAATTTAATGAAAAATTTGTAAAGAAATTAAATATTTAATTATAATTAATTAATTAATGAAGGAAGGTTTTAGGCTTCTTTATTGCCCATCCAAAGTAGCGGAGGAGTGTGAAGGGAGGAGGAAATAGAGGGTGGTGCGGGTCAAATTTTTAGTAAGGGTGGAGGAGTGATGAGATAAGATGGCAGTAAGAGGTGTCAAATTTTTTCTGGGTTGTTTTTGGTTATCACCAACCCATAAATGATGACAACAAACCTCATTAAGGGAAAGTGATAAACAATATATTATGCAACTCAACTCTAGGATTGTCTTGTTTTGTGTAGCTTATGGGAGATGAAGTCAAGAAGAAACAAGATGTTTTTTGGTTGGTTTTTTTAGAGGCAGAAGAAGCAAAGACTTGGTGAAATGTAGAGAAGCCTCATGGAAGAGGAGGAGATGTGTGTGAGCTACAGGTGGTGGAAACGAAGAAAGAATAGATGGACAGATGGCGGAAAGTTTTTGGTTTTTTTGTAAAGGAAAGATGAAATAGTAAACATTGTATTTGAAGGTGAGTTAGGGGTATAGATGTATAAAGCTTTAGAAAGCTTAAATAGGAAACTTTTGAAGGAATGTGTATATGTGAATGAAAGGCTAATCTTTAAGAGCCTAATTTTGATGATGTAAAAAATATTATTTTAATAAAATAAAAACTATTATCGACCAAAAAAAATTAATTAATTGAGAAATTAATTAAATTTAAATATTTAATTAAAGTTCTAATTTTAGTGTAATCATATTTATTTAATTTAATAATAATATATTTAGGAGTTTTATTTTTATAATAAACTCTAAATATTATTATTAGTTAGATTAAGAAATATTTTATTAGAAATGTCTTGTGTTTTAATAGAACAAATAAAAGAACTAATTTTATAAAGTTTATTAAATTACAAAAGGTTGCACATGAAAATAAAATATATTAAAATAATTAAGAAAAAGGTTTCGCGTGATTGCAAAATTGAAGCCGTAATCAGGGAAAGCTCTTTATTAAGGAATTAGAGCTCATTTCTCCATACTGAGATTTGGAGGAGCCAATATCCAAAGAAAAGGGTTTTCAAAAGAACTGAAAATTTCTTGTGAGCTCCATATGTTCATTGTTTTAGCATCAGATCCAAGTAGGATATTATGAGTTTTGTGCAATAGTTTTCATTCTTTTATATCTCTATCTTCTCCATGTTTGTTGTGGATATGTTTTCAAATTTTCAATTGGGTTGAAACCCTTGTTGTAAATGTCATTGTTCTCTGTTTCGAAATCATCTATATATGAATTGAAAATTAGAAACCCTCATTTTGTAAACTTTTTGATAATTATATTTTGATATTAGTAGGGTTTGGAAAAGAAATCAAGAATGTTATTTATAGATTCGGTTGATTTTTTATTTTTCTCATCTCGGATCTAATTGGGGACATCTTATATATATATATATATATATATATATATATATATATATATATATATATATATATATATATATATATATATATATATATATATATATATATATATATATATATATATAGTAATTAGTAATTACTATGGTAATTATAAATTTAAATCGAAATATTAAATGAGGGGCCTAGAATTTCTTTTTTTTGTTTTATTTTAAAATAGAATTTTAATATTTTGGTGGGAGGCGGGCCACCACCCCCACCTCCCCTCCTCTTTTCTTCTCCATGACGATCATATCAAGACTGCACGTAGTAGTAGGTAATGTTGAAGCAGTACCCCACTGTTGCGGCAACATGCCTTAAAGGCCAGCAGGCCCTAAACATTTTTTAAATAATATTTTTTAATAGTTTTTATAGTAATTTAATAAAAACATTAATAAATTTTGTTTTATTTTATGATAAATTAAATTAGTTTTAAGTTTTAAGTAATATGGAATATTAAATAATAAATATATAGTATTTTTTAATAATTAAACAACAATTAATTAATTTTAAAATTTATTTATATATTTATTCAAACAAATTTTTAGTTAAATAAATTTTGAGTTTTGGAAAGTGGGGTTTTTAGTATTAAATCAACCAAGTATAATAGAACTATTTATTTGAACCTAAAGTTGATTTATCTAAAAGAACATGATGAACTTTTAGGGTTATATTGTAAATGAAGCACATAAACTTGAACCCTATTGTTTAGCCAAAATTATATATTTACAAAACCAAACAAAATCTATGAAGCTACACTACTATGTTGCATGATTTTGTTTGTGTTGGATTTGGGGTTGACTTAGAGTGTTGACTAGTTATGGGTGTTTACCAGAAGCTCGAGGGTTTTTGTTCTATGATGATATTTTGTATATGATCTTTTATACCCGACCATGATGTGTGATGTATGTTCTATGATGAGTTTGTTTGGATGTTTGTGGTTCTTTCCAATTTTCTTGTGTAGAATTGAGGTGAATGGTGTGACTTTTCTAGTGTAACCTTTTATTCTTTGATCAGCTATCTTTGGATACTTTTGAGTTGCTTATATAGGACTAAGGTGATTATTGTGTTTTATCTTCTAGTGCTTTCTAGTTGCTTGTTGTTGTTAAACAGATTACTCTTTCTGATTTTAACTCTTCAATGCCTTAATTTGTGAACAACATCTGATTACAATAGTTAGAAAGTCACTTCTGAAAAGACTTACTTTCCTCTAAATTATTATGTACAACTCCTTATTGCAAAATATGCAATTAATTTTGTTTACTCCTAAATCTAAACAAGGTATGTTCTTAACCAGAGAATAGGAGAGGTAAACCAAGTCAAACCTATACGGGATTTAACTCAGGCAAGGAATGATATTTTGAGGGTTGATTAAGTCTATGTACTCACACATCTTATGAACTCATTGTTAATATGTACTAAGGCTAACTGATCTATCTAGAAACTAAATTGTAGAGAGAGATTAAATTGAATGAAAATATCTAAAGGATCTCTTTTAAGCCTATAATGACAATACTTATCATATTCAGCTCATTGTTTTAAAATAGGGGAATGAAGCTCTATTTGTTCCTCGTTTCAATCCAGAATAAAGAGAAAACAAGCAATTAACAATTAACCAAAATGGAAAAGAAAATAATTGATATAGAAATACCATTCAATTGACTCTACAACATCAAGTACTTCACACCAAAAATTTTGCTGACCTTTTATTAATCTTTCATTATCATACATATAGAATTTTGAGATGACCATTACAATGGAAATTCAATCAGTTCATCTCCTTTAAAAATGACAAATGGCAAGGAGCCAGATCATCTATTACAATGATTTACATAACAAAAATGAAAAGGTTAAATATGAATCACTTTTACTTCTTTCCTTTTTTTGCCTTTGCAATATAGGCATTGGTGGCAACAATGATTGGAATTAGCTCTTCATATTTATGGATGTGTACATTATTGTATCTCAAGAGCCATTTAGAATGCTCTCAGACCAAATCTTTAATGATGCCCAACTAGTCTTGTAATTCTTCCATGGCTACTTATACACATCCATCAAGCCTCTAAAGCTCAAAGATTCTCTCCTAGTGACTAGAAGTCATTCCTGTCAAATCATCTATAAAATTTGAGAAATTTGTTTGCATGATAGCTACTCCAATAATTGCCTTTCATTGCGCACTAGATTGCAAGTCTGTATGCAAACCTCTTAGTAGTTCATAATCTCTATCTGACTCCTTCTTTACTTTGACTTCATTTTCTTTAAGTCCCTCCTCTACCACCATGATCATTTTGGATTTGAATTGCATGCTCTAAAACCACTCAACTAGGGGCTCATCTCCTTTAGGTAAAATATTTTCTTCAATAGCCTCCTTTACCTTCATGTGGATGATCATCTTCAACAAGGAAACAAAATCATCACTCTTGGTTTTTTCTGTAGCCAAGATGGATCTATTTGATGATATGTCATCTTTCTCTGTTTCCAATCATAATATAGCATTACCAATCTTATCTATAATGGAGAGTCCTTCTGCCTTGATCTTCTCACTCCACTCTCTACTAATTCACCCAAAATGCTTATCTTCCTGGAGCTAGGAGATAAGTGCCTAGACATCTATAGTGGCGGGATCTCTAGTAATGGGCATCCCAAAGATTCTTGCCAAAGGGGTGACTAATTGTCTTATGAAACCATTCAATTCCTATATTTCCACTTTCTTCTGGACCTTTGACAACTTAAGGCTTTCTAGCTATCCTTCGATCACCTCATTTGTGGACTTCCACAAGCCAACTTTGGTATTCTATCTAGCTTCCCCAAGATCCACCGAATGCATGGTGAAATCATTTGTAGTCATGTCCTAAATTTTTCCTTCTTTAGTAGGTTTTGATATTTCCATTTTCAAATGCCCCATTTTAGGGTCTTTCCCAAGGATAGACAAGGTCTTTTATTTCTTAACCTTAGCCAATCTAGATCTAGAATGGATAGCAAGGGATAAGGTATCCTTGTTGGGAGCACCTTCATCCTTCTTCTTTCTCTTCCTATCCAGGGTATCTTCCAACCATGAATCTATGCCTATTACCTTTGAATCCATTCCAAGAGACTCTATGCTAAACATTTTACTTTTGACCAGAGTGATTACTTTCACGATTGAAGAGAAGGGATTATTTTGGGCTTGTAAAATGACCTTTGAGGACTCTTGACCTTTCTCTATCTCTGCAATCTTCTTGGTTGCTTCATCTAACTTAGTGGACTTTCTATCAATACTTCCTTCATCTCCTAAGTCCATTACTTGCATATGAGGGCTACTTGGGAGGAGAAGTGTGGTGCTTGTAGATTGAACTAGACTACTATGAGGTGAGGGAACCTAAGTAACAACACTATCTTTTGGTTGATCCACCTTCTTCTCAGCCTCTAGCTGAGCACTAATCACTGGGGGGAGTCATCTTGACAAGTCTTAGCAATAGGGATATTTTTTTCTGGAGGTTGATCACCTCCACTTGCTAGTTCAACTACTCCTTGAGTTATTGCCAAGGTTACCCCTAATGTGCCACCTTGTGAGGAAGAAGTAGGGGTAGCTACTAGAGAATCTTGAGTGGGTGTACTTTCACTTTGAATCCTTCTTGTTGTAGTCCACTTGACCCACTTCCTAGTCCTTTTAATAATTTGGGCCATCATGACATCTAGGTCTTCTCCAAAATCCTCATAAGGCTGTTAGCTTATAGGAGTATTTCTTAGCTTTGTTAAATAGGTATTACTATATATATTATGCCCTTCATCTTCCACTCCATCCACATTTGTATCAAATTTATACATTTTCACTTGATCTACTATGAGTCTAGTGAAAGCAAGATCATGGTTGTCAAATTCATCCTTGCAACTAGCCCAATAGTCTTCAAAAGTAGTGATATGTTTGATAACACTTCCAATCTACAATACCTCACTTGCATATTCATTTCGATCAACCATAGGCCTCAAAACTTCATACATCTCCAATTTATATTTCATCTCAAACACATTTAACATGTTATTTGCATCACAATGGGACTCAAAACCAAATGCTCCCACCTTCATAGGAAACACGCAACCTTTCTTCTTTAGAATCCTGCTCAGCACATTCACTTGAATTGCTTACCTCACGATCTTGATCAACAAGATCATATCGCTTGGATATCTTAACAGCTTCAAGGGGAATCCATCAAAAGCTACAAGATGTAAATATGAAAATGATGAGAACTGAATAAAGTAACTCATGAACTAACTAATGGCCACCATAGCTTCAAGACTAAATCTCCTCTCTGGGCATCCTTGTAGCTCCCTGCAAATTCTCATGGTAAATGCATCATTGACTCTTATATAATCTACATAACTATTTCCAATTGTAAACATGGGAGAACTCATAAGACTTCATGTCATCAAGAAAATTCTCTACTCTTGGGACACCTATGTTGGATACAATTGTTCAATTGTGTATTGTCTTTGATGTCACACAAATATCATATCAGTCATCAGATAGTGCCTACCGAACTGAAAAAGTCAGCAAAGAAAAGGAAGTTTCTACCGAGCTCAGAAGGTCAAAAAGGCAATAGATAGTGTCTACTGAGCCCAAAAGATTAGTAAAGATAGCTTGCAGTGTCTACCGAGTAGACAGCTAGTTATCAAGCCTTCAAGGTAATCAAAGAAATTTGGTTCTTACTGAGCTCACTCAGTAATCGAAGAAAATATGACAAAAGCAATTCTTACCATGCTCACTGAGTAATCGAAGAAAACATGACAAAAGTAGTTCTTATAGAGCTCACTCGGTAATCAAAGAAAATATGATAAAAATAGTTCACTCGATCATCAAAGGTAATTTGGTAAAAGTAGTTCTTATTGAGTAAACTTGGTAGCCAAAGGATTTTAAGATATTGTAATGGTAACTGAGTCAAGAAGGTTAACTCTAGAAATTCTTGGAAGCAGTATTTATCGAGCAAGGTCAGCCAGTAAAGGATGTTTATTTGTTTAAGAATAATATCTGTAGCTGACTATTGAATTGTTTATTGGTAAATGTAACATGTAAATGAGCTAACTTGACAACCTGAATGATATGAGTAAGAAGTCAAGTTGTGAATTCAAAAAAAAATATGAGGTGGAAAGATGTGGAATTAATATGATATGAAGACTGATTGTTTTGGAAGCAGATTCAAAGGATGATTAGAGATCATTGAGAAGCAACAGAGCCATATTTGATCAAGAAGGATCTAATGATGCTAAACAGAGACCTATATCTAGAAAATTTAGTTGCATCTTGTTTAGGTCAATTCATTGTTGCTTTCTAAACATTGTAGCAGTGATTCCAAATCTCTTAATAGAGTTGGTTTAGTAGCCATTTTGTAAATCCTCTAACAAGGTGATAGTTTAGTTGAATTGTTCTAAAAACCTCTAGCAAGGCCACTCCTAACAGGGTGATTAAATCCTCTAACAAGATCACACCAAACAGTGTGTATTGTAACCTTTAATAGGGTTGGCTCCTAACAGGGCTCACTTCAAAAGAGTGAAAAATTGGTGACTAGTTACTTGGTGGTTTTTCCCATATTAGGTTTCCACATTAAATCTGGTGTGTCTTGTGTTCACTTTATTTTTAGTTACATGCATGAATGCTTGAAAAGAAAGTAATAGTTTAATTTACCAAGTTACAGCAATTGTTTACTGAGTAAAAGCAGTAACTAGATCATTAAGATATCTAAGGGATTTGTGAATTAATTTTTGTGAGTAACTGATTCACCCCCCCTCTGAGTTACTCTATCTTTAATTCCAACAATTGATATCAGAGCTTTTGCTTCTTATAGGAAAAGATTTCAAGGATCTAAGCTAAAGATCAGGATGTCTTACAAAAGGGAAATTCCAAGACTTAACAAGGACAACTTCTCATCATGGAAAGGATTGATGAGGCTTCATCTGGCTTCCATTGGTGATACAGGACTACAGTACCTTGATGAAAAATATAAAGAACCTTCTGGTATATTATCTATCAATGATATTGCTGAAAAGAAGACTCATAATAACATGATGATAGATATAGCATCTGCTCTAAGTTATGAAGAATTTGATCACATCAAAGATTGTAAAACTACCTTTGAAATGTGGAACAAGCTGAAAAAAATCTATGGAGGGGATGATAATGTAAGAAGAGCCAAAGCACAAAGTTTGAGAGGACAATTTAACCAAATGAGGATGAGAGAGGATGAAAAAATTGCAAAGTATGTTGAAAGAGTTAAAGCATGTGTTAGTGCAATCAAAACATCTGAAGGAGATATCAGTGAGGAGACAGTTATAAGTAAAGTACTTAGAACCCTACTTCTTATTTATGCAATCAGAGTATCTGCAATTCAAGAAAAGAGATGTGAGGCAAATCATAAAATAAATTTAGAGGCCATAGTTGGAAGATTGACTGCATTTGAGATAGATAACTATGACAACTATGTTCTAGCAACCAAGAATGTTGAATCAGCATTTGAAGCCAAGCTTTCACTCAAAAAAAAAGGAAAAAAGATGAAGGAACCACAATCAGAAAGTGATGAAGAATCAAAACAAAGTTTAGATAGTGATCTTGAAGTGGTTGAAGCTCTACTAGCAAGAAAATATTCAAGAGGCAAAGGAAAATACGAAGGTAAAGTTCCTCTAATCTGTTTCTCTTGTGAAGAAATTGGACATATTGCTGCTAGGTGCCCAAATAAGTAGAACAAAGATGAAAAGAAAGGTCACAAGTACAATGGCAAGAAAGACTTCAAATCATTCAAGGATAAAGGTAAGAAAACATGTTTTATGGCAAAAGATTCCAATGATTCTGATGATGAAGAAGAAGATGAAATTGTCTACAATGTTGTAAAAGATGAATCTGATAATGATGAAGAAATGGCACTAATTTCTCATATGAGAAAAAATGATACATGGATCATAGATAGTGGTTGTTCTAATCACATGACTGGTGATAAAACTAAGTTTGAATACTTTGAAGACTATGATGGTGGTAGTGTAAGATTTGGTAACAATGAACCTTGTTGTATAAGAGGAAAAGGAAGAATCTCTCTAACCAAGGAACTTGTGTGTAATAATGCATATTGGGTAGAAGGACTAAAGCACAATTTTTTGAGTGTGGCACAGCTACTCAATAATGGATTCAAGGTAGAATTCATGCATGGAAAAGCAAGATTGCTAGATGGCAAAGGAAAGTTGATTGGATCTGGCACTCAAACAAAAGGTAATTTATTTTATCTTGAACTTGGTGAATGTTCATGTTTCATTGCTCAAATTGAAGAAAGTTGGTTATGGCATAGGAGGTTGTGTCATTTAAACTTTGACAACTTAATAAAAATCAGTAAATTCAAGAAAGTAAGAGGTGTTCTTGACATAAAGAAACCTGAGGTTGGTATATGCAAAAATTGTCAAATTGGTAAAATGGGAAAGACTAGTTTTAAAAGCAAGAACTATCAGACTAAAGAAGTTCTAGAAATTGTGCATACTAATTTGTGTGGACCTATTGGCATTGAAAGTTATAACAGTGAAAAATTCTTCATTCTATTTTTTGATGATTATTCAAGAATGATGACTGTCATGTACCTTAGAGAGAAATCAAAAGAATTTGAAAAGTTCAAATGGTATTTGGCCAAAGTAGAAAAGGAAACAGGCAAAAGACTAAAATGCTTAAGGTCTAACAGAGGTGGTGAATTCATTTCACATGAGTTCAATAACTTTTGCATTGAAAGGGGAATCAAAAGATAGGTTTCGACACCTAGGACTCTTGAACAAAATAGAATAGTAGAAAGAAGGAACGGATCTATAATGGATTGTGCAAGAACCTTAATGATTGAGAAAGGTATTGCTATCAAATACTAGAAGGAAGCTAACAGCACTGCAATTCATACCTTGAACCAAGTACAGCTGAAAAAAGACTCATTCAAAACACACTATGAATTATGGTATGGCTACAAACCCAATGTAAGTTATCTAAAGGTATTTGGAAGCAAATGTTACATTCTGAAAGAATCTAGAAAAGCTAAATTTCATGTAAAAAGTGATGAAGGAATATTTTTGGGATACTCTTGCAAAAGCAAAGCATATAGATGTTTGAACTTATCTACTCACAAAGTTATAGAAAGTGCACATGTGAAAGTTGATGAGTTTGCAGAAAGAACAGAAGAAGAAAGAAAAAAGGAACCTAAAGACTACAGAAGATTTGTTTACATTGAACCTAATACAATACCAAGTATACCAATCAATCAGGAATCCTCTACTCCAGAGTCTTCATTAACTGAGTCACAAGAAGTTCAAACCGAGTCAACATCTACCAAGCTACAAGAACCCGAGTTGCAAATAGAAGCTAGCGAGTTAGCATCTACCGAGCCTAAGCAACCTAATTCAGAACTAGAAGTTGAGAGATAGAAGGATAAAAATGAAATTCATTCAAAAGGAAAGGAGCCCGTGTTAGCCAAATATGGCATAAAGCATCATGCACCAAATCAGATCATTAGTGATAAATTAGAAGGAACAATGACAAGAAGTAAGTTGAAAGGAACTTGTTTACTTGTTGATTTTGAACTTAGAAATGTCAAAGATGCACTAGACAATGAAAGTTGGATTGAAGCATGAATGAAGAGATAGAACAGATAGAGAAAAACAAAACATTGACTCTTGTACCTAGACCCAAAGACAAGAATGTGATTGGGACAAAGTGGGTATTCAAAAACAAGCTAAATGAAGATGGTAAGGTATCAAGGAACAAAGCTAGACTGGCATGCAAAGGATACTCTCAAGAAGAAGGTGTAGACTATGGAGAAACTTTTGCTCCTGTTGCAAGATTGGAAGGTGTTAGAACTTTACTTGCATATGCTGCATACAAAGGATAAAAAGTTTACCAAATGGATGTCAAGTCAGAATTTCTCAATGGCATATTAGAGGAAGAATTTTACATTGAAAAGCCTGAAGGTTTTGTTGATCCAAACAAGAAGGACATGGTCTGCATGTTGCATAAAGCAATATATGGTCTGAAACAAGCCCCTAGAGCATGGTATGAAAGATTGCATAACTATCTTATTCATATTAGTTTTCAAAGAACTAATGACAACAGCAGTTTGTACATAAAGGAAGGACCAAATAATAAGATTGTTTTGGTAGAAATATTTGTAGATGATACTTGCTTCACAAGAAATGATGATCTTTGTAAAGAATTTTTAGAACAAATGAACAAGGAATTTGAAATGTCAATGTTTGGTGAAATAAAATTCTTTGTTGGTCTTCAAATTCAACAGAATAAGAATGACATCTACATCACTCAATCCAAATACATCAAGGAAATACTAAAAAAGTTTGGTATGGAAGATTGCAAACTAGTTGGGACTCCTATGTGTACTGAATTAAAACTCACCAAGGATGATGAATCAAAGGAAGTGGATTAGACATTGTATAGATCTATGATTGGAAAATTGCAATATGTAGTGCACACAAGACTAGACATTGCCCTTGCAGTAGGAATTTTAGAAAGATTCTTAGTAAAACCAAAAGAAAATCACATGATGGCAATCAAAAAGATCATGAGATACTTAAAAGGAACTGAAGATTATGGATTATTGTATAAACTTGGGGAAAAAATGGATTTAAAGGTGTTTACTAATGTAGATTGGGCAAGAAATATTGATGATAGAAAGAGCACAAGTGGAGGAGCTTTCTTTCTCAAAAAAATGTTGGTTTCTTGGACTAGCAAAAAACAAAATTGTACATCTTAGTCCACAGCAGAAGCTAAATATGTTGCAGCAGCAGTAAATTGCTCAAACATTGTGTGGTTCAAACAATTATTGAGAGGTATGAAGCAAGAAATCATAGAACCAGTTGTTATGTTTTGTGATAACACAAGTGCAATTAACATCTCCAAGAATCTAGTGATGCATTCAAAAACCAATCATATTGCCATAAAATATCACTTTGTTAGAGAATTGATGCAAGAAAAGGAAATAAGATTGGAATATGTGCATACAAAGGAACAAATTGCTGACATATTCATAAAGCCTTTACCTAAGGATCCATTCTTGTATCTAAGAGGGAAGTTAGGGGTCATTCCCCTATTTGAAGCTCACTAAAATACAGTTTTGGCGATGCATCAACAGGAACAGAATTGAAGATCTATCAGTTGATGCAAAAAATCAATGAAGACATTGCATATGAATTAGTACATCAGGTATAGTACTATTCAGTTGTTTTAAGTTGTCTTTGGCATGTGTTGTCAAAGAGGGAGAATATACTGTTACTGTCAAATCTTTTTGAAATTTGCAAATAATAAGAATTTGTGTAAGAGGGAGAGATTATTATGAAAAAGGGAGTTTTGTATTCTGACATTAAAAGACTTGTTCTCAAATTTTATTTTTCTATGACATGTTTTGTTGCCATTAATGCCAAAGAGGGAGATTGTTGGATACAATTGTTCAATTGTGTATTGTCTTTGATGTCACACAAATGTCATATCAGTCATCAGATAGTGCCTACTGAACTCAGAAAGTCAACAAAGAAAAAGATAGTGGCTACCGAGCTTAGAAGGTCAGCAAGGCAATAGATAGTGTCTATCGAGCCCAAAAGGTTAGTAAAGATAGCTTGCAGTGTCTACCAAGTAGAAAGCTAGTTATCGAGCCTTCAAGGTAATCAAAGAAATTTAGTTCTTACCAAGCTCACTCGGTAATCGAAGAAAACATGACAAAAGTAGTTCTTATCGAGCTCACTCAATAATCGAAGAAAACATGACAAAAGCAGTTCTTACCGAGCTCACTCGATAATTGAAGAAAATATAACAAAAACAATTCACTCGATCATCAAAGGTAATTTGGTAAAAGCAGTTCTTACCGAGTAAACTCGGCAGCCAAAGGATTTTAAGATATTGTAAATGTTAACTGAGTCAAGAAGGTTAACTCTGGAAATTTCTGGAAGCAATATTTACTGAGCAGGGTCAGCCAGTAAAGGACGTTTATTTGTTTAAGAATAATATTTGTAGCCGACTGTTGAATGGTTTATTGGTAAATGTAAAAGGGTATGTGCAGGATCATGGTGTGCCAAAAAGTGGCGATGTGAAAAAAATAGAGTTTGAACACATCTAAAAGTGCTTCAAAATCTGCTCTAACTTTTTTCCACCTATCCAGGTACCAAGCCTAGAAGGAAAGGTCGAGCCTTATCGAATATCCAATCTAATATCAAATATTCAATTTAAGATCGAATATTTGATATTAATGGCATTATTATAATAATATTATAATAATATAAAAACATTATATTATAACAGTATAATACATTATAATATAATATTATTATAATATAATATTATAATAAAATATTGTTATTAAATATATAATATAATAATAATTATACTATAATATATTATTATTATTATTATATTATAATTTATAATATAATATTGTTATTAAATATATAATATAATATTATTGTTATTATTATAATTATACTATAATATAATAATATTATTAGTATAATATTATAATCTTATAATATTATACTATAATAATAATATTATATTATAATAATATAATATTTAATATTATAATATATTGTAATGTAATATAATATATATATATATAATATAATATAATAATAAAAAAGTATAATATATTATAAACTATAATAATATAATATAATATAGTACATTATAATAATATAATATAATAATAATATTATATTATAATAATATAATAATAATAATATATTATAATAATATAATAATATTATTATATTATAATAATATAATAATAATATTATATTATAATAATATAATAATATATAATTAGTTTCAAATTTTCTTCTCCAGTCTGCTCTAGGAATATGACAAGTTCTAACATGAATTTTGCGGGAAACCTAGGGCAAAAGTGGAGGAAGCATAACAGAAAGAAATATTCCAAAAATCACTATAGGAGAGACAGTTTGATAGCCAATCACAGCGAAATCCATAACAAACTTGGGAAAACGGATGATAGATTTAAGATACAGACGACCAATAGGTTTTCAATCTTGGAAGGACAAACTGGAGGCAATCAACGGCATTGCTGGATAGAAGGGATTCAAGTCAACAATACAGATGACTCTTTTGAATCCTCAAAAAAAATTGAATCTTGTACCCTTCTCCCAGTATTCACCGTCGAACAACTAGATGATCAAATCCGTATTTTCAATCTGACTAAATATGTGCAACCCAAGCTTATTAAATATCTATCTGATCCAAGGAGCAAATCTTAGGTGGTCGCGACCCCAGCAGCTAAGACTCCCTTCAAGCATGTTTCCCCTTCTTCCTACACACCCCCTCATCGCAGACAAATTAATATCAAACAGTTATCTAACCCTATACCATCTGTAGGATTTCCCCCAAAAAAACCCCAAGATCCTCCTATTAAGATTTCCATTAAAGCAACAGACGACACTTGGTATGATTCTCTAAAGAAGGAGATTTTTTGCCTTCTAGAATGGCCCTCTAGAAGAAATCCCGCAATTAATAGATTGGCTAAAAGACAACTGCTAGGATCAAGTAAGTATTTTTCACCATTCAGATAATACTTTGTTCTTAAAATGTGAGGAAGAATTTGCTAAGAAAGAACTCATTTCGGTTTCTGAATGCTTTTTTAAAGGATACTATGTTAAATTTTTAGATTGGTTCCAAAAAATTTGTTTAGATATGGTAGATTGCATGATCCCCGCATGGTTTTCCCTGATTGCTCTCCCTCCGAAGTTGTGCGATATAGACATTCTTTATTCTTTAGGTTTTGCAATTGGTGAAGTCATAGCTATTGATGCTTCCTTTTTCTATTGTAATAATGTTAAAATCCTCATTAAGGTTAATATTAAACATCCTTCAGAACTGCAAAAGAAAGTTGAAATAGGTAAAGGTACTTATGACATTAAATTCCAATTGTATAAAGGGGAAATCATTGAAATTTTGAGATCTGATGAGCTACATAAAATCAGACCCAAGATCCTTCCCCTCACCTCACATTTCAGAAGTGTATTTCCCAGACTAAGCTTCGTAATAGACAGCAAGAACCAGGAACAAGAGAAGGAGAACTCCTATTTAGAGAATCAGATTGATCAGTTTACCCAAAATAGGCCAAGGTCTTCTTTAAAAAGCATCATAACAGGCAAAGTGGTAGACTCCTTAGAAGCTCTAAGTTCAGATTTCACGACAAACACTAAAGAGGGGAAGGATGGGAGAACCACTAAGAGATTAAAAAAACATAAGAAGAAAACAACAAATGTAATCAGAAATGATAATACAAAAAGAGGATATGAATCTACCAAATTTTAGTGACAAAACTACAAGGAGAATAATGCTAAAATAAAAGAAGAACCTATTTCGGTGCATACCAAAGACAAAGAGCAAGGAAAGTACCTAGTTTCAGCTCAAGCAGATTTGGAATATCAGCGTAAAAGTACCAGTAAGGAACATTGGGGTGGCCCAGATCATCTCAATACAAAAATGGATAAAATTGAAAACCACTTTGAGAAGGGAGTACAACAAGACATTGACATATACGATTATGAACGTCTAGTACTAACTACACCTACAACAAGAAACAAAAAAGAAGAAGGAGAGCTATACAAAAGCAAAGAGGCCTTTGGAATCATTTCGGACAATGATAGCAATTACAATTTCAATCTAAACATAATAGAGAAAGAAAATTCTCTTCTTTTCTCTATAGCAAAGATGGGAAAGAACAACAACTCCATTATACTAGAGAATCAGGACCAAAAGTGGTTGTTTTCACAAAGAGAGGATGAACCAAAGATAATGATACTAAACAGCAAAAGAAATATAGGAGCATCCATAATTTGGCAGACCTCGAATAACTTCCCATCTTCCCCCTTCTCTTTACAGAAGGACCAATCGAACACATGGGACAAAGAGAGGGCAAGAATAGAATCAAATAGTTCTGAGAATTATGATCCTCACAAGCAAGAAGTTTCTACTCCATATCAAACAGGCTACTCAGAGGATAAGGAAGCAAGTCTCCTAAAGGAAAGAGAAAACTAGTTGTAGGTTACCTCAGGAAGAAAAAACAACAATAAAAAGATATAAAAGGTATCTAATATCTCTCTATCAATTTGGCCCCTGGCTTCAGTCAACATGATGAATCCTTCTGGAACACTTAATAAATTTTGGCAGACACCTCATGATAGCATCAGCTCGCCATTTACTCCTAACAGCTTGGAGAAACACACACAAAAGGGAGAATTCCAAACAAAAGATCTACCAATACTGGAGTTCAAAGAATTCCTGAATGAGGAATGTACCTCAAATTCCTCATACAACAAAGATATGTCAAAGGAAGATATAGCAATGATCAATCAGCTTACTGATGAGCTGGTCCAAATCTTCAGTCCAAAAAATCTTGATAAATCTTCAGTAACACAGAAGGAGGAACTCATTTAGAGAGTCCTCAAACTGGGAGGTGAAAACTATTCTAGTGAAAATCTCAAAAGAGATATATTGAGCACACAAAGGAAAGAATTGGCCTCAGCATTTTCCAAACAATCTGAAATAGATAATCAGAATGCTAGAAAAAAAAAAGTCAGAGCAACAAGAACAATTGCAAGTAAGTAAGATTGATACAGTATAGGCAATAGAGATGCACAATGGACAACTTGGGATTCACATGACACAAATTCGGCCCAAGTCTCCTTGTTGTGGTAAAACAAAAGGAAAAAGAGGGAGAAAGTCCCTAAAAGAACTCAAAGAAATAGAGAGTCTCAACAAGGATCAGTAGAAGATAGATCAACTGCTCCACAATGGGAAGGGGAAGTGCCTTCCCGCTCAGGTATGAAAATCACTACATGGAATTCTAGGGGCCTCAATGCCCCTAGAAAAAAGAGGTTACTTAAGCATAACCTCAAGTCCTTTAATTCTGAAATTATTCTCATTCAGGAATCTAAATTAAATTCAATAGAAATAGATAGATTTAGCAAAATGTTTGGGGTATGGAACTCTCCGTTTATAGAATCGATAAGGGCCTCAGGAGGATTGGGCTTCCTCTGGGATCCTAGGAAGGTCAATATTAATATTCATAACTGCAATAGAAATTAGATTAGTGGAAAAGCACAAAGTTTAAAATCTAATCTAAATTTTACAATTATTAATATATATGGTCCCGTCAATAATTCAAATAAACTACTAGTTTGGAATGAGATTGGACAATTCTTGGATAGCCTAGATAATGAAGTCTGTATATTAGGGGGTGACTTTAATACAATACTAGACCTTAAGGAAAAGATAGGAGGCTCACAAGTGCTTTCACCAGCATCTAGAGACTTTAAAGAATGGTGCACTATGCACAATCTAATCGGCGTTCCTACCAGTAATTGAACATATACATGGAACAACAGGAGAAAGGACTTTGCCTATATCACAGAGAAGCTTGATAGGTTTCTAACCAAAGGTGAATTAGACATTTCTAATTTGAATTATCAGTCTTCAATTCTCCCCATTGCTGGATCAAATCACTTCCCGGTCAGATTTGAATTTTTTGAGATTCTCAAGCCTTCTAGAAACCCCTTCAAATGCAAAAAGATGTGGTTTCAAGACCCAAACTTCCTCCATAATGTCAAATTATGGTGGGACCAAGACAGTTGCATAGGATAAAAAATGTTTGTCTTTACACAAAAATTAAAGATGCTAAAAGAGCGCATCCTTAAATGGAATAGAGAACAAATTTAATAACATATTTAAAGAAAAGTTGGCTATAGAAAATCAACTTAATACTTTAAACTCAGAGGTCATTAGAAAGGGTATGGATAATAGTAGCTATCTCCTTGAAAAGGAATTTCTAGCAAAGCAAGAGTTAATCTTATCCAAAGAAGAAGCATTCTGGAGACAGAAATCAAGAGAAAAATGGTTGGCTGAGGGTGATCGCAATACAAAACAATTTCACCATTCTACCCTTTATAACAGAGCTAAGAGCAAAATCACACGCATTAAAGATCAGCTAGGAAACGATTCCAAAAACCCTATAGAAATTATAGACACCTTTGTTGATTTCTTTTAGGATCTTCTGAACAACCAGCAGTGCTCAAATTATTATGCGCAATCTAGCCTATTAAAAGTTATTCCTAAAATTGTTACCCAAGAAGACAATAAAATCCTTAATAGACCTATTACTTTAGAAGAAGTCAAGAGCATGGTTTTCAACATGAACCTGGATAAATCACCGAGCCCAAACGGGTTCTAGGCCTTCTTCTTCCAAAAGTGTTGGGATATTATTGGTCAGGATCTTTGGAAAGCAGTTGAAGCCTCTAGAAATGGTGGCTCTATCCTTGCTGAAATCAATCATTCCTTCATCACGCTAATTCCAAAGAAATGTGACCCTGAATCACCAGGTGATTTTAGACCAATCACCTTGTGCAATATTGTCTATAAAATCTTCTCCAAAATTCTAGCAAACAAGCTTAAAGAGATTCTCCCGAAGATTATCTCTGAGGAACAAGCTGGCTTCATGCCAGGAAGATCTATCCTTGATGGCATCATCACCATTCAAGAGACGATCCACTCTACAAGCCTCAACATGGAAGCATGTATGCTCATGAAATTGGATATCCAAAAAGCCTATGATATGGTGGATTGGAGATTCCTATGCAAGATGCTAGAAGCTTTTGGATTCTCTCGTCAATGGGTTGACTTAATCTTCAAATTCATATCAACCCCTAAGATCTTGATCCTTGTCAACGGTACACCTGAAGGTTATTTTGATATTTTGAGAGGCATCTATCAAGGGGATCCTCTTTCCCCCTCTCTTTACATCATTATGGCAGAAGCTTTTGGGAGAGCGGTGACAGATGCTTATCATAAACAGAAAATATTAGGTATCACTATCACGAAAAATGTACCTAATATTACTCATCAGCAATTCGTTGATGACACCATCCTTCTTGGAAAAAGTAAGATCTTTGAAGCTTGCTCCCTTAAAGGTATCCTGGATTTATACATGGAAGCATCAGGACAAAAGGTTAATGCTCTAAAATCAGAAATTTTTTTCTTAAATACCCTTCCAAACATGGAATCTCAGATCTAGAGGATTATGGGTTTCAAAAAAGGAACCTTCCCATGCAAATATTTGGGTATAACTCTAGAAAAAGGTTCAAAATCAAGAAAGGTTTGGGATAACACTCTCATTAAATTAGATTCAAAGTTATGCTCCTAGAAAGATAGATGGCTCTCCAAGAATGGAAAATGCACTAAAATTCATGCAGTTCTTTTAGCCATCCTAACCTATCCTCTATCCTGTCTCCCCTTATCAAATCAAAATCTTAAAAAACTTAACTCCAAAATGAGGAACTTTCTTTGGAATGACCGGACTAGAAAAGGTAAATTAGCTCTTATCAAGTGGGAAAATATTTGTAAACCTAAGACCTTTGGGGGTCTAGGGCTCAAAAACCTACAATGGAAAAATGAAGCCCTAGGGGCGAAACTTATTTGGAGACTATACCATGAATATAATTGTAAATGGGCTAAGATCCTTTATAATAAATATCTCATCGCTGAGGACCCGCTCTCAATTTTTAGAATTAGCTCACTTCCTAAAGGATCTAAATGCTGGAACTTTATGATGAAGTGTCGCCATTTGATTAGTGAATACCTAACTTGGGATGTTGGCTTTGGGGAAAAAGCTTTATTCTAGGAAGACTCCTGGGAAGGTAAACCTCCACTCTCCTCCTGCAAAGTTCCCATGACTCTTAAGAATAGGCTTATCGAGCTTTGGGGTAATAAAGTGAGTAACTATTGTGGTCTAGAGGACTCGGAAGGCTATCCAAATTGGAAATGGAAATTGATCAGAGGCCACGACTTTGATGAAGATTCAATCTACCAATTTGAGATTCTTTTGGAAGGTAGGAAACCTATTCAGCCTAACAAAAGAGATTCCCTTATATGGGCAGCATCGAACAATGGGAAATACAATGTCAAAGAAGGATATAAGATCATCTTAGAAGCATATAAACCAGTATCCATGGACATCCCACTTAAACTCTGTTGGGACCCCTCGTGCCTTCCGAAAGTTGGATTATTTCTTTGGCTTGCAATTCAAAATAGGATCCTCACTATGGATAGATTAAATATTGTAGGTATTCTAGGCCCTTCAAGATGTGCTCTCTGCCACCAGAATTTAGAGAATGTGGATCATCTCCTTTTTTGTTGCTCCTACTCACCAAAATGTTGGGAATGGCTTAGACTAAAGCTGGGATGGTCAACCCCCTTTCCTATATCTTTTACTGGTATAGGTATCTATAGTAAACTTTGGAACATTTCTCCATCCATCATGATTTGGGAAATCTGGAAGGAAAGGAATCGTCGCATCTTCCGTAATTTGGATCTCAAACCTAAGATTCTCTTTTCCAAAATAGAAGCTAGCATAGTAGAAACTACTAACGCCTATTTAAGAAAGTGAACCTTGAAGAAGGATCATTCTCCAACTAGGATGGTCTTATGAAGAAAACCTAGCTTAATCTAATTAATCCCCCTCTATATTATGCTAAAGCTAATAAAGAGGCCAGAAAGAATTGTAAATGGGAGCCCCCTACCCCTGGATGGGCTAAACTGAATTTTGATGGGGCATCTCAAGGAAATTCGGGTACAGTCAGGATTGGATGTATCATTCATAATGAGGATGGGTTATGGATAGCCAAAAAAGCTCAGTCGATCAAGCCTACAACCAATAATATGGCTGAATTAGAGGCCCTCCTTCAAGGAATCTAGTTATGTCTTCAACTCAATCTACATAAAGTTGTTATCAAAGGTGATTCTCAGATTATTGTGAATGATATAAGGAAATGGTCTACTCCCAATTGGACGCTTAATTCTCAACTAGGATTGACTCTGTCCCTAATAGACCAATTTGTTGATTTTAGGATCGGACATATCTATAGGGAAGGTAATCAACTTGCAAATCAGCTTGCTAACTTAGGAGTAGATGGTATTAATTCCTTACTTTTTAACGATGGCCTTTATTAGGTACCTTAGTATTCTTTCTTTCCTTTCTATTTTAGGAAGACTATTCTTAGAATTCATTTTTCCCCTCCAATCCTTTTTAACTATCCTTTAATCCTTCCTCTAGAATTTGTCCTGGAAAAGTAAGTACTATTTTAACTAAATTAATCTATTCCATTCATCTCTATTTTATTTTATGGATATCCTATGATATAGTATTAATAATCATTAGTCGAGATGGTAGGTTGCAGTACCATTCACATCATCTTGATGCCAGTTTCGTATGTGTGATCGTCAGGAAAATCAGGTAATTATTTTCCTAATCATAGCTGATCATGAGCCTTGACTCAGCATTTATTATCATTATTTAGCTTCCTCTGCACATTTGCCCCTGTAATTTTTTCTTTCATCTTCCAGCTTTCCCCTTCGCATATTTTGAGTGATAGCAGACAAACTTGGCTTTTCTTGGCCATCGTTGATCATGGAATCCAATATTGCTCTCTTTCATTCGTCTGAGAAGCGCACCATGGCCTTTTATGGAGTAGTGAAACCTGAAAGATGGAATCAAATACTTCACCCAGTGGATGACATGACTCAATTTCCCCTCATCAAAGCCCTGGCTGAAGGAGTTTTTTATTACGAATATAATTGGAGAATGAATAGCCACATCATTGGGTCATTCATTGGCTGTTTGGTAAGAGCCAAAGTTCAAGCGGAAAACATAGTTATGCTATGTCGCGACCTGTTTGTTCCCTCCTGGCAAAAGGGGCTTGAACAAGCAGTCTATAGCATAGACAACAAGTTTTGGATTCCTTTCCCCAAGAGATATATGAATCTTCCTCCTAGACATCCAGATCTCAATACAGCTCCCCGTCGCCAATCTTTGCTCATACGAGAAAACTTTACATTTTATCGTGAGTGGACAAAGATGGAGGCCAGTCTATATTTTCTTCTTCGCTGGAGGGACATCATTACTGAAGATAATGTGGAATGGTTAACTAACTATCTCCATCTCTTCAAAGCCTACATCCAACCTAGGGTGACATTCGAGAATCTAAACGATTTAGACTTCAACACACCAAATGCAAAAAGAACGAGCAGAAGAAAAGTTGAGTTTGAGATGTTGTTGAATTACCAGATGGAACAGTTTAGCGACATCAAGGATGTTATCATGGTCTAGTGGAAGGAAGGAAGAGGTTTGGTGGAAACTTGATACATATGTATAGATGTTTTAACAAGACTACACTTTCTAAGCTTTGTTTATAAGAACCACTCAATTTTTATATATTAAATATGGCTACTATTTAGGATAATACTATTCTGGGCTATAGAGTAATTTGAATTTGTTTAAGAATGGTGCAGATAGGCTCACTTCTCTTAATTTTAGGTCTTTTTCCATTTATGGGTTGCTTATCCTATTTCTTTGAAATTTTGTTGTTAAGATTTACGAGCATGTCCTCTGTATGCAATTTCCCCCTTTGATTAAAGTAGCTAGTTTCATTACTCATATCTATTTCCCTCATTGGTATCTATATATATTGTTTAGTTTTATTTCTTATGAATAATATTGGTCCTAGAGAGGGATGTAGGTTTCATTTTTAGATGATTAATTATGTAGCCTTCAACTCATTAGCTTATTATCTTTCTCTTCTGTGTTGTTATGGTATTAGCTGCTAATGATTCCTTAGCTCATTAGATGTTATAAATCAAGCCCTTTTCTTGAATTACACGGTTTGTATGGATTCCTCCTTTGGATAAAGTTTGTAGTTTTAAGGAGAGGACAATACAACCGATCTTGTTTTGTTGCTTTGAATTCCATGTTTAGTATGCATGCTCAGCCTAGTCTTTTGGTATTCTCCCATTTTCTTAAGCAACTAACAAAATTTGGGTTAGGAGCAATGTCATTCTAGAATTTCATTCTCTTCTCATTTCTGGAATAATCTCTCGCAGGGTTGCGGTGTCTCTCTTGGTTGCAGGGGTTTGAACGTTCATTTTAGTCTTGTTTTGTGCTACTTTGCTTTCCTTTTTCTTCCTCCCTGGTGTCTCTCTTCATTTGTCTTGTTGGTTTTTCTTTCTTGGTCATCTTTGTCTATTGTCCTCTGGTTTCCCCTCTCTCCCTTTGGGTTTCCCTTCATCTGCTTGTCGTAGTATAGGTCTTCTTCTTTCTCTGTTTCATGCTTGGTGTCATTGCTCTTTCTTCTTTAGGTTGTCCTCTGTATTGGTCGGGCTACTGTATCTGGACATTCTGAGTTCAGTTAGCCTTAGATTTTAGGTGGCCTAACCTTTTTTTCTCTTTTCCTCTGTTTCCCTTTGTCTGGGTACCTTCGTGCCCTCTTGGTCTCTGGTGGTTTTTTTTGGTTGTAGTTCACATCCGCTGTCTCTTCTTTGTTCTTTTTTGGTCTCTTTTCTTTTATTCTGGTTTGATCAGGGTTTTCATGACCAATTTTGAGTATCCTTGGTCTGGTTCTTGTGCTTTTATCCTCTTGTTGTTCTCTCTCTTTTTTTTTGTTTGTCCTTTGTTTGGTTTTGGTCCTCTCCCTAGTTCTTTCTGGCTTATGTTTATTTTTGTTCTCCTTTTCTCTTTTTTGGCTCGTTTTGTATGTTTAGGTTATTGATCAGAGCCTATTTTTATTCTGACAAGTTTGCATAGTATTGTCTTGGGCTTCTTTTTCTAATTTTTTGATATAGTATTGGATAGTTATGCTCGAAGATGTTATAAGTATTTCTACTAACCATTTCAATGGCAAGGTAATTGAAAAGGGATGCAAGCTTATGATCACTTCTTCTAGATTTAAGACGACCAAAATTTTACTAATAAGAGCTGCTGGTTTAACAAAGCACTGTAATAGATTTTCAATGTAATTGATTATCATAGGAATAGTTCTATCAGGATATTTTTATTGGGGTATGCCCCTTTGCATTTGTAATAATATAGGACGAAGGTCCCAGGTGAGACTAGAGGTTTTCTTTCCCCGTTCTTTCCTACCAGTGCCTGTTTGAATGGAAGAATGCTATTATAACTATTTTAATCTTATATATATATCATAATGGCTTTGGCCATTTTACCGATCAAAATAATAATAATAATATAATATTTAATATTATAATATACACAACAATTTACTAACAAGAATAACACAACAATTCTTTTTTTTTTTCTTTTTGCTTTCTAAGGAATACCTCAATGTTCAATATAACAATACCAATATCTTTCCAACAATTCTTCATGGACGTATACTTGATGGTGCTATATCCATAACATTACATAAGTATGAGAGGCTATCTCTACATAATATAGTGATACATCAAATTTATAATATAATTAAATACCCGATGGATCCTATGATATTCTTTTTCTTGCATACACATACCTACCTAAATAGTATTTTATTATTAATATACTCTAACCAAAATGTTAACTTAGTGATTATGCATTATTGACTAGCTTGCTAAAATTATTTATTAATTATAATAATCTTTTTAAAAATTTAATAACTAATCCAAATGACACTAACATATCACTCTTAAATAATATAATCCTACTTAAGATACACTTACTCAAAAATCATCACCACATAATCTTTTTAAGACATTAATACTGCCCCCTATACATTAATACAATTTACACTGAAAAAGACACACTTTGCCCAAATGATTAAATAATTTAAATAAATTAAAAGAACGACTATAATTACCTATCTAAAAACACTCTCCCCTTCCAAGGTGACATCAACCAACTTGCCCTAGCGGTCTTCCCGAGGTGGGATGACCTTCAATGCTATGGAAGGTGTAGGCACCAAGATGGGAAGGTTTAGTTTGGATCTGCACTTCTTCTTGACCCAAAAGCTCACTAATGATTTGCTGGAAAGGAGATATCTTGTGTGGAGACCCTGACACATGATAGGGTGATGGGATGCTGAAAAGGCGCCCACATCTCCTCCTCTAGCAAAAATTTTAGACAATAATAATCTATCTTTCCTCAAAACCAAGGCATATTCATAAGGGCAAGACAACTCTAATACCAAGGTGTCATGATGCTGACTTAGGTCATGTTTCAACACACAATTTACTCCTTCCCTCATTCCAAGCGGATTCCAACTTGCAAATCTCGAGTCATTACATCCTACACTTTTCAAACCAAACTAAAATAGATCTTATCATTTCCCAAGAGATGGCATCTAAGAGGATAGTGGGGTCATCTTTTTGGCAAACATGTTTGACTTCCTTAGCCTCAAAGGATAATAGGCGCCAAACTTAGCCCTTACAGCATGGTATAAAAGTTATGTTTTATTTTTCTTTCAAGGTAGGTAACGAATTTATGGGGGGTCTATCCTATGTCAGTGGGGACATCCTGCATCACGTGTCTTCCAAGGCTTAGAGATGGGTTGTTGACGCCAGGATGGTGGTGGGGAACCCCACGTCCTCCAAGTCTTATCATAGTTTCACTTTTAAACATTCTCTCATCTGTAGATAATTGCTAGGTAATGAGGGGTAGAGGTAGGGTAGGAGTCATGTGAGTTCCCTTATTTCAAGACCAAATCGCATGTATGAACCTATGCAATCTTAGTTTATAAATTTAATTTTATTAAAATGTCTCTCTTTCCAATACAGGAGTAAGTACAGACAGCTTTGGGCTAAGGACAA
The DNA here is from genome assembly GCA_028749045.1 of Cupressus sempervirens. NCBI lineage: Eukaryota > Viridiplantae > Streptophyta > Pinopsida > Cupressales > Cupressaceae > Cupressus > Cupressus sempervirens. The sequence continues at coordinate 486,255,341 of CM053786.1, forward strand.
AAAAACATTATAATATATATTCTTTTCAAGATTTGTGCTTTATGGTATGGGGTCGATTTGGGACAAGAGAGGAAAATATAACATTTAAAATTTTCTACTTCCCTTCTACTCGTGTGGTCTGATCCTTGCATGGGTCGGTGTGTTAGTTTCTTTTTAAGTACTTATAAATTTGTGACTTGTCTTCACAAGTTTGAGTCACGGAATGTTTATGAACTGTATTTTCAAGCAGTTGATGCTAGCCTATTATCTCTTATAACCATTATTATTTTATTGTCTTATCTAAATGAAGAGATGCTAAGGAATATTCTACTAAATATTATAATGGTCTATAATAAGCAGGGGTTTTATTATTATTTTTTCATACTCATACAATTTCCAGAGAAATAAAATGCACACTTCCAGATTTAACTTATTGTTCACCCATATTTGCATCTTAGTTATTATTATTATTATTTGTTTTGACTCTTACTCAAGGTTTGGTGACATGGAAACTAAGCATCACATTGAGTATTAGTGCTAATACCAATAGATGATTAAGGCATTGAATATAAATCTCCATTGAATTATATCAATATCCATTGTGTTTTATAACCTGAGAGTCAAATCTACTATCTTTTGCATGATCTGCCATAAGTGAATGCATCTTACAACTATTATTCAAAATATAATTATGACTGTTTCTAAACATGAAACTCTCTCATATATGACTGAGAAGATAATCAAGTATTCTCATTGAAACTAAGAACATAAAGATCTTATAATGCAAAAAGTTAGGAGGACCTTCAAATTACTTTTGTTTCTCCCATGAACTCATACCCCACAGTAATATATACAAAATGGAGATTTGTTTTTATAGCCCAATACAAAAGAAAAGAAAAGAAACTATACTTTTACAAATACAATATTTGATGCCAAAATAATATCTCCTACTAGCTTTTCCATAACTCATGAAGCTTCAACTAATCATTTCTTAACAAGTAAGATACATATACAACATTTTCAATTATTTTCTCTACATATACATTAGATAGTAATGATACAATCTCCTTTCATCACAAAGAGACAACATGAGAGCTTTCAAAATCATATGAAACATAATCATTGAAAGACATGAACACTGATCATCATGATCATTGAGAACATGGACAAGCTAGTGAATCCTCCTTAAAGATTGGGGGGCACAATGTACAATTTTCTCATCCAAAAATCAATCTGCAAGATGGTCAAGCCATTTCCATTGCTCCCTTGGGCACAAATCTAAAAATGCATCACAAGGAAACAACAAGGACCATGGGTGCTTTCCACCCAACCATAGGCCTCCAAAGAGACCACCCCCGTGCTAGGGGACTAAGGCTCAAACTAAGATTCACACATACATCACCAAATTTTGCATGAAGATTCAACACAAAACACATTCAATACCCTCCCATGGCTTGCATAATGATTCACCATTGGAATCATAAAATGTTGGGTGAAGGTGGGCTCTTCAAGGAGGAGAAATTTTAACATCATAAGTATCATATTGCCAAAGTATTTTGCCTCTCAAGGCCACCACAACATAAACAACACATTGTCACTGCATTGCCTCTCAAGGCCTCCAAAACAACCATCTTCTCCTCATCCACCAAACCTCCTTGTACCTCCCAAACAACAAGATTCATGGTCATGAAGGAGCCCATGCTCCATAACAACAACCTCATCATGAGGTAAAAACAAAATTTCCTTTCTCACCTGCAATGTCAAGCCCAACTTATGCCCTTCACCCAAGGCTTCTCTGCCCTCCCAAGGGTGAGTGAAACCTTCACACCCATATTCACAATCAACACTCACATTTAAACAAGACAAATGAATAACAACAAGGAAAAACCAAGAAAGGATCTCCAAAAGAAAAAAACACATTCACTTTCCATTTCAACAAAAACAAAACCAAGAAGGTGAACTAAGAAATTTACAAGAACATCATACATTCTCACTTTGTCACAATACATGATCAATGCTCATTATGCAACAAGAACACCACACTTTCACACAATACCCAAAAAATCCATATCACAAGATTTACAATGCAAATGCATACTCTATTAATGAACTCTCACACTTGCAGATTTGTTTAACCATGCTAAAAGCAAGAAATGAGAAAGAAACATGTTCTGAGACACCAACCTTAGTCCAAGCTATGGTAAGGATAGTTGTAGTAGAGCTTCCTTAATCTCCCTCCAAAAACCTAATAGTCTCTAAAATTAGAGAGTGGGTAGACACCCCACTAGTTTGGCCAAGACCCTCTAATAAAGCCTTCTCACTAACTTATTTTAGCAAAAACACTAAGCCACTACTTGTTACAAACTTGTCTCCTCCAACTTTTCTATTTTTGACTAAGTGGGAACATGGATATGACAACTCCAAATTCGAATTGATGGAAGAATGCATGGGTAAAGGGGCTCCCTAGGCTATCTAGGCATTCACATGATCAAAAATAGGTCCTTGACACATGGTACTATCATATGGGTAACTTATTTTCACCTAAAAGACACTTAAGGACCACCTAATGACCCCTAAAAACCCTAGCCAAATCCAAATTCGAATTTCCTTTGATTGAGACTCCTCATGGCATTTTTTCCTATGTGAGGTTAACTTGGGTACAACATTGGGGTTAGGTTTAGGTTAGGTTACTTCTTGTCAAACCTTGAATGACATGGCATCTCTACATGGACAACACAAGTGTCAAATGACACACACAAAACAACACATTACATTAAAAGTGACTTAACTCCAATAATGCATGAACTAAGCTATTACACACATATAAATTCACATATACAAAATAAAACACATTACAATGAGCTGTAATGTCCCCATTTTAGCAGTTGACCAAGTGTGTGTGTGTTAGCCTTTTTCTACATGGTCCCAAGGGCTAACGAAGGGTTTAATGGGATCTTGGAGCATTTTGGCCTAGTCATTTAAAGTTTGGGCCAAAACGAAGTTGATTTACTCAGTTTCAGTCATACGTATTATTTTTAGTAAGTCGGCAAGACACAGTGCAGGTCAATTTTGGTGATTGGATTCGATACTCCTCGGTGAGAGCTTTCCGATGAGCTATCACTCGCATTATTCGGAGTCCGATTGCTAATACATTTTAATACCTGAAGTTTTATTAAAGTAACGTCTAATTTAATTGTAAAATATTAAAGTGTTACTTTAATATTTATTTTATGGTGATGTGTACCCAAGGGAGACATAAGGGGTATTTTAATATATGTTTTATATTACACATATTTATCCCACATTGCCCATATGAGTTGAGCAGACCTGTGGGAATAGAATAAAAGGAAGCATTTGTAGCTTCATTAGACAGGTTGAATATGAGAAGAAATTGGTATGTGAGTTGCAGCTTTGTTCTTGGCATTTGAGGATGTCTATCCTCTCTTGTAACATTCTAGACATCATTCCCTTGGGGTTTGGCCTTTGGAATTCTTTCTTATTGGCTTCATTATCAGGCAGTTTAGTTGCATTTCCGGCTATAGGCAGATTTGATATTTTGCTCATATCTTCTTCACTACTTGTCTGACGCTTATGCCGCTTAGAGGGAATGGTATTATGAAGGTAGTGGACTAATTGGAGGACAAAGTATTGTAGCACCAAGTTCATAAGCATGGGCTGGAGTATTATGATAATATTGGTGAAGTAATTAGTGAGTTGATAAATCTGCCATGTATTTGGTTTTATGAATTCTGAAAATAACATTTTATTAGCAGCAGTTCATTTTCACTTTGCATATTATTGTAGTTTCTTTCTTGTTTATGTTGTATGATACCAATTCCATGCATGAAACACAAAAAACAAATAAACGTTTGATTTCCAAAATTATAAGGGGTTTTAAGAAGTTGAATGCAAACTATTTGACATAATTCCTTTCAGCAATTTGGTTTAGTTAGTTGGGACATCCAAGGGTGTCCATTATAGTGGTATCAGAGCTATTTCTAGGGTAACCATTACAGTGGTATCAGAGCTATAAGTCCTGCCATCCTGTGGAGGTCTTATAGGGAATTTGGAACAGTCGGATAGAGGGAAAAAGTAAGTAAAAAACACAGGCTAAGCATTTATGTTTGAGCATGCGACAGGGGTCTTATAATTTCCGCGATACCAGAGCAAGACAAAATAGGATTTTAGACTTGCAAAGCAAACAGTCTAGTACATCCGTGCAGGGGGACATTGAATTCAACCATACAGACACAGAGGAGATATTCTGTGATCAGGACAATAATATGGGTGATCGAGATGAATGGAATTCAGGATTAGGCGGAGGCAGAAATGCTGGTCCAGATCAGGGGGAGGTACTGTTCTGACAGTTACTGGATACATTAGAGCAGGGGTAGCGTATGCAGTAGGAGCAGAATAGGCGACTGGACATGACGTTGTAGCTCATGGCTAGACAGATGGGTGTCAATATTAATCCAGGTGATGCCAACAACAGAAACAATAACAACGAGGGAAACAATAACAATGGGGGAAACAATAACCATGAAGGCCAAGGCAACAACAATGGTCCTGAGAATAACATTAATGGTAATAATGGACACAGCAACAATGGGAATGAGGCTAATAACTTTAGACACGTTGCACGCCCAGCACGGACTGCGAGCTCGAGACCTCTTCTACCCACTTTTCAACCCAGAGATCCAATTCATCCAGTAAATGAACCGTAGATTACCAAGTTACAGGATCAGTTCAGGAGGGACTGGGAGGCTAGTGGACCAGAGTTTCAGGCGGATATTTCTCTTAGAGATTATATGGACTTGAGGATGAGACACATGCCTAAAGCAGGAGGGAGGAATCAAAACTTTGAGCTGAGGAAGAAAGTTGGAAAACTTTCTTTACCTTATTATGATGCTTCAGGGAAGATGACTGCACGAGCTTGGGTGCAGAAGGTAGATACATACTTGCAACTAAATCCTATGCCTGAGGAGGAGGCTATCAAGTATGCGGTTATGCACTTGGATGGCATTGCACATGAATGGTGGCATCATGGCATGGTGACTTTGGGGCATAATCAGATTACATCCTATGAGGAATTCACCGAAACATTGATTGGGAGATTTGACACTAAGGATCCCGAGTTACATTTCAAGGAGCTAGCACAGTTAAAAAAGTCAGGTTTTGTGGATGCTTACATTGTCGAGTTTCAGCGCTTGTCTATACTTGTTACTGATATCTCTCCTAGGAGATTGGTGGTGTTATTTTGTGATGGTCTTGTTGATCCATTACGAGGTTGGGTGAAGGGACATGATCCACTCACGTTAGCTAAAGCAAATAAAAAGGCACGAGATTTAGCCCCTTCAGTATACAAAGGAAAAAACCATTCAATAGATTCTTCCTACCACAAGGACAAAGACAAAAAATCATTTCAGAAAGAGTATAGCAAACCCAAAGAAGGATCAAAAGGACTAGACAATGAAACCTTGAATGAACTTCGAAAGAAGAAGCTATGTTTCCATTGTAGAGAGACTTGGGACTTATCTCATAAATGTTCTCTCAAGGCTAAGGCAAATCAAATGGAGTATTTTTTAGCAGAAGAGTCAGAGTCAAAAGGGGAGGATCAGCACTCTGATTCAGATGAGGATAACACTATAGAGGAGAGCAACATTCCTTAGGATGATAGATCGTTGGCATGCTTGATAGGGGCCCAAAAGGCAATCACATTTAAGGTCAGGGGTACTATCCAGGGGCAAAAAGTGATATCTCTTATTGACACTGGGGCTACACATAACTTCATAGATGCATAGTTGGTAGCCAAGAGAGGGTTACAGACAGAGGAGCATGATGGCTTTAGAGTCATGGTGGCTAACGGTGATAAGTTATTATGCACTCGAAAGATATCTAATCTTTGCATCAGGTTTGGAGATGGCTACGAGTTGGAGGATGAGTTCTATGTTGTGGACATGGGAGATTATGATGTCATCCTCGGCATGACATGGATGGCTTCACTAGTTGAGTTCACACTCAATCTAGCAAAATTGGAGATGAGATTCCAGCATGAGGGCAGAATTGTGGTACTTGGAGGGCTTTCAGATGAAGGTTGCAGAGTAGTGTCCTTGAGGAGAATGCAGAGACTTTTTCGTCATGATGACATAGAGTGGGCGGCAGAGTGCCACATTATGCCAACTTCACTAGAGCCACAAGAAAAGAGTCATCCACTAGACGTCCAGAAGATACTTGATAGACACGCTAAAGTATTTAGCGATATTCCTCATGGGGTTCCTCCTGACAGAGGGATGGAACATGTTATTGAGCTCGAGGAGGGAGCCAAACCAGTTATGATTACTCCCTATCATCATCCTAAGAAACACAAGGATGAGATAGAGAAGGCAATTAAGGATTTGTTGGAAATGGGGCCTATCAGGCCCAGTAAGAGCCCTTTTGCTTCAGCAGTAGTATTGGTAAAGAAGAAGGATGGGATGATGCGCATGTGCAATGATTACAGGGCACTAAATAAGAAAACAATTAAAAATAGGTATCCCATTCCTAGGATTGATGAGCTGATTGATGAGTTGCATGGGGCATGCTAATTCACCAAAATTGATTTGCGATTCGGATACCATCAGATCAGGATGAGAGCAAAGGACATTGAGAAAAAAGCCTTCTGATGTCACTATAGCCACTTTGAGTTCATGGTTATGCCATTTGGTCTAACCAATGCACCTGCTACATTTCAAAGTTGTATAAACCAGGTATTCAGGAAGCAGCTGAGGAGATTTGTCTTGATCTTCTTTGATGACATCTTGGTCTTCAGTAAGACCTAGGAGGAGCACTTACATCATCTAGAGGAGGTGTTATCTATTCTGGAGAGAGAGTCATTGTATGCCAAGGAATCTAAATGTGAGTTTGGCATGATTGAGCTCCTTTACCTGGGGCATATCATTAGTGCAGATGGCGTTCGAATTGATCTCGAAAAGATTAGAGCTATTGCAGAATGGCCTACTTCCACAAACCTTACACAGGTTAAAGGACTCTTTGGTTTATGTGGTTTTTATAGGAGGTTTGTTAAGGGATTCTCACAGATTGCTACACCCTTGACAGATCTTACCAGGAAAGGAGCCTTCATATGGACAGGGGCAGCACAGAGGTGTTTTGAGCATTTCAAGTAGGTAATGTCTTCATGTCCAGTTCTAGCTCTACCAGATTTCACGAAGCCTTTTGAGCTTCATTGTGATGCATCAGGTGATGGGATTGGAGTAGTATTGATGCACGAGAAGCATCCCATTGCATTCGAGAGTAGGAAGCTCTGAGGAGTTGAGAAAAGTTATTCTGTCTATGACCGAGAGATGTTGGCCATAATGCATGCATTGGCCAAATTTTGATCATATTTTGTAGGTGGACATTTTTTGATCAAGACTGATCACAACAGTATTAAATACTTCATGAGCCAGCGTGATCTTAATGACCGGAAACAAAAATGGGTGACTAAATTGCAGGCTTATGACTTTGACATAGAGTTTGTCAAAGGTAAGAAAAATGTGGTGGCTAATGCCTTATCTTGGAGACCTCACTTATGTGCTCTGGCAAAGATTTCAAGAGATTGGAGAGATCGGATTATAGCAGAGTATGTCGGAGATGCTTGGGCTTTTGGATTCATTTCAGGTACCATACAGGATGATCGCTATGAGGTGATAGATGGATTGATCAGAGTTCAGGACAGGGTTTATTTGATTCCGTCATCACATTTGAGAGAGGCGATACTGAAGGCATTTCATGATGCACCCACAGTTGGACATACGGGGGTCTTCAAGACCTATAGGCAGATCCGAGAGTGGTTTTCATGAAAAGGGCTCAAGGATGATGTTCAGAGGTATGTCAGGGAGTGTGTAGTTTGTCAATAGAATAAAGGAGAACACACATTTCCTGCAGGTTTATTACAGCCCTTGCCCATTCCTAATAGGAAATGGGAAAGTATTTCGATGGACTTCATCACTGGTTTACCACGAGTGTAGGGAAGGGATTGCATCTATGTGGTGGTGGACCGCTTGACGAAGTTCACTCACTTCATTGCTATTCCGTCCACTTACACAGTAGCACAGGTGGCAGATCTTTTCTTTAAAGAGATATTCAGGTTACATGGGTTGCCCAGATTCATTGTCAACGATCGGGATAGTAAGTTTATGAGTGTTTTTTGGAAAGAGTTGTTTAGGTTGTGTGGTACAGATCTTACACCTAGCACTAGTTATCATCCACAAACAGATGGGCAAATAGAGATTGTGAATAAATGGGCGGAAGGATATTTGAGGAACTATGTAACTACACAACAAAAGGCTTGGATCAGATGGTTGCATATGGGAGAGTATTGTTATAACACCACTTATCATATGTCCATCAAGATGACTCCTTTCATGGCACTCTATGGTTATGAAGCACCTAGCTTCATGGATTTAGTTTTGGGGGACAGTAGAGTGCCCAAAGCCAAAAACTTATTGCAGGATAGTCAGGACATCCTGAAAGTGCTCAAAGAGAATATACAACAGGCCCAAAATCAACAGAAATTGTATGCTGATCAGCACCGAATAGAGCGCAGTTTCGAGGTAGGGGATATGGTTTACTTGAGGCTACAACCATATAGACATTTATCGCTCAAGAAGAGTGGAGCTGAAAAGTTGAAACCTAGATTTTATGGTCCCTACAGGGTGATTCGCAAAGTGGGCAAAGTCGCCTATGAGCTTGAGCTTCCAGAGGGCAATCGAGTGCACAATGTGTTTCATGTGTCTAGGCTTAAGAAAGCCATTGGTCAGAGTGTAGTGCCTTCTGCAGATTTACCCCCTTTGGATGAGGAGAGGAAGCTTGTGTTAGTACCTGAGGCTATTCTAGATACCAGAGAGAGGAAGCTTAGAAATAGGATAGTGAAGGAGTATTTGGTCAGATGGAAATATCTGCCGGAGGAAGATTCTACATGGGAGAGTGAGCAGGTTATTCAGCAGGTTGGACTGAGATTGCTTGAGGACAAGCAATTTCAAGGGGGGTGGACTATAATGTCCCCATTTTAGCAATTGACCAAGTGTGTGTGCATTAGCCTTGTTCTACATGGTCCCGAGGGCTAACGAAGGGTTTAATGGGATCTTGGAGCATTTTGGCCTAGTCATTTCTAGTTTGGGCCAAAACGAAGTTGATTTACTCAGTTTCAGGCATACTTAATATTTTTAGTAAGTCAGCAGGACACAGTGCAGGTCAATTTTGGTGATTGGATTCGATACTCCTCAGTGAGAGCTTTCCGATGAGCTATGACTCACATTATTCGGAGTCCGATTGCTAATACATTTTAATGCCTGAAGTTTTATTAAAGTAACGTCTAATTTAATTGTAAAATATTAAAGTGTTACTTTAATATTTATTTTATGGTGATGTGTACCCAAGGGAGACATAAGGGGTATTTTAATATATGTTTTATATTACACATATTTATCCCACATTGCCCATATGAGTTGAGCGGACCCGTGGGAATAGAATAAAAGGAAGCATTTGTAGCTTCATTAGACAGGTTGAATATGAGAAGAAATTGGTATGTGAGTTGCAACTTTGTTCTTGGCATTTGAGGATGTCTATCCTCTCTTGTAACATTCTAGACGTCATTCCCTTGGGGTTTGGCCTTGGAATTCTTTCTTATTGGCTTCATTATCAGGCAGTTTAGTTGCATTTTCGGTTACAGGCAGATTTGATATTTTGCTCATATCTTCTTCACTACTTGTCTGACGCTTATGCCGCTTGGAGGGAATGATATTATGAAGGTAGTGGACTGATTGGAGGACAAAGTATTGTAGCAGCAAGTTTGTAAGCATGGGTTGGAGTATTATGACAATATTGGTGAAGTAATTAGTGAGTTGATAAATCTGCCATGTATTTGGTTTTATGAATTCTGAAAATAACATTTTATTAGCAGCAGTTCATTTTCACTTTGCATATTATTGTAGTTTCTTTCTTGTTTATGTTGTATGATACCAATTCCATGCACGAAATACAACAAACAAATAAACATTTGATTTCCAAAATTATAAGGGGTTTTAAGAAGTTGAATGCAAACTGTTTGACATAATTCCTTTCAGCAATTTGGTTTAGTTAGTTGGGACATCCAAGGGTGTCCATTACAGTGGTATCAGAGCTATTTCTAGGGTAACCATTACATGAGGTTTGAATCTTTTCCACTGATTCAACCTTGGCTATGTCATGTTTGTAGTAGTTTGAGCCTTAATTCCCCTTTAAACCCATGGTCAAATACCTGCACACTAAACTCAAGCATCAGTAGTCCACGAAAATCAATAAGTACATAAGTGGAATAATCACTATCTCATTCAACATTAGACTTGCATATATTTCATCATCTCAAATTAACTTTTCCTTTCTTAATCATTTCAAATATAACCTTCAAAATATTAAAATATCAAAACCTACATATCACATTCGACATTTGAGTTCCATACTTCATTCTTTTTAATTAAATTACTTTTTCTAATAATTTCCATTTAAAATGCTCAAAATACTATAACACCACACTTTACTTATCATAACATGGTCAATTTAATATTTTGAATAGCTTCACAGTCTTTTTTTATCATTGCGACAAGATGTTGAATCCACAACTATTGGATCCCTAGGTATGTGGGTTAGGTCTCAATGCATAACAAAATTTACCTTTTTACTCTAATTTCCACTTTAAACATTACATTCTTACATTACAAGCATTTCTACCATTCAATTTCTATTAAAGAAATGTCAATAGCTTAAAATATGAATAGAATCATTAAATGCATCAATTAGGTCATATTATGCATAAGTAATTGCAAATCATCAAAATGTAGATATCAAAATAACATAACCCTACAGTCTCAAAAGTGTATCAATAAATAGGATTAAAATCACCGTAATACAATTATCTCATTGGTACTATGACAGATCGGGTGAGGCCTCACATCCTAGGTCCCATAGGTGATCTTCCTGAGTATCATTTTGTATTAGACGAGGATACACCAGACACACACGCAGAGGCTACAGACCCTGATGCGAGAGAGCAAGGGAATACAGAGGCATTAACTCCTTCGATGTTGGTACATGTATATATTTTTTTGTTATGGCATATGTGATTTAAAGTTAATTTTTACAATAGAGTAATTTTAATTTTTAAGCCATATTGACTTTTATATGTATGTGATCTTCATTCACATTTAGTTGATGACCGAGGAGGAGCTCAAATAGATTGATGATGCCACACTCTCAGCCATTTCATTTGGCCTTGAGACATCTATAGTACATTATGTTGTGTTCACATTTTTTTAAAATTTGATATTGTAGCATATATGGTTGCTAATCTTTCTTTTATCTTGTAGGTAGCACCTGTTCCGAAGGGACAAAGTGTGGAGGGTGAGCCAGCACGCACTGACAAAGAAAGGGTCATTAGGCACTTTCTATTTGATTAAATATCAATGCATTCTTGTAAAATGTTTTTGGTAATCCCATTTAATTGCATTCTTTATTGTATATAGGGCGTCACTACTAGTGATGAGCCTGTACAAATTCCACATCATAGACCATCAGGGATTTCCATTTGCACTGAGAGCCCCATTTTATGTATAAGTATCATTTATTTTTTATTATCCTTATCTTCATAAATAAATTCAAAATTGATTTTCGTGATATTAACAACTACTATTTTGTATCTCATAGGAGACTCCTAGTGCACAAGAGGTCTGACAAGAGAGTTATGTAGATTTGATGACACGGCCACTCACTCTTGAGGAGGAGCCTACAATAGTAAGTTGTAGTTCTAATTCATGATTAAATGTGTTATAAATTTAGCATGCTATGAATTATAATGTTATAGTTTAAATTATAGATTCATCTAAAAAAGGTATTTGAACATATACAGCCTACAATTAGAGAGGTACCAGCATTGCTGAGGGCATATGGGAGGACTCCTGATCAGCGTAGGAGGTCGATGAGAGAGGTATTTATTATGAAATTTTGATATTATTAATCTCCATTACAAAAAAGATCATTATGCATTTGATTAATTCAATGTTAGATACATAGAATCATTTAAATTTAGTAGTTTAACTTTGGGTTTTCCTTTTTTGTTTATGTAGGAGGCATCTGATCCACCTAGTGCAGCGAAGAGGCTGCATTTTGATCATCCACCAACACCCTAAGATAGTATAGTTGTCATAGGATGCATCATGAGACATTTTGAGATGGCATATGCCACATTGTATACAGAAACATTGATATTATACACATTCTAATGGCATGATCAGCCACATTTTGTATATGGATCTATGCATTTTGATATATATTTGAGTACTTTGTCTATGGATACATGATCTTTGATATATATTTCTGTAAAATTTTGTCTATGAATACATGTATTTTGATATATATTTTTGTCATTTATGTGCACAATGATATACATATTAATTTAGTATCTAGCATTGTTCAATTTATCGTGGATCATGTGTCATACACTAAATTTTACTAGTAAAAACACAACAATTTTTTTTTTTGTAGCTTATGAAGTCACATAAGAAATTACATATTGTAAAACAAGGTTATTATTGAATAAGAGTTCAAGACTCATGTGGATAGTGTCATCTGGTTGTAACATTTTAATCACAGGTGGTTTTCAAATAGATTGGATGATAGTCTAATTCAAGTTAGCATCACGAGTCAAAAGAGAAAGTTCAAGATAGCACACTCATAAATTAGTGAGGTAATTCATATCCTAACAAACCTCTGATACTAATATTCTATTAAGGTCTGTTGGTTGTATCATATGGACTAGGTCGTGATTCTAGCATGTAAGGGAAGGGGATCAGAATTACTTATTATCCTCATTACCAATGTACACACATTCATTAATCATTACAATATATATTAATGTGACAATTATTATATGGTGTGGAAGTTTAGTATATCTTAATCAATTAAACACAAGTATCTAGAGAATTTAGATTTAGTACTCATCACATGAGCACCCTTAGTCAAATAAGAAAATGTACACTTATCTACCACACTATATTGGATCTAACCATTGGAAATTAGAAAAGATATGCCCCAAAGGTAGCTTCAAATTCTACATGATGGAGAAGGGGCCACTTGTATTGATAGTATCCATCATTCAACACATACTATACACAACTTATGGAATAAACAATTTGTTTTATGTGCCAAATGTGTATCATGTGCTTGCATCCATATCTTACTGGTTACAGGTCCTCTTGAAGATTGGACCAATACTGAGTCATTTTCTCCCTCTTTACTCTATTTATTCATCCTTATGCATTCTATCAACATTTCTTCCTCACCAAACTAGCACTCACTACAGTTTCCTAAACACAAAAATTACTATTTCAATACATAAATTAAACTCACTCTAACAAAAGACAATTACTAACTATCTAGCTCATCAACTACTAACTAATCTAGCTACATTTCCATGCTTTTACATTTACTATTTTAATTACTATAATTACTATACTATTACATTTACTTTTTACATTATTACATCTAATCAGTCACCATAAGCTTACTTTCTCAATATCAATATTATTACTATCAAAGCATGTTAAGATTCAAAGTAGTTTCATAGTATGAATTAGTAAGCACATAAAATAAGAAACTCTTAGTAAGTCTAAGGGCCAATTCAAAGTACTTAACTCAATAATAATTCATTATCAATATTTAAACACATCCTACTACATCATCGTATTGAGTGTGTCAATTTAAATTTGTTAGATGAATTGTTTATGCAAGGATTAGGTGCAAGCATATAAATAACGTTTGTATATAACATAACTTGTCATTCTAACATATATGTATTCATCATTTCATGTAACTAACATAGTAAAATGTGGTGTACATGAATCATATTATCATTAATCATACATAGGGTACATGAGCTGACAAGCTACCTCTAATGACATGCCTATTGACCCTTATTACATACTAGCTAACTAATGCTTTATTCCTACACTACATTTTCAAATTGGTATATATATTCTATCAACTTTGATATTCTACTAATATCTTCAATCAAATCCACAACATTCATTATCTAACTAACATTCCCTCAAGCCAAATATAAAATTCACTTGACATTAATTCCAACATCTACACAGGTTTTTCATGCATTCAATTCTATCTAGTAACTCTTATCTATCAATGTGCTTTATTGACTAGATAAAACTAGATTTGAGTTATACTTTTAATCCACCATCCATCCTTATCCTTGATTCTCCAATCCCATCATCCCAACAACTTACTTCATATTAACCCTATTATATCTACATCCAACTATCCTAATTTACAGTCTTAACACTAATTTAATTAAACCCTCTGTACTTAACATCATGTTCAATTATATATGCATTCTCGTAAACTTATTTATTTCATTTAATTTATTTTCCTATATTGAACTTTTCCATTACCATATGGTTTAATTGTTACATGTTTCTAAATAAGTCCCTTGATTTAAACATTACCCTTAAACTAAGCTCAAATACACTAAGTGTCATTATCCTCTACTCAAGACTTGAAATGATTAAATAATTATCTGATAAAAATAAAAACAAATCTAAAGGGTGAATCTCCTATCTAACTTAAATCCTCATCATTCCCTAACTCTTACCAAGGCCACATTTCTTCCTACACGTGGTCCCCACAAGGTCCCACGTGGGTCATGTACAGAATTTTGACTAATCCAAGCCTTAGGACATATTTTTCCCATCCCTCCAATCAGCAATCCTAATGTGAACAAGTCATATTAAATGTCAACTTGACATTCTCCTAAGTAAAAATCCCTTGAGATTGCTATCCTACTCCCCCTTAATTTCAAGTCAACTACCTATGCTTGGGAACACATGACCACTGCTGCAAGAAATTTCAAGTTGACTACCTATGCTTGGGAACACATGACTACTGCTGCAAGGAGGGGACGACTAGTGCATAAGACAAGGATGTGACATAAACCCTTTCTCCTATGCATCAAAGTATATTAATGGGGATGAAACCCCTTTTCAAGGAGGCAAGCTCAAGGATAAAATTTTTGACATGACATGTCAGAATGAATGTCAGATTTAACAATACACCTTGGGGAGTGGAGAAAACTTTTTTCATTATGATGGCTTAGGAAATGTTGGGGGCTGCTCTAGAAGGATGGTCAAGATCAATCTTGCCTTTTATTGAGTGCATGTGATATGAACATAAAATTTTCCTTCCAAATTATTGAGTGCACAACAAGATTGTAAGCAATATACTATGTTTTAAATTTATACAATCAATGGTATCACATAACATCTATGGATTGTTATTATCAACTAGTCATTTACAATACCACAAGAAGAAAACTTTCTTTCACATTTTCAAATGATAACAATGATGTCAAAGTAAATCTGCGACTCATACCAATGCTTTCATAACAATATAAACTCCAAATGAAACATGCATATACAACCTTATCAATTATTTTCTCTACACGTACATTAGGTAACAATGATACAATCTCCTTCCATCACAATGGGGCAACATAAGGGACTTTTCAAAATCATAAGGAACATGAACATTGAAAGATATGGACAATGAGTAGCATGAACATTGTCCAACATGATCATTGAGAACGTGAACAAGTTGGTGAATCCTCCTTCACAAATGAGGGCACAATGTCAAGTTTTCTCATCCAACATCAATCTACAAGATGATCATTCCAAGCCATTTCCATTGCTCCCTTGGACAGAAATCTACATATGCAACACAACAAAATAACAATGACCATGGGTGCTTTCCACCCAACCATAGGCCTCTAAGAGACCACCCCCGCGCTAGTGAACAAGGCTCAAATTGGGATACACATAAAATCTTTCAATGCATAAAAATTACATTTCAAACTTGAATAATTTCCCCCCAAGGCTATTTCACAATGGCTTCACAGATGGAACCATAAACATAGGGTGAAGGTGTGTTCTAAAATGGAGACTTGCCATACTAAACCATATCTGCAATAAACAATTTTCATGCCCTCTCGAGACTATCATAATTCAAAAAATTTCATGCCCTCTCGAGGCTATCATAAATCAACAATTTAATGCCCTCTTGGGGCTTCCACATTTCCTCCTCTGAACCCACTACCATCAACTGTAATTCCTCAAACTTCCTTTCTACACCATACTTTCCTTATCACCCGGAGTAAGGTATGAATGGTTATGGCATACAATGGATAATACAACACCCATAATACAACAAGGAAATAGAGGAAATCCAAACCTCATACTCACAATACTCCACACAATACAACAAGATGCACAATGTTGTCACACTAATCTACATGGAATGAGCACCATTCAAGCACTCACATGAATGCTACTCCACAATGCAATGCAGTGCATACTCCATTGATAAACTCCACACTTGCATATTTGCTTAACCATTCTAAAAGAAATAAATAGAAAAGAAGCAAGTTTGAGATACCAACCTTGGTCCAAGCTAGGGTAAGGATAGTTGTAGTAGAGCTCCCCTAATCTCCCTCCAAAACCTAACTGTCTCTAAAATTAGAGACTAGGTAGACACCCCACTAGTTTGGCCAAGACCCTCTAATAAATCCTTCCCACTAACTTATTTTAGATAAAACACTAAGCCACTACTTCTTACAAACTTGTCTCCTCTAACGGCTCATTGATAGCCCTCATGAGCTCTGAGTTATGACCCTCAAAATATCGACCACGAAATGCACTTAGAGCACCTTGGAGACTCCTCAGTATAGGGTGGCCATAAATGATGGATGGTCTTCATGGCCAAAAAAAGGGTGTGACTAGGGTTCACCCACCCATCCAAAGCTAATGGCACTAACGATTCAATGCCAAGATCAGCGGTTTCAAAGTTACGCTGTCGTGCACCTATGAACTAAGGCACACTGCAAGTTTTGGCATCGAGCGAGATCATTGCATCAAATCCAAATGGAATGTGATCTCTCAAATATAAGATAATTTATTTTAGGCCTCAGTATCACCACCCTATAGCATTTGACAGTTCATTGATAGCCCTCACGAGCTTTGAGTTATGATCCTCGAAAGATTGACCTCAAAATGCACTTAGAGCACCTTGAAGACTCCTCAGTACGGGGTGGCCGTAAATGATGAATGGTCTCCATGGACAGAAAAAAGGTGTGACTAGGGTTCACTCGGCCATCCAGAGCTAATGGCACTGACAATTCGATGCCACGATCATCGGTTTCAAAGTTACGTTGTGGTGCACCTATGAACTGAGGCACATTGCGAGTTTTGGCATCGAGCAAGATTGTTGTGCCGAATCCAAACGGAATGTGATCTCTCAAAAATGAGATAGTTTATTTTAGGCCTCAACATCACCATCCTGTAGCATTTGACAATTCATCGATAGCCCTCATGAGCTTTGAGTTATGACCCTCGAAAGATTGACGTTGAAATGCACTTAGAAAACCTTGTGGACTCCTCAGTATGGGGTGGCCGCAAATGATGGATAGTCTCTGTGGCCGAAACAAGGGTGTGACTAGGGTTCACCCACCCATCCAGAGGTAATGGCACTGACAATTTGATTCCCTGATCAATGGTTTCAAAGCTACGCTGTGGTGCACCTATGAACTAAGGCACACTGCGAGTTTTCGCATTGAGCGAGATCGCTGTGCCGAATTCAAATAGAATGTGATCTCTCAAAAATGAGATATATTATTTTAGGCCTCAACATCACCATCTTATAACATTTGACATTTCATCGATATCCCTCACGAGATTCGAGTTATGACCCTCGAAAGATCAACCTCAAAATGCACTTAGAGCACCTTGGGGACTCCTCGGTACGGGGTGGCTGCAAATGAAGGATGGTCTACGTGGCCAAAACAAGGGTGTGACTAGGGTTCACCTGCCCATCTGGAGCTAATGAAGCTGAACATTTGATGCCACGATCAGCGATTTCAAAGTTACATTGTGGTGCACCTATGAACTGAGGCACACTGCGAGTTTTTGCATCAAGTGAGATCGTTGTGCCAGATTCAAACAGAATGTGATCTCTCAAAAATGAGATAGGTTATTTTAGGCCTCAACATCACTGTCCTATAGAATTTGATAGTTCATCAATATCGCTCATGAGCTTCAAGTTATGACCCTCAAAAGATTGACCTCAAAATGCACTTAGAGCACCTTGGAGACTCCTCGGTACAGGGTGGCCGCAAATGATGGATGGTATCCATAGCCAGAACAAGGGTGTGACCAAGGTTCACCTGCCCATCTAAAGCTAATGGCGCTAACAATTCAATGCCATGACCAGTGGTTTCAAAGTTACGTTGTGGTGCACCTATGAACTGAGGCACACTACGAGTTTTGGCATCGAGCGAGATCGCTATGCCGAATCCAAATAGAATGTGATCTCTTGAAAATGAGATAGGTTATTTTAGGCCTCAACATCACTATCCTATAGCATTTAATAGTTCATTGATAGCCCTCACGAGCTTCAAGTTATGACCCTTGAAAGATCGACCTCAAAATGCACTTAGAGCACCTTGGGGACTCCTCGGTACGGGGTGGCCGCAAATGATGAATGGTCTCCGTGGCTAGAACAAGGGTGTGACTAGGGTTCACCTGCCCATCCAGAGCTAATGGCATTGATAATTTGATGTCATGATTAGCGGTTTCAAAGTTACGCTATGTTGCACCTATGAACTGAGGCACACTATAAGTTTTGGCATCGAGCAAGATTGTTGTGCTGAATCCAAATGAAATGTGATCTCTCAAAAATGAGATAGGTTATTTTATGCCTCAAAATAAATATCCTATAGCATTTTATAGTTCATTGATAGCCCTCACGAGCTCCAAGTTATGACCCTCAGAAGATCAACCTCAAAATGCACTTAAAGAACCTTGGGGACTCCTCGATACGAGGTGGCCACAGACGAAAGAGGGTCTCCATGGTTGGAACAAGGGTGTCACTAGGGTTCATCGACCCACTCAGAGCTAATGGCACTGATGATTCAAATAGTTCTAGCCGTTAGGAGTTAGATTTTGAAAAGTTGTCAAGAAAATTGCAATTGCAATTTTTGCGCAAAGACAAGTCTTATTGCAAATTTGATTGCAAATAGACTCTACAAACTCCTAGGGACCCTAATAATGTTCTAAACATCTAGAATTACCTAAAAAACATGGAATTTACCAAAAATCCACTTTATTGGACCAATTGATGGCCAAGGCTTATAGTTGCACCATGGGATCTTGTGTCCATTACCAATGTGGATGGTTACAGGGAGATCATTAGATCTATCCCTAGACCGTATTACATCAAGAAAAGAAAAATGATTAGGTGCTTTGCACTAGTGTTCCTTGTATTTCATAAAATTTAAACTATAGAGTTTCCTTCCAAAATGCTCATGTAGCCGTTACATTCAAGATTTGAATTTTCTAAAGCAATAAGCTAAATTTTAAGTGACTTATTGAACATTTCAACTTATGAAATGACTTGAGATTATTATGAGACCTTATTAGGACCTATGTAATGACTCACTTACCCTATGCAAACTTAGACATTACTAAAGTTCAAATCTCATGGTCCTTTACAACTTTTCAATATGAAAGTCTTTCAAAACATTATACAATATTAAGACTCTCTATCCTTTCAAATGCCATCATTGGTTGCAAAATGGAAGAAATCGAGTATTCTAATTGTTCATTTGTACTTTCTAGATTTTTCTTATTTGATAGTTTGATAAAAAATAGTTTTAATAATCATAATGTCAGCTTTATGTCAAATAAGGAAAAAACCAAATTTGTAAAATATCTACAAGCATCTTTCATATAGTTATAAATGCTCTTAAAATTGTCCTTATAGCCTTGTATCACATGAAAATATGATTTGCAAGAACTTGTTCAATATCTTCCTCTTATAATTCCTTACAAAGAATCTACCAAAATATAAATTAGAATGTGAAACTAATTTAACCTGTCTTTTTCATTATTACAAAAACCATATACAAAAAAAGTTCACATTTTATGTCATAATACATCATAAATCTTAGGAATTCTCCCCAATACCAAACCCCCAACTCTTCATGATGTACCTACATTCCAATATCATAAAAAAATTAGTAACTTATTGTATTAAACAAGATAATCATCAGTTCATTGAATCATTATGAAGAAAATAACATAAGAAGTAAATATACCTAGTCAAGTATTCCAATAGGGTCCTCTCTCTATTTTAGGGTCTCCAACAGGGCTTCATGATCAACATTAGCAATAGTAAAAAGTTCTTTTACTTTTGGTCTTCCTTGATGCTTCAACAACTTTACATTTGTTGCTATAATAAGATGCGAATATATGAGAATTAGTTTGTGCTTCTGATAGTCTTCGAATGCAAGAATCTCATTCTTTCTAAGCATGTATGTCCATAGCCAAGTTCCAATGACAACCATTGAACCAGTAGGATATGTGAATCCATCATCATCTGTGATTGGTTGTGCAAGCTTTTTCTTACCTCTTACAGAACCTACTAACAAATAATTATATTTCTCATCATTCCCTTGTGGTGCAACCAATGCAAAGACATGTCCTGGCTAAAGTAGATCTGATAGATGGTTATGCTCAAGTGAACTTTTCATGTCATCATTTCTAATAGAGGATATGATAGAAAATGGAGTAAGCTAATGTGGAGCCCATTTTCCACCCACTCACTTGACTCATAGTGATCCCAATCACACTGAAAACAACTAGGACAAAAGCAAGCAAGTTGTCATGTCCAAATGGTCCATGTACTAGAATCAGAGCTCCTGAATGAATGCATTTTTGATGAGTCTCTCACTATAGCACAATCTAATCTATCAACTACGGACCCTTCCTCAACCAACCAAAAGAACCTGCGTACCACTGAATCAAGAGTTCCCCCCTGTGATAATGCTAAACTACACCAATCAACAATACTACGAGCATCAAGAAGCTCTACTGCTGAAATCTTTAGTTGCTCTTTGACTAGAGCTCTCTTCGCACATGTCCCTGCTCCATCATGTTCCCCTTTTCCATGGCCGAACTCAAAAAACTTGAAATATGAGGCACCCCTCTCTCTACGTGCATTCTACACAACTAATAAAACATGCGCGCATTCTTGAATTGACCTGTACAGTTATCTGACCAAATGATATGTCTATCCATAGCAATTGCATGCTCATGTAAGAAATCAAAATAATTTTTTAAACAATATTGCACAAACTCATGAGAGTGAGATCTATCATCACTCATATAAAAATGATACTCTCTAATAATCTTCCAATTATCTTTCGCACTATTAGGGGCATGTCTATATGTTATGTAAACAAAAATAGCAATCTGAATAGAGTTGTAATACTGAGATTGTGTCTCATTTTGAGGTTGCAATGTGTAGTTCTCAGCAAAATCAACAACTAATACAATAGTGCCAATGGGAAAAGTCTCCTTGCAATTCTAAATTGTTCATCCAACCACTTAGACCTGTGACTATGTCTTGCATACTTTCAAAAAAGATTTGGCTTGAAATTTGAAATAAAACTAGCCACACTGATATCTTTTCCAACCAATTCACATCTAGAGCTCTCACCTCCACTCTTCAATGTGTATTTCACTGTTTCATATACTTTTTTTTCACTATTGTCTTTCCAAGATCTTGTTCGTACCCCTCATGGAAACATGTGTCAAACTTGGATAAGCCACCACATTCTGAACACTTCTCATTTAAGCAAGCATTTCCATAAAAGAAAAAACCATCAACTCTACGACATAAAAGTTGATCTAGCAAGTCTCTTGATGATTTTGAAAGCTCACTAGCACCACAATCCTCCAACATTTTTTTACTATGCAAAGTAGAACGGATGGAGCATAATAGATCATAGTGCATAGAAAACTCAATATGATATTTGTAACAACATGTATTTCAAATTTTGAGTGGCACACAATAAAATAGCTTCAAAGATTCAAAAGCCATTTGTGATATATGAAGACTTGGATGACTCTCTCTAAATTGTTTGAACATAGTTTGACTTACCTCCAAATAGTGTTTAGGATGTAGCGTGCGGTCTTTGATACCAATTCTCAACTTTAACACATCTTTAGCATTGGGTGATACTCGTGAGTTAGAGTGCCAAAATTGTGTAATTTCTTCATTCACATCATCGAATAGCTTCTTATCAAAACGTGGAAGTCTCCCACAAAATGCCCATGTTTCATTTTGAAGAGGATCATCAATTTTCTCTCATCGACTAAGTGCTCTTCTCAAAGTAGCACGATTTAGATTCAAATTAATACAAGTTTGTCTCATATATCTACCCTTTCTCAAGTGATGACTTACCAAAGAGGTTGTAATAACCCTTCGAGCAGCTCTGTTATCCTTCTCCCTGTCATTTTTCCTAATGCTATTGAGAGCACTAAAAAGATTCTTCACAATAATGGCATTTCTTTCCAACTTTTTATTGACATGAATCTTCAATTTGGAAAGCATAGGTCTCATATTTTGCATCTTTAATAAGTGCATGAAAAGCTGACATTGCTTTACCACTGTCTTGTTGCCGAAAAACATCTGATATAGTCTTGAAGCCCATAACTGAATGGTTCTTTCTGATTTTTTCCCTTCCAAACTAGTAATAATCATTTCATCAATTTCAATTATCCATTTTGGTGTTTTAGAACCTTCATGTCGATTATAATTAGGAGATATGTAATGTTCTTGTGCATTAGGTTCCTGTGCATTGTCATGTTCGACATGGTCAATTATGCAATTTGGATTATGACTTGGTAGCATTTCATCTTCAAAATTTTCATTCTCTAAATTTTCAATTTCAGCATTATCATTTTAATAAGTACATTTTCATTCCCCAATTGTACATACTCATTATCTGACTCTATGATTTCATCTTCGACTAATTCATCGCCAACTTGACTGATATTTAGCATACCTTGTCTTTTTCTTTGGTGTTCCATTTTGTCTATTTCCCTATATGTTGCAATGTCTTCATTGGATATCTTCCTTTTGCGTTTATCCTTTTGACGACTGCTGCTCCCCATTGAGATGAAAAATTTGAGCACTTAAGGTTATATTTTTGAATTTTTTTTGATTGGTTAGGCCCCAACATGCACTTTTTTGCAAAACTCGTGAAAAAAGAACAAAAAAAGTGATGTTGTCAGGTCTGCAAGGACAGGGATATGTTGGAAACTGGTGCCAGGGAAAATCGGATATCCGATCTTATCTAGTGAAATTTGGAGGGAAAATAGCCTTTGCTATATTAGTATTATTATTAGAATAATAATTGGAGGGAAACCGACTTTGGTTTATTAATATTAATATATAGTATCAATATTATTATTATACCTATAATAGTATTCTTATTATTAATATAGATATAATAGTATTAATATTTAGTCTTTATTTATATTATTATTATTATGCTACAATAGTATTAATATATATATATATATATATGTATGTATATATATATATATATGTATATATATATATA
This sequence comes from Cupressus sempervirens, assembly GCA_028749045.1. Classification (NCBI taxonomy): domain Eukaryota; kingdom Viridiplantae; phylum Streptophyta; class Pinopsida; order Cupressales; family Cupressaceae; genus Cupressus; species Cupressus sempervirens. The sequence continues at coordinate 486,278,859 of CM053786.1, forward strand.
TATTAATACTATGCCATAATAGTATTAATATATATATTATTATTATAGCTATAATAGTATTATTATTATTACTATAGATATAATAGTATTAATATTTAGTGTTTATTTATATTATTATTATTATTGTGCTACAATAGTATTAATAGTATATAAATATGTCATCATTTAATGGGTCAAAGGGGGTTATAGGTCACCCTATGACCCCCTTTGACCCATATGAACGATTCTAATATGTCCCTAGGGGTCTTAAGACTCCTAGGGACATATGTCGTGATTTAATAGGTCAAAGCGGGTCATAGGTCACCCTATGACCCCCTTTGACCGATCTGAACGATCCTAATATGTCCCTAGGGGTCCTAGGACCCCTAGGGACATATGTCATCATTTAATAGGTCAAAGGGGGTCATAGGTCACCCTATGACCCCCTTTGACCCATATATACCATTCTAATATGTCACAAGGGGTCCTAAGACCCCTAGGGACATATCTTGCCATTTAATGGGTCATGGAGGGTCATAGGTCAGCCTATGACCCCCTTTCACACATATTAACAATTCTAATATGTCCCTAGGGGTCATAAGACCTCTAAGGACATATGTCATTATTTAATTCATCAAAGGGGGTCATAAGTCAACCTATGACCCCCTTTGACCCATATTAACCATTCTAATATGTTCGTAGGGGTCCTAGGACCCTCAGGGGAATATCTCATCATTTAATGAATCAAAGGGGGTCATAGGTCAACCTATGACCCCCTTTGACCCATATTAACCATTCTAATATATCCCTATGGATCCTAAGATCCCTAGAGACATATGTCATCATTTAATGGATCAAAAGAGTTCATAGGTCACCCTATGACCCCCTTTGACCTATATGAATAATTTTAATATGTCCTTAAGGGTCCTAGGACCCCTATAGACATATGTCGTCATTTAATTCATCAAAGGGGGTCATAAGTCAACCTATAACGCCCTTTGACCCATATTAACCATTATAATATGTCTCTAGGGGTCCTACGACCCCTAGGGACATATGTCATCATTTCATGGGTCAAAAGGGGTCATAAGTCACCCTATGACACCCTTTGACCCATATGAACAATTCTAATATGTCCCTAGGTGTCCTAGGACCCCTAGGGACATAAGTCATCATTTCATGGATCAAAGGGGGTCATAGGTCACCCTATGACACCCTTTGACCCATATGAACAATTCTAATATGTCTTTAGGCGTCCTAGGACCCTTAAGGACATATCTCGTGATTTAATGGGTCAAAAGGGGTCATAGGTCACCCTATGACCCCCTTTCACACATATTAACCATTCTAATATGTCCCTAGGGGTCCTAAGACCCTTAAGGACATATGTCATCATTTAATGGCTCAAAGGGGGTCATAGGTCACCCTATGACCCCCTTTGACCCATATTAACCATTCCAATATGTTCATGGGTCATATTAACCATTCTAATATGTCCTTAGGGGTCCTAAGATCCCTAGGGACATATCTTGCTATTTAATGGGTCAAAGGGAGTCATAGGTCAACCTATGACCCCCTTTGACACATATTAACCATTCTAATATGTCATTAGGGGTCCTAGGACCCATAGAGACATGTGTCATCATTTAATGGGTCAAAAGAGTTCATAGGTCACCCTATGACCCCTTTTGACCTATATGAACAATTCTAATATGTCTCTAGGGGTCCTAGGACCCCTAAGGACATATGTCATTATTTAATTCGTCAAAGGGGGTCATAGGTCAACCTATGACCCCCTTTGACATATATTAACCATTCTAATATGTCCCTAGGGGTCCTACATATTTCGTCATTTAATGGGTCAAAGGGGTTCATAGGTCACCCTATGACCCCCTTTGACCTATATGAACAATTCTAATATGTCCTTAGGGGTCTTAGGACCCCTAGGGACATATGTCATCATTTAATTCATCAAAAAAGGTTATAGGTCAACCTATGACCCACTTTGACACATATTAACCATTCTAATATCTCCCTAGGGGTTATAGGATGCTTAGGGACATATGTCATCATTTAATGGGTCAAAGAGGTTCATAGGTCACCCTATGACCCCCTTTGACCTATATGACCAATTCTAATATGTCCCTAATGGGACTAGGACCCCTAGGAACATATGTCGTCATTTAATTCATCAAAGGGAGTCATAGGTCAACCTATGACCCCTTTTGACTCATATTAACCATTCTAATATGTTCGTAGGGGTCCTACGACCCCTAGTGACATATGTCATCATTTCATGGGTCAAAAGGGGTTATAGGTCACCCTATGACCCCCTTTGACCCATATGAACAATTCTAATATGTCCCTAAGTGTCTTAGGACCCTTAGGGACATATGTTGTCATTTCATGGATCAAATGGGGTCATAGGTCACCCTATGACCCCCTTTGACCCATATTAACCATTCTAATATGTCCCTAATGGTCCTAGAGACATATTTCATGATTTAATGGGTCAAAGGGGGTCATAGGGTGACCTATGATCCCCTTTGACCCATATTAACCATTGTAATATATCCCTAGGGGTCCTAGGACCCTTAGGGACATATTTCATCATTTAATGAGTCGTGGGGGGTCATAGGTCAACCTATGACCCTCTTTCACACATATTAACCATTCTAATATGTCCTTAGGGGTCCTAGGACCCCTAGGGACATATGTCATCATTTAATAGGTCAAAGATGGTCATAGGTCACCCTATGACCCCCTTTGACCCATATTAACCATTCCAATATGTCCATGGGTCAAAGGGGGTCATAGGTCACCCTATGACCCCCTTTGACCCATATTAACCATTATAATATGTCCCTAGGGGTCTTATGATCCCTAGGGACATATCTTGTTATTTAATGGGTCAAAGGAGGTCATGGTCAACCTATGACCCACTTTGACACATATTAACTATTATAATATGTCCCTAAGGGTTTTAGGACCCCTAGGGACATATGTCATCATTTAATGGGTCAAATGGGTTCATAGGTCACCCTATGACCCCCTTTGACCTATATGAACAATTCTAATATGTCCCTAAGGGTCCTAAGACCCCTAGGGACATATGTAGTCATTTAATTCGTCAAAGGGAGTCATAGGTCAACCTATGACCTCTTTTGACTCATATTAACCATTCTAATATGTCTTTAGGGTCCTACGACCCCTAAGAACATATGTTGTCATTTCATGGGGTGACCTATGACCTCCTTTGACCCATATGAACGATTCCAATATGTCCCTAGGTGTTCTAGGACCCCTAGGGACATATGTTGTCATTTCATGGATCAAAAGGGGTCATAGGTCACCCTATGACCCCCTTTGACCCATATGAACGATTTTAATATGTCCTTAGGGGTCCTAGGACCCTTAAGGACATATTTCGTCATTTAATGGGTCAAAGGGGGTCATAGGTCACCCTATGACCCCCTTTGACCCATATTAACCATTCTAATATATCCCTAGGGGTCCTAGGACCCATAGGGACATATTTCGTCATTTAATAGATTGTGGGGGGTCATAGGTCAACTTATGACCCATTTTCACACATATTAACCATTATAATATGTCCCTAGGGGTCCTAAGACCCCTAGAGACATATGTCATCATTTAATGGGTCAAAGGAGGTCATAGGTCACCCTATGACCCCCTTTGACCCATATTAACTATTCCAATATGTCCATGGGTCAAAGGGGGTCATAGGTCACTCTATGATTCTTTTTGACCCATATTAACAATTCTAATATGTCCCTAGGGGTCCTAGGATCCCTAGCAACATATCTCGTTATTTAATGGGTCGACCTATGACCCCCTTTGACACGTATTAACCATTCTAATATGTCCTTAGGGGTCCTAGGACCCCTAGGGATATATGTCGTCATTTAATGGATCAAAGAGGTTCATAGGGCACCCTATGACCCCCTTTGACCTATATAAATAATTTTAATGTCCCTAGGGGTCCTAGGACCGCTAGGGACATATGTCATCATTTAATGGGTCAAAGGGGGTCATAGGTCACCCTATGACCCCCTTTAACCCATATGAATGATTCTAATATGTTCCTAGGGGTCCTAGGACCCCTAGGGACATATGTCATCATTTAATGGGTCAAAGGAGGTTATAGGTCACCCTATGACCCCCATTCACCAATATGAACAATTTTAATGTCTCTAGGGGTCCTAGAACTCCTAGGGACATATGTCATCATTTAATGGGTCAAAAGGGGTCATCGGTCACCCTATGACCCCCTTTGACCCATATTAATCATTATAATATGTCGCTAGGGGTTCTAGGACTCCTAGGGACATATGTCGTCATTTAATGCATCAAAGGGGGTCAAAGGTTGACCTATGACCCTCTTTGACTCATATATATTAATAATATACATATATATTAATAACACACACACACATATATTTATTACATTATTTTATTTAATAAAAATATTACGTTATTATATATATTAATAACATATATATATATTACGTTATTATATTTAATGAAAATATTACGTTATTATATATATTAATAACATACATATTAATATAATAATATATAATACATATTATATATTTATATATAATATATTACGTTATTATACATATATTATATTATTATACATATTAATATAATAATATATAATACATATTATATATATATATATATATATTACGTTATCATATTTAGTAAAAATAATAATTATATAAATTATATTTTTAGATCGTAATAAGATTAACATAATATATTATTATATATTAATAGATTATATCTTATATCTTTACATTACGTTATTATATATATATAATATATTAATATACGTGTTTACATAGTAATATAAGTGAAATAATTTATAAATCATAAGCTATAAATTTTAAACACAATTTTCCCTCTAAAATGGGTTGGGATTTGAAATTTCCCACCCAAATTTTGTCGAAGCATATCGGATATCCAATTTCAAATTGGACATCCGATTTAAAATTAGATATCCGATTAGGCTTGGTATTTACCAAGCCTACCTGGTCAACCCAAAAGACGTGTTTGAAGAGGGTTTTAGTGATACTCAAACTTCAAGTAGTCATCTGACAATGTTATTTTGATCGAAATTGAATGAAACAAAAAGGGTTTTTTAATATCGCTCTTAAGATTCCATCAATATAATTTCTATCAAATTCTGAGTTCGATAAGTATTTATTAGTTAATTATCAATGAAGGTTATTGTAAAGTGTTGATTGACATACTGATTGAAAAATAGCTATAACTTTCAAACGGTATAACATTTTTTAAATCTAAAAGTTGTGTCACATTCTATGCTTCGCCTAGTATAAGAAAAATTAAATTTAAATTAAATTTGGTAAAATTTTCTATAAGTTAAGGTGGTCAGACACGAGACATTTTTTTTCAAAAAAATTCTGGTAGAAAATTCATATTTAATTATTTATTTGGAATAAAAATACCAAAAAATATGCGTCACATCTGGGCATGAGTCTACTTTCATATCTATAATTATATTTAAAAAATATTATCATTTGACGTTGATTAAGGTGGTCAGACATACACCTACTTTTTATTTTTGCCCTAAAATTTTTGTAGTACTGCATCAAAATTCAAATTTTTGACCAATCAATTATTTTTTTCTCCTGATAAGGCCTAGTAGATTAGAAACTACATTCAATTTCCTACAAATTATTTTCTTACAACTTTTTGATATAAAGTCCATAACCACTTCAAAATTATGTGTCAAGTTGACATAACCCTATTTACTGATTTTTCACTGCCACTTAAGGCCATAGTTTGGTACACCATGATCCTGCACATGCCCAACATGTAAATGAGCCAGCTTGACAACCTGAATGATATAAGTAAGAAGTCAAGTTGCGAATTCAAAAAAAATATGAGGTGGAAGAATGTGGAATTAATATGATATGAAGACTAATTGTTATGGAAGCAAATTCAAAGGATGATCAGATATCATTGAGGAGCAACAAAGCCATATTTGATCAAGAAGGATCTAATGATGCTAAATAGAGACCTATATCCAGTAGATCCAATTGCATCTTTTTCAAGTTAATTCATTTTTTCTTTCTAATCATTGTAGCATTGATTTCAAATATCTTAACAGAGTTGGTTTAACAGCCATTTTGTAAATCCTCTAACAAGGTGATAGTTCAGTTAAATTGTTCTAAAGACCTCTAGCAAGGCCACTCCTAATAGGGTGATTAAATCCTCTAACAAGGTCACACCTAACAGTGTGTATTGTAACCTTTAATAGGGTTGGCTCCTAACAGGGCTCACTTCAGAAGAGTGAAAAATTGGTGACTAGTTACTTGGTGGTTTTTCCCATATTGGGTTTCCACGTTAAATCTGGTGTCTCTTGTGTTCACTTTATTTTTAGTTACATGCATGAATTCTTTAAAAGAAAATAATAGTTTAATTTACCGAGTTACAGCAGTTGTTTACTGAGTAAAAGCAGTAACTAGATCATTAAGATATCTAAGGGATTTGTGAATTAATTTTTGTGAGTAACTGATTCACCCCCACTCTCAGTTACTCTATCTTTAATTCCAACAACCTGGCCATAACTATAGAGAAGCTAACATGTAAATCAGAAAGGAGGACATATAGAAGGTGCTATAAAATTTTGCAATACTGAGAGCATTGGACAAAATCTTGCTTAAATCGTGAGCCCAATCAATATATTGGTTGTCTGAGTAGATAACTTGCACCAAAAAGAAATATTGCTCAATGAAGTTTAAATCTTCTACCTCACCTTTCAATCTGTGTAAGAGAATTACAATGTCGACAATCTCAAGCTTGAGATTAGTACCAAAGAGAGTCTTAGGAAGCTTACTCTTGGCACTCTATGGTATTTGAAACCATGATTGCATGATTTATTTTCTCCAAATCATTTTCTTCGTGGAAAACTCAGAGACGGCTCTACCAATTGTCAAATCTGAAAATTCCTCCCAATACAAAACTTGAAGGCAATTTACCACAATTTTTTTATTAATGGAGATAATTATTGTGTCTTCTAGCAATACAATCTATCTAGTTTTTGGGTTATAATGATTTATGCATTCATATATCAACACTGGAGCTTGGATTGCAATTGGAAAACATGTTGCTTCGACTAGCCTACATCCTCAAAGCTTCTTAGTAATGGGATGAATAGGTTCTAATCTCACTCTCTTCTAAAAATCTTGCATGTCATAGAAACAAAGAGAAGTGTCTATGAAATTCTGTAATGAAGACTTGATTCCATTGAATCTGTCGAAACCCACAAATCTAGTTGCCATTATATTTGAAACTAAATTTTGAATCCAGAAAATGAAAGGAATAGGAAATTTTTGTATACTAGCCTATTGAAAAAGTGATGCAATTTTAACAGAATAATAGTTCAAGAAAGAGCGGTAGTTTTGTAACTATTCACATTTTCGCCTATATAGGGGCTTCAATTCACCTGTTGATTTTTAGAATTTGTGCCACACAAATGAATTGAAGGAGAGATCTGTTGGAATAGTAAATGCATAGTTTTAACAAGTATTTAGGTGTTTTTTCACTATTCCATTGGCCTAATGGTAACTTTCTATCTCTAATATTTACTTTCTCATTTTCCATTAAGTTTTGGGAAGTTATGAATAGAGTACTCCGTAAGAAAACATTCGCTAAATCAAATTCTACTTAATAGATCTTTCCTATAATGGTTATATTATTTCTATCATCATCTTGAGATGTCTTGCACATGAAATATGGGTTCAATCTACGTACCAACTTGATTTTCTTCAAAATCTGGAAAATTGTCCTCATGGGTTGAAAACCCACCAAGGAGAAGACAATTTACATTTCTCTACCCAGGATTCACTTTTAACTTTACCTTTTGATTATATTTTCCCTTGAGTTTGGAAATGTAGAAAAGTAGTGTGCAAAATCATTAGGGGTGCACCTTTTGTTTCTTTTCCCTTAGAATTACCTTTTGCAGGAAACAAACTTCATGGGTTGAAAACCCATTGAGGAGAAGTTAGTTTCTAGTTTTCCACTTGGAATGATTATTAGAGTTGAAATGAATCTTGGATACTTATTGAGATAGATATTTTTCAGAGGAACATTAATTTTTCATAGAGAACCTTAATATCCTCTTATTTTAACATGCATGCATCATTTGGTGCTCTTAGCGAGAAATCTCCTTTATGGGTTGAAAACCCAGCAAGGAGAAGATGAAGTCTGAATTTCTGCAAGTTTCCATTCTCATGGAGAAAATGATGGGCCGCAAGCAAATGTAACACTTCTGAATATCCTTTTCATGTTGCATGAATCTACATTGAATTAGGTACTAAGCTCCCCACAAAATCCCTTGACACAAGGGAAAGAAACCACCTAGGTATGAAATGTGGAGAAGCGAAAAATGAAAAATCTCATGAAGATTCCTTCCACCTAAGGGGACTTAGACTTGAATACACCTAGGAACTTATTAAAACACAAACTTTCACTTTACAAATTGGTTAGAGGATGAAAAGTGGGGCAATAGCTGGCTTTGATTGGGGACTTGGGTAAGCTATACCCAAGTAAGGAATCCAAAATCTCTAGTTTCACAAAATTAAAGGTGGCTACACAAAAAAAATTAAAGCAAGTAAAAAAATCAAGGAAAAGGAGAAAGCAAGGAAAACCTAACTAGGAAAACACAAACAGAAACTAGAGGTAACTATAGTATAATATAGGGGTTACCAATTCTCAATTTGAAATTTGATAAAGTTTTAGATCCTGACCATTGTGTGTCAAGGGTAGCACCTCACCATCTGGATATGCCAATTTAAATGAGTTGTTCTAGAATGCCTGATGAATAGTGAATGGGCCTTTCCACAAAGTATCAAATTTCTTATGCATACCTTTGTTGTAAATATTCAAGACTATGCTAGGTTACTGAGAGGGGAGGGGTGAATCAGTAACCTCTAAAACTTTATCAAATTTAGCACTTTATAGCAATATACCAATTATCATTTATTGATCTAATTGCATGCAGGAGAAACTAAAAACATAAAACATTCATAACACTTGAACACAATAATTTGGTGACCCATAAACCTTCCAAATAGAAAGTAAAACTGGGGTGGGGATGATACCCACAAAACTTCAATACTACAACATAAAGTTGGCCTGTTAAGGCTTACAACTATCACTTTTGATGATTTTCCCTATTAGGATCAATTAGGACTACTAGGTCCACCTTGTTAGAGGTTTTTACAAACACACAATAAAGTATGCACTCGATAAAGAGATTTTGAGAAAGACTATTAAGTCTACCTTATTAAAGGATTTAGACCGATTCACCTATTAGAATGAAATAGTAGATCTCTGACTTACAATTGAATTGTTGATAGAGATTCCTTTAAGTACTGATCACCTTTTGTGATGGATATGTCTCTGCTACTCCTTTTCTGATATGGCCTTCAATATATACTTTATCTATTGCATGATCACATTTGCAAACTTATATACTTCTATTCATGAATTACATATTCACAGACATATATACCAATCTAATTTACAAAATAACAAAGTCGGCCATTATACAAGTTAACACCAATATTACAAAGTCAACCCATATGAAGACACTCGAGTTTTGAAGACTAACTTGGTGAAGTTCTGATACTTGGTGCCCACTATCATTACTCAGCATTGTCATGCACTCAGTAGAAGTAGAAGCTTTGTCCATACTAATCACCTCAAAGTAGTCTCAAACTCAGTTTGCACTGGTGACTTGGTAGATACTGTGTAACTTGACATAAGCTTAATCACTTGGCAAACACTAATCATTATATAGCTCGGTTAACACTAGCTTTACATTCCATGAACTATAAACTCAGTAGAAACTGTAATGCTCTGTAACCACTAGAGTGCTCAGGTTGAACTGCTAGACTTCACACTGCCTAATTTTGCTTAGTTTAAATTGCTGCACTTCACACTAACTAAATTCCCTTGGTAACCACTGGAATGCTCGATGGTAACTAGAATTAGTCCAGAAGACTTGATAGCAACTGTAGAATTTGGTGGCTATTGAATTACATGGAAAACACTATAGATTGTTCAATGAGCTTGATAGCCATACAAAATCTGAATAAGAGTTGTCACTAATAAAAAACTTGACTGATATTTCAACAATCTCCCCCTTTGGCATTAGTGACAAAAACACTTATTAGCCAAAACTTATATACATCATCATGTGATACTGGCTTGGTAGAATATATTTTTTTGAGATTTTTCAAAACTTATCTTTGTAAGTATATACAATATACTATACAACATATCTATAAAATTCTCCTTTACTATATACATTTTCTCCCTTTGCATGATTCTCCCCCATACAATATACAATGTCTCACTATACATAGTCTCTCCCCCTTTTTGACAATAATGCCAAAGATTTATTAAAAACTTACCTACATAGAGACACCAATATGAGATAGAAACTCAAAATGTACCTTAAGAATAAGTGTCAGAGTTTTATCCCATTTTTCTTGCAAAATATCGCATGTATGGAGAGCAATTTGAACTTCTGTTGAGAGTTCTATTATGTGATCTGCAATAGAGAAGTTGGTGTCATGGATCAAGGTTTTGAATAAACAATATGTTTCTACATTGTATCCATGATAGGTAGGATCATATTTTGAATATCTATCAACGTAGATCAGATCCTTGCTTCTTCTCTCAATAACTCTACTTGCATGTCTGACAAAAATCGGATCTTCATATGATGTGCAGAGCTTGAACTAGAGTCAAGTTGCAATTATTGTGCACTGGCTTTCAAATCCTCATCAATATTTGTTAGTTTTCTTTTTATCTCCTTTGCAAACTCAGTAACATCACATAACTTCACAAAAAGTGATGTCACATTAGTACAAGACGTTTCAAGATTGGTCAAAATTGACAAAAGCTTAACTTGTTGAATGGAAATTTGTTGAGCAATGTGCTCAAGCACTTTATTATCAAATTTATTTTCTATTTTTTAAATTAAATTATCTTGACCACTAGTGTCCTCATTAAACTTTTGGATTGCCTTAGCTAATTGCAATAAGATAGGTTGATAAGAATCTATCTCAATACCTATGGCCTCAGAAAAAATATTCTTAGCATCATCAATAATCTTATATTCCCTATCTCTTTCCTCTCTCAATTTTTTTTGTTTTGCCTTCTTCTATAGGAGTTCACCAACTATGTGCATTTGATCCACAATAATATTATCAATGTTCTATTTAGGAATTTCTATTTTCTCATCTAGGTCTATATCCTCTTCTATCTCCTTGCCTCTACTCAAAAACCTTGTACTCGGTTGAGCCTTAGGTTCAATTGTCCTTGTACTTAATACCTTTGTATCTAGAATGGAAACAATTGTAGATATACTAGGACTTGCTATAAAAATTGATATAGTACTAATTGATGGAATAGGAATTCTTGTTGAATCCAAAACTAAAGAATTCAAAACTAAAGTATCCATTACTGAAGTAGACAAAATTATAGAATCCAAAATTGAAGTACTTACTGCTGAAGAGCTCAAAACTATAGAAGCCATTGTATCCATTGCTGATGACTGCAACTTAGGAGCTAAAGAAGAGGGAGGTTGTAGCTTAGTAGATGAAGTGGTAGTCACTTCTATTAATGATGTGCTAAGCTATGTGGGGGCAAAGAGTGATTGGACATTTGAAGTGTTTGTGGTTGTCACAATCAAACTTGCTGAAGTTGTCTTTGAGCTTGATGCAGTAACTGGTTTGCTTGGAGAGTGAGGAAGTGAGGCAATGACTATGGCTACTATCTTCATAGGGGTAGTCTCCTCATCATCTTCTTTTTCTTCCTCTGCAGCTTCCTCCTCTTTATCTTCTTCAACTTCCTCATTGTCAAAATGAGTGGGCTCATTATAAGTTTCTTCTTCATTATCATCACTATCATCATCATTATCCTTAACATCTATTGGGAAGTCACTTTGTTTATGCAAATGATAAACATTCTTCCACATGCTTGTGTCAATTTTAACCACATGCTCTATATCCTTGATTAAAATTAAACATGTATTAAACCGAAGAGTCATTTTATCTTCATCTCTCTTCAAAGACTCTTTTACCTCAACATCTATCATGCTAGGTAGCAATTGCCTCAAGGTTTGTTGATAAATATCTTTTTTTTTTGGCATTGAAAAGTCCCATCTTGGCTTTATTAACTAATAATTCATTAGAGATTTGGGAGGCTACCTAATCTAGTGAATACTTCCATTTTCCCATTTTGGTTAACACCAATTCTTCCACCTGTTTCTTTTCTACCTCTATCCTAGTTTCATACTTCAAATATTTGAAGTTTGTTATGTGTGCACCTTCTTCCATCTATTTAAACTTTTCTTGGAAGGTGGGAGGAGGTTTTCTAAGGAAAATTTCACTACCTTTCTTCCTAGACCTCCTTGTGAAGACAACAGTGGATGGCTTAGGTGGCTTGGTGATGATCACCTTGCCTTTCTTCTTCACAGGTTCTTCTACCTCTTTTGTTTCTTCTTCATCCTTTGCCTCTTCATCTATATCCTCCTTTTCCCTTGGTTAACATAAGAGGTGTGCTTTATTTTAGTTTCTCTATCCTCCTCTTACCTTTGTTAACCGCTTGTGGGAGCTTTATCTCTAGCTCTATCATTGTCTTTGCCTCATCATATGTTCCAAAGTATGATGACTTTGGATCAACAAGTTCATTAATTAGAGCTTCAATAATGTCCTTTGAGCACCTTGTTTGGAGGATTCACCTTCTTCTTTGTATCCAATTCCTTCTTTACCTTTTTGTCTATAGAGATTCTACTCATTCAGTTGATTTAATTGATTCATGTATGCTTGGGATTTCATCATTCTTTCATTGATTTTCTTTTAAGTGTTTAGGTCATTTTTCAATCTTTCACTAATTTTCTTTTTAGATCTTAGCTCATTTATTATTCTTTCATTGATTTGTTTTTCTAAATTTAGATCATTTCTTAATCTTTCATTGATTTGTCTTTGGCTCATGATTTCCTCATTCACATTGGAGATTTGATTCATAAGATATGCATGCCAAAGAGATTGATTCTAGATTTCATTGTTTCTTCCATCCATTTCTTCTTTCATCTTGTTCCTCTATTCCAGTATTTCACATAGCCTTACTGATTGAATTTCTTGTTCTCTTTTGAGCTTTCTTACTTCTTGTAGGGAACCATTCTTCTCTAGGAGTTCTTTGATTGCATTATTTTCTTCATCTAAATTACTTGAAAGGAAAAAGTCTTCAATTTTTTCTTCAATGTACTGATGATAATTCATTTGATTTGCATGTTCCTTCCTTCTTTTCAGGGATTGGGAAAGTTTCTCTTTAGCTTTCTTGAGTTGTGCAATGGCCATTTCCAGATCCAACTTTTCATTGTCAATTGCCTTATCAAGTTTGAATATCTCCATATCCTTGATCTTTGCTCAAGTTGTTAAACTTTCTCCTAAGAACCATAGAGCTCTAATACCAATTGTTGGAAATATTCAAGACTATGCTAGGTTACTAAGAGGTGAGGGGTGAATTAGTAACCTCTAAAACTTTATCAAATTCAGCACTTTATAGCAATATACCAATTATTGCTTATTGATCTAATTGCATGCACGAGAAACTAAAACATAAAATATTCATAACACTTGAACATAATAATTTGGTGACCTAGAAACCTTCCAAATAGAAAGTAAAACTAGGGTGGGATGATACCCACAAAACTTCAATACTACAACATAAAGTTGGCCTATTAAGGCTTACAATGATCACTTTTGATGATCTTCCCTATTAGGAGCAATTAGGATTACTAGGTCCACCTTGTTAGAGGTTTTTAAGAGATTTTGAGAAAGACTATTAAGTCTACCTTGTAAAAGGATTTAGACTGATTCACCTATTAGAATAAAATAGTAGATCTCTGACTTACAACTAAATTGTTGATAGAGATTCCTTTAAGTATTGATCACCTTTTTTGATGGATATGTCTCTACTGCTCCTTTTCTGATATGGCCTTCAATATATACTTTATCTGTTGCATGATCACATTTGCATACTTACATACTTATATTCATGAATTACATATTCACAACATATATACCAATCCAATTTACAAAATAAAAAATTCAGTTATTATACGAGTTAACACCAATATTACAAAGTCGGCCCTTTGATGACACTTAGGTTCTAAAGACTAACTTTTTGAAGTTCTAATACTTGGCGTCCACTATCATTATTGGCATCATCATGTACTCAATAGAAGTAGAAGCTTGGTCCATACTAATCACCTTAAAATAGTCTCAAACTCGATCTACATTGGTGACTCAGTTGATACTGTGTAATTTGACATAATCTTAATTACTCGGTAAACACTAATCATCATACAACTCAATTAACACTAGCTTTACATTCCATGAACTATAAACTCAGTAGAAACTATAATGCTCAGTAACCACTGCTAGACTTCACACTGCCTGGTTCTGCTTGGTTTGAATTTTTGCACTTCACACTAATTGAATTCCCTTAGTAACCACTGGAATGCTTGGTGGCCACTAGAATTAGTCCAAAATACTTGGTAGTAATTGTAGAATTTGATGGCTACTAAATTATAGGGAAAACACTATATATATTGTTCAATGAGCTCAATAGCTATACAAAATCTAAATAAGTGTTGTCACTAATAACAAACTTGACTAATATGTCAAGAACCTTTTGATGCTCTTTTCTTATCCCATAGTAACACGATGTCTCCTATCATGAATTTCCATAGTCTCACCCTTTTATCAAATAGGCTCTTCACATGCATCTAGTGTTGTGTGATATGATCTATGATTTCTTCTCTTTCCTCTTCAAGTTTTCTCAAGTACAAAATTCCCTTTTCTAAACCATCCCTGTAGATATCATCTTCAATTACTGTGCCCAATTTGTTTGTAGCTAATTCCAAGGGTAATGGAAGATTAGCTTCAGTCCCATAGACCAATTTGAAAGGAGATATGTCAATCTCCGTTTTAGGTGTCACCCTATCTGCCCATAATGCTTTGTAAATTTTCTTGTGCTAGGCCTTTTCATTATCTAACACCAATTTCTTGACAATATTCATCAAATTTTTATTACTAGATTTAGCTTGACCATTTCCCTATGGGAAATAATTAGATGAATGGCTAATTGTGATAGCATGCTCAAAACAAAAATTGGTGATCTCAATCAAAGAAAAATATGTCGCATTATCCATCACCAGTTTGATGGGGAAACCAAACCTAACCAAGATGTTTTCTTTAATGAATTCACACACCACTTTAGAAGTAATTTTTTTAGTTCCTTTGGCTTCTACCCACTTAGTGAAGTAATCAATTGTAGTTATAACATATTGGTGACTAGCACTGGATGTTGGCTTGATAGGCCCAATGAAATCAAGACCCCATTATTGGAAAGGATCTTCAAGGATGAAAGGTCTGAGAGGTAGAGTGGCTAACTGAGGTCATCTAGTGAACATCTTACATTTCTTGCATTTTGCCACCCAATAGTAGGCATCCTTAAACATTCCTAGCCAATAGTAACATTGTCTCAATATTTTGAAAGACATGACTGAAGATGATAAATGTCCACCACATGCTTCATCATGGAAGGTTCTCAACAACTTTTCTTGTTGTTTCTTTTTGATGCATTAGAGGAAAGTACCATCTATAGCTTTTTAAAATAATTTGTCATCCCAAATTACATATTTAGTTGCTTTCAACTTGAGATCTCTTCTCTATTTTTCTGTCATGTCTTCTAAACATTCTCTGTATGTCATTAAATAAGTAATATTCTTGAACCAAGAATCTTGCATACTAACTGCTAGTACTAGTTGCTTCTCTCCTAGTTCTTCTATTTCTTCAACAATTCTATTTTGTGCAATTTCTTTACACAAGGCATTACCTCTCACTAACTTAGTAGGATTGATTTCAATGTCGTACTCTTGTATTTTTTCTATCCACATCCCTCTGGCATTACACCCTATATCATGTTGTGTCAACACACTTTTTACTACTACATCTGGTATATAGACTATAGAATGCAAATGTAAGATATAAAACCTGAAATTCTTCAGTGCCTTAACTATTATAAAGGCATGTTTTTCAATTTGTGAGTGTTTCAAATCATGGTTTTTCAAAGGTATACTCATGAAGGCTTTAGGGCCGTGTATCCCTTCCTTATTGTCTTGCATCAGGCTTGTTGATAAAGTGTGCTCGAAGGCATAACAGTAAATGATGAAATCCATAATCTGAATGACATAGTACTAGAGTATTAGAAATGGTGGTCTTTATGTTCTAGAAAGCTTGTAATCCAGCCTCATTCCATTTAAATTTTGAATTTCCTTTCATCATATCTACAATGCATTTAATAATTTCTACAAAATTTGGGATGAACATTTTGAGGAAATTTACTTGTCCAAAGAATGACATAACTCCTATTTTATTTATTGGTAGGCTTAACCTTTGAATGGCCTCAACCCACTCAGGGTCAATTCTAATACCCTCCTAAGAAACTATGTGACCCAGAAGCTTTCCTTCTATAACACAAAAAATGGATTTTTTTGGATTAGGGAGATTTTGTGTTCCTAGCACCTTTGCAATACCTTCTTCAAATCCTCTATGTGATTCTTTCTTTTCTTTGAAAACACGGTGAGATCGTCCAAGTATATAACAATAATTTGGTCTTTTAAATTAGCAAATGTTTTTCTCATACATCTTTGAAATGTGGCACCAACATTAATGAGTCTAAAAGGCATTCTATGGTATGCAAATGTAGCCCATGGAGTGGTGAAATCTTGTTTTGTATTGATCTTTCTCCTCCACTTCTATTTGATTATATCTTGAGAAATCATCGAGCGTGGACATCATTTCTGCCCTAGCTATTGTTTGTAATAGGTAATCCATGTTGGGAAGAGCAAAATTGTCTTTCAAGGATGCCTAGTTTAAATTCTAGAAGTCAACATAGATCCTTATTTCTCCATTCTTATTCCTAATGGGCACTATATTGGCTACCTAGGTGGAATGATGAATGGGATAGATAATCCTTGCTTTTAATATCTTGTCCACTTTCCTGAATATAGCATCAGCTACTTTAAGATTATAATTCCTATGTTTCTATTGAAAGGGAACTACATTAGGATTCAAGGGAATTTGATGTTTTACCTTCCCACCCCTATAAATTTTCAAATCTTTGTAGCTCCAAGTGTATACATCTTGGTATTCTATGAAAAGCTATCTAGTAGCTTCTTTCTCTTCAAGTGAGCAACACTTTCCAATGTTAATCATTTTGGGACTATGAGTAACTCCAATATTCACTCCTTTATACTCACCTGTAGTAGGACTTTTTTTCCATTCTCTTTCACTTGATGTAGGCATCATGTCTATTAAACAATCTTTCCAAAGATACAAAATATGAGGGGATGATATTACCTCGCAATTGGACTTCATCAATTTGATCTTCCCTTTGCCCATGTTTGAGATCTCCATGGTTGTCTTCTTTTGATGAGTGTTTACAAGTAGCTTTGTCATTTTCTAAGAACATTACAAACTCTTGTCATCTTCAAAGACTTGCTAGGATTCTATATTGTCTAGAATAGAGGCTCGATACACAATCTCAACCTAGTATTTCTTATCCTTGAATTTGGGATGAGGTAGCAACAAGGAAGTAGAAACAACTAAGGAATCATCTTTGGTATTCATTTCCCTTAGTATTGCTTCAATAGAAAAAGCATTAAGGCCTTCTATTTCATCCCAAACTCTATTTCTATCATTTTTCATTTTTCAACTTGTGGTTCTTCATAGAGAATTGCCCTTTAATTTGTCTTACAATAAGTTCTGCATCACCTCAAGCTTTTAGGATCTTTATTCCTTTTTCCTTTGTAGCTATTATCCCAAGGAGTAAGGCTTTGTACTCTATATTGTTATTAGTGTTTACAAACTCCAATTTAAAAGTCATCGATTTAGGCTCTCCTTCGGGAGGTATTAGCACTACACCTGCACTAGATCCTGATGAGGAACAACTTCCATCAAATTCTAATGTCCTTATGGACACAAACTCTTTTTCTTCATCAAGGATTTTTGGTTTTATACATTTGATTCCTTGTTCATTTAGGGTATCTTTAGTAAATAGCATGTAATTGCCAAACTCTAGTTCTTGATAGAGAACCTATGCTTTAGGGTCGTCTAACTTTAAGACAGTAAATTTTTCCTTTTCCTTAGGTTCTAACTTAACTTTCTTGTTCCCTATGGGAATAACTACTTGAGACTAGTCAAGTTTTATTTCACCTCCTAAATCTCTACAAAAACTCCTCCTTAAAAGAAGGCCATAGATTGCTAGAATATTTGCAACCAAGATAGTCAATAATAGTTTCCTTTTCAAATGAGTAGTTAGGGCTACTTGAGCATCTTTGGTTTGTCCAAGCAAGGGGACTTGTTTAGCATCCATAGAATAACACGTTCCATTAACTTTAGGAAGGATGAGGTCCAAGGCTTTAGCTATGGAATAAGGCATCACATTGTCTAACACACTTGAATCTATTATACAATTACTTAATTAGCATCTATTGATATACAGTGAGATGTAGAATGAGTTAGGTTTTTTCCTAGGAGAGGTTGCTAGGACAATGGAATCCTCTTGATTAAATAGGTTAGATGTTAAAGATTCATCTTCCTCCTCAATGGTCACATTGTGATTCAAATCCAAAGCATTCCCTTTACAATGATCTACCAATCTTTTCAACACAGAGGGATGAGATTTCAAATAGTCTATAGGAGAGATTTGAATTTTTGACTCTTCACAAAATTGGATGAAATCAAAAGGGGTCTTTTCCTTACCTATTTGAGACGTTGATACTCCTTGATCAATGTGAGTATTATTTGATGAAGTGTTGGGGTCATTTCCTAGAGCATGACTGGAGTATGGCTTTTTGAGTTTCTGACCTAAGGTTAGTACCATGTATGAAGTTCCATCAATAGTCGCATAGCATTCACCCTTTGGCTCAGAATCAGATTCATATTCCAAGAATAAGTTTTCAGAGTCACCATTTGAGTATGAATATGACTCAGAGCAAGGGGTTGTGGTGCTTAACTCATTAGTGGATAACAACTGCATCATACGAGCATTTTTTGGGTACCTTTCACTATCATGATCTGTTATCAAATGAAACATGCACGTGTTTCCTTTCTTCAGTGCTACTTCAATCATCAATCTTGGTTGTGACCTTGTAGGTTTTGAAAATTTTCCATCATTATTTCTTCCCAGTGGGTTTTGATAGTTTTTCTAATAAGAGTTATTTAACCTAGGTAATTGTCTCTTCACTACCATCAGTTTATTTGATAAATTTTGAATCAATTCATCAGAAAATGTGGTATTGTTGGAACTTCCCTTGGTTTGGAGTTTCCTTTACCACTTTTTGGTGGAGATTAGGTCATCTTCAAATTTGACCACTTTCTTTTGTACATTTGCTAAATTTGTAGGATGAGACCTTCTTAAATCATAATTGATGTCTAGCAGCATTACAATTATAAAGAATGTTTTCAAATTGCCAAATAGTAGGTCTATTAGCTATCAGGATCCTGCTAGTGATCTTATTAAAAGTTGCAATGAAGTCCCTCATACTTATGGTGGGTTATTTTTCAATGGATTTCAAGTGTGTTAACAAGACATGGTCATCTTCTATTGTCTTGAACCTTGTTTCAAAGGCCATTCTCATTGTATCCCAATTGGTGATTGAGTCATCATCCAGATGATAAAACTAGTCTACTGCACTTTTTGTCAAGGCATTTACAAATAGTCTTACAACAACATATTCATGAGCAACCCCTAAGATGTGAGTGGCTATGAAGAAGGCCTTAGTATGCTCATCTGTAGTGGCCTTCCCATCACCTAAAAATTTAGGGAAATTATTTCTTGAACAAGATGGGAGTGGGTTATAAGCCGTTAGTGCTAATAGACCTATTGCTACAGCCCAAGGAGTAGCCATAATTTTTCTATCAAGGTGTGGTGGAAAATTGACAATTGAGGGAGTAGTAACTCCATCCAAGGCCTTGATTTCTAATAGGTGAAGGTGCTCTACTCTGACTTTTCTTTTCACCTTTTTTCTTAGGAATATCGAGGATGGGAAAACCATGTTCAATGAGCTTGTCAAAAATAGGGTCTTGCCCACCCTGTTCTTTGGTACTTCTAAGGAACCTTGTCTATTCCAGGGTGCTAGATTAATTTTATCTTTGAGCTTCACGTCTTAACTATCTTTCTGCCCTTCAGATTTCTCTCCTCTAGACAACTCTTTCTAATGCTTCAGCCCTAGATTCCCCTTCTTCCAATATTTGGTTAGTGCTCCTATAATTCTCAATGTTCCTTTGATTTCTCCAAGCAAATGTATTAAGGAATGAGATTATATCATCTTGATCATCTCGAAACCCAAGATCAGGTTTGAGTACTAGAAATATGTTTTCATGTGGTAGTATTATTTTATCTCATGTTAAAGGCTTATTGAGTCAAGCAACTTTTTGTGTCCCTAGCAGAGTCACCAAAAATCTATTGGTAAACAAATTGTTCTTTATGATTTTAACTCTTCAACACCCTAATTTTTGAACAACATCTAATTACAATAGTTAGAAAGTCAGTTTTGAAAAGACTTACTTTCCTATGAATTATTAGGTACAGATCCCTATTGCAAAATATGCAATGGATTTTGTTTACCCCTAAATCTAAATAGGGTATGCATTCTTAACTAGGGAATAGAAGAGGTAAACTAAGTCAAACCTATACAGGATTTAACTTAGGCAAGGAATGATATTTTGAGGGTTGATTAAGTCTACGAACTCACACATCTTATGAACTCATAGTTAATATGTACTAAGGCTAACTAATCTATCTAGAAACTAAATTGCAGAGAGAGAGAGAGAGAGATTAAATTGAATGAAAACATCTAAAGGATCTCTTTTAAGCCTATAATGATAGTACTTATCAAATTTAGCTTGTTGTTTTAAAATAGGGGAATGAAGCTATGTTCATTTCTCATTTCAATCGAGAATAAAGAGAAAACAAGCAATTGACAATTAACCAAAATGGAACAGAAAATAATTGATACAAAAATACCATTCAATTGACTCTGCAACATCAAGTACTTCACACCAAAAATTTTGTTGACCTTTTATTAATCTTTCATCATCATACATATAGGATTCTAAGATAACAGTTAAAATGGAAGTTCAATGGTTTCATCTCCTTTAAAAATTTCAAATGGCAAGGAGCCAATTCATCTATTAAAATGATTTACATAACAAAAATGAAAAGGCAGAATATGAATCACTTCGCTTTCTTGCCTTTTTCTACCTTCACTTTATAGGCTTTGGCAGCAACAATGATTGGAATTAGCTCTTCATGTTTATGGACATGTACATTAGTGTATCTCAAGAGCCATTTAGAATTCTCTTGGGCTAGATCTTTAAGGGCACCCAACCAATCTTGTAATTCTTCCATGGCCATGTGTACACATACACCAAGCCTCTAAAGCTCAGAGATTCTATCCTAGTGACTAGAAGTCATTCTTGTCAGACCATCTATGAAATTTGAGAAATTTGTCTGCATGACAACTACTCCAATAATTGCCTTCCCTTTCCAGCTAGACTACGAGTCTGTATGAAAACCTCTTAGTAGTTCATAATATCTATCTTGCAACTTCTTTATGTTGACATCAGTTTCTTTAAGTCCCTCCTCTGCTGCCATGATCATGTCCAATTTGAACTACATGCTCTGAAACCACTCAACTAGGGGTTCATCTCCTTTAGGTAAAATGTTTGCTTCAACACCCTCCTTTACCTTCATGTGGATGATTCTTCAACAAGGAAACATAATCATCACTCTTAGTTTTTTCTATAGCCAAGGTGGCTCTATTTGATGATATGTTATCTTTCTCTATTTCTAATCTTAATATTGCATTACCAAACTGCTCTATAATGGAGAGTCCTTCTGCCTTGATCTTCTCACTCCACTCTCTATCGATTCACCCGAAATGCTTATCTTCCTGGAGCTAGGAGATAAGTTTCTAGACATCTACAATAGTAGGATCTCTAGTAATGAGCATCCTAGATATGCTTTCCAAAGGGGTGACTAATTATCTTATAAAACCATTCAATTCCTATATTTTTTCTTTCATCCAAACCTTTGACAACTTAAAGCTTTCGAACTATCCTTCGATCACCTTATTTGTGGACTTCCATAAGTTGACTTTGGTATTGTGTCTAGCTTCCCAAAGATCCATCGAATGCATGGTGAAATCATTTGTAGTCATGTCCTCAATCCTTCCTTCTTTAGTAGGTTTTCCTATTTCCATTGTCAAATTCCCTGTTTCAAGGTCTTGCCTAAGGATGGACAAGGTCTTTTATTTCTTAACCTTAGCCAATGTAGATCCAAAATAGATAGCAAGGGATAAGGTATCCTTGTTGGGAGCACCTTCATCCTTCCCCTTTCTCTTCCTATCTAGAGTATCTTCCAACCATGAATATGTGCCTATTATCTTTGAAGCCATTCCAAGAGACTCTATGCTAAACATTTTCCTTTTGACCAAAGTGATTGCTTTCATAGTCAAAGAGAAGGGATTCTTTTAGGCTTGTGAAATGAGCTTTGAGGACTCTTGGCATTTCTCTAGCTTTGCAGTCTTCTTGGTTGCTTCGTCTGACTCTGTGGACTTGCTATCACTACTTCCTCCATCTCCTAAGTCCACTACTTGCACATGAGGGCTGCTTGGGAGGATAAGTGTGGTGCTTGCAAATGGAACTAGACTATTATGAGGTGAGGGAACCAAAGTAACAACACTATCTTTCGATTCATACAACTTCTTAGCCTCTAACTAGGCACCGATCACTAGGGGGGAGTCGTCCTGACAAGTCTTAGCCATAGGGATATTTTTTTCTAGAGGTTGATCACCTCCACCTACTGGTTAAGTGAGTCCTTAAGTTATGGATAAGGTTACACCTGATGTGCCACCTTTTGAGGAGGAAGCAAGGGCAGCTTCTAGAGAAGCTTAAGTGGGTCTGCTTTTACTTTGACTCCTTGTTGTAGTCCACTTGACCCACTCAGGCCATCATGGCATCTAGGTCTTCTCCAATATCCTCATAAGGCTCTGAGCTGATAGGAGTATTTCTTAGCTTTGTTAAATAGGTATTATTATACATATTATGGTCATCATCTTCCACTCCATCCACATTGATATCGACTTTATACATTTTCACTTGATCTACCATGAGTGTGGAAAAAGCACAATCATGGCTCTTGAATTTAATCCTTGTAATCAGCCTAGTAGTCTTCAACAATAGTGATATGTTTGATAACACTTCCAATTTGCAATACCTCCCTTGCATATCCATTTGGATCAAACATAGGCCTCAAAACTTCATACATCTCCAATTTATATTTCATCTCATATACCTTTAACATGCTCTTTATATCAAAATGGGACTCACAATTGAAAGCTCCCATCTTCATAGGAAACTCATAATGTTTCTTCTTTAGACTCCCACTCAGCACATTCACTTAAACTACTTGCCTTGCAATCTTGATCAACACAATCATATCAATTGGATATCTTGGTAGCTTTAAGGAGAATCCATCAAAAGCTACAAGACACAAATATGAAAATGATGAGAACTAGATAAAGTAACTCCTTAACTAACTAATGCCCACCATAGCTTCGGGACTGAATCTCCTCTCTAGGCATCCTTGGAGCTCCTTACAAATTTTCATGGTAAATGCATCATTGACTCTTATATAGTCTAAATAACTATTTTCCAATTGTAAATATGGGTAGAACTCATAAGACTTCATGTCAGTAGGGAAACTTTCTACTCTTTCGATGCCTAGCCATAATTGTAGAGAAGCTAACATGTAAATCAAAAAGGAGGACATATAGAAAGTGTTGTATAATTTTGTAGCACTAAGACCATTGGACAAAATCTCACTTACCTCATGAGCCTAATCAATATATTTGGTGTCCGAGTAGATAACTTACACCAAAAAGAAATATTGCTCAATGAAATTTAAAGCTTCTACCTCACCTTTCAATTTGTGTAAGAGAACTAGGATGTCAACAATCTTAGGCTTGAGATTAGTACCAAAAAGAGTCTTAAGAACCTTACTCTTGGAACTCTATGGTTTTTGAAACCATAATTGCATGAGTTCTTTTCTCCAAATCATTTTTTTCATGGACAACTCAGAGATGGCTCCGCCAATCATCAAATCTAAAAATTCCTCTTGCTCTAGAACTTGAATGCAATTCACCACAATTTATCTATTAATAGAGATCAATACTGTGTCATCTAGCAATACAATCTATCTAGTGTCTGGGTTATAATGATTTATGCATTCATATATCTACTTCAGAGCTTGGACTACAACTGGAAAACCCGCTACTTTAACTAGCCCACATCCTTGGAGCTTCTCAGTAATGGGATCTATAGGCTCTAATCTCACTCTCTTCTAAAAATCTTGCATATCATAGAAATGAAGAGAAGTGTCTGTGAAATTCTGCAGTGAAGACTTGATCCCATTCAATCTATCAAAACTTGCAAATCTTGTTGCCATTTTGTTTGAAACTAAATTTTGAATCCAAAAAATGAAAGGAATAGCAAATGTGTGTATGCTATCCTTTTGAAAAAGTGATGCAATTTTAATAGAATAACAATTCAAGAAAGAGCAGTAGTTTTGTAACTATTCATGTTTCCACCTATATAGGGGCTTCAATTCACCTGTTGATCTTTAGAATTCACACCACACGAATGAATTGAAGGAGATATCCATTGGAACAGTAAATGCATAGTTTTAATGAGTATCTAGGTGTCTTTTCACTATTCCATTGGCCCAACAGTAACTTTCTATATCTCATATTTACTTTTCCATTTTCCATTAAGTTTCAAAAAGTTATCAACAGACAATTGCATATAAAAATATCCGCTGAATCTAATTCTGCTTAATAGATATTTCTCGCAATGGTTAGATTATTTCCATTATCATCTTGAGATGTATTTTACATGAAATATGGGTTCAATCCTCTTACCAACTTGATTTTCTTTTAAATCCAAAAAATTGTCCTCATGGGTTGAAAACCTGCCAAGGAGAAGACAATTTCCATTTCTCTACCCAGGCTTTGCTTTTAACTTTACCTTTTTATTATGTTTTCCCTTGATTTTGCAAATCTAGAAAAGTAGTGCACAAAATTATTAGGGTCCCACATTTTGTTTCTTTTCCCTTAGAATTACCTTTTGCAGGAAACAGACTTCATGGGTTGAAAACCCACCGAGGAGAAGTCAGTTTCTAGTTTTCCACCTGGAGTGATTATTAGAGTTGAAACAAATCCTAGATCCTTACTGAGATAGATAATTGTAAGAGGAACATTAATTTTTCATAAGGCACCTTGTTATCCTCTTATTTTGACTCGTATGCATCATTTGGTGCTCTTTGCAAGAAATCATCTTCATGGGTTGATAACCCGCAGAGGAGAAGACAAAGTTTGGATTTTCGTAAGCTTCTGTTCTCATGGAGAAAATGATGGGTAACAAAAAAATATAACTCTTGAAAATAACCTTTGTATTTTTTTTGAATCTCCATCAGATTAGGTACTAAGCTATCTGCAACATCCCTCGAGACAATGGAAAGAAACTACCTCGCTATGAAATGTGGAGAAGGAGAAAATGAAAAATCTTATGAAAATTCCTTCCACCTAAGGGGAAATAGACTTTAATACACCTAGGACCTTATTAAAACACAAACTTTCACTTTACAAATTGGTTAGAGGATGAAAAGTGGGGCAACACTTGTATAGAGCTGAGGTGATTATTGTGATTGGTTTTAGGTGTTTTCTAGTTGCTCGTAAAGGACTAAGGTGAATACTGTATTTTATGCATAGGTACTTTCTAGTTGATTGTAAAGGACTGAGGTGAAAATTATGATTTTATGAATTGTACTTTTATGAGCCTAGGGTAGGAAATCTATGTGTACATTGGGAAGTGGCTTGCAATAGAGGTCAGAGCCCTAAGTGACTGCCTGGGTAACCCATTGTAAGTTGATTTAATAAGTAATAACATTTCATTAAATGAGGGTAAAATGAATTAATAAAATTGAACCCTATTGTTTAGTCAAAATTATATTTTTTCAAAACCAAACAAAATCTATGAAACTATACTGCTATGTTGTATGATTTCTTTTGTGTTGAGATTGGGGTTGACTTAGAGTGTTGACCAATTTTTGGTGTTTATCAAAGGCTTGGGGGTTTTTATTCTATGATGATGTTTTCTAGATGATCTTTTATACCCGACCATGGTGATGTGTCACGTAGTTTGTATGATGAGTTTGTTTGGATGTTTGTGGTGTTTTCCAGTTTTCTTGTGTAGAACTGAGGTGAATAATGTGACTTTTCTGGTGTAACCTTTAAGTCTTTGATCAATTATCTTTGGATGCTTTCCAGTTGCTTGTATAGGACTGAGATGATTATTTTTTTTTATCCTTTGGTGCTTTCCAGTTGCTTCTATAGGACTGAGGTGATTATTATGATTGGTTTTAGGTGCTTTCCAATTTCTCGTAAAGGACTAAGGTGAATACAGTATTTTATGTATAAATTCTTTCTAGTTTCTTGTAAAAGATTGAGGTAAAAATTATGATTTGATGTGTTCTACTTTTATGAGCCTAGGTAGGTAATCTACCTGTACGTTGGGAAGTGTCTTGCAATGGAGGTCGAAGCCTTAAGTGGCTTCCTAGGTAACCCATTGTAAATTATTTTAATAAGTGATAACATTTCATTAAATGAGAGTAAAATGAATTAATAAGAGTCATTATTTTTCCTCGCCCATCCCTTGAGTGCTAGTACAGGCTAGGATGGGAGTAGAGAGGATGCTTGGTTGTGACCTTGCTTTGTTAGTATACCTTGTCTATAAGAAAGGATACTAGTGCCGCTAGAGATAGTAGGGGGCTAGAGTCTAAAGAGGCTATCAGGGTAACCTTAGAGTTGGCTCATGCAATGAAACTTTCCCACTTGCATAGTAGATTTCTTACATATCTTTGTTGCCTCTAGGATAATTAGATGATACTTGTGTCTTGGTACCTTTGAGATAGTTTGTTATCAAGTGTTTTCTTGACCTATACATTGGTTATGATTTGTGGATTAATATCCGTATGGGACTTGAGACTATCTCCTCAACATGGTGGGAGTGGGAAATTTAGGCTCCATGAGGTTAGGTGATAGTGTTTTTTACTTATACCATTGAGATCCAACAATTGGATGTCGTTGCTAGATGTGCTTGTACAATTGTTCCTTTCTCTCTGATCTTGTTTTTCTGTTGGATGGTAATATTCTACCATATTGTACTTAATTATCAGAGATCTTATGAGATGATATATTTATTTATGATGTATATCCTTTGAGCTTTTCATACCCTATGACTTGTACAGTGGATGATTATGTATTCTAATATTGCCAAGTGGCATCTTATGTAAATGTATATCATTTAACTGGATTCATACTTGTGTTTATTCCATGATACATATTTGTGGTTATGTATTAGATTTTATATTAATAAAGTTATACATTTGATTTAACGGCATGGAACCCTTAAGATATGTAATCTATTTTGGATGGTTGTATGTATGTAAGTTATTGCTTCTACTATATTATCTCTTATTGTTATTATCTTTCTTTTTAAAAAAATGTTTGGCAAACTTAGTGAAACTTTAGGTTAATTTCTTTTGGGTTCCATTGTGGGGTGTTATAAATGACAAAACAACAGTTGTTCCAATTGTAAATTTCCAACAATCTCCCTCTTTGGCATTGATGGAAGCATCTCTATGTATCAATATTTAGCATTACCTTAATGTATCACATGTATCTCACTTGGTCACCATACAATCCAAAAGATTTCTCCCCATGAGATAATAGTTTATTTTCTATATTCATATACTCCTTCTCTGATGTTTATCTCCCTCATCATCATTATCTCAATATCTCTCTTCTATATATTCTCCCTCTCTTTGTATATTGTTTCTTCTATCTACTCTCCCTGTTTGACAACAATGCCAAAGACACTTAACTTTCATGGCTTTAATCTCTTCATACATTTGAGTTATGTAGAATTTGCATGTCTGGTTGATTTCTATTATCTATCTATGACTAATCTTTTATGTTGTACTGAAATTTCTACTTAGGCATGTCCCTGTATTGCATCACTATGTAGGATATATTGATTAGCACATGTGATGCAATGC
Source organism: Cupressus sempervirens (assembly GCA_028749045.1). Lineage (NCBI taxonomy): Eukaryota > Viridiplantae > Streptophyta > Pinopsida > Cupressales > Cupressaceae > Cupressus > Cupressus sempervirens. Next base: position 486,307,161 of record CM053786.1, read on the forward strand.
ACCTTATCTCCTCAAGTAGATTTGGTTAAGGGAATCACCCCTAATTTACCTCTAAGATATTCATGAGCATATTTAGGTAAGGGTTTTGTGAATATGTCAACAATTTTTTCTTTGATATTCACATATTCTAGCTTCACTTCCTTATCTTGAACTAGTTCCCTCAAGTAGTGATACTTGATAGCAATGTGCTTTGTCTTATTCTGCATTACTAGATTCTTTGAAATGTTGATAGCACTTGTGTTATCACAATAGATAACCATTGGATCTGTAACCTCTTCATTCATACCTTTTAGTAATTGCTTGATCCACATAATGCTTGAACAATTCACTATGGCTACCACAAACTCAACCTCAATTGTTGATTGGGAAATACAATTATTTTTCTTTCTCATCCATGATACCAATCTCTTTCCTAGAGAGAATACACCTCCACTAGTGTTTTTTTTGTCATCAATATTTACTACCCAATCTGAGTCAGTGAACATCTTTAGTTCAAATTTATCACTTCTCTTGTAATACAACCCATAGTCTTCTATACCTTTTAGATATCTCAATATCCTTTTTATAGCCATCATGTGATTCTCTTTAGAATTTTCTAAAAATGTAGCAACTATCCCAATTATTAAAGCAATATCTAGTCTATTGTGAACAACATATTGTAGTTTTCCAATCATGAATATGTATAAGGTCTAGTTCACTTAAGTAGAATCATCATTCTTAGATAGCTTATGTCCTATAGACATAGGTGTACTCATTGGCCTTGAATCTTCCATACCAAAATTATTTAATATATCCTTGATGTATTTGGATTGAGTAATAAAAATGCCAAACATCATTTGACATACTTATAATCCAATAAAAAATTTGATTTCAACAAACACATCTCAAATTCCTTCTTTATTTCATCACAAAATAATTTGCATAATGCTCCTCTTCCTCCAAATTTAATATCATCAATAAATATTTTAGAAAATAGTACTTCATTGTTCTTACCATTCTTCAAATATAGATCATTGTTATCATTTATCCTTTCAAAACCAATCTTTATCAAATAGTTATGTAATCTTTCATACCATGCTCTTGGGGCTTGTTCCAATCCATAAAGGGCTTTGTTCAAGTTACATACCATGTTCTTATCTAGATCTACAAATCCTTTAGGTTGTTGAATGTATACTTCTTCCTCTAGTATACCATTTAAAAATATAGATTTGACATCCATTTGATATACCTTGAAATTCTTGTAGGCTGAATATGCAAGTAGAGTTCTGACTCCTTTAAGTCTTGCCACATGAGAGAAATTTTCTCCATAATCAACTCCTTCTTGAGCATAATTCTTGCATACCAATCTTGCCTTATTTCTTGTTACCTCTCCATTTTCATTGAGTTTGTTCCTAAAAACCCATTTTTTCCTAATGAAATTTTTTTCTTTGGTGTTGGCACTAAAGTCCAAGTATTGTTCTTCTCAATTTGGTCAATTTCCTCATTCATTTCCTGAATCCAATCTTCATTTTCTAAAACATCCTTTACTATTTTGAGCTCAAGATCACAAAGTAAGCATCTTCTTTGAGTCTTTTTCTTTTCATAACACTTGATTCAACATTACTAATGATTTATTTAGGCTTACGATGCCTTCTCACATATTTTGCTAGCACAAGTAGTTTACTTCTTTGTTCTTCCATAGGTTCGTCTTGAAAAATAATCTGCAGCTCATTTTCTCTTTATTGTTCATGTTCTAGTTCATGTCTTGCATGCTTGGTATTTTCTATCTAATGGTTGATATTCCCTGTTTGTGACTCAGCATCTTCAGTTTGTTGCTCGACCCCCACTCTCTATTACTTGATAATTTCTATTTGCACTTCATACATTCCTTGTTTGTTGAGAGATTGCAACTTTATTTTCTTCTTCATTTGGAGTGTTACGAGTATCATCATCCACATAAATGAATGCATTGTAGCCTTTAGGTTCTTCTTTACATGTAGTGTCACTTCTTTCTGCAAACTCACCAACTTTCACATTTGCACTTTCTACAACTTTGTTAGTGTTAGAATTCAAACACTTGTAAGCTTTGGTCTTGGTGAAATATCCTAGGATTATGCCATCATCACTCTTTGCATCAAATTTTCCATTCCTATTATCTTTAAGTATATAGCATCTACTTCCAAAAATTTTGAAATATTTCACGTTAGGAGCATAATTATACCATGGTTCAAAAGGTGTAATATTTGTACCTTTTCTTAACTTTTACTCTATTATAGACAATAGTACTAACAACTTATTTCCAATATTTCTTCAATACACTCTTTTCCATCATTAATGTTCTTGCACAGTCCATTATTGATCTATTTCTCCTTTCAGCTATCCCATTTTGAGGAGGGGTCCTTAGTATTGACATCTTTCTTTTAATTCCTCTATCATTGCAAAATGTATTGAACTCATTTGAAATGAATTTGCCACCTCTATCAAATCTCAAGCACTTCATACTCTTAACTATTTATTTTTCAACTCTAGCTAAATACCACTTGATAACTAGACAGCATCAACTTTAGCTTTAAGAAACATCATAGTCATCATCCTAGAGTAGTCATCAACAAATAGAATGAAATACTTATCTCCACAGTAACTTTGAGCATCAATGTGTCCACATACATTAGTATGAACCAATTTCAAAATATCACTAGCAATGTATGTTTTTCTCTTAAAATTAGATTTGGTCATTTTTCCCTGTTAACATTGTTTACACATGGCATTGTCAGGCTTTTATAGTTTAGGAAATTCACCAAATTATCAAATTTCACATGATATAATCTCTTGTGCCATAACCAAACATCTTCTTGTTGTGCAAACAAACATGTCTCATTTGATAAATCTAGATAGAATAAGTTACCTCTTGTTTGATCACTAGTTCCAATCAACTTACCAACATCAAATATCTTGGCCTTCCTATTATGAAATTCAACTCTATAACCTAATCTATTTAGTTGTGAAACACTCAAGAAGTTACAGTTAAGTCCTTCAACCCAGTAAATATTGTCAAAATTTATCTTGTCAGTCAGTTAAATAGCACATTTACCTTTTACAATACATGGGATATCATTACCAAATTTAACACATCCACCTTTGTATGGACCAATGTCCTCAAATTTATCTTTATCACTAGTCATATGATTTGAGTATCCATTGTTAATTATCCATCTATCACTTTTGTTTACACATGAGATTAATGCATTTTTCTCATCTTCATAAAAAAAAAAATTCATAGAAACATAAACAACTTCATCATCATTACTCTCAAATTCATTATCAGTTTCTTCTTTAGAAATATAATAAGACTTATTACCCTTTTCATCCTTGCTTCTCTTGTAGTCTTTTTCATATCTTCTTCCTTTGTACTTTCTTTCCTTCCTTTCATCCTTGTCCTCTTTGTCAGGACACCTAGCAGCAATATGACCAACCTTGTTGCATGAAAAACAAATAATAGGCAATTTACCTTTGTATTTACCTTTTCTCCTTCCAAATATTTTTGTAATAAGGGCTTCAAGTTCATCAATCTCATCATCGAAACTACCACTATCACTCTTCACATGTTTACCTTTCCTTTTGCTAAGAACTAATTGTGACTTGAATGCATATTCAATAGTAGCTAGTGTGTAGTTATCAAAGTTAGACATCTCAAAAGTTGTAAGTCTACCAATGACACCTTCTAAGGTTAAAGTGTTACCTAGTGTACATCTTAGTTCTTGGATTGTAGAAATGTTAATGGAATAAATATGGAGTAGAGTCCTCAATACCTTGCTTATTACTATTTCACCTTTGATTTCTCCATTTGCACCTTGAATAGCATTTACCACTTCTTTGACTCTTGTGCAATATTGTACTATATTTTCAACTTTCATCATTCTCATGTCATCACATTTACCTCTTAGACTTTTTTATTTGGCTCTCAAGACATTGCCATCACCTCTATATATGGTTTTCAACTTGTCCCACATTTTCTTTGCACTATCACAATATTTTAAGTCATCAAACTCGACATAGCTTAGGGCTAAGGAAATCTCCAACATTGTTTAGTTGTGTTCTTTCTTTTTCTATAGTTGATCAGATGTCAAAAGAGAAGTGGTCACCTTACATACTCATTGTCCACAAAGATGATAGTAACATCACTAATATTGGATATGTGCAACATCATCAAGGTCTTCCATGCATGAAAGTTCTCCTTGTTCAACTTGGGTACATCTCTCTTATGAGTCATGATCTTTGGCTTTAAGTAACTTCGGACTTTTCTCTGTAAGCACTAGGCTCTACTACCAATTATTACAAATGTTTAGAATAACTTGAGGGGCCGGGGGCGAGGGCAGTGGGTGGGGGATGGTTGAATCAATTATTCAATGTCCATATGTAACTGTAATAGAATTATTGTCTTAAATATAACTTACTTTTCTTAATCAAATGCAAAACATATAAAGCATGCAACACAATTTTGACACTAGGATTTTTACATGGAAACCCAATTTGGGAAAAACACCAACAACATGTCACTACTTTTCACTCTTTTGAAATGAGCTCTATTAGGAAACAACCCTGTTAAAAGTTACAAAATACAATTTTAAGTGTGCTCTTTTTAAAGGATTTAATCACCCTATTAGGAGTGACTTTGTCAGAGGACTTTGATCATTCCATTTAGAATATTACCTAGTTAAAGGATTTACACAAACTATTAAGCCTTCCAAATGACTATTAGGTCAACCTATGTTAAAAGGATTTCAAAACAAACAATTTACAATTATTAGAAAGAAAATAGTAGGTTTGATCTGTGTTATTAAAACTCACTTTGCAAGTTTAGATCTTTGTTCAATCCATGTGCTAACTTGCTAATAAGTTCTTCATTTCCATCTCTATTCTTGATTTGCTTGGCAACCCTTCAAGCAATAAACCTTCTCTTCTCAACAACACTTAAGCCTTCTACTCAAGTTCACTTATCAACATCAACATCTATGTAAGCCATCTCCTTTAGCTTCACAGTCACTCTCACTTGTGCATTTATGATCAACCTTCTTATGTATGTGTCTCTTACATACAGTTGCACCCGCACTCTTACATTTGTTTAGCTCAGTATCTCTTTAAATAGGCAATTCTTAATTTATCATTTTCCATCATCACCATAGATCTTAGGGTTTATGATTAGGTTCAACACGATTCATTGTATCTGTCCATCTTCTTGATCATCCTCTAGAAACTTCTCTAGAATCTGTCTATTAGGTCTTTACCTAATCCTCTTCTTGAATTTAATGATCCAACTCATCACTCTTATCTTCAACATGGCTTACATCTCCTAAGAAATCAATTGAGTTGGCTAGATCTCAAGATTTCTTCAAATTTTCTCTCATACTATTAGTTGGTGATCTCTAAATTCTGACACTTGGTCATCACTGAATTACTCAGTCATTGTAAAGCTTATGGCTTGGCATCAACTATCTTGCTCGGTCAACACTAGATTTTCTCAGCACTAACTGTGGCTTGGTTAACACTAGTATCACTCGATATTCCTTAGCCTTTAACTGTGTTACTCGTCTTGCCTTAACTTTCTTGACATAAAAAATCACTTTTCTTTATCAAAGTTTGTCTAATAAATTGTCCATTGTTCCTTGCTTTTCATAACTCAACCTTTCCTCTAGGTGCTATTGTTATGAGAAATTTCTCAAATCCTCTTCATTAATCAAATAGATATGACATTTAGATTAGGTAGTCAATATGTCTTATCAATAGATTTCACATCAATGCAAAAACAACTATTCCAATTGTAAGTTTCCAAAATGATTTATAGAACCCATTAGAAAGAATCAATACAACATCATCAATGTAATCTAGAAATATATATTGTTTCATGATTTTTCCTCATATTCTTAAAGTAATCATAGATGTTTGATCAAATAAAGCATTTATTAATAGGAAAATACTCAATTGCATAACCTAGGCTATCAAAAAATGAAAGATTGATTTCTTAAAATCATGTTGTTTACATAGTCCATGAAGATCAAAAGCATTTTTTTAAGATTAATATGTGTGGAGATTTTTCTCATAAATGTATTATATCATACTATATCATCTATTATCATAATTAAGTTTTTAATCATACTACATGTAGCATTATTAATGTTAGAACTTGAAGGAAAATGTTGTCAAATGCATTGATGCTTCAATTTCCATTATAATTGTTAAGATTTCATATATTGTTGATTTTCATCATCACTTCATATAAATGCCTATTTTTGTGTTTTTATACATAGAACAAAACATCCACAATGCATTGTCTTAATTTCATATTTATAATTTCGCATTGCATCGATTTCTTGAATATATATTAATTTCTACACATTTGTTTGTATTCTTCATATACCTTTCATTAATTTTATTTTAAAAATTGTTGACATTTACTAATTATTTTACATTTCAAAATATAATATAAGTATAATTAATGTTAGAAGAATATTTTCTATATAGATTGCAATTTTTACTTCATGTTAGCAAGTAACAAAGGAAAGTAACACTAAAGTTTGAAAGTAAAGTAGTGGAATGTAAAACTGGAGTTAGTTAGATATTGAGTATTATATGAAATAGGTACCATTTTCCTTATGTTATGGACAACTAAATATCTTGTCTATTTATTTTGATATTTCATGTTATCTTTTGTGAATTAAGTTAATATTGTTAATAGAATTATTATGTTAAGTTATACTTTTGTGTGTAAAAATATCAAGTTGATTTAAGCATATTTTATGTCTTCGATAACATACATTTTCTTAATGGTTATTTGTTGGAAATATTCAAGACTATGCTAAGTTACTGAGAGGGGAGGGGTGAATCAATAACTTCTAAAACTTTACCAATTTCAATCCAATAAATCAATTAGCACTTAATTCATCACATATTATCTAATTGCATACATAAGAAACTGAAAACATGAAAGCATCCATAACACTTGAACACAAAGATTTGGTGACCCAGAAACCTTCCAAATAGAAAGTAAAACTGGGGTGGGGATGATACCCACAAACTTTAGTACTACAACATAAAGTTGGCCTGTTAAGGCTTACATTGATCATTTCTGATGATCTGCCCTGTTAGGAGCAATTAGGACTACTAGGTCCACCTTGTGAGAGGATTTACAAATACACAATGAAGTATGCACTTGGTAAAGAGATTTATAAAAGACTGTTAGGTCTACCTTGTTAAAGGATTTTGGTTGGTTCATCTGTTAGGATGAAGCAATAGATCTATAATTTGCAACTGAGTTTGATGATAGAGATTCCATAGTGTACTAATCACCTTTCTATGATAGTTATGTCTCTGTTGATCACCTTTCTATGATAGTTATGTCTCTGTTGCTCCTTATACTGTTATGGCCTTCACAATTCGTTCTTTATCTATTGTATTCATAACTTGAACTTTTCGCATCCATATTTCAATACATATGCTTACACAATCACATTCTTACTCATTTGATATGATACAATACATTACATATATATACCAATCCAAATTACAAAATTACAAAGTCGGCCACGATACAAGTTAGCACAAATATTACAAAGTCGGCCATGATACAAGCTAACACAAATATTACAAAGTCAACCCACATGAAGATACTCAGGTTCTGAAGACTGACTTGGTGAGGTTCTGATACTCGGCATCCACTATCAATGCTTGGCATCATCATGCACTCAATAGACGTAGAAGCTCGATTCATACTGATCACTTTCAAGTAGTCTTGAACTCAGTCTGCACTAGTGACTTGGTAGATATTGTGCAACTCGACAAACACTGAATCACTTGGTGGCATAAAGTAGCTTGGTTAATCACTAGCTTTGCATCACATGAACTACGAACTCGGTAGACAATGCAATGCTCAATAACAACTGATAAACTCAGTGTATACTGAAATGCACAGTTTGAACTGTTGGACTTCACACTGACTGAATCTGCTCGGTAACCATTGAGATTAGTCTAGAAGACTCAGTAGCAACTGTAGAGCTCAATGGCTGCTAAATTACATTGCAAGCACTGTAGACTATTCAATGAGCTTGGTAGCTATACAAAATATGAATAAGTGTATGGCACTAATAACAAACTTGACTGATATGTCAACATTATTATCCTGTATGCAACAATCAAACTAGTTTATAAAATTATATAAATTATCCTATTTCATGATGACTTAAAAGGTTTTTAATAATTTTCATGCAACTTAGCAAGATGTTGTAGGCAATTGCCAATATCTTCCACGTAATGTTGTCCTTCATATAGAGGTGTTGAGTGTTTTTTATTAGGTGATGGGTAAGATGGTTAAAGGAATTAAAAATAATGGACCAAAGGATACTCGAATTACATTTGGTAGCTACGTTATATACTTTGATTTCCTTTATGAAATGAAGGTCAAGATGAACTTAGATGTGGAATTTCATCACCTAAAGTAAATAAAGATTGTAGATTTATGTGGGTACTCAAATTCATGAATTTTTTTTTGTAGGATGCATTTGAAAAATCACCAACATGTCAATAGTAATATCAAAAAGCATACTCTCTCTAATGAAATTGGTTACTCTCTCTAATGAATTTGGTTTAAATTTTATGAAACTTGATAGAGGATGATCTCATAAAAGCTATCACAAGGGTTCACTTGAGGAATGTTGCTTTCTACTCTTAAGTTCGATTACTCCATCACAAACATAGTGCACTGAGTCATTCCATCTTTTAAGTTGTTGCATGCATATTATAGGGTACCAACATTATAGGGTACCAACATTATTTGATGTCAAGTCTAATCTAACAATCAAAGCTCAAAAGATTCCTTCTAGAAATGTAGAGTTATTATCAATGTATCCATGGCTAGGAAAATGAAAGTGTTCTACACATTAATTGACAATGTGTTTGCAAAATTTTAAAGAATTGTATTTTTGACTATATTCAATTTGAAATGATTATTTAGTATTAAATTATTAAACAATATTTGTAAATTATCTTCACTTTTTACTTCAATTTGTACGTATTCTTTGATATTATTTTTATATATTAAAAAATTATTATTAAATTAAATGATGTACTATATGAATTACAATTTTCAAATGATCTACTTTTCATTCATAGTATATTGTATATTTTTAAAAACTTTTAACTAGTTTCAAATTATTATATCATTTCATATATATGAAATATGTTGATTTATTAACTTTAACAATGTAGGATGGTTTATATGAAGGACAAATTTATCTATATTTATCAATATTAAATATTTTTAGATTCGATGTTTTTCAATGTATCTGACATAAAAAGTTCTAAAATCAAAATCAAAATTAACGAGTTTCAAGAATCTTCAAGATGGTTTAAATTGTAGACCGAATGATGGCAAAATGTAAGGGATGTTTGAAATTTGGTGGGTTCCGAGTGGATTGAATGATGGATTGGGCGAGATGATGTCCAAATAAAATTTAGTAATAAACATGTCAACTGCAATTACTTCGAAGGCGACTGTTAAGTTCGACGGAGTGAGAAGAATGAATGATGGAGGATCTACTAAAACAAGTGGACCATTTGACGTGCAGCTGTATTTCGGTGAAGATTTCCAACAGGTTTTAGAAACTTTTCAAAGAAACACGTTCGGCAGGTGTAGAACCCATCTCCACAGTCTTTGATAGCATATAACCCCTGCCAATGGCAAAACATGAAGCTTTGAAACAGTGTATGAACAGAGACATCGATGCATAATGATAGATCGTTTTTGTGAGATGTTAGATTCGCAACTAACCTGGTTGCAATGTATGGAAAATGTAGGTTGGATAAGGTATCCGATCTGTTTATCAGAATACCTCGAAGAAATTTGTTTTAAATGGCATGCGATGGTTGCCATATGTGCAGAAATGAGATGCGTTGAAATGGGATTTTTGCTTTTAGAAACTCTAAGCAAATTAATCTAAGAAGCATACCTGAGGCATGTAAGCTATTTCGCACTATACTCTTTGGAGACAGGCTTGTAAGATATGGATGAACACGACAACCGTTTGACAAAATGCCTCAAGTTTACATGGATATGCGTTTGATTTGATGTTACGAACATCGGATGTCGGAAACAAACCATTGTCACCGTCCTCCTACCATGCTTTGCTGGAAACATAAGCAAAATGTGAAACCATAGACTGCACACGAACTGTTTGACATAATGCCCAAATGCGTATGTGTAAAATTTGGATGCACCGACAACAATCACGATTTGTTTGACAAAATGCTCGAGAAGGATGTATTGGCATAGACTGCAATATTTGTAATGTCTGCAGAAAATGGAAGCTTAGAAAAAGGCTTCAGAAGCTTTCAAGAAAAATGCAAGAGGCAAGAGTAAAGCCAAGATATGAACTAGAAAATTTATCGAAGTGCTAAGTATATGTGAGTTTTGGTATAGTTGCAAGTGTATTGACAGACATGCATGTAAATCAGAAACCTTGTGAAAGGGTGTGGAAATTCATCGAAGTGTAACAAATTTAGTTTGTCGGTTGCTACATTTGCAATCACCCAAGATTACTTGTATGCAAAAATATGGAAAAGACAGGCAAGGCATATCCACAATTTAATTGAAAACTGTTACAAGTGGTGACATCTCGTGATTATCATTATTGCAACACATGCTAAAAATTAGTTTGCTGAGGGTATAAAACAACCCTCCAGAGTGTCTGCCAGTATACCTCCAAAACGCACAAACAAGAAGCTTTGGAAGGAGGTATAGGCGTCCATCGAAGCGTAGTTACAAATTCCATGATTTGAAGAGTATTTCAGAGAATGGAATGAAATAATTAGAGGAAGAAGATAGAACTTTTGAAGGCAGAGGATTATAACAAAAGATAAATAATGTTTTCACTCTGAAAGATACATGCTCTCACTCTAGTAAAGAAAGGTGAAAAAAGGATAAATTAGAGAAAGAAGCAGTTATTAGTCCCTACCCATATATAGGGAGGGAACTAACTAATGTTTTTAATGTTTTCCATGGATTCAAATCAATTAGTTTTTTCAATAGAAATAACAAATTCTAAAGGTTTTGAACGGTTTTATTAAAAAATAATTTTTATAACCGTTATTCCCTTTTTCGTCTTGCCCACTGCTAATTTCGCTATAGGGGTTATGTGCTTTTTCTAATTCAAGAAAGAACCAAAAAAATCTAAACAACACTGTCCTGAAAGCTTCCCGTATTGTCTGGAAGCTTCTTCCAATCTTTAACCTGAATTTTCCAGCAACGCCACCGCCATTGAAGCATTCCACAGTGCTCACATTTTCCCACGGACACCATCAGCATTCGAGCATTCCAAGCTGCTGAGAAAGAGGTTTTGATGGTGTAAAGGGATTCTCGTCATGTATTGAGAAGGAAATGATGGCATGATTCATACACCATTGTTAATAAAATTACATGATTATTTGCATTGGAGACAAAACAGTGCATCCACAATGTCTTTCGTCCTGCAGCCCTACAGCTCCACCAGAACAAATGAGAGCTAGAGCAACAAATCAATATAACTTTGAACCGGGCTTAACCTTGAAGTAATTGTTGTTCTATTCATGAAATCAAATCAACTGAATATTTCTTTTGATGTGTATGAGAACCTCAACACTGGCAAAAACTTTGACATAATCCATACAAAAATTTCATGAAGTGCACGAGAAATCTCCCTTCCTGTATACAAGAACCAAAAATTAGCAATTTTTTTTTGGCAATCTTGTAAGAAATCATGAATTCTCTGAAAATCTCTCTTACTGCCTACAAAAACTTAATACATTACAGATAGTTTTGACAGAATCAAATATATTTGATGAAGACCACTACAAATCCTTCTTAACACAAAAAACTGAACATTAAAGATGATTTTGACAGAAATTTTGAAAAATCCCTAAATTTTTTGACAGAATCCTTAAAATCCATTAAGTCCCTAACAATCTATCTTATTGGATAAAAAAACACTCGGGCACACCAGCCCTCCAAGCTCCTTAAGGCACTTATAGTCGGAAAATCAACCAGTTTCTCAGGATTCACCTTCGGTACTGTTGCTAGCGCCTACACCATTCGCACACTCATTAATACCACTGAACTCTTTGAAAATGTTTGATTTTGCTGGAAAACAAATTTGAAATCTATCTCTCCTATTATTAAATCCCGATAAACCTGTTGAGTTATGAGATTGATGATGAGCCCCTTTCTGACAAGCGATTCTTCAGGCTAGTGCCCTCTGTACTTGAACATTGTAGAAGCATCAGTCAAAAACTCGCGATTTCCACCAACTTCTATGATGGCAAATGTGACTGGGAATAAGACGTAGCAGCGGCAATTTCCGGGGGCTTCAAAACCACAACATCGCCAGCTACAATGGGTTCTATAAGTTGTTCTAAAGCCAAATCTATATTACATGAAACAAACCATAGAATGTTACAAGCAACAAAAAAAAACCTGCCAGATAAAATCAACCAAAACTAATGACAAAAACTAACAAAATTTTATTCTATCCATAAAAAATTCAAATTCCTCTCATAAGCTTATACTCCTGTGGCTGCCATTCACTTATGCAGATATTTAAGAGCATATCTTGCTGTGTGTTTATATAAGAGCAACCTGAGAAAAAAATTGTTAAAATTTTACCGCCGAAAAGAGAATTCTGGTAAACTAAGATCAACATTGCCCTAAATGTCTCTGTTTCAAACTTCTACCACTCCGTACGATACTATGAAACGAATACAATATTTCTTCCTCGATATCAAGCACTGCCTTGAGAATAGTGTTAAGTTCGTTTTTCCAGACGATTGTGTGGCATTTTGGGATCCGAAAAATATCAGGTGGCAAAGCCATAGCCATTTTGCAAGTACAGTCTCTTAAATGTTCCCCACTTCATCATTTAATTAATAAAGTCTTAGAGCTATGTTTTTCACTCAATTATGACAATTGAGAAGTAGTATATATATTTTTAGTATGCTCGTTTTAGAATGGGAAAATATTAGTTATATATATTTGTTTATTTTATATAAAATATTAAGTTAAGATTTTAACCAAAAAATTTTTTTATATCAATTAGTGGTAAAACTTATAATGTTGATCTTTTTAAGATCTAGGGAGTATAAACACAACATACTAATGTAGCAAATAAATATCAAAAACATTTGTGAAAAAATTAATTGAATGTCTTATAAATTGTAATAAGATATTTACATTGGATTGTTTTTATTTATTAATTATAATTTTTTTTGGAAGCTAAATTATAGTCAATAGTAAGATTTTTTTTTCACAGGTATAAGATATCAAATTATTATTAAATAATTTAAATATAATACTTCAAATTGAATTTAATAAATATTTTTAAATTTTTATAAATTTATAAATAAAGGTATTCTTTGTGTACCGTTAAACAATTCAGAGGGTCATCCACAGTTCAATATAGTGCAACTTAATTTTCATGGCATGTAAGAGGGTTTAGTTTGTCAAACAGTGCACAAACTTTTCTAGGTCATTCAGATTTGTCTGCATAAAAATGAGCCATGACTATTTTAAAACAAATTTCATAAATTTGGCATTAAGACACTAATAACAAGGCTTCTCTAAAAACAAATTTCATAAATATGATGTTAAGGCTAACTATCTAATAGATGCAATCTAAAAATATTGAAGCACAAACTATGAGCATTGCAAATATATTTTAAATTTTAAATTTTAAATTTTGACATTATAGAGGACATTTCCTCAAAACCAGATATTTGCGAGGGATTTCCAGATGTTTTTTCACCCACTTCACTTTTAGAATTGATTCAATATATTTGATGCAAAAGGACCTAGTAACTTAATTTCAAAGCTATGTCTTCTAGATAATCATGAAGACAATTTAAGTTTCTTTTTCACTTTCTTATTTATATTTTTTAAAATGTTCTTTCCTTTAATGCCTACTAGAATGATATGACACGTAACTGTTCCATTGAGTTGTTAAGACTTTTTTAAAAACTATTTAAGGACAAAAATGCATTATTCCTCGAAAAACTTAGTTTCAAAGTTAACAAGAGCTCCTTTCTTAAAGCAAGGTAATATTCTTTAAAAAAATTAACTAAATTTTTTTATTACATAATAAAAATTCTTATTTAAAAAAGTAAAATTTAAAATTACTAAAGTTCATCATGTTTACATTTTATATAATTGATTGATTTCAAATATTTTTTATAGTTCTACAATCATAGTTCTATATTGAACACATGTTTCTTTACTATTTTAAAATACAAAAATTATTTTAACTACTATTTTCTATATCTCATTTAATATATTTTAAAATTTTAAATATAATTGTTTATATTTTTGTAACTTCATCATTACTCCCATTTCCTCATAAGGCAGGGACTCCAGCTTACCAAGAGTTCTTGTTTTTTAAGGCAATTTTTTTACATGTATAAGAAGAGTGAGGTTCTTTGTGGAGCCCATATACAACTATCATGGGTGCTTTATAAGGGGGTAGGAAGGCGAGGGAGGAGAAATTCTAGTGGTCTTTTACAAAGAAATTTTTTTAAGCATGCTTAATGTTTTTAGCTTGTATAATGAGGAGCTTCAATGATTCAAACCATAAAGAGAAGACTGGTCGATTGTGTGGTGGCTGCATTTGGGCATTTATATTATTTTTAGTGGGATATTGTTATAACAAGAGACGCACTGTGTCATAGTTCCCGCCTAACGCACAATGGTTGTAGAGGTGTAGATGAGTCAGAATAAGGTTAAATAGTTCTAAATTAACATTGTGAATGCATTAATTTTTGCCGAGAAATGCACTTGTGATCTGATAGGATGGTTCATATTTTGTTAAATTTTTGTCCTAGAAATGCAGTTGTGATCTGAAAGGATGACTCATATTTTGTTGTTAAGTTTTCATGTTATATTATTATATGTTTGGGCATTTAAGCCCAATAATAAGAGGCCAAAGTCCCCAACTATGTATTATTCTCATCTTGATTATCAAATGGAAGTCACACTATTTTTAATCATTATATAGAGATAAATCGCAGTATAGAACAATAACAACATAAACATATATGCAAAGGAAAAAATGATAGATGATATATAGGAGGAAGAGGAAGAGAGATAAAATAGTAAGATAGAGCGATACCAACATAAGTTGTGTGTGTGTGTGTGTGTGTGTGTGTGTGTGTGTGAGAGAGAGAGAGAGAGAGAGAGAGATAATTAAATATAATTATTTTTCTTAACAAGACAAATAGTCAAAATAAAATCATGGTTATAATGAAAAATTATAATATAGTATATTTTAATTAATGAAACTAAGAATTTAATTTTTATATTAAAACTCACATTTGTATAAGAAAAAATGAAATGTATTGAAATATTAAAATATTTTATAAATAAAACTAATTGTTTAATTTTACATGAAGGCTTACTATTTAATGTTTTGTATTTCTAATTATTTCATAAAATTAAGTAATTTTTAATTATAAAATAATATCTATATAATTTAATGTGTACATTTGTAAATAATAAATAGATGTAATACATATAAATTTGATGTTGATGAATAAATATGATGTAATAAATAAGAAATAGAATATAACTATTTAATTTGAATACATAGTTTATAAAAACTTAATAATAAATTACATATCTTTTAGAATTGAATTATTTCTTTTTTGTGGTTATTTCCTTTAGTATGTTATTTTATTGTAAAATATAATTATTAATTTAATATTTAAGTATATATTTAAGTTTTAAATATATTTAAACTAAATGATAAATTGTTTAAATATAAAATATTAATAATAGTAAATGATATAATTTACTAATTCTAACACTTATCAATTATACATATTACAAACACTATTATAAAATATAATTAAAAAATAATATTGTTTAATTTATTTTTACAAAAATAAAATAATAGTAATAATTTAACTAATTTTATTAAAAAATCAAAGTTTTAAAAAAATTATAAATTCAAATACAAAGATATAACATATTGAAATTATATTGCTATTGAGAATTAATATTGATTAGAGATGTTATTTGAGGTGGAAGTTAAAATGATATAAAAAATAAAATCTTATCAACTTGTCACAAATATAAAGTTGTAATTAATGCATTCATTAATGGAAGATGAAGTTGTTAGAAAATATTTGTATTTTTGTTGAAAGAAATTAATTTTCTCCCCCACCAAAAATAGTATGGACCAATAGAATGAATGAAAAATGTGATTTATAAAATAATGAAAAATTACAAAAAGATATAAACATTTGAAATTTCTTATAATCTTTTAAATTCTTTGATTTGATTGGTTAGTGTTAATATGATATTAGGATGACATGAATGCATAAGTATTCCTGTATGGCAGGAACTAAATATGATTCTACATAGAATTTGTGGGGAATAGTTGGTGATCTCCCTCAACCTCTTTACAAAGTTGATGTTACGGTGTTGGGTATGGGACTTCTATGAGTAGGATTGAATCATACACCAAAGGTACAATTTTCATATCTATCACCCTTCATTATAGAGAAGGCTACCATGACAAGCTTGAGTTTGTGGCTATTATGATTATTTGAATGATTCCTTTAAGTTTATTGTTGTTTTACTATGGTTCCTTTAAGATCCAATTTTCAAAATCACCTATGCAACATAGACTTGATGATGCAAATAGTGCATGGCTAGACATTTCAAAATAAACTTGGAAATATTACCTTCAAAATTTTGAGAGGTTACGCTTAAATAAATTGATAATATGATTTAATAATCCTATGATGTCCTGCATGTTGTACAAATGGTCCACTAATATAATATAAAGTGACCATAACATATATATTAATATAAAATAGTTCACTAACTAATTTCAAGTTTGCTTTCTATAATTTATTTCATGTTTTGCAACTTTTTTGAATTTTTAATTTAAGTTAGTTATGTCTAGGGAGGAACCTCTCTCCCTTGCTCCACCGTCTGGGAACTTTTCTCCATTTTCTGGGGTAAGCAACTCGGTCGATGTGTATGTCAATGTCCCTACAACAAGTACGTTAGACTCCCTGCCAAAAATATCCCCTAAAGCTGACTACAAAGATGCACTAGTAGGGGCCCCTAATAATAGTATGGACTCTATTTTGGCTAATTTTTCTATCACCTAGGAAAAAATCAAAATTTTCCTCCCTAACTCTGTTATGTATAGAATGATGACAGATTTGAGCCTAGCTCTAGTCACTAGATTTTTTAATTTTTTCCCTACCATTGACATGGTTAGGAAGTGGTTGGGGATTCAGTGGAAGCTCAAAGGGAGTGTGATCATCTCATTGACACCTTGGGGCTTATTCCTTTTCAAGTTCACTACATCAAAAGATCTCTCCTTCGTCCTCTTGGGATCTTGGCTCTATGGTAAACACTTCCTCACTTTGCCAAAATGGACACTTGGTTTTGACCCCTCTTTCGAGCTTAGCCACATAGCTCCTATTTGGATTCATTTGCTTGGCCTCTTCCTTGAGTTCTAGGATGGCCAAGTCTTTAGGTGGATTACTGACCCCTTTGGTCACTACATCTTTTTAGATGTGGTCACCCTAACAAATCACACTGATTTTAACTAGGTTTTGTGTCAATGTAACCATCAATAAAGCCCTTCTGAACTTTGTTATCCTCACATCCAAGTTGGGTCACTCAACTCAAGCCATCATTATGAGGATGCCACTCTTTCTCACCAAGCATGCAACTCTAAAGGACATACAGTTGTAGGCTACAAGGCCCTCGAGGTGCATGACTTAAAGCTAAAAAACAAGGCTACCCTTGGCTTGAGTGTCAAGGAGTTGGAGAGTCAAACTACTCTACTTAAGACTTCAACTTCTATGGGTGTGGATGTGTTGCCAACTAGTTGTCTATCCCCCCATCCCAATCAGTTGTTGCCTCTACTACAACCGAGTTAGAAGATGGAGAAATTATTGTTCCTACATATGTTGAAGTCTTGATCTAGACGCAAAAATTTTCGCATGTGCCTTTGGTTGGTGATGGTATCTTAAGTAGCCACCCCTTGGCCCCTATCATCGCCCTTGAGAAAACCACAACTTCTGATTCTAACCTACTATAGGTTTTGGGCTTTGTTGCCCTTGAAGTGACCTCCTATAATGTTGAGCCATGTACACGTTAGGTGTTTGGGATCCAAAATGAGGACCCCAATTGGAAAACACAAAAGAAAAAAACTAGGAGCAAAAAGATGGATGTTGGAACTAAAACAAAGGTATGTAGACCTTCTGAAAAGGCCGCAAGATAGAAACAAGTTGCAAGGGAGATTGTTGTAGGAAGGCAACTAACCCTAGACCTAAATCAAAGAGGTAATAAATGATTTTTCTCTCCTAGAATATTAGGGGCCTTAATAGCTATGAAAGTAGTTTTCTATCAAACAATATATTTCTGATCATAAGGTGGATATTCTTATGCTAGAAGATGTTAAAATGACCTATCCTAATTTGAATAATCATGTGGAGGAACTTTGGCCAAGAGAACTCTTCTTCTATTTTGAGGCTTATGGGGCGTTGGGTGGCATTGCCACTATTTGGAATCCCTTCCATATCCAAAGTGATGTCATTCCTTCTCACAACCATACCTAGCAGTTACATTCATTTCTCAAACTAACCATTCACATAATTTCAATGTATAGGCTTCCAACACCCATCGAGTAGATTGAGTATATGGAATGACCTTACCATGAGCTTTCATGGACTCCAAGGCGCTAGTATCATGGTCATAGATGATTTCAATTCCCAATTCTTCTTCTTGAAGAAGCTTAGGGGACTAATGGATTATTCTAATAGCATGGAGGACCTCTCTAATTTCATTTCCAACATCTACCTCTTTGATGTGGAGCTAATAAGTAACCCCTTCACCTAGTCTAACAACAAAAAGGGCACCCACCTGATCTAGGTCAGACTTGAGTGGTTCTTGATCTCGTCCTCCTGGGATTTGGGCAATTATTCCTCCATGAGTTCACTCCCCAAGACCACCTTGGGCCATAACCCACTTCTTCTTAAGTGTTTTACCAAGAAGGCCTCCTATCATACCCCCTTCAAATATGATATTATGTGGGCCTCCCACCCTAGCTTCCAGCAATTGGTCAAACTTTGGTAGTCCACCACGTTCAAAGGCTTTGACATGTTTAAAGTTGCTAAAAATCTTGAGATCCTCAGAGGAGTGGTCAAAGGCTAGACTATGGGGATATTTTCAAGACTAAAATGGACATCTTGGGAAAACTTGATACCTTTTACCATAAATTGGCCTCAAGAGAACTCCTATGAACTCCATAAGGAGGAAGAGGCAACTGAGAAGAATTGGAAAGAAATCATGAGCAACAAAGAAGCCTTTTGGAAGTAGATATCTTGGGTTCAATGGCTCGAGGTGGGAGATCACAACACTTCTTTCTTCCATAGATTTTCCAATAAACACATAAAGAGGAGTTATATGTACACAACCTTAGGGACAGTTTTTGGACTTCTAACCTTGGATCCTGATCTTTAAGGAAGTCTGGACACTGATTATTTCACTTTCTTATTCTCGAACACTAATGCTAAATTTTTTGATGTGCTATAGAACCAAGTTCTCTCCACCCTCCTTAAAGTTTTTATTGATGATGATAATGCTTTCATCCTCTCCAAGCTTTCAGATGAGGAGGTAAAAAGGGTTTTTTTGCCATGGAAACCTACAAGGCCCCTGACTGAGATGAGTTCCCCCTAACATTTTTGTTAATTTTTTTGGGACATTGTTGGTTTGGATCTAACCATGGCTGCTAAAGACTTCCTCAGGATGTGAAATTTGTTAATGCAACTCAATTCTTGATACCCAAAATTGAGGACCCAACCACTATGGAGGACTTTAGATCCATAAGTCTTTGCAACACCTTCTTTAAAATCCTCTTTGAGGTTTTGGTGAATAGAATTAATTTTATGCTTGATAAGATTATCAACCCCAACCAAAAGGGAGTTGTCCCTAGTAGATAAATCATGGATGCGGTCATAACATCACATGAAATCCTTCATTTTATTAATCACAAAAAAAATGTAGGAATGATCCTCAAAATTGACATCTCAAAAACTTATGACAAATTCAATTGGTCCTTCTTACAAAAAGGGCTCTTTACCTTTGGATTTAGCTAGTCCCTTATCAATATTATTAAGGATACTGTGGAGGTAGTTAGGTTTTGTGTACATATGAATGAAAAATTGGGGAGGAAGTTTCACCCTAGAAAAAGGGTTGAGGTAGGAAGACCCTCTTCCCCCTACCTCTTTATTCTTTTGGTTGAGGTCCTTGGTTGTGCAATATGATACATTTAGCTAAAACTAAAACCATACAAGGAATCAATCCGAACAAAACCCTTTCCAACTTAGTTATTAAACAATTATTTATGACACCTTCTTTTTTGGTGAATCATTTATTATTGAGGCTAGGGTGTGGAGGATCCTCCTTAATGACTACACCTTTGCTTCTGATTAGTATATTAACTATCACAAAAGAAAGAAAAATCTTCTTCAATACTGGCTTTAAGTTGCAATTGAAAATTTTGGATGTCCTTGATTGTTACTCAATAATACTCTCGATCACCTACCTAGGGATCCCCCTCATGGTGAAGGATGTTTAAAATGACTTTTGGGACAATTTGTTGATGATACCTTCTTCTTTGGTGCATCCTCAGTTATTGAGGCTAGGGTGTGGAAGATCCTCCTTGATGACTACACCTCTGCTTCCAGTTAGTATATTAACTATCACAAAAGAAAACATTTCTTTTGCAATATTGACTTTAAGTTGCAAGAGAAAATTTTGGACATCCTTGATTGTCACTCAACAATACTCCTGATCACCTGCCTAGTGCTCCCCCTCATGATGAAGGATGTTAAAAATGATTTTTGGAAGTCCATTCTAGAGGACACCCAAAGAAAGCTTGCTGACTAGAAGAGAAAATTTCTTAGTAGTGAAGCTCTAATTACTCTCTGCTTCTCTCCAAGGAGTCCCTATTTATTTTTTGTCCATCTTCAAAATTACTAGTGCTTGGTTGATAAATTGGAAAAATTATAGCAGACCTTCCTCTAGTCTAACTGCAAGGAAAAAAAGAGACCATCCTTGGTGAGATGGTATTAGGTGTGCCTTTCCAAATCTTTTGGAGGCCTTAGCCTATGAAATATCCACAACCTCAACAAACCTTTTCTTTCAAAGGTTATCTGAACTTTGCTAAATAGGAAAGTTGACTAGTCTAAAATCATGGAGGCCAAATACTTAGATAGAGGCTTGTTCTACAAACTTTTTACAGATAATGGCCACTCATGAGAATCCAAGATTTGGAACAATGTTATGAAGTACAGAAGCATTCTGCATAAAGAGACAACTTGGCAAATCAGCAATGGGATGGACCTCCACTTTTGGGAGGATATCTAGTTCGATAATTTCACCCTAGTTGGATAATCTCACCCTTGGCACTAGTAGGTTCTCCCCCTTCTAGAACATCCTATCTTTGGGTTGGTACTTTGGTGGCTAGCTACATCTCTAATGCTTGTTGGATGGACCTTGTTGCTATCTTGGAAGACAATGTGGACTTGTTCTTTTCATCTTCTAATCTTGTTGATCTACTACACATGACAATAATTTCTAATTTTTATCAACCTGACAAAATCCTCTGGTCCCTCACATAGAATGACAAGTTTAGGTTGGCCTACAATATAATACTCAATATTGCTACAAATACTACCTTCTAGAAGAAATTGTGAGAAAACTAGCTCATCCACAAAGTGAACTTCTTTTGGTGGATTGTACTTCAAGGCAAAATCCTTAATTTGGACAACCTCTCCATGCATGATTTTAGTCTTCCCAATAGATGCAACCTTTTGAAAAAAGGAAGAAAGTATCAACCACATCTTCCTGCACTATGAATTCTCCATTGTTGTTTGCCATCTCATCCTTCACAAGCTCAACCTTCCTTGGGTGCTCAACATGAAAATCCAACAATTCACTACTACCAATCCCCCTTTCAACAACCCCTACCTCAACTCCTTTGGTAATCCATTCCCCCCCACTCCCCACTTTTGTTGGAGCATCTAGAAAGAATGCAATAACATGATTTTCATAGAATCTAAACAATCCCCTTGGAGATGTATTGTGGTTCCACAACACATGCCCCATTTTTGTCTTCATAAATGGAGACCCCCTATTTATATAGTTCACAAAAGATCATTCATCAGAATAGGGTATCTTCCAAGGTGCCCTAGGGAGTGGAAATTTTGTAGTTGGGGTTTTGGAGTCTGGTTAGTTAGCATCGTTTTTAACCCCTAACACTAGTACACTAATTTTTATCTTTTGTGTAGGTCATCATGGCATCCTCATCATCCATAACACACAAAAAAAAACATTCGTATTGCATGTGCATTTTCAAAATAGGTACCTTGGGATTTTAGATAGAAGAAGCAAAAAGAGTTCAAGTATATGACAATGTTGGGCTATAAAGAGGGTATAAATCATCAAAAATATTAAGAATGAGGACACTAGAGTGTTCCCAGACCTAGTTTGAGAAAAACCCATAAACTATTTTCAAAACTAAGAACTTTGATTTTTGGGTGAATTGAGCACCTTATGCACTTACTTGAAGTTGCACATGTGTGCTTTTTGAAGGTGCACAAGGTGTGCATTTCAATTTTGAATATGCATAAGTTGGAGGACTCCAGAAGGTGTGCTTTTGGTCAAGGTGCATTTTTTGAATGTGCACAAGGTGCGCATTGCAATTTTGAATATGCATAAGTTGGAGGACTCCAGAAGGTGTGCTTTTGGTCAAGGTGCACTTTTTGATGATGTGCAAGGTGTGCATTGTAGTTTTGAATATGCATAAGTTGGAGGAATCCAGAATGTGCATAGGTGTGTAGGTGCACTTTTTGAAGGTTCACTTTGTGAAGGTATGCTTTTCTTATTGGTGCACTGATAGTTTTGAAGAAGCAGTGCACCAACAATTAACTACTAGACGCTATTTTAGAGCATTCCATGCATCAGAAATGCATTTTGATGGCAATTCAACTCTTAGAGACATATAGAGAGTGTCGAGCTTCCATTTTTAGAGCTCTTAGTGAGTCCCAGATCATCCCATGGCTTTTATCTTCTTATCTTCTCATTCTTTTATTATTTTAAATCATGTAAAGGCTCATGCACTGATTAATTGATATAAACAAGGGTGGAGACCTACATAACACTATTTAGAGAGTCAGTTTGTATGTAATTAACTTTTTTTATTAGACCTAATTGCTCTTGTGTAATTGGTTCTTTTCCCTTTTCGTAAGCATCAAATTGTGACAAAAACATCTGTAAAACAATCAAAACAAGTTCAAAACCTTAAGGAAAATAACATAATAATATGACATTTTGTAAAACTACAATTACACCAACTTTTGTACAAAAGGTTTACCTATGCCGAAGAGGGATGGGAGCAACATCCATACCTCTGTAATATGATGGATTGGCCATGTCACCTTGTGACAAAGAATATATATAAAAACATCTGCATAATGAAATAAATAGTCAACTTAGCAAAAAAACTTATTAATAAAATGGTATACTATATATTGGAGTTATTATAAGGAAGTAATTAGTTTAAATATCACATATATAGCACTTACAAGTCACATGATAGTAACATTCTTTTTTTCTATGCAATTCAAATTGTAATCTATTAGTAGCTCTTCCCCTGTGCTTATTGATTTTATCGCACATACAAAAACATGATTTCCCTCACATGCCTTGAAAATGTAATTGCATCGCTTATTAGATGACCTGGGATGCATACCATTTATAAAACCTACAATTTTCCTTGTTTTTTTTGGCCTTCCATCAATGTACACAACAAGTCTTTTACTTTGATCATTTTCTTTCCATTTTAGATAATTTTCTGACAATGCATACCTATACGTACTTTTTTTATATTAAACTATCTACATCCAATTATTGTATTTGTAACAAGGTCCTACATACTCCATCAATTTAAAAACATTTTTATAATTGATCTTTATGTCATCCATGGAAAATAGGCTCAAACCATGTAATGATGATGGAGCTATGCAATATATCCTTGTGTTAATAGAAAAATCAGTATTAATTGGAGGTAATTCCTTGGGTACCCATTTTTTCTAAAGATGTGTGTACCTCAAGGGAACCTTGATGTTTCATTTGGTCTCATCATCATAGGAACATGACCCCCCTTGAGCAAGGAAAAATTGTATGCATTTACTGAATTTTCTTCTAATCTTTTTACCTCTGGTCATCTCCCTTTTGTACACCTATTATATGTATCACTATCCTCTTCTATTCCCACATTTCCCTCACTCGAGGAAGACAAATCTGATAGATACCTATTTGGTGGTACCTATAGTGCATCAAATGAGAGATATAGTTGAAGGAGCAAAATATTTTTCTATAAAATGAGGCTAATATTGATGAAGTTGGCCTAAAGTTAATGTTGAAGGTCAAGAGAATGAAAGCATGTAATAAACTAATACCTCTTTATCTATGTCACTATGTATGATCCTCATTAGAGAGGTATAGTTTCTTGCATATGTAAATCATTTATCTTAAGTTAGTTAAAAATTACATGATACTTATGCTACAAATTACATAGAACATAACATGAGAAATATACATACATCATAATCATTGTATACTTATTAATTCATTACCTCTACAAAAAAATATTATAAGTAATCAACACCAAGAATTGAGCATTGTAACACATATTTGCAACATGTGTATCATAAGTCACAATTGTTGTTATCATTAATCATTATAATATATTAATCATGATAACTTATAACAACTTAAACAAAATTTCAATTAATATATCAATACCTCTTACATTTTATTGTTCATACCTAATACATTTCCATTGATTATGTCATTTTTCATCTTCCATCCATCTCATCATTATGAACATCATCATTATTGTCATCGTCGTCATCATCATCAATGACCATCTTCATGATCATGAACATCACTATGACCATTCACTTCGGCTGAGGGTTCGAGCAAAAGAACAAGGCAGAGCTCGAGGAAGAGTGCAATGAAAGTTGTTGCTGCTTCGGTTGTTGATACCATTCAAGAGACTACAACAATTGGTAAGGAAGTTGCTAAAATGATCTTAGAGCTGCAATAGTGGCTCTGGGTCAGGTTCTCTGGTTTTGTTCTTGTCTAGTGTTGGTTACTGGTTGGGTCTCTGGTCCTGGTTTTCGGTTTTTCTCATTTAGACTATTAGTGGTTCCAGGTCCCTGTAAAACCTGAGTTAGTTTTTTTTTGGACTTTTCTAGTGGTTTCAGGTCCCTGTGAAACCTGATTTTGATGTTGTTCTACAGTTTGTTGTAGGTTTCTTTTTCCTGTTAGGCTGTAATGCTTTATCTTTCTGCTTTTTGTTAAAGGGTTTTGAAATCCCTTCAAAACTTGCTTTTACCGTAATCTAAAACATCACTATGACCATCATCATCATCATTATCTTCATCACCATCACCATCACCACCATTATCATCATCGACATCACCACCACCATCATCATTGCCACCACCACCACCACCATCATTACCACCACCACCACCACCACCATCATCATGAACATCTTTTCCATCATCATCATCATATCCTTCTTCATCTTCACCATCATCATGATCTACTTCATCTTCCACTTCTTTGGTATCTTCTTCTTCAATCACATTATACTTTACTAGTCTTCTTCTTGGATCATGTCTAATGACAAATTACCAATGCAATTTATGTGGAATGCCAAAGTAAAATGCTTGCTCACATTGTCTTGGAAGAACATAGAGCTCATTTCTAACTAGTTCAAATGAACTTGTACTAATCATTATAAATTAATTATCATGTTTAATAATAGTTCTATTGGGATCATTCTAATTCAGTTGTAGCCAATACCATTTTGACAATGAATATAACTATTTTGAAGGAATTAAAGTCGCAATCAATTATATCTTCTAAAATGCCATAGTATTTTTTTTGAGATTGTTGATGATGCATGTCATTTCTAGATGAAATATTAGTTACCTCAAAGACTGCAATTATCCTACAATCACAAGTTCTCTATGTGTTGTCCACCTTTTTTATGCAAAATTTAAGGCCATTGTATTACATAGCTTTGTGGTGCTTGACCTGTTAGTTTTCAAACATGTCAAAATTATGCATCCATCCATGAGTTGATATTTTAAAAATGGGTCATGATAGATTAACTTATATGTACCTTTTCACCTCTTAAACCATTTGCTAGATCAATTACCATTGGCATAATATTAGAATCTCCATTATGATAAGCTTCTTTAACCAATGAAGCAACACCTTCCCATGTTAATGTGCAACCATTTCATATTCAATTCATACTATCATCTAATCAAGATTGTTTGCAATATATAAATGAAGTGCATCCCACTCATGACCAATTGTATAAAATAAATACACTAGTTTGAAACAACTTATATTGATGATGGATAAGAATTAATTAACTACAATAACATCTTATAATTACCTCTCACTTTTCTCAATCTACCTTTCCCCATCAAGTACTCCCCTTCAATCTATTAATGGAGTTGGGATCCCAAATGTAATTTGCATGGATCTTTGATGCAAACTTGGGAAGATATTCACTAATGTACACTACGGTCTGGTATACCATATATCCCTCTACGATGAAACCCTCAAGGTGTGCTCTTTGTTGAACCAAACCCTTCAAAAATTTCAAGTTCCTCTCAACCATCCACATTGACCTAGTTGGTATAGGTCCACAGAAATCAATCTCCTCAACTACATGTATGAGGTAGTGTTCTTGTGCATTGAAAAAAGTTAAAGGTAAACACTTTTGCATCTCACACAAAAGCTAAGGAATTTTTCTCTTCCAAATTTTTATGTTTTTTTTATCAATTTATTTAGATGACAACCACCCAGAAGATTTTCATCACACAAAAACATATTAATGAGACTACACAAAAATTATACAATAAATTATAGAAAAAAAAGAGCAAGACGCAAAAATAATATCTATACAACAAATTCAACAAATAGCACTTCTAACCTCATGTATTTCCCAAGATCATATTTAACGTGTTTGCCACTCATGTTGTCAAAGTTGTGTAGGAGAGATAGAGGTAGAATGTACTACAATAATAATATAATGGTCTTTTCAATATATTATAATATAAAACAATGAAAAGTACATGATGTTTTATAAATTTATTGTAAATACAGAAGAAGATGACTTACCTTGACGACTGTATGCCAATAATGCATTTTTAACCCTAACCCAAAATCACCTTTCTTTGATATGAGACTGCTTATGTTTGCAACAAATCTTGTGGGAAATTTAGTTTTTTTATGGCTTCACATATGACATCAATTTTCTATTGCATTAATAACAAAGGAATGACACTTGTATTAATCTGATTTCCATTACTATTTGATTCAATGAAAAACTTCAATGCATGATTGGATTCATCAATGTTATTACAAATTTTGACCAATTTTTCTTTATCACACCTTCCATCCAATATTTTTTTATAATGTCTCTATTACATTCTTTCCAATATGCATAGCATCAAAAAAATGCACAATTGGGAGGTGTTCATAGTATGACAACATACTAAATTATCTAGGATAGCTTTTAAGTCTTTTGGAAGTTGTTCATCGATGCCTTGATGACCTTCATGAACATCAATTACATCATTACTAAACAAAAGACAGTATCAAAATTTAAATCTCATACAAAAACCTACATCAAATAGAATGACATTACCTCAATGATTCATTCTATTGTATTCCAACTTTCATATGTGAGGTTTCATTCTTCGTGGCTTTGATGTTGCCTCTTCTTTCCCATTGAAAAGGTATTTTTTGGTAATTTGATACTCACAATTTTTGTGGAGAAAGTGCATATGCTCATTGAACACTTGCTTTCCTAAAAATTTTGAATGACAAGATTTCATCTTTGGACCACAAATTGGACATGCAAGTTTTCCTTTTGTCTGAAGACCTACAAGATCTTGTATAAGTAGATGACAGGTGTACTAGAAGATTCATATTTGCAATTATCATGCACAACTTGAACATGCAATAAAAATGTGTTAGCAGTATTACATACCAAAATATGCATTAACAATTTTACATACCACAAAAATTTGCTAGCCCAGAAGCATCATGTATTGTCCATACAAGCATTACATGGAATTGAAATTGTCTTTCACCAATTGATCTAGAGATGTCGTACATAGTGACCCCATTCCATAACTCCAACAACTCATCAATGAAGGGATCAATATTACATTCATATCTTTCACTTGGTACTTACCAAGTTGAATGAACATAAACAAAATATAATTATTAAGGTCATTTTCATACTGTGTTTATAAATTAATTTAGATGACTATTAAATGGAAAAATACCTAGTACAATCATTGCAAATATTATGTGCTCCGTCTTTAAAGACATCTAAGGTGGAATGTTATTGTTAATAACAAAAATAGGTCAGACCGAGTAAACAGATCTCATCTCTCCAAATGGATTGACACTATCTACTACCAATGGGAGCTTTAGATTCAAGGTTCCTCTTTAAATATTGGCCACCTATCTTCTATGTCCTTAAATGTAGAACCATCTACGGGCATTCACATAATGTTACCTTGAGTTCTATTGTGTGCATGGTAATCCATAAATTGTGCCAAGCTAGTGCACCTGAATAATCATTGCAAACGTGGAATAATGAGAATGTACCAAAGAACCTTGTGAGGCACCTTTTTGGTTATTTGATCTGATCGATATCTACTAATGTGATAATCATGAAATTGTGTTGCAAATTCATGTTGTTTATGATATATAATATGATCATTGGGACATGCAATTTATCAATTATTGCCTTATTTTAGGAAATTGATACATGGGTTGTCAATATCTAGTAATGACAACCATAGGTAAATTGCATAGCTTTACTTATCTATATTGGGAAAATGCTACTTTAGTCATGAGGTACCATATCTACCTTGTAGATGCTATAAAAAATTTGGCTTGATTTAATGTTCATGTAACAAGATAGTAAAATCTCGTAGTAATGCCATTCTCATTTTTGGGAAGATAGAAGTAGCAATTTTAAGTTCAATAATGAGAAAATTCTTAGTTTTTTTTTGTGAATAGAGAAGGTTATACCTAATCCCATATTTTACATCAACCACCTTTAAGTATGGAGCACAAGGATAGTTGTGGATTTTGTGAAGAAACCTAAGCAAGATCACTAACAGTGGTAGTGATGGCTCAAAATGGTTATTTCCTCTATATCCGGCCCCTTGTGACCCATAATATTGAAGAGATAATGTCTCAAATGTAGTAGGAAAAATGGTTATTTACTCATGTGCTCCTCACTCTATGACTGAAAGGGACCTCTGAGAGTAAGCAATAAATAGAGAAAAATAGCCTTGCTATTGCTCCAGAAGCAAGTGTGAAAAATAACCCACAAAGCATGTTGATTAATCAATAATGAATCACTACAGTTACAATTTCCTATGCTTCCATTTTGAAAAGTACCCTTATTTCTTAAAACCTTCATAATCATAATTATAGCTTGATTTTCTCTGTGCTTCCTTGGATCTTGTCCAAGTTGATCAAACTTTTAACGTCCCCCCGCAAACAAATTCTGGGATGCCAAGTCATTTTTTGGTCTGTTTTGACCCCAATGTTCACAAACCTGTCAGCAACCGGGTTTGCATCCTAGAAAATATGAGTGACATGGATTCTATTAAATTTGGTGAGGGTCTCACATGTCTCATCAATTAGATTTGCAATCGTCCATGATGGATGTGAGTTACCAATGATGCACTTTATAATGTTATTTGAATCCCCTTCAAGCCATAAATTGTTAACACTAATTTCAAAAGTCAGTTTTACAACATTGCATGTGGCATTCGCTTCCGCAAAATGATTGGTTTGGAATCCCAGCGAGAGAGAAAAAGCCACAATACTATCTCCATTTTCATTCCTTATCACACCTCCACTACCCAAGGAGCCAGGGTTGCCCTTGGAGGCTCCATTGAAGTTGGCTTTGTGCCAGCCTTTAGGGGGGAGAAGCCTCTTGGCTTCTTGTCTTTTCCTCAATCTGTCTTTTACCTTCTCCTTTTTCCTGCCTCCTATCTCAAATTCTCCCCCCTTCCTCACAAAAAAGTTTTCCTTTATGATACTGAAAATCTTTCTCCCAACAACTAAAGTTGGCTCCTCCCTATCTCTAAAAATTTGATTGTTTCTCTCCTTCCATATATGCTCCAACAAAAATGGGGCAGGATCCAAGAGCTAATTTCCTGCAAGACAGACCCATTGAACAAGCCATGCCATTGATAGAAAAATTCTAGAAGGTTAGAAGGAAAGCACCAGCTATGGCCTAAGTCCTAGGTGAGGATGCCCCAAACTGTCCTGGAGAAAGAACAATGAATGAACATATGGTTGCCTGTCTTCGACTCTTCTTAGGGAACATATGTTACATTACAAGATGACTAGAATTGTTCAAGGCCTTATTCCTTCTTTGATTACACCTCATGAGTTTTACCATGCATTTGAACAATATCCTGCAATAGCTAAAAATTTATTATGTGAAGTATACATGCACAATTTGGCTATTCTAGATGAGAAGGATTGGAATCCTTTGATGTTTGTTGGTGATATTCAACTTAGAGCTTTCATGTCTTGGGATCAAGATGAAATTACTAGTTAAAATTAGGATAGGCCATATAGGGAAGAAGAAGAGATGACACCATTGTATCTAAAGCTTGAAGAAAGAGATCACAGGACTTACTACTATGATTTTCTAAAAATAGCAGTTAGTGATAAAGGAAAAGCACATATATTAAGCCTCTTGAGAGAGTTGCACATGCAAAATATGAAGAATTTAAAAATAAAGAATTGAGAGAGGCAAAAAGATTAGTTATTCAAATATGGATAAGACTTTCCCATGACTTGCAAGTTCGTGAGCCTCATTCCTCACATAATTTTGTTATGAAAAGAAAAACACTCCCTAGTATGTAATATTAGGGAAAACAAGAGGAAGTTTTTGGATTCCACTCAAATTCTAGCCTCCTTTACTCATGCGTCTGCTCTTAGGTGTTCATGAAGATGTGAATGAGCATGATATGGCTATTGAAGTATAGATTTGGGAGAAGTCAAAAGATTCTAAAGGATACTATTGGGATTAGCAGAAAGGAGGTACAAGAGCTAGCTTTGTAGAAGATTTTAGGATGAGAGCTAGGGTTAGAAACCACATACATGTTGGAGGACTAGCAAGACACTAAGTTGGGGGAATGATGATAGTAGGAAATAATATAAGTTTGATTGGTTATATTGTTATTTGTAGGGTCTTTTCCTTTTAAAATTTTAAGACTTTTTACTATATATTCTAAATAAACCTATAATAACTCTACTTTTCTACGGCTGAAGACATCATATGGTTTGATGGATATGATGGTATAATTAGAACTTATATGTGATAAATGAAATCCTATGTGAATATTGGTAGATAGAATACTTTCTACATTGAAAATTTTAATGTGTAGATTCCTGCAACCAAGTACTGTAAGCAAGAAATAGTATATGTGTGCATTTAATATATTCTATGAGTTATTGGAATGAATGTGTTTTGATATAATGCATGTACGAATCTGATGTAGGAACAAGTCAAAGAAAATCATAAGGAAGAGCAGAAGAAAGTGAAGTAATGGCAACATCATGTAGTTGCCTTATAGCAACGAATAGCTGAAGATCATGTCAACACAACTTATAGTTATTAACTAGCACAAATCTAGATATTATGGTGCCCTACATTTTCTAAAGATTTGTTCAAATAAGAAGAATGTGTTTCATGTTCATGTAACTTATTTATGATGTTGTTAAATCCTCAATTGTTGAGGCTAAATTTAGAAAGTTAGTTTATTTCAGGTGTTATAAATAAAGCTGTAAACTTGCACCTCATATAGTAGAAGAGGGATTGTAACATGTAACAACATTGAATATAGGTGTTATTTCCAGTTTGTATTGTTCATGATTTTACATCAATAAAGATGACACTTGTTTTTCAACACTTCATTTTGAGTTCATAATCGTTCACTCATCCAAGAGGGCCTACTTGGGGGAGTGAATTTAGTTAGTAGGATTAGTTTTCATTGTTCTTGAGGTTAGATAGAACTATGTTGTTCCTATACCCATTTCTAACAAAACCATTAGTTGTTCTTGTAGAAAAGGAAAACAATGTAGAATAATGTTTGTAATTCATTTCTATATTCTAGTTTAAGTTCATTTAAATCTACACTTAGAAATAGAATCTACGTTCAAGCATTCTTATCTCCATAGATTAGAAATGACAATCAAGAGAGTTTAGGGCATATACTTTGCAAGCATCATTTCAAGTCTATTTCCTTGGTCAATAATTAAATGAGTTCAATGAAACATTTTGATGATTTTGGATGCTCAATCCATGAGCAAGAAGGTCTAGTTTTTGGACCAATCATTTGACTGAGCAATGCATGTAAAATAATTCTTAGTGGTTGATGAAAATAATTATTACAATTTATTTTATCTATTTCCATATCAAAATATGCTTTCATTATGATCCTTACTTTCTCTTGATCAAAAATTATTTCTTTTGTTGAACAATTCGATTATTTTTTATTTCCTACTCATGAAATTGTGTACATCTCTATTATATTGTCCAATTGTATCTCACTATCCATATTCAAATAAGTGACAATGAATTTATAGTATATTACTAGCTCATGATACTTTAGTAAATATTATTTTCCATTTCTAACAGACATTTGCTTTATAATACTTCACAAACTCATATTTGAAGTACACATTGGCTTATGGGTTGTGGGTATGTGCAGGATCATGGTCAACCAAACTATGGCCTTAAGTGGCTCTGAAAAACTAATAAATTAGGGTTATGTCAACTTGACACACAATTTTTAAGTTGTTCTGCACTTTATATCAAAAAGTTGTAAGAAAATAATCTATAGGAAATTGAATGTAGTTTCTAAACTACTAGGCCTTACCTGGAGAAAAAAATATTCGATTGGTCAAAAGTTTGGATTTTAATATAGTACTACAAAAATTTCAAGGCAAAAATAAAAAGTAGATGTATGTCTGACCACCTTAATCAAAATCAAATGACAATATTTTTTAATATAATTATAGATATAAAAAGTAGACTCATGCTCGGATATGACGGATATTTTTGGGTATTTTTATTCCAAATAAATAATTAAATATGAATTTTCGACAATAACATTTCTAGAATTAAAAAACTCTCATGTCTAACCACCTTAACTAATTGAAAACTTTACCAAATTATTATTATTATTTTCCTTACACTACGTGAAGCATAGAATATGACACAAATTTAGGATTTCAAAAATGTTATACTATTTGAAAGTTATAGCCATTTTTCAATCAGTATGTCAATCAACACTTTATAATCATCTTCATTAAAAATTAACTAATAAATACTTATCAAACTTAGAATTTGACATCAATTATATCGATGGAATCTTGAGAGTGTTATAAAAAAACCATTTTTGTTTCATTGAATTTTGATGAAAATAATATTGTCAAATGGCTACTCAAAGTCTGAATGCCAGTGAAACCCTTCTCAAACACGTTTTTTGAGTTGACAAAATAGGTTTCGTAAATACCAAGCCTAATCAAGTAACTGATTTCAAATCAGGTACCCGATAAGTCCCAATTTTTCAATTCCCAAAAATTTGGAGGGAAACCACCCACATTGGAAATTCTAGAGGGAAACGATCCATATTAAAGGGAAACAAAAATTTGGGAAGTGTGGGAATTATTATTATTACATATGATTATGATTATTATTATTGACTATTATTATATATATGATTATAATTATTATTATATATAGTAATATTATATTATTATTATTAAATATAGTAATATTATTTATTATTATATATGCATTCGAACCAACCAAATGCATTCATAGGGGCCCTAGGGCCCCTAAGGACATATGTTGTCATGAAATGCATCTAGAGGGGTCATAGGTTAACCTATGACCCCTATCGACACATTCGAACTAACCAAATGTGTCCTTAGGCTCCTAGGACCCCTAGGGACATACGTTGTCATGAAATGTGTCGAGAGGGTCATATGTTAACTTATGACGTCTCTCAACGCATTTGAACCAACAAAATACGTCCCTAGGGGCCATTGGGCCCCTAGGGACATATGTTGTCATGAAATGCATTAAGAAGGGTCATAGGTTAACCTATGACCCCTCTCGATGCATTTGAACCAACCAAATGCATCCCTCGGGGCCCTAGGGCCTCTAGGGACATATGTTGTCATGAAATGCATCAAGAGGGGTCATAGGCTAATAACCTATGACCCCTCTTGATGCATTCAAACCAACCAAATGCATCCCTAGTGTCCCTAGCGACATACATTGTCATGAAATACGTCGACCTATGACCCCTCTCAATGCATTCAAACCAACCAAATGGGTCCCTAGGGCCCCTAGGGACATATGCTATTATGAAATGCATTGAGAGGTGTCATAGGTTAACTTATGACCCCTCTTAATGCATTTGAACCAATCAAATGGGTCCCTAGGCACCCTAGGGCCCCTAGGGACATACGTTGTCATGAAATGCATCAAGAGGGGTCATAGGTTAACCTATGACCCCTCTTGACCTATGACCCCTCTTGACGTATTCAAACCAACCAAATGGGTCCTTAGGGGCTCTAAGGCCCCTAGGGACATATGTTGTCATGAAATTCATCGATAGGGGTCATAGGTTAACCTATGATCCCTCTCGATGCATTCAAACCAACCAAATGGGTCCCTTGGGGTACATATGTTGTCATGAAATGCGTCAAGAGGGGTCATAGGTTAACATATGACCCCTTTTGACATATTCAAACCAACCAAATGCATCCCTAGGGGCACTAGGGCCCCTAGGGACATATGTTGTCATGAAATGCATTCAAACCAACCAAATGGTTCCCTAGGGGCCCTAGGGACCCTAGGGACATATGTTGTCATGAAATGCGTCAAGAGGGGTCATAGATTAACCTATGACCCCTCTCAACGCATTTGAAACAACCAAATGGGTCCCTAGGGGACATATGTTTTCATGAGATGCATTTGAACCAACCAAATGCTTCCCTAGGGGCCCTAGGGCCCCTAGGGATATATGTTGTAATCAAATGCATCGAGAAGGGTCACTAGGGATATATGTTGTCATCAAATGCATCGAGAGGGGTCATAGGTTAACCTATGACCCCTCTTAATGCATTCGAACAAACCAAATGGGTCCCTAGGGTCCCGAGGGCCCTTAGGGACATATGTTGTCATGAAATGCATCAAAAGAGGTCATACTTTAACCTATGACCCCTCTTGACTCCTTCGAACCAACCAAATGTACAAGGGCCCTAGGGCCCCTAGGGACATATGTTGTCATGAAATGCATCGAGAGGGGTCATAGGTTAACCTATGACCCTTGTCGATGCATTCAAACCAACCAAATGGGTCCCTAGGGCCCTTAGGGACATATGTTGTCATGAAATGTCTCGAGAGGGGTCATAGGTTAACCTATGACCCCTCTCGATGCATTCAAACTAACCAAATGGGCCCTAGGGACCCTAGGGACATATGTTGTCTTGAAATGCATCGAGAGGGTTCATAGGTTAACCTATGACCCCTCTTGGTGCATTCGAACCAACCAAATGGGTCCTTAAGGGACCTAGGGCCCCTAGGGACATATGTTGTTATGAAATTTGTTGAGAGGGATCATAGGTTAACCTATGACCCCTCTCGATGCAATTGAACCAACCAAATGCATCCCTAGGTGCCCTAGGGACCCTAGGGACATACATTGCATGAAATGCGTCAAGAGGGGTCATAGGTTATCTTATGATCCCTCTCGACGCATTCAAACCAACTAAATGCGTCCCCAGGGTACCTAGGGCCCCTAGGGACATATGTTGTCATGAAATGTGTCAAGAGGGGTCATGAGTTAACCTATGAGCCCTCTAGATGCATTTGAACCAACCAAATGTGTCCCTAGGGGCCCTAAGGCCCCTATGGACATATGTTGTCATGAAATGCATTAAGATGGGTCATAGGTTAACCTATGATCCCTCTCGATCCATTTGAACCAACCAAATGCATCCCTTGGGACATATGTTGTCATGAAATGCCTTGAGCCTATGACCCCTCTCGATGCATTCAAACCAACCAAATGCGTCCCTAGGGGCCCTAAGGTCATATGTTGTAATGAAATGTGTCGAGAGGGGCCATATGTTCTTGATGCATTCAAACCAACCAAATGCATCCCTAGGGGCCCTAGGGTCCCTAGGGACATATGTGTACACTCGAAAGTGTCCCACTCTAAACCCTTCTATCCAAACAATTCCATGAGTTCGGAATGCTTGGATGTCGGCTTAGAGCTCCCTATCCATGGAGTGCAAAAGAGTCTATTTCAAAAATAAGAAGGCTCTCAGATGAGCCTTAGAGATACTCTTCTTGCTAGTAAACCATGCAATGGGAGGTTCCAAAGACAAGATGCAAGAATGCAAATATCCCAAGGAGTTCCTCAAGAATGCAATGCAACTAAAGATTAAGCTAGAAAGAATATGAAAAATGCAGCTATTCTAAGCATGGATGAGAGTGTTACAATCCAAATATTAAGCTATGTGAGATAGATTATTGCAAAATAGAAACTAAACTAACATGCAACATGAATCTAAGCTAAAATGCTATATAATCTTATGCTAATATGACGGAATGAGAGAATGAGACAAGAAATGAGAAGTTCTCCACAAAGCTCCAAAGATACCTGTTAGAAAACCTGCATCATAACAATATTCAAAAGATGGATTTGAGGGGGAAAGCTCTCTCCCTTTTAAAGTTGTATGGACAGTAGAGATGAAGATGAAGATGGTGGATGATCAACGGTGGAATTCGAAAAGAGGAGTGATCCATGTGCACACACAAGTCAACCAATAGAATATAAGTTGACTTGTCACATAAGACAAAAGTCTCACAAGCCTTTTCTTTTAATTGTAAAATAGAAAAAGGACTTTATGTGTGCACTTTAAGTGGGTTAGAAGAATGGGTTGTTTTATTTAATTAAAAGGGGACATGTTCTTTTAATCAAATAATGAACTTAGGATAGCATAGTCAAACTATAGGTTATAATCAAATAAATTGATTATTAGCAACTTGGTCTAGGTAAATGATTAAATTAATTTAGCCAAAATGTTGAAAAAGGGGCTAATAGTCTAGATGACCATTTTTAGGTGATTACATTTTCCCCTCTTTGACTAATGCGTGATCGATCTGGGAACACATTATGTCAAAGAAAATCGAAGCCAAGTAGGCAGTGGTAGATATAGATGTACGATTCTAAAGAATGAAATGCAGAAATAGATAGCAAGTCCTAAATGCATAGCCTGATAGTGGTAGTACTGAACACTAGGAAGATGATGTTAGGATCTAAAAAGAATGCTAACACCTAGCAAAGAAAATAGATCGAGAGCAAGTGATATGGTCAAACAAATGCTCCTAAGAAATAGATAGCTGTAATAATTAGCAATAGAGTATTTTTGCCCCCTTGGGATCGAAATTGAAATGAGGTAAGGGGATGCAGAAACTGGCTAGACATGAGAAAATTAGAATAGAGCAATGTCCAAGATGACAGATAGATGATTAGAACCCAAGAATGACTATAAGAAATTGATAAAATGCCCCAGTTTGACTAGAGTTGACCTTGAAGGATATAGCATAAAAATTAGGTCAAAATGAGTAGAAAGATGATTTTAGACATTAAATAGTGAATTGAAGTATGAAGTATGGAAATGATGAAGACATGAAGAAATGAAGATGCCTCAATGATGATTCAGAGATTAGACCTCAAAAGGTTAGCTAACTGCTCAGAAGAAAGTAGAATTTTAAAAGACAATTTTGACCATCAAGATGAACTCGAATTTGGATTTTGATCCCGAAAATGAATCTAGGATGTTGAAATTATTTAAGAGGTTAAAACTTTATATAATGTGATGATAAGATAGAAAAGAATGAAGTGAAAGTTTAAGAAGGTGAAAAGACATGAACAAGAAGAAAGTAAAGAAATATATGAAAGGAGTTAGTTGATATGTCCACAAAAAAGATGAAGAGAGAGCTCTCCCAATATGCAAGAATGCAAGACTAATCTAGAAAATGAACCTAAAATGCAAGCTAATATGCAAAGTGGTTTACTAGGAAGAAGTGCATAACATTTAGACTCTTAATTTCATCATTGAGCATTTATTAGGGACATCATGAGATCATACAACCATCACTAGTATAACTATGAGGATATGAATATGATCAATATTAGATAGGTATGTGAAAATCCAATATAAGCATCAGAGACATGTAAGTCAACATAACTACACGATTAGATTCCCTAAGTTTAATTTAGCAAGATTACACTTGTATCAAGGCATAAGCGCCAGGATAAACCCTGAGTGCGGTCTTGCAAAACAGTCAAAGATGATACATTTGTAAGTCGACGTGTTGAATAGAACCAGCATAAGTGCTTACAACACTATAGACAAACAAAGTATACCCACAAGCAGAAATCAAGAAAATATGTCCCATGCCCCCAGTCTTCTAGTCAATGACATCCTCGAAAGACTATTAGGGAGGGAACACACATGGCAAAGAAATCATCATAGACAACACACAAAGTAGATAAAGGTCAGCATAGCTTAGTCATTTAAGTGTTAAAGTGTGTGTGTGTAAGTCACTTGGCCATTTCTTCAAGACTTGATTTTGATAGTGAGAAATATCGCAACATCAAAGATCATAGGTAAACTATCTGAAAAGTGTTGAAAAACACTTGATGTCAAAGTGGGTGGGGGTAGTGTTGAGACACAATGTTTTGTCAAAGAAACCCTAATGCACAAGAATACCTCAAAAGGCTAAGTAGCTATGCCCCTGAGACGAGGAAAAGAAACAATTCCAAGCCAGGAAATGTGTAGCGAAGTGGATGATTGAGACAGATAGACATAGGTGCAAGGGTCTCAAGTATTGCTTGTTTCCAGGTTTTCACCACTTGACAGATTTTTTCAGGACTTTTTTCAATTTTTTGTATTTTTGTATTTTTGATTTTTTTGGTGATACATCAAAGTGCCTATTGCTAGGTTTTCACTAAGAAGATCTTTTTTTTAGGACATTTTCTGATTTTTAGGATTTTTTTCAGCATCATATATGATTTTTTGGATTTTTTAGAAGGTTTTAGAGATCACTAGTTCTCAACCAAGATCACATCATTTTCTCCCAATGTCTAGCAAGGTATAGGACACAATGGAGAAACAAGCCAGTGGATAAGCAAAGATGGATAAGAAAGGAGTATGAAGCAAGTAAAAGTGATCCTCAAGGACTGACTCCTCAAGAGTACCCAAGCTAGGGAAAGAGGTGAAATAGTCATATGAAGCATGTTTTGGATAAGCAATGGAAGTAATGAGAAAGATGGTGTGTAGGATAAGCAGTGAAGCCAACAAGTGCGATAGCATGAAGCGTGTAGTCCAAAAGAGTAGACATGTCAAGAGACCTAAGAACCATTTTTATTTATTGTGATCAAGACCAAGGGGTCAACTAGATAGTATAGCAATGGGATAGAGCAATAAGAATAAAGCTCAAGATAGAGGCTATGAGTGAATGCGAGAGCACAATAGAAACTCTCATGAATAAGATAGCCAATATGCAAAGATAGATCAACATTGTCAAGATCAAAGAGAGAAGAGGGGATAGATGGATGACGGAAGAATTACGCATGATGCCTGTTTGCCAAGTTTTCATC
Organism: Cupressus sempervirens; assembly: GCA_028749045.1. Taxonomy (NCBI): domain Eukaryota; kingdom Viridiplantae; phylum Streptophyta; class Pinopsida; order Cupressales; family Cupressaceae; genus Cupressus; species Cupressus sempervirens. The sequence goes on from CM053786.1 coordinate 486,347,076, forward strand.
ATGGTACTTATCCAAGGTGCCACAAGAAGTAGTTTTCACCATAGGATAAATTTATTTCTCTTTACTTTTGCTACCAAGGTGCCACAAGAAGTGGTTTTCACCAAGGCACATTTTCATTTTTTTTTATTTTTTCTATTTTTTATTTTTGTATTTTTGGTTTTTTTGAATTTTTAGAAAGAGAACAAGCTTTTTGAATGTAGATAGTGCTCCTATAAGAAAGATAAGTCATGATAAGCCAAGACCATAGATAAGTATGCTCAAAGATGTTGATAAGGTGATGAAAGAGAAATGGTAGTAGGAAGAGTATATGGAGGATAATAGTTCATGTATAGAAATTTAGTGTAAGATTTAGAGGATTTCATGAGGGTAGTTGAAATATTGGGCAAGATCAACATTGACACACACTTTGAAGGGTATTGGAATGATGGAGGAATCATGGATGAAGTAGCTTGAGGTTTAGATGTATGAGGTGGTAGAAGAGATTTGGAAAAAAGTGGAGTGGAAGGCTTTGGAATATTTTTAGAAAGATTTCTGGAAGAAGATGGAATGGAAGCCTTTGGAAGCTTGAATGTCAACTTTGGAGTATTTTCAAAATTCAAGTCTTTTAAAAGAGACTTGGGAATCCATATAGCTTTAGATTTTCCTCGTTCTTTGGGTGCTTGAGAGTGCATTTGTATAATGATGGATTTAGGAACCCATATTTTCTTTGGTTTAGCTCTTTGAGTAGTGGACCTTTGCGGTCTCTTTTGTGCATTCTCCTTCTTAGCATTTGCATGTCGATTAGATGGGACATAGTGATCTTTATTTTTCAATGGATTCTTATGTTTATTCTCACTTCCAAAGGACTTGGGATTTGTGGATGAATAAGGATGATATGACTGGTTTAGATGTATAGATGGGTGAAAAGTCATCAAGGATGAGTGTCTTTGTTGATCTTGAGGTATTATAGGAGAGCTAGGGAATGAGCTATGAGTGAATGTAGGAGATGGAGGAACATAAGGCCCCAATATGGATGGAAGGTTTGAATGTTGTAGCTTAGATGGATAAGGACCAAGGATAGATTTAGAAGATGCAAAGGGATAGTGGGAAGGGATATCAACATCTTTAGAGTGAGCAACATGATCAAAGCCATCAATAGGCTCGTGAGTACCTTTCATAGGAACAACATTTTTAATAGAAGCACTTGAAGCTTGAGCACAATTTTGAAGTGGATGTGGAGAAGTAGAACATGAGGGGATTCTTTGATCTTGACAAGTAGCTCTGGATAGCATATGAAGAGAACTTTTTTCATAATTTTCAGTAAGCTCAAGGGAGATAATGGAAGTGTTATCTTCATCATACTTAGGAGGTGGACAAGATATAGGATATGGAGGGGAAAATTTTTGAAAGAGATAAAAGGGTGCTTGATCTTGATCTTTCTTGACATTTATAGCTTTGTCTTTTTGAGAGTCCTCTTGACATGGAGCCACTTCTAAGGACAAGGGAGAATGAAGAGTGAATGGAGTAGTGTTTGGATTAGGTATAGCAGTGCATGAAGGTTGAGGATGTTTAGAATTAGTAGCATGGAGAAGGTTTGTAGCCAAGTGACGGTTAGCTTGAGTTTCTTTTAGAGATAGCCCTTGAGGATATGCGTAGTCAATGTGGAAAGCATTAGATTCTTTATTTGATGGAGGCATGTTGAAAAGACTTGAAGTGTTGGGAGATGCATGAGTGTTAGAAGAAGTGGAAGATGTAATAGAGCCGCTACTAGACATAGGTTCATTAATGTAATCTTGCTCAAGAAAAGTATCCTCATCGCATGAACCATTAGAGGTATCAATAATTCCATTATCAATAAGATCTTGGATTTTATGTTTTAGCTCAATGAAATTTGAAGTACTATGCTCATTATGTTGATGATAAGCACAATAGATATCCAAGAATGGGTTTCCATATGAGCTAGACTTTGGTAACATGATGATCTTATTGCTAAGAAGTTTTTGCAAAGTGTCATCATAAGAATTTTCCAAGGGAGAAAAAGTTCTATTAGAAACATGTCTAGGATCTTCTTTTTGTTTCTCAAATGAATATAATGCATTCATTTCTTCATCATTTTCTTGGTCAAAGATAGGTTTATCATGATATTTTGGCCTAGGCTCAAAGGAGGTATCACTTGCTTGTCCTCTAAAGAGGTCTTTAGATCTAGAAGATGAAGACATTTGATGTCTTGAAGTAGAGCATGTAGACCTAGAAGAAGAGGATGACCTCAAAGAAGGTGACTCACATGCATGTAAAGACCTTAAGGAAGATTCATGGAATGATTTAATCTTCTCCTCTAACCTTTTCTCAAGTTTAGACTTCATTTCTATCATGCGCTTAGAGAGATGAAGGTAAGATAGATCATTTGTCTCTTCTAGTTCTTTGTATTGCACATATAGATCTTGAAACTCTTTAGTGACATGGAGGATATCATTATCATATAGATTTGGTTGAAGTTTGGTAGCACAAGATTTAGATCCCATAGTTTTAGATGCAAACCCAAGCATAAAAGAGCCTAGAAGATAACTTGATGTTGAAACTATAGGAGGTAGAGTGTTCACTTGCCAAGATAGTAGAGAGAGATTAAAGCGACTTGTCAAACAATATGTCCAAGAAACTTACAACATGAATGACTCAAGTCAATAGCTAGGAAAGATGCCCAAATAGCCAAATAGATAGAGCAAGCAGGGTGACAAGTGAACAACTTTCCCAACCCAAGAGTGTAGTCAATAAATCAAGGTAACCATTTTAGCAAAACGATAACTAGCAAGCATGCATAGACCATGAAGACAAAAAGACCAAGAGCACTAAGACCAAAGAGCCACTTTAAGCATGTTTAAGCACTAGAGACATAACAAATCATAGCCAAATGATGAAACCCCCCTTAGTAACAGAAGAAATTTTTTGCACTTGACATTTTGACTTGGTTGACAAAGTTTGACAATAATTGATAGCATAGCAAATTTGATGTTCAAAAGCAATTTCTTGCCAAGCAAGATAGTGACACATGGAGTATTCTTCAAGCAATCAAGCAAGGGAAAAAGCAACCTTGCATGATACAAGCATATGTGAGGTCTTAAAAGAAAGCCGTATAACTATCATCATGTGTATGTTCCAAAAATTTCCATAGGTCTAGCACATTCGCGAATACATCAAGCAATATCTACCTAAAGGACATGGTTCATTACTCAACAACTTGGCCCACGCTTGATGCTCCTTCGCCTCACACCAAGTGGTTGCCCACAAGAGATATTGAATTTATCATGGAAATTTCGTAAGCACAACCAAAGGAACACATATGGTGAGTGTAAAATCTTGGGGTGATCCGAATAGTCCACTAGGATCGATCCTTGCACCAAGAAGTTGAGCGGCTAAAAAAGGTAGTTACTAACTTAGGGTGTTTAGATAGGGCTTTCGTTCATAGTGTTCCTCTTGCTCCCAATTACGGGACACCTCACCTTGCGATGAGTAACCGATCTCGTGACCACAAGAGTACCTTAAGCATTCTTGCCTAGTGATCTCCCTATGGTCGAAATCCCATAAGTGATCACACTAGGAAAAGATAAACACTACATCTACCAAGGTTTTGTGTCCTTGATAGCCTTGAGTTTATAGTGAGTTGGAAGAGCCAGGTAATCGGCTTGTCCCCACTTGGGTCATTCCTCTCAGGTTGTCCGAGAGCAGGCCCTCTAAAGGATTCTAACTACACAAAGTGGATCAACTTTCGGAAGTCAAGATTTTTGGTTCACCACAAGGGTGAAGAGCATACTCTCCTATTCCAATCATTTTATCCCAAACATGTCAGGAAGATTCAGTTACCCCTTGCTTTTGAAACCAAATGGCAAGTCAAGTTTCTAATTCACCACGAGGGTGAAGAGCATACTCTCCTATTACCAAAAGATCCCAATTGTAAGTTTTAATGTGTCTAAAAATAAACAACTGGTATATGATGCACATGTAAAATTAAAGAACAAGAAAAATTGGATTTTTATGCGTTGGGTAGCCCTACAAACAATCGTTAGTAACCCTTGTGCATTTGAAGCTTTGACATGCGTTCTTTTTATGCAATGTTTCAATTTTTTTGATAAGGATGGTAACCTGCAATCACAACTTGTTAGCACCAAAAGTTAGTGTGAAATAACATAAAATACTGCAATAAAAAGTGGTTAGTTGCTTCAAATATCCAAGTTATCTTCCAATCAAGTGTATGCAAAAAAGTACAAACTAATCACAAATGCTCTCATTTTTACTCTTTGCTTTTGACCTAGTCAACAAGATTAGACTTTTTTGCTATTATTTCGGATCCAAAAATAGAAATGAAAAGAAGAGACCCCTACTAAAAATCAAAGATATTTCCAAAAATGCAAGAAATTCAAAAAAATCTCTTCATTTGCGCCCTAGAGACTGATTTTGCCAAAACAGGCCAGATTTATCAGATTGAGTTTTTGATCCCTAATACGACCTCAAAAGTCAAAACACAAAGAGAGTACTCCTCTTAGAATTCAAAAATATTTCTGAAAATGTAAGTTTTTCTAAAAAATATGCTGATTTGCGATCAAAAATGACTTTTTATGAAAAACAAAGAAAAACTCATAACTTCCACAAATCATGTCAAAATACTCTAAAAATTGGACTGAGATATTTTGAACATATACCCAACTTTTAAAAAAAAAATTAGAACTAAAATCCAAGCGGTTTAAAAGATGTGATCAAATCTTTAAACCAACTAAGTTTTTGGCCTTCAAACCAATCTACTTATGGGTTGGCCTTAAAACCAAAGTGATAATTCTACAAAAGCACTTGATTAGATCCAATATTCTGTTGTAAAAAATTAGAGATGATAAATAAAATAAAATGGAGCTAAAAACTTGATTCAAGCCCCACGGTGGGTGCCAAAAATGTACACTCGAAAGTGTCCCACTCTAAACCCTTCTATCCAAACGATTCCATGAGTTCGCAATGTTTGGATGCCGGCTTAGAGCTCCGTATCCATGGAGTACAAAAGAGTCTATTTCAAAAATAAGAAGGCTCTCAGATGAGCCTTAGAGATACTCTTCTTGCTAGTAAACCATGCAATGGGAGTTTCCAAAGACAAGATGCAAGAATGCAAATATCCCAAGGAGTTCCTCAAGAATGCAATGCAACTAAAGATTAAGCTAGAAAGAATATGAAAAGTGCAGCTATTCTAAGCATGGATGAGAGTGTTACAATCCAAATATTAAGCTATGTGAGATAGATTATTGCAAAATAGAAACTAAACTAACATGCAACATGAATCTAAGCTAAAATGCTATATGATCTTATGCTAATATGATGGAATGAGAGAATGAGACAAGAAATGAGAAGTTCTCCACAAAGCTCCAAAGAAACCTGTTAGAAAACCTGCAGCATAAAAATATTCAAAAGATGGATTTGAGGGGGAAAGCTCTCTCCCTTTTAAAGTTGTACGGACAGTAGAGATGAAGATGAAGATGGTGGATGATGGGCCTTAAGGACATATGTTGCCATGAAATGCGTCAAGAGGGGTCATATGTTAACCTATGATTCGTCTCAACACATTTGAACTAACCAAATGCATTCCTAGGGCCCCTAGGGCCCCTGGGGACATATGTTGTCATGAAATGCATCCCCTCTCGACACATTCAAACCAACCAAATGCATCCCTAGGGGCCTTAGGTCGCCTACAGACATATCGTGTCTTAAAATGCATCCTTAGGGGCCTTAGGGCCCCTAGGGACATATGTTGTCATGAAATTTCATTACCACAAATATTTTACAAGCATGCATCGATATTTAATCAAATAGAAAGCTCCTAATTACGTTTCCCTTATCAATGGGTCTTGCCTCATCCCTGCACTCTGTCCTCCACTAATAGGTGATACCTACAAGAAAAAAGAAAGATTAGAAACCATAAATGCTACAATATCAAATAGAAAAGACAATGAGAACACAACATAATGTACCATAGATGTCTCAAGGCCAAATGAAATAGCCAAGAGCATGACATCATCAACCTGTCTGAGCTCCTCCTCAGTCATCAACTAAACATGAATGAAGATCACATACATGTATAAGTCAGTATAGGTTACTCTATTATAAAGATTAAATTTAAATTGGATATGTCATAACAAAAAAATGTATACATGTACTGACATAGCAGAGTTCATGGCTCTGCATGCCCCTCCTCTCTCTTGTCAGGGTGTGTAGCCTATGTACGCGCATCTAGTGTATCCTCATCAAATAAAAAATGATACTCAAAAAGATCACCTATGGGACCCAAAAAAATATTCTTGCACATTATGCAAGTATGGGGCACACAAACATGTGATGAGCTCACCAATGATGTACTTGTGCTAGCATCATCAACATGGGGATGCAACACTGACCTAGCCTGCGATATAAATAGGCTATTCAATCTATGGATGACTCTAATAGTCTAAGATCTAGCCTTTGCAATGATATCAGGATGCTGCACTCGAGGAGGGGGGGAGACATCAACAGGGGGGACAAAAGTGCCAGCTTTCTTCCGTTGGGCAAAGGGTCTATCTTGAGGAGCTCCTCCTCCTACACCCATGTTGGGCTTCATGCTCCAATAGTTCACCTTGAGGCCCAACACAAATTCTACATACAATTTTCTAAGGAAATAAAATGGCATCTCTAAATTGCTACGTGGAGGGATGTCAAAAACCATCCACCAACCATCCCAAAAGTTCATACACATAGCCTCATTTGTGCACCATTTAATTGATAGTTTGGGCTTTGTGCATTCGACTTGTTTACTAATTTTTGGGTCCACAAAAAGGGCAACCAAATCATCTTTACTTATATTTTGGGCCGCAGCCTCATCATGGTCCAACCCATCATCAAATGTGGCATGCATTTCGTCACGCTAGCGAAGAGCAACATTTTGTTCATTGGTATGTGTTTCAATATTATCCACTATGGTGTTTAACATGGATAACATAGGAGCCAATTCTATTACAATATTATATGTGGTTTTCAAAGCCCTCAATTTGGCAAGATTTTCAACTATCAAATCTTCGATTCGAGGAGGGTTTTGAGGGGGTGGGGGATCGTTTGGTGGACAGTTTTGAGGGGGCACTAGATTGTTTGGTGGAGGGTTACAAAGAACATTATTTCTTGCTTCAATATCATCATTTCGGTTAGTCATACCTATTAATTTGCAAAACATAATTTTTATTAAAATCAACCTAAATTTCAACAATTTCTATTAAAAAAACCTAAATTCAATAAAAAATAACTAATTTATAATAAAATTCATTCAAAACATTTTTAAAAAACAAAAAATACTTACTATATCGTATACCCATTCTGAGATCAGATATCGAAAAGAGGAGCTCTCAAACAACAAAAAAAGACAATGTGAAGGTCGGTTTTTAAAAAAAATCAAAAAAAAAATCAATGTTATAGTTATCGGGTATTTAATTTCAGATTGGATACCTGATAAGGCTTGGTCCTAACCTTTTAGCTTTGGTATCAAGGTGGGTGGAAAAAAGTCATAGTGGATTTTGAGATGCTTTTAGACATTTTCATACTCTATTTTTTTCACATTGCCACTTTTTGGCACACCATGACCCTGCACATACCCTTGTGTGTGTGTGCTTCAAGATATAATAAATATGAGAAATAAGCTTGCACCTTGGATAAATGAACATGAAACTAGTTAAGGACCATTGATTCTATTTGATACATTTTATACTAAATCAACAACTAAATTATTTAATTGAATTGTTTCAAGATAGAATGTTTATTGAATTCTATTAAACTATAGTTAGCTTAAATAAATTTACATGAATTCCAACAACATTATTTTCTAGCATGAGGTTGAATTAGGAAGAAGAATCATCAGCAAAATACAGTAGGGAAAGCAATGTAAAAGCTTGTACAATGGCTATATGTTTTACTAAGAAAGAATGCATGTCTAAGTAGCTTGGAGATTGGAAAATTGGAAAAGGTTCCTTGGTTTCCCTCCACATTACTCTGTAATGGTGGGGTTTAATCATATTATCTAGTGCCGAGTGGTGTGCTTCTCATAGTTAACTAATTTTTGTTACATGTCAAAACATAATAGTATTGTAAATGACTATTTGGCCAACCATTATGTCCTACCCACAAAGGAAACTCCCCTTCTTTGAGGGCCACTTGTAACACTTGATTAAGTCCATCAAGAGATATATATTAGGAAAGTTTTAATAGTTTTACATCCACTTGAGATTATATTATGCGATCTTACTGCACATTTATACTACCTAAACATGAACCTTGTGAATTAGGAGTTAGACCCACACATATTTGAGAATTGGACCCATTCCAATGAAAAATGATGTGAGCTCTATTTGTGTGTGCATGAACAATGATGTAGACATTTTAAAATATCCAACATTTCAAAACCTTTTTCAATGGTGTTGCACTTCTTTTCACAAATGTGGACCATTCTAGACTATGAAAATCAAGCTCAATCTAGATTATGGAAATCAAGCTCTTCTTTGTGACTACATGGGAGAGGAGAATTAAAAGCTAGAAAATTTTAAGACTACTCTTATTCCAATTATAATGAAATACAATTTAATTTGTGGAGCCCCCTGGAGGCTTAAATATGGTGTTTTCAAATGTGATTAATGTTTTTTTACCAGAAAATGATTTGGCTTATGATACAATAATAAGATGGTTCGCTCAAGACTAATTGTTCATTTCTTTATTTTTGTAGAATGCTTTTGTTCTTTTATTTTTTCATGAGTAACAACACTATTAGACCATGTCATTGACTAATACAATACATAACTATAAAAAAAAATATGATGATAAATTTTTGGAATTTTAAATTGCTCAAGTTAAAACAATCTAAAGATACTATTGTCTATGATTCTTCTTTTATAAATAAAAATAATTTTAAGATTGTTAGTGTCTTTAATATTAGTTAATTCATTTCATTAGTATAACAAAATAAATTAATAAGGTGGTTTTAAGTTAATTTTGTAAGATTGAAATTACATATTTTGATAATTGAAATGTTTATAAGAAATCAGATTATTTTATCTTTTTTTGTTACAATGTTATTTTGCCTTTTAAATTCACATAAAATAATGTTTACCAAACGAACTTACCATTTCATAGAGATGTGCCTCTAACCTATATTGTCTCAGTGTGCTTCATTATCTATATTTAAAAGGTTCTATATCAAGAATTGTTGGATTCTTGTAAGTGGATGCATAGTTTATTTGAAGCTATTGCTTCTCCATTAAGACCCTTTTGCACAAACATCATTTTCTTAATGACTTATCAATTGACCTCAAGTGTTGCATAAATATATGCAAACAATAGAGCATTTTTTTCTAATTTATTTTCCACATACTTCAATGCACATGTTGTACACTAAAATGAGATTATGAATCTAGCTAAAATCACCTATTTAATAGATCTAAGAAGAGAATTCTTATTATTAATTCCTATAATAGGCAAAACTTACATATTGGTTTATTACATTTTTTTTATTTTTGACTTTATCAACCAACCAATAAGAACAAATAATTAAACTTTCTTTCACACAAACATAATAATTTGTTATTAATATTTATTTTTAATAATTTAAAATATGAATTCTCTATATTTCTATTGATTTCAATAAGCTATAAAATTAAAAAACTTTAAAAATAAAAATAAAATTACATTTTAATAATCCAAATTTTTTTTTAAAAAATCTTATAATTCTAGAATCTTCTCCCTTCCTTGTCTTTGGCGTTCCCAATTCTAATTCAAGAAGCTTCCGCAAGGATGTTCCGAGCAAATGTCAAGGTTATGCTCACTAATTTGATCTTATCTAGTGTGAAACTCACAACTAGATTGTCTCCTCACCACTCTTGCTCTCATTTTCTCCAGCTTTTTCAATACTCTATGGTTGTTGATAGCTTATTTTATATAAAATTCTTCTACAGATTTGCGGCTATAAAAAGTTATCACATGTACTACAGTGGCAACGGTGAGATAAGAAGAAGTAATTACATAAACATGGTAACATTTTATAAATTTAGATTTCTGGCATTTTCTTTACTTTATTTTGAACTTAGACGAATACCTATCTGATTTTCCTGAAAAAAAATTAATGTTCATAAACGATAACCTGGCTATTCCAGAAATTTTCTCCTAAACCAGTGAGTTTGTCCATGTTTGAGATAGTTGCTTAAGTTTTTATATGGTAGAGACATAGACCTCCATAACTAAATATAGGTTCCTCAAATATGTTAAACCTTGGACAATGAATAATTCTGGCAGACGTGATAATAAATTAAAATAGAAATTTCCTGCCACAAAGCAATAAAACGTGTAGAAAACAAATAGATAGGTAATTCTACAAGTTATAAGGAAATATTTTGATCCAACCAAGTTTACAACCAATTGCATGCTTTCTTTTGAAATGCACACACCAATTCAATTTTCTAGATCAACCTGTGAAAGTACTTGAGGATACCATTTTTAATCTTAAAATCAATTATGATCTGGAAAACTAGCAGCAATTAAACAGAGAGCAATTTAAATGCTTCTTTTCTGCCAAAGAAACAAAATGCCTTTACTTTATAAACGTTTAACCTGCTAAGAAAGGAGAGAAATCTTTACATGGAGGAACAGAGACAAACCTTAATAAATTGCTACTATTGAACTGAAAGCAATGCAAGTGCAAATGGTATCCCGAACAAACAGAAGGGCATGCGTGACATTACTCGCCAAACGAGGATTGTTTTGGCTGAGACATTCACCGTATTTGTTTTGGGTAAGCATTGAAGTGGCCATAAGCTCCAAATTGAGATTTAGAATCAAGTAAAACATCTCATACATAAATGTCTTAATCATAATTCATTGCCACATAGCCCAAGCACACAGATCGAAGGCACACTCAACATTTGGCAAAGGACAAAACACATACAGAGCAAGGCCAGTAAGTTGGGTGGACAAGAATTTTTTTTATTTCAATTTATTCTTCAATGCTCATTTTTGTCAAATTAGAACTTAGAATTTGATCAATTCCACCTATTTAGTCTGAAAATCGAAGTTCAATTTTAGGGTAAATGAGGATACTAAATTCTAATTTATCTAAATTTCAATTCCGATTTTACGCACCTAAACAACAGATTATGTATCTTCAAGAATTACTAATGTCAATTCTTATCCAATTCCTACAACCAAATAGACCCTAAAACTTTTTGACTGTGGAATATTGTTGAATTTGAAGGAAAGTCAATGCTTATATTTGAAATTGAAAAAATATATTGATTTATTATTGTCATTTATTAAATAAATTAAAATTATGTTTAATTAATATTATATTTAATTAAAATTATAAAGTTAACATATTTTCTTTTATAATAATATTATATTTTTTTTATTTTATTTTTTTAATATTATATTTAATTTTATAAAATAATTTTAATAATATTATTAAATATATAATTATTTAAAACTTTAAAATAGTATTATAGAACATACATACATACATATATTCCTTTAACTTTTAAATCTATTGTATAATAGAAATATTTTTACTATATTTGTTTAGTTAATTTATTAATTTTAGATAGTAAAAATTTGTTATATACATTGTTGACTTTACATAAATATTTATTAAATAATGTTTTTATTGAATTCTTATTTGAGGCTATATTTTTATAATGAAAATCTATTGAATTCTTTATAATATTATATGAATGCACTAAGTATTAAGTTTAACTCTATGTACAACATATTGATTTATAGATATTATTTTATTTAACCTCATACATATTGAATTATGGTTTCTCTCTAACTTTTCTACCATCTATATTTCTTGTTATCTCTACTTCATATCTTGTTCTAACTCTCCCCATCCCTCTTTTATTTCTCTTTCTCTACCTCTCTTCCATTATGTTTGTAAACATAATTTCCTATCTTTCTCCACCCATTACATGTCTCCTTGTCTAATACTCTATAATTACATCTTCATTTTTCTTCTTCTATCAATTTCAAATATAGTACACCATTGGAAAAAAAATTACATACTTTTGAGTTTAATTAATTGAATAAAATCATTAAAATTTTGTTGGACCTACTAATTAACATGCTAAAATTTTAGAAAAGTGTAAATATCGCGCTTAAATTTATTAATAAGTGTTAAATTTTATTATTTTATAATATACATTTTTTTAATTTTATGAAATCATGAAATTAGAAACTTGTTAATTATTTTGATATTTTTGTATATATTCTCAATTTATAATTATTTCAAATATATACTGTTATTAATTTAAAATCTTTTCAAATAACACAACCAAATTTAGAAACATATACGTATATTTTTATAGTTTTTTTTTTTTTTTCGTATATTGCTAATTTATATCTATTTTATAGTTTGATAATAAAAAATTAGCAAGTTAAATATTAACTTTAATTTCATTAAAATATTTGTTATGTATACTAATAAAATATGTAAATCTATATAAAAAATATGTATACTAAAAGACATTAAAATGGTGAAATCGTCATTAAAAAAATTCATATGAGAAACAGGACGAACATCAAATTTCAGGCGTCTGATTTGACAACATTTAAACATAAAACTATGGTAGCGTCTATGCAGCCAATTAAATTTGGCCATTAAATTATTTTTCAATATTATTATACAATTGTTTCTAAGTTTTTATTTACTCAAAAAATAAACACCGGTTGATCGACTAATTAGCCACTTGCTAAAACTACAACATATTTTTTATTTTTGATGATTAAAATACATATATATAAAAAAAGAGAGAGAGCAGAAGAGACAGTTTATTAAAAACAATTTTATTCGTGTACATAGTTACTTTTAGTTGGCTATTTAGCCGGCAGCAATTGATGTATAGCCCCTCGTAAAGGGAAATACCTTGTTTTTTGTGTACACATTAGTATGCATCCTTAATAGGTGACCTGAATTTACAACAAGTACATGTCCCGTAGTTATGACGAAGAAAAATTTGTTGCCCAGGGGAGGTATATCCCTTAGCAATCTCTTATTGTGGTTCCCCACAAAATCAAATCTACTAGTTGTGAAAAGACAAGGCAAGTGGACCATTGAATAAAAAAATCGAAACTTCTTCAGCATTTCTAAAAGTACCATCAACTTCCATCTTTCTTGATTTGTAATTACTGCACTTTTATAAGCTGTATTAAAACACCTAAATTCTAATCTTATTAAGTAAAATAGGATCATTGTTTTAGGAGTGTTTATAAAGTGGTCATAAATAGAGGATCATTCTAATTCCAAAGTGTCATGACAAAAGGTGTGTGTGGCCCCTATTGATGATTAATGGTGAACCACTTTCTCTAGTTCTCGGATTTATATGCTAGTAGAATTTGGGAAGTTTTTAGTTTTCTAATTTTGAAGAGCCCTATTTACATTTTTTCTTCATATTTTTTTCTTGGTTTCAATTTTCTTATTTTATAAACAAGAGAAAATGGTGTGTGAGGTTGGAAATGTGAATCAAGGATACAAGGCTCAAGTTCATCACATAACCACCTACATATGCATAATACAGAGGGGATATCAAGGAGATAAGTCCTTTTACTTGTAATTATAAAGAACTAGATCTAGAAGGATTATAGCTAACCCAAAACAAGAAAGAAGCACCAATGCAAACTAGGTCTAGGAAGAATTTAAGGGAAAAGATAACCAAATCCTTGATAACCCTAGATGAGATAGTAAGCTAGAGCTAGATATAAGTGAATATGTTGAAAGGACAAAGAAGGTAGAGAACACACCTTTTAAAGCCCAATTTATACTTGTTGTATTTATTATAGAATGGATAGGAATCATCAAATCTAGACCTAGAATTATGTTGTGGACAAAACCCAGATTTGACAATCTATCAAGGATGAACTAGATGATCAGGGGTGACTCGATCAGAGTTGATGCATTAAGGGGGACCTAGTCAGCCTTGATAGAATGAGTGCAACATTGATTATGATTTCACAGTTCTCACGAAGGTCGAAAAGGGTACTCAGATCTGCAACCTTCTCATTGATCTAATGTTCAAAGCCTATAATAAAGAAGGGTTTTTGTTATTGATGGGGGGTTCGTCTTTGTCAGACCCTAGTTTAGGAATTAACCTTGAGTTGAAATAATTGAAATAACATGAAATGTAAAGAAAATGTATGAATTCACCTTCTAATAATAGGATCTCTTGAATCAAAAGCAATGTGCTATATTCACCAATTGATTTGAATCAAGAAGATGAAGAGTAAATAGATATAGAAGATGCAACAAAGGATCTTGAATGGAATGACGAAGATCTTGAATAGGGCTCCCACTATTGAATGCTCAAATCCTTGATCTTCAATGGAGGAATGCTTGAAAGATGCTTGTAGACTTGAAGACTTTAATGCTTGAATGCTTGAGAACTAGGATGCTTAAACGTATGTGTGTGATCTTGAATTCCTTGTTTGGATGTGAGATGCCAAATGGAGGAAATAGGACTTGTATAGAGTTCAGAATTGACTAACTCCCGCAAACTAACTTGCTTGAGAATTAACACCCCAAGGCTATTTGGACATAAGACTCAAACATAGGACCCAATCAGGGGCTCACTGCATCCTTGACAATCAGGACCCAAAACCTCTAAGATCCCAAAATAGGTATTAGATCCTAGAAATTAGGTACATAGTCCAAGATATAGTTGTTACAATACAACGAGTAGATTTTGAGTAGATAGATATTGAGAAGAGAAGACTTGGGAGGATAGATCCTACCTTGAGCTTAATGGCATGAAAATAGGAGCTCTAAAGAGGATCTATTAGGTTTTACCCCAATTCCACCTAGGAGAAAGGATAGAAAAGGGAAAAAAGAAGAAAAGTCGTAAGAAATTGATAATCTTGCATTAAATAGGTTCTAAAACTTCATTAAACTAGAGTGCTTCCAATTTAAGATGATACAGGGTGTTGCAAATTTGAAGGAAATTGTTTCAATTTTCCTAGGAAGAAAAATTGCCATACAAGGCTATAAAAGTTGAGTTTAAATGTTTTTTTGTAGTCATTGTTGTAAAAGTCTTTGTATTTGTTTTAGCCAATGCCAAGCTGTATTTGATTATTGCACGAAAGCCCTTGGCTGCTAAATTAAAGCTAAACATGACTTTTGAATGTCAATTTACACACATTTTAAGGAATGAAAATACATCTTCTTCCTAAGAAGTCCTCATCCCTACTCCTATAATTTTCTAATCTATGGTCACTAATAACTAGAGTTAAATAGTCAAAATGACTTAGGTGTTCTGATTGATTGTAGGATGAATAATCTCAAGGCTACAAATAGTATTGGCCCACAAATGTTACCTCTGCAAATATAGAAATATGTATTGTCCTTGTCAATAGAACATTGATTCAAAAGTTAAAAGCACTCTATAAGTACTACTAATTTTAATTGGGTTTAAAAAAAATTGTATGAGGAAGTAGTCAGTACTACCAATCAATAGAATTTGTCTTCCTTAGATGTTTGTTGAGCTCAACAAGAGGTGCTTTTAGCCTATTGTCTTGAAATCCAAGATGAAATATCAAGACAGATTATACATTGGATGAATTCAAAGAAACTTGCACCCATTTTGACTAGCAAAATGAATAAAAGCCTACCATATGAATGCATTCCCACTACTTGATCTTCCAAGCATATGTATTCCATCTAGACAGGAACAAATCTGCATCAATCAAAATTTTAGAAAAATAATCATACCAACATCAATAAATACAGTACCAAGTACATTATTTATCTCCTTTCTATAAGGATCAACTTTCCTTAGTAAATTTACATTGTTTTATCATGTGAAATTATTTTCTTGTAAGGAATTGTGTCTTGATCATGACTATCTCTTATATACAAGAGGTGCATTTCTTCGACCATTACATCATCCTTCCTCCAAGGATCCCTATTGTTTCTAAAAATAGGGGCTAAATAGGTGCATTCTTATTTTCTCCACCTCTTTTTCCTTGAAGTTGTTATCTTTGTTCAAACGCTCCTCTTGAAGGTGAATGTCTTGTTAAAAGTATATCTTTCTTTCAAGGGTCTCTTCTTATATGTGACACATCCTTTCATAATTATCCATTTTCTTATCTTACAAGAGCCAATGCTCTTCACTAGGTCTATGGTATACATTATCATTTAATTGATATATACTTGTTGATAGAAGTAGTTATCCTCGATTCTCTTTTTTATGATGTCTATAGCTAAATAAACATCATAAGGAGGGGGAATACATATGCCCTCCTTGTGTTATAGTTTTTTTCATGCACACACTTTTACATTTACTTTTTAACATGTCACTCCCTAAAGGGTATAAGTGATGCTTCTTCATCCAATGCCACACACACACACACACGCACACACACACACACACATCTATCTCTATGGAAAATGGACCCTTGTACGTTGAAAGACCACAAACATATTTACTCTTTTTGGTGATGTGATGGAATTGATCTAGCATACACACATATATATACATGCATTGAAAGACACACATGATTGAATATCAGACACACAAACCCACTAGATCATTTGATCTTGCTTATTTATTTTTATTTTTTGTGATTTATAATGAGGCACACAAACCTTATTGGGAAAGATAAGCATTCTCTCTCTCTCTCTCTCTCTCTCTCTCTCTCTCTCTCTCTCTCTCTCTCTCTCTCTCTCTCTCTATAAAATCATGAGGGATATCATCCTCTATGGTTTCCTTATATTTCTCATGTGATCTCTTATACATTGTAATAGCCTTCCAAATATTATATTAGTGGGTGAGATTTTTCTTCATTAAGCTCTCTTTTACTATTTGATTCGGGTTTTAGTACTAACCCCTTTATTTTTCTTTTCTTTCCATTGTTCTTTTTTTTAAAATTTTGTGCTCATGTACATGGGAATGAAGTTAGTATCTTAAGTTTGGGGCCTTATGTACTTGATCTTGGTGATGTTCTATCTTTTCACAATTTTCATGATGTTCTATCTCTCTTCTTCTTCCTTTACTGAGAGTATAACTTGCCTCATACACTCACTAAACTGGGGCTAAATGTACCATCTTAAAATGGAAGCACTTCATTTTGAGACCTTTCAGCCCTCCTTAGTGTGTTTTTACTCTCTCTCTCTCTCTCTCTCCCTCTCTCTCTCTCTCTCATAATCTTTCTCAAATTTCTAGGTCATCTCTCATTTCTATGCATGTCCTATAGGTTCTATTTTATCACCTATTTGGTCATTTCTTCCAACACATTCAATATTTTTTGAATCTTTCTGCACTTTCCCTAAGATCTCAGAGTCAATTTTCCTTAGGAACCCCTAATATATAGGTCCATCTGGTTGACCTATACCTTTGGGGATTTTGATCCCGGGGCTTGAAGTGTCTCAATTTTTTAAATAGTTTGATTATATTGCCTAAACAAATTGATTTGTTTTCAATCCCAAATATTAGTATATAAGGAGGCTTAGAAATTTTATTTTCATCCATCTATTATCAAGAGATATTTTTCACACACACATGATACTTCAAGAAAGAATCTTCAAGCATTCATCAAAGATCTAGCATTTCCTTCTTGCATCAAGCTTCTTCCTTTAAGGTGGTAGTGGAGTTTGACTTCTAAGGAAGAGATCTTACATTCACTCATTCAACTTCTTTTATTTTTTATGATGGAATGTCAAAAACATTTCCATTCATGAGGTTTTGACTTCTATGGTTTTCTTTTGGTTTCTTTGAGTCAAGGCTATACATGTACATACTTGATCACATACCAAATTCAATTACATCTACAAAGGTAAGTTTATTTGTCATTATTGATTCAGTTCTACTACATGCTAGCATTTTCAAGTCATCATTATCTACATTTAAATTTTAAGATTGAATCCCAAATCTAGGCTTCACCAAGGCAAACCCTCATCCAAGAAAACAAGACCCATTTTCCTTATGTGTAGGATCTAGTTATCAGAATTGCAAATTCAGATCTAGAAACTATTAGTCAAGGGCTTCAAGAAAAATATGAGTCAACTTGGGTTCAGTGCTTTGAGAAAATGTTTGTCACCTCATAAACCTACTAGTAGACATCACCCAAATTGAGTTGCACTTGGAGATATAGAATTTTGGGGGTTTTATTGATTTTCTATTCTGATTGCAGATCTATTGTCAAATTTCAAATCAGGCTTTTTTGAGAAAAAAGAGCATTTTCCCTTGTATAATTTAAGGCTAGATTTCTACCCTTCCTTTTATCTCTCATTACATACCTATTTTGATATACTGTATTTGGGTTGATTGTATAAACTTTTCTCCTAGATCCATTTTACCTTTTCTATTCAATTAATTGGGTAATTTTACATTCACATTGTATATCTTAAAGTTAATGAGATTGTATGAAAGAGGACTTGCTTATGTACTTCCTTAGTATAATTTGGGTTTAGTATTGGCATCCCTTCATCCAATTTGGGTTTTTCTAATCTAACTTGAGTTATATTGAGAGTTACGGTTATAATCTTCCCTTTCTCTCATATTGAATGGCTGAGTGTGAAAGTGTGTTGTTAATGAATTTATTTCATCTAGTTTACGTTGTTAAATTCATTTCTTCTATCTTCTCTATGAAAACTTTCATATTTATTTCCCAATGTATATCATAATAATTTTTTAATTCAAATTAAAGATCAAAATAATAATTTTATGGCATTTAAAGCATATTGCAGTGAAAACTTTGGTCCATTGACATAAAAGGCAAAATATCATAGGAAATCAGTAGTAATCATGATGATAGTATAACCAATTCTTCTCAAATAAACACACACAATAAATCCCATCATGGAATCAACAATAATATAAGAAATAGATACACAAATGTATTATAATCAAGTGTATTTCCTAATGACAATAATAACATACTATTCCTTTCATTAAATTTCATTTCTATTTCAAGCTTGATTCCTCAAATGGGGTTTGACTAAGACAAAGACAATTCAACCAAATATATTTCCCTTTTTTATGTGTAGGAATAGGTGATGAATGTATTATTTCAAATATGGAAGTACATTATTTGATGGATAGTGTGCAACTCAGTTAAATCAAAAGTATTGTGAGTAGGGCACCTCACTCACCCTCTTTCTGGGAACAAGATGCCCATAGCAACCCCTTCCCTACAAAACAACTTCAAAATGAAATAATAAGTTAGTGGTTTTTTTTGGTTTCTATTTTTGGTACCTGTATGTGGTTGTCTATTTTATGTCAATTTGTATATTTTGCAACTTGTCATTTTTGCCCATTTTTTCCTCTTGCACTAGATTATCAGTTCTCCCCAATAAAACCTCATATATACATAAAAATGAAGGATCGTTGCACTTGCCTAGCACTTAAGTCTCATTTGGGCCTGGTTTATCTTCTTCCTTTCGATTGTGCAATAATAAAGAATTGGTTAAGTATTGCACTAGGCAACCACTCTAGAACTCCTTGTTGTTTATGTTTGAACCACTTTTTCTTCTTATTTTTCACTTCTCAAGAACTCAATGACATGTCCTATACAACCATTAGTGGGCTAAGTACATGTAAGAAGCTACCCCCCATATCTACTCAAAACACAGTCCTAAAGTTGTTCTCCATTATGAAGGAGATACTAGACAAAATGTTTGTCTACTTAGTCTACACCAAGGACATACATATCAAGACTTCCCCCATTTGGTCTACACCAAGGATGTGAATATTGAATCAAGTTTTAGACTCTATAATTCTAAGGAATTAGCATTGATATTCTCTAGCATCCTTATCTATTCAATCAAAAATAACACATTAGGTGTTGTACATTAGTAGTTCACATGTTTCCCAATCACACAAAAAATTCAATATTATAAGTTTATTATTATTTTTTGTAGAAATGTTTTGTGTTATTTATTTATATAGAATTTGTATCAATTTCATAACCTTGCTTACATGCATTAACAAACATGTCTATTATGATAAATCAATTGTTTGTATGAAATCCATCATATTTTTGGTGTACCTACCTAGGTTTTGTAGAGCCTAAATTGTAGGAAACACACACACACATGCACGCGCGCGCACACACACACACATTGTTACAGTAATAAAGTATTTACTTATTTATTAAATCATATTGATTTAATTATTAAGTCACTTATTAACTCTATTTCACTTAAGCTAAACTTTAGACATAATAATTAATTCTTTTATTAATTATTATTATGCAACCGAGGATATTTTCCTGTTAGGGTTTTGATCTCCTTTATAAGGATGATCTCTCTTTGTAATTTATTAATTCACTTTTAATAATAGCAATTTATCTTTTCAATAATCAAGAATGTCTCATATGTGGATCTGAGAATTCTAGCCTCCATAGCTTTTGCTTCTCTCTTTCTGTGATAGGTGTTTGCATGCAGGTGATTCTTGGGAGTTGTGGGGTTGATCTTTCATCAGCTTCAACATGGTATCATAGCTCCAGATCTTCATGCCCCTATTCTATTCTTGAGAGATTTGGCATAAGTTTTTAGATATGTGGCTTTTAGAGGATTTATGTATTGAATCTAAGGGATCACTAGTTTTTGGGTCACTTTGAGCTCAAATGGACATCACCGTTGAGCTCAAAGTGCCCAAAAATCCATATTTTCATATTAAAAAAATTCAATTTGGACACAGTTAGAATTTGAGGCAAAAATTATTGCTCCTAAATTGGACATGTTTCCTAAGGCGGTGATTTTGTCATTCTTGGAACAAAAAATGAAAATTTTCAGCATAGAAATCGAGATATTTTTCTCATAAGTTCATATTTTTGGCACGAAAATTGAGCTTTTTCAGTATGAAAATCAAGAATTTTTTAGCACAAAAATCAAGATTTTTAGCATGCAAATTGACATCTTTGGTATACAAATTGAGTTTATTTGGCATGTAAATCGAGATTTTTTGCACACAGACATAAAATATTTATCACATGAATCGAGACAATTTTAATACGAACTGGCACACTTCTCGAGGTAATTTTTGGTACTAGTGGGCACACTTCCCAGTGCATTCTGACATGAATCCTAAGGCAGTGTTTTTTTTCTTTTCTAGAACTTTTCTGACCTACCTATGCTTTTTTGGTCGTAACTTGCTCATCTAGACTCCATTTTTTAGAAACAAAATATCGTCAGAAAGTTGGTTCTGAGCTTGTTGTGTTGATACGGTTTATTTGGACTCTTGATGTTATTTGGTTGCTAGTTTATGTAGTCAAAGTTAGAAGTTCTATTATGCACTTTGGGAGACATATCTTGAGACATTCTATTTTCCAAATTTTGCTTTAGGCACATCCCATTTAGTTTTTTGATTCTTTTGCATTCTAATGGATATCTTGGTTATTTTAGGTTTGGAGATCAATTTTGTTTCTTTAGATGATTTTTCATAGGTTGTACTATCTATTGTGTCAACCTTATGTCTCTTTTGATCTTTGTTGACATCCTGTTGTGGTATTTTATAAACATACTGAGATAAAGTGCCACTCTATTGCATTTCAAGATCTTGTGCATCTTTGTGTTTTGTTGTACCTGCACTATATTATAAAGTGCCTTGGGGGGGTTCATGCTGGCCATATTTTCCATCTTCCTTCATCAAGTGAGTGTTCCTTCCATGACATTAGCCTCATGATGTGTCGATGACACATGTCATTATAGATGTTTGTACTTCTTTTGCACTCTCGATGTTCCTGGTTCTTCTTTCTACATGAGATATTGCATTTAGTTTCAGTGTTCATGTCTTACCTCTCAGCATTGTAGAGGGTTTATGTTGGTTCTATTGCTTTTTTGGTTCGATGGAGTGAACTATGTATTTAGTATTTGATCCTATGATTGTAGTGGCTAGATACCTATGCATTTCGGTGAGATTGATCATTTTCCATATAGACATTCTTTCATTCCTATTTTTGGAGGCCATGAAGATACCTTCCATCTTCAATTGATTGGCTCTCTAGACTTAATCTTCTCTTCTTGGTCATGTTCTATACAATGGAGGTTCTTCAAATCAACAATTTGGTAGTGTTCTTCAAGAGCATCATTTTGTTCCTATCTTCTATAACATTTTACTTCTATATCTTTTTGGAGTAGGGTTTTTTCTATGTGGTTTTCTTTATTTCTCCTCTTTACAAAGATTTGGTTGTGCTTGGGTACCTCATCAGGCCTTGTTGTCAGGACCCAAATTTTCTTCAAGCATTAGTTTCTAAGTTTTTAGCTACTCCTTAAGTTTATCTAAAGAGGGTTGTTAGAGTAATAAAGTATTTACTTATTAATTAAATCATATTGATTTAATTATTAAGTCACTTATTAACTCTATTTCACTTAAGCTAAACTTTAGGCATATATTAATTAATTCTTATGCAACCTAGGATATTTTTTTGTTAGGGTTTTGATCTCTTTTATAAGGACAATCTCTCTTTGTAATTTATTAATTCACTTGTGATAATAGTAATCTCTATTTTGACTCATCTAGGGATCTGGGAATTCCAACCTCCATAGCTTTTTGTTTCTCTCTTATGTGACTAGTGTTTGCATACAAGTGATTCTTGGGAGTTGTGGGGTTGATCTCTCATCAACTTCAACACACACACACACACACACACACACACACACACACACACACACACACACAGGTCATTTTGTCAATAATTTTGAACACAATAATTTTTAACCTACCAAATATCATTGATAATACGGTGGAGAACTAACATATCAACGTGGTGTCACAATGAGTTGTGTATGTTTACAATGTGGCATGTTGATAATAGAATTGTAACATGCAATTTGCTCATTTAGTTTGTGTGCTTTGATGTCTTGGGCAAAAACTTGAGGCATTATAAATGATATAAAAGATAATGTTTAGGAGCTTTAAGTTGTGTGTGTTCTATTTTAATGTCTCATTTATAATGCAAAATAAATAAATAAATAAGCCTTTTTTTCTCTATTAATGTCTTGGACAAAAAAAATAGTGTCACACAAGTACCTATGGTTGCATAATTAGCATAGGGCGGACTAATGATCCCAATAATGATTATAGGAGAAGAATTCATATTTTGCCACTTAGATTTTAACATTATAATTACCCTATGAAACTTTTGAACCCATATAACATATTTAATTTATTTAAAAATATATCATAATAATTTTTCAAACATTTCCAAGAAAAATGTTACAATTATTTTTCATAATTCAAATTTTCTCAATCTTTTTATTGAATACTCTCCTACCATCAAATTAATAATTTCATAAAAAGCAATTGAATTTTTTCAAACTTCTTATTAATTCTCATAATATTTTTTTATTAAAATAATGCTAAATTAACTAATCGTAAAAGAATATAGCAAAGGATTTCCATACCTCCACTTGATTGACATCCTCCTCTGAATATTTCAATTTCATTATAATGTTTATCTAGACCCTTTCTTACGCATTTTTCATTATAATTTAATTATTATTGCCATTTACACAATTGTCCCAAAAAATTAATGTACAACGTACTTGTCTAGGAAGTCTGGTCGTACCTAATCTTCTAAACGTAAGAGAAAAGCTAAGAGGTTGTTTTCGGTTGCCAAAGTCTTGAGGCCAAAGAAATACCCCAATCTTGACTTGCAATATTTCAAAGTCTTTTAAGCGAGGCGAGCGCTGCCAAATTTGATGGGAACGTTTGGATGTTGATAACCAAATGTGATTGGCACTTTTGAATGGTGATTAACAAGAGGAAGTTGAATGTTGGTAGCACTTCGCTTTTACCTTAATCAAATCCCCAACTATATTTTCTCAATTTTGTATTCACGAGGATTTATTTCCTATAAAATAATCTTCTACACTTTTCAATGCAGAAAAGTCTATGATATATTTTATTTTGGCTTAGTTTTCATTATGCTAATATAATTAGATGCATTAATTTGGTATTGCATTTTGGGTTTAAATTAATATATTTAGAAATATAACATACAATTTGTTATTTTTGATGCTCGCAATTTGAGACAATTATATAAATAATATTTAACAAACAATTAAGCTGATGGTGATAGTTGAGATGACATGAAATAATCAGCCATCAAGTAAGGTAATAGAGCAATCATAATTGAAGTTTGACGTGCTACTTTCATTTCTATTTGATAAAATCAATTCAACAAATAAATTTGGAAAATGATTTGATGAAATTAAATTGGTTAAGTCTTTGTGAATTATTTGATTTAATCTTAAAATTGTGATAATGGTGATTAGTTATATCAAAAAAGGGTTGCAATAAAGGGACCTACAAGGGAAAATTTATCAACAAAATATTATTATATTATAAAAGTCATTAAATTTTTCACTTTGACGTAAAATATAAGTCAAATATAGTAGATAGATGTAAGTAGTATCCAATTGACTCAAATAGCACAAAATTACCTTATATCAATAGTTTATAATTTCTAAGAAAAAATAATTATTTTAGCATAATTAATTAAGCTTATAATATGATTGCATATGGATATGATGTAACAAAAGGTGGGCACAATATTAAAAGAAAAATAATTAGGAAAAAAAGGGAGAAGTTTGGGTAACTATTTTTTGAAGAAAGTATCTTTTATCAGTGTAAAGAATAATAAGATTAAAAATTGTTTTAGTATATTAATAAGTAGTAAAAAAAGAGTGTTATTCCTTTAACAATCGACTTGAAGGTTGAGAGTCCATCATAAATAAGCATTAACAACTCATCAATAATAAACTTACACCAAATACTATAATGAGTTCAACAAAATATTATAAGGTGCTAAAATTTAACTTTGGAAGCATAGTTCACTAACCTAGAAACACAAAAATTGTCTTAATAGAAAACCATTAAGGGAAACTAATAGTGTTAATAATAATAAAAATAAAGACAAATTAAATATTATAAGCAATCCTCATAGAATAGCCAACTTGATGGGTTCCAGTCCTTCGATAGGAACTTGAATATATACTTATAATTCCCTTTGTTCTCCTCATCTTTACCTAGGACCTTCTTCTATAATTGGTAGATAAACATAGAAAAGTTGTGCATAAGACAATGAAATAACTTGGAGAAGTTGATCATCATCCTCTCTATCTCAAGGACCTTCATCTTTAGCATTTCTAGTTCTTTAGAAATGGTTTTGCACTTGATGTATGTTTCTTTGGCATTGATCTTATTCATTTCCTCTTCCTCGAGCATGATATCTTAGGTAAGGTCCACCCTCTTAGCTTTATGTCTATCCAAGATTTGAGTAGAATAGCCATGTATAGATTTATCTGAAAAATCTATCACTTTGGCATCACCTCCTTCTCCTTTAGTATTGTTTTTGTATTTTTTATTTTAGTTTTTTCAACTAAATAAATCAACAATCTATTAAATCACCTATTATTACTTTCATTATTACTATTCTCCTCCCCAATATCTTCATCTTCTTCACTAATAACCTCTTGGATGTTTAACTTAGGTTTATTTGCTAGAGATTAGGGTTTTTTTGCCTTTTCTCTTACTAGTCATTAAGGAGAGTGTAACTTTACTTTTAATGTCATATAACTCAATAGAAACCACAGATGACAAGAGTATCTAATGAGATGTGAATTTTGGAGCACCTAGGCAATATATACATTTCCTCTTACCTAGGATGAGGGGTATAATTGACATGTGGGAACAAAGGGCCAAAAGACACTTGTATAACCTAAAAATTAGTCCCTAATAAAATGAGGTAACATTTTTTCATTAACTTTTAATAGCACGTACAACCTCCCCTATTGAGATTTCTAGAGAATTCAGTACAAAAAAGGAGAAATGAGATTGTGGTTATAAAAATGGTTTTACATGAGCATGTGATATAAATAGATATCTTTGAACCTTCCTTTCAACATGAAATATTTTATTATAATCAAGATACCTAATTCAAAGAGGGTGGAAAACATTCCCTTTCATAAATCCAACGTATTTTGAGAGGACATTCTATTGAGTTCTTAGGATCGTTGCAAATGTACTAAGCACTACCTTTTTTATGGTATGTGTGTTCCAAATGAAAATGAACTCTTATTTATAATGAGAAAGGGATAAGAAGAGATATGTCCCCTCATGGTACATGTTTATTCATTAATTTGATAATTAGTAAAAGAAAAAATATAATCACATATATATATATATTTCGCTCACATAATAAACTTATATCTCATATGTAATTATATCTCATATATGATTATATATAGCCATAGTTTCATCCGACTAAAGATACCAAACATCAACACCCCCTCTTAGCTATGGAGGATAAACAGACGACATATATTACACCACAAGCAATATTTACAAATGACACATTAAGGAAACATTTGATCAGAAGATTTCTACTATTTTGATATCACATTTGATATCATGAATATTGGCCTTTAGAATATCAACACATGATATTCACCAAATACTTTGAGTAATGGTCTCTAGAATGTCAACACTTGATATTCACCATGTACTCAATAAGGTAATGGTCTACAAAATATCAACATATGATATTCAACATTTTGATATCACAATTGAGTATTGGTCTTTAGAATATCAACATATGATATTCACTAGATACTCTTTAAGTAATGACCTGTAGAATGAGATGCAAGATATTCACTAAGTACTACGAGTAATGGCCTCCATAATATCAAGTTGTATGATATTCACCACATACTCTATGTAATGGCCTATATAACATTAGTTTGCATAACATTCATCATATACCCAAAAAATGTTTATAAAGTATGTGCACATGCATTCTCATAATTCTTACCATATAAACATCCACTAGGCAAGGTATAATCTATCATGATTTGCGTAGACATCATAAGATAACCATCATAATAGAAAATTAAATTTTTGTAAGATCACCACCTTTTAATAACTTCTACATTACAAATGACATAATTTGGAAGTCGTCACTTCCTTATGATATACACAAGGGGTTATGCCCATTAAAATCACATAGTCATGATGTATATGCATAAATCATAGTCCTCTTGACTGCTACAATCTATTGATTACTAGAGAATCCATCTCAACATAGTTTACTCCCTCCGAATCAATACGAGTGAGATCACTGAATGTTGGTTGAATCATATCCTCTATTTGCTCCTTCTCTTTCAAGGTTGCCTCTAATGAATTGTTAGGCTTCTTTTGAATCTCAATTTCCCTGTTCGTGCAGTAACATACTCAAAGGAAAATATCAATGAATAACTCTTATAAATAGAATTTCAAATAAGAGATTGACAACAAAAGTAATAAGGGCAATGCTCTAGATATAGTAAAATACTGTTAGAATTCTTTAGAATAACTGAGAGAGGGGGGGGGGGGGGGGTGAATCAGTTATTCAGGGTCCAAAATTCCCTATTAATACCTTTTTACTACTTTTAATGAATCCATATATTTTTCATCCATCCAATACTTAAATCAATCATATAAGCAAGTTACTGTAAATCAACATGCAAAGATAAAACATTCAAGATCAACACATGACACAATGATTTACGTGGAAACCCAATTTGGGAAAAACCACTAGTAACATGCTACTTGATTTTCACTCTTCTGAAGTGATGCCCTATTAAAAGCCTGCCCTGTTAAAGGCTTACAACGCACTGTTAAATGTGACCCTGTTAAAGGATTTCACCAAACTGTTAGGAATGGGCCTGGTTAAAGGTCTTTAGAACTTTCACTTGGAATGTCACTCTGTTAAAGGATTTATCTTATGGCAATTAAACCAACCTAAGTCCATAGGATTTAAACTTACTGTTACAATTGCTAGAAAGTAACAATAATGGTCTTTTGATATGATATAACGTACAACATACTTTGCAGATTTCAGATCACACTTTCAATTCAATCCTTATGCTTGGCTTCAATCACTTTAGATCTGACTGCTTGTCTCCTTCTCAAGCTTTGTCTCCTTGAGTCATCTTACCCATTCTGCCAATGCAATCATCCTTGTGGTCGTCTATCCAAACAGAGTTCCTGTGCTTTCTTCTCCTTAGCACATTCTACAACACTTCATGCTTTTATGCTTGACCACCTCTCTCTCTTTCACTATCCTTTCTTCTTTATTAACTTATGTCTTCTTATATAGAAGTCTGATTTGTCTTTGCCACTCAATTCTCCATCTCCAATTTTAGGGCTTCAAAATGGATTAGGTAGGATACAATGTATCTACCCCATATCTTGTTTTCTTCTAGAAACTTTGCCAGTTACATCCTTAAAAGAAAAATGTTCTACATGGTGTTCTGTGCCACCAACTCATCATTCTTATCTTCTTTTTAATTCACAAATTTTTAGATAACAACCCTGTCGGCTTAGATCTGGTGAATCTTTGATTTCCAAAATAATGCAGCAACTTAGCATTATTGAGTTACTGGTGCTTGGTACTTCTCTATTACTCGACACCTATACCTACTCAGCACTTGGTTCTACTCGGCACTTGATTCTACTCGGCACTTGGTTCTGCTCGGCACTTGATTCTGCTCTATGTCACTCGGTATCTGAAGTTTACTCGGCATCTGAAGTTTACTCGGCATCAACTAGGAATTTGCTTGGCTCTTACTAGCTTGCTCGACTCCTTCTCTCTAATGAACTTAGTTTGAGCTTTACAAAAGACTTAGCTAAAACCTTAAATCTTTGATATGTTTCAGTGTGCCCATTCTTTGTTTCTTATAGTATTCCATCAAATACACTTTTTCATCAATGGATTAGTTGATCCTTGTACTTCATTACAACATCATAACTTCAACCTTTCTCTAGGTGTTCTAGTTACATCTTATTGATTACCTCCTCCTTAACAATCAACTAATTGAAAGTATTTGGATCACTAAAGCAACTGTCATTCCTGCAAGTAGCAAGTTTGACATCAATGACAAAACAATGATTGAGGACATTCTTTTACCAGTTCCATATATTATTCCAACAACTCTTCTTATGATCATTTCAATCATTTCCAACAATCTCTCTCTTTGGCATTGATGGCAAACCAAACTGATCAAGTAATCAATTCAATTACCACCAAGATTGTATATGTTTTCTTCCTTCATTTTCACTACTGATCTCATATATCTCCCTCTTTCTTTGTATTGATCAATTTTCTACATATTTCTCCCTCTTTGACATAAATGCCAATGATGCAGCATCTTTATCATGCAGAATATAAGCTTTGGCTTCCAGTTGATTTTCTCCCTATGTCACCATGCTTGTGACTGATTTGGAGTTTCTGTTCCTGCTGTCATCCTTTGCATCAACCTGTTAATATTTCAACAATTTATTCCTGTTGATGCAAGGCAGCTTTCTTGTTGCCTTAAACAGCTTGAGTTAGGGGTATGACCCCCAACTTGCTTCTAAGATATTCATAGGCATCCTTGGGAAATAGTTTGATGAAGATATCTGCAGTTTGTTCCTTTGTGTGAATGTATTCCAACTTCACTTGTTTGTCTTCTACCAATTCTCTGACATAAGGATACTTGATTGCAATATGCTTGATTTTTGCATGCATCACTGGATTTTTGGATATGTTTATGGCACTTGTATTATCACAATACAATATCATAGGTTTTGTTACTTCTTCTTTCATTCCATTCAATAGATGTGTGAGCCATACAATGTTTGTGCAATTGACTGCAGCTGCCACATATTCTGACTCTACAGTGGACTGTGATGTACATGTTTGTTTCTTGCTAGTCCAGGTAACCAGCCTTTTGCCTAGAAATAATGCACCTCCACTTGTGCTTTTTCTATCATCAATGTTTCCTCCCCAGTCTGCATCTGTATATGCATTGAGCTCAAATTTTCCATTCTTTTTGTAGTATATACCAAAGTCATCAGTTCCTTTAAGATATCTCATTATTCTTTTTACTACTATGCGATGATTTTTTTTAGGATTAGCAGATAACCTAGCCACTATTCCAACTGCTAATGCTATGTCTGGTCTACTATGTACAACATATTGTAGTTTTCCAATCATGGATCTGTACATTGTTTGATTAACTTCAGCTGACTCATCATTTTTGGACAGCTTATTTCCTGTGGCCATTGGTGTGCTGACTGGTTTGGATTCCTCCAATCCAAATGTTTTAAGAATTTCTTTGATGTATTTTGATTGTGTAACAAATATTCCATGTTTGAGTTGATGTACTTGCAATCCAACAAAAAATTTGGTTTCTCCAAACATAGACATCTCAAATTCATGTTTCATTTTGTCAGCAAAGCCTTTGCAAAGTACTTCCTTACCTCCAAACACTATGTCATCCACAAAGATTTCAGATACAATAATGTCTTTACCTTCTTCTGCTTTGATGTACATGTTGCTATTATCATCAGTTCTTTCAAATCCAATTTGCACTAGATACTTGTGAAGTCTCTCATACCATGCTCTAGGTGCTTGTTTCAAACCATAGAGTGCTTTATGTAACTTACGCACCATATCCCTGTTGTTTTCATCAACAAATCCTTCTGGTTGTTCAATGTAGACTTCTTCTTCTAGTATACCATTTAAGAAAACAGATTTTACATCCATCTGATAGACTTTAAAATCTTTGTAAGTAGCATATGCAAGTAAAGTTCTTACTCCTTCCATTCTAGCCACAGAAGCGAATGTTTCTCCATAGTCTATTCCTTCTTCTTGAGCATAACCTTTACATACCAGCCTAGCTTTGTTTCTAGTAATCTCACCTTTCTCATCTAGTTTGTTTCTGAATACCCATTTGGTGCCAATCACATTCTTGTCAGTTGGTCTGGGAACCAAACTCCAGGTTTTGTTTTTTCTTATTTGATCAATTTCTTCTTCCATAGCTTTATACCAGTCATCATCTTGTAATGCACCATATACTGTCTTGGGTTCAGATTTGCTGATCAAACATGATTCATATCTTAGTCTATTTCTTGTCATTGGTCTTGCATCTTTGTCACCAATTATTTGTTCAGCAGGGTGATGTCTTTTTACATATTTGGATAACCTTGGCTCTGTCCTTGTTTCCATGTTTAATCTTTCATATTCAGGATCACTATGCACTTCGTTGTCAGGTTGTTCTTCATCATGTATGCTGTCTTTAGAATCAGATTGTGCATTTTCTTCATTCTGCAACTCGGCTTTTGAATGCAACTCGGCATTCATTGGTTGTGAATCGACTGAAACTGATACCTATTGTTGATTTCCAATTTTATTGACATCATTTTCATCAACAGTCATTCCTTCATAAGAATACACAAAGGTTCTGTACTCTTCCATTTTCTTTGGTATTTCAGCTTGGACTTTTGTGTGCTCATCAAAATTTACATTTGCACTTTCCACAATTTTGTTAGTGTTAATATTCAAACACTTATATGCCTTCTAGTGGAGTAACCAAGAAATATGCCTTCATCACTTTTTGCATCAAATTTTCCATTTCTAACATCTTTAAGGATAAAGCATTTGCAACCAAACACTTTGAAATGTTTTACATTGGGTGAGTGACCATACCATAATTCAAAAGGTGTTGTATTTGTACCTTTCTTGACTTGTACTCGGTTTAGTGTATGAACAACTACACTTATAGCTTCTCTCCAGTATTTTAGAGCAACATTCTTTTCCATCATTAATGTTCTCGCATAGTCAATCACAGATTTGTTTCTTCTCTCAACAATTCGATTCTGTGGGGGAGTTCTAGGAGCTGACGTTTGTCTTTTGATTCCATTGTCATTAAAGAATATCTTGAATTCATTTGATGTAAATTCACCACCTCTATCTGATCTTAGGCATTTCAAGCTTTTTCCAGTTTCCTTTTCAACTCTAGCCACATACCACTTAAACATTTGAAAAGCATCAAATTTTTGTTTTAAGAACATAATAGTCATCATCCTGGAATAGTCATCAACAAATAGCATTATGTATTTATCTCCTCTATAGCTTTGTATTTCCATTGGACCACATAAGTCAGTGTGAACTAACTCAAGTATCTCTTTAGATGTATAGTTTTTGCTTTTAAAACTTGATTTTGTCATCTTTCCTAGCTGACATTGTTTGCACATGATATTATCAGGCTTCTTCAATTTTGGTAAACCTCTGACTTTCTTCATTTTACTGATGTTGACTAGATTGTCAAAGTTGACATGACATAATCTTCTATGCCATAACCATTCATCATCAAATTTTGCAAATAAACAAGAAACATCATCCATATCAAGGTAAAACAAATTACTCTTTGTTTGATCTCCTTTTCCTATCAGTTTACCATCAGTATCATAGATTTTTGTAGTTTTGTTTCCAAATTCCACTTTGCAACCTATATTGCCTAATTGTGAGACACTCAGTAAATTGTAGTTTAATCCTTCAACATAGTATGCATTGTCACATGAAATTTGTTCTGTGAGCTTAATGGAACCTTTTCCTTTGATTTGACATGGAGCATCATTCCCAAATTTAACACTATTTCCATCATACCGAGTAAAGTTAATAAACTTACTTTTGTCTCCTGTCATGAGATGTGAGCATCCACTGTCTATGATCCATCTGTCATTCTTGTTTATACATGTTACCAGTGTTGTGGTCTCTTCTTCATTAGATTGGTCCTTCATAGCTACATAAACAACTTCATCATCATTATCATCAAAATTTTCTTCAACAATATAACACTTCTTACCTTTCTCTTTGTAATCTCTCTTGTCATCATCTCTTCTGTTCTTGTATTTGTTGCCTTCCTTGAAATCCTTTTTCTGTGGACACCTTGCAGCAATATGACCTACTTCATTGCAATTGAAACAAATGATAGGCATCTTACCTTTAAATTTTCCTTTCCCCCTGTGAAATATTCTAGCGAGCAATGCTTCCAATTGTTCCACATCCTCCTCATCAGTGCTACTGTCACTAGATACATACTTCATTTTTCTTTCTTTCTTTGATTTCACCCATTCGGCATCTTTCAGTGATAACTTGGCCTTAAAAGTAGATTCAACATTTTTAGGTTTGTAGTTGTCAAAGTTAGATAACTCAAATGCAGTGAGTCTACCTATTATAACTTCAAAACTTAGATTATTTCCTGGTATACATCCTAGCTCTTGTATTGCTGATACTCTAATAGCATAGACAGGGAGTAAGGTTCTTAAGAAATTAATATTAACAGTATCTGTACACTTGATTTGTGTCACACTCTAAACCATTCTATCCAAACGATTCCATGAGTTGGAATGCTTAGATGCCGGTTTAGAGCTCCCTATCCACGGAGTGCAAGGAGTTAGTATTCAAGCATGAAGGCTCTCAGCCAAGCCTTAGAAATGTACTTCTTGCTAGTAAACCATGCAATGGGAGGTTCTTTGAGACAAGAGAAAGAGTGAAAATATCTTCAAGGAATCCCTCAAGAATGCAATGCAAGTATGGAAACTAAGCTAAGATGATAATGCAAAATGCAGCTATGCTAGAATGTGAATGAGAGTGTTACAATACCAAATATTAAGCTATGTGAGATTATTGCAAGAATGAAAACTAAAATAACATGTAACTATGCTAAGAATGCCATATGATCCTATGTTAATATGATGGAATGAGAGAATATAGACAAGGAGTGATAAGTTCTCCACAAAGCTCCCAAGAAACCTATTAGAAAACCTGCAGCATAACAATATTCAAAAGATGGATTCATCCTTTGAGGGGGAAAGCTCTCTCCCTTTTAAAGATGTATGGACGGTGGAGATCAAGATGAAGATGGTGGATGATCAACGATTGAATTCAAAAATAGGAGTGATCCATGTGCACACACAAGTCAACCAATAGAATATAAGTTGACTTGTCACATATGACAAAATTCTCACAAGCCTTTTCTTTTAATTGCAAAATAAAAAAGGACTTTGTGTGTGCACTTTAAGTGGGTTAGAAGAATGGGGTGTTTTATTTAATTAAAAGGGGACATGTTCTTTTAATCAAATAATGAACTTAGGATAGCATAGTCAAACTATAGGTTATAATCAAATAAATTGATTATTAGCAATTTGGTCTAGATAAATGATTAAATTTAGCCAAAATGCTGAGAAGGGGGCTAATAGTCTAGATGACCATTTTTAGGTGATTACATTTGCCCCTCTTTGACTAATGCGTGATCGATCTAGGAACACATTATGTCAAAGAAAATCAAAGCCAAGTAGGCAGTGGTAGATATAGATGTCTGATTTCGAAGAGTGAAATGCAGAAATAGATAGCAAGTCCTGAATGCATAGCCTGATAGCGGTAGTACTGAACACTAGGAAGATGACACTAGGATCTGAAAAGAATTCTAACACCTAGCAAAGCGAATAGATCGAGAGCAAGTGATAAGGTCAAACAAATGCTCCTAAGAAATAGATAGCTGTAACAATCAGCAATAGAGTATTTCTGCCCCCTTGGGATCGAAATCGAAATGAGGTAAGGGGACATAGAAACAAGCTAGATATGAGAAAATTGAGGATATAGCAATGTCCAAGATGACAGATAGATGATTAGAGCCCAAGAATGACTATAAGAAATTGATAAAATGCCCCAGTTTGACTAGAGTTGACCTTGAAGGATATAGCATAAAAATTAGGTCAAATCTAGTAGGGAAATGATTTAGATGTGAAAAGGTGAATAGAAGGAGATATGAAGCATAGAAATGATGAAGTCATGAAGAAATGAAGATGCCCCAGTGATGATTCAAAGATTAGACCTCAAACAGTCAGCTAACTGCTTAGGAGAAGGTAAAATTTTAAAATGCAATTTTGACCATCAAGATGAACTCGAATTTTGATTTTGATCTTGAAAATGGATCCAAGATGTCAAAATTAGCTAGGGGTGCAATTTTTGCGCAATTCTAAGGAGTTTAAAAATTAGGTCAAAATGAAGTTGGAGGCTATAAAAGGGGTCCAAGTCTCATTTTCACTATTCATTTGTCTTTTTGTGATTTGAGAGATTTTGTGTGGTCCAAATAGCATCATGGCTCAGGCAAACATTCCTCTTCATCGACACCGTTTCGAGCGCAGCCGGTTGCACAATCGGCCAAAGCGATATGGGGCGTCGGTAAGTGACTACCTTTTTGTTTCTTTTTCAAACTTTTTGTGAGTTTTTCGCATGTTTTAAAGTTTTTTGAAAAAAATGTTGCACGATACTTTTAAAGTATCGCACGGGCTTAGAAATACTGTCACGTGAAAAAAGTGTCGCACCATTGAAAAAAATGTGTCGTGCGGGCCATACCCAAATGTCGCATGACACGATGCAAAATGTCGCACGACATAAAAATGTCACACTCCTATTTAGAAAAGTGTCACATGACATTGTTTCAAAAAATGTGTCGCACTCTTTTTGTAAAAAATGTCGCACAACTAGTTTTATTATTTTTCTAAATGCTTTTTTCCATCATGTGACTATTACTGATGATTGCTTGTTTTACTTGGACAGGAGGTATTCCTGACATTACAGATTAGAGCTCCCAGGGTGGTTGGTTTGCGCGTTGTGTGGCATTTGAGCAATGAGGAGCAGATTGTGCTAGTGGCTATGGGCTTGCGATGGGTTGTACGGATGCCCCATATTCGAGCAAACCACGATTTGCTGTCTACGTTGGCAGAGAGGTGACATAGCAAGCATAACACCTTTCACTTACCGATCGACGAGGCGTCAATTACCTTAGAGGACGTATATCGCATTCTGTGAGTGCCATGCCACGACGAGCTAGTAAGTTACTTGGTTATTAGTTTGTTGATTTAGCCATTTCAATGTTGGATGCCAGGTGTACTGATGTTAAGTTTTGGTGATGGCACAGGTGTACTATGATACGACCCCGATAGAGGGGCAAGCGCGAGTGCAGGAGCTTTTCCAGGATGTGACCATTCTGGATCATCACTTGAGTTGGGAGAGATTGATGACTTAGTATGGATATGATTATCCTTTGCCCAACTTGTTATGCTCTTTGGTAGCCCAAGCCCTAGTGACAGACCGAGGCCAGAAGGGCTTTCCACTAGGATGGGGTCGACTGGTATATGATCCGATCTCCCAACCACGTAGGATGGCATGGGGGCTTGCAATACTGGCAAAGATGTACCACAAGCTTCATGAGATAGTATACCATGAGGGTGGGTCATGGGCATGCAGAGCAGTGTTAGCGCAGATCTGGGCTTGGGAGCACATCGTTGTGATCCGACCACGGGTGTAGCCATGAGAGCGCAACCAGCCATACATTTTTTGCTATAGAGGTTTGATCCCACAGAGGCATAGTGGAGATGTGACCTATTACTGATGCCTATTTGATGAGCTGACAACATTCACATGGTGACCATATCGGGAGTGTCAGCGGTGGTCAGGTTCATGGGAGTTAGACTACATGCGGTATAGCAGACCGCTGGTGGGTCGGAGCACAGACATTGTGGAGCGGTTTGTGATCAGTCACGTATGGCGGTAGTTTATAGAGTGATAGGTGGTGTTAGTGGAGACCACTACCTATGCACGGATGTGCATAGATGAGGGATTGGGATGGCTTTCGATGCTGGACTATCAGACATTAGTTCGAGATACCGCAACACTAGTGGCAACTCCCTGGGATTATCGCCTAGATGTGGCAGATGCAGAGGTTGATCCGAGGTATCTTTATGAGATGCAGAGACACTTGTTCCCTCGGTTCACACATCTAAATGCAACACCTGTAGGAGTGGGAGGTGGAGGTGGCGATGGAGGAGGAGGGAGAGGGAGAGGGGGTAGGCAGATGGAGGGGGAGAGTTCCCAAGCAAGGCAGAGGAGGATGCAAGCGCAGGTGATGCAGGCGGTAGAGGAGTCCTCAGAGTTTGATGGTGATGATGGTGGAGAGGAGGAGGTGCCCTTGAGGAGACGGTGAGCGGTGAGGGTAGAGGCACCTGCAGAGCAGCCAGTAGGAGGAGAGGAGTAGGGTGCGAGGATCCGTGCCCTGGAGGCAGATCTGCAGGCAGCTCGGGTGACCATTGCAGTACGAGATTAGCAGCTGATGGATGAGCGAGTATGAGCAGATGAGCTGCGCTGAGAGCAAGATACTGTGAGGCGAGAGGCAACGCATCATGGTGCCCGAGCTGCATACTATTATGCCACCTATAGGAGTGTGGTACCACCAGGACAGGGTCTTCCTGATTATTTGAAGCGAGAAGGTAGATAAGAGGGTGCAGTGTAGGCACCAGATAGGAGACAGGCTCCTCCACCAAGGCCAACACTAGCCGTAGAGGGTGGCAGTCAGACATGACATTGTGTTTTGATTTGCACCTTATGTATTTTTGAGACATATATCTAGATTTTTGATCTCACATTTGTATATGTACCATGACACATTTGATATATATATATATATATATATATATATATATATATATATATATATATATGAGATACTGGGTTTATCGATATTCTTGTGTACTTGTCTCAAAATGTATGTTTCAGCTTTCATGTGATGTTTCAATTTTTGTTTTCAGCTCATATATGTGTATATGCTTATGTGTATTGTTTTTGGTCTCTCATATGGGTGGTATAGATTTAAATGTTTTTGTGAAAATGTGACACTTGGATAGATCGTATGTGATGATTTTTGGATTAACCCCTTGTGATGACAGGTTAGCAAAGAAATGTAGCGAAAGATTAAGAAGGTGAAAAGACAAGTAGAAGCGAAAGATAAAAGCAGCTAACTAATATGTCCATGAAAAAGATGAAGAGAGAGAGCTCTTCTCACATGTAGGAATGTGCAACTAGAAAAAATGACATGAACCTAAAATGCAAGCTACCATGAAAAGTGGTTTACCAGCAAGAAACTCATAACATTTAGACTCTTAATTTCATCATTGAGCGTTTATTAGGGACATCATCAGATCATACAACCATCACTAGTATAACTATGAGGATATGAATATGATCGACATTAGATAGGTATGTGGAAATCCAATCTAAGCATTAGAGACATGTAAGTCAAAATAACTACACGATTAGATTCCCTAAGTTTAATTTAGCAAGATTACACCTGTATCAAAGCATAAGTGCCAGGATAAACCCTGAGTGCGGTCTTGCAACAGTCAAGGATGATACATTTGTAAGTCAACGTGTTGAATAGGACAAGCACGAATGCTTACAACACTATAGACAAACAAAGTATACCCACAAGCAGAAATCAAGAAGACATGTCCCATGCCCCCAGTCTTCTAGTCAATGACATCCTCGAAAGACTATTAGGGAGGGAACACATGGCAAAGAAATCATCATAGACAACACACAAAGTAGATAAAGATCAGCATAGCTCAGTCATTTAAGTGTTAAAGTGCGTGTGTGTAAGTCACTTGGCCATTTCTTCTAGACTTGATTTTGATAGTGAGAAATATCGCGACATCGAAGACCATAGGTAAACTATCTGTAAAGTGTTTGAAAAACACTTGATGTCAAAGTGGGTGGGGGTAGTGTTGAGAAACACTGTTTTGTGAGTTGTTAAAGAAAACCTAATGCACAAGAATACCTCAATAGGCTAAGTAGCTATGCCCCCAAGATGAGGACAAGAAACAATTCCAAGCTAGGAAATGTGTAGCAAAGTGGATGATTGAGTTTGATAGACATAGGTGCAACGGTTTCAAGTAGCGCCTGTTTTTAGGTTTTCACCACTTGATAGATTTTTTCAGGATTTTTTTTTTTTTTTTTTGATACACCAAAGTGCCTATTGCCAGATTTTCACTAAGATGATCATTTTTTTAGGATTTTTTTTGATTTTTAGGATTTTTTTCAGGATCATAGATATATACAAGATAGCTGAGCAGCAAGTCTCAAAGTATAGAAATTCTTCAAGTGTAGGATGTTGATAGGCTCTGCAAGCTCTTCACCCTCTAAAGTAGACAACTGGTAAGCACCATACCCAAATGTTGTTGTGATAATGTAAGGACCCAACCAGTTAGGTTCAAATTTCCCTTTATGTTCCCAATTTTGCTAATATTTGGGATTCTCCCTAAGCACGAGTTCACCAACCTGGAACTCACGGGGGTGGACCTTCTTTTTATATTGTGTAGACATGCGCTTCTGATAAGCTCTCATGTGATCAAAAGCAACCTTGCAACATTCATCTAGAGTCTATAATTCTTGTACTCGCATAGCTCTATGATCTTCATCGATTATTAACCCATGTAAGGAGATGTGCAAAGAAGGTATCTCGACTTCTAATGGGAGAACAACCTCAGAGCCATAGACTAGAGAAAAGGGTGTAGCCCTTGTAGGAGTACGAATAGAGGTTCTATAGGCCCAAAGTGCTGGATTTATTTGCAAGTGCCAATCTTTCCCAGACTTGTGAACTATGTGGTGTAGGATTTTCAGCAGTGTCTTATTAGAGGCCTCAGTTTGGCCATTCCCTTGGGGATAGTAAATGGAGGACCAATGTTGCTTAATTCAAAAAATTTTGCACAGTTGTTTTAAGTCCTTATTCTTGAAATGCCCTCCATTATCCGTAACAATAGAGGATGGGATACCATATCGGCAAATGATGTGATTCAGTATAAACAGGGCAACATGTTTGCCTGTAGCAGCAGATAATGGTACAGCTTCAACCCATTTAGTGAAATACTCCATTGCTGTGATGAATAATTTATGACCGCTGGATGAGCTTGGATGAATCTTTCCTACCAAGTCAAAGGCCCATTGCTGAAATGGCCAATATGTTACAGAAGGGATTAACTCTCGCCCGGGAGCATGTATCAAGTTGCCATGGAGCTGACATTTCTGATAGGACTTTGCATAGCGCACAGCATCAGCTTGCATGGTGGGCCAGTAATAACCCATCCTATGCAATTTTTAGGCAAGTGTAAGGCCATTAGAATGTGCCCCAAAAATGCCATCGTGGACTTCGGCAAGTGCCTTCTCGGACTCTTCTAGCTCTAAACACCTAAGCAACATTCTGTCTAGACCCTTCCTATACAAGTCACCAGAGACCAAAGTGTAGTGTGAGGCATTACGAAGGAGTTGGCATTTTTGGTTGCGCATGAGGGTTTCGAGAATAACCTGATCACGTAGGTAGGAGAAAATAGCCACATAGCAGGAGGAATTGTGACCCACAACAGTGTAGATCACCTAGTTATCTGAGGAATCATAGGCTGGATGACGCAATTCTTCCACTAGGAACTCAAATCGCGATTCATGTTCTTGTAATTGGAGGATAGATGCTAAGGTGGCCATAGCATCAGCAACCTTGTTGTCTTCTCTAGGAATTTGTTGGAATGTTACAAAGGTAAAATAATTCCTTAGAGCATCTATCAACTTTTTATAAGGGATCAACTTGTCATCCTTTGTTTGATATTCATTATTCACTTGGTTCACAACCAGTTGAGAATCCCCATAGATGTGTAGCTCAGTTATTCGCCATTCAAGGGCCATTTTGATCCCATTTGTTAATGCTTCATACTCTGCAATATTGTTTGTACATGGGAACAATAATTTGTAGGACTTTGGGATCGTATAACCATGAGGGGAAACAAACAACACCCCTGCTCCTGCTCCATTCTGTGTATGTGATCCATCAAAAAACATCTTCCATGTTCTGTCTATAATGTTCATGATCGAGGCATCTAGAAACTCAATTTGCATAGGTGCTACATCTTCAAGTGGGAAGTCAGCCAACTAGTCAGCTATGGCCTGTCCTTTGATTGCCTTACGTTCAACATACTGAATGTCAAATTTGAAAAGAATCATCATCCATTTAGCAAGGTGACCAGTAAGTGCAGCTTTACTTAATAAATATTTCAAAGGGTCTATCTTGGTAATCAAGTGAATTGTATGGGCCAACATATAATGCCGAAGTTTTTGGGAGGCAAAAACTACAACAAGGCATGCCTTCTCTATACTTGAATAATTTAGTTCATAAGCCACCAAAGTTTGACTGATATAGTATATGGCTCTTTCTTTACTCGTCTCATCACTTTGGGCTAAGAGTGCTCCTAGAGAAGAATTCATAGCTGAAATGTATAGAATCAAAGGTTTTCCCAAAATGGGTGGCATCAAAACTAGCAGTTTTGCCAAGTAGCCTTTGATTTGATCTAAGCTTTGTTGACAGTCACTGTTCCAAATATGGGTAGAGCCTTTAAGCAGATTTTTATTGAAAGGTTGAGCCTTATCAGCTAATTGAGAGATAAATCTTCTTATGGATTGTAGCCATCCTTGCAGACCTCTAAGCTGGCTGATAGTCTTTGGTGGAGGCATATCCATGATAGCTTGGACCTTTTCAAGGTCAACCTCAATGCCTTTTGCTGAAATGATATAACCTAGCAATTTTCCAGAAGTGACACCAAAGGCACATTTTTTTGGATTCAACCTAAGTTGGAATTGTTCCATACGGTCCAATATCAAACTAAGGTCTTTGAGATGTGTGTCTCGTTTCTTTGATTTTGCCAATGTGTCATCAACATAGTCTTCCATGTTTTTATGCATCATATCATGAAAGATGGTTGCCATTGCTCTTTGATATGTAGCGCCAACATTTTTGAGCCCAAAAGGCATGACATTCCAGCAAAAGGTACCCCATGCACATGTAAAAGCTATCTTTTCTTGGTTTGCTGGAGCTATCTTTATTTGGTTGTACCCAAAAAATTCATCCATGAGCGAGTACATCTCATAACCCACAGTCATGTCCACTATCATATCGATGTTTGGTAATGGAAAATCATCCTTGGGGCATGCTTTATTGAGATCTCTAAAATCAGTACAAACTCGTATGGATTTTTCATGCTTGGAGACAGGTACAATGTTGGAAATCCACTCGACATAATCAATGGCCCCAATGAAGTTTGCATTCAATAATTTTTCTAACTCTGTCTTAACCAGTAGGGCCACATGTGGATGCATTTTCCTCAACTTCTGTTTGACAGGCTTGACATCTGGTGAGATTGATAAGTGATGCATGATGAGATCTGTATCAAGCCCTGGCATGTCAGAGTATGTCCATGCAAAGTTGACCTTTTTGTCT
This sequence comes from Cupressus sempervirens, assembly GCA_028749045.1. Classification (NCBI taxonomy): domain Eukaryota; kingdom Viridiplantae; phylum Streptophyta; class Pinopsida; order Cupressales; family Cupressaceae; genus Cupressus; species Cupressus sempervirens. The sequence goes on from CM053786.1 coordinate 486,389,029, forward strand.
TGAAAGAATTGAGCAAACTGTGTCTTTTCTTCATCTGACAAAGATTGAGCTACATGGATAATCTGAGGACATTCTTCTGTTCCCAAGTTGATAGGTTGTGTAGGTTCAATGAGAACCAAAGATCTATCCTAGAAATAGCTTGGTAGACTACCAAGTACCTCATCCGCAGGTGCCTCAGAGAGGTTTTCACTATTAGATACGCCTTTATTTTTACTTTTTTGAGGATCAGACACCGCCACAATGTGGTTTTCACCATCTGATCACTTATTTTTCCTTTTAATTTTTTGACTGAGGTACTTGATATCTGATTTTGTCATGTTAACCATGAGTTCGTTGGTGGAAGAACTGACAGGTTCAATTGCGTTCAAATAACAAGAGATCTCATAGTCATTTTGGAAAGATCGTATTTCAGGTCTTTGATTTTGGATAGACCAATCTATGAGATCTGGGGGAATTAGCGAGAGTGAGGGAGAAATTTCAATGTGATTGATATGGAAGGAGTCATCTCTGGTGACCTGTGAAGTTGAGCCTATAGAAAATGTTGCAAAGGAGTCCAGCTCAGGAATAGTCCTGGCGGAACTAGCATGATCCATTGAGACATGTTGTGAGTCAAACTCATCCAACCTCATACTAGACCATTCGACTACATCAGGTTGGGTTGCATAGGCATGAATGACATCCACCCCTAGCTCGCAAGATGCATCAGAGAGGCTTTCCCACTCATACTCATGAGAATCTGTACTTTGACCCCTAGCTATGAGATGAGTAATATTCTGCCTAATTCATCCTCTATTTATGTCCTCAGAAGTAGACCCTTCTTGTTCCTGTTGTTGGGAGGTAGAAGTTTCTTCATTATTAGCAGTCACTATTTCTTCTCCCCAAAGGAGGGAAGTGAGAGGAACAAAGTCTTCGTCTTGTGCAGTAGTAGCAATTATGGGAGAGTCATCATCCTCCGATTCATTAGACATGAGCAATCTTTGATCACAGGTTGGTATATTATTGTTTATCCCAAAGCCTAGACTGGCAGTGTCTCAAGCATCACGAACTTGAGTGTGACTTAAAGGTTCAACTAGAGCGTTCTTACAACCAGTTAAGGACCTGTGGCCTTGGTAGCCCATTTTTGTCAAAAATTTATAGCCTTTTCCATATTTTTTAGGAGAAATAGGAGTAGTCACTGTAACCTCCTCATCTTCCTCTTCTTTGTAGATCTAGTCCTTAATGGCCTGTTCTTCTTTCTCTGCTTCTAGTGGTATGGAAGATTGCACAAAAGCGCCAAAAAGTGTCATAGCAGAAGCAGAAGACTTCTTTGCAATAGTTGGTTTCCCATAGGACCGAGGGGAAATTGGTGAGGCAGCAATAGAGTCCAAAGTGTACTCGCCCATACCAAGGCTCATCATTTTTTAGTTTTTGTTCACATTCTGTGAAAGATGGTGCTAGCTCATGAGAAGATTGTGTAGGACTAGTGTTTCAACAGTAGATAATGTGTTGATAGACATAGAGTTGTCGCCGAGGACAACTACTTCAGTACCATTAAAAGGGAACTTAATGCACTGATGGTATGTAGAGGGTACTACTTGCATATCGTGAATCCATGGCCATCCCAACAACAAGTTGTATGCAAGTGGTATGTCTAGAACTTGGAAAATGACATTCTTCTCAACTGGACCAACTCTGATTGGAAGTACAATTAGACCTTTAGAATGCCTTTCAACCTCATCATAGGCCTTTATAGTGATCTTGCACTTAGGATCGATGGAAAATTCAGACAGGCCCAATTGTTGGATTACATTAAACGAAATGATATTTAACCCTGCACCATTGTCTATCAGGACTCGATGGATGCGGGTACAAAAGATTTGAACTTCGACATGAAGAGCAAGATTATGGGGATGACTGAGAGCTTGATCATCTTCTTTAGAAAAGGTGAGATAGTGAGGTGAGGAGATGTGGTTCACCATAGCTTGTAATTGTTCCGCATCAATATCGGTGGGAACATTGGCAGAATGTAAAGCTTTCTCAAGGATATCCCTATGCAAAGGAGATAACTATAGAAATTCAAAAATGGAGATTTGTGCTTGTGTGCATTGCAGTTGGCTAACAAGATCATAGTTGGAGATCTTGGAAGTAATTGGTTGCTTAGACGATGAAGCATTTTTAGTATCATTAGCAACTTTTAGGACAACCTTAGATTGCCCCCTAGTGACAGCGTTAAGTGGTTCACCCTAAGAAGATGAAGACTCAGCCACTCAGAGTACCACCTTGGGTCTAGTATCAGTATAATCTTGAGGAGTGGATCATGTCCTTAAGACCACTCTTGGTCATTCATCTTCAGCATCATAATTTGGCCAGTTGTCATTATTGGAGCTTGCCATACATATGTATTCAACGGGCTCAAGCATGCTTATAACATTATCAGTGTTAGCGTAAGCATAACTGATTTTGGTGTCATGATTCTTTTTGGCAACTACCCTTGAGGTCTCACCCTTTTCATATTCAGGTAATGGTTTTTGGAAAGCCTTATGATCAGTATTCTTAACAAGGCCATCTATAACAACTTTGCCAGCTTCGATGAGGTCTTGAATTACATCTTTGAGTTTGAAGCAATTCTTTGTGTTATGTCCCTTACTTCGGTGATAGCTGCAAGTATGATCTTCTCTCCACCATGGAGGTCTAACGGGTGGATCGTAAGGATGTGAGTTGTCTGGAAAGGTAACCAATTTGTTTGCAATTAAGGTTTTTAAAACCACTTCATAAGGTTCGACCATAGGTGTGTAAACATGTCGCTTCTTTGCAAATTTAGAGCCTTTGTCAAAGGTTTGTGGTTTTGAACCTTCTTGTTGCTTTGCTGCATAGATGGCATTGGAAAGGTTAAACGTAGGTTCCTTAGTCTTAGGAGTGTCCACTACTCCGTCATTGACAACATACTTTTTTTTGTTCCAAGGCTTGCCTTTGTCTTTACCGTTTCCATTGTTAACTCTATCCTTGTTTATGGCAATGTCACCTCTTTTGATAGCAACATCCTCAATGCGATATGCACTTTCTACCATGGCATTGAAGGATGTGAATAACTATTTTCTTAGATCAAAGTATAATTCGGGTACAAGCGTATTGACAAAAATGTCAAATTTTTCAGCCTCAGGCACTTGCCGAGGATACCGAGAGTATAAAGATCTCCATCATTGGAGGTATATTGCAAAAGATTCTCTTGGTTTTTGTTTGATGTTGCATAAGTCTAGCACAGTCATAGGATGTTGAATGTTGTATGAATATTGATAGATGAAGCGTTGCACAAGTTCGTCAAATGTTTTAAGAGGAGGACTCAATTTTGTGAACCATTCCATAGCTTTTCCTCTTAGACTTCTAGGAAACAAACACATAAGAAAGGTGTCTTCATGCATAAAGTCCATGCTAATAGCATAGAAATGTTTCACATGGTCGTGAGGGTCACCATTTCCATCATATTTGTCATACTTAGGAACCTCTATATCCTTAGGAAACGACAGCATGTATAGACTCCTATCGAATGGAAGAGCACAAATTGATTCAACAAATGATGTCTTAGGTGGCTCTTTTGAAGTTTGCAATTGTGCAAATTGTTTCCTTAGTTCCTATATTTCTTCCCTTAAGATTTCAGCCTCAGTGGGCTCTCATTTTGGAATAATATGTTCAACATTAAAACCTTGAGGGAGTTTCCATCCCCTAGCTATCATGTATCGGAAGTATTGGTCTCCATTTTCCTCTAAAGCTTTGAGCATTAGTTTTTGGGCAAAGCCATCTTATTGAAATTTGATCACGTCTTCGCTAGTTACTTCTTCATCACTATCATGATGAGATGGTTTAGGTGAAGGACATGCGCTAGTGGCAGCTCTAGGAGTCCTTGGAGGCATGTGATTACCATCATTGTTCTCAAAAGGATTTCAAGGACAAGTTCCTTTATATCCTTCATACCTGATTGTCAGTTTCAGCTTGTTGATTTTCTCTCTCCATAGCGTATATAGCCTCCAAAGTCTTTTGGGTTTCACGTGCTTGTTCTTCTAAGCAACGTTTAATTTCATCAGGGTGCACCATAGTGACTATACCACTCGTATCCTCAGGTGTCTCAAAGGGTGTACCAAATGGATTTTGAAAACTATAAAGTGGGTTGTGCTGAATGTTAGCTATTTGTGTTTGAGAAAATTCGAGATTCTAATCACAAGGTTGTTGCGAGGACGTTTGGGTGGTGTTTCCAATTGCTTGAAAACAAAAGGCGTGTGGCTACCGTTACCAACTTGATATCTAGTTGTGACCGACATGTAAAGAGTTGTCTTTGTTTATTAGGACAAGAAAAGCAAGCCAAATTTGAAGCTTTTACGATCAGGACTCGTCACTTGTCAAAATGTGATAGATGGCTTGTCAAACAGTGCTCAAGATCTTACAACACGGGTGACTCAAGCCGAGCGGACGAGTGAGAAGCTCAATAGTGGATAGCTAGAATAAAATAATAGTTGAATTTTGACAAATGATTCATCAAGACATTTCAAGACTTACATTCAACAAACTAAACTCATCTTTTCAACCTAGGATGAATTCTTCACACACAGATACATAGCTAGGATCAAGGGTGACTAGCGTGACGCTCCTCAGACCAAACAAATCCAACGGCAAACTCTGTTTTTGACCCAAAATGACTCTAGGCGATACTTTCTCAAAAGGAGGGTGACATAAGTTCAACAAATAGTGTCGCACGACAGAATTTCAAGAATAGTGCGACACATTTTTCTCAGGCGACAGATATTTGATTCGAGTGCGATAGAATCTTGCACACAGTGTGACAGAATTTACCAATACATGCGACAGAATTTTTTGAAAAAAATGTCGCGCGATATTTTTTTTGAAAGCGTGCGACAGTGTGTCAGTTTTGTGCAAAAAAAGTCAATTTTTTGGTTTGAAGTTCGTTTCAATTTGTCAATTTGACAGTCATTTTAATTAGACAATGTTTTGTTTCAGTTCGTATTAGTAAACAGTAAGGTTTGCAAATAGTAAGTGTTGTAACATGTCTCAAAATAATTGATCAAGGGTAAAAACAACCTTGTCAATACGCATTTGGGATATCAGAACGGCCTTCCTAACAACTTTTTATCGGAATGTTTATGTTGCAAGAACGTTAACACTGGTCAAAACATCGAAAACAATAGCCAAGCAATCTACCTTAGAGTCACAGTTCATTACTCAACAACTTGGCCCATGCTTGATGCTCCTTCACCTCACACCAAGTGGTTTCCCACAAGAGATATTGGCTTTGTCATGGAAGTGCCATAAGCACAACCAAGGGAACACATATGGTGAGTGTAAATCTTGGGGTGATCCGGGTAGTCCACTAGGATCGATCCTTGCACCAAGAAGTTGAGCGGCTAAAAAGGGTAGTTACTAACTTAGGGTTTTTAGATCAGGCTTCCGTTCATAGTGTTCCTCTTGCTCCCAATTATGGGACACCTCACCTTGCGATGAGTAATCGATCTCACGATCACAAGAGTACCTTAAGCATTCTTGCCTAGTGATCTCCCTATGGTCGAAATCCCATAAGCGATCACACTAGGTGAAGACAAACACTACGTCTACCAAATTTTTGTGTCCTTGGTAGCCTTGAGTTTATAGTGGATTGGAAGAGCCAGGTAATCAACTTCTCCCCACTTGGGTTGTTCCTCTCAGGTTGTCCGAGAGCAGGCCCTCTAAAGGATTCTAACTACACAAAGTGGATCAACTTTCAAAAGTCAAGATTTCTGGTTCACCACAAGGGTGAAGAGCATACTCTCCTATTCCAATCGTTTTCTCCCAAACACGCCAAGAAGATTTAGTTACCCCTTGCTTTTGAAGCCAAAAGGCAAGTCAAAATTTCTGATTCACCACAAGGGTGAAGAGCATACTCTCCTATTACCAAAAGACTCCAATCACAAGTTTTATGTGCCTATAAAAATGAACAATTATTCAATGCCGCACATGGAAACAGAAAATCAAGCAAGTTTGGGTTTTTATGGTTTAGGCAGCCCTACAAATAATGTTAGTAGCCCTTGCGCATTTGAAGCTTTGACATGCATTCTTTTGTATGCAAGGTTTCAATTTTTTTCTTCACAAAGAGGGTAACCTGCAATCACAACTCGTTAGCCCACAAGTTAGCACAAAATAATCACAAAAACTTGTGAATTAAACCTTTGTAAAATAGCCTAGAACTTTTCTTAAAAACAACAGTCAGCCAGCTAAGAAGAAATTTGATCAAAGCCCTCAAGGAACGAGCAAAAAAATGTCAGGCGATACTTTTTGCTGAAAAAATGTCGTGCGATACTTCATAGTATAGAGGGGCGACAGTTTTTGTTCAGGTAATACATCTCCTTCAGCCGTGTGACAGAACTTTTCAAAGAGGGTGACAGTATGTAGGCTACAAGTGCGACACTATTTCCAAAAAATGTGTCGCACGATAGTACTGTGAACTGTCGCGCGATACTAAAAAAATGTTTCCCAACACTGCGACTGTATAAAAAGAAAAAATGTAGAACAGTAAGGAAAATGCAAGCGAAAATAAGAAAATGTAGGGAAAAACGTATAGTCTTGCCCCATGGTGGGTACCAAAAATGTACACTTGATTTGTGTCACACTCTAAACCATTCTATCCAAACGATTCCATGAGTTGGAATGCTTAGATGCTGGCTTAGAGCTCCCTATCCATGGAGTTCAAGGAGTTAGTATTCAAGCATGAAGGCTCTCAGCCAAGCCTTAGAAATGTACTTCTTGCTAGTAAACCATGCAATGGGAGGTTCTTTGAGACAAGAGCAAGAGTGCAAATATCTTCAAGGAATCCCTCAAGAATGCAATGCAAGTATGGAAACTAAGCTAAGATGATAATGCAAAATGCAGCTATGCTAGAATGTGAATGAGAGTGTTACAATACCAAATATTAAGCCATGTGAGATTATTGCAAGAATGAAAACTAAGCTAACATGCAACTATGCTAAGAATGCCATATGATCCTATGTTAATATGATGGAATGAGAGAATGTAGACAAGGAGTGAGAAGTTCTCCACAAAGCTCCCAAGAAACTTGTTAGAAAACCTGCAGCATAACAATATTCAAAAGATGGATTCATCCTTTGAGGGGGAAAGCTCTCTCCCTTTTAAAGATGTACGGATAGTGGAGATCAAGATGAAGATGGTGGATGATCAATGGTTGAATTCAAAAATAGGAGTGATCCATGTGTACACACAAGTCAACCAATAGAATATAAGTTGACTTGTCACATAAGACAAAAGTCTCATAAGCCTTTTCTTTTAATTGCAAAATAAAAAAGGACTTTGTGTGTGCACTTTAAGTGGGTTAGAAGAATGGGGCGTTTTATTTAATTAAAAGGGGACATGTTCTTTTAATCAAATAATGAACTTAGGATAGCATAGTCAAACTATATGTTATAATCAAATAAATTGATTATTAGCAATTTGGTCTAGATAAATGATTAAATTAATTTAGCCAAAATGCTGAGAAGGGGGCTAATAGTCTAGATGACCATTTTTAGGTGCTTACAGTATCTTCATCCAGTTGACCACTCAAGCATCTTATTGCACTTACCACTTCCTTTATTCTTGCACCATATTGAGCAGCATTCTCATTTTCTTCCATTTTCATGTCATCAAACTTTCCTCTGAGACTTTCTCTTTTTGGTCTTTGTACATTCTGATCTCCTCCATAGATGTCTGATAAGGCTTTTCACATTTTGTATGCAGTGTCACATCCTTTGATATCATCAAATTCATCATAGCTGAGTGCAAAGGCAATTTTCAACATTGTCTGGTTGTGTTCTTGCCTGTGTTTCATGTCTTCTACAGTAGGAGCACCTGTTGGATCTATATGTTCAGTAACAATTGAATTTTGGGCATAATCTCCTATGGATCCAAGATGTAGTTTCATCAAACTTTTCCATGCAACAAATTTGTCTTTGTTGAGCTTGGGAACTTCTCTCTTTGCCATTTTGATATTTTCTGCTTGTAGTCCTTTTAAACTGAATCAGCAGTTGGCTTTGATACCAATTGTTAGAATTCTTTAGAGAATAACTGAGAGGGGGGGGTGAATCAGTTATTCAAGGTCCAAAATTCCCTATTAATACATTTTTACTACTTTTAATGAATCCATATATTTTTCATCCATCCAATACTTAAATCAATCATATAAGCAAGTTACTGTAAATCAACATGCAAAGATAAAACATTCAAGATCAACACATGACACAATGATTTACGTGGAAACCCAATTTGGGAAAAACCACTAGTAACATGCTACTTGATTTTCACTCTTCTGAAGTGATGCCCTATTAAAAGCCTGCCCTATTAAAGACTTACAACACACTGTTAAATGTGACCTTGTTAAAGGATTTCACCAAACTGTTAGGAATGGGCCTGGTTAAAGGTCTTTAGAACATTCACTTGGAATGTCACCCTGTTAAAGGATTTATCTTATGGCAATTAAACCAACCTAATTCCATAGGATTTAAACTTATTGTTACAATTGTTAGAAAGTAACAATAATGGTCTTTTAATCTGATATAACTTACAACATACTTTGCAGATTTCAGATCACACTTTCAATTCAAGCCTTATGCTTGGCTTCAATCACTTCAGCTCTGACTGCTTGTCTCCTTCTCAAGCTTCATCTCCTTGAGTCATCTTACTCATTCTGCCAATGCAACCATCCTTGTGGTCGTCTATCCAAATAGAGTTCCTGTGCTTTCTTCTCCTTAGCACATTCTACAACACTTCATGCTTTTATGCTTGACCACCTCTCTCTCTTTCACTATCCTCTCTTCTTTATTAACTTATGTCTTCTTATATAGAAGTTTGATTTGTCTTTGCTGCTCAATTATCTGTCTCCAATTTTAGGGCTTCAAAATGGATTAGGTAGGATACAATGTATCTACCTCATATCTTGTTTTCTTCTAAAAACTTTGCCAGTTATATCCTTAAAAGAAAAATGTTCTACATGGTGTTCTGTGCCACTAGCTCATCATTCTTATCTTCGTTTTAATTCTCAAATTTCTAGATAACAACCTTTTCGGCTTAGATCTGGTGAATCTTCGATTTCCAAAATAATGCAGCAACTCGGCATTATTGATTTACTGGTGCTCAGCACTTTTGTGTTACTCGGCACCTATACCTGCTTGGTACTTGGTTCTACTCGACACTTGATTCTGCTTGGCACTTGGTTCTGCTTGGCACTTGATTCTGCTCTGTGTCACTTGGCATCTGAAGTTTACTCGACATCTGAAGTTTACTCAGCATCTGAAGTTTACTCAGCATCAACTAGGAATTTTCTCGGCTCTTACTAGCTTGCTTGGCTCCTTCTCTCTAATGAACTTAGTTTGAGCTTTACAAAAGACTTAGCTAAAACCTTAAATCTTTGATATGTTTTAGTGTGCCCATTCTTTTTTTCTTACATTATTCCATCAAATACACTTTTTCATCAGTGGCTTAGCTGATCCTTGTACTTCATTACACCAGTATAACTTCAACCTTTCTCTAGGTGTTCTAGTTACATCTTATTGATTGCCTCCTCCTTGACAATCAACTAATTGATAGTATTTGGATCACTAAAGCAATTGTCATTCCTGCAAGTAGCAAGTTTGACATCAATGACAAAACAATGATTGAGGACATTCTTTTACCAGTTCCATATATTATTCCAACAACTCTTCTTATGATCATTTCAATCATTTCCAACAAATACTTATCTCATTAGTTTTATTATTTTCAATATAACTTATTGTTATCTTCCCATGCTAAGTTCTACTTAATATCCTTTAGAATTAGTATCTCTTTTAGAAATGTAAAACATAATATTTCATTTATATTAATATAGCACAATCAAGGCTTACTCTTTATGATATGAAAAACTCCTCTATTCCTAATAATAATTCAATTATATCAATATTTTAGGGTTAAATTTATTGTAACAATTATTTGTAATAATAAGAAATGGATTTAGGTAAAAGGAGCAATAAGGATATTATGTCCCCTACTATTGTTGATGTCAAGATTCTAGGTGGCCCCATAAAAGAATGAGACAAAGCATGAAGAAAGCTGCTAGTGAGGCTCCTAGCTCTACTCCTGAAGACATTCTGTAGGGTATAGTGGAAGTTGGCAAGGAATTAGTCAAGGCCATTAAAGAACATATCTAGTTACTGCTTCTATCTCTGGCAAGGTAGTTGGTCCTAGTTTTCTTATTTTTGTTTTTGTTTCCAGCTTTGTGTTGTAGTGTATTTTAGGTTCTAGGTCCTTGTAAAACCTAGTGTTGATTGTTGTTTTGTTTATTATGTTGGTTCCAAGTCCCTATAAAGCCTAGTTTGCTATTTTTTTTGTGAACTTAGGTTTCAAGTCCTTGTAAAATCTAGGGTTCTTTAAGGTGTATCATTTTGGTTGATGTAAGGGGTTTCACATCCCCTCAAAACTTGTTTTTTCTAGGATCTAAAAATATTGAAAAATGCTCTTCAATAAATATTAAATATTGATTTTATGAGGAATTAGTTATGATGGGGAATCATGACTCTCCAAAGCTCTCTTGCTCTCTCTAAGACCTATTCTTTGGTCTTACTAGGGTACTCCTTGCTACCCCACTCAGAGATCACTTCTAGGATCCCTATCACCTTAGGACTCACCACCAACTTTAACCTCTCAAATATGCCTCAAATTCCAACTTTGCACTTATAGGCTCAATTAGCCATTTTTCTTCCCAAACTATTCTTCGAGCTAGGAATAGGTATCCCCTCTATTTCTTGTTTATTTCTAATTAATTTTGATCCATTCTGATGGATTCTTTCTTAGGTTTTCCATTGACTTCTTACTTTGCTAATTCTAGGCCTTGTAGCCTTTATGCCCCAATTAGGCCTCCCAAATTTAGTTTTCTTGGGATATCTCCCAACTTCTCCAAACCAACCCCCAATATATTTAGATATTCTTTCTCAAGACTTCCTATGCTTCAAGATTTCCTAGGTTTTAGTTCTCCAAAGTGTCCATACATAGGTCTTTCACCAAAACCCTATTTTCTTAGGTTTTTAGGGCATGTGAACTAGTCTAGGTTCTTGGCTTCATTTAGATTCTCTATTCACCTCCACCACTCTTCTCCTTGTGGTCATTTACCAAGGACACATGCCAATTCTCACTCCTACCATTTATTGTCACAAACCAATAAATCTTGCAAGCTTTCTTGCTACTTTTCTCTGCAAACTCTCAACCAAAATGCCTTTGCACTTGCCTAGGGCTTGATGAAAAAAAATAGCCCCCCTATAAAAAAGAACCCAAAAACACATATTTACACTATTTACAAGGTCCCTTCCTTGATTCCAAGTTTCCATTGAATTTCAACCATGGGAATTCAAGTAGGACTCATCTTTACATGACTAGCACTATTCAGGACAGTGAACTAGTAGAAGCTAATTTTTTTTTAAAATTAACTCCAAAAGACCTAATTACATAACATGAATCAACTAATCAATGTGTCACAATAATCCATTCAATCCATTAAATATCTAGATGAAGGTAAAAGCCTCTCTGTCAACAAAATTCAATGTCTTTTCCCAATGCCAACCATACAATCTGACAACTAACTTCTAGATTTAGGTTTGTCCAAGATCAATTATACCAAGATCTCATGTTTAGACCCTAAGGTTTGGATTAGGGTTCCTTTAGAGCTATTTCCTATATTTTAAGAAAATTTTATCATGAGCAACTTTACATCTTTTTGCAATTTTGCATCTCTACTATTGTCTCATGTACAATTCGACCCAAACCACATCATATGGTCCTAAAAACACCAAAAAAAATCAAATGTACCATTGGCATTCCATTTTGGAGATTTGGTAAAGCTTTGGTCCATGTTGACCATGTTAATGTTCCTAGGATTTAGCATTAGGTTTATTGAAACAAAGCACAAACAAAACTTCTAAGATCACCTATCTACAAACATACCTCACACCTCTCTTGGGACCCTATCCATAGACCTTATTACCTTGGTGGTTGGCTAGAACCACCTACAAGCCAATGATGAACTAGAATCTAAACAAGACTCTAGGGTGCTCTTGGACCATTCTCCCCCTACAAAAAAAACCTAAGGAATATGTGGTGTTAAGAACTCCAGAATGATGTCATGTTTCTTGAAGTCACTTTCTACTATCTAGGTAGCCTTTCACTCTGGTTGGTGTCTCCATTTCACTAGGTTCTCCATGTATTTCTTGTGCCCAGTCTTTTTCTTCACTCTTGAATCCAAAATCCTTTCAACCTGGGGTATGATCTAATTAGATATCTTGAGTTCTTCAATATCCTTAATCACCTCAATTCTATATTTTTCCTCACCCATATCTGATTCTTTGTATTAGATCAAGTACTTCACATTAATGATAGGAGAGATGGACATCTTCTTGGGTAATTCCACCTTGTAGGCATTTGGACCATATTTACCCAACACTTTGCATGGTCTAATCCTTTTCATCTATAGCTTACTTGGTATGCCTTTCTGTGGTCTAGCCTTATTTAAGAAAACCATCACCAAGTCTCCTACCTCAAATTGTAGGTCTCTTCTCCCTTCATCTCTCTTAGATTTCAACTTCTAATTGGTCTCCATTAGGGTCTTCTTTACTTGCTCATGTACCTCTCTTATTGATTAAGAAAAGTCATCAGCATGACCATTGATTCCTTCATATCCCTTCAAGTCCCTAATCTCAAGAACTCCTCTTAGATGTAACCCATACACTACCTCAAATGGGCTCCTACTAGTAGTTCTATTTGTACTGTCATTATAGAAAAATTTTGCTTGAGGAATGATTTGTTCCCATCCTTGTCCATACTCCTTAGTCAAACATCTTAGCAGGTTACCAAGTACCTCCTTAATTATATTTGTCTACACATCAGTTTGGGGATGATATACGTACAACTATTTGACAAGTTGGTTCCTAACCTCCTCCAAAGGGTCTTCTAAAAGTGTCCCATAAACTTTACATCTCTATCTATGACTATGTCATGTATCCTTACTATCTCTTTGAAGAAAAGGTGGGAAATGTGAATAGCATCATGTGTTGTTTTTCATGGGTAAAGTGACTCATCTTACTGAATCTATCCATTATGACAAACGTATTGTCCAAACTAGTTGGTGTCCTAGGTAAACCTACTACAAAATCCATGCTAATGCACTCCCAAGGCCTATTTTGGATGGGCAATGGTTGGTAGAGACCTACATTTGATGATGTTCCCTTTTCCTCCTAACACACTCCACACTACTCCACATATTTCCTTACATCTTTTTGCATCTTAGGCCAATATTAGAACCTCCCTACTAATTCTAGAGTCTTGTTCAACCCAAAGTGCCCACTCAAACTCCCATTGTATTTTTCTTGAATGAGATTCTCCCTCATAGAGCCTCTTGGAACACACAACTATTTGCCCTTAAATGGTAAACTATTTTCTAATGTGTAGTCATTATATTAACTATGAAAATGATTATCAAATTCAATGCATACCTTTTGGATCTTTGAGAAGTCTGCATCTCCTTTATAGAGTTCTTTGAATTCCTAAACCCTAATGCTCTGCAATCATATTTTGTAGAAAATGAGTAACCTTCTACTAAGTGCATCTACAACCTTATTATTGACTCCCTTTGTGTGTTTAATAGTGAAGGTGTAGGATTATAGTAATTCCATCCACTTGATATGCCTCAAACTTATCTTATCTTGAGTGTTGATGTAACTTAGGGCTTGGTTATCAATGTAAACCACAAACTCCTTAGGAAATAGATAGTGCCTCCACTTCTTAAGGGCTTTAACTAAAGCATATAGTTCTAGTTCATAGGATGAGTACCTAGACTTGGCCTCATTCAACCTCTCACTAAAGAATGACATTGGCCTACCTTTTGGCTTAAGACTGCATGCATTGCATTGTTACTTGCATTACATTCCACTATGAATGGCTTATCAAAACTTGGAAACACCAGTATAGGTTGTGTAGCCACTTCCTTCTTCAATCTTTCAAAGCCTTCATTGGCTTCCTTGGACCATACAAATTTTGTCTTGAGTCCTCATTTTATGGTGTCAAGGACTGGTGCACAAATTTCACTAAATCTTCTTATAGACTTCCTCTAAATTTGATCCAACCCATGAAAACTTTTGACTTCAGTCCCCATCTTAGGAGTAGGTCAACTTAAAATGGCTTCAACCTTGCTCTTGTCCATCTTTAAGTTACTCTATGATACTACAAATCCTAGCTAGACTAGTTCTTGTTTCATAAACTCACTCTATTCAAGGTTAATGGTGAGGTTCTCCTCTTGGAGTTTCTTCAACACAAGTTCTAAGTGCTTCATCTATTGCTCTGTTTTACTAAAGATGAAGATATCATCTAAGTAGACTACCAGAAAAACTCCTATATAGTCCTTTAGAACCTCATTCATCACCCTCATTAAGGTACTAGGTGTATTTGTAAGCCCAAATGGTATTACTAGCCACTCATATAGCCCCTCTATGGTCTTAAAGGCTTACTTCCACTCATCACCCTCTTTCATTATAACTTGGTAGTAACCACTTTTTAAATTAATCTTAGAGAAGTATTTAGCACTTCCTAAGCAATCCACTAAATCTTCTATTTTAGGAATAGGAAACTTATATCTAATAGTTATCCTATTTATTTCCCTAGAATTAGTACACATTCTCCACTTATCTCCCTTCTTCAAAGCCAACATCATTGGTAAAACACATGGGATTATGCTCTTGATGATCAAACCTTGGTCCAATATCTCTTGAACTTTTCTTGCTATCTCCTTGTTCTATTCTAGTGTCATGTTGTACGTTGCCTTATTAGGCAATGATGCTCTTGGCACAAAGTCTATCTAATGGCCGATTGCTCTCTTTGGTGGTAAAGTAGCTGGTGTATCCTCACAAATAATGTCTTTGAACTGATCTAGTAGTTTCTTCATGTCTTTTGGCATTGGTGACTATTTAGATGACTCCTCCTCCCTTGGTTTTACCAATATAGTACAACCAACTCCTTCTTTCTTCATATCTTTTAGGAACTACTTCTCACTCATCAAAAGTGTATTGGACTCTACCTTCTCTATTGCATCTTCTTCTACCAAAGAATTAATCTTATAAGTTACTCCATTCTTCTTGAATGAGTACTTGTTCCCCTTGTCATGGTGTACTACCTTCCTATCATATTGCCATGGTCTTCCAAGAAACATATGGCATGCATCCATTGGTAGCACATCGTAGAGTATTATATCTTAATACTTGCCTACGGTGAACTCAACCCATACTTTCTCATTAACCATTATGTTTTTCCCCTTGTTCAACCAAGTGACTTTATAGGTACATTCATGAGGTATCTTGATAAGGTATACTACCTCCTCTAAGATGACATTATCAGTAGATCTTGAATAAATTATGACCCTACACACTTTACCTAATATCTTGCACTTGACTGTAAAAAGTGCTCTCCTTTGTTTTTGCTCATCCTTGTTAGGTTCTTTGATCAATATCCTCCTAAGAATCATATTTTCACCTTTCTTTTAATCCAAACTCACCTTTGAATTTTTAGAATAGTCCTCCTCTTGTAAAGATGATGGTTTATTAGGATATCTATAAGTAGGGTGACCTAATTGCCCATAATTGTAACAATTCATGGAGGAAAAGTGAGAACCCCTTCCAAATCCACCTAATCTTACTCTTCCACCACTGGGAAAACTTCTTAATCTACCATAACCACCCCTACTATTAGGTTCATGTGCTTGTTCAGTGAGATTGGAGTCACCTTGGCCTTTGTTCTCTTGGATTCTCCCACTAGAACTTCCTCTATGTCTACCTCAAGAATCTCCACCTCTTCCTCTACCCCTTGTATTTGAGTCTTGCTTCTTTTTCAACTTTTCTTCCACTTTAATAGCCATCTGATAACAACTATGGAGGTTCATAAGTGTAAAGAGACTCAACTCTTCTTGTATATTCCATCTAAGGCAATTTAGGTACCTAGAAACCTTAATGATTTCAATTTCTTGCACTCTAGACATAAGGCTTAGTTTTTGAAACTCAGTATAGGAAGCCACATCTAGGTCTCTCTGCTTGAGATTTTTTCTCTTCTTTGGATATCATAATTCTATGGTAGGTAGTTTTCCTTCATGTTAGCCACCATAGTCTTCCAATTGACTTTGGATTCTTGCCTTCCTTTTCTCTTTCTTCTTGCAAAAACTTCCACCAAGTTAATGCTTTTCCTCTAGACTTGATTTGGCTATCTTTGTCTTTTGTGCCTTTACTATTCCATCACATTCTTGAAGTGATTATCCATACCGTCAATCCATTCCATTACTAACTATGCATCCAGTCTTCTAGTGAAAAGGAATGCCTTCTAGTGCCTATCCAATTAGTGCCTTTAAGGCCTTGAGGAAAGGTTCCTCAGCCAATGGAGGGTTTAGTTTAGGTTCTATTTCTTCTTTTACCTAATTCTTTCCCTTGTCGTTATCCCCTTCTAACTTCTCTTTCATTTTTCCTATAGTCTATGAAGGGTTTAGTTTAGGTTCTATTTCTTCTTTTACGTAATTCTTTCCCTCGTCATTATCCCCTTCTAACCGCTCTTTCATTTTTACTACAGTCTATGCCACCTTGTCTAATTTTTTCTTCATCTCTTCCACAACTTCCTCAAGAATCCTATTCTTTCTTGTTGTTCTAACAAATCTCTTGCCAACTCTACATTGGTCACCATGGTGCTTTCTCCTATGGATTCTCTTCCCTTTGACATACACATTTCACTTCCTAAGACTTTCAATGGCTCTAATACCAATTTGTTGTGGAATCCTAACTCTCCAAAGCTCTCTTTCTCCCCCTAAGACCTATTCTTTCATCTTACTAGGGAACTCCTCACTATCATTCTCAAAGATCACTATTAGGATCCCTATCACCTTAGGAATCACCACCAACTTTAACCTCTCAAATATACCTCAGATTTCAACTATGTACTCATGGGCTCAATTAGAAATTTTTCTTCCCAAACTATTTTTGGAGCTAGGAATATGTATCCCCTCTATTCCTTTTTCTTTTCAATCCATGATCCATTCAGATGGATTCTTTCTTAGGTTTTCCATTGAGTTCTTACTTTGCTTGTTCTAGGTCTTGTAGTCTTTTTGCCCCAATTAGGCTTCCCACACTCAATTTTCTTGAGATATATCCCAAATTCTCCAAACCAGCCCCCAATATGTTTAGGGATTCTTTCTCAAGACTTCCTAGGCTTCAATATTTCTTATTTTTTTGTTCCCTAAAGTGTAAGTACATAGGTCTTTCACCAAGCCCCTATTTGCTTGGGTTTTTAGGACATGCGAACTAGTCTAATTTCTCGGCTTCATTTAGATACTCTATTAAACTCCAATAATCCTCTCCTTGTAGTAGTTTACCAAGGACACATGCCCTTTCTCACTCCTACCATTGATTGGCACAAACTAACCAGTCTTGCAAGATTTCTTGCTACTATTATGTGCAAACTCTTAGCCATAATGCCTCTACACTCGCCTAGGGCTTGATGGAAAAAATAGCTTCCCTACAAAAAAGAACCCCAAAATACATATTTATACTATTTAAAAGTTCCCTTCCTTGATTAAAAGTGGCCAGTGAATTTCAACACGAGAATTCAAGTAGGACTCATTTTTTCATGAATGACACTGTTCAAGACAACGAACCAATAGAAACTGAAGAATTTGTAAAATGACAAAGAAAAATCCAAAATTTTCAAATTAACTCCACAAGAGATAATTACGTAACATGAATCAAATTCTCAATGCCTCACAGTAATCCATTCAATCCATTAAAGATCTAGATGAAGGTAAAAACCTCTTTGTCAGCAAAATTTAGTTTCTTTTCCCAATGCAAACCATACAAGCTGACAACTAACTCCTAGATTTAGGTTTGTACAACCATAATTATAAACACCAAACCCTAAGTTTGGGGTTAGGGCTCCTTTAGAGCCATTTCCTAGATTTTAGGAAAATGTTGTCATGAAATTGCAAAGTTGTCATGAGCAACTTTACATCTTTTTGAAATTTTGTATCTCTACTATCCTCTCATGCACAATTCTAAACAAACCACATCATTGTTAGAGTAAATAATTAATTTACTAATTATTTATTCTATTAATTAAGCTTACTTAGGTAAATTCATTTATTTATGAGTTGTAGTCTAGGAGTTTGTTATAAGTTGTTGGCAATATGGGAGTTTGTTCTCTCCTAAGTCATACTTATCCTCTCACATTATTCGAGGACTTTCCACATCAAGTGGATGTATACACTTAGTTGTCACACTTATCTCCTAACATCTTCTAGCTTGTTCTAGAAGATTCTTGGAGCTCTTTATATTCGGGCTCCCTCATTGTATTTCACATCATCTTCTCATTGTAAATACATTTTCATTGTGTTTGCATATTGTCTCTCATGTCCATTTAGGGTTTTTCCCTTGCTCCTCACTCTTTTCTCCTTGGCTTCTCTTTGATAAGTTTTCGCATGTAGGTGATCTTCGGCATCTTCAAAGTTGGCTTTCATTAACTCCAACATGGTATCAGAGCCTTCTTGCTACTGCTTCATTGAAGAATTTTTGAAGCCGTGATTTGGAGTCACAAACCTTAGTTTTTTTGTGCATTTTTTCTTCAAATCAGGGGATCAGTGATTTTTTGGAGCACTTTTAGCCCAAAGGGACACCACCATTGGATCTGGAACACCGTTTGCAGTCAGGATTCATATAAAAATTTTCAATTTTGGAGACAGAGCTCCGGGAGGCAAAAGTTTTTTGCTCGCAAGCCCTTGGTCTTGATCACAATAAATAAATCAAACATGGTTCTCATAGGCCTCTTGACATGTCTACTCTCTTGGATTGCATGCTTTCATGCTATCTCTCTCATTGGCTTCCATTGCTTATCCTACATGCTATCTTTCTCATTACTTCCATTGCTTATCCAAAACATGCTTCATATGACTATTTCACCTCTTTCCCTAGCTTGGGTACTCTTGAGGAGTCAGTCCTTGAGGATCACTTTTACTTGCTTCATACTTTTTTCTTATCCATCTTTGCTTATCCACTGGCTTGTTTCTCCATCGTGTCCTATACCTTGCTAGACATTGGGAGAAAATGATGTGATCTTGCTTAAGAACTAGTGATCTCTAAAACCTTCTAAAAATTTCAAAAAATCATATATGATGCTGAAAAAATCCTAAAAATCAGAAAATGTCCTGAAAAAATAATCATCTTAGTGAAAACCTAGCAATAGGAACTTTGATGTATCACCAAAAAAATTCAAAAATTGAAAAATACAAAAAAATTGAAAAAAGTCCTGAAAAAATCTGTCAAGTGGTGAAAACCTGGAAACAGGCACTACTTGAAACCCTCGCACCTATGTCTATCAATCTCAATCATCCACTTCACTACACATTTCCTAGCTTGGAATTGTTTCTTGTCCTCATCTTGGGGGCATAGCTACTAAGCCTATTGAGGTATTCTTGTGCATTAGGGTTCCTTTGATAACTCACAAAATAGTGTTTCTCAACACTACCCCCACCCACTTTGACATCAAGTGTTTTTCAAACACTTTACAGATAGTTTACCTATGGTCTTCGATGTCGCGATATTTCTCACTATCAGAATAAAGTCTGAAAGAAATAGCCAAGTGACTTACACACACGCACTTTAACACTTAAACTACTGAGCTATGCTAATCTTTATCTACTTTGTGTGCTATCTATGATGATTTCTTTGCCATGTGTTCCCTCCCTAATAGTCTTTCAAGGATGTCATTGACTAGAAGACTGGGGGCATGGGGCATGTCTTCTTGATTTCTGCTTGTGGGTATACTTTGTTTGTCTATAGTGTTGTAAGCATTTGTGCTTGTCCTATTCAACACTTTGACTTATAAATGTATCATCCTTGACTGTTTTGCAAGACCACACTCAAGGTTTATCCTACGCTTATGCCTTGATACAGGTGTAATCTTGCTAAATTAAACTTAGGAAATCTAATCGTGTAGTTATCTTGACTTACATGTCTCTGATGCTTAGATTGAATTTTCACATACCTATCTAATATCGATCATATTCATATCCTCATAGTTATACTAGTGATGGTTGTATGATCTCATGATGTCCCTAAATAAATGCTCAATGATGAAATTAAGAGTCTAAATGTTATGCACTTCTTGCTAGTAAAACACTTTGCATATTAGCTTGCATTTTAGGTTCATTTTCTAGATTAGTCTTGCATTCTTGCATATGGGAGAGCTCTCTCTTCATCTTTTTTGTGGACATATCAGCTAACTCCTTTCATATATTTCTTTACTTTCTTCTTGTTCATGTCTTTTCACCTTCTTAATCTTTCACTTCATCTCTTTTTCTATCTTATCATCACATTATATAAAGTTTTGACCTCTTAAATAATTCAACATACTAGATTCATTTTTGGGATCGAAATCCAAATTCGAGTTCATCTTGATGGTCAAAATTATCTTTTAAAATTCTACTTTCTTCTAAGCAGTTAGCTGACCTTTTGAGGTCTAATCTCCGAATCATCACTGGGGCATCAATTAGCCCCATGTAGTGTCAGTTTGATCATGTTTTTATAGGTGTTTGTACCTCTTCCTCTCTCATCGTTCTTGGTTCATCTGCAGGAGACTTTGGCCCACCTTCTCAGTTGCCTGTCATCACACCCCGTCTGCATTAAGGGGGGGTTATGCTATTGTTCTAATGCATTCACGGTTCGATGGTTCATTGGTGTGAACTATGTATTTAGTGGTTGATCCTATGTACAAGGCAATTGCAGTGGTTGGCTACCTATGCATTTCGGTGAGATGGATCATCTACCATATAGAAATGCTTAGTTTGTGCCTTCTTCTTCCATGGAGGTTCTTTAGATCAGCAATTTTCTTTCTTGTTGAAAAATTTGTGGCTTCTTCATGCTTCAATGATGCTTCTTCATGATCACTCCTTGTTCCTGTTTTAGGGGGCATTTCCCTAGTTGGAGGCATCTTCAGTTCTTCACTAGGTTACCTCTTTTTGGGAGAGGGTTTTTCCCACATGGTTTTTTCTCTTTCCCCATTTTCAGATGTTGCATCTTTTGCATTGTACATGGGTACCTAACATGGCCTTGTTGTCGAAACCCATTCTGCATTTCATCTTAGTTTTGCGAGCTTAAGGCATTTCCCTAAGTTGCCCTTAAGGGGGGGGGGTGTTAGAGTAAATAATTAATTTACTAATTATTTATTCTATTACTTGAGCTTACTTAGGTAAATGAATTTATTTATTAGTTGTAGTCTAGGAGTTTTTTTATAAGTTGTTGACAATACAGGAGTTTGTTCTCTCCTAAGTCATACTTATCCTCTCACATTGCTCGAGGACTTTCCACCTCAAGTGGATGTATGCTTAGTTGTCACACTTATCTCCTAGCATCTTCTAGCTTGTTCTAGAAAATTTCTAGAGCTCTTTATATTTGGGCTCCCTCATTGTATTTTACATCATCTTCTCATTGTAAATACATTTTCATTGTGTTTGCATATTGTCTCTCATGTCTATTTAGGGTTTTTCCCTTGCTCCTCGCTCTTCTCTCCTTGGCTTATCTTTGACAGGCCTTCACATGCAGGTGATCTTGGGTGTCTTTGAAGTTGACTTTCATCAACTCCAACAATCATATGGTCCTAAAAACACCTTAAAATATCAAATGTATCATTGGAACTCCATTTTGGAGATTTGGTTAACCTTTGACCCATGTTAACTGTAATCACTCAAAAATGGTCATCTAGACTATTAGCCCCCTTCTCAACATTTTGGCTAAATTAATTTAATCATATACTTAGACCAAATTGCTAATTATCAATTTATTTGATTATAACCTATAGTTTGACTATGCTATCCTAAGTTCATTATTTGATTAAAAGAACATGTCCCCTTTTAATTAAATAAAAGACTCCATTCTTCTAACCGACTTAAAGTGCACACATAAAGTCCTTTTTCTATTTTGTAATTAAAAGAAAAGGTTTTGTGACTTTTTTCTTATATGACAAGTCAACTTATATTCTATTGGTTGACTTGTGTGTGCACATGGATCACTCTTCTTTTCAAATTCCACCATTGATCATCCACCATCTTCATCTTGATCTCTACCATCCATAAGACTTTAAAAGGGAGAGATATTTCCCCCTCAAAGAATCCATCCTCATTTTGAATATTGTTATGCTACAGGTTTTCTAACAGATTTCTTTGGAGCTTTGTGGAAAACTTCTATTTCTTGTCTACATTCTCTCATCCATGGCATCATGGCATTCTAACTTAGCTTAGCTTTCATTTTTACATGTAGCTTAATCTCACACAGCTTAATAATAGTATTGTAACATTCTCATACATGTTTTAGCATATCTCCACTTTGCATCTCATTCTAGCTTAATCTTTATTTGCATTGCATTCTTGAGGTACTCCTTGGGACATTTGCATTCTTGCATCTTGTCTTTGGAACCTCCCATTGCATGGTTTACTAGCAAGAAGAGTATCTCTAAGGCTCATCTGAGAGCCCTTAAACTTGAAATACACTCTCTTGCACTTCATGGATAGGGAGCTTTAAGTCGGCATCCAAACATTCCAAACTCATGGAATCATTTGGATAGAATGGTTTAGATTGTGACACAAATCAAGTGTACATTTTTGGCGCCCACCGTGGGGCTTGAATCAAGCTTTTAGCTCCATTTGCTTTTATTTTTCATCTCTAATTTTTTACAGCAACATATTGGATCTAATCAAGTGCTTTTGTAAAATTATCACTTGGGTTTTAAGGCCAACCCATAAGTAGATTGGTTTGAAGGCCAAAAATCTAGTTGGTTTCAAGATTTGATCATATCTTTTAAACCGCTTAGATTTTAGTTTTAATTTTTTTTTTGCAAGTTGGATATGCGTCCAACATGTCTCAACCCAATTTTTAGAGTATTTGGATGTGATTTGTGTGAGTTATAATATTTTTTTTATTTTTCATAAAAAGCCATTTTTGATCGCAAATAACTGAAGTTTTCAAAAGTTTATAAGCTATTGTCAACATTATAAATTTATAGTTTATCAACTTTTCTGTGGGAGCTACGAAGGATGGAAACACAATTATTTAGGTTTTCATAAACAATAAAGCTTCGACAAGGGGAGGAATCCTGTAATTTATAATATGATTGAGTCAAGCTTCAATCTTTATATGGAGGTGGGCAATGCACGGCCGTCGTCCCACATTGTACTGTAAGGCCGTCTGTGACAAACATATTAAATTAATCAAAGTATTCGATCTCGTGAATGCTGATTTAGTATATATGTGTTGGGCCGTGGAATCTTGGCTTTCTACACCACATTGTTTTATTCACGAGATTGAATGCCGTACAGAATGCTAATCCAGCAACTTTTCGCTATTACAAAAATATTCAATGGCTCTGTCAGGACTGATATACAGTGGAAATGAATAAAGAAGTAAGTCAGTCCAAGGAAGTTTCACATGCTGCAACTTCACACAAAAGAATGTGCTGACCTCATCTTCTGGTTGTATTAAGGATCAAAAACTCGATTTGATAAATTTGGCCTGTTTTGACAAAATCAATCTCTAGAGCGCAAATGAAGAGATTTTTTTAAATTTTTTGTATTTTTGGAAAGATTTCTGATTTTTAATAGGGGTCTCTTCTTTTCATTTTTATTTTTGGATACGAAATCATAGCAAACAAGTCCAATCTTGTCGACTAGGTCAAAATCAAAGAGTAAAAATGAGAGCATTTGTGATTAACTTGCACTTCTTTGCATGCATTTGGTTGGAAGATAAATTAAATTTTTGAGGCAACTAACCACTTTTTATTGTAGTATTTTATGTTATTTTACACTAACTTATGGTGCTAACAAGTTGTGATTGCAGGTTGCCATCCTTATGAAAAAAATGAAATATTGCATAAAAATAATGCATGTCAAAGCTTCAAATGCGCAAGGGCTACTAACATTGTTTGCAGGGCTGCCCAAAGCATAAAAACCCAAAAAAAAATTCTTTTTTGTTTTCATGTGTGGCATTGACTAATTTTTCATTTTTCATAGGCACATAAAACTTGTGATTGGAGTCTTTTGGTAATAGGAGAGTATGCTCTTCACCCTTGTGGTGAATCATAAATCTTGACTTGCCATTTGGTTTCAAAAGTAAGGGGTAACTGAATCTTTCTGGTGTGTTTGGGAGAAAATGATTGGAATAGGAGAGTATGCTCTTCACCCTTGTGGTGAATCAGAAATCTTGACTTCCAAAAGTTGATCCACTCTTTGTGTAGTTTAGAATCCTTTAGAGGGCCTGCTCTCGGACAACCTGAGAGGAATGACCCAAGTGGGGACAAGAAAATTACCCAGCTCTTCCAACCCACTATAAACTCAAGGCTATCAAGGACACAAAACCTTGGTAGACGTAGTGTTTAGCTTTGCCTAGTGTGATCGCTTATGGAATTTTTACCATAGGGAGATCACTAGGCAAGAATGCTTAAGGTACTCTTGTGGTCACGAGATCGGTTACTCATTGCAAGTTGAGGTGTCCCATAATTGGGAGCAAGAGGAACACTATGAATGGAAGCCCTATCTAAACACCCTAAGTTAGTAATTACCCTTTTTAGCCGCTCAACTTCTTGGTGCAAGGATTGATCCTAGTGGACTACCTGGATCACCTCAAGATTTTACACTCACCATATGTGTTCCCTTGGTTGTGCTTATGACACTTCCATGACAAAGCCAATATCTCTTGTGGGAAACCACTTGGTGTGAGGCAAAGGAGCATCAAGCGTGGGCCAAGTTGTTGAGTAATGAACCATGAATTTTAGGTAGATATTGCTTGATGTGTTCTCGAATGTGCTAGACCTATGAAAATCTTTTTGAACATACACATGACGATAGTTCTAGGGATTTATTTTGAGACCTCACATATGCTTGTATCATGCAAGTTTGCTTTGTCTCTTGCTTGATTGTTTGAAGAATACTCCATGTGTCACTATCTTGCTTGGAAAGAAATTGCTTTTGAACATCAAACTTGCTATGCTATCAACTATTGTCAAACTTTGTCAACCAAGTCAAAACATCAAATGCAAACATTTTCTTGTCTTGCTTGCTAAGGGGATTCTCATCATTTGATTTTTATTTTTTATGTCTCTAGTTCTTACAAATGCTTAAAGTAACTCTTTGGTCTTGGCACTCTTGTTCTTTCTATCTTCATGGTCTATGCATGCTTGCTAGTTATCCCTTTGCTAAAATGGTTACCTTGATTTCTTGACTACACTCTTGGGTTGGGAAAGTTGTTCACTTGTCACCCTGCTTGCTCTATTTATTTGGCTATTTGGGCATCTTTCCTAGCTATTGACTTGAGTCATTCATATCGTAAGTTTCTTGGACATATTGTTTGACAAGTCACTTTAATCTCTCTCTACTATCTTGGCAAGTGAACACTCTACCTCTCTAGTTTGGACATGAAGTTATCTTGTGTCGCCCTATTAGCTTCCTCCAGTCTCCTTCATGCTTGAGTATCTATCTACCACTATGAAATCTAAACCTTGTGCTACCAAACTTCAACCAAATCTAGATGATCATGATATCCTCCATGTCACTAAAGAGTTTCAAGATCTATATGCACAATAGAAAGAACTAGAAGAGGCAAATGATCTGTCTTACCTTCATCTCTCTAAGCGCATGACAAAAATGAAGTCTAAATTTGAGAAAAGGTTAGAGGAGAATATTGCATCATTACATGAATCTTCCTTAAGGTCTTTACATGCATCTGAGTCACCTTCTTTGAGGTCATCCTCTTCTTCTAGGTCTACATACTCTACTTCAAGACATCAAATGTCTTCATCTTCTAGATCTAAAGACCTCTTTAGAGAACAATCAAGTGATACCTCCTTTGAGCCTATGCCAAAATTTCATGATGGACCTATCTTTGACCAAGATAATAATGAAGAAATGAATGCATTATATTCACTTGAGAAACAAAAAGAAGATCCTAGACATGTTTCTAATAGAACTTTTGCTCCCTTGGAAAATTCTTATGATGACACTTTTCAAAAACTTCTTGGCAATAAGATCATCATGTTGGATAAGTCGAGCTCCTATGGAAATCCTTTCTTGGATGATTATTGTGCTTATCATCAATCTAATGACCATGCTACTTTTGATTGTATAGAGCTGAAACATAAAATCCAAGATCTCATTGATGATGAGATTGTTGATCTTGGAACCTCTAGTGACTCATGTGGTGAAGATACTTCTCTTGAGCAAGATTACATTGATGAACCTATGTCTAGTAGTGGCTCCATTACATCTTCCACTTCTTCCAGCACTCATGCATCTCCCAACACTTCAAATCTTTCCAACATGCCTCTATCAAAAAAGGAACCTAATGCTTTCCACATTGACTACATGTATCCTCAAGGGCTACCTCTAAAAGAAACTCAAGGTAACCTTCACTTGGTTGCAAACCTTTTCCATGCTACTAATCCTAAACATCCTCAACCTTCATGCACTACTATGCCTAATCCAAACACTAATCTATTCACTCTTCATTCTCCCTTGTCCTTAGAAGTGGCTCCATGTCAAGAGGACTCTCAAAAAGAAAAAGCTGTAAATGTCAAGAAAGATCAAGATCAAGCACCCTTTCATCTCTTTCAAGAATTTTCCCCTCCATATCCTATAGCTAATCCACCTCCTAAATATGATGGAGACCCTATATATGCCCCCCTCCTTACTCTGGTTGTCTAATAGACATGATAAGGAAGAGGAAGAGGATACCTACTTCACAACATAAGGAGATATCTTGTTTAACAATAACATATACCATATTCTTAATGAGGGATATTGACCCCTACATCAAAGAGCATAGATAATCATGAAAAGAATATGTCACTTATGGAAAAAGGATCCTCAAAGAAAGAGATCTTATCAATAAGACCTCCACCATAGAGGAGTGCATTTAGAAAAATATCATCTTTTAAATATAAATAGGAACAAAGATTCAATCATCAAACCCCCTCCAAGGAAGAGGGAAATGAATCTTTGGAATGAGGAAAAACAACTCTAACACCAAAGCAAGGGTAAGAGTTTATAAATAATCATAATTTGAAACATAAAGAAGAGGTGATGACCTAGGACAACAACCTCTCATATAAAAAGATTATCCATAGTCAAAACATCTGTCAATATGAAGAAATAATATTACAATATAAATAAGTACAACTAAGCTAAGGAAAGCAATTCCCTAGACAAAGAGAAAGAAGGAAGAACCTTGCCCACTAGGGAGGAAGACAAGGGATATTTTTGTAAAATAAATGTCTTAGAAAACATATCTAAAACATAGCATGATAGAAAATAGGAAGAAAGAATACCAATTTATCCAAATAAAAGGCCTAATGGATCCTAGGAGACCGAATGAAAATACACCTCTTTCCCCCCATCTAGAGACAAGGGGAGAAGAGATCTATATTATATTAGTAGGAGGAGAATCCTCTATATCAAAATTATGAAGGAATTGTAAAATTGCATGAGAGTGATACATAATTCCTAAAGAAGTTCATTCATGAACATACAATTTAAAATGTCTACAATCAACAAGTAAGTGTGTATTGTGATAATGAAAAGGAAATCTATACTTGGATAAGGAATCTTTCGATATAGGTTTAAAGATTTCTTTTTTGGAATTCATTAATTCAACATATACCTATTTAGTCACCTCTTGACAAATATCAGAGTTATCTAAGGTAGGTGTAGGGAGAAGTTTATGAAGAGGAGGATGCTGATTAACATCATCTTCCTTAACTTGAGATTTTGAACAACCAACACCATGCAAATCTGGTTTAGAGGGTATATGAAAATGATACTTAATACCATGCTCATTAACTCCAAGACCTAAACCTTTATAACCTTGTTTAGTGATAATCATATATACTATAGTGTACATATCATGCAAATCTTCTACAAGAGGTGATTGTTTATCATGCTAATGATAAAAAGTTGTATAAGATGGAATAATAAGTTTGGAGGAAGTGTCTTTTCTCTTTACCTTAATATCATCATGAATTAAAGGAGAAGGTAAATCAAAGAAGTCTTGCACATTTGTATCCTGAACTATAGCTTGAACCTCCTCAAAAGTATGAGACGAACTAGGGACAAGAGATGGAGAATTAAGTATTGGATTAGGAATGATAGGATTCAAATTAGGAAGATTTGGAGATGGTGTATTATCTAAAAAATACTTCACATAATCCAAAAGAATAATAATTCTACCACATGAATCTATAAGAAAAGTTTTGAATGTAGAAATATTAGTATCAGTTAAAGTCACAAAAGCACAAGTAAGAATAAAATGAAAGATCATGAACATAATAAAAATGAATGATACTCTCATAAACATAATAATTATTGTAAAGAGATGCTAAAAGAAGGGTAATAAGAAACATAACCACACACCAAAGAATCTTCATAATATTCATAGTAAAAAAAATGCAAGAAATATTTTGTAATTTGAAAGAAATTTTATAATTTTTATAATATTTTTGAATTTAAAGTTCAAGAGCATAAACTAAATAAATCTTAATGTAAGAAAAGACCTAATGAAATGAAAGGAAATATAACACCATAAAACATAATAGGGTATCTAATTCCACAAAAGAAAAGAGGGTAAGCATGTCGAGTTCACCAAAATGAATAGTGAAGGAAAATGGAAGCCTCTTCTGAACCCTAATTTCCAAAAGGAATGATCCAAATTGATTAAGCACAAAAGAGTGATCAATGCAGATGGATCAAGTGATGGAAAATAGGGAGAAAGGAGGTTATATAATATTTATATTATGGGGGATTATGTGCTTAAATCCTAAAATATATAAAAGACAAATACTCACCTTAAAATAGGATAAATCTAGAAAGTGTTGTTTTTTGATGTCTGTATGTAGTTTCTAGAAAATTTGCAATTTGTTCCAAACTCAAAATGTCAAGATGGAGAAAACCCATAAATATTTTTTCTTTTTGAAGGGAGTTTGATCTTGACCTTATTGGCAGGGAACAATCTTACCCTGGGGCACAATTGTACCCCAAAAAGTCGACCTTGACCTGCACTACTCTGACAAAATTTTTGTTTGAAAATCTCACAAGTTCAATGAAAAGGTTATCCAAATTTTCTTTCCAATTTTTTGTTCCACACCTATATCTACAAGAAAAAAATAGTTTTTTTGTTTGGATGAGGGGTTTGCCTTGGTCAAACCTCAGTTTGGAATCAACCTTAATAATTGAATTGAAATAGATAATGCTAGCAAGTAGTAGAAGTAAATATAACAATGAAGCTATGATACTTAATAGATATACAATTGTATTTGAAATGTAAACAAGTATATTGATACAAAAGCTTGAACATAAAATTAACAAATGTAAATCAAAACCTCCATGATTGTATGTTTAGAATCTACCTTGAAAGAGGTATCAATAGATCTTGAAGATGAACAAAGTATCTTGAAGGAAGACCACACCACCATGATGGCTAGATCTAGGGTTTTGAATGATGAATCTTGAATGCTTGAACCAAATCCATTCAAAGGCTTGAATGCTTGAACCAAATCCATTCAAAGGCTTGAATGCTTCAATCCTTGATCTTCAATGGAAAACTTGAATTCTTGAATGATAGAATGCTTGCTCACTTGAAAAGTAGGTTATTTCTCATAGATAGTAGTCATTCGTGTGTGATAGATCCTTGATGTCAAAATGAGGGAAGAAGGCTTCCTTATATAGTGATCTAGGGCTCTAACTTCTAGAGAATGCTAACATAGGAGCATTAAATCCCATTTAACCTTAACCCCTAGGAATAAACCTAGATTAAATGTAATTTAAGAGTCTACCGTTTTGAAACTTGAAATAGATGACCTGGAAGCAAGAAAAGAAACTTTTTGAAGCTTACGATCCTAAAACTCCCAAAAATTTAAAAATGGGACCTGGGGTTAGGGACAAGGTCAAACTTGTCCTAGGTTAGGGTTGAGGTCATCCTTGACCTAGATTAGGGTTGAGGTCGACCTTGACCCAGAGGCCAAAGTCCTCAGTTTCATAGAGCAATTTATCAGAAATAGGTTGGAAATAGAGAGAGAAGTAGAACAGGGGGGAAATAGCTAGATCCATACAAAGACCCATTCAAGTGCTTGACATGACCCTAGACCACTTACTTGGAGGGCTAAATGCTCTTAACATGGAAGTGCTTCCATTTTAAGATGATACAAATTGTCATGGTTTCATCACAAGGACCTCACAACCTCTACTATAATACATACAACAATTTGAAACAATATCCATGTCTTCTCCTTTTCTATCATCTTATCTTCCTTCTAATATGGCTCTGATACCTTGTTGAGTTCTTAGGATTGCTGTAAATGTACTAATCACTTCCATATATTTGGTATGTGTGTTCCAAATGGAAGCAACATGTTATTCATAACAAGAAAGGGATAAAAAGAGACATGTCCCTTCATGGTACATGTCTATTTACTAATTTGATAATTACTATAATAAAAAATATAATCATATGAATATAATTATTATACTAATTTTAATAAGATTATATCTCATATATAATTATATACAGCCATAGTTTTATCTAACTAAATCTATCAAACATCAACACATTCACCTCCCCTAATCAAGACTTTCATTAACTTACAAGTGACTTGTCTGGTGGCATAACTGATGCAGATTTGTTCAAGTGTTGATAATAGTTTGATGATGTCTCAAAGAACATATTTAATAATGATAGAGTCAATTATTGTGTTGTAATTAATGTCAACTTGATAGTCTATCTTGAATAGTTTATCAAGAAGTTAAGATCTTTTTGTGCATGTGATAAATTAATGTGGATCTGGTTTGTATGATGAGATAGTATGTGTGATTGGTATGGATGACTTAGAGATGTCTCTAGTTTCTATATCTTTTATTTTATGCATTGCATGTTTATATTGAGCGAGTTACATGAATGATTAAAGGGAAAAAATATTATCAAGATGGTCAATTTATGATAGCTGTTGAATGATTTGATTGGTTTATCAAATTTTTGTTGTTTTAATTGATGAAATCTATGATTATAAAGTTTACTAAGTTGTTGGATCTTTTTTATAGTTATGTTTGATTTGACTTATAAGAAGACATGTTTTAGATTTATTGAACACAATTCAAGTATAAAAACAAAGAATATATGTTAAATATTTAAGTTTTGATCATGAACTAGTAACATTTAGTTTATTTCTAGTAGATCTTTTTAGTTGGTGAGATGATTGATTATGTATAAATGACATGGAAGAAAAGAGATTTTAATGATCAATTATACATTGAAGATTGCTATGAGAACTATATGTGGTCATTGGAAAAATTCAAAAGGACATATGCACAATGTGAGATCGATACATGATGAAAGATGTTGATCATATAGTAACAACTAATGATGGATTAGGTTTGTGTAACACATTTTGATCAAAATTTGTAAGATTTTTGTGGGTAACACTTTTAATGTTAGGTATAGATAATCATTTTGCAAATGTAGATATGGATTTATTAGTTGAAGTCATGGGATTGACAAGGGTTGTGTGATAAGGTTGATAGTTGAATGCCTACATGGAGATGCAAATAGTGAACTAAAAAGGATCTATATAAGAAAATGTGAACTACTATTCTGAAATCATTTTACCTTGTAAATACTAACAAGTTGACAAGTTAAAATCCTCTAACAAGGTCACTTATAATAGTGTGAGTAGTATATTTAGCAAGATTTGAAGTTAATTTCTTTAATTAGGTGGCTCATTAATTTGAGTTAGAAAATACTTTCATAAGGTTACTCCTAATTATAAGGTAAAGCTCCTAATAGGGATAGAGGTAAATCCCTTAACCAGGTGACTCACAACAAGGTATATTCTTAACCAAACTTTATTATAAACTCCTAATTGCGATAAGTTGTTAACTAGGTACATTTCAAAAGACTATAAAATACTTGTGGGTATAAATTTGTACCATTTTTTCCCTGCCGACAAAGGGTTTCCATAATAGAAATCCTTATGTTATTGTTTTACTTGTGTGGATACTTTTATTTTTTCTTTATGATAAAGTTTCACAAGTTAACATGAATGGATGAATGAATTGATGAATTGATGATTAGTTTAGTTTTGATTCATTGATATTCATAGGTTATGATTTGAGTTTAAAGTTGTTGATTATGGACTCACAACCCTTCTAGGCAATCTAGGGCTTTGGATATATTAATGTTAATTGGTATCATAACTTTGGTCCTTTTTGTGGAAAGTCAAACAACTTGAGAAATGATCAAGATGTTGAACAAGGAAGGTTGTAAATTCTCTAAGGAGAACTTATAAGTTTTGGGTGATAGGATGTATCTCTACATTAGAGGAATGAGGAAACAACATTGGACTCATGTCGAAACCAAGTATACAAAGTTGAATGATCCTCTAAGTGCAAATGAGTTGAAAGTGGAGACATAAAAAATATAAACCTTGAATGAAATTATATATTAGGTTGAATTTATTGATATTCATAGACTTAATAGTGCTCATGATGTTTAGGATCAACTTAAGTTAGTCTATGGTGAAGATTTTCATGTTCAAAAGGCTAGAGTAGAAACTTTGTAAAGAAATTAGGATGCCATAAAGATGGTAGAAGGTAAAAATGATGCTCACTATGGTCATAGATTGAAAGAGGTGGTTCTTGTAATAAAAATGTTAGTGATGTTCTTGAAGATTATGCTATATTTAGTAAGATAATGATAATATTTATACCTATTTATGATATTAGAGTTTTTGCAATTTATGAGTTGATAAAGTTTGAGAAAGTATCTATCAATGGGTTAATCAGTAAGATTAATACTTTTAAAATGAATAATAATGAGAATATTATCCTTAAGGTTGAAGCTACTTTCAAAGCCTCTTGACCATTTAATTGATATAGAAAAAGTAAGGAAATTTATACATAGTCTCGTCTTAGAGATATTGATTCATTCTTTGACGAAGAAAGGAAAAAAGATGTGTTCAAAGCTTTTCTTACTAAGAGATTACCTAGAGGTATGAGTAAATATAAGGAAAAATTGCCATTGGCTTGTTTATCATGTAAAAAGATTGCTCATATTTTTTGAAGATGCCCCAACTCTAATGAAGATC
This sequence comes from Cupressus sempervirens, assembly GCA_028749045.1. Lineage (NCBI taxonomy): Eukaryota > Viridiplantae > Streptophyta > Pinopsida > Cupressales > Cupressaceae > Cupressus > Cupressus sempervirens. The sequence goes on from CM053786.1 coordinate 486,422,242, forward strand.
ATATAGGAAAGAAATGTAAATTCAAGGAAAATGGAAATAAGTAGCGTTAAGTTGTAGTTGACCACAAAGAATTTGAGGATGATAAATCTGATGACAATCATGGCGAACAAGTTATGTTGTTGCAGTGAAGGAAGATACTATTGAAGATTCGAATTTTTTTCTCTCTTGCATAACCTGGTTAATAATGGGTCAGTGATAGTGTTTGTTCACGTCACATGACTTGTAATAGAAGAAAGTTCATCAAGCTTGAAGAGTCTGATGGTGGTGTTGTGAGGTCGAAACCAATACATGTATGGTCAAAGGTAAAGGATACATTACTTTGAATGGAAAGAGTAATGTTCATGATGCCTATTTTTGAAAATGTATCAATCAAAATTTCTCAATATTATTCAACTAAATGGAAAAGGATAACATTTAGATTCAATTAATAAAACTTTTTACAAATCCATGATAAAAAATTTGCATTATATTATTCATAATAGATAGGATATTTCTTACGTAGTTGGAATAGTTGAAAAATTTCAGTTTAACCCCAAGGAAGCACATATGGTATTAGTGAGGAGGATATTCAAATATCTTAGAGGGACAATTGATTATGGTATTTGGTATTCTAATAGTAATGTTTTTTTTTTTCTTGAGAGTATTTATTGATGTAGATTGGGCAGGAAATATTGATGACAAGAAGAGTACAAGTGGTGGAGAATTCTCTCTTGGAAGAAGATTAATTTCTTGTATCAATAAGCAATGAAATTGTACATCTTAATCAACAACTGAAGCTATGAATTTTATTTCCTCAAATAATTGTTCACAAGCTATTTGGATTAAGCATGTCTTGGAAGGTATAAATGATAATATTATTGAACCAATTACTATATGTACTATGATAATACAAGTTCTATCAATATATATAAGAATCAAATACATCATCCCAAGACAAAGAATATTAAAATTAAGAACCGCTTTCTAAGGAAAAAGGTACAAGAGAAGGAAGTGACAATGGATTATGTAACATCAGAGAATAAAGTGGAAGGTATATTCACTAAACCATTATCTAAGGATGCTTTTGAGTATCTAAGAGGCAAGTTAGGGGTCATTCCCCTTTGACAATTAGATAAGGGTTTTGATGGTATTTTACATAAAAATAGGCCCTTTGACCTATATATTATTCAAGGGTTTCTAGAAAGAAATTGGAGATCCTCTCACCTTCATACAAAATTTGTTAATGTGTCATTGAAATCATCAATGACCTCTAAAGGCTTTAGATCCAACATATCAAATTCTCACTTTGACATTAAATTGTGTTCTATGGGATAAATCTACTAGGATGATAAGGGGTTTCACACCAAAACTTCACATAAATACTCCAACTGATATAATTTCCCTCCTTACAAAAAATGACAACAAATTGTGGTGGTTTCAAAGATTGTTTCTTTCCTACACACTTGATTTCCTCCAAATTGCCTATTAGGCCTAAGAGCACCAATTGGGTTGCCCTAATTTGTATTCTTATTGCCACTTTTGATCAATTGATGATATCCTAAAATAAATCACATATAAAAAACCATTTTTTCCCCTCTATCAAACTTCAAGGTTTTGAGTATGGATTATACCATTGATTAGGGTTGCTTCAATAAGTTACCTATTAGGCTTAAAGGTTTCATTGCTTATTGTGTTGATTGTAGGGAATTCTATTAGCTCCCTTTATACAAAATGATACAACTACAACTTTTTACATATTGATTACATCCAATACAATGGATTAAAGGTGTTCAAACCCTTTCTACTCCTCAGTTTAATCTCCTAATTAGTATTGTTCTTACAATTCTAGCATGTCACGTAAGAGATGCCAAGCCTAGGGCTTGCTACCAAAACTAGCCATTTGAGGTCAAAACAAAAAATAATCTAGAATATTAATGTACATCTTTAGACCTTGAAAACCCCTATTTTGCATAATTTTCAACTAGTGGTTGTCAATCCAAATTCCATGGTTTGTCTCCAAACCATAGGTTTGAAAGGGTTTCAAGAAAGTGATAGGAAAATTATTACCATATACTTCAAAAATTAATCTATAATATCAATACAAGTGCATTAGGAAGTGAGTCCAATATTTTAACATGATCTATGAGTTGATATGACTTACCAATCTAGATCCATGCAATTATATGACTTGATACATATAAAATACAAAAAAAATCTTTGTTATTGCCTCCAACATATTGCCAAATCCTCGATACCAGATGTTTGACCCATTAAAAATATTTTTTAATGGTTTCCTAATGGCTCCTAACTCTAATTAAAAAGTAGGTTGTTGTTGGAAAGAAAATGCAATTTTTTGCAATATGTTATCAATGTTGTCATTGATAATATTTTAACAACTTAACAACTTTTGCACTTTTCACCCTAAAACCTAAACTAGGACCATTAACACATTAGATATGCTTCATATACCATGAATTGACAATTACCTATATAGACAAGAGATGTAATGCGTCAAAGTTCCTGCCAATAATTGGAAAAGAAGGAAAATAGAGATTTATAGATAGAATGGAAGGATAGAAAGAGACAGCTAAAAGAGAATAGGACAAGTAAAGATAGAATGACAGAGAGAGTTGAAAGGAATTAAAAAAATTTATTAATAATTATATTATTTTACGAAACATATAAATAATAATAGAAACTATATTCTATGAATGAACTACTCATTTCTACCAATTCAATTATAAATTAAAATATTTAATTTAAAAAAAAATTGTTGATTTCTTAATTTAAACTACTAGAATATCTAGTAAGTTTGAGGGGTGGTATTAGTTTAACAATTTCTAAAATGATATAAAAGAATTAGATCAAGATTGTAAAATAGTAGCTAGTAAAACATAGTGTAAACTTAAAAAATAACATTTTATAATTGGCAAAAATAAACATAAATGTAAAACTAATAAATATATTTAAAATAATAAATATAAAATATTTAAGTCTATATTTGAACTTGGTAAGAAAAATAATTGTGATAATTAATATTGATTAGACATTGGTGTTGTGAGGTGGAAGATAAAAACATTACTTTTTTGAAAATCTAATGAACTTGTCACAAATGTAGAAACGATATAGTTGTAATTAATGCATTCATTAATACGTGATAGAGTTCTTAAAAAATATTTGTATTTTTTTTGGAGAAAATTGAATTTTCTCCCTACCAAAAATAGAATGGTCTAATAGAGTGAATGAAAAATATGATTTATAAAATAATGAAAAATTAGAAAAAGATGAAAACATTTGAAGTTTTTTTCAATATTTTAAATCCTTTGAGTTGATTGGTCAATTTAATTGAAAAATTGAATTGAATGAAAGTAATAGTATCTTGCCTTTGGCAGAAACTATTAATGGCCAAGTTCATTGGTTTGGCCCCATTTGACCTTACATTTGTAGTTTTCTCTAATTGGTCATAAGTTACATTTTTGTGCCAATTTTGGCTTGAATCATTTCATACCCAATACATTATCGGTCCACATAACCAATGTTTCCTTATTACACACTTACTAGTCTACTTGGGACCAAATTTCTTAGGTCCTTATTACAATTCTTGGGTTCTCTTGCACCATACTCCCTAAGTGGGTTTTGTCTCAAGTCCTCTTAGAGATTAACTATCACAAATTTAATCCTTGCTTCTTTGCATCTTCTTCCAACATACACATTTCTTCTAACTAAGGGATTCTAATCCATTTTATTAGATGTTCCAAATAGATCTTATGCCTTTCTTCTTTTCTTCCCTAGTGTTCATAATACATTGTACCTATTTCTCCTCTCTATGTAGCATGCCCTTGATATAATATTCTTCTCCTATAGGTAGTTCATTATATGGAGATTCTTCATTGATTGTACTCTTGAATAATGTTAAGTTTGAGACATTGAAAATAGGAGAAAAACCTATATCTGATTGTAGTTCAAGCTTGTATACATTTTCTCCATCTTTCTCTAGTATTCTCTAGTGACTTGTCTTTCTCATCAACTTACTGTAGCTACCTTTGGGTAACCTTTCCTTTTTTTGATGGACCATGACCAAGTTACCCATTGAAAATTGAATCTATCTCTTCTTTTTATCTTCTCTATTCTTGGCTTTTTTGTTTTCTCTGCTTCAAGTCATCCCTTACTTTTTCATGAATCTCATTCATTTTCTCTTCCATGTCTTCTACATGTGCATTCCTTGACTTATCTATTCCTTGCATACTCATGAATTCATAAGCCTCTATAGGATGTTGACTATATACAATCTTAAATAAACTCATTCCTAGTCTCTTGTTAGTAGAATCATTCTAGGCATATTTTTCTATGGAAGAATTGTATTGTATCCCAACTATGCCCATGCTACTTGGTAAAGTGTCCAACAAAGTTTCGCAATGACCTATTTTATCTAAATAGAAACTAGGATGAGTTGACCTAAATGTATGGATTGGACATCCACAAAGTAGTTACCAATTGACTCCTAAGAATACTTATATTATCAAACCAAGAGTATAGACTTGAAATGGTATGGAAAAGTTAGTGCTCTAAGTCATTGCAATTGTCAGCATTGCTGGAAATCTAATAGGGAAAGTTAGATACTAAGAGGGGGAGTGGGGTGTGAATAGAGATCTATACAAATTATCACACTTCAAACATTAAAAATATTTGGTATCTTTGCATAAACCTACATTTGAACATTAAGCTCATATCAATGTAATCATTCATATCAAAACAACATCATATCTAACTTCTAACTACATGAATAAAAACTCATAAACACATAAAAAAATTAACACAATAATTTGGTAGTGTAGAAACCCTCTAGAAAATATTCACTACTATAGTAATAAAGTTGTTTTTGTTAAGGCTACAATATTTGATCACTTCTAATGGTCTACCCTATGAGGGGTCTACCCATCGATGGCTTAAAGAACTACTTCATTCTACCTTGATTAAAGGATTTCTACATCAGAACTAAATGAGTACTCTATTAGGAGATTTACAAAAGCCTAAAAAAGATACTTTGTTAAGAGATTTAAACCCTAAAATACTTGTTAGAGTGTTCACTACCTAATCCTTTAGTTTACACTATAGTGCTGATATAAGATCTCCTTTATGTAATGTAATATCACCTTACTATGATTGATCTTCTTTATCTTTGCACATAAATGTTCAATGCACTACTCAATCTCTTCTAACTTTAACACTCTAATTCACCTCCAAAACTTTGCATGTAATTGAACTCTTCATCAATATACACTTACACATGCAAACTAGGTCATAGATCCTCCTTAAATAGTTGTTTGGGTGAACCTTCTAGATCCCAATCAACAATCCATATTCATTTATTTTTCTACTTAGTCTTTGCAATTTTTTGATTGATATATTGTATCACAAAGGGATTAATGATTCTCCATTTGACGTGTAACTAGTGCCTTGATTACCTCCTCGATCTATAAAATATGCTCCCTACTCAATAAAAATGGTTTTCCTTAAAGTTTGTGCAATTCCAAACAAATATGTGAAACTATGTTACTCGACACTTATACCATATTGATGCTCAAAATAAACTATTTCATCATGTTGTCCCTTAGCCTTAACCATGTGCAGCATTTATTGAAATTCTCAGCCTCAATTATTATCCTTGATAAACTCATCGATCACTAGAGTACTCAGCAACCTCTGGCTTCCTCAATAGTAACTACTACTTGCCACATAACTTGAAATATATATAAGTCTTCAATAAATGACTTGAACTATATAGAATGGCTTGGTCACAATGATAAGCGAGTAACCCTACCTTGTGAATGACTAAGTGTTTGACACTAATAAACAACATGACTTAGGGATCAACAATCTCTCCCTTTGACATTAGTGGAAAAAATACTTTGTCATGATAAAAAATTTTGCATTACAAAATTGATACATAAGTACTCCCCCTTAGAATATAATCCATTGTTGGAAGCTACAATTTGAATAATTGTTATGTTGTCATTGATGTCAAACCTTACTAGTGAGACAGTTGCTACCTAAGTAGAGTTCCATATCAAGTTGATTGAGACTTAGTGGAAAGGTATATGGAGTTTATATAGCTAGTTTCTTGATCTCTCATACTTTATTTTCTTGGTTTTGAACTCAAAAGAAAACCACATGTTTCTTTATTATTTTTATTACTACATCAGCGTAATGCCACAGTGATTCAATTTACATGCCACTTGAAAATCACATGGCACATAACTCCGGTCTCAAATGCAATGATATTATTATACCATATTGAACATGAAGATACGAATTTTGTGTGAGATTTTCTCCATATTGTAGAAGCTTTAATTAGCCATATCACTTTTTTCTTCTTGGAGCCACTGCAAATTGGCAAAAGCATCCAATGCATTGACAAAATGAGAACAACTATATGCATTAGAGTATCATAAAATCATATATTTTATCTTAAATAAATCTCTTCTTAAACTTTGCACTCATATTTGAATAAATCATGTAATCATGATAAATTCTTCATTCATTATAAAAAATGTTCCTTAAAGACTTAGAAGTACTTAGAAGTATATAAGTAAATAAATTGCTCTTGCTTAATTTTTTATAAAAATACATTTAAAATTCAAATATCATTAGGGAAATATGATTTAATTCATTTTTAAAAAATTAATTTTCAAAGAAAACATATTTTCAAATAAATCACCAAATGATTTTTCCTATAAGAAATAATATGCCCACATTTAAATTTTTATTTGAGAATAGAAAAGGGATATTATACTTATCTTAGGAAATTGCAATGCCCTAATGTGAGGATTCTTGTGAATGATTTTTCATATTAATGATGATCCGTGTATGAAAAATGTTATCATAGAATTTATAAATTCAAAATGATCATACTAAAAAGATAATCAAGCTTAAAGGAGTTAAGCTTATGAGAGTGCGTACTTGAATTAATCTATTAACATACCTAGAAATACCTTTCACATGCATCAAAAGAAATTTCATTTGAGTGTAAGAGTTAGAATGAAGATGATCATGCATGAAAATTCTCTATTTGGAATGGAATCTAGAACTCTAAATTTGCAAAAAATTAGGGTTCCAAAAATGGTTCTTTCTACAAACGTAGGCTCCTTGTAAGCATAGCAATATCTTAGTTATCTCTAGAGGAGAAAATCAAGTACCTTCCTCAATATGATGTAGAGTGGAATCTGCTGGCTTTGGGCCACCCAAAAGTGAACATTTCATTTTTCCTTTGTCAAAATTTTTATTCTAATTTTATAATAAGAGTAGAAATCTGAGAAAATTTAAGTCACTTATTTTGATGTTAGTCATTAGATAATTTTATACATTTAAAAATTCATCAAAACTTCTAGGATTTGTCTCTTGAAATTATTATAAAATGAAAAATTCATATTTATGTTTGAAAAATAATTTATCTAAAATTTTTAACTTATTTTACAATAAATAATTTTTTTTGAGAAATTTGTATCAATTCTAATGTTCCAAGGAGATATTTTGTTCAAGATTATAGTGATATTTAAAATCATTAATCTTATTAGTGCTATTATCTACCTATATCTTCTAGAAACTTCAGAATAATTTTCTTCTTTTAAAACACATTTGATACATCATTGATTTTCCTTTTCCATCTACTAAAATTTAAAAAATGGGAGAGTCAATATTTAAAGCATTATAGAATTTTCTTCTAATGTTTTACTCAAAGAAATTTTTTAAAGGGTCATCATAAATACTTACCTTATCCTTCTACTCATAATACATACCTAAGTTAGGCATATCATCCATTGGTAACCTTTTGAGATTGTGGCCTTCAATGTCTCCTATTTGATCCTCAAGTGTAATGTAATGCACACTTTTGTTGAATGAACTTTCTTGAGAATCCTTTTGTGCTTTATGGTCATCATCTTCTAAAATTTCTTCATGTACTATACATGGATTTATCTTTTCATTTCCATGCTCTAGATGCAATTCTACTTCACTAAAAGGATTAGAAAACATTTCATTATATCCTTTCGGGGACTCATCACTTAATAAACTTGAAAATTCTCCTAAATTATAGAATGTCTTCTCCTGTGGAAATCTATCTTCATCTTCTCTAGATACATCATGAATATGTAACATTTTCATCTATTTATTTTGATGTATAGAGAAATTTTTTGTACCATTTCTCTATATATTTTTGACATTCTACGTCCAACAAATCTTAAACTTCTTTTGATGTGAGAAGATTTTCTTCATTGATATCAATTTCTACATTAGTTTTATCTAGTGTGAATTTGTCTTCAATTTGTTCCAAATTATCTAAATTTGAAAATTTATCAAAGTTTTGTTTCTCTTCTAAATTGCCTTCATCACATTCATTATCTACCTCCATTATTGCATCAAATAGAGTCATCAAATTTGGATCATTGAAGATTTTAAAATTTTGAATTCTATCCAAAAATTTGCTAAGTGAAGTATTCATATTTGAGGGTATGTCATGGTAGACTTCTAACATTCTCATGAATAATTAGATTGCAGATTTATCCTCATGCTTTTCTAGACTATAAAACACATATAAAGGAGATAGGTGTACATCTCCTCCCATGATATAATATTGATCATCTTTATATGAGTCTTCTCCCTCAGTAGAGTCACTTGTCATCTAAATAGATTCACCACCTCTTTTGAGGAAAGCACTATTTGCTAGTCTTCTGGGCTCTCCCTCCAACAAAGTCACACTTTGAATTCTGGGCTCTACTTCTAGTCTATGAAACAAGAATTTGAGTAACTGCACAATGAAAATTGTGACCAACTCTCCCTAGTAGAGTTGGTTCTCAAAATTGTTAGTTGGATTCCTACAAACTTGGCTTGCTTGATACTAGGAATTACCACACAATCTTGGTCAACTTTGGAGATCAAAATTAAATATCTCAATCTCCACATTTCAGGCTCTATAGACCTAGGTGGCTGTACCTTCTGTCTCAACCCTTGTAGTGGGGCAAAAAATATTATTGCAGATTTTAAAAAAGATACTCTTGAGTGGGCAAGTGTGTTCTCAAGGAGAAATATGGTATTATAAGGATAAATGCTTTTGGAATTCTTTTAAATTATGATTGATAATATGTATGAGAATGCATGAATGATATGCAAATGATTAAGGTAAAGAATCATACTAGCATGTAATTGCAAATTTAAATGAATCAATAAAGAACAACCCCTAAGTCCAATTGGGAAAATGGAGTCAACCTTGCACATACTTATCATCAGACTCTTTTGGAGATAGCTAGACAAACCATCACTATTGGATGAAGAACTTAGTAAATGAAACCTTAGTCTAAATAAATTTAACCCCAACTAAAGGAGACCAATTAGACAAATGCCATAGCACAACATGAAAATATCCAATGATCAAGATTATTCATGAAGTTTGATCTATGCAATAGTAATTATTGTTCCATGAGGATGATATAGTATACAAGTATTGAAAACCAAATTTCCCAATTTTAGACAGGAAACTTCATCATTTTATTGATTCAAAAAAGAAGTACAATTGGGTTGTGTTCAAGTTGCATTACATAATCAAACTTCCATAATCATCTAGTTGTAATCACCTAAAAATGGTTATCTAGACTATTAGCCCCCTTCTCAGCATTTTGGCTAAATTAATTTAATCATTTACCTAGACCAAATTGCTAATATTCAATTTATTTGATTATAACCTATAGTTTGACTATGCTATCCTAAGTTCATTATTTGATTAAAAGAACATGTCCCCTTTTAATTAAATAAAAGACCCCATTCTTCTAACTCACTTAAAGTGCACACATAAAGTCCTTTTTCTATTTTGCAATTAAAAGAAAAGGCTTTGTGACTTTTGTCTTATATGACAAGTCAACTTATATTCTATTGGTTGACTTGTGTGTGCACATGGATCACTCTTATTTTTGAATTCAACCGTTGATCATCCACCATCTTCATCTTGATCTCTACCATCCATACGACTTTAAAAGGGAGAGAGCTTTCCCCCTCAATCCATCCATCTTTTGAATATTGTCATGTTGTAGGTTTTCTAACAGGTTTCTTTGGAGCTTTGTGGAGAACTTCTCATTTCTTGTCTCATTCTCTCATTCCATCATATTAGTCTTAAGATCATATTGCATGTTAGTGTAGTTTTTTCTTTGCAAATAATTAGATCACATAGCTTAATAGTTGGATTTGTAACATTCTCATCTCATTTTAGTATAGCTTGCATTGTGCATCTCATCCTACTATAGTTTCATTTTTGCATTGCATGATCCAAGAGTTCTTTGACACTAGCACTCTTGTTCTTGTCTAAAGAATCTCCCATTTTGTGGTTTACTAGCAAGGGCTGCGTTTCTAAAGCTCAGCTAAGAGCTTTTATGTGTTCATTTGTATGCCCCTTGCACTCCATGACTAGGGAGCTCTAAGTCGACATTCGAGCTTTCCAATCTATGGAGAACCTCAGATAGAATGATTTAGAGAAGTGCACCTTTTTGAGTGTACACCAGCCAGTGTCTCATTATTTGAAATATTTATACACTATGTAACTATATCCAATGTGAATGATCCTGATATCCTTTATAAATAATGAAAGGATATGTACAAGCATCAAATCATCACAATGCTTCCTAACCTATAACTAAATGTAACTCAACATTTAATTATTACAATGTAAAGCATAATAACTAATCAAAAGATTTGGTACTACCTTCAATGAAAGATCACATTAATCTCCAAATATGCATGATAATGCTTCTTTTGATTTTATGTGGCAAAAATTTCAATGTCTTCAATTTGATAAACCTTTTACATGTGTGCTTCTCCATATCAATGATAGATTCTACACACAAATATTTCAATTAGATTATTTTTAAATAGAGAGGAAATATATTCTTGCATGTAATCATTTATGACTTTATAAGACTTTCCAATACCTTGCACATAACTCAAAAATTATGTATTAGGATTTATATCAAAGAATATAGATAATTATTAATCTTTGTAGAGAAACACATATATTAAGTAAAATACAACATTCTCTTAAATAATCATCCTTTAAAATATTTCTCAAAAATTATTAAAACACTATCACATTTGAAGATAATAAAGCTCTTTCTACAAGGTGGAGGTCATATTTATTCTATAAAGGATAATCCTCAAATCTCATTTGAAATAAATATAATACTTTAACTTATAAAGACTTTGAAATGCTAGTAGCACATCTTCACTCAACTTTTTTGAATGAATTCATTAGGGGAAATGATTTAAAATATTCACATTATCTTTTCCAATAATGCTGGGTAAAAAATAAATATCAATATTAAAAAAACTTTTCCCTAAACATATTAAGGAAAAACATCATTAAAAGGCTTCAAAATATTTGACTCTCACTATGTCCTTTTAACATTTATAATAAGAAAATGTATTTGAAGGTATACATATGACTCATATAATAATATGAAATTCCTGTTGAAGTAATAAAATATGTTCTTTTTAATTAAATCATATTTATGTAATTATTAAGTTACTTATTATCTCTAGTTTACTTAAGCTAAAATTTGGGCATATAATAATTAATTCTTTTATTAATTATTATCATGCAACCTAGGTTAGATTCCTATAGGGTTTTGATGTCCTTTTAAGGATTGATCTCTTTGTAATTAATTCATTCTTTTTTGATAATACCAATCTCTCTTTTGGCTGGTCAAGATTGTCTGCTCTATGGATTTGGGAATTCCAGCCTCCTTAGCTTTTGCTTCTCTCTTTCTAGGGGGGGGGGGGTCATTTTTTGGTGCATTTTGAGCCTAGATAGATCTCACCATTGGATTCATAGCACCCAAGAACCCCTATTTCTATATAAAATTAATCCAATTTGGACATAGTTGGAATCTATGGGAAAAATATTTCCCGCTAGATCTAACACACTTCCCAAGGCAATGATTTGTTTTTTATTAAAAAATAAGTCATAATTTTTAAAAATCAACTTTTAAAAATAAAAGGCATTGGAAAAGTTTTTTTCAAAAAAGGGCCCAAGCAAAAGGTTAGAGAAAAAGAAATGCAAAAAAAAAGTCAAAAAGCCCTTGTACAATCACTGACATCATCGGTATAGTCATTGACGTCATTGGTATAGTCACTGATATCTACGAAAGTGTTGAAATCATCATTTTTATGTCAAAATTTGATGGTCATTCTCCCATCATTGTTTGATTGGTTTTTCCCTAAAAACCTATTGATGGTTTTTTGCCCATATCTTGGGCATATGGAAGAATTTTTGATAGATCTTATATCGTTGGAAAGATAATTCCAAGCCCATCATGAAGGTGTAGTTTATTTGTACTTTTGATGTTTTTTTCTTTCCATTTTATGTAGTCAAATTCATAGGTTTTATTTTGCACTTCGGGGGACATATCTTGAGACATTTTATTTTCCAGATTCTTCTCCAAGCATATCCAATTCAATTTATTCTTTTTTTGCAGTTTGGTGGATATCTTGGTTCTTCTAGGTCTAGATATTGGTTTTCTTGCTTTAGATGATTTTTCATGGGTTGTACTATCTCTTGTATAGACCTTATGTCTCTTTAAATCTTTGTTGACATCCTTTTGTAGAATTTTTGCAAACACAATGAGATAAAGTGTCACTCTATTGCATTTTTCTATCTTGCACATATTTGTGTTTTGTTGCACTCACACTAAATTATAAATTGCCTTGGGGGTTTCATGTTGGCCATAATCCATCTTCCTTTGTCAATTGATTTTTCCTTCCACAACATTAGCCTCATGATGTGTTGATGACATGTACTATTATAGGTATTTGTACTTCTTTTGCACTCTTAAAGTTCCTAGTTCTTCTTTCTGTAGGAGATATTGCATTTAGTTTCATTGTTCATGTCTTACCTCTTTGCATTATAGGGGGGTTATGTTGGTTCTATTTCTTTCTTGATTTGATGGAGTGAGCTATATTTTTAGTATTTGATCCTATGTACTAAGTGATTGCAATGGTTGGATACCTATGCATTTCGATGAGATGGATTATTTACCATATAGAAATTATTACATTCCTATTTTGGGAGGCCATGAAGATACCTTCCATCTTTGCTTGATAAAATATTTAGACTTAGTCTTCTCTACTTGGTCATGTTCTATAAAATGGAGGTTCTTTAGATCAGTAGTTTGGTAGTGTTTGTAGCTTCATGCTTCAGTGTATTGTACATGATCATCTTTTTTTACTTTCTTGGACATCAACTAATTTTGAGGATTCTTTAGTCCTTCACTAGTTCTTTTCAATATTATTTCCATCTCTTTTTGGAGTAGGGTTTTCCTATGTGGTTTTCTCTACTTCTACTTTTTTTAGAGATTTGGTTGTGCTTGGGTACCTAATGTAACATTAGTCTTGCTCCTACCCTAGCTTCCTCCATGGTCTCCTTAGGTATTTCTCTTGATCTAATAGGATTCCTTACTACCCATTCTCCTTAGGATCTTATCTATGAGGTCCTACTCCATTCAACTAGTGAACACCAATTAGATAGAACAACAAGTCCTTACACCACTTCCTAGGCTTGTATTAGTCCTCATTGTTCCTCTTCGCCAACTCCACAATCCACCCAACACATCTAACTATCACCCCAAATGGAGATATAGCCATCTAGGAATACATTAAGATCCTCTCCAAGACCTACAACCACATTTTTCATTGTAACCATAATCAAGTTCCAAGACCCACAGCAAAATGCTTCTAAATAGGGCTACAAGAAATTATCCTACCTAACAAGATGTTAAAATAAACTTTGATCTAGACACCATTTTTAGAGAACTAAAGGATTCTTGAGGTCCTATGCTTCCAAACAATCTGTATAGTACAACTTACGATTATGCCTAAAAATTAGGGTTTTAGGACATATAAAGCCTATCTGAAAAGATGTGTCTTTTCCCATCCAAGTAAATTTCACCATTTCCTCCCATTTCATATGGGACTCCAAAACTCATGCTTCCACCACATCCCAATCCTAGATTGAAACTATCAATTATTTCAATCCTTCCTAGCACCTCTGCAACATACTGTGATCCCTAGCCATGCAACTTTGGCTCGCCTAGGGCATCACCTTAAAAATATCATCCTTGCTTCCTAGGGCCCCTCCTTCATTATAAAATATTTACATGGATTCATATTCCTAATCCCAAAATATTGTATAGATTCCATAGTGGGAAGAGGCTCTATGAACCCATCTTTACCAGTTGCCTAGTTCAAGACAACAAATTGGCAGAACACAAAAGAATTTTAACAACTAACTAGAAACCTACAAAATCACAAACTAATACGCCAAAGAACCTTAATATGAATTAATATAACACTTCTACTATTTATCACACTTCATCTAATCCATTAAAGTAATCAAAACTCATAAAATTAAGAATTGTAACTGTTATTCCTATTGTACTATTCGTACACACAAAATCCAAATTTCTTCCAACCCTTTGATTAGATAAAGTATGGCCATAAATACTTATCCAAAGGAAAAAACCAACTATTTCATACTATTATCAAGTTCCATAGATAAAGTTTCTCTTATGCAACAAAATATTGTCAATGTTGTCAATGATAACATTGACAACTTTTGAGCAAATTTTACATCTTTTAGAATTTTTCACTCAAACTTGTCCTAGAGGCCACCAAAGTTTACCAAAATCCTAATAATGTATTAATTTTTTTTAAAGGACCTTAAATCTCTTGTTTGGAAATTCTTCCCTTAAAATCATATGGATACTACATTTGACCTAAAATGGGCATATTTGCAATTGAGAGAAACTAAGGCCTAATAAGTCTTCCTATACTTAACAAATCTCAACTTAGGACCAAGCTATTTCCTTTATTACTCTAGTGGTGTGGCTGGTACCACTAAAAGAAAAAAATAACTTAGGAACCCTAAGTCTTCCATGAGCTTTACCTAGGTGTCCCTACACCATACTCCCCCACAAACAAAACTATGTCACTCATGTGGACAAGAGGTCTTTGGAGATGCCCACTTTTTTGAAGGTTGCCTCAGCAATCCAAGTGGCTTTTGAATCTAGTTTGTGTCTCCACTTGATGAGATGTTACATATTCACTTAATGCCTAGTAGCTTTCTTGACTCTAGAGTACAACACCTTTGCAACTTCCAACTTGTTTCGTAAAGGCACCACTGTAGGGTCCATATAAGTATTGACTTCCTGACTATTGTGAACAATCTTAGACAATGGACCTTTGAATTGAACCAAGTCTTGCACATTTAAAACAAGAGAAATGCCCAAATCTAATGGAAAATTAACCTTATATTCATTGGCTCCATATTTTATTATGATTTTACAAGGTCCCACTCTCTTCATCCGTAGTTTGGCTGGCACACCTTTTTGCAATCTTGATTTGTTCAAGTACACCATGACATAATCTCCTATAGAAAATTGAATGTCTCTCCTCTTATCATCTACCGTAGCTTTCAACTTTTGTGTGCTATCTTGGATATTCTTCTTCACCTACTCTTGGATTTCTTTCATAGTTTGAGTGAAGTCCTCAACTTGTCCACTCCTATATTACATCCCTCCAATATCTCTCAACTCACATACACCCCTTGGATGCATCCCATACATAATTCCAAATGGGCTTTTACCTGTGGTTCTATCCTTACTATAATTTTAAGAATATTTTACTTGGGGAATGATAACATCCTATGTTTTCCCATATTCCTTAGTTAGTCATCTCAAGAGATACCCTACACTTTTTTAACCATCTCAGTCTGTCCATTTGTTTGAGGGTGGTAGGATGACCCAAATGAGAGATTTGTACCAAGCCTTCTCCAGAAGGTCTTCAAAAAATGGCTCATTAACTTCACATCCCTATCTAAAATAATACTCAATGGAGGTCCTTTAATTCTTACAACCTACTTAAAGAAAAGTTGTGCAATGTGGCTAGCATCATTGGTAGTTTTGCATGGTATGAAATACCCAATTTTGTTGAATCTATCAACCACTACATAAATATTGTCATATCCTTGTTTTGTCTTGGACAAACCTACTATGAAGTCCATTCTTACACACTCCCATGCCCTATTTGGGACTAGTAAGGGTTGTTATAAACCTGTATTTCTCATTCCATACTTGGCCTTCATACACACCATGCACTATGTTGGCATTAAGTTATTATTGACATTAGTGACAACACTTATCTGTATCAGTATAGCTATCAAGGTCATCACTTATTCTACAATATATACTGAGCATTTAGTGGTTACCTTGTTCATTCATCACTTAAGCAGTTTACATCAAGCCTCACAGTTCACACTAAGCATTCTAGTGTTAATCGAGCTAAGTATAGTTACTGAGTGATGGAAGCACAGTGCTTACCAAGTGATGGAAGCATAGTGCCTACCGAATGATGAAGGCATAGTGCCTACCGAGTGATGAAACCATAGTGCCTACTGAGTGATGGAAACACAGTATCTACCGAGTGATGCAAGCATAGTGCTTATCGAGTAATGAAAGTATAATGTTTACTGAGTGAAAGCAAGGTGAATGAAGAGTTCAATTTTTACTGAGTGATACTATATCCACCAAGTCTCCAATGGTTACCGAGTTTAGAACTACATCAAGTGATTAGTATGGACTGAGCCTTCACTTCTACCGAGTGCATGATGATGCCAAGTAATGCAGTGGATGTCAAGTATTAGAAGGTCACTGAGTCAGTTCAGTGAACTCTAGTTATTTACTATTTGGCTAACTTAGTAATATTTTGTTCACTTGTGTTTTAGCCGACCTTGCAATTGTAATTATTGGAATGGTATATATGTAATGTATTATATCATTTTCAAGATATATGTGTTGTAAGGATTAGAGTATCAAGAGAGACATGTAATGTTTTGAGAAGTATAAATGTGAATAAGCAGAAGAGCATAATATTCAGCAAGGTCTACAAGGAGGAGTAAAGATTTATCAGTCACAAGAGGTGATCTATACATCAAGGATCTAATCAGAAAATCAAGTTTGTAAGTAGATCCACTATTTCATCCTAACAGGTGAATCAATTTTGTAAATCCTTTAACAGGGTAGACTTAATAGTCTTTGTATAAATCTCCTAACATAGTGCATACTTCAGTGTGTGTTTGTAAATCCTCTAACAAGGTGGACCTAGTAGTCCTTTGTGCTCCTAAAAGGGCAGATCACCAGAAGTGATCAATGTAAGCCTTAATAGGCCAAATTCAACTGCAGTAACAAAGTCTTGTGGGTATCATCCCCACCCTAGTTTTACTCTCTATTTGGAAGGTTTCTAGGTCACCAAATCACTGTGTGCATGTGTTATGGATATTTGATTTCTCATATATGCAATAGATTAGATGAATGAATGGTGAATATTTTAAAGTGTAGAATTATTTAAAATTTTGAGGTTACTGATTCACCCCTCCCCTCTCAGTAAGCTATCTTATCTTGAATATTTCCAACAATTGGTATCAGAGCTTTTGGTTCTCAGGACAAAGCTTGACAGCTTGAGCAAAGATCAAGGACAATGGAGATATTCAGACTTGACAAAGCTATTGAAAATGAAAAGCTAGATCTGGAAATGGCCATGGCTCAACTCAAAGAAGCTAAGGAGCATCTTTCTCAATCCCTAAAGAGAAGGAAGGAACTTACAAGACAAATGAATGATCATCAGTATGTTGAAGAAAAGATTGAAGACCTTTTACCATCAAGCAGTTCAAATGAAGCTAATGAGGCAATTAAGGAACTCCTAGTAAAGAATGGTTCTCTGTAGGAAGAAGTAAGAAATCTTAAAAGAGAACAAGAAATCCAATCAATTAGGCTATGTGAAGTTTTGGAACAGAGAGACAAGGAAAATGAAGACTTAGAGGCAAGAAATAATTAATCCCTTTAGCATGAAGATCTTGTAGATCAACTATCTAATGCAAATGAAGAAATTATGAATCTGAGATCTGAAAATGAAAGCTTGAGGAATGATCTAATTACTGAAAGATAAATCAATGAAATCTTAAAAAGTGACTTGATCACTGAAAAGAAAATCAATGAGAGAATGATGAAATCTCAAGCAGAAATGACTCAATCAAATTAGGAAAGTGAGAAAAATCTTCGTAGACAAAAAGGCAAAGCTGGACTTGGTTACAAGGAAGAAGGTGAAACTTCCAAACAAGGTGCCCAAAGGAATCAAAGACCTACTTGCAATCACTATGGTAAGCTAGGTCACACATCAAAAAGGTTTTGGAGCAATAGAAAAGGTAAATTCAATGGTAAATGCTACAATTGCAGTCAGCATGGTCATAAAGCTAATGAATGCAAGGAAAAACCAAAATTTGAAGGAAATTGTCACAAGTGCAAGAAGCATGGTCACAAGGCATTCCAATGTAGATCCAAATCATTCAATCTAGCTGAACAACTTGTTAAAGCAATATTTGGATGAGATTACAATACCTAGTGCAGATGTCATTATTGTGGAGAATATGGACACATTGGAAAAGACTGCTCAGGGCATCACTTGAGGAAAAGAGACACAACAGTAAGATGTTATACATGCACTAAACTTGATCATATAGCCAAAAATTGCATGAATATTGGAAGAGTTGAAGATGAAAAGAAAGCTAAAGCTAAAAAACACTTGGAAGCAAATGAAGCAACAATGGATTTCAAAATCTATCGAGCAAGATAGTTCAAGTGATGGCACTGTCACTCAAGAATTGGGTGACTCCATCATTTCCAATTAGATTCATAAAGGATCTGGAACTGTATAATCAAGCTATATCCAGAGCAGTTTTGAATGCAAGAAAGAAAAATGGTCAAATTAGTATTCTAGATACACAAAGATCAAAGAAAGCATATCTATCATCAAGTTACATCTACCGAGGAAAGCCTGTTGAAGACCTTACCGAGCTAGGTTGGTAATAACTAAAAAATTTTCTAACCGAGCAAATGAATGATAGCTTGCCAAACACTATGTCATCTTAGCTACCTTTGTACCAAGCATTTATGGAAAAAAAATTGACAAAAGGGTAGAATTCAATTTCATTCTTCATTGCGATTTTAGAGCTAAGAAATTTCAAGTGAATTCCAAGCAACTCCAAGCGATTTTAAAGCGGAAAAATTGTTCAAAATTTTCTTACACTTACTGAGCAGCAATGGCATCTGGGAGTAGCAGCGGCACCAAGGAAAAAAGAGGGTCAAAAATGTTGGTAAAGGGTATAGAATGGAAAGTGCCCAACTTCAAAATTGTTCCAGCCATTGCAGAATCACTCGATCTGAATGGAGATCAATTGCAAATTCCACCTAAGGTACTTCTTATCAATGATATTCGTACTCATTTCAAATGTTCTATTCAAGAAATTGGAAACCTAGAGATGGACAATGCCCTAGGAGAAATGAGAGTAGATGGCTCTCTGAAACCCGAATACAAGCATCTTGAAACCAAAGGTTTGACTCATATCTCACATATTCCTAGAAGCTTCCAAACTAAATGGATTAAGTATATTTTGAGTCAAGTGCACAATGGAAAACTATGGCTAGAACAGTCAGTGTTAATTACAAAGAAGATGATGTGCAAAATCACGGGTCTCCCTATGCTTAACAAAGAAAAAACCACCAAAACCCTAGGTTGGGATGAGTTGT
This sequence comes from Cupressus sempervirens, assembly GCA_028749045.1. Classification (NCBI taxonomy): domain Eukaryota; kingdom Viridiplantae; phylum Streptophyta; class Pinopsida; order Cupressales; family Cupressaceae; genus Cupressus; species Cupressus sempervirens. The sequence goes on from CM053786.1 coordinate 486,441,891, forward strand.
AGAAGATAACCCTAGCCGAATGGGACAGTAGAGGTTTGAAGGTGAACATTGTATTAGATGTTGAACTAAGATTTGGCATTCATGTCATTGCCCACAAAATCTATAGCTCTAGTTGACTAAACAATGTACCTTGTGAGGCTATAGATTTGGCCTTCAAAATTGTAAAGAAGAACCTTGAATTTGACCGATCTGAATTACTATTGAAACAATTAAACAACAATATGGAGAGTATAAGGACTTCAAAGAATAATCCTTGTAAATTTGGCTCTCTATTGATCAGTTTATTTTTCTATGTTCAAAAATTCTTTCCATCAAAAGGAACAGTTGTATGGAGAAAAGACATTCCCATTCTTTATAAGATTAATGAGTTTGTAGCAGAAATGGGTGAAAATTTTGATAGCATCATGGACAATTACTTTGAAGATTTCAAGGAGAGAAAGAATAATACGTTATAGATTCCACCAAAATTGGTTGAAGATTACAGAGATGATGTATGCTTTATGGTTGACTGTGATAAGGTATACATTCAGACAATCAGACCTCGAGTTTCATGGGTAAAACCTCTTCCTTATGAGGTAAATATTGATGAGGCTAGGGATATTATTGAAGCATTGGTGAATGAGCTAGTAGACCCAAGGCAACCAATCTTTGGAACTTATGATGAGGCAAAGGCTAGAATTGAGCTTGAAATCAAGCTACCATAGGCCATAAACAAAGGCAAGAGGAAGATAGCAAAATTAAAAACTGCTACCAATCCTCTTGTGCTTACCGAGGGAAAAGGTGAGGATGAAGAAGATAATGAAGAAGAAGAAGGAGAAGAATAAAAAGAAGAACATGAATCTGAAGAGGAACAACCAAAGAAGAAAGGTAAGGTAACTATTACCAAACCTAAGAAAAAACCCACTGTAGTATTCTCCAGGAGAACCAGAAAAGGCAAGCAGGAATCTATATTAGTCAAGCCTCCACCCACATTCAAGGAAAGGCTTAAACAATTGGAATAACGAGTTGGCATCACAAATTTCAAGGCATTGAAATTTGAAACAAGAACTGATCCTAAGAAAATGTAGATTGAGGTACTAGTACTCAATAAGATGGGTAAATGGAAATACTCCCCAGACCAGCTTGCCTCTCAAATCTCCAAAGAAATGTTGGAGAGATTGCAACCGAGATGAGAGTCAGCCACCCAAATGATTAAAGACATATATGAGCAATCTCAGAAGAATCTTCTACCGAGTCTCACTAGAGCAAAAATAAAGGCAGCAATGAAGAACCATGAAGGTAAAATGATGATTAGAGTTTGCACATGTTTGATCTTAATTAAAGACATTGAGCATGTTGTAAATGATGCAACAAACATGTGGAAGAACATCTATCATTTGCGAAAGCCAAGTGAAGATCTAGTTGAGATCAAGGATGATGATAGCAGTGACAGTGATGATTTTGATAGCACTCCATCCATCATAGTTACTCTAGGAGAGCTGCATGCACTCATGGAAGAAAAAGAGGAAGAAGAAGATCCAGTTAAAATTGTAACAAAAGTTATTGCATCCCTTCCTCACTCTCCACCAAAGACTATTACATCCACTATGGAGACAACTTATGCAAGTGAGATTGTGAGCACAATAGTCACATCAATTGCTCAATCTTCATCGGTCACCTCCCAGCTCTAGGTATCTGAAATAGATGTGCTAAGCACTTCATCTACTGAGCTGACTATTACTTCTTCAACTATCGAGCCAGCCTCCTCAGCTCCTTCATCAACAATAAGTGTACCAGTAAGTTCCACATTTTTGTTTTCATCAGTTTCAACCAATTCTACAGTTTTGTTTCCATTAGCATCAACTATATCCACTCCCACTCCAATCAATTCTACTATGGGTACTCTACCAAGTATGATACCATTTTTGGGAAGTGTTTCAATTTTTGATTTGGTTATTACTCCTTTTGGCATTCAATCCTCAAGTCCTATCCCAATTTTTACTACTAGCCCTTCCATCTCCACTATTGTGTCTATTCCTAAGGTCAAACCAGACATCACAGAAGTCAAACAAAAGCATTCATTAAGACTTCTGATCATTGGAAAGGAAATTGTAGAAGATATTGACTTAGACACAGAGATAGTAATTCCAAAGATTGACTATGAAAATGCTACCATTGAAGAGATGAGGTTAGCTAGTCAATTAATAGAGATGAAAGCCACACAGAAGCAGTTAAGATCTGAAAGGGATAAGGAATACAAGATAATTGAGAATGCCAAGAATATAATTACAGATGCTATAGGTGTTGAAGTAGATTCTACTCAACACATTTTGATTAAGTTAGAAGAGGTTGTACAAAAATTTAATGAGGATTCTTTCGGACAAGAGAAACTTATTGAGAAAGCTAAAAATAAATTTGATAATAAGGTGCTAGAGCATATTTCTCAAAAGATAGCAATAAAGCAAGTTGAATTATCAACATTTTTGGGAAATTTTGAAAATTCTTTTAATAATGCAACATCACTTTTTGAAAAACTTTGTGATGTTTTTGGCTTCACCAAAGAAATAAAGGATAAGTTAAACAAGATTGACATTGATATGCAATCAAGTGCATCAAAGTTGAAGGTGGACTCCTCCTCCACAACCTCCCATCACACCAAAATTAGATATTTGGCAGATGTACAGGCAAAACTATTGAGAGAGGAGGCAAGGATCCAATCTACACTCATAGACATCCAAAACATGATCCTGCCTATCATGGACACAATTCATAAACATATTATTCACTGCAAAACATTGGTCCAAGATCAGAACTTCTCAATGGTTGGTCACTTGATCCAATTATTAGTAGAAGTTCAAATTGCCCTCTCCACCTGTTAAATTTTGTAGCAAACTTGGGATAGTACTTTTGTAACCATTCTTAAGGTACATCAACAATTTCTATCTCACTTTGGTGTAACCATATAAATTGTATATATGCAGTCCTTTGGCATTATTGTCAAAAATGAGGAGAGATTTAGAGATTCAGTATAATAAATAAGGAGAGGTATCACTATAAGTGATAGGGGGAGTTAGCACACAATAAATTTTGCATGTGTACATAAGTATATTTGTATATGCAGCAGTTCTACAAAGATCAACAGTTCTACAGAGATCAATTTTGGATAAGCCTAAATTCATTTAGTCAGGCTGTGTACATATGTTTTGACTTATAAGTGTTTTGTCACTAATGCCAAAGGGGGAGATTGTTGGCACTAAATTATTATTGTCATTAGTGACAACACTTATCTATATCAGTATAGCTACCAAGCTCATCACTCAGTCTACAATATATATTGAGCATTTAGTGGTTACCTTGTTCATTCATCACTTAAGCAGTTTACACTGAGCCTGGCAGTTCACGACGAGCATTCTAGTGTTAACCGAGTTGAGTATAGCTACTGAGTGATGGAAGCACAGTGCCTACTGAGTGATGGAATAATAGTGCCTACTGAGTGATGAAAGCACAATGCCTACTGAGTGATGGAAACACAGTATCTATCGAGTGATGCAAGCACAGTGCTTATCGAGTAATGAAAGTATAATGTTTACTGAGTGAAAGCATGAAGAGTTTAATTTTTACCGAGTGATACTATATCCACCAAGTCTCCAATGGTTACCAAGTTCAAAACTATGTTAGGTGATTAGTATGGACTGAGCCTTCACTTCTACTAAGTGCATGACAATGCAGAGTAATGCAGTGGATGTCAAGTATCAGAAGGTCACTGAGTCAGTTTAGTGAACCCAAGTTATTTACTGTTTGGTCAACTCAGTAATATTTTGTTCACTTGTGTTTTAGCTGACCTTGCAATTTTAACTATTGAAAATGTATATATGTAATGTATTGTATCATTTGCAAGTTATATGTGATGTAAGGATCAGAGTATCAAGAGAGACATGTAATGTTTTGAGAAGTATAAATGCGAATCAGCAGAAGAACAGAATATTCAACAAGGTTTACAAAGAGCAGTAAAGATTTATCAGTCACAAGAGGTGATCTATACATCAAGGATCTAATCAGAAAATCAAGTTTGTAAGTGGATCCATTGTTTCATCCTAGCAGGTGAATCAATTTTGTAAATCCTTTAACAGGGTAGACTTAACAGTCTTTGTATAAATCTCCTAACAGAGTGCATACTTCAGTGTATGTTTGTAAATCCTCTAACAAGGTGGACCTAGCAATCCTTTGTGCTCCTAATAGGGTAGATCAATAGAAGTGGTCAATGTAAGCCTTAACAGGCCAACTTCATACTGCAGTAATGAAGTTTTGTGGGTATCATCCCCACCCCAATTTTACTTTCTATTTGGAAGGTTTCTAGGTCACCAAATCATTGTGTACATGTGTTATGGATATTTGATTTCTCATATATGCAGTAGATTAGATGAATGAATGGTGAATATTTTAAAGTGTTGAATTGTTTAAAATTTTGAGGTTACTAATTCACCCCTCCCCTCTTAGTAACCTATCTTATCTTGAATATTTCCAACAAACTATTCAACATACCTAGTCACATCCTTGACTAATTTTGGCCAATAGTAGAATCTTTGGACTAACTCTAGAGTTTTGTTCATAGAAAAGTGACCACTTAGGCTTTCATTATGCTTTTCTTGAATGAGGTTCTCCCTCATTGATCCTCTTCAAAGACATAACTAGTTATCCTTATACAGTAACCCATTCTGCAAGGTAAATTCATAGAACTTGCTATGGAAATAGTTCTAAAAATCAAAACATACCTTATATGCTTCTACAAAGTCTTCATCCTCCTTGTAGAGATTCTTGAAACTCTCTACCCCAATGCTTTGTAGATGAATCTCTTGGAAATTTAACAATCACCTGCTCAATGTGTTTGCTACCTTGTTCATCTTCCCTTTCTTATGCTTGATTGTGGAAGTGAATTCTTGCAAGTATTCCATCCATTTCAAATGTCTATTACTCAAATTTTCTTTAGTGTTGATATAACTTAGGGAATTTTTATTAGTGAATGCAACAAATTCCTTAGGCAATAAATAATGTCTTCATTTCCTAAGAGACTAAACTAAGGCATGTAGTTCTAGGTCATAAGAAGAATACATCTTCTTGGCCTTATTTTATTTTTCACTAAAGAAGGCTACTAACCAACCCTCTTGAATCAACACTCCTAATGCCAAACCACTTGCATCACATTCTATGCTGAAGAGTTTCTCAAAACTCAAAAACTATAAGATAGGTTGGGTGGCTACTTATTTTTTCAACAACTCAAAGGATTTTTCTAATTCTAAGGTCCATGTGAACTTAGTGTTGACCCCACCCTTAATGGTATCTAAAAAAGGTGCACATATACCACTAGAATTCCCAATGAATTATCTATAAAACTAGGCTAAATCATGGAAGCCTCTTACCTCAGTAGATATGGTAGGCGGTATCCATTTTAGAATAGATGCAACCTTCTCTTTATCCATCTTCAAGGACCCCTTTGACACCACAAAGCTCAAATACATAAGCTCTTGTTTGAAGAAAAATCACATTTCTCAAGGCTTATAGCAAGCTTCTCCTCATGTAACCTCTGCAATAAACTTATACGTGTTTTATGTGCTCCTCCTTGATTTTATTGAATATTAGTATATCATGTAGATATACAACCACAAAATTCCAAGAGAAGTCCATAAGCACTTCATTCATGAGCCTCATGAATGTGCTAGGGGCATTTGAGAGGCCAAATGGTATCACAAGCCACTTATATAACCAATCTATTGTCTTAAATGTTGTTTTCCATCCATCCCCTTCCTTAATCTTGATTTGATGATATCCACTTTTCAAATCCAACTTTTTGAAGTGCATTGCCCTTTCAAGATAATCCATGAGATTCTCAATCTTAGGTATGAGGAACCTGTACCTAATTGTGATCCTATTTATGGCCCTTGAATTTGTGCATAGTTTCCACTTTCCTCCCTTCTTGGATGCTAGTACAAAAAGGACTACACCTGGACTTATACTATTCTTGACCAGGCCTTGATCTAAGAGTTCTTGTACTTGTCTTGCTACTTCCAAGTTCTGGTCAAGAGTGAGCTTATATGTTGCTTTGTTTGGTCAAGATGCACCAAGTAAAAATTCAATTTGATGTCTTATCACACTTCTATGAGTTAAGGTGGTTCCATCACTTACAATCTACTTGTACTTTTCAAGTATTCTTATATCTTTGCAGGTAGCGACTCTTTGACTATCTTTTCCTCTCCTTTGGACTTAAGTCCAACTGCAGAGCTTTTGTTCTTATCCTCCTTGAGATCTTTAACAAACTCCTTTCCACTACATAGCAACATACTAGGAGCCTTGGATTGTAGTTCATATCCTTCCAATAGAGATTAGATCTTAAAATATCTGTACCCTTCTTCAATGATATGGAATTTTCTCTTCTATCATAAACTGCCTCTTTGTCAAACTACCAAGATCTACCCAATAGTAGATGGCACACATCCATGGGTAAGATGTCACATAACAACCTATTCTTATACCCTACTATAGAGAACTCAACCCAAGTCTATTGATTTACTAAATTGCTTTCATCCTTGTTGAACCAAGTTATCTTATTAGGATTCACATAGGGTATCTTGATCAGTTTGAGCTTTTTGACTACCTCCTCTTATATTATATTATAAATAGAACCAGAGTTCACTACTACCTTGTAGACCTTCCCAAGAATCTTGCATTTGATCCTAAACAAAGATCTCCTATGCTTAGGTTCATCTTGAGTTGCTTGCTTGATCAATACCCTCCTAAACATGAGATTTTCACCTTTCTTTGACTCTATGTGATCCACTTCAGGTTCTTTGCCACTAGAGTTATCCTCTTGAGCATATGCCACTCTCTTGTTATGGTTGAAGAAAGAAGGTTTATCAAAGAACCTATATGTTGGATAGCCTAATTGTCCACAATTATAGTACTTCTTGCTAGAAAAGTAGGAATTGCTTCTTCTTGATCCTTTTCCTCTATTAGAGCCTCCTTGGTTACCCCTTCCTCTACTATAACCTCCTCTTGGATTGGTTTCAATACTTTGTTCAATAAGTTTGGTCTCACCTTGGTTCCTTTGTTCAATATCTCTTCCTTGATGTCCTCCTCTTTGAACTCTCTAATTTCTTCCCTTGCCTCTAACTTTGAAGTTAGAGTCTTCATTCCTTCTATTCTTTTCTTCCACTTTTAAAGTTAGTTGATGAAATCTTTGAATAGTACTAGGTGTCCACAAACTTAACTCTTCTTAGATATTCCACTTGAGACCACCTAAGTACCTAGCCACTTTGATTGGCTCCTCTTATGTCTTTTTGGACCTAAGACATAACCTTTGAAACTCCTCTGTGTAAGAGGCCACATCCATATCTTTCTCCTTTAGTCCTTGTCTCCTCTTATGAAGTTGAATCTCATAGTCCTTTGGTATGAAATTCTCCTTCAGTTTGGTTACAATTGCATTCCAATTTTCTATGGGCTTCTTACCCATCCTAATCCTCTCATCTTGGAAATTTTTCCACCATGTTAATGCTGACCCTTTGAGTATTGAATTAGCTACCTTGAGCTTTTCTACTTCTATCACTCCTTCACATTTGAAGTGATTCTCCATTCCATGTATCGAATCTATTACTGCATCAATGCCCATCTTCCCACTAAAAAATGAAACACCTTCCAAGTCCTTCCTCCTATGGATTTTATGGCATTAAAAAAAGGCTCTTCAATGAAGACATGGTCTATTTTAGGGAAAAAATCTTCCTCTACTATCTCTTTACCCCTATCATTACTCTTTACTTCCTTTTCTTAGCTGCATTAGCAACTACATCTAACTTCAGATTCACTCCTTCTAAAGCCTCTTCAAGGAGCCCATTCTTCTCCTTTTTCTCATTAGCCTCTTTTGATAGCTCTTTATTTTCACCATACTTCACTCACCTACTGATTCCCTAGTAGTGGAAGACATATACTTGGTTATGAAATCCTTACCCTACTTTGATACCACTCTGATGTAACACTAGTCTTGCTCCTACCCTAACTTTCTCTAGGGTCTCCTTAGATCTTTCTCTTGACCTAATAGGGTTCCTTAATAACCACTCTCCTTAGGGTCCTATATATGAGTTCCTACTCCATTCAACTAGTGAACACCAATTAGATAGAACAACGACTCCTTACACCACTTCCTAGGCTTGTATTAGTCCTCATTGTTTATCTTCACCAACTCCACAATCTTCCCAAAACATTTAACTATCATCCTAAATGGAGATATATCCATGTAGGAATCCATTAGGATCCTCTCCAAGACCTACAACTACATTTTGCATTGTAACTCTAATCGAGTTCCAAGAACCACACCAAAATGCTTCTAGATAGAGCTACAAGAAATTATCCCTACCTTTGATGAAAATATTTTATAACTTAAAAAATTCCTCAACAAGGGGTTAAACTAAAATTTAATTTAGATAGCCTTTTTAGATAACTAAAGGATTCTTGAGGTCCTAGGCTTCCAAATAATTCGTAGATTACAACCTACAATTATGCCTAAAAATCAAGATTTTATGACATGTAAAACATGTATGAAAAGATGTGTCTTCTCCCATCCAAGGAACTTTCATCATTGCCTCCCATTTAAGTTGAGACTCCACAACTCATGCTTCCACCACTTCCCAATCCTAGATTGAAGCTATCGGTGCTTTTAATCCCTCCTAACACCTCTTCAATATACTATGATCCCTAGCCATGCAACTCTAGCTCGCCTAGGGAATCACCTTAAAAACACCATCCTTGCTTCCAAAGGCCCCTCATTCACTATTAAATATTTACATGGATTCATCTTCCTAATGCCAATATCTCATGCAAATTCGGAAGAGGTTCTATGACTCCATCTTTACTAGTTGCCTAGTTCAGGACAACAGACTAGCAGAACACAAAAGAATTTTAACTAACTAGAAACCTATAAAATCACAAACTAAAACCACACATAACCTTAAGATGAATTAATCTATATCTAATACTATTTATCACACTTTATCTAATCTATTAAAGTACTCAAAACTTAGAAAATCAAGAATTGTAACTATTATTCCTATTGTACACTCCGTACACACAAAATCCAAATTTCTTCCAACCCTTTGATCAGGTCAAGTATGGCCTTAAATACTTATCCAAAGAGAAACACTAATTTTTTTAGACCATTATCAATCCCCGTACATGAAGTTGCTCTTATGCAACAAAAAGTTGGCATTATCATGAACAAACATTGACAACTTTTAAGCAACGTTTACATCTTTTTGAATTTTGCATTCAAACTTGTCCCAAATGCTAGCAAACTTTACCAAAATCCTAATAAGTTCTTAAATTTTTTTCAAAGGACCTTAAATATCTTTTTTGGCCATTCTTCCCTCAAAATCACACCAATACCCCATTTGACCTAAAATAGGCATACTTGCAACTAAGGCCTTATAAGTCTTCCTATACTTAACACTCCTCAACTTAGGACCAAGCTAGTCCATTTATTACTTTAGTGGTGTGGCTAGTACCACTACAAGCAAAAATAACTTAAGAACCCTAGGTCTTCCATGAGCCTTACTAGGTGCCCCTACACTAGTACCTCCTCAGGCCTTGTTGTCAAGACCCAAATTTACTTTCAGTAGTAGTTTCTAGGTTTTTAGCTACTTCCTAAGTCACTTATTATCTCTAGTTTACTTAAGCTAAACTTTGGGCATATAATAATTAATTCTTTTATTAATTATTTTCATGCAACCTAGGTTAGATTCATGTTAGGGTTTTGATGATTTTTTTATAAGGATTGATCTCTTTGTAATTAATTCATTCACTTTTGATAATAGAAATCTGTTTTTTTTTCTCATCAAGAATGTCTTATCTATGGATTTGGGAATTCCATCCTCCATAGCTTGTACTTCTCTCTTTCTATGATAGGTGTTTGCATGCAGGTGATTCTTAAGAGCTGTAGGGTTGATCTTTCATCAACTTCAACATTTCCTCTCTCTCTCTCTCTCTCTCTCTCTCTCTCTCTCTCTCTCTCTCTCTCTCTCTCTGTGTGTGTGTGTGTGTGTGTGTGTGTGTGTGTGTGTGTGTGTGTGTGTGTGTGTGTGTGTGTGTGTGTGTGTGTGTGTGTGTGTGTGTGTAAAATTTATATCCTCATAAATATTGGAAATATATTCATATAGTATTTATTTTTCCATCAATGAAATAATAATAATTTGGAGTTTTTAATATTAAGATATTCATGTGAAAGAAAAATATTTTAAGGAAGTAAATAATTGATGAAACTATTTAATAATTCCTATAAAATATTATAATTCCAAACCTTGTATAAGATAAAGAAGAAATAATTATTCATTAAAATATTTTATAGGAATGATTAAATAGTTTCATCAATTATTTACTTAAAATATTTTTCTTTCACATAAATATCTTAATATTAAAAACTCCAAATTATTATTATTTCATTGATGGAAAAATAAATACTATATGAATATATTTCCAATATTTATGAGGATATAAATTTTACATTTATAAATATATATATATATATATATATATATATATTGAGTGAGGAAATGTTGAAGTTGATAAAATTTAGACCAAGCCTACCTTTATCTCATCACTATTTTAGAAAGATAATTTTTTTTTTATCTCTACAAAAAAAAATTCCTTGCGAATTCTATACTTCATTTTACATTTTCGAAAAGGTAAATTATTTGTCTTTTTTCTCACCTTATTGTCATGATGAGAGGGTTGGAAAATTTACTATGCACAATTGTGAATTTTGGATTTTCAGGACCTTTTCCAGAGGGACACTCTAATATGTTGAAAATAGGGTTAGGGTTCTCATCAATCTTCATTGAATTGTTCTAACTTTCACCCAATATGATTCATATTGGAAAATAATATTCTTGATGTGATTATTGGGACAATTCATAATTCTGGCCAATACATTATATTCATATGGTCCTTTATGAATTTAAGATATTTTCTTCATCTGTGCAAAAGGGAATCATTGCTACACTAACATGGAGCTTCAAAGATTTGAGATTGAGAGGCCTTAGTTACATTCAATGCTTCATATATGATATTGATATTTGGATCTTTTGATTGCTCTCCAAGTAAGGTAGTCTACACAGTAGATATTAATGACAAGCCATTTATGAAAAGTGTTATCATAGAAGTTGAAAATTAAAAATGATCGTACTAAAAAGATAATCAAGCTTAAACAAGTTAAGGTTATGAGAGTACATACATGAATTAATCTATTTACATGCCTAGAAATTCTTGTCACATTTATCAAAATAAATTTAATTGGAGTGTAAGATTTATAATGAAGATGATCATGCATGAAAATTCTCTATTTGGAATGGTATCTAGAACTCTAAATTTGCAAAAATTTAGGGTTCCAACAATGCACATGAAACTCTTTGTGTTGTTAAAAAAACTTGCCTTTTCTCCTCACAATCACTCCTTAAGAATTATATATGATCATTCTTCTTTACTCTTTGAGATTCCACCTTAGTTCATCTCTCTTGTATCTTTGGCTAATCACTTGGATATCTAATCCTTCATCTTTCCATTTTATCTCTTTTTAGACTATTATCATAGCTTTACTTAAGAGCTTCATACTGTGAATTCAAATTTTGAATTCTCACCACTACCACTAGCATGTTTTGTTTTTTTAATATTGTGTTTATGTTGTTAGATGTATCCTATTCATATGAGAGTCACATGTGTCATTGGTGCTCGATGGTTTTCTCTCAACTAAGAAGAATTCAAATTCAAATTCTTTCAGTTGTTCCTTGATCTATTCCCCATCACCATTAAATGGGACATTGAGTGTAATTGTTACCCTTAGCCTGACTGAATAGTCATTGGTTCCTTGCTTCATGCATGTCTTACTAACTTAGCCTCTCTAGAGCATTGATCTTTCTACACTTCCTTTTGCTTTTCTTTCTTCTGCTGAAGTAGACTTCACTTAGCTTGTTTTGTCTAAGTGGACCACCTTTTTCATCACCTCTACTAGGTGAGCACATCTTCTCTTTCCAATCATCCTTATTTGATAGGTCTACACATTATAATATGCTTTGGTAGTTGTCCCTTTCTACCTATCTTCCATCAGTTTTCACATCAATAACAACACCATTGATCATCAAGTCTATCAGTCAACCTCCAAGACACATGTACCAAATACACACACACACACACACACACACACACACACACACACACACACACAGAGAGAGAGAGAGAGAGAGAGAGAGAGAGAGAGAGAGAGAGAGAGAGAGAGAGAGAGAGAGAGAGAGAGAGAGAGAGAGAGAGAGAGATGTATATATACATACATATATAGAATATAAAACAAATTAGTAACCAATATTATGATACATATATTCATTGTAATATATTTATTATTATACATACATACTTACAATAAATATAATAATAGATATCATTAAACAAACATATTATACAACTATATAATAATGTATATTTATAATTATACATACACATTTGAATGCATATATAATAATAAGTATATTATGATATAAAGTTCTTTCTTTACTATCTTAAAATGGGCACACTTTATTTTGAGATCTTTTATCCCTCCTTAGTGTGGTTTTAGTGTATTCTTCTCCTCCCCTCTTCCATTTCATTCTTATTTTCATCTCTCTATTTTCAACATGGTCTTTTAGGTGTCAATTTAATACACTTTTGACCATATCTCATGTGATTATCTCAGTATCTTTCAATTTCACCTACACCTCCTTTTGAAGCTTTCAGTGACCTTTCTGACCTAACCTCTAGGACATAGTCAATTGAGGTTGAGCTAGATTGGACTAGGTCAAGCTAGGTTGACCTAGACTATATTAGGTCAACATAGGTTAACCTAGTCCTCCCAAGTTATCCTAGTCTAGGAATAGGTTGACCCAAGTTGACCTAGTCCCTAGTGGTTGTAGGCTTTAGGACCTGAAAGTTCTTGAGTTTTCCAATTAGTTTAATTAACTCCCCCATCAGCCTAAGCTTTTTTCCCATGTGAAAAGTAGTTTAAAAGGAGGCTTGGGGCCTTCATTTTCATTTCTCAAATCTTCGAGTTATCTCCTCTCAAGAAAGAAAGTAATCTAAGGCATTCTTCTTCAAGCATCTTCAAGAATTCAAGTCTAAGAATCTCCTTCTTACATCAAGCTTCTTCCTTCAAGGTGGTACTGGATTTTGGCTCTAAGGAGAAGATCTATCATCCATTCAAGTTATTTCATTTTATTCATCCATGGCATGTCACATACATTACCATGCATGAGGTTTTGGCTTCTTTGATGTCTTTATGGTTTCTTTGAGTCAAAGCTATTACACTTGCATACTTGATCACATATCAAAGATAATTGCATCTTCAGAGGTAATTATATCTTTCACTTGATATTATTCAGATCTATAACATGCAAGAATTTTCATTATTAATTATATTTCAATTTACAGTTAATTCCTTAACCCAGAGCTTGACCAATGCAAGCCCTCATCAAACCCCAACCACAAAATCCTTCTTTTTGTGTTTATTTGCATGATACCACTCAGAGCTTACAAATCTAGAACATTCTTTTTAGGAGATTTTTGGATAAGTCAGTTTTAGGTCATTGGACAATGTCAACCTCATTGTCATAAATTCTTTTAAGTTGACCTAGTCCTTCAGTGTCCCTTTGCAGGGACATTTGTGGGTTTTGTTTCTTTGGTTGTTTTATTCTAACATTTGTAGACATATATTCAGAAATAGTTTAGATTTGCAAGTTTTGGAGCTAAAATACATCTTCCTCTACACATTTCAAGGTGAGTCTTTCATATTTTATTTCCTTTCATATTTTTTTATCCTAGACCTATATAGTAATTGGGCTAATTATGCTCACAAAGCATCTAGATTTACATAATTTAAGCAATTAGTTCAATTTCACATTCACACTATCCTATCAAGGGCCAAAAAGTATATTTCCTTGTATTGAATTCCCCTTTATAATTCAAATTGAGTATTAGCATCCTTCTTGCTTTGGGTTCTAGCTAATATAATTTGGATAATAAGTGGAATCATATTTGGAAATTCCCCTATTTCCCTTCCATGCATATTTGAATGGCTTAGTGGCCTAGAAAAGCTGAGATCTACAGTGTTATTAAATTGTCTCCCTTTCCCCCCTAAACATTTTGGTGAACCTGACTCTATCAACTCTTTCTTCGTGGTGTTATATTGCTCATTTTAATTTTATTGGGTATTTACCTTCTTTTCGTGAATGCAACTTGCTCAAGTCTTTCTTTTGTGGTGTTAGATTGCTCCTTTTTATTATATTGGTTGTATACATTCTTTTGGTGAATCCAACACCATCAAATCTTTCTTTTGTGTTATTATATTATTCCTTTTCATTTTATTGGGTGTTTACCTTCTTTTGGTGAACTTGACTTTGTCAACTCTTTCTTTTGTGGTTTTTGATTGTCAACTCTATTAGTGGCTTCTCACCTCTTTATGATTGGAAAACCCTATATTCCACACCAACTTTCTCCATTCTTGACTTTGTGCATCCTCACTTTTATTTGATGAGTATATGCACATTGAATTCTTCTCTTTACATTTTCATATAATTAAACCTAAGATATATTTTTCTCTATCCTTCCTCCTTCTTTTGTATTCATTAATTGTATTATGTTTCATATGAATTTCAATATTGAATGGTATTCATATACCTATTATGTTTCTCCTAGCTATGAGACACTATTACTCTATCTTTTAGGGGATCATTATCCTACTTTGTGAGTAACATGATATTCATTCCCCTTACCTCATGACTTGGAAGGAAAGGCCATGTTCCCTCTTTTCATATCTATATTAGAGGATTCATCTTCTCCGTTTGATGACTTTTTTCCTTTTATATGATGATATAGTTTATTGCATTCATTTTTTATGAATATGGGAGGGGAAGGTAAAAAGTTAGAACCTGAGAAGTGCTACTACTAGAAAAAGAAGAAGGAATTTTGGCACCAACACAAGAAAGGGAAGGTGACTAGCTATATTGAAAAACTTCATGGTTACAAACCTCATGTGATAGACAGTTTCAACAAAGCCTAGGATGGTGACGTGGTTATGCTCTATGGTAGGGAACTTATCCTTAATGGTGATTTCATTGCTAAGATTACTAGGTTGCCAAATGAAGGTATGCAATTTTTCAAGCACAAAAATGTTTCGGAAGAGGTGGAGATAATTTGAATATTCTTCATTGTTGGTTGATGGTTTGAGTAAAAGAACCAAACAAAGCACTAAGAAAGAGGACCTCAAGCTTCTTGCCAAGAATATTCAAGACTCTCTCAAAGAGGTTGTTTTAGGTACTTGTATTATTGATGCAATTAAAGATTTAATCTAAGTTTTTATAGGTCTTTACTAGACTTTTCATCCCCATTGTTTTGTTGATTTATGTTGGTTGTTGGTCCCTATAAACCATCTTGACTTGGTTGCTAGTCCCTTTAAAACTAGCCTTTGAATTCTGCTATGCTATTTTGGGTTGTTACTCCTTGTAAAACCAACTCCTGACTTTGGTTTTTTTTTTTTGTGTTTTGGGTTCCCCTTAAAACCTTCTTTTACCTAATCAAAACATCCCAATTGCAATCTTATGTTTTCTTGGATTCACATGTCTAGTATAAATTGAAACCACTTAAGGAGTTATAATATGATCTTCTTCTTTTTTTTCTCAATATCCTTTATGAACTTGAATTCTCTTATAATTTGATGTTTTCTCTTGCATGTATTTATTGTGATTACTTATGGACTAGCATCCTAAGTGCAATCTTATTGTTGTGAGTATATTTTTATTATGATAGAATCTCTCATTTAGGGTATATATTGGATTTTCATTCTTCTCTCAAGTGTTTGTTATCCCTCTATTTCATGATAACTAAGTTGGCATAATTTGGTATCCTTTCATATTCCTCTTTCATTTCTTTATAGATTACATTATTTTATGGTATATACTCTTTATCTTTGGCTATAAAAAGCTTTTTTGCATGTAGGATTGTGTGTCCATTACCTAGAAAATATATATATTTTTACTGTAATAATCATCTATAGTTTACTTCATAAGTGATATCTTTTCTAACACTTTAAGTAATTTAGAGTTGGGTAACCCAAGATGATTCTTGATCTACTCATTTATGGTGTCACATTATTATATAATACTTCTTATTGGATATGACATGTTTTCATTTTGTGCATGGCTATTAGTTGTTTCTTATGATTCATCTTTATATCTTTCAAAATGTTATTATATAATCCTACCATAGACTTTCTTTCTTGCTTCACACTTGGGGGGAAAGGTTTTTTTGAATATTCTTTATCTCTCTTTGTCTAAGGATTGAATTTCCTTAGTAAAGTGGCATTTGTTTATTATGTGACATTATTTTTCTATAAGCAATTGTCTTGATCATGACTCTATCTTATACAAGAGATGCATGTCCTTGATCGTCACCTCTTCTTTATTTGCAAAACTATGTTCATTATAAATATTTTTCCTTACTATGTGCTTAATTTTGTTTCATCCTTCTTCTAGGGATCCCTATTTCACTTGTATATGAGGGACTGAATAGGTGCATTCTTATTCTTCTTCTGTTCTTTTGTCTTGAATTTGTATCTTTGTCAATGACACTCCTCCTAAAGGTAGATGTATTGTACACATGATCTCTTCCTTCAAAGGGTCTCTTATAATTTGCAACATATCCTTTCATAATGTTTCCATATTCTTAGATTATAAGAGCTAGTTCTCTTTGCCAAGTTTATGGTATACATTGTTGATAAAGGATATCTCCTTGATGATAAAAGTAGTCATCCTTGATTCTCTTCCTTGTGATGTGTATGGCTAAATAGTAATCCTAAGGAGGGGGGAATATATATTCCCTCTTTGTACATAGTTTCAATGAAGTACAAATACATATTCTAAGTATGGCTTGGAGTGCTTTAGCCTTGTCCTCTAGGTATGATTTGTAGGTCATCCTCAAATCAATGCATTGTGGCTTTATGTCTCTTTTGCATACACAAGAATATATGATAAATCTCATACATATGGGAAATGCATGTACATTTTCTAAATCCTCTATAGGTGTTAGTGACATCTTTCCATCTCAAGGAAACACATTTTTTTTTTCTTATTTTTGTTAAATCCTCTATATGTATCAGTGATACTTCTCCATCTCGAGGAAACACACCTTTTTTTGTTTTTTTTTCTAAATCCCTCCTAGGGAAACATACACACATTTACACTCCATAGTAATAATAGGAAATTAATCTATAGGTGGACACACACACACATGCATAAGCCATTAATGGGTGCACAAGATTGACCATTTGATCCTAATTTTTGTTTTTGGTTTTCGGGATTGACCATCAGGCACACAAA